>CM060906.1:246178056-248578056 GCA_030737815.1 Allium fistulosum | reverse complement strand
AACCCTTCTGTATTTCAAAGATGCTTCCAACATCAAATACGTTGAATTTCACCTAGTGGGTACATCTAAACAAGCATAGATTTATTCTCAATTCCCAAACTTGAACACATCTCTCTAAATTTAGAAAATCATGTCGGAGATGATCTCACAAATATAACTGCAGTACGAATTCCAACTATAGTATTACTAATTTCTTTTAGCCCATCATGAACAATTAAATTGATTATATGGGCACAACAACGTATATGAATGAATTCACCATTCAAAACACAACCAACATTATAATCTTTTAATTTGTTTTTTACATAATTGATTGCCACTTCATTTGCACTAGCATTATCAACCGTGATCGACACTATTCTTTGGAGTTCCCATTTTTTGATACATTGGACAATAATTTTTCCAATATTTTCTCCTTTGTGACTAGTAATTACACAAAAATTTATAATCCTTTTATGTAAATTCCAATTTCCATCAATAAAGTGTGCAGTTAAAACCATATAATTCACGTTTTGAATAGAATTCCATGTATCGGTAGTTAGACAAACGCCATGCAATGATTCGGAGAATAATTTTTTAAGAGAATCTATTGAGTCCCAATATAATTGAAGCACGTCTCTACAAATTGTTCTACGTGAAGGAACCTCAAAACTAGGACACAAAAGCCGACAAAATTCAAGAAAACCTTCACCCTCCACAAAACTAAAAGGGAGTTCGTCAATGATTATCATTCGAGCTAATGATTTTCTACATTCCTCTTTGTTAAATGACCATGCGGTAAGAGTGCAACTATCTTCACTATCGCTGTTTTTTCCAAAAACTAAACTTTTTTGTCTCTTATCAATGTCACGTGGAATTGACCTACATGATTTTGCTACATGATAATTCAAATGTGTAGTGCCATTAAATCTAGAATCACATGCAAATTGTTGACCACAGTAGTTGCAAGCACATTTGTTAACTTTGGGATTAAAATCTTTAGTAAAATGTTTCCATACCAGAGAAGGCTTTCTAGAAGAAGACTTGCGATTCTGGTATGGAGGTGGTTTTCCAACATTGATGTTGTCGTCCCCGGTTTCCACATCATCCGCTTCTTCCGCATACTTATCATTAAGATCCATTGTTTCTCTAGAAGATCCACCTATTTCCACCTGTTTTACAATTGATAAAGACATAAAATTAGCGAAAACAGAAGCTATATGTAGGGGTAATAAATGAGTAAGGGATATGATAGAGATTTGTATTTCGTTTTGTAATTCAATTAAAAGATAGAGATTTGTATTTCGTTTTCATTGAAGATCTCTATCCAATGTAAGCACTCTTGCATCTTCTCAAAATGAATAATAAAGTTTGAAATAAAAATAAAATAAAAAATAAAGACCCTTTACTTTAATATCTTATAGCATGTGATTACAGACCTTAAATGTTTATTTATTCAACATAGGGAACTTGGGGCATCATAAAATTTCCAATAGCATCATATTGTTGTATCACAAAATTTCCAATTAGCATCATATTGGTGTATCACACTTATCCTTGTATGCTTATCGAATTTATCTTTGTATTTTTACTTTTCTGCTAGCTATCTGGTATATCATTTTTACCATTGCACAGGAGTTACGGTCTAGGGGAGGCTGTTCTGCAAATTTTGAATAAGATCTGAAGCGTGGCTATATTAACTTAAAACTATTCTGATATTCAAAATAAGTTTTATACATTGTTCTTGAATCTTCCTTTTCACTTGTAAGTTGTTTATATTATTAGGAAGAAAAAAACTGGAAAGTCTTAGCTTCAAAGCTACAAGAACATAAACCTTTTATGAAGCTATCAGGTCAGCAGTTTATTTGTATAGACTGAAGTTTGAATGAAACTTGGATTGAGTGGCGAGTATAAAAAATATATTCAGAATTGGCATCTTGAATTTTAAACTTCCATCACTCAGCATCAATTTATCATTCAGGTAAGGAATTTAAAATAATTTATGTGTTTAGCAATAAAGTTGTTTTTTTTAATCATCTCACTATTATATTAATGTTTCATTCAAGAATGTATTTCATTTATCCATATAAGCATGAAATATGATTACCTAATGTAGTTTAGCGATCAATATATTGTGAATTGGTGTATGTTATGATGGCACTTAATGTGTTTGTAGAATTGTTCAATAAGTTGTTAGTGCATTAGTCTAAAGCAGTAAATATTTTTATTGTTGTATTGGTTACGAATTTGCTTTCAAATCGTAGGGTTTCCTTTGAGTGTAAATGATAAAGAAGGAGAAGAAATGATGAAATTTGATTTGACTGTAAATTTGCATTCAGTCCTACTTTTTCCTTTTGCATTGAAGCAATTTTATAACAACTTTTAGCTTCTAAAACTAGCTTGAACCACTGCATTGCACATTACAGTGAACATGATCAATTGGAAAAAAAACTTAATCAATGTAATAGTATTGTAATCATTTATTAGTTGAAAAAAGAGTCATTAGAGAAAAATGAAAATACTTGCATAGCACCCAGCCATATCGACTTGTGCAAAAAGTGAGGTGATAGTAATGTGAAAAAATTAAATTCGATGGCAATTCATTTTGGCTGTTACTCGAATAAGGGAATTTTCCATTCTAGTGGAAGCCCAGATATAGTGCTCAATTTGAGGGTTGAAAAAAATATGCAAGTGCATTTGATATATGTATGCGTTAATCTAATTTTGTTCTAGCGCAATGAAATACTCAAGAATAAATTGCAACAAGAAAACATGGTTACTTGATTGGCAAAGATACACTAATAAGAAAGGTTTCCATATGTAAGTTATGTTAATTTGTTTATAAAGAATAAATATTCTTTCTAACTGTATTTTATTGATAAAATAAATAAATTGGTTTCAAACGTTATGTCCAGTGATTTTATTTCCTTAGGAAAGAAATAGTGGAATGAACATGTTTAAAGTATAGTCCAGGACAAAAGGAAAGAATATCAAAATGCAATGTTCATTAATTTTTTGATTTCGGTACATAACAGATTTGTAAGGAAAAAACAGTAGCATGAAAATTAAGGCACTAAGAATCTTAATACGTAAAAAGGAGTGACAGCAGTCCATGCAAGCTAACAAATTGTAGATGAGGAAGACTATATATAACGTTGTAGAGTTTTCTGATGACATATCTAACCTTATGAAACGCTGTTGATGAATCGTTGAAATTATGTACTACATGTGCTTTGACTGTACAATTGCAACACAAACTTAGAGCACGAAATGTAACAGTATAAACTATAAGCCTATTTAAACATCCAACATACAAAACAAATTATTTATATGTCATTCCTTATCAATAAAATCACTAGACATAGTGGAATGAACAAATTAAAGCCTATTTATTTCCTTATCAATATAAACTACTGATAATTTTGATCAAGATCTGAAAATTTTGTATTGCAAATAATAACAATTTGACGGTCATTCCTTGATTGAAAAGAAAAATCATGTCAAAGTTGGGTAACATTTGTTATGGGAACAGTAGCTTAAGATTGCAATAACTTTAACTTGTCGTCAATTTTGTATTTCTCTAAAGCATCTTTCAAAAGCAGTACAAAGATAATGTTCGATATGAACAGTTCCGATACAGCCAAATAGTATAATATTATCAAAACAGACATTTCTCAAATTGTTCTCAACATCAGTTGCACCCGCAAGCGAGGAGCATACGGTTTCCCAACATGAAAACAAGCAACACATCAAAAAAACTTACATAATCAGGACATAAAAATCATTACAATGTATCAATATCCTGGAATAGAACAGTAGAGCGGCATCAGGAACTAAAAACTCACATTTTTTCTCTTCCTGCTGGTATTAACCATTGCTGTCGCTGAAATGGACGATCTACGGATCTAGTGAGCAAAGATTTGTGAGTGAATTGTTTGAATTTGGGGCGAATTGTTGTGAGTAAATGAAATTGAATACGGAGTAGTGAGTCATGACTACTGAATAGAATAGCGGCGGAGGAAACTAAACTAGGGTTATACAAGCACGCAGTCGCACGAAAGCAATGGGTCGGGTAGCAATTGTTGGGTAGGACCGATAATTTGAAATATATATTCGGTTAACGGGTAACCGATAAATAACCGCGGTTAACCTTTAACCGAACCGATTTTGGTCGGTTAACATCGGTCGGTTAACCTAAAGTTCGGTTAACCAATTTTTTCGGTTAAAGCGGTTCGATTAAGATCGGTTTGGTCGGTTAAGTCGGTTCGGTCGGTTAAATGCCTACCCCTAATTATAAATAAGGGGTTATGGTCCCCAAATTACATAAGCTCCGGTTATTCTCCTAATCTCTTCTATGGAAATAATTCAGATCTAGCGTTTATGTCAATTTGGAAGATCAGATCCAACTCTTATCTTTTAGATCTATCTCTTTCTCTTAATCAGTTTATGAAAGTAGCAACTATGAATTCAGATCTAATATAAGGTCTAGGGTTTGTGTCAACGATGGAAAACCGAACCAAATTTATTTTTCCAACAGCAACTATGAATTTAGGTATGGCTTACGCTAACCCATTTACTCCTCTATTTCTTTTCAATTAAATCAATATAGGCCACCTATTCAGATCTAGGGTTTCATGATTAATCTATCCTAAAGTATATTGAAATCCTAACAGTTTCATCAGAGCTTAAGCAAAGTTTATGAGTTTTGAAAGTGAAAAGAGGGAAGCGTGGCAGAATAGGAATTTTGAGAGAGAGGGAGAGGAAAAAAATGTACCGCCAAAATTTTCTTTTCATTACTAACAGCGTGAATATGGAGTTATAATTTTAGCCTAAATGACCGTACGCAACTAACAATTGCATGTCATGTTCTAATGCAATCAACCCTTGCTATAAATAGGCCATTTTCTGGTAGTGTTATTACACTTATTATTTCCATATATATATATATATATATGTACGTATGTATATGTGTGTGTATGTATATATGTATGTGTGTGTATCATTTGATGATCATGCACGTGTATGTGTGCGCATGCATCAAATGATTTATATACATAAATATATACATACATATATATAAATACACACACACAGATATATATATATATATATTCATTTAGATAGCACATAGAATACTAGAGGGACTAACATGTCTGTTGTAGTGTAAATCTCAGCACTTGCACACAGACATGTCAAATCATGCATACTTTATTATGTTGCACGTGCACATACACACAAGCGTATATGATACACATATTCAAACATAATACAAAATGATATAAAGTAAAACTTTATTTATAAAATTAAATAAAATAATGATTTTATTTTAAAAAAGTTAAAAAAATTCTAAATGAATTAGACTTCATAAGCCCAATAAAGATCCAAAATGGAATTTTTTTTTAAAAAAAATTCACTCATTTCTTCTCTGCTTCTATTCTACTTATTTCCACCAAGAGTATCTTTTCCATTATTAGCCATTTCTATAAGGAAGGTTACCCAAGAGCTTTATTTTTTAGCATAAAAGTGTGAAATGTAGTATAAAGCTAGCCAAACTTCAGATACAATATTTATGATTTGTCTATGAGCATAAGTTTGATGCTCATTTCTTGTAATTTAGATGATCACTCATAGTTAAACAAAAGCCAATCACATTGTCATAAATCTGTTATCATGAATATTTGTATTAAAAGGGAATAGAATGGCAATATTGCAAACTACAGTTATATTATATTAGATTATCACTAGTTTATTAGATTATCACCGCAATCAATGGTTTATTAGATTATCACTATAAAATCAATCATGTATAAAGCAGATGTAAAACAAAACTTTGAACTTCAACATTATAGTTATCGATTCATTAGAACAGATATACATTCTGAAGTTTCTTGTATCAAAATAAAGCTGATTTTATACTGTTTAACACAGAAATATATATTACAAGATTCCAAAAGCAAGCACAACATTTGGAATAAGGCAAAAGGCAAAACTGCAAATTACATTTCATCATTTGGACTTACTGGTACATTAACTGGAAAGAAATGAATGGAAAGAAAAAAAAAGTTAAACTCTTGATGTTCCAAGTTTACATTCAAAAAGACGACGTAGAAGGAATACTTGAAGAACGCTTGCTCCAACCAGTACTACTGATTCGAACATTGCCTTGTGTACTGCTCTTTTGATCATACCTTCGTTCACTGTCCAAATTTCGAATATAAATTTCATGTTCAAAAATTCTATTAATTTTGTCAAATTGTACGCCATAATCAAAAAAGTGAAATGGGGATTTGACCCTTATTTTCAAGTTTTGGACTGAGAAACCTTTCCAAAAACATATTACAAATCACACCCTTATTTTTATTACTAGTAAAAAAATCATTTTTTTGACTTAAAATTGAATTTTAATCACATGTTTCTACTATCAAAACTTTTTTTTTTAAATCGCTAATATTTATAGATTTTTCTACAAATATTTCATATTTTTATGCAAATATGCTAAAACTTAAAAATATGTGTTTTTTATTAACTCGTTTTTTTAGAAGAGGCGATTGTGTATTTTGAAACATAAAAAGGAGTGTTTTACAAGTTCCCAACAAAAAAGGGGAGATCGCACATCAAATTACCATAGTAGCACCGAATTCCTTCAATTACACTATTCTTACATTTTTGACCCTGACCACATAACAAAAGTCATATACTACATAGAATGCTCATTCTATTTAATGGTTAGATTCTTAATATTCCCCAATTTCAAAGAGTTTGATCTGTAGCTCAAAATGAAAAGAAAATAAAACTTCACCAACATAAATTATTTCAACCAAAACAGCTTATAAATAACCTTAAGAATAAAGAACATACCAAGTGCTTGGCGATCAGCCTGAGCCTCTAATCAATGCTGTTCAAGCTGAATGTTGTAGAGAACTTCTTCTAATTTTGCTATTTGTCCCAATAAAGGATTTACATGTTTTGAATGATTAATTGAACGGTAGCATTAGTTTGTTTCCTTCTTATGTCTATAAATTAGGTAAAGTGAATGAATAATAAAGAGCTTATTAAGTTACCATCTTTTGCATGCTCGTCTAAGTAGGAAAAAGATAAACATTAAAATCAAGAGTTTCGTGGTAAGGGGATTTTTAGTGAAGCGGAAGCGATAAACTCCTTCTCTCTTGGTTACAAACTCGAATTTTCCGCTTGTCTTATTACGAACATCATAAATTTGGTCTCTTTCTGGGCCTTTTTTTTGTTGAGAAATGGTACTTAGATATAACATGTCAGTGGGGACAACACAACACAAATCACATGTCAATATATGTTCGAATCACGCTACGCAAGTTTCGAACTTGTGACCTCTCGCACCAAAGTCGAACTTGGTCTCTTTTTGGGCCTTTTACCTAATCATGCTGCTAAAATGTTATTGGAAGAAATGAAAGTTAAAGAAAAACAAGGGCAAGTCGTTCAACTTCCTTTAGCACTTCATAAATGGCATAAATATAACTTTCAGTTCAATCTGTATAATGCTTGTTTGGACGCTAGTCTTGACACTTATCATTATGAAATTTTCATTTGTTTTTTCTTCAATGAAATGTGCAACCTGATAATATACATTTACAATTTGCAGAATACTTGTTATTAAATATGGTACATGTTAACCCGCCTTTTGCCAAGGCAGCACATAGGCAGATTTAACCTAACAGACTTCATGATCATCAAGGCAGAAAAGCTGAAGAGATGAATACTGGGATTTGAGATCGATTATATTTAAAACTATGGACAATAGTTGGATGGATTTGGATGGACAGCACTCAAAAATGACTATGGAACTAATACTCTCCATAGGAGAGAGGGATTAGATCAGAATATTCACTCTACAAAAAGGGATCGAAATAGAGATATCGGAGTAGAGGGATCAGACATGATGCACATGACACAACTCAATGATGATCGCTCCATAACTCAACAACCACAAGGTGGATTGAAGTGAAACTTTGAAAACAAGAAGAAGGGACCCTAAGTAGTAAACAATGGCGATTGCACATTAAATAGAGCAAGTTGGAGAGATCGGCCATCTTCCCTCCATAGGGATCGGCTATAACCAGCTTTCGTAATACATTACAACAAAGATCGATCAATAACTCAACATCTACAGATCCAACTAACATGAAACTTGGAGGACAAGTACTTTACAACATGGAAGACCCATCATAGGGAACGTACCCTAAGAAGAGGAGTTTAGAGGGATAGGCACTCATCCCTCTAGAGGTATCGGCTCTCATCCCTACTCAGGGATCGCTTTAGTTGAATTTGCAGTAATGATTGGACAATAACTCAAAATCTACAGATTCAATCAATATGAAACTTGGAGTACAAGCATATTACAACATAAGGAACACCTTATAGGGATTGCAACCCCTAACTCCATCAAAAAGTGATCGTCCATGCTCCCTATTATGGGCTCTGGTGGATCCCAAACTTTCTGGGCAGTCTCGTCTTGGCTTCAGGGTTCCAGATCTGGGTTTTAAGCAAGATATTTTCATGTCTTCTTTTATAAATGCAGCAAGCATGACATCGGAAAAGAGATCTTCTTTCAATACACATAACTGGATATTGATGGTCATTTTTGATGCCAACAGTACAAGATTATGATCTTTTACAATGAAAATAGAAGTTGCAATAGCCACCAAGAAGAATAATGAAAAAATCTCAAACAATTCACTCCAACATAAAAAGTAAAAATAAAATCATAATACTCCTAATTTTATACACTGTAATTAGAGGACGCAGAGATTATAGAGAAGAAAATATATCAGACGCCATTAATCTCAATTGTATTATTTTTATTATAATGATTAGGGTAATCTCGAGAGGGAAATACATTTAAATAGAGTGGGTTTGACATGGGGCTGAACACAAGGGTACATGATTCGGCCCGAATACATTAAACCGTACTAGCCCACTATAAACAATATAATCAATACACAAACCATACAATAACCTCTCTCATAACACTCCCCCTCAAGTTGGAGAATAGATATTTTTCATTCCCAACTTGTAGCATAAATCATTTATCCTAGCTCCATTCAGTGCCTTTGTAAACATATCTGCAACTTGTTCTCCTGTTCGTACAAACCGTGTCTCAACCATACCTTCTTGAATTCTTATCTCTAATAAAATGACAATCCACCTCTATGTGTTTAGTTCGCTCATGAAATACAGGATTTGATGCTATATATATCGCAGCTTGATTATCACAATATAATTTAACTGATTTGTTTGCATACATACCAACTTCTTTCATTAAATTAGTAATCCACATAACTTCACATACAGTGTTGGCCATCGCACGATACTCTGATTCAGCACTTGAACGGGAAACCACTGGTTGCTTCTTGCTTTTCCATGACACAAGATTTCCTCCTACAAATACACAAAAACCAGATGTTGAGCGCCTATCTTCTCGTGATCCAGCCCAGTCAGCATCACTAAAACACTCAATATCCAGATGGTCATTATTCACAAACATAAGTCCTTTCCCCACCGAACCCTTCAGATAACATAATATCTGATTCAATGCGTCCCAGTGTTGGGTAGTAGGGTTAGACATAAACTGACTTATCACACTAACTGGGTAAGCAATGTCTGGTCTTGTCACACATAGATAATTCAGCTTCCCTACCAGTTGCCTAAACCTGTCAGGATTCTGCAAATATTCACCTTCCTTGCATAAACTCTGATTTGGAGTCATTGGTGCACTACAAGGCTTTGCAGCAAGCTTTCCAGTAGCATTAAGTAGATCCAAAGTGTACTTCCGCTGAGACAAGTATATGCCATTTTTGTTTCGTGAAATCTCAATACCTAAAAAATATTTCAACTCTCCCATGTCTTTAGTTTGGAATTCAGACCTTATGAACTCCTTCAACTTTCGAATGCCACCTTCATCACTCCCAGTGATGACTATATCATCCACGTACACCACCACTAAAATGATTAGCTCTCCAGTCCTCTTATAAAATACAGAATGATCAATCTTGCTCCTTACTACACCAAACTTTTCTAATGCCATGCTGAATTTGCCGAACCAAGCTCTTGGACTTTGCTTAAGTCCATACAATGATTTTCTTAACTTACATACTAAGTTTTTCTCCCCCTGAGCAACAAACCCCGGAGGTTGCTCCATGTAAACTTCTTCATTTAAATCACCATGTAAAAATGCATTTTTTATGTCTAACTGATGAAGCTTCCAATCATACCTTGC
The DNA here is from genome assembly GCA_030737815.1 of Allium fistulosum. Classification (NCBI taxonomy): domain Eukaryota; kingdom Viridiplantae; phylum Streptophyta; class Magnoliopsida; order Asparagales; family Amaryllidaceae; genus Allium; species Allium fistulosum. The sequence continues at coordinate 248,567,825 of CM060906.1, read as the reverse complement.
TGCTAAGGATATAAACAATCTGATGGATGACATCTTGGCAACAGGTGAGAAAGTCTCTGAATAATCAATTCCATATGTCTGAGCATACCCTTTGGCGACTAAACGAGCCTTATATCGAGCTATGCTTCCATCTGCATTCATTTTTAGAGAAAAGATCCACTTACATCCTATAGGTTTCTTTGTAGGTGGTAATTCGACTAGATCCCATGTTTTATTTTGCTCTAAAGCCTCCATTTCTTCTATCATTGCACCTCTCCAGTCTTGTGAGTTTATTGCTTCTCCCACTGTTTTTGGTATGGCAATTGAATCTAACGCTGAAATGAATGCATATGAAGCATGTGACAGTTTATCATATGTTACAACTGATGATATAGGATACGTACACAATCTCTTCCCTTTCCTCAATGCAATGGGTAAGTTTAAATCATCATCACTTTCATGTTGATTCTCTGCATGTACAATTTGCTCCTCAGTATTCATGATTCCCAAGTTTTCTTCATTTGACTGTTCGGTGGGTATAGTAGAGTATATCAAAAATTCTTCGTCTTCTTCCTGCACTTGTGTTACACCAGATTGATAGTAAGGAGTGTCTTCCATGAACGTGACATCAATCGACACAATATACTTTTGTAGACTAGGGGAATAACATCTGTAGCCTTTCTGAACTCTCGAGTATCCAACAAATATACATTTTATTGCCTTGTGATCAAGTTTGCTCATTTGTGGGTTAACATCTCTCACAAAACAAACACACCCAAACACTTTTGGTTTTATAGGAAACAATGTATTATCTGGCCTTAAAGCATGATATGGAATTTCATTGTTTAGCACAGTGGATGGCATCCTGTTGATGAGAAAACATGCAGTAGCTACTGCATCAGCCCAGAATGACTTCGGCACATTCATTTGGAATAGCAAAGCCCTAGCTGTCTCTAACAAATGACGATTTTTTCTTTCTGCAACTTCGTTTTGTGATGGAGTATATGCACATGATGTCTCATGTATAATTCCATTTTGTGCTAGATAATCATTAAAAACAGTAGACACATATTCCCTCGCATTATCACTACGCAAAGTTTTAATGCATGTATTAAACTGTGTTTTAATTTCTTTGTTGAAGTTACAAAAAATAGAAAATAGCTCGTCACGAGATCTCATAAAGAATAACCATGTCAGTCGAGTATGATCATCAACAAATGTAACAAAATACTTGTAACCAGATTTTGATACAATAGAAGAGGGTCCCCAAATATCTGAATGTATTAAAGCAAATGGTTCACTTACACGCTTATTTATTCTTGGTAAAGAACTGCTCCTATGATGTTTGGCATATTGACAAGCTTCACAGTTGAGTGTAGATAGATTCTTGAATTGAGGACATAATTGCTTGAACAATGTAAGAGATGGGTGGCCTAGTTGACAGTGTGACTTGAAAGCTGGATTCATTGATACACATGCTACTTGTCTAGACGATATATCCAGTATATACAGTCCATTAACTTCCCTTCCACTACCAATATTCTGCCTCGTCACAAGATCCTGAATCACACAATGATGAGGGAAGAAAGTAACACTACAATTCAGCTTTTGTGTGATTTGACTGACTGACATGAGATTGAAGGCAAGTGATGGTAGGTACAAAACAGACTCCAAGTGTAGTGATGACTGTGGACTAACTTCACCAGTACCCATGACTCTAGCTTGTGACCCGTTAGCAACAATAACAGTATGATGTTCACTACTAGCTTTCAAATTTGTAAACAAGGATTTATTACCTGCCATGTGATTTGAGGCACCAGAATCTATGATCCATTTTGATGAAGATGTACCAGTATTTGTATTTGCAGCAGATGTAGCAATTGTTGCCTCTTGATTAGTACTGGATGAGCTGTTTTGCCCTGTATTTTGAAACTTGGTATACTTCTCGAATTCCTCTACAGTCATCAAAACTGTTTTAACAGTGGATACATCAGAATTTCTTTGGTTCCATTGAAGATTTCGACACTCAGAGATTACATGGCCGTTGCGTTTACAATAATTGCAGAACTTGTTTTGATTCAGTGGTGGTCTCCAAAACGGTCTCTGGTTTCTACCTGCTTGTCTTGGTGATGGTCTCCATCCCTGATTGTTTACAAAATTGTTTGGTGGTCTTGATGCTCTCCATGATTGAGCCTGTTGATTTAAGCTTGCATTCACCAACTCAGATTGGTTCCTTGGCTGAAAATTCCCTTTATTGCCAACAAATGCTCCACTGGTTGCATTAGGATTAGCATTTGAATTATTTGATCCTTCAGCTCTCATTAAACGACTATACACTTCTTGTAAGCTAGTTATGTCAGGATTGGCAAGGATCTGTGATTTTACACCATCATATTCATGTGTCAATCCCGCCAAAAAACTCATTATCGCCATTTGTTCTCTTTGCTTTTGTTGAGTTTTTATATCGGTGCTCATTGGTAATAACATATTAAATTCTTCATATGTTTGCTTGAATTTCATGAAATAGTTCATCAGACTCAACTCCTTCTTCTCTGCTCGATAAAAATCCTGACACACATCATACATACGAGTCAAATTCCCCTTTCCTGAATACAGAAACTCTAAGTACTCCATCAATTCCTTCACAGTCTCACAATGGTTAATCAAACCGATCACTTCACTTTCAACCGAATTACGAATTTGCAAAAATAACCTGGCATCTTCTCGAAGCCAGTTTTGTTCATCCTTATCTTTTGTATCTGGTGCTGGTGGCTCATCCCTAAGATGATCAGCTTTATCCACGCTTCTGATGTACAACCGAATAGTCTTACTCCAGTCATAATAGTTGTTGCCATTTAATTTTCTATCCGTGATTTTGGGCATCATCGACATCACATCAACCCCTTTCTGTTCCGCCATGCTTCACGATCTAATTGAGAGTCTTCGATTGCCGAGATTGTTGATCGGAGGCTCTGATACCATGTAATTAGAGGACGCAGAGATTATAGAGAAGAAAATATATCAGACGCCATTAATAACAAATGGTGCATTGCACTTAAATTTTCAATACACAAACTAAGTGCAAACTACAATAGAACAAAACAGCATTTGATATCTTTGCTAGGAACATTGCTTTATATGCCTGTTTTTTATCTACCTAAACCCGCATTAAGAAAGGGAGTAAAAATAAAATAAACTTATCGAAATTGGTGTGTGATACTTGATTTTTTTCTTTATTATTATTACCACTTACATGTTTGGGGTGTATGAGGTGGGAAGAGAACCCTTTTAATTTTTCTTAAGAAGAAGTGGTGGGTTTATGAAGAGAATACATACATGTTAATTGCGTCATCGTTCGCTAGAGAGTAGAATTTCATTATGTGATACCACTAGAAAAGTAATGAATATTCTACACCCGAGAGGAGTGTAGACCTCTTAGTATATACTTTTGGATGCAGATGGTGTCATATGTTTATCCACTAACAAACCATATTCAGATATTGGATATCCGCATTCGTGGATATGGATAGATATTGAATATTTATCTTATCATTGATGATTGATAAATCTAACAACATAAATAGAAATTTTTTGTCTAACGACAATTTCTTTTCAGTTCCATTGATCAAAGAAGTACATAAATTATGCAAATATGATGATAATAAATAGCTTTTAGTTAATATGTATCAAATGCATAAAATATAAACAATAACTTAATAAAACAATAAAAGCATAGTTCATTATACTAAAATACACATAATATAAATTATAACCTTGACAAAAATCGAAAAGATATTTTTCTAATGCGGATGTGTTCATTTCCATATCTATTTTTTCGGATACCGGATACAGATGTAGATAAAATTCAGATCTTTCAGCTATACATTGATAGACTTAGAGGGATGCAAATGACATTAATAGTGATGCCAATGAGATGAAATACTGGTAAGTATAGGTGAGCACAAAAACAAATTCTTGTAATTCAACATGAGTTGTTTATCATTTGATGATTCATTTATCAATATGATGGAATCCTTTAGTGACTTGTCACTTAATTACCATGTCATTCTTAAATAAAGTTACAACGATCAAAATCAGGAGTGGATCCATAATAAGGCAAAGGAGGAGCATGCTTTGGTGCAAAAATGTATATACATACATGTTTAATTTTAAAATTCTGGTATATGATTGCTTTAATAGTGAAATGTAATGGAGACTGATGAAATTCTATCCTAAAGTTGGATGAATTATGATTTAGGGCTGGATTGATTTTAATTGTAATTTTGATTTATTATAAAAATGATGGTTCCATATACCTGAAAAAGTGAGAAATGTAAAAGGTCATGTCATTGATTTTCGATTCAACTTTAATCTCAACTACTATTGATTCTTAATTAATTTTGATATTAATGAAATTATTATGCACGCACTAAGTGCCATTCATATACATCAAATTTGATATAAAAAGTTCAAAAATTATTAAGTTGTTTTCTGTTTATGAAAAGTATTTGTATTTGAATCTAAGTAATTGATATAGATTTTTTCTTCTTTCAAAGTTTATAGTAATAGTTAAAACACATTATGTGCAAAGTTTTGCCACCATTTCCCAAATATTTTGTGTCTATCCCTGCATATACACACAAATAACATACCACACAAAGCTACATGCATGACACCAACACATCACTTATACATGATAACGCTTATAGCATTTCTTATATTAATTTATTGTATTTGAAAAGTACAATGTATTCCAACATGATTCAAATTATATTAGTTTGGTTATCATGATTTTACCGTGTGTTAGACTGTTAGTCATATAAAATATATGCATAGCAAGAAAAGAATGGTCGTATAAAATTTGAACTACTTTTGTATTATTTTAGAATTACACTATAAATCCTAATACTGTGTTTTCTTTGTGGAGATTGATAAATTAACTTAATCATATTCTCATTTGGTCTTGTTTAAAATATTAATATTATAAACTTATGTTTCATTTTCTAAACTTGAAACTTTCTAAATGATAAAATATCATTAAACCGGATACAAGATATGAGATAGAACCAATAAAACAATCTTCATAATATTAGCTGATTGCATTAAAGGTGCACATGGATTTATTATCCACACGATCAAATCCAATTCAAAAGGTAATTGGATCATAATCCATCCAATTTGAAAATCAAATTAAATGTAATTCAAATTATAAAATTACAATTATGGTAAAGATGTGGAGTGGCAAAGCTGATAACTATTCTATATTTCAATTATGGTGGATTCAAACTACAATATTCTAATTATGTAATTCAATAAATTAAAAATCACAGACTATGTAATGAAAATTAAACATCTTAGACTATGTAAAAAACCAACATTTTGAAAAATAAACATCATAGACTATGTAATGAAAAAACCAACATTTTGAAAGGATGATCCCAGTTATGGCACTTGCTTTGCACATGGATTTTTTTCTACAAATGCATGATATTGAGATATAATTTAAAATTAAATTAAGATATAATTGATTGACGTGGTTATAATATATGAAAAATTAGCATTTTGACTAACAAAAAGTTTGCATTTTAAATTAGCTAATAGCAGTTCAATTTAAAATTTGAATTGAAATATAATTGATTGGCTAAGTTTTAGTAGACGATAACTTGCATTTTAATTATAATGTGAGGAATTATATTTAAAGTACTACAAGGAACAACAGGAATTTCGACAAAAGCTTGCGACACCCGCCCACGGTCCCGTCATATGTTTTTCGATGGCTACCCATTTTAATTTAATTTATCATATTATTTTAACTTATAAATTATAGAAGTTTGAATTTTTTTTTAAAAATACTGATTTAATTCCTAAAAATTAAAGAAGATATGTTTATTCAATTTTGCAATTTTGTTTGTAGTTAATTAAATTAGTGTTTTCGATAATCTTTTGTTGTGTAATTTGATATTTAACTTTATTGATAATCAAATTCAAACGATCAATCAATGCAACTTTCAGTCTGTCCATTATACAACTTCGGTGAAATTTATGACATGTACTGTTTTATAAATTTAAATATATTTTTTAACCATTGTATAAGTAATTATGAATTTTTAAATGTATTTAACATTATAAATTCATATAAAAGAAAATATTTGGTGGAAAAATAATTATTTTGAATCTTATGTCGATCCAAAGTATTTTGGACCAACTTCTAAAATACGATACAAAAAAATTAGGATGTCTATTTTGATTCTCAAATTTATAGCTATTCGTCTACATTCGGACTAATAATCTTTCGTTGAAGGCCAAACGATCTTCAAATGAGACGACATATACTTTATAATGTATTTATCCAATCTGTATGGATAAAATTAAGAAAAACCAAAAAAAAAGTTAGGCATAAAATATATCATTTTCGAAGGAGTTGTATAACACTTGATATGTATTGTTTAGATAACTTATATGAAAATGACCTATTTGAAGTCTAAATTTTTTTCCATTTTTTTTTTTTAAAATTCAAACATACAGATTAGATAAATACATAATATAGTATATGTTGTTTGAATTTCATCTCGTTTGAAGATCGTTTGATCTTCGAACGAAAGGTTTAAGTCTAAATGTCGACGAATGACTATTAATTTGAAAAATCAAGTTCGATACCTTAAACCTGTTTATTTTCCTTTCATGTTTCGACCGCATGCCCAAAACACCTTGGATGGGCATAAGATTTAACAAATTTATTTTTTTACTAAATATTTTATTTTATATGAATTTATTATGTTAAATACATTTAAAATTCATAATATATTATCAAATGGTTAAAAAATTATTGTATAATAAATAAAAATAATCTTTTTAATAGATAGAGACAAAACTTCGTTATTGTAAACTTTTAAAAATAAATTAGCAAATTAAATTTTAATGATAAATTAAAATAAACTTAATTTATTTTAAATAGAGAGAAAAGATAAATTATTTTATTTAACAGTCATCGAAATCCATCGAAAACACGCTGTCGACGGCTGTCGAAAACCGTCGGATATCTCGTATACAGCAGCAGCCAAGCCCATTTTCTTCCTTAAATCCTAAATCAAAAACTAAAAACCATAAAGCCCCAAATCCACTCAAATCCATCTCCACCGGTCGTGAGCCACCGTAATCCATCAAGTTCTTCGTCAATTTGCAACATTCAACCACCTACGCCTTAAATTCATCAAAAATCTGGTATATTCTTCCCCTAAACTAATTAATCTAAATTATGATAAAATTGGTGTTAATTTGTGCATGTATTTGTTGATAATAGCCCAATGATTGGTTATAATTGTATATATTGGTTGATTGAGAAATGTTACTTAGGGTTTTAAGTGTTTAAAGCCAATAATTAATGTATACTTAGGGCTAATTTGGGTTGATTAGTGTATGTGTGTATTAGTGACATTATTTAGTGTTAATTAGAGTATGTGTTATCTAAAATGTCGACAAAAACAATTTGTTTACACAATCTTGTTATTAGTTTATATAACCTTGATTATATACAAATTTAGTTTACGTGTATGAGGTAATAAACAAATTAGTGTATAAATTTAATTTTTTATTACCGTATAGTAAATTGAAATTGGTGTTAGCTAAAATTTGTTGAAAAAAAACAAAATTTTATTACTTTTTAATCGTTAAGAAATTTAAATAATAAATTAGTATTAATGCCAATATAAACTAATTGGTGTATAATGTACTTTATTTTTCAAATCCCTTAGAGAGTTTTTGACCTTGTTTGACAAGTATTATATATGATCATTATATAAATATTTGTTTTTATTACAAAACGGACATCAATATTCATCTGATACAGTATTTTTTTGATTTGCCCCAGTATTGGACAAGTTACAAACATAATAAAGTAATTATATTTTGTAGATCGTTTCATCTTAAATGATTCGCAAAATTTTGAAAATGCTTCCTTTTTGTTCCTTGTGTACATGCATTTGTATAATATATAGGGAACAAATGGGATGTGCTGCTGAAATTTTGTTGAATCGTTTAAAATGAAATGATTTATGAAATGTAATTATTATTGTGTTTGTAATGGGCGGTAGGATGATCGACTATCAAAGTAGAAAATAATATAGTGAAAATATAATATTATATTCATAATTTGTTAAAATTGAAAATATATAAGATTTTATAATTTTTTTTAAAAAATCAAATATTATATATTTAATAAAACACTAAAATATAAACAAATTAGAGTATAACAATAACATATTACATAGTTAATAAAACATTAAAATGTATAAATGAATTGAAAAATTAAATGTCAATCCATAAAATGATCAATAATTTTTTGAATTTCTATTATACTTTTTGAAATAGAAAAAATAGTCAATTATTTTGTTAATCGGAGGAGCTGGATGTATCAACGAAAGGGAATGATGGGCTCCATAATGGTACATCTTTATAATGGTGTACACATATTTATTGAATTCGCTTTAAGCAACAATGGAAACGACGAATGAATTCATTGTCCATATAGTAACTGTAAACTTTTGAAGCATTTGGAACTGGATATGGTTAAATTCCATTTGTGTCAAAAAGTTTTTCATGCTGTATTATTAAGTATAGGATCGTAATGGAGAACTTGTTGCATCTAGTCCTGTAGTGTTAGAGAAGGAGGTGGGTAATGACAATGTTATAGCAAATCCCATAGATGATATGGTTGAAGATGCAGCATGATCAATGTTCTCGACTGTTGAAGTTGATGACAATGATGTAAATGTCGAAGAAGAACCAAAAATTGGATCAAAGAAAATATATAATTTATTGGATGTTGCTAAGAAACGCCTTTGGGATGGCTGTAAAAGCAGCACGCAATTATCACTAACTGTAGAATACATTGCTATGAAATCTAAATTCACTTCACAGAAGTAGGATTTACAACTATTGTACAAGTTGCAAAATAACACATGCCACCCAATAATTTAATGTGCAAAAATCATTATAAAGTGAAAAAATTATGTCCGCTTTCGGTTTGCTGTACCAAAAGATAGATACATGTTTAAATGGTTGCAAGTTGTATTAGAAAGAGAACATCAATCTTAGGAAGTGTAGAATATGCTATGAGAAAAAATACAAACCAAGAAAAAAGAAGAGAAAGGAAGTTCCATACAAAGAGACTGCATTATTTACTAATCACTCCTAGACTTCAAAGGTTATATGTGTTCTATAGTCGAACCTCATATGAGATGACACAGCGTGAGAATACAGGAAGAACGTGCTCTAACACACCCAGTTGATGAAGAAGCATGGAAACATTTTGATAAGATTTATTCCACTTTTGTAGCAAAGAGCCGCAATGTTAAACTTGTTTTTTGTATGGATGGATTTTCATAATTCTCTCAATTTGGTTCTAAATATTCATCTTGGCCTATTATCGTTACACCTTACAATTTACCTCCTTGGATGTGTATAAAAACTCTATATATGTTTCTCACTATTCTCATCCCTTGCCCTGATGATCCAACACAAGGAATCGATGTTTATTTACAACCATTAATTGAAAAGTTGTAAACACTGTGGCATGAAGGAGTTGAAACGTAAGACATTTCAAAAAAAAAAGAATTTTTGTATTTTCGCTTCTTTATTATGGACTATTAGTGATTTTCCTGCATATACAGTTTTTTTAGATGGAGTATGGTCAGTCATCTAGCTTGTCCTTATTGCATGGAAGAAACACGAGCATTTCCTTTATCGCACAGAAGAAAATTTCATGGCTTGATTGTCATCGTTGTTTTCTCTATCTTAATCATCCTTTTAAAACACATGGAAAAAACTTTACAACTAATAGAGTAGAGACTATGAAACCACTAACGATTTGGTCAAGTGAAGTAATATATGAACTTGTAAAGGAATATCCAAAGATACATGAAACTGGAGTACAAATTGAAATTCCAGGTAAATCAACGATTCATAATTGATGCAAACAAAGTATATTTTGGAGTTACATTATTGGAAAGATCTCTTACTTCGTCATAATATTGACGTGATGCAGAATGAGAAAAACGTGTTTGACAATGTGCTTAATACAATTTTGAATGTTAAAGGCAAGAATAAGGACGATTTGAAATCAAGATGTGATATAGAAGAATTATGTAAGCGTCCCGAGCTTCGTATCAAGCCAAACAATAGTAAAAAAGCCAAAGCATGCTATGAGTTAGACATAACCAAGTAAATCTTGTGTTAAAATGGGTTGAAGGGTTAAGATTTCCTAATGGATTTCTTCTAACCTTCATAGATGTTTCAACTTTAAAAACAATAAACTGAATAGGATGAATACTCATGATTTCCACGTAATGATGAAAAATTTGTTACCATCGTTTGCAAAGAACCGTTATTCGTAAAAGTTTGGACGGTCATAATGGAACTTATTTGTTTATAAAGAGCTTTGTTCGACTATGTTAAAAGTTGAACGTCTATGTAAACTTGAAGTATATATCCCTATACTGCTCTACAGACTAGAGAAAATATTTTCTTCAGGTTTCTTTACTGTAATGAAGCATTTACCTGTTCATCTTCCATCTGAAACATGTCCACGAGGTCCTATGCAATATGGGTGGATGTATCCAATTAAGAGGTAATAATATTAAGTATATTAAATACTAATTTAATTACATAAGTAAATTTTAATTTGAAATAATTTTTTAATAGGTACGTAAATCATTTGAAGAAAAAAGTTGGACAAAAAGCACGAGTTGAATGTTCGATTTGCAAATCATATATCGAAGAAGAAGCTTCATTCTTCTTCTCTTATTATTTCAGCAACCATGTGAACTTATCATTTGAAACTATTCCATGCAATGATAAAGGCGTTGAATAAGATTCTTCTGAAAGAATGTTATCTATTTATAGACAACATGGCTGACTTGTTTGAAAATGTGTGGAACTATTGTTGGACGATAGAGATTATCATGTAGCACGCTGATGCAGCGCGAGATGATGATGAAATCGCTTCCCCTAAATCGCGGAACCTAGGTCACCAGTCTTCAGACGCAGTTAGGTCGCGAAGTGTTGCCGCTTCTTCCAGTAGGTCGCGAGCAAGATTCAACTGCCTAGGTCGCGAAGCGAGCTTCTTTATGTCGCTGAACTCCGATTAAGTCGCAAAGCTTCTACGTCGCGAATTTCTTAGGTCGCGAGCAGATGTTCCAGAGTTCTTAAGTTGCGATTTGCTTATGTCGCTGCCGAGTTTGTTTTTAAGTCGCTCCTGGAAAATGAAGATTTCTTATGTCGCGAACAACAATCCAGTTAGGTCGCTGAAGCTTGGGTCGTTGAAGCTTAGGTCGCTGAATGCCTTATGTCGTTATTTCTTAGGTCGTTGCTGTTTGTTTTGTAAGTCGCGTGCTGTGTTGTGCTTAGGTCGCTGTTTGTATTTTGTTAAGTCGGTTGTATTTGTTAAGTCGTTCGAGATGTTTGTTGTTAGGTCGTTTGTTTTGTAAGTCACTTGTGTTGTAATTTTCTTAAGTCGTGTGTTGAGTTGTAAATCTCTATAAATAGGGATGTGAGGCCATTTGTAAAAGTTAGTTGAATTTGAATAAAATTTCTTTTGTGTGCTCTTGTGCCACCATTAAAATTGGTAGTTGAGTGTTATCTCCTATCTCCACCTTCGGATATTCGAGTGCGCTCGAATCAACGATTGTTGAAGCCGATTCATGGAATCTAGTGCGCTAGATCAACGTTCGAAGAATCGTAGATCTTCTCTCACGGCATCATGCGCGATCAACGTGTCGAAGATAGCTAAAGTCTGGTATCTTGCAAGATCAACGGATTTGGGCATTTGGGTATTTTCAATCCATCGATTCTGCATCAATTCACCGATTAATTCCGCTAATCGGATTGGATCCTGGACGGATTCGATTGACATCGTCGAATTCGCTTATCACGCTGCGTCATTTGGTATCAGAGCTAGATCGCAAGGAGTTTGCGTAGATTTTTGGAGTTTGTGCGAGATTTGCATCATTTGGAGAATTGGGTTCTCGAGATTTTAAAGAGATTTGTTCGTTTGGTGATTTTTGAATATTTCAACAAGTGGGTAGTTTTGATTTGAAGATTTTTAGATCGAAGTGAAGTTTTTTTGGAATTTGTTGAAGAGTGAGCATGCCTCCGAGAAGAGCTAACCGTTATCGCAACGTTGATGCTTTGTATGGGAGAGAAGAGGCCAATGAGATGGAGCAAAGAATTAACGAAAACTTTAATGAGAAGCTTAATGAAGGGATTGGTCGATTAGAGAGAATGATGTTGGAGATGAATCAAAATCAGAGAAGGGTTTCACCTGAATCTAACCATGGGGGAAGTAGAGTTTCACCATATTCAAATCAAGAGAGAAGTGTTGATAGTGATCATAGAAGTGTGGATCGAGATCGTGATAGAAATGTTGATGATCGAGATCGTGATAGAAATGTTGATGATCGAAATCGTGATAGAAATGCGAATGATCGTGATCGGAGGAATGTAGATCGAAGGGATGTAGGTGGAAGAAATGGTGGTGGTAGAGATGTTGGTGGTCAGGATCGACATCGATATGCATTAGATTTTGAAGAGGAGTTTGATGGTGGTAGTGTTCATGGACGAGGACGAGGTCAAGGAAGAAATCATTCGGAGTATGATCACAAATGGGAGTCTGGGATGAAAACTGAAATACCCGAATTCAAGGGAGGTATGCCGGCCGAGGAATTTCTTGATTGGCTAGCTTATGTTGAGGAAATTTTGGACTTCAAGGAGGTTCCGGAAGATCGTAAAGTGAAGTTGGTTGCTACTAGGTTGAGGGGGAGAGCTATGGCGTGGTGGCAGCAAACCAAACTTACTAGAGAGCGATTGGGGAAGTCGAAGATTGTTGCTTGGGAGAAGATGAAGAAGTTGATGAAGGCTACTTTCTTTCCCTACAATTACCAATCACTGATGTATCAGAGATTACAGAACCTGAGGCAAGGGACGAAGACTGTTACTGATTATGCTGATGAGTTCTACCAGTTGATTGCTCGAAATGACATTATGGAGACAGAAGAACAATTGACCGCTAGGTTTGTTGGGGGACTTAGAACACAGATCCAGGATATGGTGAACATGTTCGACCCTAGATCTGTGGCAGAAGCACATCAAAAGGCGTTGACTTGGGAGAAACAAGGTAGACGTGGGGGAGGTGTGTTTCCAAGAGCTACGGGGCAGAACAAAGGAGCGGGTAGTAGTTCTAATGTTCCTAAAGCATCGAGTAAGCCGGTTGTTCATGAAGTGGCTAAACCAAAAGTCAACACCAATGTCAAATGCTATAATTGCCAGGAAGTGGGTCACAAGAGCAACGAATGTCCGAAACCGAAGAAGAGAACTATGATTGCTGAAGTGGAAGATGAGGATGTAGAAGAAGATCTCAATTCACACCGTGATGAGGAAGAAGAAGAGGTGTCGGGAGACGAGGGATGTAATATGATTCTACGGAGATCTTGTTTAACCCCGAAACAGGAAGAGGAGTCGAGTTGGTTGAGGAGTAACATTTTTCAGTCAATGTGCACTATTTTGGGAAAGGTCTGTAAATTTTTCATTGATGCTGGGAGTTGTGATAATATCATTTCAATGGAAGCTGTGAGGAAGTTGAAGTTGAAAACGGAGAAACATCCTAGTCCTTATAAACTTTCTTGGTTGAGGAAAGGAGGAGAAGTGAAAGTAGAGAGGCGAGCTCATGTTCCATTTTCTATTGGGAAGAAATACAAAGATGAAATTTGGTGTGACGTGGTTGACATGGATGTTTGCCATTTACTGTTGGGAAGGCCGTGGCAGTATGGTCGGGAGGTACAGCATAATGGTCGAACAAATAGCTACAGTTTCTTGTTCGAGGGCACGAAAATAACTTTAGTTCCGAAGAAGCGACAACAGAATGAGAACAAGATGGAGGAGATTGAGGAATTGAAGACTTTGTTGTCCTTGAAGGAGTTCGTGGAAGAGGTAGATGAGAGCCCTGAAGTTTTTATGTTGATTGGGCATGAAAGCAGTGAAGTTACTAAAGTTCCAGAGGAAGTGAAGCCAGTTTTGGAGGAATTCAAAGATGTGTTTCCAAAGTAGTTGCCGAAGGAGTTACCACCGCTTAGAGACATACAGCATCAGATTGACTTGGTGCCAGGTGCTGCATTGCCTCATAGACCGCACTATCGGATGAGTCCAAAAGAACACGAGGAGTTGAGAAGACAGGTGGAGGAATTACTGGAACAAGGGCGTGTTCAGGAGAGTTTGAGTCCTTGTGCAGTGCCAGCTTTGTTGGTGCCGAAGAAGGATGGAACGTGGAGAATGTGCACAGATAGTAGAGCATTGAATAAGATTACGGTGAGATATCAATTTCCTATGCCGAGACTGGATGATCTGTTGGATCAGTTGAGCGGTGCTGTTGTGTTTTCGAAGATTGACTTGAAAAGTGGATACCATCAGATTCGTATTAGACCGGGTGATGAATGGAAGACTGCTTTTAAAACTCGGGAGGCTCTGTATGAATGGTTGGTGATGCCGTTTGGCTTGTCAAATGCTCCGAGTGCATTCTTGAGAGTCATGAACTAGATTTTTCGACCATTTATCGGGAAGTTCGTAGTGGTATATTTTGATGACATCTTGATCTACAGTGGAAGCACTGAAAAACACCTACAGCATTTGCGGGAAGTGTTGTTGGTTTTACGACGTGAGGAATTTTATGCTGCAACGAAGAAGTGTGCCTTCATGACTACAAGTATTCTATTCTTGGGCTATATTGTGTCGAAGGACGGTATTCAAGTTGATCAGAGTAAAGTTGAAGCTATTCGAAATTGGCCACAGCCTAAGACAATAACGGAAGTGAGGAGTTTTCATGGTTTAGCATCATTCTACTGAAGATTCATTCCACACTTCAGTAGCGTGATGGCACCAGTTACTGATTGTATGAAGGGAAAACAATTTTTGTGGACGGAAGAAGCAGGATTAGCTTTTGAGCGGATCAAAGAGCTTTTGGCGACAGCACCGATTCTGGTATTGCTAGATTTTCAGTTGTTATTTGAGCTACATACTGATGCCTCGAAGGTTGGAATTGGGGGAACGTTGAGTCAAAGGGGTCATCCTATTGCCTACTTTAGTGAGAAACTGACGGGAGCTAAAACGAGATACAGTACTTATGACTTGGAATTCTATGCTATAGTCCAAGCCATAAAGCATTGGAGACACTATCTATTTCATAAAGAAGTTGTGCTATACACTGACCATGAAGCTTTGAAACATTTACAGGGGCAAGATAAAATTTCAGCAAGGCATGCTTCGTGGGTTGCTTATTTACAACAGTTTACTTTCATTGTGAAGCACAAATCAGGAGTTACTAACCGAGTTGCCGATGCATTGAGCCGTAGAAATCATTTGCTGACAACTATGTGAGTGGAAGTAGTGGGATTTGATTTGTTGCCAGAGTTGCTTATTTCAGATTCTTATTTTGCGAAAGTGCTGGATCAGGTGCAGGAAGGGAGTTCTGATGATTTTGTGATGAAAGATGGATTCTTGTTCAGAGGAAATCGATTGTGTATTCCAGATTGTAGTTTGAGGTTGAAGATTTTCAAAGAATTGCATGAAGAGGGTCACGTGGGCAGAGATCGTACCATGCAGTTGGTGTCACAATCTTATTTCTGGCCGTCGATGAGAAAAGAAGTGGAAAGATTTGTGCAGAAATGTCACATATGTCAAGTTTCCAAGGGGACAGCTACGAATGCAGGATTGTATATGCCATTGCCCGTGCCTACTAGACCATGGGTTGATGTTAGCATGGATTTCGTTTTAGGGTTTGCCTAGAACTCAACGGGGAAATGATTTTACATATGTTGTGGTAGACCGTTTCTCGAAGATGGCACATTTCATTGCTTGTAAGAAAATGACGGATGCGGTTCATGTGGCACAGTTATTCTTTAAAGAAATCTATCGTTTACATGGGTTACCTGAATCTATTGTTTCTGACCGAGATACCCGATTTCTGAGTCACTTTTGGTTGGGTCTGTGGAAGATGGTTGGGACGAAACTGAATTTTAGTAGTGTATATCATCCTCAGACGGATGGGCAAACTGAAGTTGTGCATAGATCATTGGGAAATCTGTTGAGATGTCTTGTGTCGGACAATTTGAAGAGTTGGGACTTAAAGTTGTGTCAGGCAGAGTTTGCTCATAACCATGTTGTTAACCGAAGCACTGGTTACAGTCCATTTCAGATTGTATATTCAAGCTTACCAAAGGGGCCGTTGGATTTAACGATAGTACCACAACCGAAGGGGACAGTTAAGCGGGCTGCTAATTTTGTTGATGGGTTGACAGAATGCCATAGAATCGTTCAGGAACGATTAGAGAAGGCGAATGAGAAGTATAAACGATCTGCGGATCTGAAGCGAAGAAGTGCTGAATTTAACGAAGGAGATTTAGTATATGCTGTACTAACGAAGGATCTTTTTCCAATGGGAGCATACAATAAACTTAAAGCTCGAAAGATTGGTCCTGTAAAGATTGTGAAACGGATCAATGAAAATGCTTATAGGTTGAAGCTGCCGGAGGATGTGTATACTTCTGACGTGTTTAATGTTAAACATCTTATACCTTATTATGGAGATGATCAACCTAATGGGGAAGAACTTTTAAATTCGAGGACGAATTTTCCTCAACCAGGGGAGGATGATGCAGCGCGAGATGATGATGCAATGCAAGATGATGAAATCGCTTCCTCTGAATCACGAAGCCCTAAATCGCGGAGCCTAGGTCGCCAGTCTTCAGATGCAGTTAGGTCGCGAAGTGTTGCCGCTTCTTCCAGTAGGTCGCGAGCAAGATTCAACTGCCTAGGTCACGAAGCGAGCTTCTTTATGTCGCTGAACTCCGGTTAAGTCGCAAAGCTTCTACGTCGCGAATTTCTTAGGTCGCGAGCAGATGTTCCAGAGTTCTTAAGTCGCGATTTGCTTATGTCGCTGCCGAGTTTGTTTTTAAGTCGCTCCTGGAAGATGAAGATTTCTTATGTCGTGAACAACAATCAAGTTAGGTCGCTGAAGCTTGGGTCGTTGAAGCTTAGGTCGCTGAATGCCTTATGTCGTTATTTCTTAGGTCGTTGCTGTTTTTTTTGTAAGTCTCATGTTGTGTTGTGCTTAGGTCGCTGTTTGTATTTTGTTAAGTCGGTTGTATTTGTTAAGTCGTTCGAGATGTTTGTTGTTAGGTCGTTTGTTTTGTAAGTCACTTGTGTTATAATTTTCTTAAGTCATGTGTTGAGTTGTAAATCTCTATAAATAGGGATGTGAGGCCATTTGTAAAAGTTAGTTGAATTTGAATAAAATTTCTTTTGTGTGCTCTTGTGCCACCATTAAAATTGGTAGTTGAGTGTTATCTCCTATCTCCACCTTCGGATATTCGAGTGCGCTCGAATCAACGATTGTTGAAGCCGATTCACGGAATCTAGTGCGCTAGATCAACGTTTGAAGAATCATAGATCTTCTCTCACGGCATCGTGCGCGATTAACGTGTCGAAGATAGCTAAAGTCCAGTATCTCGCGAGATCAACGGATTTGGGCATTTGGGTATTTTCAATCCATCGATTCTGCATCAATTCACCGATTAATTCCGCTAATCGGATTGGATCCTGGACGGATTCGATTGACATCGTCGAATTCTCTTATCACGCTGCGTCACATGCACATATTTTCTTCTTAATTGTACTGAAGCTGCACCATTTGTCACATAATATTAAATAATAATTATGGATATATGCATTTCCAAATTCATATTTATTTCAATTATACTTATAGATTATAATACAATATATTATATATTAACTACTGTATTTACGAATCACAACATCCACGCGGCGATCTCAGTAAAGAATTCATTGATTGGTTTTCACAGTACGTTTATGATCCGTTAAATTGTGTAACCAATGAAGGATTGAAACATCTTGCGTTGAGACCAAAAAGAAACGTCAAGTCATATCTAATATTCTTCGTTAATGGATTTAAATTCAACGCCAAAGAATATGGTGCTGAAAAATTAACTAACAAAACTAGTGTATTTGTTAAAGGCAGTGATGATTCAGATTATCATATAAATGACTTTTACGGCATGTTAATCCAGGGATTGGAATTGACATATTTCACACGACCTATGGACAATTTTTTTTATATATTTAGAAGTAATTGGTTCAGCAATGTTCTAGGTTTTGGAATCAATATGCACAAAGATCATAATCTTACTGAAATAAAACATACCTCGCATTACCATAAGTATGATCCTTTTGTACTAACCAAACAAGCACTACACGTTTATTATGCTCCATATCCATCTCTAAAATTGATAAAGTGGATTGGTCGGCAGTTTTTAAAACAAAGGCAAGATTTACGTTTGATGGAAAGAATATTCCAGATGAATAAGCTTATCAGGCAGATCTCTAGCAAAATAATGAAAAACTAATAATTGATGATCATACTAATTTTGGACCTCTAAATGATGAATCAAATGTTTTAGTAGAAGCATTTGAGACTACAAAGGAAAACGATATGGAGTACAAGACGGAGTTTGAATTAGAAAATAACAATGACTGATTATTAACGTACATTTTGATAGAAGGTAATTTAAGTCATTATTTACGTTACATTTTTCTAAAAAAATGATGTGTTTTCCCATAATTAGATGATATGTTCTCACTTAATAAAATGAAATGTCTATGACAGATATTATGTGACATCGTCATAGATCTTCACAGCCAGGTTCCTCCTCTTCTAGTCAAAGAGGAACTAACACGGGAGGCGATGGCGGAGGCCCATCACAATAGGCGAAGCGTTCCATAGTAACACTGACAGTTAAAGCGAGTGGATAAGTATACAGTTTATTGCAACATCATAAATATTTTGTATATGATATATTATTCATAATTTGTTAAAGGTCTATATCATATTTAATACATGGGCTTTGAGCTGGAGCCCTCGAAGGTTGTTCTGGATATTTCCAAAGCTGCTTACAAGAGAAGAATGACCAGGTGCTGGCCTAGATGGGACCAGATTCCACCTCACATCTTTGAGTGTGTGTGGTAGGATTTCATCGCAAGTGTAATATGTATTTCATTTTATATATAACTACTTTTCGATTTGTTGACTAAGTATAAATGTTTAACTTATTTTTTTCAATGTGCAGGGGCGGTTGAGCTATAGGAACCTAACCTTCTTCTATGAAAAAATTATTGGATGAAGAAGATGCAGAAAAACTACCACGATATGAAGTTGAGCATCAACAAAAGGGGAAAAAGCCTGAATGGATGAATGCAAGCATATGGCAAGCTTAGGTTGCTTTCTAGGATAGTGACGAAGCAAAGGTATGTTTACTGGTTTCATATGTTTATTAAAAATTTAATAGAATTAGCATAATAATTTCATCAATTTACAGTTGTCAAATATAATGTTAATTTTAACTTTATAGGCAGAGTCGCGGAAGAACTCCGCGGATGGAAATAAAAATCCAGCCACACACCACGGGGTTTGAAATCATTCCAACGTTACCTTCAAGAGTTAGTAAATTTATTAATTGCGATTATAAATAGTTATTACATTGTATAATTTTATATATAATAATAATAATCATAATCATAATAATTATTTTAGGAAAGAAAACGTGGTCAACCCATTTCGTACATGGACGTTTTTGCTCGTACTCATGCCCCGAGCATGAAAATGAAGATGGAACAGCAACATACACATGGCATGACTTAAAATCACAACAAGCCATGGTAAGCTTATATTAAATTATAAGTTATTAATAATCACTTTAAATAATAAGTTATAAATAATTAAATGTATAATTTTTAATTTTAATTTAATTTGGAATCACGGGAAAAATTCATGTGAAAACGGAATAAAGTGTTTGAGGGATTGGAACGGGAAAAGCTGACTGATGATGAGGAGGACGTAATTTTTGATGCAGTCACGGAGCTGGCATCATGAAATAGGCGTTATGGTTTTGGGAATCAAGAGGTAATATTTATGTATATTATATTTATAAATACGTATAATATATTGATTTTATTAATCACAGAAAATTATACACTTTGTTTAATAATGTTACAGGCTAAATGTAAGTAAAGCGCCTACGAAAAATCCAAAGACGGCACGGAGTTTCAAGAGTTGAGAGCTAAGATTGCAGAACTGGAGGAGCGAGACAAACATCGGGTTACGGAGCTGGCCAAGTTAGACGAGTGTCTTACAGCATATGTGTAGCAGCATGGCACATTTCCCTCATCAAGTGGATCAGGAAGCGATGAGCAGGATTGGTAGGTATGATTTTTTTTCTGTTAGTGTTGGAACATTGTACATTATGCACTTTGAGATGGGTGAGTTAGTTTTACTTTGTTGGTATGGTGTTTGAGAGTTTGAGAGTTTGGGATGGGTGAGGTTGATTTGAGTTGTTTGATACATTTTGAGATATTGGATGTATGTGAGATTGATTTGACTTGTTTTGAGATATTGTGGGACATGTTTGATACAATTTGGGATGTATTTTGAGATGTTGTTCGATATTTGAGTATATTGTGGGTTGTTTGAGTTTGATTTATTATAAATATTGATGTTTTGTTATTGTTGATGTTATATATGCCATTTGTGCTTTGATATATATATATATATATATATATATATATATATATATATGAGTTATATACGTGAAATGAATAGATTGATATATATTGATATGTATGTGTTGGTTGGGGGTTATAGGCTGCTAGAATAAAAAACATCTAGATTTACGACGGTTGCCGACGGCTCATAGGTAATAACTTACCGACGGCTTCTGATGGCCTATCTTCCAGGTATTTCAGGAGTTTCCGACGGCTGCCGACAACACTTTGGGCAAGGCATATTCAAACACAATGGGGCGTCGGAAACCATCGAAAATGTCATCGCCAACAGTCGGAAACATATTGATGAAGCCGTCGAAAAGCCGTCGGAAATACTATTCTTCAACGGTCTTGTTCAAGACAGTTATATCCGACGGCCGCCGACGACTTCCGGTGGCCACCAATGGTTGTTAGCCGTCGAAAACATAGTTGTTTCTTGTAGTGAAGGTTAATAGTGGTTGACCAAGTAATAGAATATAAAATTTTGAATTTTAATTAAGGTGAGACTCTAGTTAGATATATTGAGATGTAAGTTTAATTTAAAGGGTATTTTGGGAAATTTACGTTTAAACCAAAAAAAGGATGACCCTAAAAGTATTACAATTATTATTAAAGATATATATATATATAATTCAATTTTGTCTTTGATAAAATTAGATCTAATTTATAGTCAACAATTTTAAGATAAATAGTCCTTAGGTATATCGATTTGGCGAATTTTGCCACAAACACTAACCAATATCTAATCCAATCCAAAAAAATTAAGATCAGATTAGATCAAATTTAATGGTCAAACGGAGCATAAATTTAAATCCAACTATAAGTTGGATAAAAACTATTTTTATCCAAATCTATCGGATTTGATCCGCCATGAAACGCTGAAATTAACGATGGACCAGAAGAAACTCAAACTTTGTACTTCACATCAAATTCTAGTGTAAAACACACAAATTACATAGTGAACGTACAAGGAAATTTCTCTCTAGACCACTCTACTCTGTTGTCTTTTTATTTATTGCATTTTACCTTCTCGCACTTTGTTTATTGAATTATGTTTTATCATCTAGTTGAGTAAATACATCTATCACATTTATTTTGAAACATCACTAGAATGATAAATTTAATTTTCATTTTTTAAACGATAGGTCAATTTATTTAGCAACAAATCAATGTTAAGGTAGTGAAAGAATAAATCAATAATTTTTACAAAAAACTGTAGAAATTAGATATTAAATAGTTTCACCAAGATCATTATTGGTGCCAATCAATGTTGAAAAAGTCATGCTAAGCGACGATCTAGGTGAGACTTACTACCTCATATAAGCATTTAAACATTAGTTCTAACCGGCCAAACCACTTAATCAGCTCCTAGGTTAGCACAAATTACTTAAATCAGATTTGTACAAAGAAAAACAAAATGATTAAAGCAACACATACGTCCAAAAATAATGATCCATGGAAAAACTTTACCTAATTAGTCTGATCAACATAAGAAAATTATTTACTCGACATGCTCTAGTTTCATTACAAAGCTTTAATTGCAACTCTCTTCCCTTTTATTAGCCTTACCTACAGACGACAATGGGGTGGATCTAGGGTCAAAACCCGGTAGATCCGCCGCCGTTCTAACCTGTCAAGACACGCCTCATTAGGTCATCAGGATGGATAGACCCATGATCCATTCTTAAGAGCTCCGGGTCTAGGGTCAGGGCTCGGCTATCATCCCAATCCGACTTGAACTACAAAGATCTCATAAGTTCGCTTCATTAAATGATTTCTTAATCTTTTAAGACAAAAGTGATTATAACATGGAAATTTTAATGTTTTATTCAATAAATTATAGAATTTTTAGTATTAAGTTGTGCCATTGATAATTATACAAATTAAATGCATATTTTTTGAAATGTTATTATATACCTCATTTTTATTATCTTCCCTTATCGTTGTAAATACATTGTTATTTATATTTAACATATCATTTAATGATAATCTCTCTTACAAATAAAATAAATATGTACATTTGTATAAATTATGAATGAATATATATATATAGCCCCATCGGGTCTTGGGGCGAAGTGGGTCTACCCTGGTCCATACGAGTTTCGAGTTCGAAGCAAAAATCTAGACCCGCATTGGGTCTACGAAGCAGGTATGAGGTAAGTTTTAAAAAACTCGAGGTAGGTCTAGGGCATAAAAAATCTGCCCCATTGCCATTCTTACCCTAACCTTTGCCTAGACCACAAAAAATAAACATGTTTTAAGAAACTAATCGACTCAATCAATTTATAAATATTGTGATTTGTCACTTAATTAATTACTACGACATTCTTAAATATAGTTATAATCGCTGGAATTAGGAGTGGACCCAACATAAGGCAAGGGATTGCACGTTATGGTCCAAAAATGGGTAGAGATTGATGTAATTATGTCGTAGAGTTGGATGAATTATAATTCAGAGCCAGATTGATTTTGATTGTAATTTCGATTTATGAAGAAAGGTGAGAAAGGTGGAAGGACATGTCACTAATCATTCAATTCAACTTTAATCTCAGCTACTATTGATTCTCTATTAATTTTGATATAATGTAGTTATTAACCGTGCAATTAGTGCTATTTATATACATGAAGTTTAATGTAAAAATTTTAAAGGCTATTATAATGTTTTATGGTCATTAAAATTATTCATATTTAAATCTAAGTAATTGATACAATTTTTTCTTCTTTAAATGTTTATGGTGATAGTCCAAATACATTATGTATGATGTGCAAAATTTTGCCACCATTACCCAAAAAATCTTGTGTCCATTCCTGCATATACAACTAATAGCATGCCATATTCCAAATCCATAATAAGATACGAGCATTACGACACGTGCTTCACGTGTGAACTACAAATTGTATATGTTTACACATACAAATAAAAATGACTTGTATAAATAGTTAGTCATATTTTCCTAAAATGTGAAATCATGTGTAGTTAGTTTGAATTTTTATTTTTACATTTGGTTATTTTTGTTAGTTTGATTTTTACTTATATTATTAATTAATAAAAAAACGAATTTTTAAGAAAAGTTTGTTTGTTAGATCCTTTAAAGTGATATTAAAAGTTGATAATATTTATAGAGGAGCGTTTTGGATTTGTAAAGGAGTTTAATTTTAAATCTTATATTTAAGCGATATTAAAATTTGATAATTTTTGTAGAGGAGCATTTTTGGTAGTTCAAGCTAATACCAAAAGTATGACACCAAAAAGGTATTACAACTATTATTAAGTATATTATTAATTAATAAAGAATAAATTTGTAAAAAAAGTTTATTTATTAGATCCTTTTGTTAACCCTTAAGTTTCTTCGACTCATGGCCTTACGAGATAAGACCCGCACGACTCATGGTCTTACGAGATAAGAAGCTAACGACCTAGATGGTGAAGGAACCAACGAGTTGAGTCTGCTACGACTTAAGGGTTGCGCGACTCAAGATAGTTACACGACTCAATGGGTTAAGCCATCTACGACTCATGGTCCAGGCGGTTCAACGAGTCAAGAAGATTTACGACTCATCAGGCTTACGACTCATCAGATTTACGACTCATGGAGACTTACGACTCATGAGGTCTTACGACTCATCAGATTTACGACTCATGGGGATTTACGATTCATGAGGTCTTACGACTCATCAGATTTACGACTCATGGGGATTTACGATTCATGAGGTCTTACGACTCATCAGGCTTACGACTCATCAGATTTACGACTCATGGAGACTTACGATTCATGAGGTCTTACGACTCATCAGGCTTACGACTCATCAGATTTACGACTCATGGAGACTTACGACTCATGAGGTCTTACGACTCATCAGTCTTACGACTTAAAGGTTATCAAGCTGGAATCCAAAGCCCTTGCCTGTGCTACTTTGATCTGATGAGTCGACTACGACTTAGCACTTGTCTTCCAACCGAGCCACAAGATGGACCAAATATGGCGCCCACGAGACATCTTAAGTCGAATACGAGTTACGACTTACCATGAGTCGGTCACGACTCATGACTTGGCCAAACCGAGAGCTCAGAAATCTGCTCCTATAAATAGGCCACCACTTCCAACATGAAAAGGACTTTTGGCAAATCATTTCTACAGCGCTGTTACTCCGTCGAACTCTCCATTCATTCAGCAACCAAGGATCCTTCAAGCATTCACGACACTACAACAAGCTTCGAGAGAAATTCCTTACATCCGACATGGATTCATCGAGTTTCACCGTCGAAGATTGAGCTAGTAGTCAAGATTGTTTCTTGTGATCGAATTGTACTGTTTCCTGAAGAGATTTGTATCGATTTGTAACCAAATTCAATAATAAAGAGATTCAAAGTGGATGTAGGCTAAATCTCAAGCCGAACCACTATAAATTGCTGTCTTTAACTGCATTTCTGCTATTTTCCTGCTTGATTTCTGTTCCCGTCACACGGGTGGTGCTTTCACGATCTTATTACACACACCGGGTGTTATCGTTCATATTTTAACGTTAACATTTTGGTGCTTTCACTGAGAACCCAACTCAGGCTACCATCCATCATTGCTTCACACAAGTTTGTTGAAAAGATTTCCTACAAAACCAGAAGTCTATCAGACATAATGGCTCCTGGAAGGAAACGAAAGGTTGTTAGATCTGAAAATGTTCATGATGATACCGCCACCTCTGCTTCACCAAGTCAAGCAGCTCCAAGCGTCGGGGTGACGCGAGAGGAGCTAGACGCTGCTGTATCCGGACTATACCAACAGATTGAGACTCAAAACAATCTGATGATGGAAAAACTGAATGCTCTGCTTGGTGCCAACCAAAGACCAGTGGGTAATGAAGAAAACACCGCTGATGCTCTTCGCAACTCCGAAGGGAGGAATATTCCTCAGGGGGGATCAGGTGCTGCTGAAGGGGCACCCCTCCGAGCTGAAGGATCTAGACCATCGCCAATTTTCCACGAAAATCTGCCCGGGCAAACATCTGAGAAAATGGCAGAAGTCTACTCCGCAAAATCTTTGAACAATGAGGAATATCTTTCTGGCATGATCAAGCAAATAATGAAAGAGAGCATGCAGAGAGGTGAAGATGAGAGTGAATGGGGGTTCGCGCCAAGCAAGACTCCGTTTACCGAGAAGATTCTAAAGGCTGAATTTCCTAGAAAATTTGTTCCCCCCACCATTCCTGCTTATCGGGGAACAAGTGATCCAAACCAATTCTTGTATAAGTATGACTGGCACATGACCGGTGCGAGAGCAACCGATGAAATCAAGTGCCGGTATTTCCCAGTATATTTGGAAGGAGTGGCACTTCTCTGGTTCACTAAACTTCCTGTCCGATCAGTAGATCAGTTTTCCGATCTGACTAGAAAGTTCAAAGAGTAATTCAGGCTATACGCTTCAAAGGCAAAGGACATAATGTCATTATCCAGTCTTGAACAGAATCCGGGAGAACCTATTAAATCATTCCTGAACCGTTTCAATATAGCTCTGGCAGAAGTTGATAACGCAGAGCCACGGATGATCTTGACCTATTTGATGCGTGCTATCGACAAATTGAGCGAATTTGGAAAATGGCTGAAGATGAAAGAGCCAAATTCTCTCGAGAAATTCTACAAGAAAGCTGATGAATTCATACGCTTGGAAAATCTTCCAGCATCAATGAAGGTGGTGGCAGCAAAGGTGGAAAATAATACTGCCGCTTTGGAAAAGAAAGATTCCGGAGGTCAGAAAAGGGAAAATCACGAGGGGAAGAAACAAAAGGATACAAAGAAACCTCGCTTCTTCAAACCCTCAGATTTCACTCCATTGACCGACACTCTGGAAAATATCTTCTTCGCCACCAAAGATGCTGTGGATTATCCCAAACCGGCTGAGATAAAACCGGGAAAGGGCGCTATGAGAAATGGAAAGTTCTGCCGTTTTCACAACCAACCCGGTCATGATACCAATGACTGTCGTCACTTAAAGAGCTTAATTGAAGAATTATTGAGAGAAAACAAGCTGCAACAATATGTCAAGAAAAATAGAAGTGATCCATCTTCGTCTACTCAGAGGCAACAACCCTCTAATCAGCCGTCAGGCTCAAGTAAAGGTACTGTGGCACAAGAATCTGAGAGGCCCGTTATCAACGTCATTTCAGGGGCCCACACCCAGCAGGCAGAAGCTGGGGTGAGATGGAACGATATGCTCATGCTTTGAAGTATATCCCGGCAGAGGAAGATGTTTTTGCTGTAGAAAATGCTGCACCCCTGAAACAGCAAAAGATTTCAGATAATGATATTTTGTTCAAGGCTAGGGATTCTATTGGTATTGAAGCTCCCACCATAGATCCCTTAGTTATCTCTGCAGGAATTGGGCCAGCAATAGTAAGACGAGTACTCATTGATTGCGGTGCTTCCTGCAATATACTCTTCAAGAAAACATTTGACCAGATGAAGATCCCAATGACCGACGTTCAGGCTTCATCACAAAAGATCGTTGGTTTCACTGGGGAACCACAGCAACCAATCGGAACTGTCGATTTGTTCGTGGAACTTGGTGAAGGGCAGAAAAGGGTAGCTCGAAAACAAACCTTTGTGATTGTTGATGGATTTTCTGCCTACAATGCTTTCCTAGGCAGGCCGACTCTAGCTGCATTCAAGGCCATTTTGGCCCCGTGGTGCCTAACTATGAAGTTTCCTACAGAAAATGGTGTTGGTGTCATCAAGGGAGATCAAAATGCTGGACGCGAATGTTATCTCATAGAGCTTCGAGAAGCCAGAAAGAGAGAAATGGGTAAAGATGCGGCAGCTCCCCTCCGCATCAAAAACCCAACCTTATAGCAAATACAGGGTGGCCCCTGCACTGGTGAGCATAGTGGTGCAAGGCGAGAAATGGATCCCAGAAAATCCAGTGCAGAGGAGAATAGAGTGGTGCCCGCAGAAGTTACGGTACCAATACCTGTCGACTCAAAAGACCCAAATAAAGTACTTAATGTGGGTTCGCAACTAAGTACAGCAGTTCAAAATACACTGATATCATTTCTAAAAGCAAATCTGGACGTGTTCGCTTGGTGTCATGCTGATATGTGCGGAATCTCTCCAACAATTGCTGTTCACACTCTGAATGTCGATCCGAAATTCACACCAGTAAAACAGAAAAGAAGAACTCAGGGTCCAGAAAGGTCAGCAGCTTTAAAGGAAGAGGTAGATCGCCTCTTAGAGAATAATTTCATCAAAGAATCCAATTATCCAAATTGGGTTTCAAATCCAGTACTGGTTAAGAAGGCAAATGGAAAGTGGAGAGTATGCATTGATTTCTCAGATCTGAACAAAGCTTGCCCCAAAGACTGCTTCCCGTTGCCTAGAATCGATCAACTAGTAGATGGGACGGCTGGACATGAGTTGTTATCTTTTATGGATGCCTATTCCGGATACAATCAGATTATGATGAATGAACCAGATCAGGAGGACACAAGCTTTATTACAGATGTGGGACTCTACTGTTACAAAGTCATGCCATTCGGGTTAAAGAATGCAGGGGCAACATACCAAAGACTTGTCAATGCTATGTTCAAGCCTCGGATTGGCAAAACGATGGAAGTCTATGTTGATGATATGTTAGTAAAGTCAAAGAAAGCAGTAGACCACATGGATCACTTGGCAGAGATGTTCTCAATTCTTCGAAAGTACGGAATGAAGCTCAATCCATTGAAATGTTCATTCGGAGTAGAGTCTGGGAAATTCCTGGGTTTCATCGTGAGCGCTAGGGGCATCGAGGCCAATCCTGCTCAAATCACAGCTCTAAGAGAAGTTAAAGCCCCTAGAACAAAGAAAGAACTGCAAAGTCTCAATGGAAAGGTTGCCGCTCTTAGTCGCTTCATTTCCAAGGCCACAGACAAATGCATTCCCTTCTTTGATGCTCTAAAGAAAGGAAAGAAAAATTTCGAATGGACTCCTGAATGTCAGAACGCTTTCGATCAACTGATTCATCATATGAGAACTCCTCCGGTCCTCTCCAAGCCTAGTGATCGTGAAGACCTCTTCATCTATTTGGCAATTTCATCCCATGCTTTAAGTGCAGCACTCGTACGAGAAGATATGAAAATACAACGTCCAGTTTACTACATCAGCAAACGGTTCGCTGGGGCTGAGATGAATTATTCAAAGATAGAAAAACTTGCTTATTGTCTGCTAATCGCTTCCAGGAAGTGGAGGCCCTATTTTCAATCTCATGCTATCAAGGTCCTGACTGATCAACCTTTGAAGCAAGTCCTGTATAGTCCTGAAACTTCGGGTCGTCTCTTGAAGTGGAACATAGAACTCAGCCAATATGACATCACTTACCATCCCCGAAGAGCAATTAACGGACAAGCTTTAGCAGATTTCATTGCAGAATCCACTGACAAAGGTGACAGTAAGGAAGAAACAACTGACTGCATTCTGATACAGTGGAAGTTGTATGTTGATGGCTCGAGAAATGATTATTGTTCTGGGGCAGGAGTTGTGCTCGAAACTCCCGAAGGACGATCACTATGTTATGCATTGAGACTGGAATTTCCTTCGACAAACAATGAGGCAGAATATGAAGCCCTTATTGCCGGATTGAGAATCGCCAAGGAATTAAATATCAAAGTGATACAGATTTTCAGTGATTCTCGGCTTATTGTTTGCCAGGTGAAGAAAGAATTTCAAGCCAAAGGAGGGAATTTGCCTGCATATTTGACTAAAACTTCCGAACTTCTCAATGATTTTGATCACTATTCAATAAGCCACATACCTCGGGAGGAAAATATGAAGGCAGATTCTTTAGCAAAGTATTCTAGTTCCGGGGAAGCTCAGTTACTGGGATTAGTTCCTGTGGAAGTTCTATCGGCTCCAAGCATTGATGAAATGGATGTTGATTGGATTATGGCTACGTATCCAAAGCATGAATCATGGATGACTCCAATCAAAGAGTATCTGCTCAATGGTTCATTACCAGAAAACTCCAAAGAACGTCTAAAGCTGTTGAGAAAAGCATCAAGATATGTAATTCAGGATGGTCGGTTATACAGGCGGGGATTCTCAATGCATTTACTTCGATGTGTAACCAAGGAAGAAGCTAAGACAATTTTAGTAGAGGCACACGGAGGAGAATGTGGAGATCATTCAGGTGGTCAAACACTCGCAAAGAAAATTCTCCGATATGGGTATTTCTGGCCGGATGTTAATCGAGATGCTGCAGCTTACTCCAGGAAGTGCGACAAATGCCAAAGATTTGCAAAAATCCCAAGAGCGCCTTCCACCGAACTCACACAGATGGTCAGCCCATGGCCATTTTCCATTTGGGGAATAGACCTGATTGGACCTTTACCGATCGCTAAATCAGGAATTAAATATGTTATTGTTGCCGTTGATTATTTCACCAAATGGGCCGAAGCTGAACCTTTGGCCACCATCACTTCTAAAAAGATGATAAATTTTGTAACGAAGAATATCATTTGCAGATATGGTGTGCCACAGAAGATAATCACCGACAACGGCACTCAATTTGAAAGTGAAGAATTCCAGGATTTTTGCAAACGGTTCAGAATTCGAAAAAGCTTCTCAGCAGTGGCTCATCCGCAGGCAAATGGGCAAGTGGAAGCAGTTAACAAGATCATCAAGTCAACTATCAAAAAGCAACTTGAAAAAGCAAAAGGTGGTTGGGTTGATAAGCTTCCATTAGCACTATGGGCGTACAGAACTACTCACAAAACTGCAACTGCGCACACTCCATTTTCACTGGCATACGGATCTGAGGCAATGATTCCAGTAGAAGTAGAGGTTCCTTCACATAGAAGAGTTCATTTCAATGAATCCGAAAATGAAAAACTGCAACTTGAAGCGCTTGATTTTCTTGATAAGAAAAGAGAGGAAGCTAGGCTCAGAGTTTCAGCTCATCAGCAGAGAATAGCCAGGCATTTCAACTCCAAAGTTCGCCAACGCAGCTTTGAAATCGGAGACTTGGTTTTGAAAAGGATCATGACAGCAACTGGTGTGTTTGGGCCAAACTGGGAAGGGCCATATGTCATAGGCACTAAACTTCTTGATGGCACTTTCAAACTCATAACTGTTGAAGGAGATCCAATGCCAAGAGCCTGGAACAGCAACCATTTGCGCCCTTATTTTACTTGAAAAGAGCTCTGCTCAAAATTGTAAAATGATGATGAATGTATCAGTTGTATTGTGAAACATTGTAAATCAGTGTAAATGAATGAAAGCTATAAAGTGGACGTAGGCCCGATTCTTGGCCGAACCACTATAAATCTTGTGTTCTTTACTATTTCATAATGCCTGTTTTATTTCGATATGTAAATACTTTAAATGTATCGCTAAGATATCGATTCAAAATTGCAGGACATTATAACAAGGCTTGCTCATCACAAAGCTAAGCGACCTCTATAAATCAGCTATTGCACAAAAACAAAGCAACAAAAATTCCAAACTCAAATCCTATGCAAGGAAAACTTCACATAAAAAGTTGGCGACTTCACTGGGACAAACCTTTGTTCACTAGTTGAGATTGTCGTTATGAACGGGCATCCAACTAGATAACTCGCGTTTGTCTCGTGAAGTCATTCAACTGTGAAGTACACTCCTTCGGCTGAAGCAATTTACTCGCAAAAGGAAAAAAGATGTGCTTGGAAACGATGATAAGAGATCGCTAATGGGCAGATGATGAGAGAAAATTGCCAAGCAAACAAAGAAGCAGACAAAGGGAGGTATGCCTCTCAACAGGAAGGCCGGGAGATCCACTAAAGGGACGCCTTCCCAATCGGAAGGAACAAGACCCACGCTAACTGGTCGTGATGCATCCGATCAGATAGCGTATGTCCGTCCCGTGGATCCACTCGCCCCTGAGACGCAATGTACCTGGCACACCAACCAACCAAAGCCCTCTAACGAGGCACGCCAATAAATGGGAATGCTTTACTCAATCAAAAAGATCGGTGGGACTACCAAAGGGGCACCTTGTTAGTTAATTGCGATCGTTTGTGCAAGCAAACATCCAATCAAGCAACTTGCGCTCGCCCCGTAGACCGCTCTGACCATGAGAAAGTAACTTCCAGGCAATCACAAGCCCTCTTCGGAGGCACAAGCCCTCTTCAGAGGCACAAGCCATCTTCGGAGGCAAAAGCCCTTTTCGGAGGCACAAGCACTCTTCGGAGGCACAAGCCCTCTTCGGAGGCACAAGCCCTCTTCGGAGGCACAAGCCATCTTCGGAGGCAAAAGCCCTTTTTGGAGGCACATTTCACCAGGGTAAAAGTGCAAAATGCTTCTCTTCGGAGACCCACTTCACCCGAGTAGAAATACAAAAATTGCTTCTCTTCGGAGACCAACATTGCTTCTCTTCGGAGACCAAAATCAAGACTTCTTCGGAAGCACAAGACCTCTCCGGGGGCACAACAATACTCCACAAAGCATAATGCTGCTCTTCGGAGTCCACATGCTACTCCTCAAAAATACCAAAATAAAGCCCCTTAGAGGCACACTTCGGTTCTTAAGGAAGACCTACTTGTTCATCTTAAAAAAAAAACTCTTCCCCAGAAATCGAAGTGCTAAGTAATATCTTCTTCTGAGATTCGCTTTACCGCGTAGGAGAATTCACTTCTCAAAAACATGAAGTAAACATCTCCGAAGGTTGAAGCGTGAAAACTTATCCGAAAATGAGACACGCTCCGTTTAAGTAGAATAATCATTCCCTCAAAGACGGAATAGTTATTCTATGGAAAATAAGAGTACAGGTCTCGCTAAAAGCGAAAGATATTGTAATGCACTTGTGGTATAGGGGCAATATCATATGATACGGCTACAACAATAAAAAGCAGTATTCGAGCAACATACCACAAGCACATAACAATATCACGCGAAAAAGCTGTGGAATAAATGCATTCTTAAACACAAACAAAAAGTTTGTACAAGTGAAAAGAATCGCTTGTTCTACACTAAAAATAAAAAACAAATGCATTCTCACATACACAAGAGTTTGTACAAGTAAAATAATTGTTTTATTTAGTACTATGAAAATTCTTTACATGTGCAGATATCTCGAACAAGCAAAAGCGGAGACCGGTACCCGCACAATCCCCGGTCAATACATGCAAAGAGCAAAAATAATAAGTAGAAAATCCAGCTTGATTATTCCTTCTTCTCACCACCTTTGGAGCCCTTTCCCGGCCTAATGATTAGCTTTTGAAGTCGTTGTGAACGGGTAGGGGCAGAAGGAGAAAGAGGTACGGCCAGATCAACTACTGCTTCCTCTTCAGCGGAAGTATTCTTCTTTTTCCGTACGGCACGCTTCCCCTTCCTCTTTGAAGAAGACTCACTCCCCGGAGTAGCAAGCAATGTTGAAAGCTTCGTATCGTCATCAAGAGACCGCTCCGGGGTCTTCTCAATGTCTTCAAGATCCTCCGCCTTCTGCTCCTGTGAAGCAGCCGGATCATCCAAGCCTTGAAGAGCTTCGATTTTCTCTGCCTGTGATCCCGGTTGGGAAGCAGAAGGAGGAGTAATTTGGGAAGACGGAGGAACGACAACTGAAGGAGTGAAAGCTTGTGCAGTGCTTGGTGCCTCCGCTGTAGAAGAAAAGAAGTTAAAATCAACATCCCCCGAAAATAAAGAAGGCATCGGCTCACCAAAGTTTAAGTAACAAGTAAGAAGGTCATCGAATTCGGCTAAGTCAAATGACTGGTTCATTGGGTCCGAGACGACGCCGAAATTACCTGGAGGAGTTGGCTTTGCAAGATCAACCTCAAACTTCTCGGCTTCAATATCATCCAGTGCCTCATCTTCAGTAGGAGTAGTTGCAGTTTCTTGGGCAACTTTAGCTAGATGTAAAGAATGAGGGCTGGAATCCATAATATTAACGTCGGTTGAAGTGGAAGTATGAACGGGGGCAGTTAAAGGAGCTTCTTCTTTTGGAGGCTCTTCTCTCGTTGATTCAGCTCGTACTTTGGCAAGTTGCTCCTTCCCCTTAACAAGAGCGGCACGAGCCTCATCATCGAGATAGCGCTCCTCAAGTTCCAACTCATCATAGCCGGCCCCGCCAAGCATATCCATTGCGACTTCCCACACTTCAGCCAATGTAATTTCATAATCGGGACCAAGAAAAGAGAGGCTCCCACGACCCAGAACGCTGTGTAAATAAAAGTCGAATAAGGTAGAGCTGATGTCTGCTTTCGTCGCCTCATGTGATTGCTCAGCCGCTTCCTTTTCGGCAACGGCAGCAACCCGGCCAGCGGTAGCCTCATCACGCTCTGCCTCAGCTTTAGCGAGTCGAGACTTTAGTAACTCAATCTCTACGTTCTGGGAGGTGACTTTTTCCCGCAGATCGGCATTTTCTGTGCGGTATTTCTCAGTAATATGCTGTTCAGCGGCAAGCTTCATCTCGACATCTCTCTGTGCAGCATGTGCATCCCGCACTTGTTTTTGAAAGACTTCTTCTTTTTGAGTATGAGATGCAGAAGAAGAGGCAAGATCTTCCTTAAGTTTTTTAACCTCGGACTCAAGTTTTGCATAACCATCAGCAATACTTGCCATCTCGACATTATGCTGTTTGCAAATTTTGTCCCACTCCGCCTTGTCGTTTTCCATAGTCAACATCGCCTCAAGGTTTGCACGATTAACCCTTTGGAGTTCATCGACAAGCTTCTGCCACTGCGATATCCTCTCGATATTAAGCCTGACTGCGTCAAGACTGCTAAGCATGTCTTGCTTATCAATCGGAACTAAGTCCAAGTCAAAGCGCACCCCTTTTAGGCACCAATTCGGAAAACGGCTCTGAAGTGTTGGGGGGCCGTCCTTGACTTGATATTGTGGTCTGTTAATGATAGTCTGAATGTCAGATTTCTTCAGAGGAGGAGAGCTGGCCAGAATATCGGAAGAAATGGGAGCGTCAGTCTTTTCAGAAATTTCAGACGCGTCAATCGGTTTAGATCGCTTGCTCGGTTCGTCAGCAATCTGAGTTTTTCCCTTATCATCGTAAGACTTCCGCTTATGAGAGTAGTCACTTCTATGCGAAGAGTCATATCGCTCGGCATCTTTCCTTCTTTGCCGCTGATCGTAATCCCGCTTCTCCTGGGCTTTCCTTCGAGCCCTCTCTTCATCTGTTTCTTTTGGGGTATCAAGGTACTTCCTAAAATCATAGGAGCCGCGACCTCCACGGTACTTGAATGAGTCATAATATGAACCTGTACGTCCCATTGGAGAACCTGAAAGCAGAAAAGGAGTAAAGTTTAGAAATTTCCAGGAGAAAGAGTATAAATGCTTATAAGTGCTGAAAAATCCTAAGTGTGTGTGGCGTGCAAGCTACATGCGTCAAACTACAGACCACGCTTTAGTGTGGAAACAGAGATGACTGGTGTAGTAGGCGTCTGGGTTTGTTTAAAGGTGGAAGTCGCCTCGACAACGGGAGAAGTTGCTTTTGGATTGTTATCCCCAAAAAGCTCTTGAGAAGTTATCATGATATCGCTCAAACCGTCAAAGGTGTCGTCACCACGGTATTCAGCAGACCTCTCCTTTTCAACTTCCGTATCAATTGATTTTTCGAAAACTCGAGGATTTTCTTCTTTCTCAATAATTGGGGCAAGTGCCGATTTGCTAACTGACCCTACGACATCGGTGAATGCAGAACATTTTATCAAAGCAGCTTCAACAACGGGTGCTTCTGATGCAATTTCTTCTACAGAAGCTGGGGCATTCGAGGTCTCTGCTTGAGAGTCCGAAGCAGCTAACGTTTCCGCATCGGAGCTAGAGATTTCATGAATCTGAGTTGATCTAGAAGGATGTAAAAGTCCAAACTGGTGAAGAAACTCATCTTTCAACAGAAATTTCGCATCCCGTTCTTCAACTGGGACAGCCATGAGTCTTCCCAGAGTTTGCTTATGACTAGGGTCCCTAGAGGGAGAAAGGAGCGCTGAAATGAGAAAGCAAAGTTAACACTTAGTGATTCGGGCTGCAAAATACTCAAAGAATAAGGAGAAGAAAGGATAGGCATTCTTACTTCCTTCTCTCCACACGGCGTAAAACCCAGGGGGACAGCGAACGTAAAAATACTGAGTCAAAAACCCATGAGCGGTATCAGGGAGGCCGACAACCAATTTGCGATTCCTGGCACTTCTTATAACAATGATCGAAGGATGATCTTTGATTCTGACAAAAGAGCATAGATAACAGATTTCGTCAACACTGGGGAGACGGTCAAGCGTTCTGCCGAATAGTACGCATAGCCCCATTAGAACAGCATAACCATTGGGGTGTAATTGGAATGGAGCGATTGCCAGTTGACGGAGAAGATGTTGAAGAAAATTGGTGAAAGGAGGAATGGCTCCGCTCGAGCACATTTGTCGGTTGACCGCCACAAAGCCAGGAGGTGCTACATCAGCAGTGTTGTTCTTTTCAGGAAGAATAGCGTCATCCTCAGCAATGCCAAATTGAGTACACAATTGCCGAAAAGTTTTGTACAATAAAGTGGAAGGGGCTCTCTCTGGGGGGTTGACTAAAGGAGCTGGAATGAGAATGGACTCTCCGGTCCGAACTGTTACATCTCCTTGTTGAGAAGCCATTCTACACAAGCAACTGGATATTCAAATATGAAGGTGCACGTTTCCTAAATAGTGTGAAGTGTTGTGCAAAATTAACAAAGATAACAAATAAATACAAACTGGAATTAAGCTAGTCGGTAACTGATCGATTATCAAATTTCAGGACTTGTTAATTTAAAAGTTCAGGTACGGTATTAAATGCAAACCGGATATTTTCAGTTGACTATTTCAATGTTGTTTTAATACTTTGCTTGAACTTGTTGATTTAAAGCACTTCATACACACAATCTGTTTATGTTGATTATCTGTTATTAACTAATCTGTCATTTGATATGGGCAGTCGGTGACAGTATATTCGTCCCAATTTCTTTGTGGATATTGTATTAGACAGGTTATTAGTTTGCAAGTTAGAGTGATCTGTGGGAAAATGCAGCAGTTCATATTTCAGCAGTTCAAAATGCAGCGGTTCAAAGTTCATTCAAAGCCTAAGTCATGAGTCGCCAACGACTTATGTATTGACTCGTCCACGACTTATGTTCTGACTCGTCTACGACTTAAGGGTTACAAGGCAAGTCGGTCGTACTTCAGGTCTTAAGTCATGTGAAAACTAAGTCGTCTACGACTCAAGAAAAGGCTCCAGTCCAAAACAGCATATAATCCTAAGTCCTGAGTCGTCTAAGACTCAAGAATTATGTCATAGGAGGCTTGACTCGTGGGTCGTACGAAGCTACTGAACTGTGGCCATGCTAGCATCTCATTCGTTTGAACCTGTTGACTTTTCTTCTAACCCGTTACCCCCCAAACCCGATCACCTATCCATCGAATTACGATCCCCATCCTGATTCCACGACACCATTGAGTCATCCAAAGAGCTAAGTTCAGATCGCCAAAGCCTTGCCAACCTAATCAATTGAAACCTGAAGCACAGTAACCCTACATCTCCATCACCCCATTCATCTGAAGATGAAATCTAGCAAAATCAGGCTCACGAGCTACCGGTATGGTGGAATTCGCGACAAAACATTGCACGAGGGGATGGATTAGGTATAGGGGGGAGAATTCACGAATCAATGATGATTAAAGGTCGAGGATGGATCAGAAACACTTACGCAATGAAGAATCGAGAATCGAGTTGGTTGATTGATAAAAAAGGAAGAAATCGCCTTGAGAAAGCTCGGAGGAATGTTAATGGCGGATACGACTCAGGAGATAGGTGATGGGTAGAAGGAACGACTCAAGCATTTTATACCGTTGGGCAGTGGAACACGAAGAGGCGTACACGATTTAAGATGAGTCGAAGCACACGACCTACGACTTAGGCGTGTACTTCGAGGGGCAAATGTTAACCCTTAAGTTTCTTCGACTCATGGCCTTACGAGATAAGACCCGCACGACTCATGGTCTTACGAGATAAGAAGCTAACGACCTAGATGGTGAAGGAACCAACGAGTTGAGTCTGCTACGACTTAAGGGTTGCGCGACTCAAGATAGTTACACGACTCAATGGGTTAAGCCATCTACGACTCATGGTCCAGGCGGTTCAACGAGTCAAGAAGATTTACGACTCATCAGGCTTACGACTCATCAGATTTACGACTCATGGAGACTTACGACTCATGAGGTCTTACGACTCATCAGATTTACGACTCATGGGGATTTACGATTCATGAGGTCTTACGACTCATCAGATTTACGACTCATGGGGATTTACGATTTATGAGGTCTTACGACTCATCAGGCTTACGACTCATCAGATTTACGACTCATGGAGACTTACGATTCATGAGGTCTTACGACTCATCAGGCTTACGACTCATCAGATTTACGACTCATGGAGACTTACGACTCATGAGGTCTTACGACTCATTAGTCTTACGACTTAAAGGCTATCAAGCTGGAATCCAAAGCCCTTGCCTATGCTACTTTGATCTGATGAGTCGACTACGACTTAGCACTTGTCTTCCAACTGAGCCACAAGATGGACCAAATATGGCACCCACGAGACATCTTAAGTCGAATACGAGTTACGACTTACCATGAGTCGGTCACGACTCATGACTTGGCCAAACCGAGAGCTCAGAAATCTGCTCCTATAAATAGGCCACCACTTCCAACATGAAAAGGACTTTTGGCAAATCATTTCTACAGCGCTGTTACTCCATCGAACTCTCCATTCATTCAGCAACCAAGGATCCTTCAAGCATTCACGACACTACAACAAGCTTCGAGAGAAATTCCTTACATCCGACATGGATTCATCGAGTTTCACCGTCGAAGATTGAGCTAGTAGTCAAGATTGTTTCTTGTGATCGAATTGTACTGTTTCCTGAAGAGATTTGTATCGATTTGTAACCAAATTCAATAATAAAGAGATTCAAAGTGGATGTAGGCTAAATCTCAAGCCGAACCACTATAAATTGCTGTCTTTAACTGCATTTCTACTATTTTCCTGCTTGATTTCTGTTCTCGTCACACGGGTGGTGCTTTCACGATCTTATTACACACACCGGGTGTTATCGTTCATATTTTAACGTTAACACCTTTAAAGTAATATTAAAACTTGATAATATTTATAAAGGAGGGTTTTGAATTTGTAAATGAGTTTAATGTTAAATCTTATATTTAAGCGATATTAAAGAGGCATTTTTGGTATTTCACGCTGATACCAAAAGGTGTGACATCAAAGGTATTACAACTAGTATTAAAGATTATTAATTAATAAAAAAAGTTTATTTGTTAAATCCTTTAAAGTTATATTTAAAGTTGATAATATTTATGGAAGAGCGTTTTGAATTTGTAAAGGAGTTTAATGTTAAATCTTATATTTAAGCGGTGTTAAAATTTGGTAATTTCTGTAGAGGGGCTTTTTTGGTAGTTCACGCTGATACAAAAAAAGTGTGACACTAAGGTATTACAAATATTATTAAAGATTTGTTTTCATGTCCTAAATATAAAATTACACATGTTCACATACATGTACTATTAGGACACTATCTCTATCCACGAGGATAGCGTAAGAGATTCATGTGTAATAACAGTAATACTAATAGTACATGTAATGTGTGACATGCATACCAACACATTGTGTATGCATGATAATGGTTATAACATTTCTTGTATTAATTCATTGTATTTAACAAGCACAATGTATTCCAATATAGTTTAGAATTAATTGGTCATCATGATTTTATCATGTGTTAGACTGTTAGTCATATAAAATATATGCATAGCAACAAAAGAATTCACATAAAAGTTGAACTACTTTTATATTATTTTAGAAATTAAACTATAAAATCCTATCACTTGGTTTGTTTTTCTTTTATAGATCGATAAATTAACTTTACCATATTATCATCTTGTTCAAATAATTAATATATTAATCTTACGTTTCATTTTCTAAACTAGTTTAAACTTCCCGACTGATAAAATTGTCAAGTCGGGCTGAATATATTAGAGAGAACTAATAGAATAATCTTTTTAACATTCTAATTTTATTATCTTTTAGCAATATATATTCATTGTACTCGGTAAATAAAAATGAGGTTAATGTGATTTAAGTAAAGGTTGCGCATTACAATACACACAATCAACACCAAAGTTAAAATGAGAGTCCTGCTCATTAGGTCTACTGGCATCCATTATTTTTGTCAATATAACAAAGGTCTAAGATGATTCTAATCCGAAATAAGAACACAGTCCGGATTAAAAGTAAAAACTGACAAAACTCCTTTAAGTTTAGTTGATAAGTTAATCATAAGCAAAGGAAAATCAATTAGGGACTTCGATACAGGATTGAAAAGAGATATCTGTTCATTATGGCTTTTATTAACGGGAAAAACCAACCAAATGATAGGACAGAGCCAAAGATAATAAAGACAGAGGTAATCATCCTATATTTGCTTTTAAGCATGCTGAGGGTAAAATATTTTGTTTGAAAAGAGATCGGCAAGCCAACCATTCATTCTTTTTTCTTTCTCGTCGAATCTATTTTTACTTAAATATATTATATTTGATCTGACGTACTTAACTAGTGTTAATGATGGACTAAAGGAAATTCAAATTTTGTAGTTCACATTCGAGGTTGTAGTAAAAATACAAATTACATAGTGGACAAAGAAGAAATTCTCTCTGACTGAATCACTCTGATCCATGTTATCTTTCTATTTACTGCATTTTACCTTCTTGCTCTTTGTTTATGGAATTATGTTTTATCATCTAGCCAAGTAACTACACCTATCACATTTATTTCAAAACATCACTAAAATAATAAATTTAATTTTCATTTTTTAAACGATAGGTCATTTTATTTAGCAACAAATCAATGTTAAGGTAGCAAAAAAATACATTAATAATTTTTACAACAAAAATTGTAAAAATTAGATATCAAATAGTTTCACCAAGATCATTATTGGTGCCTATCAATTTCGAAAAGGTTGTGCTAAGCGATGATCTTGGTGAGGCTTGCTACCT
Organism: Allium fistulosum; assembly: GCA_030737815.1. Taxonomy (NCBI): domain Eukaryota; kingdom Viridiplantae; phylum Streptophyta; class Magnoliopsida; order Asparagales; family Amaryllidaceae; genus Allium; species Allium fistulosum. The sequence goes on along the minus strand of CM060906.1, from coordinate 248,527,160 downwards.
CACATGAGCATTTAGAAGTTAGTTCTAGATCCATCTTTCGACCTATTCAACATACAAACTTTAGTCCAAGCATATTTGTGTAAGTTTATATGATGTGGCCCCTTGATACAGTTCATGGATCCACATTCAATTAGAATGTTACATCACTATGGCGACAAATCATTCAATTCATTGAAAGAAGTTTAAGTCTTTTGTATCCCAAACTGCAAATTTTTGTTGCTTTTTAATGGTAAGACGGATTCGAAATTTTTAATGGTAAGACGGATCAGAAATTTTTAATCCAACTATAAGTTGGATCAAACCTTTTCTTACCTAAATATATAAGATTTGATCCATCGTGCAATGCTAGGATTAATGATGGACTATATACAATTCAAAAGGTTCTAGTAAAAAAACACAAATTACACGAAGAAGAAAACTTCTCCACGAACCACTCTGATCCATTGTCTTTCTACTTACTGCATTTTACCTTCTCGCACTTTGTTTATTAAATTCTATTTTATCATCTAGCCAAGTAACTACACCTATCACATTTATTTTAAAACATCACTAAAACGATAATAATTTTCATATTTTAAACGATGGGTCGGTTTATTTAGTAACATATCAGTGTTAAGGTAGAAAAAAATACTTTGATAATTTTACAGCAAAAATTGTAGAAACTAGATATTAAATAGTTTCCCCATAATCACTATTGGGGCCAATCAATATTGAAAAATTCACCACAACAAAATACCTTATTATAATGGTGTTTTTACAATGGTCAGAAAACCTATTACGGTGGTTTTATCTTTCCTGTTGTAATAGATGTCACTTTTCAGCAATTCTTTTTCATTGGTCGTTGTAATAGATACTTATTATAACGTTTTTCATTTTGCACGTTGTAATGGATGTCTATTACAACTATTTTTTGCCTGCTGTAATAGATACCAATTTTAATCAATAGGTCTTCCCTGTTTGGCCAATATAATAGATGCCTACTACAACCATTTTATTTTCCCTGTTGCAATAGATGCCAATTTTCACAACTCTTTTTTGCTAGTTGTAGTCTATACATATGCTAACCTTTTTTGTTTACCAGTTGTAATAAATGTCAATTTTCAACAACTCTTAACGTTCATCATTATCTTCGATTTATTTTAGACGTCGTAGGAGGATTTAATCAGTATTCCAACAAACTTAATTTTTCTTTCCATTAATAATTTAGAAGTAATAATTAACATCAATAATTAAGAATTAATAATTAATATTAATAATTAAGAAGTAATATTTATTATTTAATAATTAATTTATGATAATTAATAATTAACAATTACAAGTTTTTTCAGGAATTTTAATAATAATTAATATATTTTATAATTAATATTCAATAATTAAATATTGATAATATTAATATTTAAGAATAATTAGTAGTTAATATTTGATAATAACCTTACAAATTAATAATAATTAATATGTACTACTAAATAATTAGTAATTAATAATTAACAAATAGTAAATAGTAATTAAGTTTTACTAATTATTATTAAATATTTAATAATTAGTAATCGGTAACATATACATAATAATTAACTTTTAATAACTAATATTCTATTATAACTAAGAAGCATTAAGTAATAATAATTAAGAAGTAATATTTAATATTTTAACAAAAATTAATTTTTAAAAAATTCATATCATATTTAATATAACTTTTTACTTATTAATTCTAACTTATAATATTTATATTTACAAATTTTTTTGAAAATTTGACTAACTAATATTTTCGTATATTAATTCTAATAATTAATATTTAATATTAAATATTTTATAATTAATAATTCCTATTAAATAATAATAATTAATATTAACTAATCACTATTAAACAATTAAGAATAAATTATTAATACTTGTGAAAACTAATGTATAGTTAATAAGTTGTCCCGCTTTTTATTTTCACTGTCCCGCTTCATTAAGCGTTGAAAATTTTCAGTTTCCCTCCAAAGTTCCCTCTACTCTAAATTAAACGTTTAGTGAAAATCAAACATCACGCTTTCCTAAACCCTAAATCGACAAAACCTAATCTAAATCCAAGCTTCATCCCCATAAATAATTTCCTCCATCACGAGCTCTCTCCACCCTCTCCTCCTTCTGTACCACCCTCCTCTCCCTTTGCTCTAAATCCAAGCCCGAACCCTAAACCACTTACAATGAAATTGGGAATTCGTTACTTTCAGAATTCATAATTTGAGTATAGTGTCCATATAGAGTTCCAAAGTTCATGAATTCGAGTTCCAGACTTCGTGAATTCGAGTTCTAGACTTCATAATTTCCATACTTTTCATGCTTCAAATATAGTCGACCTTTGCCTAGTGCCTGATGTGGTTCACGAGCGTGATGCTGTCATCTATTGCTCACATTTGTGTCTGCATGAGAAACATACTGTCAATGTCATGCTTCAGCTCTGAGTAAGGTTGCGCTTCTTTGATGGTTCCAATTAAATGACGACGTTGTCGCTAGTGACTATGATTGTCGATGATGTAGATCTTCGGTTCGCTGCCTTATGCACCAACTTTATAGATCTAATAATGCCGATGAGGAAAAAAATGCTTGCGCCTGAAACTGATGTTGTAGATGAGATGCCTCTGCCTTGAAATGGACTGGAGCTGCTTCGCTTGCTGAAAATTCAATGATAGAACCCGCCTTGGAAATTGGTTAGTTTTTATGTATGCTTACTATTGTTCATTTTTTCTTTGCCTTTTCAATTTGGAGTAAATTATTTTCATATTTTGGCACTACAACAAAAATATCCTATTACAACGCCTTTTTTACAATGGGCATTTTCTGCCCGTTGTAATAGAAGGCTATTACAACGGTCCATTCTGGACTGTTGTAATAGATGCCCTATACAATACCTTTTTACAACGGGTATTTGCTGCCCGTTGTAATAGAAGGCTATTACAACGGTCCATTCAGGACCGTTGTAATAGATGCCATATACAATACCTTTTTACAACGGGCATTTGCTGCCCGTTGTAATAGAAGGTTATTACAACGGTCCATTCAGGACCGTTGTAATAGATGACCGTGGTAAGTTTTTATGCTTTTGTCTTCGTACACAAATAAACCCCCGCCTACTTCCTTTCTCATTTTCATTTTACACAACCATACACAAAATAAGTAGATCCCCAAAATTAAATCCCTAAAACCAAAACTTCTTCTATCGCCTTGCTAGCGCAACCGCCTGCCTCCACTTCGCAGCCGCCTACATCCACCTCAAGTAGAAAGTTTGAAGTATTTTAGACTCGAGATGTATTACGGGTTATCTGCTACTTCTTCAGTGTATTTAATTGCGGTAATTTGGTTTTTAGCGGTGTTTTTATTAAATAATTGGGATTAATTTTGTCGTTTTCAACTTTTGCGTTCATATTTGTATATATTAGTAGTTGGTCCAAATTTACAAGTGAGAAAGTGTTTTGATGGAGAATGATAGTTGAGGTGGAACTTGTGCTATTTTTTATTGCAATCTGCATTGAGGTATTATACATTGTTAAAGGAAATCCATATGATGAAAGTAGTCGATTGTTTAGCTTTTGTTTCCTATTCTTTTATCAATTTTTTGTATCTTTGTGTAGAAACCAGTATAAAATGAAATTGGGGAATGTTTTAATAACTGTTATTGATTAGTCAAATTGGCTAAGTTACTTTTAGCTTAGTTGGTTGAACTTTCAGATGTGTGGATTTCGGTTAATTTCTTTAAGTGGTTAAGTTCAACTATTGGATGATCGATATGTATTATGTTCCCATTTTATGATGATTAGCTCTCAAATTTTCTTTTGCAAAATTGATTAAGTTTGATACCTTGACGTGATCAAAACAAAACAAAAAAATTAGTGCAAATTTCATTACAACTAAATAGTATTTTCAATTCCGTTCAGTTACTTTGTTGGGTTCTTGGGTTCTCCTAAAGCAATTTTGGCTGCATGAACTTCCTTATTCACTCACCTAATTTTGATATATTAAATTTCATTTACAGTTATTGTCATCCTCACTTCATTCCATGTTCAGGCTGTCGTCTTCTCATTTAAATATATGTATATTAGCACACCAACGTCTGTAATGTGCACACGTACATTAGTTACATGTGTGTTTGAATGACAGCTGAGACTAAAGATTTGATTTGGAAAGAAATTATTTAAACATAGCAAAAAATAAACAAGGAAAAGTGGGTAGGGGTGGCATTATACAGTGGAAATTTGGGATAGGTTTTTAATATCAGAGAGAGATGAGTAGGAAGTAGTAGAAGAAACGAGAAACGTAGTGATTTCGCCCGGATATGCATTAACAGTTGTAATCGAAGGGGTTTGGTCTAATAATAGCGATAAATCTTAATTGAAGTTTAATGTATAGAAATTAGTGTTTTCTCTGTCATTAATTATTTAGTTTAGAATTTAATGCTGGAATTTTCCCGAATGTTGATACTTGTATTACTAACAAAGTTACAACTCCTACATATCCCTTTGAATAACTTAAATACTTATTGAAAGTTATAGGCATCTTTAGATTGCTTTTGTGTGGTTATCATTCATCGGGTAGTTTTATTAACAATGTTTTTTTCCCTTGGCTAATTTCTAATACACTTTTCAATGACCTGTAAGTGCCTTTTGTTGAATCACTTTTAGGTCAATGGGTCACACTAAAGCGGAAACTGATTTTGATATGATTTTGGCGAACCAAGAAGAAAATGACGAAGGTAGCTCAGGTGGGTCGATTATAGATGGAAGAGGATCAAAGTTAAAGAAAGCACCCTGGACATCTGCAGAAGATGCCATTTTAGTCGATTATGCAAACAAAAATGGTGATGGAAACTGGAATGCTGTACAAAAGCATTCAGGACTTTCTAGATGTGGCAAAAGCTATCGATTGCGATGGGCTAATCATCTTCGACCAAACCTTAAGAAGGGTCCATTTACCTTAGAAGAAGAAAAGAAAATTATTGAACTTCATGCCAAGATGGGTAATAAATGGGCTCGAATGGCTGCATTTGTAAGTTGATTTCCATCCTTGAGTAGTGACAGTTTTGATTAAAATACGTCCATGCCCTGTTCGATCTTGCAATTGAACAATTATACTATCTTTTATTATTCTTAGGTGTGAGATAAGGGGATAGTAAGGGAATACGATACACAACTCCACCTAGAGTTCTGAATTAGTCCCAAGCAGAAAAACATCTCAATATTATGTATTTTTGCCCAGATATCAACAGATTCTACTTTTTTCATTAAATTGATAGCCTAGACACCATTGACTCACAACCAATGGCTTCCCATAATAATTATAGTTTTTGTGAATTGTTACTGGATCAAAATCATTAAGATTTGTAATCTGCACCGCATAACCGGTCCTTTCATTCTGAATTTAAAATGTGTGATCTGGTTTCAGAATGTTTACTGTATATGATTTCATCTGGAAGTATGATGATTTGAAGCCAATTGAGTGAACGAAAACTGTCTGCTTCTACTCTTGTTTAGATTTCATAACTGTGTCCTCTGGCATGAAAACACTATCCTTTCCTGGTGGAGTATAAGTTTAGCACTCGATCCGTGTCTTGCATTTGTGTAAATGTGGGCTGCATGTCATACATCAGGGCTTCTTTCCATATAAATGGTTGCTGCTAGTCTTTGCATTGCTATATATATATATATAGTTATATCAAATATAAATGTAACCACTTATGATTAATAAGTAGGCAAAGTGAATGTTTAGTAGTTGATTATTTATATAGAAGACCGTGTGCATATCAGTGTGCGTGTGTGTTAAAAGAACTGTGTGTGTGTGTTCCTTTGCATAAATATGTAAGTCTTTTGAAACATAAGAGTTTTAGATTATCACAATTCACGCACTTCCTTTGCATAAATATGTAAGGTCCTGGACCTTGCAGTAACTGACGTTGCTTGCAGCTCTTAATGGAATAAAGATGGGTGATAAAATGCTTACTTTAGGCGTGCTCGGTGCAGCCTATAACAGGGCAAGAAAATGTATTATTTCAGGCTCAACAGCAAGTGACATTGCAGGTAAACATGTTAAGAGGAATTCAACCAAAGAAAATTCTGCCCTGCATTTGCATCTGAGGTCCACATGCTGGTATCATTCCCTCTGCTTTGTTCGGTCTCTCTTACGCATAAAATGTTAATGCATGGTGTGATGCTAATCTAAATATGTCAAACTATGACCATATATTGATGCATATTCGAGTAGCACAATAGTAGAACTGAGCTAAGTAATGGTTTTTTTGTTGTTGTTGTTTTTTTTTACAATTTTCATGGTACACCAATGGTGGAAATAAGAGGCATACTGTGATGCTGATATCTACTTTCACGTTGATCTGACTATTAAGTGGCAACAGGTTTACATGCGGTGATGTTCAAGTAACATTTGCAAAAAAACAATTTTGTGGTTGAGTCTTAGGCTTGAGCAGAGTAACAGCTTGAATTGTTTGAATATATTTACAGAAAAAAAATAGGCTAATAAAACAAAGTAACTTTGAATGATAATTAGCCGACATCAGACTTTAAGGGATTCCAATGAGAAAACTGTATGAATAAATGACATGTATTATATTTTCAGTTTTTTATGAACTAACATCTCTTTCGGAAATGAATTGGTTCTATCACAAAATTTGGACTTTATGTAGCTAATAGCCTTCTTTACATGTTTAACATATAATGCACAGGCTCCGGCAGGTGCTTTTCCGCACTGTATTTTATCATTTGCAAATCTCTTATTTGAGCAGGACACTAAATAGACTTCAATTCTGGTTCCTGAACCTATAAATCAAGCTGAAAGCTAAACAACCTAATCGACCGAGCACACTGAATCATAATTAAGGCTGAAATAAGTTGATCCAAAATGAAGTTGGCGTAGCTGGAGGGGTTTATAAACATGAAGAGGTCGAGATCTTGGTTTCCTCGGTCACACTCGACGGTGCATTTGTTGCTGGTGCTTTAATAATTTGATGAGGTAGTAGCTTATATTGTCTTAGCGTGTATAGCCTATTCACATTGATATCATATTGATTTATATTAGTATCGTAGAATAAGTTTAAGCCATCAATCAAATATTAGACATTTTACGTTGGCAGCAATTAAGTTTTTGAAAGTGTGCAGGCAGTTTTTATGGTGAAGTGGCGGAGGACAATTCAGTGGGTAGTATGGATGATGGGGCTGTGACAGTGATACAGGGTTGGGGTTAGTGGTTTGGGTTGCTTGTTAGCTGTTGGTTGTATTGTGCACGTGCACAGCGTAGGGATGATAGGCAGTGTTTATGTGATTGTAACTGTTCTTTATTATGTTTTATAAAGAAATGTACAGTGCACAGTGAAAATGTAAATGAAATGCAAACACACTTGAAATGAAATGATTTTGGTTGTTTTATGATAATATTTATTACTCGTTAAATTATTCATTATTGGTATGGATGTATGCTGCTGTAATTTTTTTTTAAAATTTGCATTTATTTTGCAACTGTCAGAAACCATTGCAATATCATGTATTACAACGGGCATTGCCCGTTGTAAAAAGGTATTTTACAACGGGCATTGCCCGTTGTAAAAAGATTTATTACAACGGGCATTGCCCGTTGTAAAATATGGTCAACCTATTACAACATCGCCTATTACAATGGTCGGCTGTCCGTTGTGGAACACATATTACAACGGGCATTGCCCGTTGTAAAAAGCCTGTTTTGTTGTAGTGTGGATTGCTAGTCTAATATTGTTGCTGGATCCTTTTATCTATCCATATTGTACACTGAACAAAATATCAGAAGTAATTTTATTACAAATGGAACTATGATCAATGATATATTTCATGGCTTCATATGCACCGTTGTCCCTTGATTGTGCTATTAGTCTTTCTTTTTTTGTACATACTATGGTTACTTGACATGTTACTTCATGTTAAACCATTGATTGATGTTTTAACTTACTATATAATGCTACTTTGAATAAAGGATGTGCTCATTAATGGCCGACCATGAATTACATGGAAAGTGGGTTTAGCAATATCACACAATAATCTTGAAATTTTGCACACTGATTTGAATTCATAGAGGGTAAATTGTAATCTTTAAATATAATTTCAATAAATATTTATATTATAGATAAATTTCATCTTGTACTAATTGTCACACCGTTTATTTGAACTTAAGACTATATATAATTGCCCTTACAAGACTATTATGTTATCTCGGTTTGGATATGCATAAAATAGTTTATTGTAGATATGGATCACTCATTTAAAATATGTTTCTTATTAATACCTCATAGTCTAGCAAGTAGACTGCTAATGTGAATTTTTTGCCATAAAGCATTTAGAATCATCCAAAGTTGGCACCTTATATTTGTGATGCTTGAGATATCTTTCTTGTATTCATTTTCTATATAAGCTTCCCGGTTGAGGTTACAAATAGTACTCACTTTGCTATGTTTTTATTTTATTTGAAGGTTTACAATCAACAATAGTCCCAACATGAGCTGTAATTATCGCTCAGATGCATCTGATCCATTATTTTTGGAAATTAAGAAAACATTTATAGAAGATCAATTTCAAGGTAAAAAGGTCATATCATGTATATAAATAATTGTTATGTGGAGTAAAGTACCAATAAGATTCACTTATTTCTGTTAATGATAATACTTGTTGATATGCGTCTTATCATTAAGAAGCCAATTTTTCAAAAAAGCCTATGCAATATTAGGACTTATTGAATAGGTGTAGAGGTATGAACATCAAATGTTTTATGTAGGTATATGTCAAGATTGATATACATAAATTTAAATGGTAATTTGTGTTTTATGTCGGTAAAAAAGCCAATTTTAGTTAATGATAATATTTGGTAAAGGTGGTGCTGCTTTAAATGTCAACTTATGCAAAGTAATTTTTTTATTGCTCATTTATGTTTAATTATTCTAATATTATTGAGTTAATATCCTTGACCTGTTGCGCATGGACTATGCTCCCAATAACTACCTTATATTTCCTTGAATTTGTATGTTATCTAACTACCGATCATTCTCACTCAAGGCATTTTATTAAATGATGCTTGGTTCATGCATGCATTTTACATGTTTTTATTTTTTAGTGTAGCTGCCAAAGGTGTTTCAGAGATGGTCCACCTTGTTGATGAAGTTGTCGTAGTTACTCGCATTGAAGTAGCTGCACCGGCATTGGTACACAGCTGCTGGTGTTGTTAGAACGATGAGACCATTGTAATTATCATTTCTATTGTTTGTATTCAGCTTTTTTATATTAGCTTTGGCCTGAGCGACAATATTTGTAATTATATTAAGATTTTATAAATGATGTGAATGTATAATTCATTTTAGAATTTTAGTAATTGTGATATGATCTATATACATGCTACATCAATGCTCTAATTTTTTTAATTTTTCATTTTTTAACAGTAGGCAAAATCAGTTATAAAAGACCCTATTGCAACTACTATGGACAGTTGTAAATTTTTTTTTTACTACAATGGTTTTAAAACGTTGTAAATTTTTTTGGATCTATTACAACATCGTATAAGACAACGGACATAGACCCGTTGTGAAACCTCTATTACAACGGGTATTGCCCATTTTAAAAGGGTATTTTGTTTTAGTGATTCATTGCAAGTGACGGTCTAGGTGAGGCTTACTGCCACACATAAGCATTTAAACGTTAGTTCTAGCCAATCAGACCACTTAAGCAGCTCCTAGGTTAGCACAAAGTATTTAAAATTGGATTTGTACAAAAAAAATGATTAATGCAATACATAGGGTCCAACAAATTTTGCCACTCTTTCCCAAATTTCCGATGTCCATCCCTGCATATACACAAATAGCATACCAGATTCCAAGAATTCATAAACAAGAAAAGAGTCATAGGTCCTTGTTTTTGATGTTGTTATAAGAAAAGTCCTACAAATTGAATATGTAAATTTTGTCCCTATTTTTGAAAAATAAAATACGCAAGGTGCCTTGCACTTATCTGACAGAAAATGCAATGTAACTTGTACTTTTCTGTTTCGGAAATCCTTTTCGAACTTCGCAAGTTATCTTGCACTTTCTATCAGGAAAACGCAAGCTAGTTTGCGTTTTTTGATTTTGAATTTTTTTTTTGAAATTTTTGAAATTTTTGAAAAGCTACCGCTTTCTATCAGGAAAGCGCAAGCTGGTTTGCGCTTTATGATTTTAAAATTTTTGAAAATTTTGAAATTTTAAAAAGCGCAAGCTAATTTGCACTTTTTGATTTAGAAAAAATAGGGACCTAATTTACATACTTATTTCTACATGGACTTTTCTTGTAACAACATCAGAAATAGGGACCTTTCGTGCAAAGCCTCATTCATAAAACCTCTATTTCATATCCTAAATATAAAACCTCACCTCCCCCCTGCACCCCCATACACTATTAGGGCACTATGTATATCCACGATAATAGCGTAAGAGAGTCATGTGCAATAACAATAATATCATATGTAGTGTGTTACATGCATGTCACCAACGCATCACTTGTACACGACAACGACTATAGCATTTCTTGTATTAATTTATTGTATTAGAAAAGTATAATGTATTCCAGTATGATTTAGAATATATTGGTTGTCATGATTTTATCATGTGTCAAACTATTAGTCATATAAAATATATGCATACAAACAAAAGAATAGCCGCACAAAATTTGAATTATTTTGTATTCTTTTAGAATTAAACTATAAAATCCTATTATTGTGTTTGTTTTCCTTTGCAGATTGATAAATTAAAATTCTCATTTATCTTGTTTAAAAAATTAATATTCTAAACTTATGCTTCATTTTCAAAACTAGTTGAAACTTCCCAAATGATATCATTAAATCGGACATAAGATATTAGATAGAATTAATAAAACAATCTTCTTAATATTAGCTGATTGCATTTAAGGTGCACATGGATTTATTATCCAATGGATCAAATCCAATTCAAATGGAATTGGATCGAAATCCATTGTTGAAAATTAGACAAAATGTAATTCAAATTATAAAATTACAATTATGGTGAAGATGCGGTGTGGCGAAGCTGATATCTATTCAATATTTAAATTATGGTGAATTTAAACTATAATATTCTAATTATGTAATTCAATAAACTTATTTTAGTGTATTTGAAAACTCACTAGTTTAATATATTTTTGTTTTTTTCTATATAAGTTAAAGAGTCACTCAGAATATTAATACAAAAAGATAAATGTATACCACATCATATCATATGCTTAATTTCAATTTCTCTTATTTTGTGACAAAAAAAAACAAATTTATCACTTCCATTAACAAACATCATCTAGTTTACAAACTCAACCAGTTGAGACATACAACTACTTGTAATAATGATATGAATCCACAATAAATTTAATTAGATAATGAAAATTAAACATCATAGACTATGTAATGAAAAACCGACATTTTGAAAAATGACCCTAGTTACAACATTCGCTTTGCACGTGGATATTTTTTCTATAGATGCATGATATTGGGATATAATTTAAAATTTAATTAAGCTATAACTGATTGACTCAGATATAACATATGAAAATTAGCATTTTTACTAACGAAAATTTTTCGTTTTAAACAAGGTATTAGTAAACGAGAAACTTGCATTTTAATTACGGTATGAGAAATTATAGTTGAAGTTAACAGTGATTGACCAAGTAATAGAATATAAAATTTTGAATTTTAATTAAGGTAGGAGTCTTGTTAGATATATTGAGATGTAATTAGAATTTAAAGGGTATCTTGGGAAGTTTACATTTACACAAAAAAAAGGATGGCCCCATAAGTATTACAGTTATTATATATATATATATATGAGCTAGGATCCAAAATTCTCCTTACCTTATTTAGCACCATCATGTGCCCTCAATATCATCCATATATTTATACTTAAATAATCAACCCATTGACAGGAGAGAGAAATGTTGATTATTTAAATATAAATATGTGGCTGATATTGGGGCGGTAGGTGATAGTGCTAAATCAGGGGTCTGCGGATCTTAGCGTGCGCTCTCTCTCTTTATATATATATATATATATATATATATATCAATAATGTCTTTGATAAAATAAGATCTAATATATAATTAACAAGTTTTAGATAAATGGTCTATCAATTTGGTGAACTTTATCACAAACATAAACCAATATCAGATCCAGTTGAAAAAATTAAGATCAGAATAGATCAAATTTAATGGTCAAGCGGATTAGAAATTTGAAATCCAACTATAAGTTGGATTGAATCTCTTTTTACCTAAATCTATTAGATTTGATCCATCACACAACATTGAAATTAAGGATGGACTAGGAGAAAATCAAACTTTGTACTTTACATCAAAGTTATGATAAAAACACAAATGACATACGTAGAAGAAAACTTCTATATGGACCGCTCTGATCTGTTGTCTTTCTATTTACTACATTTTACCTTCTCACACTTTGTTTATTGATTTATGTTTTATCATTTAGCCAAGTAAATACATCCATCACATTTATTTAAAAACATCAATAGAATGATAATTTTCATTTTCATTTTTTTTAACGGTAGGTCAATTTATTTAGCAACAAATCAATATTAAGGTTGTGACAGAATACATTAATAATATTTACAACAAAAATTGTAGAAATGAGATATTAAATAGTTTCACCAAGATCATTATTGGTGCCAATCAATATTGAAAATGTCGTGCTAAGCGACGATCTGGGTTAGGCTTGCTGCCTCACATGAGCATTTAGACGTTAGTTCTAACCAGCCATACCACTTAAGCGATTGCTACGTTAGCACTAAGTATTTTAAAAAGGATTTGTATAAATAAATGATTAAAGCAACACATACGTCCAACAAAAAAATGATCCATGGAAAATTTTTACCTAATCAATCCGATCAACATAAGAAAATTATTTATTCAACATGCTCCAGTTTTGTCACAAAGCTTTAATTGCAACTCTTGTCCATTTTAACAAACATATTTTAAGAAACTAACCGCCTGTATATATATATATAGTTTCCACAGTGCCGCTTAATTTAGCACTATCATGTAGCCCTCTGATATTACTACTAGAAAATGCTGATGTTCCCGACCTTCATTTTCCCACGTCATGTCGTCGGAATGTAGGAACTGAAAAGAAGTCTGTATGCCATTAGAATGTCATCAGCAATTTCAAACGACTTAGCAAAATCACATGCATGAACTCTACCAAATTAATTCCCGACACGATGCCCTCTTTTTTATTTCCCTTAGTCAAAAAAAACATAAAGCACAATTTTATGTTCCAACCGATCTCCTCCTAACCACAACCTACATCTGACACCCTTGCGAATTCAGCCAGTGCAACATCGGCCAGCTCATCCTTTGACAAGCTGTCGTCGACCTTCAACCCGATCCTACCATCTATCGGCGACATTCGTTTGTTAATTATTTTTCTCTAGCATTGGTTAGGGTTTTTTCTCCAACCCCGATTAAGTTTCAAACTTCGGATTCATTGTCATTCCAATTTATCTTTTGATTCTAATTAACGTCAATCTATTGCAAGAATTAGACCAAAATTGATAAGTCGACAACAACCAAAAAAAGAACATTAGAATGAAAGCAAACAGGAACAAAAGATTTTCAAATTTTTGATGCTGAATATGAGAAAACAATATTAAGTTAGTCCAAGAAAAACACTTTAACATTGCTTTGTGAGAAATAAGTTGATAGAGAAATTATAACACAAAAACACATCAAATCTGTATTGATGGATGTAATGATTCAAATCAGCATCGTTCATATAAATGGTCATGGGAGTGGTACCCTTCTGTAACACCCTATAAAATCAGCAAGAATTAAATAAGTAAATTAAATTAAGTAGGGGTAAAAATGAAAATTATGTAAAAATTGAAAATTTTCCACGGAAGTTGTACCGTTGCATTCATGGTGAAATTCTGATCTGTTTTGTATGTAATATGTTAAAAACGGAGCTCAAATGATGAAGTTATGGGCATTTGAATTTTTCAGGTTTAAAATAATTTAATTCGAATTTAAATTCAAATAAATAACAAAATTTGAAATTTGAAAATTAATTGAGATTAAACTTAGGGGTTAAGGAATCGTTAACATTAAAAAGTAATGTTAAAAGAATAATAAAGGAATTAAATAAAACAAACGGTACAAAAATTAATACGTTCCCAAAATAGGCAGAGGGTTCGATCGCCGACCCCAACTAGTAGACCAGTGCATATAGGGCGGTCGACCCCCCTTGTTGATGGCGACTAGGGTTTTCCTGTCAACAAACATTCCAGATTTATCCTTTTTAACCTATTTGCATCCTACAGTTTTGGTACGTTTCAACCTCTATAAATAGGTCCCTACCCTCTCCACTTTTATACACAAAAATATTTGGGAATTCAACGAAACTCTGCAATTTTCTCTCTTTAATTAGATTCAGAAATTCAATTAGGAATTCAAGTAAGGATTCTATTTCGTTTCTGATCATTCTTTTACTCTATTCTCTTCTCTTCCAACCATTCTGAATCTAACAAAATTATATATACAATGCCTTGCTGTGTATATATCAAAAGAAACGATCTGGAAAAGAGTGCTCTGGCGTTGCAAATCCATATAAGAAAGTCTAAGGATAATCTGAGACTGGAAACTTAGTATTTTTATTCCAGTAATTATTAGTATATTATGGATTTGAATATGTCGTAGGGGTTTTGGGTATACGAAAATAAAACAAAATGAAACCCCCAAAACTCCTATAATTCAAAATGTTAATTCTTGTTGGAATTCTCAATTCTTCACATTAAATTTTTGGGATATGTAGTTTTTGTAGTTTATGGTAATTTCAATTTCTATTCCACTCCTCTTTGAATTCTAATTTAATTATGAAGTTTCAATTAAGGGATAGGGTGTAAAAGCATGAATTTATTCGTAGTTCACACCATTTATTCCATATAAAATTAAAAGAGAAATCCCATTTTTTAAATTCTTTGTAAAGAGGGGTTGAATAAAGATCGGAAACTAGAATTCCAGTTTCTATTTTTGAGATTATTCCCTGATTTGATGTGATAGATTGAGTTGAGATTTTTACTATGTACAAGTCTATTTATTATATTTTTTGGATATGAATGTTGAATCCTTTATTAAAGATATTGAAATCCCTTATTTTGAATATTGGTATTTTGGCACCGTTGGTAATATGGAAAGGACTTGTATTGTTGTTATTAAAAAGGAATTAACATTTAAGCATCATTTAGGGTGAAATCTCCACATGCATAGAAAATAGCATGTGCATATTTATTTATATATTAATTACCGTAAATAGCATACAATTATAACATATAATTGTGTAGTTAATTAGATAATGGTTGTCATTAAATCCCCTTTAGGGAGGTAATTGATTTTTGTTCAGGAAAAATAAAAGGGAATTCTTATATAGCCTAATTAATGGATGATGTGAGGTGAGCGATAATATATTAAAAGTGTTGTAAAATATGACTAAGTCATAAGTGGTGCGAGGTAAGTCAAAAGACACACAAAAGTCTGTCCAGCTAATTTGGCTACAAGCAGTGTGATTTTGGGGATGATGTGACTACGATGACGCGAGGCAAGTCCCAATTATGTTGGGTAAATCTGCCCAGTCAATTTGGCTTCCATTACCTATGAATAGTCCGGCTAATGTGAGACATCACTGTAGGTACAGATCATAAGACGAGGGACCTGCTTTGGAGTTTTGGAAGGTAGTAAGTGGTTGTTTGAGGGCCTACCTTTCTCCCCAAATGAAGTATTAAATGGTTGAGATTGGGTTTAGGCATAGTTGAGGATCTCTCAGAAAGGTTCGCTTCAATAGGAAGTATTAAGTCTCCGAAGAGATTTCCATGCAATGTCAGCTAGAAAGATGCCTATGTGGAGTCTGCCTTGGGAATATGTATTAAATGATGGTGGTCCACCTCAATTGAGGTCTTGAATGGTCAGAGTTTACTTATTTTCCATTAAAAGGTATTAAGTGCCTTAGGCTCTATCTCTCGCATTATTAAAAATATATGACATAGGTTATGGGTTATGTGACTGAGAAACCTGCTTTGGGTAGGAAGGTATTAAGTGGTTGTTTGAGGACCCATCTCCTTTCTTATGTGAAGTATTAAATGGTTTTAGAATACTGCCTAAATACTATAATAATAAGGCTTGAAGTTTTTATTCACTAGGCACTCGTTGTTCTGAGTCCCTCATAATAGCACATCTTAAGGAAGGAGTGATGACGATGATGATGCTTGAAGACATCATAAGTAAAGCTTATGGCGGTTACTGTTATTTATTTATGATGATTTTTATTGTACCCATAAAAGAATAATTTTGAACAAATTATTGTGAAGAATATGTTTTGTTCTGTATTATGACATTTGAATTTATTTTGAAATGGATGGGTACAATTTGCTATTGTACTTTAGTTCTTCCGCTGTGAGTTCTGAAAGAATAGTTATAACTCTATAATTTTATTACTTTTACCAACCAACAACTAGCTTTGGAATGGGTCTAAGTTTCGATGGGCTTTTTCTGGGTTGTAATTTAGGCCTATTTTGGTTCACGTTGTTATATTTGGTATAAGATCTTAGGTTACCCGATCAACGAGGAAATTATACGTATGAGAGACCTGCTTGTGATTTTTGAAAAGTTTTTCAAAAATCCTTATTATATATATACCCTATTTCTTTGAACATACGCGGATACACTAGGTAACTCTTTTTCTTTCAACATATAATACTATCTTAGGAAATTGTCACAAAAGATTAAACCTAAAGGTAGTTGATGTGGCTGATAATCAATCTTCTTCTGAAACTGGGATCCCTTCCCAAGGAAGACCCACCATTCATGGGTTGTTCGAATGGTTTAAACAGTACCTAAAGCAAGCTGAGCAAGTCTCGGTCCCTCCGGCTACACCGATGGCACCCGCTGCTCCGCCTGCCAATGTAACATTCTATCCTATTTACTTCCTTAATATATGTAGTGAATTTGCTAATATGGGAGGAAAAACATACTCCGAAACTGAAGTACATGTGGAAGCCAAAACATGGATTAATGACTGCAAGAGAATATTCTGAGAACTAGGATGGGAAGATCAGCTAAAGAGAAGGATAGCAGCTTGGCACCTTAAAGGGGAAGCTTTAGATTGGTAGAACTTTGTAACCGAAGAAAATGCTGATAGGGTTTTCACTTGGGATGAATTTGAAGACAGATTTGAGTTAAGGTTTAGTTCGAGATTAGAAGTGAGTTTACAACTGGAGAAATTCATACAGCTTAAGCAAGGAGGCTCCGCCTTAAGGGAGTACATTAGAAAGTTTACGGAGTCAGCTAAGTTTGGGATGAGCTTGATAAATACACCGATGAAAATGGTCATGAAGTTAACGAAGGGCCTAAACTTCCCACCGAGAGAAATGTTGTTGACCCAAGTTCACATGGGCATTACATATGAAATATTGGTTGAGATGGCTTTGTTGTTGTCAGCAAGTGCAGAAGAAAAAGTGGCAAAGAAGAAGGCTGGGCTTACCCAAAAGCAAGAAGGGTCCAAAAGGGAGGATTTTGGGAAAACAAGAAGTCAAAAGGAAAATTCAAGAAGGATGGTAAAGTTTGCAAAAGATGCCAGAAAAAGGGTCATAAGGCTAAAGGTTGTAGGATGAGTCTGATGAAAGAAGCTTTTAAAGGAAAGTGTTAATTGCCATGAAGAAGGGCATCTCAAGTACCAATGTCCTAAGTTGGCAAAGAAAGGGTCAAGTGGACATGTCTACGCTATCGAGGTTGTCCCTACTTCGTGTAGACCACCTAAAGGTCAAAGGAAGGCATCATTAGAAGGTAAAACTCTTATTGTTGAGGTTACAATTCGTACTCTATTTGATTCTAGAGCATCACATTCCTTTATAACTAGGAATGTAGTTAACTTCTTAAACCTTCAAACCCAAACTGTCACCAGCATAATAGTGGTCTCCAACCCTATTGGGGGGTCCACATATCTCTCTTTAGTTTGCAAAGAGCTAGTTGTTGACATATGTGATATTGATTTCATATGTAATGCGTACGTTCTAAATTTTGAGGGGTCTGAACTTATCTTAGGTATGGATTGGTTAGCATACTATGGAGAGATCCTTGACTGCGATAAAAGAGTCATACGATTAAAAAGTCATAGGCTCATGACCTAGAAGTTATTTGTATACCCCAAGGCTCAATTGAGTTAAGCTATTTATACTCGCTAAGCCTACTTTAAGTAAGCTATTATCTGAACCCGTTGTTTGTGAATTTGCTGATGTCTTTGAGGAAGTCTCGGGTCTCCCACCTCATAGGGAGTCGAGTTTAGAATCGATTTGGAGAAGGAAGCAAGGCCAGTCGCTTTCCCCTTAAAACACATGGCCCCAAAGAAAGAAGGGAGTTAGACAAGCAGATATCTAAGCTATTGCAGAAAGGATTCATCCGTCGAAGTATCTTGAAATGGGGAGCCCTTATTGTCTTCGCCACCAAGGAAGATGACTCGCTGAGACTTTGCACTGATTGTATGGAGCTGAATAAGTTAACAAGAAAGAATAAGTATCCTCTACCGAGGATAGATGACTTGTTCGACCAACTTATGAGAGCCAAAGACTTTTCCCAACTAGACTTGGTAACCAGATCCCATTAGTTAAGGATTGTAGAAGAAAGCAAGATGAAGACCGCATTCCGCACACCAGATGGGCTCTATGAATGAGAAGTAATGCCTCTTGGGTTGACGTATGTCCTTGCATATTTTATAGATTTAATGAATAGAGTATATAGGGGGCAACTCAATAAATTTGTTGTTGTATTCGTGGATGATATCTTGGTGTTCTCCGAAAGTGAAAAAGAGCATGAGGACCACCTAAGAGTGGTACTAGGAACTTTAAGAAGGAACCGACTTAAGGCCAAATTTGCTAAGTGTCACATTTTGAAGAAGGAAGTTAGATTCCTTGAACATACTATTTTTTAGCAAGGACTGGTGGTGGACCCTGCCAAAGTGGATGTTGTTCAAAGATGGAGAGTTCCTAAGAATGCATCAGAAGCTAGTAGTTTTCTATGGTTGGCAGAATCTATAGGAAGTTCATAAAGAACTTTGCAAGAATAGTAGTCCTCTTAACTCACTTGACTAAGAAGAACCTAGTCTTTTCTTGGGATAATGGATGCACCAAGGCATTCGAGAAGCTTGAAGAGTTATTGACAGGTGCACCAGTGCTCACCATTTCCGACGGGACCAAATCATTTATGATTTTCACAGATGCTTGTGGCACAGGATTAGGAGCAGTCCTAATGCAAGAAGGGAAGGTAGTTGCTTATGCTAGTAAGAAATTGAAGGACCATGAGAAAAGATATCCAATTTACGACTTGGAGTTGGCAGCTATTGTCTTTGCCTTAAAGATGTGGAGGCATTATCTTTTGGGAGAAAGGTTTGAGTTGCTTACTGACCATAAATCACTGAAATTCTTATTTTTCCAAAAAGATTTGAATCTTAGGCTGCAGAGATAGATGAGGTATATAGCATCATTTGATTTCAGAAAATAAAGGCTGAGCAAGGGAAGCCCGGATGGTTACCGTTACCTTTAGAGAGTCCAACTTGGAAATGGGAACACATTTCGATGGACTTCGTGGAAGGATTTCCTAGGAATCAGAGAAGTAATGAAGCCATTTGGGTTGTTGTAGATAGACTCACTAAGAGTGCCCATTTTATTCCTATTAGGAACAATAAGCCTGCAGCGTCTCTCGTACAGATTTACGTTAAGGAAATAGTCCAATTACATGGCATTTCAGCGAGCATTGTTAGTGATAGTCACCCCTTATTCACTAGTGAGTTTTGGAGGAGTTTGCAAGAAGCTTTGGGAACTTCATTGAATCTCAACACGGCTTACCATCCACAGACAGATGGTCTGATGAAAAGGGTAAATAGGATTTTGGAGGACTTGTTAAAGGCTTGCATCTTGGACTTCGAAGGGCAATGAGAGAAACACCTACCATTGGTTGGGTTCGCATATACTAATAGCTATTAAGCAATGATTGGGATGACCTTTTTTGAAGCACTTTATGGAAGGCCATGCAAATTGCCAAGTTATTAGTGGGAAACCTCTGACAAAATTTTGCTCGGACATGATTTGATCTATGGTACCATAGAAAAAGTAAAATTGATCATGCAACGAATGAAGGCAGTGCAATATCGCTAAAATTCATATGCAAATAAGAGAAGGAAAGAGCTAGAATTTGAGGTAGGAGATATGGTATTTGTCAAAGTCTCCTCTCTTGGAAAAGTTGATAGGTTTGGCAAGCTGGGAAAATTGGCGCCTAATTTATTGGGCCATTTCGAGTTTTGGAAAGGAAAGGAAGGCTTGCTTACCACGTGGAGCTTCCGGACTAATTGGCAAGAGTCCACGATGTTTATCATGTTTCTCATCTTATAAAATGCATGCATGACACCGCCACTATAGTAGAGCCTGATCAGTTGGGGATTTAGGGATGGAGCCACTAGCATCTCGTGCCACCGCAGGCATTGTGGAGCATGAAACTAAGAGGCTCCGCAATAAAGAAATTAGGTTGTCCGATTGCAATGTGGATATAACCCGACAGAAAGCACGTGAGAAACTGAAGAGAAGATGAAGATCGCTCATCCAGAGCTTTTCACTGGTAAATTTTCTCTCTAAAATTAGGGTTTTGGTTGCATCGCGGTTGCTAGATTGGATGGTAGGAGATGGTTACTACACTTTTTCACTACCACCTTACAGTCATGTAGAAATTTTTATGCATGTTTAGGGTATTTGCATACATGCTTGCATGGCACGATTACGCACTCACGCTAGGTTTGAGCTCACTTTAGTATGTCTATAGTACATAATCACATTGCACTTATGTTGAGTAAATGGATGTGTAAATAACTTGGTCAAATAACATGGATGTTATTACGCATTACGTTGTTTTCCCCTTGGAGAGATTTTTGGGACGAAATCTTTTTTAAGGGGGGAAAATGTAACACCCCGTAAAATCAGTAAGAATTAAATAAGTAAATTAAGTTAAGTAGGGGTAAAAATAGAAATTTTGTAAAAGTTGTAATTTGACCACGGAAGTTGTTGCGTTCGTGGCTAAATTCTGATATGTTTCCATATATAATACGCTGAAAACGGAGCTCAAACGAAGAAGTTATGTGCATTTGAAGTTTTCAAGTTTAAAATAATTTAATTCGAATTTAAATTCAAAAAAATAATAGAATTTAACTAAGATTAGACTTGGGGGTTAAGGAATCATTTACGTTAGCAATTAACGTAAAAAGAATAATAAAGGAATTAACTAAAACAAATGGTACAAAAATTAATACGTTACCAAAATAGGCAGAGGGGTCGATCTGCATATAGGGCAGTCGACGGCCACTGTTGATGGCGGCTAGAGTTTCCTGTCAATGGACGTTCTAGATTTATCTGTTTTAACCTATTTTCAGCATATGGTTTTGGTACATTTCAACCTCTATAAATATGACCCTACCCTCTCCACTTCTATTCACAAAAATATTTGGGAATTTAGCGAAACTCTATCATTTTATCTCTTTAGTTGGATTCATAAATTCAATTAGTAATTCAAGTAAGGATTATATTTCATTTCTAATTATTCTTTTAATCTATTCACTTCTCTTCCAACCTTTCTGAATCTAACAAATTATATATACCAATCTCTTGCTGTGTATATATCAAAAGAAAAGAAGAGATCTGGAAAAGAGATGAAATTTGTCTTCTTCGTGTCCTTTAAATTATTAGACACTTGTTGCTTGGACTTGTATTTCTAGTAATTATTATTGAGAATCCTAAAATGTACTCATTAACTAATAACTGGAGTAGTACACATACACTCACAAGCTTTGATATACACAAACATTGGTACATATATGTGAACATTTTATTGTATTCTCTGTAGTAATCATAATAATACAAGTTATGCATGTACAGATATGACTTCACTTGTAGTGATACATCTGACTTCACTTGCTGGCACGAGTCAATGATTTCTAGTCCATATTTAAAACAATCTCATTTGATGTCAAGAAAGTGATGTTTGATGGGTTTATGGTAAAATAATATTATTATATATAACAATATAAACTCTTACAAGTAAAGTTGTCAACTTCTTGGAAATATATATAATTTAATGTGTAGAATTCATTTCAACGGAGAGGTCATGTTTCTTCAGAAATAGTGAAGAAGAGGTGGGGGATGAAAGCAAGCAATAAATATAAAGAATGGTGCATCATATGAAAAAGAGTGGGAAGAAGCATCCACCACTCGCTTAGGAGATTTATGATAGGTTTCTGGTACATTGGGAGTTGAAGCAGTTCAAAGAGCTTTCACGTAGGAATACATAACGTAGAAAGGAAAACCCCAAGCTGCATCGTGGTGGTTCAAGATCCTACATCAATTGTCTTAACGATTTGGTAATTGTAATTTAAAATTAATTACGATTTAATTCGAATTATAGTTTAATTCGAATTATAATATGCATATGATAGTATATTGTTTTTATTTTTCAGTATGATGAGCTTCATAAAGAACCAACCTCATAGCAGATTTATTGTAAGACTCACAATGTCGAGTCGGAGGATGGATCAACCACTAGTGGATGGGTTGATGAGGCTGCAACTGAGTTTGCTGAGTTTGCTGTAAGTCATCCATATAACTTGATTTAAATACTATATAAGTACATATTTGTGTATTTTCATAAATATGAAAAATTCAAAATAGGAAAATATCAAGTTTGGATAGAAGAGCTTAGAAGTCAAGGCACGGAAGTCACATACATAAAGTTGAAGAAGATGTCTTTAGGTCGCTTAGCACTTCACTAGCCAAAAGGGTGAATCGTAAGTCCTGTCGTGGCAATATTTCTTTGGTAATTTTTTAAATTTATTTAATAACAACATATTTAATTTTTTTAATTCATTCTTTCATGAAGAGCCATAAAAAGAATCGTTCTCTATCTAAAAAAAGGTTGGGTTTCAACATTGATTTAATAGAAATAGAAGTAGATCTTTGAACTCAAAATCAAAATTTACACTTAAAATTCACGGTTAGATTTGATTAGATCTTTTAAACCATCAGTTACTCGAGAGTCACTCGATCTAAAGCTCAAAATCATTTAATGTGTAATTTAAGTTCCAAAAACCGTTTTCAATATAAAAAACCAACCATACAATTATTTTAATGAATGAAATAGAGGGTATTTTATGAGTGTTGCTATCGATTAATGCTTTATAAAACAGCATACCATTATTACTCGTCTTTTGTTAACTCCCATTTTTATGCCGACCTAAAACTCCGCGACTTATAACTTCACGACCTAAGAAACTTGACGACCTAAGAACCTCACGACCTAACATACTTGATGACCTAAGAACTTCGCGACCTAACATACCTAACTCCAGAAAGGACCCAACGACCTATGAAGTGTCACGACCTAACTATTTGCGACCTAAAGACTTCTGAACTTCACGATCTAACGACCTAAGGAAGTTAGCGACCTAACGCCTTAAAGAAGTTAGCGACCTAACGATTTACTGATATTAGCGACTTAACAAGCTAAAGACTTTCCGACCTAAAAGACTACACAACTTTCCGACCTAAATGGGTTCATGACCTAACTCCTGAAGCGGCTCAACGACTTACGACTTAAGAGGCTAACGACTCAAGGATTTAACAACCTACCTTAGGTCGTTCACGACCTATCTTAGGTCGCTTACGACCTATCTCTTGTTCAGACAAGACCGAGTACAACTTCATCCGCCTAACTTCTTAAGTCGCAAAGTGGACTACGACCTAGCTTAGGTCGCTCGCGACCTACGACTTAACTTAGGTCGTACACGACCTAAGACTTGGGATTAAATTCTGTCCAGAACCACTCCTATAAATACCACCCAACCCCGAACATGAAAGGGACTTTTGGCCAATCATTTTCTGAAGCTTCATTACTCTGCCGAATTCTCAACTCATCCAAGACTCGAAGAACTCCAAACATCGAATATACTACAACAAGCTTTGAACGAGATTCTACACATCCGACATGGATTCGACAAGTCTCATCGTCAAAGTTTGAGTTACTAATCTGAAGTGTTTGAGTGATCGAAGTGAATTGTATTCGAAGTGCATTGTATCAAATTGTACAAGATCAGCAATAAAAGACTATAAAGTGGACGTAGGCTCAATTACGGGCCGAACCACTATAAATCTGTTGTTTCTTTACCGTTTTCTGCTATTTTCAGCTTATATTCTGTTCCCGTACCAACGGGTGGTGCTTTCACGTTGTTATTACACACACTGGGTGTTAGCGTTCGATTTTCAGCGTTAACATTTTGGTGTTTTCACTGAGAACCCAACTCAGGAATATTCTCACCATTGCTCCGCAAGAGCTTATTGAAAGAATCTCTCTAAAGACCAGAAGTTTATCTGAAATCATGGCTCCTGGAAGAAAAGGTAGATCTACCGGATCCGGGAATGCTCATGTGGGAACCTCCGCTTCCCCAGCAGCAAATCAAGCAACCCCAACCGTCGGAGTCACAAGGGCTGAATTAGACGACGTAGTGTCGGGATTATATCAGCAAATTAAAGCTCAAAACGCTTTAATGATGGACAGATTAAACGCTCTACTTGGGGGCAAATCAACAGCCAGAAAACAATGAAACAGTCTTCACTGAAGATGCTCGTAATTCCCAGGAGAAAGATATTCCTCAAAGAGCCGTTGGCACCGCCGAAATGCCACCTTTCCAAGCTGAGGGTCCAAGGCCGCAGCCAACTTTTCGCGAGCATTTGCCCAGGCATAATTCCGAAAGGAGAGGTGACTTCTTCCCGGCGATGCCTCTGAACAATGAGGAGTACCTATCAGGGATGATTCGCCAAATCATGAAAGAGAGCATGCAGAGGGAAGAAAACGAGAGTGATTGGGGATTTGCGCCAAGCAGAACTCCGTTTACTGAAAGGATCCTGAAAGAAGAGTTTCCAAGAAAATTTGTACCTCCTACTATTCCGGCTTATAGAGGGACAAGTGACCCTAATCATTTCCTATACAAATACGATTGGCATATGACCGACGCTAGGGCATCAGATGAAATTAAATGCCGATACTTTCTAGTATACTTGGAAGGAGTAGCTCTACTTTGGTTCACAAAGCTACCGATTCGGTCCGTAGATCAATTCTCTGATTTAACTCGAAAGTTCAAGGATCAGTTCAGGTTGTATGCTTCAAAAGCTAAGGATATAATGTCAATGTCCAGCCTTGAACAAGGGCCCGGAGAATCTATCAGATCTTTCTTGAACCGTTTCAATATAGCCCTAGCCGAAGTGGATAATGCAGAACCCCGTATGATCCTGACTTACCTGATGTGGGCCATCAACAAATCAAGTGAATTCGGAAGATGGTTAAAAATGAAGGAGCCAAACTCACTTGAGAAATTCTATAAAAAGGTCGATGAATTTATGCGTCTGGAAAACCTCTCTATGCCGGCAAAAGTGGTCATTGCCGAAGTCAAGAATAACGATGTTGCTTCTAACAAAAGAGAATCTGGAAACCAGAAAAGGGAAAATGATGGAAAAAAGAAGCAGGGGAATGAGAAAAAACCTCGCCGCTTTAATCCTTCAGATTTTACTCCCTTAATTGACACACCAGAAAATATCTTTTTTGCGACAAAAGATGTTGTCAAGTATCCCAAACCGCCTGAGATGAGAGGAAGTGCAGTGAATAATGGGAAATTCTGTCGATTTCACAATCAACCTGGCCATGACACTAACCAATGTCGCCAGTTAAAGAATGTGATTGAAGAGTTGTTGGAACAGGGTAAACTGCAACAATATGTAAAGAAAAACAGAGTCGACCCAACCTCATCCACTCAGGGGCAACAACATCCTATCCATCAATCTGGCTCTAGCAACAACACTGCAGTGCGAGATTCCGAGAGGCTTGTCATTAATGTTGTGACAGGTGGTCTTGACACTGCAGATGACCATGCTCCATTCTAACCGGCATACGGATCAGAAACAATTATTCCAGCGAAAATGGAAATTCAATCCTGAGATTCCGGAACAACAATTACTTGCATCCAATTTTTACTTAACAGCATTGCTCAAATTTGTAAAATGATGATGGATGTATAACTCTTGTATTGTAAATCACTGAGAAATCAGTGCGAATTAAATAATAAAGAATTTTAAATCTTGTGTTCTAATGCTATATAATGCCTGTTTCATTTCGATATGCAAATATTTTAAATATATTGCTAAAACGTCGATTTAATATTACAGGCTATCAAAGCAAAGCTTACTTATTCAACACATCACAAGACTCAGCGATTCCCATAAATCACTTAACAACAAAGTACATTTCTCTGGCAAAAAGCAAGCAACTTGCAAAGAACTGGGGCATGAACTTGAAACGATGACAAGGAATCGCTAAGGAGCAGATGGTGAAAGGACACAAGCAACGATTGCTACTCTTCGGAGTTCAAAAAAGACTTCTTCGTAAACAAGAAATTGCTTCGGAAGCACAAGACTTCTTCGTAAGCAAGAAATTGCTTCGGAAGCATAAGACTTCTTCGTAAGCAAGAAATTGCTTCGGAAGCACAAGACTTCTTCGTAAGCAAGAAATTGCTTCGGAAGCACAAGACTTCTTCGTAAGCAAGAAATTGCTTCGGAAGCATAAGACTTCTTCGTAAGCAAGAAATTGCTTCGAAAGCAGAAGACTTCTTCGTAAGCAAGAAATTGCTTCGGAAGCATAAGACTTCTTGGTAAGCAAGAAATTGCTTCGGAAGCATAAGACTTCTTCGTAAGCAAGAAATTGCTTCGGAAGCACAAGACTTCTCCGGAAGCACAAACATAAGACTTCTTCGTAAGCAAGAAATTGCTTCGGAAGCACAAGACTTCTTCGTAAGCAAGAAATTGCTTCGGAACCATAAGACTTCTTCGTAAGCAAGAAATTGCTTCGGAAGCACAAGACTTCTCCGGAAGCACAAACAAAAGACTTCTTCGGGAGCACAAGACCTCTCCGGGGGCACAACGCTACGTCACAAAGCATAATGCTACTCTTCGGAGTCCAAATGCTACTCCTCAAAAATGCCAAAAATCCCTCCTCAGATGCACACTTCAACTCTTAAGGAAGATCTACTTGTTCATCTTGAAAAATTCTTCCCCAGAGATTGAAGTGCTAAGTAAAATCCTCTTTAGAGGCCCGCTTTACCGTGTAGGAGAATTCACTTCTAAAAAACGTGAAGTAACCATCTCCGAAGGTTGAAGCGTAAAAACTTCTCCAAAAACGAGACACGCTCCATTTAAGTAGAATAATTGTTTCCTCAAAGACGGAATAGTTATTCTCCAAAAATAAGAGTACAAGTCTCGCCAAAGCAAAAAGATATTGCAATGCACTTGTGGTATAGGGGCAATATCATACGATACAACTACAACAATAAAAGTAGTATTCAAGCGACATACCACAAGCACATTACAATATCACGCGGAAAAGATGTGGAATAAACGCATTCTCAAACACAGACAAAAAGTTTGTACAAATAAAAAGAATCGCTTAATTTACACTAAAATGAGAAATAGATGCATTCTTACATATACAAGAATTCATACAAGTAAAAGAATTATTTTATTCAATACTGTGAAAATTCTTTACATGTGCAGATCTCAAAAAAAAAGCGGGGACCGGTACCCGCACAATCTCCGGTCAATACATCCAAAAAAGCAAAACAAGAAGCCTAGAGTCCAGCTTATTACTCCTTCTTCCGACCACCCTTAGAATTCTTTCCTGGCTTAATAACCAGTTTTGGAAGCCGTTGTGGATGGATCGGGGAGGGAGGAGAAAGAGGAGCAGCTGGATCTTCTCCAACATTTTTCTCATCAGCCGAAACGCTCTTCTTCTTCTTCTTCATCGCACGCTTCCCTTTCCTCTTGGAAGAAGACTCACTTCCCGGAGTGAAAAACTCAGAAAGTTTTGTGTCGTCATCATAAGTTTGCTCCGGGGTCTTTTCGCCTTCTTCAAGTTCCCCAGTCTTTTGCTCTTGCGAAACAACCGGATCATCCAAGTCTTTGAGGGCTTCTATTTTCTCTTCTTGTGATCCTGGTTGAGAAGCAGAAAGAGGAGTGACTTGAGAAGGAGGAAGAACAGTAGCTGGAGAAGGAGAAGTTAGCGCAGCTTTCGGAACTTCCGCTGCAGAAGAAAAGAAGTTAAAATCAGTATTCTCCGAGAAAAGAGAAGATATTGGTTCATCAAAGCTTAAGTAATAAGTAAGAAGCTCATCAAACTCGGTTAAATCGAATAAGTGATTCACTGAATCCGGGTCGACGTTAAAATTACCTGGAAGGGTCGGCGTTGTAAGATCAATCTCGAATTTCTCAGCCTCAATGTCTTCCAAGGCCTCATCCTCAATGGGAGTGGTCACAATTTCTGTGTCAACTTTAGCAGGAGGCGAAGAGTGGGAACTGGAGTCTATAATGTTAACATCAGCCGAAATTGAAGTATGGACGGGGACAGTTAAAGGAGCTTCCTCCTTTGGGTGTTCTTCTCCCGTCGATTCGGCTCGTGTTTTAGCAAGTTGCTCCTTTCCTCTAGCAAGAGCGGCACGAGTTTCATCGTCAAGATAACGTGCCTCAAGCTCTGCCACATCATAGCCGGCACCGCCAAACATATCAATTATCGCCTCCTATACTTCAGCTAAAGTGACTTCATAGTCCGGACCCAAGAACGAGAGACTTCCGTGCCCCAAGACGCTGTGGATATAAAAGTCGAACAAAGTGGAGCTGATATTGGCTTTAGTAGCCACATGAGACTCTTCGGCTGCAACTTTCCCAACGACAGCTTCATCGCGCTCTCTTTCAGCCTTTAACAACTGAGACTGCAGCCTGGTGATTTCCAAGTCTTGGGAGCTAATTTTCTCCCGAAGATGAACGGCATCATCACGATATTTCCCACTAACATGCTGCTCTGCTTCGAGTTTTGCTTCAGCTTCTCGCTGAGCAGCATGGGCACCTCTTACAAGCAAGATTGAAGGGTGATCTTTGTTCTTTGAAAAAGTGCACAAATAGCAAATTTCATCGAAGCTCGGAAGACGGTCGAGCGTCCTCCTAAACAGAACTCACAACCCCATCAGAACGGCATAACCGTTGGGGTGTAGCTGGAAGGGCGAGATGGCTAATCGAAGAAAGAGTTCTCGGAGAAATTCGTTGAAAGGTGGAATAGCTCCACTCAAGCACATCTGGCAATTGACTGTGACAAAACCAAGGGGCGGCCTGTCACCAGTATCGTTTGCCTCAGGAAATAAAGCATTTGATTCGGCGATGCCGAACTGGATACACAGTTGTCTGAAATCTTTATGGCTCAAGGTGGTAGAAGTCCTTTCCGGAGGATCAATCAATGGGTTAGCAATCGGGAAAGCTTCTCCAGCTGGTCCTGTATCCTCTTGTTGAGATGCCATTCTACACAAGGAACTGGATATTCAAATATGAAGGTGCACGTTTCCTAAAAGTGTAAACTGTTGTGCAAAACTAATACAATAACAAGCAAATATAACCGAGATCAATTTAGTTGACATTTGTCGATTATAAAATTTCAAGGCTTGTTATCTTAAGTCTAAATACAGTGTTGTGTTGATGCAAACAAATCAGCTTTAGTTGATTATTTCAGCTTTGCTTTAATACTTCACTTGAATTTGTTGTTTCGCAACATTTCACTCGCAAAGTTTGTTTAAGTTGATTATTCTTTATCTACTAATCTGTCATTCGATGTGGGCAGTCAATGGCAGTATGCTAGTCCCGGTTTTTTGTAAATGTTATATTTAACAGGTTGACAGCTTTAAAGGTTAGTATAATCTGTAAAAGAGAACAATCAAGTTCAGCAAAGTCCAAGCAGTTCGAAATTCGGTCAGGTTCTGCCCAATTTTCTAAGTGCTAGGTCGGCCAGCGACCTAGCATAGGTCCGAGCCTCCTTAAGTCGCACTGTGCGAGTCAAAAGATTCAAGGCAATACAGACTTGTTCAAGTCCTAGCTCGGCCGCGACTTAAAGTTTATGTCACAAGAAAGTTATGTCGTGCGGCATCTTAAGTCGTGCATTTCTTAGTTCGTTCAAGTCTTAGGTCGCAAAAAATTCCAACACGACCAAAATGTTAGGTCGCTCAGAACTGTTGAGTCACTGACTTCCTCCCCACGCAATAAATTACCAAACCCGATAACCCGTTAACATCGATACAACAAAATCCACTATCTTATTCGTGAAACTTGTCATCCTTTCACACCACCAAATCATTCGAAAGACCGATTCAACATGTCTCCGATGTATCACAGATCGAACTCACTACTGTACGCTCGTGAATCACAACAACAATAACCGATGACGATCAAACATCGATTACAACACGACTCAAAGTGAAGCACGGTGTGCAAAATGGGTTTGAGATTCGGAGATTGGAATTGGTAGTTCGATGATAATTGTGGAATGGATAAGATCGAAGATGCTTACGTAATCTGTCAGCGAGGATGAATCGTTGAGGGATTAACTTGAATTTGTCTTCGACATCACAAAATTCTATCAGTAGCAAGGCGGGAGATCGGGACAGTAGGGTAAGGAAGAAGAAGCGACCTAACAATTTATAGGGGGATGAGAGAAGAATGCGAATAGGCATTCAAGTTAGCACAGTTTTAGGTCGCCCACGACCTAGTAAAGTTAAGTCGAAGCACACGACATATGGCATAGGCATGTACTTCGAGGGGTAAATGTTAACTCCCATTTTTATGCCGACCTAAAACTCCGTGACTTATAACTTGACGACCTAAGAACCTCATGACCTAACATACTTTACGACCTAAGAACCTCGCGACCTAACATACCTAACTCCAGAAAGGACCCAACGACCTATGAAGTGTCACGACCTAACTATTTGCGACCTAAAGACTTCTGAACTTCACGACCTAACGACCTAAGGAAGTTAGCGACCTAACGCCTTAGAGAAGTTAGCGACCTAACGACTTACTGGTATTAGCGACTTAACAAGCTAAAGACTTTCCGAGCTAAAAGACTACACGACTTTCCGACCTAAATGGATTTACGACCTAACTCCTGAAGCGGCTCAGCGACTTACGACTTAAGAGGCTAACGACTCAAGGATTTAACAACCTACCTTAGGTCGTTCACGACCTATCTTAGGTCGCTTACGACCTATCTCTTGTTCAGACAAGACCGAGTACAACTTCATCAGCCTAACTTCTTAAGTCGCGAAGTGGACTACGACCTAGCTTAGGTCGCTCGCGACCTACGACTTAACTTAGGTCGTACACGACCTAAGACTTGGGATTAAATTCTGTCCAGAACCACTCCTATAAATACCACCCAACCCCGAACATGAAAGGGACTTTTGGCCAATCATTTTCTGAAGCGTCATTACTCTGCCGAATTCTCAACTCATCCAAGACTCGGAGAACTCCAAACATCGAAGATACTACAACAAGCTTTGAACGAGATTCTACACATCCGACATGGATTCGACAAGTCTCATCGTCAAAGTTTGAGTTACTAATCTGAAGTGTTTGAGTGATCGAAGTGAATTGTATTCGAAGTGCATTGTATCAAATTGTACAAGATCAGCAATAAAAGACTATAAAGTGGCCGTAGGCTCAATTACGGGCCGAACCACTATAAATCTGTTGTTCCTTTACCGTTTTCTGCTATTTTCAGCTTATATTTTGTTCCCGTACCAACGGGTGGTGCTTTCACGTTGTTATTACACACACTGGGTGTTAGCGTTCGATTTTCAGCATTAACATCTTTCATTCATCAAATGAATCTGTTATGTTTCATTCATTAACCAGCATTAATACATTCTGTTTCATTCATTAACCATTTTCAATAATAAAAACAACCGTACCATTCTTTTAATATAAAAACAACCATACCATTGTCACCTCATTGAATTTAATCCATTCCATTGCGATATAAAACATTTTGATGAATCTCAATTTCTATTGATTCTCCATTAATTTTGATATAATGCAATTATTACCCGTGAAATTTGTGCTATTTATATACATGAAGTTTGGTAAGGCTATTATATTGGTTTATGGTCATAAAAGTTATTCATATTTAAATCTAAGTAATTGATACAATTTTTTCTTCTTTCAATGTTTATAGTAATAGTCAAAATACATTATGTATGATATGCAAAAAAATTCCACCATTTCCTAAAAAGTCTTGTGTCCTTTCCTACATATACACACTGATAGTGTCATTTTCCAAGTCCATAGAAATATATTTGTTTTCATGTCCTAAATATAAAATTGCACATGTTCACGAACATATACTATTAGGATACTATCTCTATCTATTATGATAGTGTAAGAGATTCATGTGTGCGGTGTGTGACATGCATGACACCAACACATTGCTTATACAAGATAATGGTTATATCATTTTTTATATTAAATTATTGTATTTGGCAAGTACAATGTATTCCAATACAGTTTAAAATTAATTGGTCATCGTGATTTTATCATTTGTCAGACTGTCAGTCATTTAATGCATATGCATAACAACAAAAAGATGGGTTGAAATCACCTAGACCTATTTATAGTGTCCCG
The DNA here is from genome assembly GCA_030737815.1 of Allium fistulosum. Taxonomy (NCBI): domain Eukaryota; kingdom Viridiplantae; phylum Streptophyta; class Magnoliopsida; order Asparagales; family Amaryllidaceae; genus Allium; species Allium fistulosum. The sequence continues at coordinate 248,494,507 of CM060906.1, read as the reverse complement.
ATGACCAATTCAATCTTCACCACATATTCTATATTTTATTTTATTTTTATTAATTAGAATATAGTAATTGTGCAGTGGAGATTTAATTGGTTCACTGGGACGTCAATAAATATGACCGGATGATTATTTCCCCAAAAGGATGGTCATATAAAAGTAGAACTACTTTCATATTCTTTTAGCCATTAACTTATACAATTCGGTTACTGCGTTTGTTTTTCCTTTATAGACTAGGTTGGTACCCATGCTTTGCACACGGGTACGTGGTGGACCTGTGATAGGTAATGATTATCGAGTATTGCATATAAGTTTCATAGCAGCTTGTATGTTGACTTCATGTGTTTCTTTTGTAATGTTGAGCTTTGAGAGATTGATATGGACTTACATGCTTTTACAAATTGGGAATACGGTGTTTGTGTTACGACTGCAGTAGCATTTGGTCTAGTACATAATCATCTAATACTTCACAACAAAATTGAGGAATCGGTTGCGATCAAGCTGTTTGAGAAAATTTGTATGTTCAATACACTAATATTTATATCAAACCAATTTTCTTTGAAAAGTAAAGTAGTAAATAATGTAATATATGAAAGTTACTAGGTAAGGTCAGTCGTGTAACTATATTAAAGCATACCATCAATACTTACCATTATAATACTCAAATATGAAAATCAACAAAGCAACCTATTGTCAAATGAAGATGCACAATGTCGGTAGTGTAAATTTAGCTCGAGAGCATAAATAAAAATCTCTCTTTTAGAAAGAGGTAGCATGACCTATAACCTTCTGTTGTTATCTGTCACATTGTTACTGCATGTTGATTACCCACTCCTTAGTGTATTGTTAACCCAAAAAATGTATCAACACGCTGGATTGAGTGTGAAAGCACTAGCCCTATTTATCAGAGCAAATAAAATAGAAAAGAAATATAAGAAGAGCAAAAATAGTAAAGAGACAAGAGAATTTTATAGTGGTTCGGCTGTTAATGATGTCCACGTCCATTTTATAACTTTTCTTGTTAACGGACTGTTGTTACAAGTTGAATTGGATTACAATATGATGGAATATCCTAAGTTGTATCAAGTCACAAGTACTTAAAGACGACTAGAGAATCACAATCGCTCCTTAATGACTACTGTGTGGGAGGAAAAAAGTGAAGAATAATAGTGAAGAACAATCCCTATAGAGTTCCAGCAGCCAGTCTAGAAGATCCTCTTTATGTTGCTGGAAGGATTGTATTTATAGGCACAGGAGAGCAATTAGGGTAGGCTGCTTTTCCTGAAGCCTACACTGATGATACAAAGGTGCTCTGAAAATTTCATAATGATCCAACATAATCCTATGGATCGCCAGCGATCCATAGAGCATGGATCGCTAGCGATCCATGTGCTTAGGGGATTTTTGGACTTCTCCCTTTGGGTTGCACTCCTTGTCTTATGTAGGTGCTCTCCACGTGATTACGTAGCTAGTTGCCTTGTTTTGACGATGATTCATACACCAGTTAGATTGATCTATGACTAGAATCAGCTAGTTCTTCGCTTCTCGAACTAGGTTGTTTGGAAGCCTATGAAACTTGGCAAACATATTTAGAAGAGACAATGAATCAAGATGCAAGAGATTACGATGACTCGTGAAGCATCCCTATGGATCGCTAGCGATCCATAGGTGATGGATCGTTAGATATTCATCTCCTTAGCTTATTTTTGGCTGATTTTCCTTAAGTGTTATTGGCTTGTACTTTTGGATGCCTTGTTCAAGTTTCAAGCCATTCTAGCATAGTCTTAATGTTCCAACCCTTATTGAATTCTGTTAGGTTAAAACGCAGTAAACATTTACCCCCAGAGTATGCCTTCGTTGGAAACAAGGTGTGCTCTGGAAGTAACTGCATTTGAGTTTTCATTTTGTAAAATCTAGCTGATCGTGTGGATGTTACCATGCAAATTTTCCTTTGACGATTCAGTCGTCTGTCGAGTTTTCGATGTGAATCATTGTCGCTCGTAAAAACAAATCTATTTCGATCCCACAATTTCCAAAATTCTTGTAAACAACATGTAGGTCACGCTTGGCAAGTTTGGAGAAGATCGGTTACAACCTGATGGATCGCTAGCATTCCATAGACTTGAGCAAATTTTAGCTTTGCTTTGCTCCAGCCGACCCTTCTCACTTGCCTTTTCCTTCATGTGTTTCCGTTGCAACCCGAACCAGAGAAAACCTAAGCAAACTGAACTACTTTGCCATCCCAGATCTCCACCGTTGATCTCTACTGCCTGTGTCAACTACCGTCGATCTCAGCTACCCTCGCCATCACCCTGAGCCAAACCCTAGCGCAAGAATCACCGCTTTTTGGAATGCTTCCGACCCTGTAGGCTGCTAGCCCTAGCCTGGATCACCACAAACCCGAAATTGAACTCGTTTGCTTTCGATCCATGGTTGGTGATGACCTGGTTATTATATTGGTGGTGATGGCAGTGAATTTGGGAAGATCTATGAGGATGGTGAACGAAGTGGGTTGATTGCGATTTATTTGAGGTAGGTAGTGTAGTCGTGTGTTGCACTTGACGCTATTTTCGTCCAATAAATCAAAATAGACTTGGGTGTGGCCTCGATGGTTCCAATGAAGAGGTTTATTATGGACTCGATCATCATGGATTAGTTTTACTATTGCATGCTCGGTGTACCTGAGAATAGAAAGAGCTTTCCGTGTCACTTTGGACAACAGATCTGTTATCGATCGTCAATCGATAACGGGCAAGTGTAGAAGGAATAACTTCAATGAATGACATGAAAAGCTGTTTTCTTTTTCTGCTGTGAGTGAGCTATCTACACAGGATAGAGCATTCGTAGTGTACAGAGCACCGAGCCCATCTCACTTAGATAACACACTACACTTGCCTCAATCAATGCTTGGAATCCGATGAGTTGGCACAAGTCAACGTCCTTTTGGAATTCAGGCGTTAAACGTACGGGGTTTTCTGGTTAAAAATAGGATTACCTGACCATGTTGGATACAGGTTCTATTATATAGAATGAAGTATCCATCCTTTCAACCTAAATCTAATGGAGGAAGCCCAACACTTTCAGAAGCAGAATCGTCATCGGTTCTGCCTTCGCAAATGATTCCAGCAATGCCTACTTCTTCGGCATCATAGGCTCAATATGGTCAATTGGTTCCAATTGGTCCGGTTGCCGATCAAGCTCCTTTAAACTTTAGAGTTTTACTTAACCCTCCGGAGAGAGCTTCTAATGCCATTTCTGCTAAAATTCTGCATAATATTTATTTACAACATGGTATTCCAAACAATGATGTGTGCCTTCCACTGAAAAACGAGTTTGCACACATGCCACCTCCAAGGTACACCACCTGCCATTGTTACATGTGCTTGAATGGTACAGTGCCCCCATTCAACCATTTCTTCAAAGACACACTTCTGAATTTGGTAATAGCCCCATTTAAGATTCATCCCAACGGTTATGCAATTTTGACTTGTCTTCATGTTTTGTTTAAGCGAGTATTCAACTGTGCCCCAAGCTTCGACGAATTGAGATACTTCCTTTCATTCAAGAAGAGAGAGAAATGTCCATCTCTTGTGATTATTGAAGCTCAGAGAAATCGCAAAATCATGTTGCAACTATAAAGCAACTTATCCCATTTCAAGACCCAATATTTCTTTGTTAGATGTGCTGAAGTGTTTAATCGTCTTTGGACGACAGCGGTTAAGTTTTCTCTTCTCTTGTTGAGATCCATTATGATGGTGTGGGGTTTTAACATACTGAATGCCTCTTACAGTTATTCCGAGGCCAAATAAAGATCTAGCACTTGACCCTATCATCCATACTCCGAAGGCCATAGATGCTAGAGAGAGAGATCGGCCAAACTTTTGCTGATGGATGAGAATTTGCATCAGTACGGATTGTTACATCTCGAGAGGTCTGCCGTCACTGTTGAGGTTCCATCCCATACCCGTTCCAGGATTATAACATGCTCCACTTCTTCATCAACACAATTCCAAAGAGTGACGTCTACAAGGAGAATAAGGTCCATTTGGTTGATCAACCGAGGAGATTCGTGAAGAAAAGGGCATTAAGCACGGAGCTATTAGTCCGAATAAGATGCCCCCGATCCCGAAGGAAGAGGAAGAGGAGTTCAAACAATGAGAAGGCAAGGCTGCAGTGTTCATAGAAAAAGAGAAAGGTTAAATTGAGAGCGAAATAACAATGACCCCTCCTCTAGCGATGAGGAGCTTGATGCACGTTCTAGTGAAGGAGATCTCAAATCATGTAATGAAACTCCAGGAACAAGTCCCACTCTCCTGGGTTCACCTCGCTAATAGGTTATTGTTATAGATTCTCCCCTAACAACTGAACGACTTCATGGTTCTCTGTCTAAAGAACCCATTATCAACTTTGGGGACTTGAGCGACGTTTTGTGGACATTGCAGAGCTCATGGGAGATGATTTTTAGTCCGAGGGATTGTATTCTCACTCCGGTCATGCCATTTCCAAAATTACCCCGACTACCACTGTAGTTGCTTCCCAATCCGGTTTATGAAGTCCTTTTAGGGCGCCTATGAAAAGTTACATACTTCACTAGGGTCACGCACACTCATATATGCATTATTTGAGCTCATTTTCTACTATTGAAGTTACTTTATTTTTTATACTGGGTACTATGAGAGGTCGTGGACTCTATGAAGATCTCTAACAATTTATAGATGCACAACGTGGGTCGAAACGGACTTTTAGCCGCCACCAGCCTCGAGAAACTGAGGAAGAATGGAGGAGGAGAAAAGAATGGGAAGTTGAAGCTCGTCATTGGGATGACGGGGACCGAGGTAGAGTTCATAGGGATGGCTTTGAGAAGAGGAAGACTCCCGATGATCAGGAAGATCCATCCAAAAAGTCGAAAGTAGACCGTGATCCTCATCCTTCCGAGTACCGTACATCTGCCCAACTCCAGTTTATATCGGAATTGAGGTTTCGACTTCTACTATTCAGGTTGCTCCATCAATTCAGATTTCACCAACTCATATTGTGCATGCTTCTGGTTTTTCATGCCCTCGCTGGAGGCCTACTTATATTCTCCAGTCTGGTCCACCTAAACTTGAAGTCGTGCTCCCTGGTTGGCTGCTGAAGGGAATAAAATTCGACCATGACCTACGTTCGATTCATAAGGATATACACCCCATCTCTTGGCGATTCAGAGCAACTTGGATCAAGCTGAAGGATGGGATAAATTATGTAAGCAGTTGGTGGACACAAACTGTAACAACTATCAAGAGATTCTTTCTTTCTATTCAGAGAAGGTTGATTAAGAAAGGATGCTGACAGAACGTGATGCCATAATTGATCGATTGATAAAAAAAGAGATGCTGCCATTCGAGATAGTAAGAGTAACGCTAGTTTGCTTAAGGAATTAAAGGAGGCTCACGTAAAAATTGAAATCATATTCAGAGATGAAATCAAGAAAGCCCATGCTGATGAAGTCAAGCTGAAAAAGGAGCTTTAAACTTGAGATGAGATCATCGAAGGTCAAAATAGAACCATTGCTGGTCATAATGAAACCATTGAAGCTCATAAGAAAACAATTGCTTATTATGCGGGGATGGTGGAATCCCGAGATAAGACCATCTCTAATAAAGCTCAGGTGATTGCTTTGCTTCAAGAAAAAGTTGCGCAACTCGACATTGAAAAGACCAATGTCGAAGTTGAGAAAGTTGCTGTGATGGCGGACTACTTGGAGCTACAAGATACCTTCGAAAAGAAGATGGCCAAGATGGATAACGCCATCTTGAAGTTCTACTCAACTCCCTGTTGCATCAGGGCAGTCTCTGTTATCCGAGCCTCGAATTCCGTTGTACTCTTGCTTAGTTTGTGATGAAATCCTAGCCCGTTTCCGAGAAGAATGGGATGTGTATATTGAAAAAGAGTTGGCGGATGCCTATCTGAACGAAGAATCAAAGAATGCTTTGGTAGAGAGTCGAGAGATTATTCGGGTTGAAAGGGAGCGAGAAGTCGCTGATGCTGCCGTAGTTGCAATTGCTAAAGCACTATCAGAGCCTTTCAGCTCTAGGCCTGGCAAATCGTCCAAGCAGCCTCATGATCAAATAGAAATCATTCCGGCTTCGACCGGTACTACTTCATTGTCCGCCCCTTCAGCAGCTATCTCCGAAGCCTTGGGTGGTCCTGAAACTTCGCCCAATATTCTGCCACCATCTAAAGAAGGAAATGGTGGGGAGTATGAGGTTGAGATTCACTGTCACACTTCTAATGTAGGTAACTTTCTTGTTTCTCCCGAATTTGAGGACTTCCAGCTCACGCCACAAGAACAAGATGAACTAAATGCTTTCCTTTTTGATCTTATAGGTCCATCTTCTTTGCCTATCGAACTTCCAATTTCTCCAGTCCCGGAGCCTACTGCTATTTCGAATACTTCAATGTTTGTTTCTGTAGCTGCTTTGGTCACCACGCCCTTGTCTGGCTTGCAATAGGGCCAGAATCTGAGAAGATCGCTACGTTGCACGGCTTGGACGACCCCTCCATATCTCTAGAGGGCGATTTAATAGCAGCTGACACTCGATAGCATACATAACAAGTTAGCCAGCTAGGTAAAACTGAGCAACAGATGGTGGTAGTTTAGAAGGAAAATGTAGAGGAGAGAAAGTCTACGAGAAGCTCCTGTAAGTCCCGCAAGCACAAGACCAAGGGGGAGACTTCCAAGGGATCCAAAGAACAAGAAGGAGATATGGGCACAGAGCCTATAATCGATATCTCTGGCAGCGATAAGACTCTCGGTGGGGATGCTGAGGGGAAGAAGAAACTTCCGATCAAAGGTGGGAAAAGAAGTGGTGGACAAGAACACTGACGGGCTCGAGTGACAGTGGAGCCGGATTTTGTAGCATTTTGATTTGTTCGACATGTATTTTGTACAAGTGCAGAGTCTGCACTTATTACCTTTGTTGTTGTAACATCTATACTTTCTTTTCGTTCACCGATATTATGTGGGTATGGCCCCCCATTTTGACTTTGTATAGAAAATGTTATAAGAAATGAAAAGGTTAATGTTTCTACTGCTATCTCTTCTATGTTATTTCTTATTTATCACGTACTTAGCTTGTTTTTATACCAATTATGTGTGTACATGACACGATTGCTTATCCTGCAATTTCTATACTCCATATTGCCATGCCGTGTTTTGTGGATTACGATACCTTTATTTTCATGATTTCACGCATTATATATGCATTTTATCAATTTTACAACTAGATCTGTTGTGATTGAAAAAATTCTTTGTTCACCGTAATAGGAATGTAGAGTAGTTTTCCTTTCAACTAAGTGTTGGTGTGTGCTCCCTAATTCACAGGGTTGTTTACTCCGAACACTTGATAAATGACCGGTTGATCCAAGCGATTCCTCGAATATTTGTAGCCAAATTTACTCTGTGGTTCCTATCTTCGGGAACTTGTGACTCGAATGTCAATGAACAAAATTCTTTGTCGATTCTAGTTTTGCGACATTACTGGACTCACGTCGATTCTTTTTTATAGTAGGGTCGAATCCTTGTTAGTCTTGCAATAGACAAGTTTTTCAGCGTTGTCAGGACAATACCGGTACTTAGAAAATCTTAACGGTTTGCTCATGATGCCGGAGAAACATTAAGCAGAGCTTGCACAACTTATGAAATGCACGGATTTTAAGAGTGCGCGGCTTACGAGATGTGCAGCTTTTGAAAGTGCGCGGCTTAGGAAATGCGCGGCTTTTGAGTTTGAGTCGATTCACTTTTGTCGACTTTGCGAGTAGGCGAAGCATACTTGGGTGTGGTTTCATTTTCCCAAGCAACTAATGAATGACTTTGAGTCAGTTTACTTTTGTCGACTCGGCGAGTAATTTACATGAACACGGTTTTATTGGTTCAAGAAACTATAGTTCGTTAATAAAATGGAAAGTAGAGAAAATTCTACCTATTTACAATGCCCCCAGTAGTGTAGTCGGGTAGCTTATTTGCGAAAATAGGAAATATGTAAGGACCCCACCGTGGTGCCCAGACTAGCAAAGAAAATTATAAGGAACGTCATCTCCTAATCCGGAGAATACGGCTCGTTATGGGCAATCGAATGTGAATATATCTTTATATTAACACTGACACGTCATTTATACCTTTCCACTTAATATCTGAACTGAATTTGACGTGTATAGTATTAATACAAAGTAATAGACACACCAATTTTTCAGAACCAGAAAAATATATCATATAAATAACAGTCATAGATCACAGCGGAATAAATCTCAACTTACACATATACAAATTTTGAGTTTACAAAATAAAATACTAAACTCGATTGTCATACAAGTTTAACAATTCTCTAATCTTAATTGTACATCTTATAAACATATTCATAAATTTTCTAAATGGGATAAACTACAAAGTCAAAAGTGTTTATCTCCGTGCTAGCCCAAACATCCAAAGGTCAACTTGTAATGTAACCTGAAAAGTCTCGGCCTGACCCGAGCAAAATAACACCCGGGTCAGACTATCTCTAAATATCCAATAGGGTGAGAAAAGAATATAACACAAGAATAAACAATGAATAAGTAAATACAGATGTCTAGGATATTACGAGTCATAGGAATTAATTTAAATTAGAGTTCATCACAAGGCACAGGTTATACATTTAAGTCACGGACAAATATTAGCCACTAAACAATGAATTCATAGAACAAAACACAATATCTTTAAGCATGCAAATATCAATGATTAACTCAGAACAGGGTTATAAGTTTAAGTCACAAACACAAACTAGTCACTAAACACAAAATAACTTAATTAACTTAACATCCATCATAAGACACAAGAATATATATATATATATATATTTCATGAACACACGACACAAGAATATATATTTATTTCACAAACGCAGAATAATCACAAAATCCAAATATCCAGGATCCAAGAGATCTTAATCCAAACCGGTTGTAATGATCATCCAAAACAATCGCAATGATTGTACTCAAAACCCGTGGCAAACAAACAAACAAATTGGTATCACTCGAACCGATCTGATACCAAGGATCGTACTCAGACCGAGAACATAGAATCACAGAATGATCTCAAGGATACTCCATACCAATCAAGGTGATCGTAGAAAACATGACTCGATAACTCTACATTTATTTAATATTATTATATTATTATGTTCGAAAAGAAATCCAGGAATAAACTTCTTAAGGATATAGCAGCCACTTGCCACACACCAAAAGAGAGTAAACTCTAAAGTGCCAAATACTATCACCTTCAGTAATCACAAGAACTTAACCAATACATCTTATACCGTATGGTCAAATCCAAGTATTTACTAAAAGCTAGAAAATATCACTTATTACGGATACCACCGGAAAACCTGAACTACATTCTCTTAAGGATCTAGCAACCACTTGTCGCACGCCAGAAGAGAATACAACTCTAAAGTGTTAAGTGCTTTCCTAAATACGATCACAAGAATTTAACCAAGGCATCCCATACTACCTGGTGGAATTCGAGTATTCGCTAATGGTTTAGTAAATTCCACTCAAACGTTCTATTCAATGGGTTGTACCATATTCGATGAAGCGTGATTCGAAAGCATTTAAACCAATCGATAACACTAAGTCGATTATTAGTACTCCTCAAATTATAGAATTAAGGTTCTCAAAACATTTATTTAATTTGCCACTTATCAAAATATTCCGTTATTCCAAATTGTTCCAAGAGTATTTCTTTTACAAATCAAGATTTTCCATATTCCAAAATCACATTGATTCTTTAAATTCCATAAGGTTATAATGTTTACACACCATATTTCAAAAGCCAACTATAAAAATATTAATTTATTTGCGAATCCATAGATCCATTTTCAAAACCAATTTAGTATTCTAATAATTAGTTAAAACTTTGTACACTTATAATTCAAAAATTCGGAATTCCAAATCCATAAAATCATTTATAAAAGTAATTAGACTACTTTAGAAAACAAGTTTGACATTTAGAATTTTAATAAACTCTCTTTGCGGAATTATTTGCATACAAAACAAAGCATTTATATACATTTGAAAAATAGATAGATTTAAATTTATAAATTTCCAAAGCTTTGAATCAAAAATGATTCAAAGTCCATAAAGCACAAGAAATTCACTATTACATATCACAAGATTTGACGACCAATAGTTCCATAAGGTTTAATTTTCATATCATCTCTAAACACAATTTATAACTTAACAAACCAATGGAAATATATATATATATATCAAAACGTCACGACCGAACATTCAAAGCACATTTAAACAACATTACAAGCATAGCAATAAATCACAGGTCACGACAAATTTTCAGTTTTGGAACATCATTTCGACCCAATTATCCTCAAAAAATTTCGAAACTTACAACATGAAAGTTATTCCTTAAAGTCTCAGCTTTCCAGCAAAAAATAAATTTAGCAAAATTTGGATTTATGGTTAAAAAGTAATGGCCAAAACAATTCACAGGTTAAAAATTCATTATCGCTGTCGTTTATTCTCAGGGCAGCGACAAAGAAATATGATTTCGACTAAATAAACTTCAAAATTTTGCAAAACACAAAACATGAAAGTTTTAGATAAAAACTTAAACTTTCAAACAAGAAAAAGGTAATTAAATTTGGACTTTTAGTTCAAAAGTTTTGACCAAAACAATTCTCAGATTTAAAATTCAATATCCCAGTCATTTATTCTCAGGACAACGACAAACAAGTGCAATTTAGACCATTTTAGCTCAAGAATTTTACAAAACTCAAAATATAAAACTTATAGCACAGAGTTTATGCTTTCCAGAATATCTAAAATTATCAAATTCCAATCAAAAAACAAAAATGATATGGAAAAATCAATTTCATATTCTAACTCATAAAATTTGTTAAAGACAGAATTGTAGTTTTACTTTCAATTCTATTTCAGGTTAATTAAATGGAAAAATCACAAAAGGTAACCGAAAGAGAAATTGTTTCTCATTGAATCTAGCTTCTAACCTAAGAAAAATGACCCCAAATGGATTAGAAACTTGCAAGTTATTGCTGTTTTACTTTTGCGCATTCCTAATATATTTTCAGCAATCATCTACAGCTCCAATTTCACACATTGCATACATTCATATCGTTGAAATAATATGAGAAAACTAAAGTATGGTAGGAAATTAAGGTAAATGCTCTAATTGTGTTCTTAGTAAAGCAATTAGCAAGCATTCATCCAAATCTCATCCAAAGAAATTCAATCACTCCAAAAAATCAAAGGCATGCTATAAGAAATTTAGGGATAGGTTTGTGAGGTTTAACTCACCTTAATTCCATAATAGGTTCACGAACATTCCATATTAGCATTGTATTAACTTCAAAAAACCCTAGAACTCCATGAAAACAAACAATACAAAAAGGATTCAGAAATTACTAAAAGACTTGGATTTAGTTACTTGAATTGATAGGCAAAAGCTTAGATTGCTTACCTTGATTTTTGTTTGATTTCCATAGTTTTCTTCTAATTTAAAAGTGGAGATTTTGATTGTATTTGGAAGAGGAATGGGACCCTAGCTTGGTTTCTATTTTTCCATGTTCTGATTTTGATGAACGTAGAGGCTAATTGTAGTGAGAAGAAAGCTTCTCATACTAGTTTTTTTTAATTTAGGTCTTGGTTTGCACTAAAGCCCATTTAAAACAAATTCAAACTCATATTATTTATTCTTTCCTTTAAGTTAATTCCCAGAATGGGCTTGGACTTAAAAGAAATAATTAATTCCTTTGTTTTCTAATTTAAAATACTATGTTACACTACAATAATGTTTTCGTAAATTGGTTTCACAAATTTTTAATCAAACACTAACATGCCTAAAAGTTCTCATCATTTAGAGACATTTATTATAATTTTCCACAAATTCGCTTATTTTAAACACCATTTTACACTAAACAATTATTTACAAAGTCATAATTTAATTTCTCAAATTCTCCAAATCAAAAGAACAAGTTAAAATTCCATTTCCATTATTATAGAAATATTTTGTACAATTAATTATAACTTTTGAAATACAAGTTAGTCTTATTATTTTTAATTATAATAAAATAAATTATTAATTGCAAATTCTCATTTTAAAATAATAAATCAAAATATTAACTTAACTAAATTTACAACATTTTCCAAAGTTATCTTAAAATTAATAAAGATAAACAATTCAATTATTCACAAAACTAGATTTAATTTCATAGTTAAATTTCACAAATCACAATTTAAAATTAATTATCCTTAACTAGATTTAATTAATCAGGTAACTAACAACAGAGTTGTTACAGACTTCCACCCTTAAAGAAATTGCGTCCCCGCAATTTCCTTAATGAAAGAAATTCATAATATAAATTTTCTCTTGAAACAATTATTTTGTTAACTGGTTTCTAATTTCATTTCCAAAACATTCAATTAATATTACTCCAAATTATAACACTAAACTCAAATTTTTAGTTATCAAAATTTTTCAAAATTCTCAAAAAAATTCTAATGCCCTAAATTTATGCAAAAATTTTCCAACGTCTCCTTTGCGCGGCTAGCATTTTGAAAATTTACAATGTGAATATAATTACATAATATACTTCTCATCTCAAGGATGAGGCATCCCATAGGGAAAAACACAAAAATGCGATATGTAATCCGAGATACGTACCTTATATTTGAAATATTAGCGAGCCTGCTAATATTCCTTAAGCAAAAAATTTATAATCTTTTAAACGATATCTATTTAACTTCAGATACCTTCACCTATCTCAAAAATTCATATTAGTATTTAATATCAAATTCATATCATATAGGAAATATTAACAATTCATGATATTCCATAACGAAAGAAATTTGTACTTAAATTTACAAGTTTTAATTATTACTTACGTCAAAATATCACGTTCGATGTTTAGGAATCCCTATCGATAACATGGCGACCGACATATCGATCATAATCCTTAAACAACGTCCGGATAAGTCAACACAATAGACAATCTCAAGTTTAGGTGCATTTATTTTATTATCACTAACATCCATGCATCCAATTTTAAATAAATGCAACCAAACAATCAACTCCTACCAACCAATCAACCAAAACATACCTGATCACTTACAGCGGAACAATTCAATATCTGAAATTCTGCCATGCAACTCTGATTATTCCTAGATCATTTAAATATTTAAGTTATTTACTCAAATTTCCCAAATTTTCTATTAGAAAAAATAGATCACTTTAATTTAATTCATTCCAATTTAATTCCAAAATTTTCTTAAATCTAAATATTTTACTCGTTAATTTCCAAAAGTTTTAATGTTAGAAATTCTAATTTATCCATTTAATTTTTTTAAATCAATTTATGCCCCAAATGATTATCCCGATAATCATTTATATTCCTATCCCTAAATAGATAATCAATATAACTATCTACCACACACCCCAAGGGACAGGACACTAAGTCATTTAGGTCTCGGATCCATAATATTAAATGCTATAATGTTCTGACACAGCTCTGATACCAACTGTAACGACCCCACCGCAATGCCCAAACTAGCAAAGAATATTATAAGTAACGCCATCTGCTAATTCGGAGAATACGGCTTGTTATGAGTGATTGAATGTGAATATATCTTTATACTAACACTGACACATCATTAATACCTTTTCACTTAATATTTGAACTGAATTTGACGTGTACATTATTAATACAAAGTAATAGACATACCAATTTTTCAGAATCGGAACAATATATCATATAAATAACAGTCACAGATCACAACGGAATAAATCTCAACTTACACATATACAAATTTTAAGTTTACAAAATGAAATACTAAACTCGATTGTTATACAAGTTTAACAATTCTCTAATCTCAATTGTACATCTTATAAACATATTCATAAATTTTTTAAATGGGATAAACTAAAAATTCAAAAGTGTTTATCTCCTTGCTAGCCCAAACATCCAAAGGTCAACTTGTCCTGCAACCTGAAAAGTCTTGGCCTGACCCGTGCAAAATACCGCTCTAGTCAGACTATCTCTAAATATCCAATAGAATGAGAACAGAATATAACAAAAGAATAAACTATATATAAGTAAATACAGATGTCCAGTATATAACGAGTCACGGGAATTAATTAAACTTAGTGTTCATCATAAGGAAAATGGTTATACATTTAAGTCACGAACACATATTAGTCACTAAACACTGAATTCACAGAACAAAACACAATATCTCTAAGTACACAAATATCAATGATTAAATCAGAAAAGTATTATAAGTTTAAGTCACAAACACGAACTAGTCATTAAACACAAAATAACATAATTAACTTAACATCCATCATAAGACACAAGAATATATAATTATTTCACGAACACACGACACAAGAATATATATTTATTTCACGTACACAGAATAGTCATAGAATCCAAATATTCAGAATCTAAGAGATCTTAATACAAACTGATCATAATGATCGTCCAAAAGAATTGTAATGATTGTACTCAAAACCCGTGGCAAACAAACAAACAAATTGGTATCACTCGAACCGATCCGATAATAAGGATCGTACTCAGACCGGGAACATAGAATCATAGAATGATCTCAAGGATAGTCCATATCGATCAAGGTGATCGTAGAAACCATGACTCGATAACTCTACATTTATTAAATATTATTATATTATTATGTTAAAAAAAGAAATCCAGGAATAAACTTCTTATGGATCTAGCAGCCATTTGCCGCACACCAAAAGAGAGTAAACTCTAAAGTGCCAAATACTATCACCTTTAGTGATCACAAGAACTTAACCAATACGTCCCATACCAGATGGTTAAATCCAAGTATTTACTAGAAGCTAGGAAATATCAGTTATTACGGATACCACCGGAAAACCTAAACTACATTCTCTTAAGGATCTAGCAACCACTTGTCGCACGTCAGATGAGAATACTACTCTAAAGTGTTAAGTGCTTTCCCAAATACGATCACAAGAATTTAACTAAGGCATCCCATACTACCAGGTGGACTTTGAGTATTCACTAATGGGTTAGTAAATTCCACTCAAACATTCTATTCAATGGGTTGTGCCATATTCGATGAAGAGTGATTCGAAAGCATTTAAACCAATCGATAACACTAAGTTGATTATTAGTACTCCCCAAATAATAGAATTAAGGTTCTCAAAACTTTTATTTAATTTGTCACTTATCATAATATTCTGTTATTCCAAATTGTTCCAAGAGTATTTATTTTACAAAAAAAAGATTTTCCATATTCCAAAATCACATTGATTCTTTAAATCCCATAAAATTATAATGTTTATACACCATATTTCAAAAGCAAATTATAAAATTATTCATTTAGTTGTGAATCCATAGATCCATTTTCAAAACCAATTTAGTATTCTAATAACTAATTAAAACCTTGTACACTTATATTTCCAAAATTTGAAATTCCAAATCCATAAAATCATTTATCAAAGTAATTAGACTAATTTAGAAAACAAGTTCGACATTTAGAACTTAAATAAACTCTCTTTTCTGAATTAGTTGTATACAAAACAAAACACTTATATACATTTGCAAAATTGGTAGATTTAAATTTATAAATTTCCAAAGCTTTGAATCAAAAATGATTCGAAGTCCATAAAGCACAAGAAATTCACTATTACATATCACAAGATTGAAACGACCAATAGTTCCATAAGGTTTAATTTTGATATCATCTCTAAACACAATTTATAACTTAACAAACCAATGAATATATATATATATATATATATATATATTAAAACAATCACGACCAAACATTCAAAGCACGTTTAAACAACATCACAAACATAGCAACAAATCACAGGTCACGATAGATTTTCAGTTTTGAAACACAAGTTCAACCCAATTATCCTCAGAATTTTCGAAAACTTACAACATGAAAGTTGTTCCTTATAGTCTCGGCTTTCTAGCAAATTTTCTTTTGCATAATTTGGATTTACGGTTAAAAAGTTATGGCCAAAACAATTCTTAGGTTTTAAATTCAGTGTCGCTGTCGTTTATTCTCAGGGCAACGACAAAGGAATATGATCTCGACTATATAAACTTCAAAAGTTTGTAAAACTCAAAACATAAAAGTTTTAGATACAAGCTTATATTTTCAAACAAGAAAAAGATAATCAAAAACTTACAGTCATATTATGACCAAAACAATTCTCAGATTTAAAATTCAATGTCCATGTCATTTGTTCTCAGGACAGTGACAAATAAGTGCAATCTAGGCCATTTTAACTTTAAAATTTACAAAACTCAAAACATAAAACTTATAAAACAGATTCTATGCTTTCCAGAACATCTAAATTATCGAACTCCGATCAAAAACGAAAAAGATATGGCTAAATCACTTTCAGATTCTAACTCAAAAATTTTTGTTAAAGACAAAATTCTAGTTTTACTTTCAATTCTATTTCAGGTTAATTAAATGGCAAAATCTCAAAAATTAGCCAAAAGATAAATTGTTTCTCATTGAATCTAGTTTCTAACCTAAAAAGAGTGACCCTAAATGGATTAGATACGTGCAAGTTATCAATGTTTTACTTCAGCGCATTCCTAATATATTTTCAACGATCATCTACACCTCCAATTTCACACATTGCATACATTAATATCATTGAAATAATATAAGAAAACTAAAGTACAGTAGGAAATTAAGGTAAATGCTCTAATTGTATACTTAGTAAAGCAATTAGCAAGCATTCAACCAAATCTCATCCAAAAAAATTAACAATCACTCCAAAAAATCAAAGGCATGCTATAAGAAATTTAGGGATAGATTTACGAGGTTTAACTCACCTTAATTCCTTAATAGATTCACTAACATTCCATTTTAGCTTTGTATAAACTTCAACAAACCCTAGAACTCCATGAAAATAAACAATACAAAAAGGATTCAAAAATTACTAAAAGACTTGGATTTAGTTACTTGAATTGATAGGCAAAAGCTTAGATTGCTTACCTTGATTTTTGTTTGATTTTTCATAGTTTTCTTCTAATTTAAAAGTGGAGATTTTGATTATATCTGGAAGAGGAATGAAACCCTAGCTTGGTCTCTATTCTTCCATGTTCTGATTTTGATGAACGTATATGCTAATTGTAGTGAGAAGAAAGCTTCTCATACTAGTTTTTTTTTTTGAATTTAGGTCTTGGGTTGCACTAAAGCTCATTTAAAACAAATTCAAACTCTTATTATTTATTCCCTCCTTTAAGTTAATTCCTAGAATGGGCTTGGACTTAAAAGAAATAATCAATTCCATTGTTTTCTAATTTAAAATACTATGTTACGCTATAACAATGTTTTCGTAAATTGGTTTCACAAATTTTTAATCAAACACTAACATGCCCAAAGTTCTCATCGTTTAGAAATAATTATTATAATTTTCCACAAAACCGCTTATTTTAAAAAACCATTTTACACTAAACAATTATTTACAAAATCACAATTTAATTTCTCAAATTCTCCAAAACAAAAGAATAAGTTAAAATTCCATTTCCATTATTATATAAATATTTTTTACAATTAATTATAACTTTTGAAATACAAGTTATTCTTATTATTTTTAATTAAAGTAAAATAAATTATTAATTACAAATTCTCATTTTAAAATAATAAATCAAAATATTAACACTTAACTAAATTTACAAAATTTTCCAAAAGTTATCTTAAAATTATTTAAGATAAACAATTCAATTATTCACAAAACTAGATTTAATTTCACAGTTAAATTTAACAAATCACAATTTAGAATTAATTATCCCTAACTAGATTTAAATAATCAGTTAGCTAACAATAGGGTTGTTACAAAATACATAAATAAAAGTTGTATAAAGTAACACCGGAGCGAGTCATTGTTCCAAGCATGGGGAATCTAAATTCCATCAGCTGTGGTCAGCTTGAAAGTGCCATCTCCGAGCTTTTAACCGATTACATAGGGCCCTTTCTAGTTTGGTCCAATTGTTCCTGGTACAGGATAGACTCATTTGAGGATAAGGTCTCCTACTTCAAAAGTATGGTTATGGATCTTGAAGTTGAAATGTCGTGAGACCCTCTTCTGGTAAGCAGCGGACCTTAGCTCGGCTTCTTCCCGCTTCTCATCGACTATATTGAGCGACTCAAGCAGGAGCTGTTTGTTCAGCCTTTGATTGAAGTTTTTTCTGAATGGACTTCCAGTTCGACTGGGATCATTACTTTTGAACCATATGCCAGGGAGAATGGAGGGTGCCTAGTTGCAGATTTGTGCGTTGTTCTATAAGTCCATAGTGCAAGATGAAGTTCATCAACCCAATTTCCTTTAGCTTTAATTAGTCGCTTTTTGACGGTGAACTTGATGATCTTGTTTACTGTCTCCACTTGCTCGTTTGCCTATGGAAGTGCAGCAGTTCTCGATTCGGAAGTGTTTGCAAAAGTCTTTGAATTCAGTGCTTTCGAATTGAGTCTTGTTATCCTGATGATTTTTTGTGGCACTTCGAACCTGCGAATAATGTTTTTAGTGACAAAGTTAATTACTTTCTTCGTGGTAATAGTGGCCAGCAGTTTTGCTTCGGCCCATTTGGTGAAATAATCAACAACAACGATAGCATATTTGGTTCCTACTTTGGCTATTGGAAATACACCAATCAAATCGATTCCCCAAATTGCGAATAACCATGTGCTGACCATCTGTGTTAGCTCTGTTGAAGGAGTTCTTTTGATCTTGCCGAATCTTTGGCATTGGTCGCACCATTTGGCATTATCTACTGCATCGTGGTTGACCGTTGGCCAAAAATACCCACATTGAAGGACTTTCTTTGCAAGGGTTTGCCCCCCGATGTCATCTCCGCAGTCACCTTCATGAACCTCCTTGAGTATTTTTTGAGCTTCACCATTGGTCACACACCTGAACAACGGGGTAGAGAATCATTTTTGGTAGAGTTTTCATCCTGTGTTACGAACTGTGGTGCCTATCAAAGGAGATTTTTCCGTTAATTCCTGTCTGTGGGAAGTGTTCCTCTGAGGAGATAGTCCTTGATCGATGTAATCCATGTTTCTGTTTCTTCGGTCATTTTGAAAATCCAGTCAATATCCATCTTGCCTATGCTTAGAGCCGTCTGAGTTTCAACTAGAACCAGTCCTATTGACTGAGCTTCTCTGGAACTGGCCAGTTTAGCTAGATAGTTTGCCTTCGTGTTTTGTTCCATCGGGATATGAGTTATGGTGCAATGCTCGATGTCGTTCAGCGGTTTCTGCACTTTGGATAGATACAGAGCGAGGTTCTCTCCCCGGGCTTGATATTTGCATCTCACCTGATAGACGACTAGTTGAGAGTCGCTATAGATATGTATGGATTTTATCCCAAGTTCCTTCACAACTTTCAGCCAGGCTATCAATGCTTCATATTCTACTTCATCGTTTGTTGCGGGGAATTTTAAGTGTATGGCGCAACAAACAGATCATCCTTTGGGAGTTTCGAGCACGACTCCTGCCCCGGAGAAAAAGTTGTTAGATGTACCGTTGACAAATAGCCTCCAGTGTGTCTCCACTTCTGGAGTAGCTTCTTCTTCGTTATCTCGTATTGTAAACTCAGCAATGAAGTTTGCCAAGGTCTGCTTGTCGATCGCCCTTCGTGGATGGTAAGTGATTTCATATTGACTCAACCCAATGTTCCATTTGATAAGCCGTCCAAAGGTCTCGGAGCGGTACAACACCTGCTTCAAGGGTTAATCTGTTAGTACTTTAATTGGGTGTTCCTGGAAGTATAATCGTAGCTTTATGGATGCGATCAAGAGGCAATAGGCTAGTTTTTCCCACTTTGGATAATTCTTCTAGGCTCTAGTGAACCGTTTACTGATGTAATGTATAGAACGTTGGACCCTAGCTTCTTTACATACGAGCATGGCACTTAATGCATAGGGCGAGACTGCTAAGTAGATAAACAAGCCTTCTCTGTCTACCGGCTTGGATAGGATTGGCAGAGCCTCCATATGTCGTAGCAGTTATTTGAAGGCAATCTGGCAAGCCTGACACCATTCGAAGTTCTTTTTTCCCTTCTTTAGTGTGTCAAAGAACAGTATACATTTGTCGGTTGCTTTTGAGATGAACCGGCTTAGCGCTGCAACTTTTCCATTCAAGCTTTGTAACTCTTTTTTGCTCCTTGGGGCCTCGACTTCCCGTAAAGTGGTAATTTGTTCGAGATTAGCTTCGATGCCTCTAGCACATATAATAAATCTTAAGAACTTTCCCGAGGCTACCCCGAAGTGACATTTAAGTGGATTGAGTTTCATTCTATACTTGCGGAGTATTTCGAACATTTTGGCGAGGTTCTCCAAGTGATTTGCGGCTACGCGCGATTTAACCAGCATATCATCTACATAGACTTCCATAGTCTTCCCGATTTGATGTTTGAACATGGCGTTCACCAGTCGTTGGTAAGTTACCCCAGCATTCTTTAAGTCAAAAGGCATCACTTTGTAGCAGTATAATCCCAGATCTATGCTGAAGCAGGTGTTTTCTTGGTCAGGTCCGTGCATCATGATCTGGTTGTATCCTAAGTAAGCGTCCATGAACGAGAGCAATTCATGTCCAGCTATTCCGTCCACAACCCGGTCAATCCTCGGTAGTGGAAAGCTGACCTTTGGGCAAGCATTATTTAGGTCGGAGTAGCTGACACAAGTTCGCCATTTTCCATTGTATTTCTTGACCAAGACTAGGTTGGGTACCCATTCGGGATAGGTTGCATTGCAGATAAAACCATTTTCCATCAGCTTATCCACTTCTTCTCTTAGTGCTTTGGATCAGTTGGGTCCTAGGCTGCGCCTTTTCTGCCTAACCGGTGTATACTTTGGATCGATGTTGAGTGCATGGCTTGCTAGCTCCGACGATACCTCGCACATGTCTTAATGCGTCCAAGCGAACACGTACAGGTTCGCATGAATAAATTTGATTAGTTCCTGTAACATCATGTTTCCAAGATATGACCCAATTTTCAGGACCGGAGTTGGGTCATCCATATTGATTGGGACAAGCACCGTCAATTCTGTCGATGCTGCCCGATCCTCCCCTAAACTCTTCTTTCTAGTGTTCAAAGCCTTATCGAATCAGCTATGGTCAACAAGCCAGGGAAGGCTCTGTAATTGCCATGCGGTAGGTTCACGAATGTAAAGAGTTTTCCCCACACTCTTTCCTTTTTCTTTTCTTTTAGACTCATGCAGTTCTACGATGTAGCATTCTCTAGCGACACTTTGGTCTCCTTTAATCACTCCAACTCCATTCTCTATTGGAAATTTAATGGTTAGGCACCCCTGGGCTAAAGCAATCCTGAAATCTGCTAAGGCAGGCCGACCTAAGAAAGCATTGTAGGCGGACAGTTCATCTACAATCACAAAGGTTTGGATGAGGATGACTCTTCGGCCGCCTTCTCCAAGTTCTACGGGCAAATCAATTGTTCCAATAGGTTTCTTAGGTTCATCGGTGAACCCTTGGATCTTTATTTGACAAGCGAATACGTCTTTCATACTGATCTTCATCTGATCAAACTTGTGTCTGAACAGGATATTGACAGAGCTGCCACTATCCGCCAATACACATCAAATCATGGCTGGTCCGACTCCAACCAACACGACCATGGGTTCGAGGGTTTGAGCTTCCATTCCTTTAGTATCTCGGTTCTGAGATTCTATATCATCATTCAGGGTTCTCTGCTGCTTGGCTGGAGTTCTGTCTTCAATCGCAAAGCATGAATCTCTCAGGGCATGTTTCAACGAGCTTGCATATCGCTCCATTTCTCCCCAACTCTTTTGCATGGGATGAAGTCCTCCAAATATTGTTCCAATGATGAGTCTTTGGTAGGTCCGTCTGGATCCTTCTTCACTAGTTCCAGCTTGGTTTTCCTGATCTTTATGAGCTTGGGGTGCAGCCAGTTGGTCAGGATTTTGTGGTTACCTCACATACTGTTGAAGCTTGTTTTCCCAAATCAGCTCATCAATCAGGATCATTAGGTGTCGGCACTCATTTGTGTTGTGACCATGTGTTTCATGGAAGCAGCAGTACTTTCCAAAACGCTTTTGCAATTCAATCGCTTCCTTTTTCTATGGCTTCTTGTACTCCTTTGTCCCTTGTGTAGCAAGGTAGATGTTGTCTGGAGTATCATTGAGTGGGCTGTAGTCTTTGGACCTCAAGCCTTTAAGTCACTTGTTACCTCCATTTCGCTTGTTGGAATTCTGGTTCTTCCTTTTTTAGTTCCCATCCTTCCCCTCATTTCTGGCAGTGGTTTCGAAGGTGTTTGCACCTTGGTTAGCTGCCACGCCATTCTGGCTGGCGTTGGTTGGCTGTGGGTTAGCAGGTTTTCCTTCTAGCTCCTCCGCCTCTTCTAATCTCAAGTACTAGCTTGAATTTCGGTTAAAGTCCTTCCTAGTGGTAGGTTGTTTCATTTTGATCCAACCAGGGCCATGAAGCCCATGTCTTCATTTGGGTTACTTACTTCAGTCACCACGGTGTTGAACCGACTCATGAAGGATTTCAAAGATTCATTTCGTCCCTGGAATAGGCCAGATAAGGACATCACGTCTTTTGTTGCACAGTGTGAAATCTAAACTGATCAAAGAATTCTGTTGCTAATTCATTGAAAGTGGAGACAGATTTTGGTGGGAGCTTGGTGAACCACATAAAAGCAGTTCCCTTTAGTAAGATTGGAAAACATCTATATCAAACAGCATTTGAAGCATTTGCTCCATCTATGTACCAAGTGTACTTGTACAAGTGAGGTTTCAGATCTTTAGTTCCATGTAAGATGGAATAGTCGGCATAGTAAACTTTTCAAGGTACCATTCATTCAGAATGTCATCAGTGAAGGGAGTTCGGCTTGGAGTGGATCCATATTCGTCATCTCTCTTATCCTTACTTTCGTTCATCAAGAGCTTAATCATATCTGCGATATATGCCTTTGATGTCTGGTAGTCCGTGGGTTAGCCGTCAGTGACTATGCCAAGTGTTTAATTTTGCAAAATGATCTTGGTAAGTGTGCTTAAGCCTAGGCTCTCCTGTCTTCGGGAGAGCCATTCCCTTGGAGTTCCGTTGGCTTGCAGTTGGTCGGGTAGGGGCAGTCTGGACCTCCCTGCCGTTATTGAGTGCATTAGTATTTTCTTTCATATTTCGTCGTTAGGTTGCTCACCATCTTCAGAGTCGGAGAGATCCACTACTATATCTTCCCGTGGGGTTTTCGCCTCTAGATTCATGTTTGAAGTAGGTTGCTTTGTGTTGCTGGAGTGCTTGCGTTTCCTCCTATAGCGATTCCTGGAGCTCCACCCACTACTCCTTATTGCTTTTGCCTTCCGCTTCTCCTATTTAGGCCAGAAACAGAAGATTTTTCCTGCTCCATGGTAGTCGCGGGCTCTGCCATGGTTCTTGGAGCAGCTAGTGATTGCAAGATTAAGAGGGCATTTAATTTGTCCATAAGAGGTTTTTGGCTGTTCTCCATCTTTTGGTTGATTTCATCTACCATCTTGTTCGATTCGCCTTTAGTGACGACTTCATGCTGAGTAGAAGATCATGGCACCCGATCTCTAGTGTTAGCTTCAGAATTCGCTCCAATCAACAGATTATCGACATTGTTGACTTCAATTTGCTGAGGGTTGGTCTCTAATCCAACTATAACAGCTCCTATAGGTTTTTGAAAGCAGTTCTCTTTCTTCCCACCATTGATCTTCAACGGCAAGCTTCAAACTTTCTAGAGCTGATTTAATGGATCTGGCTTCTTGATCTGGCAGATCCAAATAGGGAAACTAGATCTATACCTGAGTTTAATTCTCCGTGAAAGCACCAAAATGTTAACCTAAAAAATGAATCAACATTCTGGATTGAGTGTGAAAGCACCAGCCCTATTTATCAGAGAAAATATAATAGAAAAGAAATATAAAAAGAGCAGGAATAATAAAGAGACAAGAATTTTATAGTGGTTCGATTGTTAACGAAGCCTACGTCCACTTTATAATGTTTCTTATTAACTGACTCCTGTTACAAGTTGAATTGGATTACAATATGATGGAATATCCTAAGTTAGATCAAGTCACAAGTACTTAAAGACGACTAGAGAATCATAGTCCATCCTTGATGACTATAGTGTGGGAGAAGAAGAGTGAAGAATAATAGTGAAGGACAATCTCGGTAGAGTTCCAGCAGCCAATCCAAAAGATCCTCTTTATGTTGCAGGTAGAGCTGTATTTATAGGCACAAAAGAGCAGTTGGGCTAGGCCACTTTGCCCGAAGTCTACACTCGATGATACAAAGATGCTTTGAAATGTTCATAACGATCGAACATAATCCTATGGATCGCCAACGATCCATAGGGCATGGATCGCCAACGATCCATGTACTTAAGGGATTTTCAAACTTCTCCCTTTGGGTTGCACTCCTTGTCTTTTATAGGTGGTATCCATGTGATTTCTAGCTAGTTGCCTTGTTTTGACGATGATTCATACATGAGTTAGATTGATCTGTTAACAAGATTTCTTGTCAACACCCCAAAATTGTTCCAAGTAGTGTGATTAGTCTGATTTGAATGAAGGGATTGATATCCTTAGGGATTTCCTTTGTATTTTCACCTGTAAATATCTTTTGAATCAGACCCTTAGACACCGTCGAAAGGTTTGAGTGCTTGGTTATGAAACCTTCCGGCAATATTGAGTTAGTGTGAGATTCTCACAAGAGTTTCTTTCTTGGTTTAGATTGAATTCCCTTGAATTTGTCCTTTAGAGGTCGGATTACATCTTATCGAAAGGTTAGGATGATTGCCTTCTTTGGGTTTAAGTAAGGTATCAGACTCCTTTGAAGATATGCAGAAACTTTCGATCTTGTTGAAATGTTAGATTACTTATAAGGTGTATTTTGATCTTTGTCGAAAGGTATGGGAACGGCTCCTTATGGAATAAGCCTTGTAAACCCTGATATTTATATTCAAAGGACATTCTTCGATCAAGTCGAAAGGTTGGACCACTTGGATTATATCTTCAAAAGGTTGTTGATATTTTACAGCACAAGCGCTTTTGACCTTGTCGAAAGGTTTAAGATGTAAGGTTGAAGGCTTCGAAAGGTTGCAGTCACTAATTGAATCAGAAGTGTTGTCATCCTTGTCGGCAGGAACCTTTCTGTGGTATTGAACCTGAAATAAACAATTAATCCGACAAAGCTTAAGCAAAACAATAAAGTAATTGATTGAACACAAGACTTCCCTTTGTATTCATGACAAACTCTGTTTTATTAAATCCACAAATTATTATCCAATTAGGGTTACAATGTCTTGATTAAGAAAATACAGGATTAGAATGAGAGAATTCGGATCCCTAAAACAGGACCCCTTGGGTCTTATTTATAGATGCCGGCGGCCTTCCTTTCGACTCTATCCTCTCCACTGGGTCAGAAGCTCTCACTTTTATATGCGGTTGTGAACCTTTCGACTTTGTCGGAAGACTTGCCTTTCATCTGCTATTATGGACCTTTCGACTTTGACGGAAGTTTCTCTTTTCTTGGTTGTTTTGAACCCTTTGACCTTGACAGAAGGTTGCTCTTCATTTGATTGTTGTCGAGAGTAATGCTTCCCTTTGATGTTTTCAAAAGGTTGTCTCTCATTCTTTGCTGACTTATGAGTGCTGCTTTCTTCATAAACCTTTCGACATTGTTGAAAGGTATCTTGGGTGTGTTCCAACCGGTTCGAAAGGTTTGCCATGCTTTCGAAAATGTCATTATAGAGTTGCTTGCACTTGCTTTTACTTTTCCACCCTCTTCGAAAGGTATGAACTCTTTGAATGTTTAGAAATGAAACCCTTCATCCTCTTCGAAAGGTCTAGGACTGCTCCCCACTATTGATCGCATCCCTTCGACTCCTTTGGAAGGTTTGGTCTGAACTCCTTTTCTTTAGTCTTTGCTGAGAGACCTTTCGACTTAGTCGAAAGGTGGATTTTTTAGTAAGATTTGCCCCCCCATTCGAAGGGATGCTCTTGACTTTCCAAGTCATCTTTGTCGAAAGCTATAAAATTTTCCACCTCCTAGACTTCCCGCGTTGATCAGGAACTCTCACTCAAATCTAGTCCAACGATTGAGAATTTGGGCGACTTTTCTTTTATAGCGCGCTTCTCCTCTTTGTTTCTCTTTTACCTGAAATTAAAACCATCGTATACAAGTAAAAGAATCCCCAAAATTTTCTGAATCAATTTGCAATACCAAGGTAATTTCTTGAATTCACTTCATAAATCTTAATCTAATCTTTACCCTTATTAGCTTTCGATTAATTTTTCAATTATCCAAACCCAAAATTGAAGTCTGATTTTGATTTGGTTTGCTGAAATTTTTCCTAAATTGGTTTCTAACAACATCTATCTATGGCTTTGGGTTTTTAAGTCGATGGTGTTCGGTAAAGGAAAATCCCCTTATCGGGTTCAATTTTAAACTCAAAGTCTCTAAATTTAGCTTTTATCTTTTAATTCCTGGTTTTTGACCTGTTGATAATTTTTTATTCCTCTTCGGAATCGAACTAGATTGATTCCAGATGAAAGTAGTTTGTTAATGGGTTTGTTTTACTTGTTTCTCAAGAAAAAATTGAAACAGCATTTATTATTAGGCTAGGGTTTTCTTAAACCCGATATGATAACCCGGGACTCACTAGTGTACAATTAGGCAATGCAAAATGACTTTCCTACCCCTTCGAAAGAGGTTGGGACGGCAACATCAGGTTTGCCCTTTTTGTACCTTTCGATGAGGCCAGAAGGTATTTTGATGCCAATTTTTCATTGTTGTCGAAAGGTCAGTTAACTTAATGGTGCAACCTTTCAGCAACGAGCTTTCGACAAGGTTGAAGAGTTTGAACCTTTCAACTACTTTTTTCGATAAGGTTGAAATTCTTCAACTTTAGAGTTGCTTCTGCCCATCTTGGTCGGAACGTCTTAAGCACATATGAGCCAAACTTGAAACATTCCGCCTTCAATGGATATGAAATATTTTGATAACTTTGACTAGACATTTCGACAACATCAACAATATCAATATTTTCTAGCTTAGGAATTTTTAGGCTCTTAATTTTTGAACATATCGTAAGGTCTTACCACTTAACTTTAGGTCACACTTGGAATAGGTTCAGGTTTCCATAAAGCCTTCGCATCGTCAAAAGGTAGCGAGTGGGTTAATATTTCACCTATTCCTTTCGACCTTGTCGATAGGTTAAGGAAGTTACATTTTTGCTTTCTTTTAAATATTGTTGAAGTATAGTAGTTAAAGCTGAGGTCATTATTCTTTCCGATATAGTTGAAAACCTGCTTTGTTAACCTTTCGACATCGTCGAAGGCTTTTACTATATACCTTTCGACTTCGTCGAAAGCTCAAGCTGTAAACCTTTCGTCTTTGTCGAAAGCTTAAACCGTTAAGTTTTTGGCTGAAAATTTTGCGTCATTTTTAAAGCTTTGTGCATGTTTTCATACTTAAGCTATCTAAGCAGACCTATTTAATTTTGAATTTTTGATTGCTTTCTAAACTTATAATCGATCAAAGGTTTTTAACTAAAAAGTTTTCACCTCGTAGAACCATGAGCTCTCCAAAGATTGAAGCCACTGCTAAGCACTCTTCCATTGAGTCTCAAAGAGAAGTAGATGCCATACTGAAGGACTTTGGCATCACCGGTATTGAAGCCATCCCTCCTAAGTCCACTAATACCATAGACAACCCTCTAGAAGGGTATTTTTTCATACATTTCCATCCACATATGGCATTGCGGTTTTCTTCCATTTCCTGAATTTTTGCTCTCCTTCCTGTCTTATGTTGGAGTTGCTCCAATACAACTTTCCCCCAATGTATATACCCATCTTTTATCCCTTGAAATGCTGGCGCTGGAATCCGGACTTCCTTCGCTCAACCTTGAAGTTTTAAACTCCTTAACCAAACTGGCAAGGTCAAGCAAATCTAACAAACAAATCTTCAGAGTTAACGCATATAAGAAGTTTATATTAGATGGTATCAATAAATATAGGGATTGGGAAAAACAATTCTTCTTTGTCAAGTGCTTTGCGGATGTCTGCGGGGCCTTTGCCTTTCCCCGTAAGTTTATTCCAATGTTGTTTTTGCTTTTCTCTATGCTTTCTGTTAATTAATCTCTAATATTTTTTTAGGTGAATCTCCCAAGGCACTTAATGATCTAGATCAGAGAATCATCGATTCTTTAACTGTAGTTCCTGAACAACTTAGGAGCAGGTTGACGCTCCTAACTCTTTCTAATCTAAGGAAGCATTCTTTGCTGCCGCTTGGCCAAAAGACTCTAGGCGCTCCTCTAACCATTATGCACAATTCTCGAGGAAACACTTCTTTTACTCATGTGATGCTGAACATTTTACTTCACTGTCGTCCATTCATTCTAACATTTCATGTATATTGTTAGCTTTGTATTCTCCTCTTTTGTCTATGGAATTCTTGAATTGCTCTGACTGGTTTTATATCTACTTGAACTTGCTTTAGCTCCCTCCAAGGCCGCTGTGTCTTCAAGTGACGTTGTTTCTCCCTCATCATCTTCGGATGTTACATTAGTCTTGAAGGCTTTTGCTAGTTCCAAGAGATCTTCAAAAAGAAAACTAACAGTGCCTCCCGAGGATGCTCCTTCAGCTAAAGTAACAAAGGTCACTGATGTGGAGGAGGAAGAAGAGCGTATATCTCCTGAGAAAGCTTCAAAGAGTCCAACTATTGAAGCTCCAAAAGACATAGTGGAGCCAACTCCACCTACATCTACTCCCTTTCCCCATATTACAATTTTTGACTCTCTAGCTGCACTGGCATAGATGCAACTTGCTCTTCTTGAGACTACTTCTAAGTCTCACATACTCTTCTAGAGTCGTCATCTTCCGCTCCTCCGCCAACTAATTTCAACGAACTCATCGAGCTCATCCTTCATTCATAATCCTTCACTTCTTCTTCTCTACCGTCATTTAGTCCAGACTTGGTAGAAAATCACCGCTCTCTCATGGAGCAACAACTCTTGGTAAGTTCTTATCGAATTAATCCTATCATCGCTGGACCTTTCCAAATGCTAACTTGTGTTTCTTCTTTTGTTGTAGATTTCCAGGAATTAGATTTCTCTTAATGAACATGTCTCCAGGCTCTCTTCTGGGTCCTCCGGGCTGCAAAAGGAGAATGTTGAATTGAATAGTCAACTAACTTCATTGATGGCTACTCAAAATGCCACTTCCTCTGGATTAGAGCGAATCAAAGCTTCCCTTACTAGGGCTGAAGATGATCTTGAAGCGGAAAGGCAAGCCTATCGACTCACCTCTGATGAAAAATTTGCAAGGGAGTTGGCTTTGAAGGATTCGGAGAAGGAGAAAACTCGCTTGGTTACTAAGAGCACTCCGCTGAAAGCTAAATTCAAGAGGACCATAGCTTCCCTTAAGCTAGTTATTCAGACCCTTTCCGATTACAAAAAGGATGTCAATGAGTTCGTTGAATCCATCTTGGGGCCTATGATGCTGAATCATTATGAAGATGCCCTCATGCTTTCCTATGCCGACAACCGTGACAAATGTCCAGACTTTAGCTTTCCTTTTCTTGACCCAATTTTAGTTAAAAAAATCATGGACAAAATTGACTGAGCTAGGAAGGGTACCAAGCCTGAAGGTGAGGAGGAGATACCAATATCTTGGAGGCTCTTTCTTTTGATATTCCCTCCTTCAACATTGAGTCTGGTTCTGAAGGGGAGGATGATAAAGATGACGATCTTGAGGGAAAAGGTGATGATGATGATGATATCAACTGGGACAGTGACGAGGATGATGATAATGATGATAACCCCTTTGGAGGTCAAGGCCTTAGTGGGGACAAAGGAGGTCCCACCAGTGCCACAGAAAAAGATGGTGATGGTTCAACTAGACCTTTTGAAAAGGAGTCATGCCTTTGCAAAGATTTGCCTCCAACATACCCTGGACCAATTGCCCCTTTAGAGGAGGAAACTGCTCCCACTCATTCCAAGGGTCCTTAAGAGGAGGAACAAGCTCCCCAAGCTTCCATTCCAGTTTCATAGGTATGGAATTCCCTATTTAAATATTTTGCACCTCGAAGATAATAATTAGTGATAAATTATCTGTCTTAGACAAAGAGGAAGTCAAACTTTCATTATAGCAAAAAACTTGAGAGAAAACAGGTGGAGATTAACAAGCTATATAGGGAGTTAGACAAATTAATAAAGGAACACAATGCTCTACCTCAGAAATATCATAGTCTAGACAAGAGTACCTCCGCTTTAGCATCTTTTAAATATAAGAGGGCGGCTCCTTTACTAAAGAAGGCGCGTACCCGATACGACGCCCTCTTGAAGGAAAATAGAGAATTAACAACTCTATTCTGGATGATGATGGAAGAGAGAGATATTTTAATTAATTTTTTGTATAAAGTGTATTGTAGACACTTAATCATATACTTTTTGTATTAAGGCGAATTCAGTGGGGGTCTACTCAGATGTTATCATAAGAGATTCTTAGATGAATTTGGTTCTGACCCTCATCGTGGAGCCTACTGGAATTTACCACGAATCATATCGATTCCATAAGATCTCCCCCCTTAAAAGCTTAAGTATTACAAGGATAAATTTGTTTCTGAGTTTTTCTTTAAGTCCATTTTGTATGAACCTGATGAGTAATTGTTAATATGTAACAGATAGTCGATTTATGAATGCATGTTTTTATAATTCTCCCTATACTTAGCTTCTCTTTTTGTTGTGCTATTTTAGAATATCAGTTCTTTAGGTCATGTTGTCCAAAGAAACCATCTAAGTCAATATGTTAACCTGAGAAGGTTTTACTCTAAAAATTCACCAATCTTAAAGACTTCGAAGTTAGTGAGATATTGTTTTCTTCGGGATTTACAAAAAATTATATTTGGGATACCCTTGTCTCCGCTTTAATTTCCTTGGTGAAGAGAAGGAAACTTTCTTAAAAGATATCTGAACATTTCATTCAAAGTTGATTTATGGTCGCGACAGTCCACCCTCTGGAAAATGAGATTATAGTAAATGTCCACCGGTTATCACCCCCGAAGGAGTTACCATACGATTTAACTCAACAGTTGTGCTTTTCGCTAATACTTTAGACAAAGTTAGGAATGTTATCTGTCAGCCTTAGATGTGATGAAAGTGGTTGTTGTATCTCTTGACTCGGCTTCTATTTTGAGTTCTATTTCATTAATATAGTAATAAAGACATCTTTTATCTCAATTCTGATTTTATTTCATTTCTCTTCCTTAAATAGGAGCCGCAGTCATCTACAACCTCTCTTGCTCAAAGCTTAATATCCCATGTTAACGTAATCAGAGAGAGGTTATTAACAAAGAGTGGAGCAATCGTGATTCAAGACGAAGTATTATTAGAATGTTTTGGTGGCAATGTTGGCATCGTAAAATGGAACAAAAGATATCTTATCCAAAAAACCATTGCCAACAATCGTAAGGATTACATTGACTATCTTGAGCTGAGATCAAAAGAAAAGATGAAGCGATTATCATGCTTAAACGGCAAGTGAAGTCGAATCCCACAATCTACTTTGATGAAAAGATGTCCGAGCTCATTCAGCGAATAAACGATTTAGAGTTAAAATTGAGAGATAGTCAAGCTCAATGTGCCTCTCTAAAATTCCTCTTAGGGGAAAAGACTCCCAATATTGATCTTCCGTTCTCTCAAGAAGCCACTCCCATTGTCAAGCCTACTAGATCAGAACTTTTTACGGCTCAGAAATTTCCAACCATGCGGAATCCCCCTTCTGGTTTAGATGATAATGTAGTTGGAAACTGGTATCGGAGGGTGAAATTTGAAATTGCCAAGTATTCACAAACTATTAATGATTATACTGATAGGAATCAGAAGCTTGAGCATGATAATTACTTGCTTGCTGAGTTGGAAAGAGATAATAAAACCCTTAAAGCTGCAAATAAGGCCTTTAATCGTGCCCTAAAAACTAACATTGACACTATCGATGATGAGAATATAATTAGGAGAAAGGAGAAAAAGCTTAAGGAAGTCCTCCGCGCAGCAAATAATCATGTAGTAAATCCTTCAATGGTGGAGGCTCTCAATAAAGCAGCTCAGGATTTGTAGTTAATATATTTGAGCCATGTAAATTTATCTTGTACATAATTGTGTTATTTGTAAATGAGTTCATAAATTATGGAAATTTTGTAAATATCACATGGTTTGTGACCTTTCTTTTATAGTGTAACTTTTAATATGCCTTTGAATTACTCATTCGACGACTTTTGTGCTTCCTGAATCATTTGTTACTCCTTGTCACTTTGATTTCCTTGAGAAACATGTAGCAAACAATATTTTTAATTGTTAGTCTGAAATTGACGCATTTGTCCATGTATATCATTTGCCTAGATTAGCAAATCATCTTGTCAATTATATGAAAAATAATTTATTCAAAATGCTAAGATCTCGTCTTTAACCATGATGAGAAATGATAATGGATTTAACTCCTTCCACTTGTTCGGAATGCATAAAACTTGTTGGTAGTAGATTCCGCCTAATGGTACAGTGATGAACGCTAAAATATAACTTTCATTAAATGAAGAATCTGATTCAGGAGTTCATGTCTGAAATTTTGAAGTAGTAACTCTTTCACCCATTACTTTGACATTAATGGGGTTTAAATAGTTGGAAGCCCGAATCTCTCATTCAGAGAGTCTTAATAGCGTTATTTTTAATAATATTCTTTGGCCCAGATTCGGGCACTGGAGATGAATAGAAGTCCAAAAATCTCATCCCCAAACTGGGGTTTAATTAAACAGGATCCTTGATACCCAGATTCAGGTATAATTTGTTAGTGATTGATAATGACTCAAAACCCAGATTCGGGTATTCAGATGATGAAACTTTATATGGAAGACCCAAAACCCATGTTCGAGCTTTTATTGTGAAGTTCTGAAATGAGTATCCCGAAACCCAGGTTTGGATATAGATGAAAAACAAGTTAAGAACCATCTTTCGGGATCCAGAGATAGCAATGTTTGTTGTTAGAATAAATCCAAAAACCCGAGTTTGGTGATAAGTCTATGATGTCAATCTAATAATAGATGACCAAAAATACCCTTCTGGAAATAAGTGATAAAAGACCAGAATACCCTTTTTGGTAATAAGTAATAGAAGACAGGAATACCATTTCTGGTATTTAATAATAGAAGACCAGAATACCATTTCTAGTAATTAATAATAGAAGACCGAAATACCATTTCTAGGAATTAATAATAGAAGACGAGAATACCATTTCTGGTAATTAATAATAGAAGACCAGAAAACCAATCTGGCAGGTTTTCATGAGGAGAAGTTAGAAAATTCTTTCTGATTCTTTTATCGAATGTGCCATCTTCAGGCTTTGATGTTATCTTGCATGCTTTTTCTTTCTCGGCCTGAGTTTTCTTTATCCATTTGTTTTGGGCTATTTTAGGCTAGGACTCTTTTGTCCAATTGTCATGCTTATTTAAGTAGTTACCATTTTAGGCAGTGCTGATTTCTGGCAGTTGCCATTTTAGACGGTGCCGATTTCTGGCGGTGCCCATTTCAAGCAGGGAATTTTCTTAGTCCGTTGGACATTACATCCGAGTTTCTGATGCGCTCGGCTGGCTTATTCTCAAGCAAGACCCAAGGACTTACCCGACCTTCCTCTAGGAGGCGCCTTAACCCGGCCATAGCGTGACGCGGCTAAGGGTTGTTCGGTACCTTGGCCAGGCCATAGCGTGGCGGGACCAAGGGATTACCCGTCCTCCCTCCAGGAGGCGCCTTATCATGGCCATAGCGTGACGCAGATTAGAGCTTATGCTGCTTTAACCTGGCCATTTCTGACTTTGGCGCGGCTAAAGGCTTACGCCCTCCCTCTAGGAGGTGCCTTGACCTGACCATCTTGGCGCGACCAAGGGCTTTCTACCATTATTGGTAGCCTACCATTTTAGGTAGTCCAGGTTTAAGGAGAATATTACTCCCGAGCATGTAGACTTCTCTTATTTTGAGAATAGAATTTTTATTTCATAACTTGATCAATCCTTTACAAACTGTTTAAGTTTTCCTTGTCTTAGAAAGTGTAGGACCATCTTTTCAAGTACCTTACATTGATTTATATCATGTCCGTTTATCAGATGAAAGTTGCAATATAATCCCTTGAGTTTCCTTTCAAATACTGGCTTCTTTTTCTAAGAAGCACTACAATAAAACAGCCCTTTTACAACGGGCAATGCCCGTTGTAATATGGTTTTCGCAACGGGCATGTGCCCGTTGTAATAGGCCTCGTTGTAATAGAGCCACCACATTTTGCAATGGGCATTGCCCGTTGTAAAAACCGTTGCAGTATACATTTTTACAACGGGTTATGACCGTTGTAATAGACTCAAATACAACGGTCATAGCCCGTTGCAATAGACTAATTATACTAGTTGCATAGCCTTTTTCACAACATGCATTGACCGTTGTAAAAATCATATTTAACAACTTGTGTTGCCCGTTGTAATAAGCTCATATAACAACGCACATTGCCCGTTGCAAAATAAATGCAAATTTAAAAAAAAAATACAGCAACATCCATGCAATACATCCATACAAACACTAAATATTGTCGTAAAATAATTAAAATCACATACGAAAAGGCTAAAAGCTAGAGTCACAAAATTTTAACACTCCAAAAAGTTAGATAAGTTTACATGCCAAATACATAAAGCGTTAACACATAACAGTCCGCTACAAATATCATGTTCTAAGTACAATCATACTATACCACAGAGATGAAGTCTTTATGCCACGCGTCGGTTGATCCAACGGCCTCTTTGATAGTCTGCATCTCTGAATTTGGCCTAAATAAAAAGGCTTCTGGTTCCACCGCTACATCAACCCATACTTTCCAAGCATTCGCTCCATGCTTTACAAAATGTACTGAAGCATCAGGATTAGTGCTTTCAGTTTGAAATCGTTTCCAAATCTTTGCACTCCAATCCTGAACGGTTTAAGAACTGTAAAAAAATAGCTAATGAGGAATCTAAAGAAATATATGAATAAGTGTTTTCAGTTTGAAAACTGATGCCACCCTCCGTAAAAATGTAAAATATGATATCAAATAAATCATAAACTGACAGTGTCAAAGCAATCATAAAACTGGCATGCTTTCTGGGCGATGATAATTGATCAACAAAACAATAGCTCATTTAAAGAAAAAGATTCATACAAGCATATTAGTAAGAAAAACAAACCAGCAATAAAATATAACTACAGTCGATATGGAACGAATATGCAAAAAGAAAGGTAGGTGCAGACTTTAAGCAAAGGCTTTAAAATATTAGATTATCAGTCAACACTTACAGATCGAATGCTTGAAATATTAGCTTCAGCTTTAAGAGTTTCAACATCACGGTCCAATAGTTGCTTCCAATCTTGAATTTGAGTTTCGTCCTGGGATATCTCAACTCTCCTTAGTAAGCAAAACAAAATTTCTCAACTAAGAATTATACATAAATGAAATAGCATGAACCTGTGGGAGCTGGATTGCTTTCAGTTTGAAATCGTTTCCAGATCTTTGCTCCTGTCATGAAGCCTACTTAAACTATCCTGCAAAAATTCAAAACAGGTATGTTATTTGAGTACAGGATTATGCATGTAAAATGAAAATTATTTGCAAGTTAATAAAAACAAACTGGAAATGCAAAATCGAGAAGTGTTGTTTGGTTGTTTCTAAATTTTGTAAATAGTAGCCTACCAGGATGTGACTGCACAACAAAATAAATTAATAGTGAAACAAATTGATGTTCAATTAAAGACAAAATAACCCAGCATCAAATGTTACCTTCTCTTTCCGGCTATCTACTTGTGTTTGGGAACCAATTATAAGAACACCTGGCGGCAACGATTCAAGCTTTCCTCTCAAAAGCATATATGATTTTGTGCTTCCAACAGCAGATTTTTCTATGTCTTTGATGAAAACTATTATTGGACCAGATTTATTAAGTTCATCGTGAAGAACCTCAATCAGTTCGGTAATAACAAACTTTTCAGAGTCTTCATGCCTAAGAGAATCAGCTAAATCAAAGGGAAACAAAGGAATGGTTAGTGACATAACTGAGAACAAAATAAGGGAGAGGTAAGGTAATACAAGTTACCAGTGCAAAAGAAACCATGATCTTTCTCACATAATCCACCAAGGTCATTTCCATCACGAATCTGTTTGTCGAATCTAATTCCAAGTTTTGATAACCCGTTTTCTTCAAATGCCAGGAGTACTTTAACCAAAACTTGGACCTCTACAGAATCATTGAATGTAAATTGAGTTAACAGATGAATAAGAGATATCACAAGGAGCAATCAATGGCTAAACTCAACTGCGGCCACATACCTACTAGTCGCAGAAGGAAACCCTGGTGACTGCACTGAACCCATATATCTCACCCTATCACCTATTTAAGAAATTTGAAAGTTAAAAATGTATAATAATCCCAGACAGAACTATATATATATATATAAACATCATGGAACACTCAACCTGCAGCTGATTGGTAAAAAAACATGTAGATATAAAATTGAGTTGTGTGTGTGTGTGGTGGGGGGTGGGGGGAGGGGAGGGTGTGATTTGTGCGGGAGAACTGCATGTAATGGATGGGCATTTCTTTGAGCAAATCCAGTGGTGGTTTAGCTGCAATATAATAGACTAGAATAATAAAAAGGAGATAGCATGCCTTCTTTAAATGAATGAGCCTTTGAGGATAATGCTGATGCTTCTTTTTTTGGTAAAGAATGTGAACTTGATGTGCCAACAAAATCAGCTTCAACACTGGGTGCTAACTTCTTTTGATGCAATGTGCTCAAACTATCAGCAAACGCAGCAGCTCGAGCTGCTCTATGCTTAGAAAATATGGCAAACTTTTCAGCCTTTGAAATATCCTTAACAGAGTCAGACTCCTTTGATGAAGTACCCTATGATAATATGTAGTAATACCAGCATTAATACGGCTAACTATGCATACAAAAGGTGGAGCAACAATAGGAAATAAGGAAACGTACACCAGGGAGTAGAAGAGAATCCATTAACAACAATTTGGCATTAAATTTCTTTGCAAGAGCTTTTGCTAGGGTCTCCTGGTATATTTCAGACCATACGAAAGCATGAATTTACATCAAAACATGGTGCGTAATTACAGGGTGAAAATGAAAAGATGGTGCAGAACTCGATGAATGTACCTGCTGGGCCAGAAAGAAGTATGCGCTGGCTTAAAGAAGAAATCTCACGGGATATTTTTATTTTACATTCCAAATGTACATATGCACAGGAGAAAAGAGCCTTCTTCGTATTCTCGCTAAGTAAAATGACAGAATATAAGTATAGCTTAATCTATATCCAATCAAACAAAACAAAGTTTTCAGAAAGGTAGAACATATCATAAGGATTATTTAGAAATTAGAATCAATGGGAAAAACATCACACTCTAAATATTATAACAAAATACAATGTGCATGCTTGACATTTGACAACAATGACTTATATTATATATAAGTGATATACGGTAAAATTACCACAATTCAGGCTAGAAAAAATAAATAAAGCATGAGATTATTGCTTCGGGAAACCTAGATTACAACTTCACTTTCGGAAAATTCCCATATAGAAATTAAGTTTAAAAATTTAGTTGCATCAGCACATAGAAAGGTTAGGCTCGTGATTCTCATGGAAATGCACAGTTCATGATAACTACTTGTAATTATACATTTTTAGTAAACTAATCAAAAATAAACATAAACAACGAATTAAGATGAAATTAAAAACCACATAATAGTATAATTTAAAGAAATTAAAATATCAGTTAGGAAAAAAAATACCTTAGATAATATGGAAAAGATTCAAAACAAACATCAATTTCAAGGGGATGAATCATATCCTTAATTAAATTATCCTTGACAGCTTGGCATCTAGTAGAAGAGGGATTTAACGAAGAAGCAATATCCTTAAAAGTCGTTCTTTGTTCCTCAAATATGCTACCAGATATATCCGTTTCAGAAGTCAGCGTACCTATCCAAAAGGGTTTGAATCAATTTTCTTTCCTTTTTTTTCTATGCTTCTATAATGATCAAAAATATTAATTATTTACCATTAGTCTGTTGAGGTGTGACAGCAGACAGATCTTTGCTTAGAGATGCCAATATTGATGCTTCATCATCTACAGATCAGTGCATTATCAAATCATTCAAATTCTATATACTTTTAGTGAATTTCTTGCAAATCCATATGCTTCAGTCAAGTGTATTATCAAATTCGCATGACATATAATTCAAATCCATATGCTTCAGTCAAGTGTATTATCAAATTCGCATGACATATAATTCAAGTCTTCAGACAATTATGCAAAATAAAATAAAAAACTAGTAAAAATACCTCAAAAATTCAATCAAATGAGCAACTGATTGAACCTGGAAGCAAGAAGGCAAAGACGCAAAGATGTGGAGTGGCGGAAGCGACAGCGTGTTTTTTCCGTGTTAGGGTTTTTTGCTTTTCTTCCTTTCGTCGTTGTTTCTTTATTTAGCATCGGTCTTGATATTTTGCTGACCAAATCTTGGGTAGGGCGATTTCCTACCCGGTCCGATTAGAGTGGATGTCTAGAGGAGGAGGAGCTGTGAAGCGCCATTGCCGTGGATGGAGTGCGGCCGTGCGGAGGCGATGGAGGCGGTTAGGTGGGTTAGCGTAGGGTTGTTTTGTTCGGTCGTCAGTGAGCGTTGCAATTTCTCTATGCGCGATTTTGAAATTTGGACTAGGGTTTATTTTGTTTGCCTATCGGGTGGGTTGCCCTATTCCTAGCCCGCCTACCCCAATAACCGGGCCTGCTGGCACCTATTACAACGGGCACTTTTAGCCCGTTGTAAACTTGGAACCTATTACAACGGGCAGTTTTAGCCCGTTGTAAAATTGGCACCTCTATTACAACGGGCAGTTGGCGAACGTTGTAAAATTTACATCTATTACAACGAGCATGAAATGACCGTTGTAATAGTACTCTATTACAACGGGCAATGACTGCCCGTTGTAAAAAAGGCTTTATATAAGACATCTATTACAACGGACCAGAATGGGCCGTTGTAGTAGACGTCTATTACAACGGGCAGCCATTGCCCGTTGTAAAAGAGACGTTGTAATAGTGTATTTTTGTTGTAGTGAAGGCCAATAATTCAATTCTTCTTTGGTTCGGATATAGATGTCTTCGATCGAGGTATTAAGATTATAATCTCTAAGAAGTCTTGAGTTTTGAGCCATCCTTGACTAGCGTCTAATTCTTTTGTGGCTTGGTTCAAGTACTTCTTCTAGAGGAGTAGGTTTCCTTTTCAATGTTCGATAATCCTCTTTCAAGGGCTTTTCTTTCAATCTTAGGGTTTCAGTTGGAAATTTCTTGGTAATCTTTATACTTCCACTTGGTAATTCCTTTATTATCCTTAGTTCTTCGGTTGTTGATTTTTCTATGAATTCATGGTTTTCCCTTGAATGGTGAGCCTCATTTATAATCTTGCTCTATTTATGTGTAAAACTGTCATAATCCTTTATCATTTCCTTTTCAAAGATAGTCCCATAGGAATATGACTGAATGATCCTTCTCATTTGATTAAAGATGTTGTAATTTCCATTTATTCTTCTTCCAAGCGCAAAGATTGGGGTAGGGATAATATGAAAGGGGTTTAGACTCCATTTCTCAGGATCGTAAGATTATGCTTTCTTTCTGTTTATAATCCTTAAGGCTTAGAGCCTTAGTGTTTATTCTTCACCTTGATTGAAGTTTTTGACGTCTACTTGGGAGTATCTTGTCAAGTGTGATTCAGAAGACCCTTGTTCAGATCTCTTAAATTTTTTGGCCATGATTAAACCAAAATGGGTAAACTTGACATGGAGTTGGTCCAATGGGGGTTAGAGAATAGTAGTGCTAGGGGGTCAACCAAGCCGGAGGTTCAAGCCCTCCTTCTAGCGCCAAAATGTTAACAATATTTCTTGTCAACACCCCAAAGTAGTTTCAAGTAGTGTGATTAGTTTGATTTGAATGAAGGGATTGATGTCCTTACGGATTGCCTTTGTATTTTCACTTGTAAATATCTTTTGAATCAGAGCTTTCGACACCATCGAAAGGTTTAGGTGCTTGGTTATGAAACCTTCCGGCTTTATTGAGTTAGTGTGAGATTCTCTTCAAGAGTTTCCTTCTTGGTTTAGATTGAATTCCCTTGGATTTGTCCTTTAGAGGTCGGATTTTATCTTATCGAAAGGTTAGGATGATTGCCTTCTTTGGGTTTAAGTAGGGTATCAGACTCCTTTGAAGATATGCAAAAGCTTTCCATCTTGTCGAAAGGTTAAATTACTTATAAGGTATATTTTGATCTTTGTCGAAAGGTATGGGAACGGATCCTTATGGAATAAGCCTTGTAAATCCTAATATTTATACTCAAAGGACAGTCTTCGATCAAGTCAAAAGGTTGGACCACTTGGATTATATCTTAGAAAGGTTATTGATATTTTACGGTACAAGCGCTTTTGACCTTGTCGAAAGGTTTAAGCTGTAAGGTTGAAGGCTTCGAAAGGTTGTAGTCACTAATTGAATCAGAAGAGTTGTTGACCGTGTCGGCAGGAACCTTTCGGTGGTATTGAACCTGAAATTAACAGTTAATCCAACAAAGCTTAAGCAAAACAATAAAGTAATTGATTAAACACAAGACTTCCCTTTGTATTCATGACAGACTCTGTTTTATTAAATCCCCAAATTATTATCCAATTAGGGTTACAATGTCTTGATTGAGAAAATACAAGATTAGAATGAGAGAATTCGGATCCTTAAAACATGATCTCTTGGATCTTAGTTATAGATGTCGGCGGCCTTCCTTTCGACTCCATGCTCTTGACTGGGTCGGAAGGTCTCCCTTTTATATGCGGTTATGAACCTTTCACTTTGTCAGAAGACTTGCCTTTCCTCTGCTATTATGGACCTTTCGGCTTTGTCGGAAGGTTCTCTTTTCTTAGTTGTTTTGAACCCTTTGACTTTGATGGAAGGTTGCTCTTCATTTGATTGTTGTCGAGAGTTATGCTTCCCTTCGACAATTTTGAAAGGTTATCTCTCATTCTTTGCTGACTTATGAGTGCTGCTTTCTTCATAAACCTTTCGACATTGTCG
Source organism: Allium fistulosum (assembly GCA_030737815.1). Taxonomy (NCBI): domain Eukaryota; kingdom Viridiplantae; phylum Streptophyta; class Magnoliopsida; order Asparagales; family Amaryllidaceae; genus Allium; species Allium fistulosum. Next base: position 248,453,269 of record CM060906.1, on the reverse strand, counting down.
AAAGGTATCTTGGGCGTGTTCCAACTGGTTCGAAAGGCTTGCCATGCTTTCAAAAAGGTCATTATAGAGTTGCTTGCACTTGCTTTGACTTCTCCACCCTCTTTGAAAGGTATGAACTCTTTGAATGTTGAGAAATGAAACCCTTCATCCCCTCCGAAAGGTCTGGGACTGCTACCCACTGTTGACCGCTACCCACTGTTGACCGCTACCCACTATTGACCGCATCCCTTCGACTCCTTCGAAAGGTTTGAGCGAACTCCTTTTCTTTAATCTTTGCTGAGAGACCATCCGACTTAGTCAAAAGGTGGATTTTTTGAGTAACGGATCTATGACTAGAATCAGATGGGTCTTCGCTTCTCGAACTAGGTTTCTTGGAAGGCTATGAAACTTGGAAAACATATTTAGAAGAGGCAATGAATCAAGATGCATGAGGTTAAGATGACTCATGAAGCATCCCTATGGATCGCTAGTGATCCATCTCCTTAGCTTATTTTTGGATGATTTTCCTTGAGTGCTATTGGCTTGTTCTTTTGGATGCCTTGTTCAAGTTTTAAGTAATTTTGACATAGTCTAGATATTCTAACTCATATTGAATTTTGTTGGCTTAAAACCCTGTTATAATGTATCAAATTTGATAGTAATTATATTTTTCATAGAAAACGACAGTGTATATGAAGATCCGGTACAAAGTAAACAAATCATAAATGCATTAAATGAGTATATGAAAGATCCAGTTTAAATACATAGTTGAAATACATAGTGTATGAATAGTTAATGAAAGATGAAGTTTTTGGTGCAAATTTGATATACATAGCAATAACAGATGAAATGAGAACATGGAGTTAATTGGATGGTTTTGAAAAAGTTGATATTCATTTTTTTCGATCTTCTTGCAACCTCTGCCTCGACTTTTTGTGACGGTGGCTTTGTAGTTGTTTACTTCTTCATCAACATCGTGGTAGCTACAAGATAATGTAGCTGTAATTCAAACGGACAATTTTATGATGACAGTTAACATAAAAATGAGCATAGGAGGTAGATAAATAGTAAAAGGTTAACATGTAATAATCTTATATCTCTTTCAGTTGCCAATATGTACAAGTCAGTTTAAAGGGTAACCAATTCACAATATTCATAAAATTTCCTCCATCATTTTTTGATGAATTTATATTAGTGGACTATTTGGACTGGATAAGGAGCGTAAAATATCATTTTTCAACAGTTAAAAACTATATTTACAGTAACTTTGAGGTAGGAGATGCAGCAATGACGATGCCTCAATGGGCATCCTTTCTAGTTGTTGTTGGTACATTGGGTTTTGAAAAAAATTTAGTGTTTACAGGTTGTATCTCTTCAACCTTTCGGCGCCACAATCTGCGATTTTTTTATATTTGTTCATGTATAAATGCAGAAGTTAAAAAATAAACGTACAAAAATGGATGATCGCCTTTTTTTCATTTCCAACCAGCAATAGATGAATCAATTTTAGTGCTCACATTCTAACCATTTTCAAAAGTGTTAATTTAATCACTCGGAGTTGTATTCTTTATTATAAAACATAAGTATCTAGTTTGTAACCCGTGCATTACACACGGTAACGTTGATAAAAAATAATATCCATATCTTAGTTATTGCTAAAAATATATTTCATTATGGAATTTATTATTAATTTACTGCGATATACTAATCATAAATTAAAAAGGCATGCAATGCTTAGATATAAGATTGAGGGTTCAATCCTCGCAAACTACATATCTCGATAAAAAATATTGTTCCAACTCAAAAAATATTATATATTTTAATTGTTAATACTGTATATGTAAATAATTTGTGTTATGTGACATAAATTTTTATATGTACCATTTTTGTTAATATGATTGTTGTCTATATATTGAATGTCAATTTTTTAAAGGATTTATAAATGGATTAACGAACATTAAATAATTAAATTTATTTGAATAAATTGAATTAACGATCAATGTAAGTAATTAAAGATAAGGAGTTGAATGCAAAAAAATTGGAGAAAATTGAGAAGATTTTTTTACATATTTGTAATTGAGAATAACATGTTACGGTTAGCTTATCAATGTGAACTTTTATCTATTATTTAGTTTTCATTTTAATTATTCTTGTAGTTAACCATAGATTTCATGTTGTTGTAGGAGGGTCATGCTTACAACTTTGATAATTGTCAAATAATGTTATGTAACATCTAGTTGAGTCGTGAGTTGGAATAATATGTTGAAAGTAAGAATGGTTACATAATCCAATTTTTATCGGTGTAACATGTGCGTTCACATTGTAATATTGTAAATTATAAATTTATCTTTTAAAGGTTGTTAAAATTGAAATTATGTTATGTAATGTACGATATTTTTTTTTTGAGAGAAATGAATTAGAAATTAAAAGAGTTATTATTATTTATGTATACATTTTATGTTATATGATACAAATATCTTCATATCTAAATAAAGAAATAATTTTGTTATTTTTCTCATATATATGAATATTGTATATATTGAAATTCCCGTATTTTTAAGATCTATTAGATGGATTAATAAATATATATATTAGTTAATCATATTTATTTAAATAGTTTAAATTTAAAATTATAGAATTATTTAAGTATATGGACTTGAATATAAAAATTAGGAGATAATTGAGACAGGTTTCTAGGTAATTGTAAAAAATATGAAATGTAGGTATTTGAAGGTGATAGAATTTTACAATGCAATGTATGATAAATTCATTCAGTAAATAAATTACAAAATAAATTTTTTATTGTCATTAATGCATTTAATTTATGTTATGTTATTTATTTATATTTGCGTCCAAATTATTTTTTACCAATTTGTTGATGCATCTGTAGTATACGTATTAAAAGTTGCATCTTTTACGATTTATTGATAAATATTACTTGACTAAATTTATCAATTAGTTTGAAGTTTGGATTATGTAATTATTTTTTACTAATTTCCACTAATGGGGCATTTCACTATAAGGACAAACTTTGCAGTCCAATTAGTTTTTAGGGCACGCATCCACAGAAATTAATTTCAAGGCCAAAGTCGGTAGAATAATTACTTTTAAGGATAAAGTCAGCAGTCCAATTACTTTCAATGACATAATTTCATAGGTTTTTAGACCTTAGAAACTAATTATTTTGTATTTTGTCCTTAAAAGTAATTATTTTAGTTGTGTGTCCTAGAAACTAATTGCACTTGCTAAAGAGACCCTTGTGACTAATTTCCACTAATATTTTAAATGTGTGGAATTAAATGCAAAATTTTGGAAGAGAATCGTCAAAGGTTTGTAAATAATTATAGATTTTTTAAAAGGTATGTATTTAAATGTAAAATAGTGTAAGAAATTTAGTAGAATAATTGTAAGAGTGGTATCATAGGATTTTGAAAATAAAATATCTAAACTAAGGGAGAAATAAGGAGGATAGAGATAACTGCTAGAATTAATGAGAGAGCTTCAAATTCTTCTGTTTTATTATTATTTAATATATTAATAAATTAACTCAATCATATTATCATCTGGTTCAATAAATTAATATATTAAACATATGTTTCATTTTCTGAACTTGTTTAAACTCTTAAATATAGTCAAGTCGAAGTGAAGATGTTAGGGAGAACTAATAAAAGAATCTTTTTAGTATTATAATTCGTTTTTGACAACATATATTTATTTTACTTGATAAATAAAAATGAGGTTGATTTGATTTAACTAAATTTTATACATGAATTTATTATACATTGAATTAACTCTGATCCAATCGGAAAAAAATTGGATTCCAAATTGAAAATCAAATCAAATGTGATTCAAATTTTAGAATTCCAACGAAGGAAAATTTTGGTACACGAATCAAAACAAATTAAATAACTGATTTTTGTACACGGAAGAGGAGTTTTAGTTTTTTTTTTTTTTTTTAAATTTGAACTCCAATTGCGTTATATTCTTTTCATATTTTTATAAATTCGTAATTAGTTACTTAACTTCTATGAAATTTATATGTTTCAACAATACCAATTTAAAATTATTTGAGAACTTACTAGTTTTATCATATATTTTTTTGTTCTTGTCCTACTGTTTGGTTTTCTGTATAAGTACATGATTCACTCAAATGTTGATTAAATAAAAATTATGTGCTTTGTCTATCTAATTTAATCCAGAGAGTACAAAAAGATAATTGTATGCTACGTTATATTCTATGCTTAATTTAAATTTCCCCTAATTTACGAGAAGAAGACAAATTTATCACTTTCATCGACAAACATCATCTAGTTTACAAACACATGTTGTTGAGACAAACAACTATTTGTAATAGTGATATGAATCCATAATAAATTTAATTAGATAATGAAAATTAAACCGAAAAAACCATTTTGAACAAATATATATATTAAGTAGTGTCTTTGATAAAACAAGATCTAATATATAATTAAAGGATTTCATATAAATGGTCCCTAAATATATTAATTTGGAAATATTACCATAAACACTACCAAATATCTAATCAAATCTAATCCAGAAAAAGATTAGAGTTAAAGGTTGGACGGTTAGATGCATTTTACCACTCTGATCCGTTGTCTTTCTATTTGATGGGTTTTGCCTTATCGCGCTTTGTTTATTGAATTATGCTTTCCATGTAAGTGGCTAACCACATTTATCACATTCTATTTTAAAACATCACTAAAATGATAAATTTGATTTCCATTTTTTAAACGATAGGTCAATTTATTTTCACTGGGATCTTTAAGCACAGAGTATTTAAAATCAGAATTTTACAAAAAAAAAAAAATGATTAAAGCAACTCCTAGGTCCAACAAAAAAAACTATCTATGGAAAAACTTTACCTAACTATTCCGATCAACATAAATAAGTTATTTACTCAACATGCTCCAGTTTGTTACAGAGCTTTAATTGTAATTCTCCTCCATTTCACTACGCTAATCCTTCATCTGGACCAAAAAAAGAAAACATGTTTAAGAAACTAATCACCCCAATCAATTAATACATTTTTTGTTATTATTTTTGAATCATGAACTGAAATATTTTAAGAGAAACAACATATAAGAAATGAAGCATTAAAATGATTTTTTTTTATTCAAATTACGTTATGCGTATCAATCTTTTGACACATTGAATGTACAAACTTTTAGTTCAAGCATATTTATGTCAATTTATATGATTTGTGACCCCTTTATACAATTCATGGATCCATGCCCAACTAGAATGGTACACCATCATGGCAACGAATCATTCAATTCATTGCAAGATGGTTAAGTCTTATGTATCCCAAACTGCAACTTTTTCTTTTTCTTTTTGCTTTTAAAGAGTGTTTTATTTCTGAAAATTGGGTTTCAATCAATAAATTAAGTCACTTACTCTAGCATTATGGTTTTAAATCTTATCAGTCTCGCCCGATATCCCCATCGAGATCTTGTTTTCACGCTTAGATGAGACGAAACATCAGATATCATTCATGCTTCTTTGACATTCATATTGTCCAAAATATTTAAATCTTACTCAAAATATGAATCAAAATCAAAATCTGAGATCTTATTGGAAATTTTTTTTTTTTAAGGGAATTAGGCATAAGAACAAACTTTGAAAAAAATTTAAGTTTAAAGACACCAAGTTTCATTTTTGGCATGAAGAACAAACTTTGAAAGAAAATTGATTGAAGGATAATGCTAGTTATAACTAGCATTATATTCAGTTTTTACACTATACAAACTGCTAGTTATAACTAGAATTATATTCACTGTACAAAATGCTAGTTATATTTAACATTGTCTTTTAAACCTAATTTTTTTTTAAGTTTGTCTTTCAACCTAAAAATGAAACTAGTCATCCTTCAGTCTAAATTTTTCAAAATTTGTCCTCGTGTATATTTTCCACTTTTTTTTTTATATAATATTTTTTTGCTTCTCATCTAAGTTCAAATATGGATTATTCCTTTTCCTTTGGTTTGAATTTGATATCTAAAATGAAATATGGGTCCATTATTTTTCCTCTGTTTCTATTCTTTTTCTCAAGGTGCATACTTGTTTGCACCAAGAGTATCTTTGCCATTATTAGCCTTTCCCTTGCAAGGTAGGTTACCCAGGAGCTTAATTTTTTAGCATAAGTGTGAAATTCAGTAATGCTAGCCTAACTTCAGATACAATATTTATGATTTGTCTATGAGCACAAGTTCGATGCTCATTTCTTGTAATTTAGATGATCATTCATAGTTAAACAAAAGCCAGTCACATTGTCGTATATCTGTATCATGAATATTTGCATTAAAAGGGAACAAGATGGCAATATTGCAGACTCCAGTTATATGGTTTATTAGATTATCACTGCAAAATCAATCATGTATATAAAGCAGATGTAAAACAAAACTTTGAACTTTAACATTACAGTTAATGATTCGTTAGAACAAAAATACATTCTGAAGTTTTCCGTATCAAAATAATGCTGATTTTATACTGTTTAACACAGAAATAAATATTACAAGATTGCAAAAGCAAGCACAACATTTGGAATAAGTTAAAAAGCAAGACTACAAATTACATTTCATCATTTGGACTTACTGGTACATTAATTGCAAAAAAAAATGAAGGAAAGAAAAAAATTAAACTCTTGATGTTCCAAGTTTACGTTCAAAAAGACGACGTAGAAGGAATACTTGAAGAACGCTTGCTCCAACCAGTACCGCTGATTCGAACATTGCCTTGTGCACTGCTCTTTTGCTCATACCTTCGTTCACTGCCCAAATTTCGAATATAAATTTCTTGTTCATAAATGCTGTTAATTTTGTCAAATTGTACGCCACAATCAAAAAAGTGAAAAAGGGATTTGCCCCTTTTTCCAAGTTTTGAACGTGAAAAACCCTTTACAAAAACATTACAAATTACACCCTTATTTTTATCACTAGTAATTTTTATTTTTATTTTTGACTTAAATCAGAATTTTAATCTCATGTTTCTACGATCAAAACTAGTTTGTTACTGTTTTTTTTTTTTTTTGAAAAAGCGCAAATATTTGCAGTTCTCTTTGTAGATATTTGCAGTTCTCTCTGTAGATATTTGCAGCTCTCTCTGCAGATATTTACATATTTTCTCTGCAAATATGCTAAAACTTAAAAATATGAGTTTTTTTATTAACTTGTTTTTAAGAAGGGGAGGTTGTGTATTTTGAAACTTAAAAAAGAGTATTTTACAAGTTCCCAACATAAAAATTAGGAGGGATCACACATCAAATAACCATAGTAGCACCCAATTCCTTCGATCACACTGTTCTTACATTTTTTGACCCTGACCACATAACAAAAGTCATATACCGCATAGAATGCTCTTTCTATTTCATGGTCAGGTTCTTAACATTCAACTATTTCAAAGAGTTTGATTTGTAACTCTAAATCAAAAGAAAAAAATAAAACTTCACCAATAGCAAATATTTCAACCGAAACAACTTATAAATAACCTTGAGAATAAAGAACATACCAAGTGCTTGGCGGTCAGTCTGAGCCTCTAACCAATGCTGCTCAAACTGAATGTTGTAGAGAGCTTCTTCTAATTTTGCTATTTGTCCCAATAAAGGATTTACATGTTCTAAATGATTATTTCAACAGTAGCATAAGTTTGTTTCCTTCTTCTTATTCGTATATGGTAAATTAAATGAAATATAAAGAGCTTTTTAAGTTACCATCTTTTGCATGCTCGTCTAAGTAAGAAAAGTGACCAATGTACACATCAAAATCAATTGTTTCGTGGTAAGGAGATTTATTGGTGAAGCAAAAGCGATAAACTCCTTTTCTTTTGGTTGCAAACTCAAATTTTTCGCTTGTCTTATCACGAACATCATGAATTTGATCCCCATCCGGGCCTTTTACCTGGTATTTATAAAACTGATCATGCCGCTGAAATATTATTGGAAGAAATGAAAGTGAAAGCAGAATAAGTGCAAGCAGTTCATCTTTTTCCATCTTAGCACTTCATAAATGACCAAAAAAAAATCTCAATTCAATCTGCATAATGCTTATTTGGAAAATTGTTTTAGCGCTTGGGAAAATTAAAGAGAAAAAGAAATGTGCGTTGCACTTCATGTAATTGAACGATAACAGTTGAAACCAGCATGCCTACTGATCATGAAGTAAGGAAAAATATGAATAGCGGTAGCAACCAAGAAGAATCATGAAAAAAAAAAACATAGACATCAATTCAGTCTAATATAAAACTCCCATTTTTATAGACAAAGGGTGCATTGCATTTAAATTTTCAATACACAAACCAAGTGCGAACCGCAATAGAACAAAACAACATTCGATATTCTTCACTAGGAGCATTGCTTTATACACCCGTTTTTTATCTCCCTAAACCCACATTAAGAAAAGAGTAAAAAATAAAGTTACTGAAATTGACGTGTGAACTTAGTTTTTATTTTTATTTTTTTTCAATTACTATTTAAATGTTTAGGGTGTACGAGGTGGAGCGAGAATAATAAATATTGGTTTTTTCAGAAGAAAACGAATAAGTATGTTTATGGAGAGAAAACATAGTTGTTAATTGTGGCACCCTTTGCTACAGAGTAGAAATTTCGTTATATGGTAGTACTAAAAAAGAAATAAACATGAGTTATTTATCATTTAATTCATTTATCAATATGAAAATAGACTCAATACAATTAGTGACTTGTCACTTAATTACACCGGAATCTGAAGTGGATCCACCATAAGGCAAGGGAGGTGCACGCTCTGGTGCAAAAAATGGATACACACATGCACATAGATACACACTTTTAAAATTTGGTATATGATTGCTTTAATAGTGAAATGTAATGGAGATTGATGAAATTATGTCATAGAGTTGGATGAATTACGATTTAGAGCCGGATTGATTTTGATTATAATTTTTATTTATTAAGAAAATGATATTTCCATATATTTGAAAAGGTGAAAAATGTGAAAGGACATGTCACCGATCATTCAATTCAACTTTAATCTCAAACACTATTAATTCTCCATTAATTTTGATATAATGCAATTATTAACCGTGCAATTAGTGCTATTTATATACATCAAGTTTGATGTAAAATGTTTAAAAAGCTATTATATTGTTTTATGGTCATTAAAATTATTCATATGCAATAATTGATACACTTTTTTTTTCTGTCAAAGTTTAAAAAAAGGAAAAAAAGAAAAAAAAGAAAAAAAAGAAAAAAAACGTATTTAGATGATAATACATGGTTGTATTACAAGTCTTAGCTACTATAGAACATACTAGAAGTCAACATATATCTAGTGGTTTGAATCACGTTATCCAAGATTCGAAGCTATGACTTCTCAGACCAAAGCCGAAGCTAGGGCTATAAATTTTGTACGATTGCCCAACGTTCGGCTCGGTTCGAAGACGTAAGACGTCTGATCCGTGCACGTACGATTCTCATTTAGACCACGAATTAGGACAAGGAAAAATATATGAAAAAATATTCGTTCGAAAGTGTACGGTGTTTTTCTATTGTCCAAACATTGCCAATCCGTTGTCCGACTCGTACGAACAATGTTCGAGCTTATTGCTTATCCGGTCCACGTCCGTCCGAATCTATTATAGGACAGGACTAGGACACACCTTCGTCTGGTTCGGTCCAACCCGTTTACACCCCTAGCCAGAGCGTCTTAACACTTTCAAGTGGTTTTGGACTTCTTTCAAAGTTTATACTAATCATCAAGACACATTATGTATGATGTGCAAAATTTTGCCACCATTTCCGAAAAATTATTGTGTCCATCCTGCACATACACACTAATAGCATGCGATATTCTAAGTCCTTAATAAAATATTTGTTTTCATGTCCTAAATATAAAATTACACATGTTCACATACATGAACTATTAGGACACTATCTCTAAACATGATATAGTGTAAAAGATTCATGTGTAATAACAATAATATTACATGTAGTGTGTGACGTGCATGACACCAACACATTGCGTATGCATGATAATGGTTATACCATTTCTTGTATGAGTTCATTGTATTTGACAAGTACAATGTATTCCAATATGGTTTAGAATTAATTGGTCATCATGATTTTATCATGTGTTAGACTGTTAGTCATATAAAATATATGCATAGCAACAAAAGAATTCACATAAAGTTGAACTACTTTTATATTCTTTTAGAAATTAAACTATAAAATCATACTATAGTAAATTAACTTAATCATATTTTCATCTTGTTCAAAAAATTAACATATTAATCTTATGTTTCATTTTCTAAACTATTTTAAACTTCCCGACTGATAAAATCGTCAAGTCAGACTGAAGATATTAGAGAGAACTAATAAAAAAATATTTTTAATATTTTAATTTTTTTGACAACATATATTTATTTTACTTGGCAAATAAAAATAAGGTTAATGTGATTTAATTAAATGTTGCATATGAAAATACACACCGTCAACACCAAAGTAAATGTGAGAGTCCAACTCATTAGATCTAGTAACATCCAATGTTTTTGTCCACAAAACAAGGCTCTAAGGTGACTCTAATCCGAAATAAGAACACAGTCCGGATTAAAAGTAGAAACTGACAAAACCCCTTTAATTTTAGTTGATAATTCAATCATAAGCCAAGGCAAATCCAGTATGGATTTCGAAAGAAAATTGAAAAGAGATATATGTTCATTATGTACTTTATGAACTAGGAAAAACCAACCAAATGATAAGGCAGAGGCAAAGATCACTGAGACAGGGGGAATCAAGATATATTTGCTTTTAGGCACGCCGAGGGTAAAATATTTTTGTTTGAAAAGAAAGCCGTAAACCAACTATTCATTCTTCTTCTTTCTCACAAACACTAACCAATAACCGGTCTAATTCAAAAAAAAATCAAATTAGATTAAATTTAATGGTCAGATGGATCAAAAATTTGACATGAAATTCAACTGTAAATTCAATCGAATCTATTTTTACCTAAATATATCATATTTGATCCTACGTGAAGTTATTGATGCACTAGAAGAAATTCAAATTTTGTAATTTACATCCAAGTTCTAGTAAAAAAAACACAAATTACATAGTGGATAGAGAAGAAAACTTCTCTCTGAATCACTCTGATCCGTTGTCTTTCTATTTACTGCATTCTACCTTCTCGCACTTTGTTTATTGAATTATGTTTTATCGTCTAGCCAAGTAACTACACCTATCACATTTATTTTGAAACATGACTAAAATGATAGTTTTAATTTTTTAAACGATGGGTCAATCTATTTAGCAACAAATTAATGTTAAGGTAGCTAAAAAATACATTAATAATTTTTACAACAAAAATTGTAGAATTAGATATTAAAAAGTTTCACCAAGATCATTATTGGTGCCATCGATTTTGGAAAAGTCATGCTAAGTGACGATCTAGGTGAGCCTTGCTTTCTCACATGAGCATTTAGACGTTAGCTCTAGGCGACCAGACCACTTAAGCAGCTCTTAGGTTTGCACAAATTATTTAAAATCGGATTTGTACAAAAAAAGCAGAATGATTAAAGCAACACATAAGCCCAAACAAAAAAAACGATCCATGGAAAAACTTTACCTAATTAATCCAATCAACAAAAAAAAATTATTTACACAACATGCTCCAGTTTTGTCACAAAGCTTTAATAGTAATTCTCGTCCATTTCATTACGCTTACCTTTTCCTAGACTGCAAAAAAAGAAACACGATTTAAGAAACTAATCACCTTTCATTACTGAATTATTTTAAGAGAGAGACACAGAAAAGAGAAACAACTTTTAAGAAATAAAGCATTAGAATGATTTTTATTCAAATTACATTATGCATGTCCATCTTTCGACGTACCCAACGTACAAACTTTTAGTCCAAGCATATTTGTGTATGTTTATATGATTTGAAGCCCCTTGATACAATTCATGGATCCACACCCAACTAGAATGTTACATCACTATGGCGACAAATCATTCAATTCATTGAAAGATGGTTAAGTCTTATGCATCCCAAACTGCAAATTTTTGTTGTTTTTTAAGTCTGTTTTATTTCTGAAAAATCGAGTTTCGATCAATAAATTAAGTCACTTACTCTAGTATTATGGTTCTAAATCTCTATCTTGCATGTGATCTCCTTCGAGATCTCATTTTCACATTTAGACGAGATGATACATCAAATCTTATTCATATCTCCTTGACATTCATTCAGTCCAAAATATTTGAATCTCAACAAAAATATAGAACGAAATCTAAATCTGAGATATCATTGGAAATTATATGTTTTTTCCTTTTATGTAACATTTTTTTACCTTTCATCTAAGTTCAAAATAAACGATCCAAGTATTATTTACTAACCCCCAATAATATTTTACAACAATCCAACTCAATTAGTCACAACAAAAAACTTCATTTTTTTAAACTAAAAATGATATCGTTCGATCACTATCAGATTAATCAAGCTAATCAAATTACCACTCTTATTCAAAAAAACATTCATGTCAAACTTTTTTCCATGCAAATGAAGTAAGCTACTTTATTTTTGCTTTTTAGATAACAACCGTTAAAAAACCATTGAAACGTCAATTTTAGACACATAAGTCACTCCGAGATAGTCTAAAGACTTACATTAAACTTGGGATATCAATCTAAGATATACACTAAAATACACTTATTTGACTCGAGATCTCACTCGATACGAGATATTTTGTGTGAAAATTCCAGAACGTAACATGATCTAAATCCAAGATTCGAAACCATGAATTGCATTAAGGGTTCATAGTTAATTACCCATGGCTAAAATATAAAAATCACATATAAATGTGAGCAAACAGTATAGATAAATCAAGCATGAGTTTTGCATTTAACTTTTATTTGTGAAAAAGTAATAAGACATGATTTACATTAAAGATAGACTAGATAGTGCACATATATTATTTCTTACTTACAAGTGAAAGACAATGCATCTCCAAGTATTCGAGTTGATGCTAGAGGAAGCAAAAATGAAACAGAAACTACATACCACAAGGTCAACTCCATCATCACCGTAATGCCAAGGTGAATCTGCTTTGACGACAACAAATGAAACATGTACTTTATCTCCTTCATACGGCACCGAATGAGAGAAACACTCATCCCTGTCTATAACAAACCTTAACCCAAGAGTCTTTTCAAAGCAAGACATGTATCCTAGAATTATAAGAAGTGCAATTTTCAAAGAGATTCCCTCCATCTGTATGTGCCATTAAGTAGTCAGAAATAAAAGAGATAAAAATCCATTAGATTAATAACCATTTGAAATCAAATAATAATAGTGGAATTAGGATCCGCCCCGTATTTTCAAATTTTAATACATATTAAACCCTTCTCAAAATCAACGAAAATTTTCTGTGCTTATTTTCAGCGAAAATTTGCAATTTATACTTGCATTTTGTAATTTGAAAATTTGCAGCTATAACCGCAAATATTTGTAATATAGGCTGTAAATTTTCGCTGAAATAATTACAGTGGTGTTTCGTGAAACTTGTTTTTAGGAAGGGACGAAAGTGCATTTTGAAACTTATAGAAGAGTGTTTGACAAAACGTCCCTATATAATAACTATCATGCACCATGAAAATGTACATATATCATTTTCAGTTGCTTTGTTCAGAATGTTTTAAGTATTTGCATTTGTCAATTGAATGTATAATACAAGAGGTGAAAAAACTACAAAAATGGATTATTTACAAAGGGAAATTTTGTGAATCATAAAGAAATAGAATGGTCTTTCTGTAAGTGGGGTGACGGTAGCCCTTACATCACTAATCAAACAGTCGTAATTGACCACGGCATTCTAACACCTAATCATCAAAAACTTTGTGAGTAAATTACATGACATACAGTCTGCCTTAAGTGATACTGGAAGAGAAGTTTCCAAAAACTAATCCGACTGAAACTACATACTCTAGATTCCAGAACCATATATGTACTTCATCATGTCAGAACAATAACAAACAATTTTGATACTCGGATGAAGTAAATAAATGAATTTGGGTATCTTGAAAATACATCTATTTATACTTCAGACAGAATCACTATCCAAGAGACAACATTATGTTGACTTATGCAAGGATTGCTAGCTTCATGTGATTTGTCCTAGTTCATCCTTCTCACATGTTCTGAACTAAAATAGTCATTTTCCGTAATTCAAAAGTTTAATGCCTGCTTATGCAACCAATTCCTAGAATATAATTTTGGCGAACATTCAATATACATAAGAAAAAATAATCCTAATTTTTTTGGGCATGAAGTACGAGTTCACATTTTTACCTTCATCGAGCAACTTTGTTTTATACTCCAATATTTTGATGTTCAAAATTTCTTAATCATACAAATATTCACATACAAATCATATACAAGTTTCAAGGTTGATGCCATACAACTTCTTGATTAGCCGTTAAAACTAGAAATTTTCGAATGAAAGACAGTTGACTCCGACCAAAAGTTAGAGACGACAACGTCAATATTCAATTACAAATGGTTTAAAAATGTATAACGGACCCATCGAAATGCTCCGATCCCTCAACTTTTTTGTTAGAGATCGACAAAAGTAACAATTGACACGGATCTAAATCCAAACGGATTAAAAGCATCAAATTAGGTAAAATTTGAAGTTGAAATAACCGAATGGAAACAAATCTATAAAATTTACCATTGGAAATTATATCCTCCGCGACACAGGCGACTCTGTAGAATGGACCAAATCAAATTAAAATGCCGGTGGAAAATTTTTGGAAAGCTATTAGGAAATTTGAGCATGGAAAAGGTTAGAACCAAATAGTTATGGGTAAGAACCAATCGTAAACTGCCACAACTTTTTTTAGTTTAAGCATGTCGAGATTTTGACTTGCGAAAACATTGCAAATGTCCTAACGAACGTGAAAGGTTTGTGTTTGAATCATGTTTAGATTAGTGTTAATTTGGGAAATCCATATTTTTAAAAAGGAGTTAGCTATTTCACTACTATAACAAAAATAATTTTTGGGTCAAAATTGTAAGAAAAGTGTATTTGGAGGAGTTTGAAAGAATCGGGGGCAATTTAGTAATTTGCTTTATAGTCTCTTCTACTATTTTGTTTTGAATGTAAAACTTAAGAAAATCTTTTTTTGTCATAATTGCATTTTCGTTCTGAAAATTATCATTTTTACATTTCTCCATTTTATAAATTGTTTTTAACATCTCTTTTACATCTTGTTCATTCATTTTCTTCTTATTCTTTTTTCTTTTCTTTTGTTTTTTACTTTTCTTTTCTTTTTTACTTTCAATTTTACCCTTGCTCGAGGGAACTGCATATAACTTCAACATCCCTGATCATGTAAACATTTCATATTTTTTGACATCCCTAATCGTTGATTTTAAGAACCTTCAACATCCCTAATTGCTCGAGCGTAGGATCGCATTTTCTGGATTGCGATGCATCATATTTTATGGATTTTTTTTAGTCTTTTTGAAACTCAAGGTGCGTTCGCGAACAAAAGTTTGATTAGAGTTGAGTGGGAAGTAATGTAGTTTAATTTTTATTTTGTAATAAATAAATTAATAATTTTGTTAATGATAAATTTAAATCAGGAAATTATTGTCAAGGACAAAATTTCTCAGCATTTTAGCCTAAAGGACAGACCTTCGGTGTTTTAGCCTGAATGACAACTTTCTCTAGGTATTAGTTTTTATAGTCTTTAGGCATCCGTTTGTAGTTATCGGTAGCAGTTTTTAGGTATCAGTTTTTAGTTCGGTAACAGTTTTGAAAGAATGTTTGTCCTTATGAATCATTTTTAGAAGAATGTTTGTCCTTGTGGTTAAAATATTGAAGTTGTGTCATTGAGGCTAAAAATATACAAATTTTTGTCCTATAAATTAATTCCCCCATTTTAAATAATCAAGTAACTAAATAATTAATATTTAATAATTAATAATAATATTTAAAATTTCAAAATTAATAATTCAAATTCAAATGCTAATTCTATTTCTACTTCAGTTACGAATTCAAACAAACCGCAAATTCAAACAAACTACAAATTTCAAATACAAATTAAACGTCTCCCCCGCAATACTCTTTAACTCTGTTTCGATCCACTCACATACAATAGCAACAGAATCCAGTAATTTCATCTCTTTGAAAATTCGTATCG
This sequence comes from Allium fistulosum, assembly GCA_030737815.1. NCBI lineage: Eukaryota > Viridiplantae > Streptophyta > Magnoliopsida > Asparagales > Amaryllidaceae > Allium > Allium fistulosum. Next base: position 248,437,106 of record CM060906.1, on the reverse strand, counting down.
GGGGATAATTTTGTAACGTCAATAGTGTTTTACGGACTCAACTTCATGCATCGTTCGCGGGATGCAAGCGCTTCAATCAAGTTAAGGTCTATATGTTGTAGAGCTCCACTACCTTCAGAATAACTTGAAGACCTGAAGCGTGTCCTTCTTCCCATCATTTCCACCATTTTGTGGACATTGTCATAAAACGTATACTACAAGCGTCTACAGTCCAAAAGAGCAACATAATGAGCGGTGGTAGAATGATGAACTTAAGAAGGACTATCCATATCAACATCAGAATGTGAGGAGTTAGGGATATGTTTTAGGAGAAATTCTATAATTTATTGTAAATTATTAGCTTCCTAATAAAATCTCGTTCGAAATAAAATATGTTTGTTTCTATTATATACTTCTTATGTTATGAAGTATTAATTAAATAATTAATTCAAGTATACTTAATAGAAAATCTTTAAATGATACTGTAATACCTTGCAAATTTATGTAGTTAAATAATTAATTTAAAAGGGTAAAATTGTAATTTTACTTGATGGGCAAAATAATAAATTTTTAAATTTTAGAATTAGGCTTCGGGATTTATTATATTGCGTTTGAAACCTCATTTACAGTCAGAAAACATATATAACTTGTTGAATTTAATTTAACGAACTTGAAATTAGAAGAAATCAAATCTAATGTCATTTTCGTAACATATTAATTTTGAGATTTTACTCTAAACATGTATTTCAGTCTATAAATAGAAGTGTAAACCCCATTTTATAATCTTATTTTAATTTAACATCTTACCACTAATTTTCATTAAATCCTAAGCAAATCCCAAAAAAAATCTCTTTTTTCTTAACCGTTTCATTTATTCTTCCTCTTCCCTCTACTCCATCAAACTCTGAAAACTCATAACTTCTCCGTTTTTTACCGTATTTTGACGTAACGTGCGACGAATCAAAAGATGCGAACAATATATGATCTCATATCATTTTAGAGACATAATTTATAAGACCGCAGGCTAGCAAACTCGGATAGCGAAGAACAATGATGAAATCACGTGCGCTATTTTCATCATTCTCTATCAAACTCAAAATGGTGTATCTCTCCCATTTCTTAACGAATTTTAACGATCTACCTAAAACGACAGTGAACACGAGTACTATGATTTGATAAATGAATATTGGCAATTTTTTGTGGTTTCTAGGCGCAAAACATTTTGGTAAGTGGGACTCTTCATGTTTGTGCATATATTGGTAAGACATAGTAATTCATCACTTATGGTCTTAAATAAAATTTCAAATGATGAAACCGAATATCTAAAATGTGATTTTGTATGTATACATGATTTGGACGTAGTATGTCGTTATTAGATAATTAAAAAAGTGACTTTTTATTGAAAGTAGGCAAAGTTTGATTTCTCCCTAATTAATAAGTGTAAAATGCAAAAGTACTCCAAACTATACATATTATATGTCAAAAGTGTACTTCTTGATGACACGAATACATTGGTGTCCATTTGATGATATAAAGTAATGTTATTTAATTAAATTATCTAATAGATTACAAAAATACCCCTGAACTTTAAATGCTTATAACTCTCGCATACGACCTCCGTTTCAAATGTGGCTCACAGTATCAGGATCATGGCGAGAGGAGGAATGTTTTGGTATGTTGTTTGTTATATTCAGAGATGTTTTAGAAAAGTGTCTTATTGTGTTAGGTTCGTTATATGGTTTGGCACTTATGAGTTTGGGCATGATCCAGTAGCTTCGTAAATGATGAGGCGATGAACAGTTTTGGGCTTGATTCCAATAGTGTCATAGATCATTAGACGAATGAATAACTTGGACTTGCGCTTATGTAATTGGGGCTTGATCCAATAGCTTTGTAAATGGTGGGGGCGATGACGAGTTTTGTGCTTTGATCCCAATAATGTCGCAAACCGTTAGGCGCATGTTGTAACGACCCACCTTATTGACCATCGAAAGTCGACACCGAATACATCAACGGTATTCAAATGTCATACATCCAATCGTCATAAAAGTAGATTGTTAGGATAAAATAAAAAGAAAGAACAAAGAACAGGAAAAACAGAATCACTCAGCGGAAATGACAACATAAAGTATAACAAACATAGTATAAACCGCCATTCCAAAATACAGAGTACATCAAGGTTAAAAATGAAACTTATCAACTGGACAGTTATAAAATCCTGACCTTATATTTGCTAATAGGTATACAATATAATACAGTGGAAAATAAAACACTGCGATAGGTGAACATCTAGCTCTTCTCCCAAACTTCATATCACCAAAGCCAACTTGGAAAAATACTCAGTCTGACCCAAGCATTATAATAAAATAACACCCGGATCAGTTTGAAAAACCAGCATGAGAAAACTCAAGTAATATGGTAAATATGTAGTAATTTTGTAAGACCACATCGCTAAACGCGGAACGGGTTTTTACCTCACAAGAACAACATTTACAGATGAAGAAATAGGAAAAAAATCAGAACAAAAATCCAATCAAGAAAGAGAGGAAATAAACAACAGAAACAAATCCAAATAAAAAGGGTGCGTACAAGTAAGAAAAAATCTCATACTTAATGGATGGGCACAAATAATATCAAAATCCAGACTTGAAAGAATGGGCACAAATAATTAAACATAGAGAAGAGCACAAGGCACTTTTCAATTCAATTAAGGAAACAATTCAAAGATTAGAATTAACAACAAAGAAAAGAGAAGTTTTTCCAATAATGACTATGAGGGTGCACCACCCTTACCGATAGTATACCTCTAGAAATATACTTAAGAACTCTAATGTCTCTCGGAGACGTCCATGCGACCCCGCCAATGGTTACCAAGAATCCGAGTATTTCATATCTGAATGCGCAAAATCGAATCCAATCTAGAGTGGATGTAAAAATACCCTAATGGAAGCAGCCCCACATAGCTTGGCTTCCACTCGCTCTTTGGGTTTAGTCATTTCCGACAAAGGATAAAAAAGCTCAAATAAGCAACACATCGTCTTAGAGTGACGAAATACAATGAAGATAGCATAATAGAAATCGATAGTTGATAAATCAACTATCAGGAATTACAAACTGGTTTGTGTATAGGAATTAAACTGCATACACTTCCATTAATAAATGAATCGAACTTTTAAAACATTTGATTCACATTTGGGCTTGATTTTCACATTTCAAATATTGTAAAATATTTTAAAAATACACTTTGAAATATTCTTTTAAAAAGGCAAATTATAATACTAAGTGTATTAAAACAAGAGTTAAAAACAAATGTCATTAACACATTATTTACTATAAACCCAAAACAATTTACATTCGGTTTTATTTTTAAACAATCCTTTTTTAAAGGATTTTCTAATTTATGAACTATCATTTATAATTTAAAACAATATTTATTATCCCAAAAGATAATAAATCAAATTACTTTTATAAATTTTAAATCAAATGTTAATCATCCCGAAGGATAATTTATATAACCTTTTTATAACTTTTAAAACTACATTAAGAAAATAAATCAAATTTAAAATCGCTTTTATATATTTAAACCAACACTAATTATCCCGAAAGATAATTAATCACATTTATAATCTTTTATCATTTTAAAAACAATATTAATTATCTTGAAAGATAAGTAATCAAATTTATAATCTCTTTTAATAAACCAATAAGTTATCTTTACGAAAATAGTTAATTATCTCTAAAACATTTATATTTAATTAGTAAATTAACTTTAAACCTTTATTAAGTCAGTTAATTAACTTTAAAACACTTAATCGGTTAATTCACTTTAAAACACTTTTATTAAATCAATTAATTTACTTTAAAACACCTTTAGTAAATCAGTTAATTAACTTCAAATATCATTAGTTAAAATGATTAATTAAATTCAAACACCATTTAATTGAAATTATTAATTAAATCAAAATATCATTAACTAGATGGATTAATTAAATTCAAACATCATTAATTAAAATGATTAAATAAATTCAAACACCATTAATTAAAATGATTAATTAAATCCAAACATCATTAATTAAATTGGTTTAGTAATTTCAAATATCATTAATTAAATTTAAACATTTTTAGTTAAAATGATTTATTAACTTAAAACATCATTACTTAAAATGATTAATTAAATTCAAATATCATTAATTAAAATGATTTATTAGTTTAAAATATCATTAATTAAAATGATTAATTAAATTTGAACATCTTTAGTTAAAATGATTTATTGACTTAAAACATCATTACTTAAAATGATAGATTAAATTCAAATATCATTAATTAAAATGATTAATTAGATTCAAACATCATTAGTTAAAATGATTTGATAAATTTTAAACATCATTAACTAAATCATTAATTAATTTAAATATCATTAATCAAAATGATTAATGAATTTAAATATCTACTTTATGAAAATACAAGCTCAAAACAACACACAGAAAGGTTTTAGGGAGATGATATTCAATAAATGCTGGTATAGCGAAAATCGCTATAACGACACTTAAACAATTTAAATAGAATATCATGATTAATTTCAACTAAACATCAGTATAAGCAGCATAAGGATGTAAATACAATTTATATTAGCGAGAAACCCAAAGGGTCTCTCTACTAATGTCCCTTGCAAAACAATGGTTATGGATAATATATAATCATAAGGGTTCCCTGCAATTTAGTTAATATGTCATCCATTTTCCAAAACGGGAATCCAACCAAAAAATCAATCAAATAACAATCTAAACTAACATCTAAGCATTCAACAATAATTTACAACATCATAGATATTATATATTTTATTTAAAGGTGAGTAAACTCATCGAAATTTCAGTTAACACCGAAGCATTCCAGTTTGAACTAAAATTGAACGGGCATTCGATTTTAGCCCAAAACTCTACAAGCTCCAAACTCCATCAATCTAATTCCAAATCATAGCTAACGTCGATATGAGTCCAAGGTGACTAAACGCATCCGAATCTGACCTTGTATGAAATGTTATTGAGTTTACAAGGTTTTGAATTAATTAAATTAATTAATTAATTACACTAATTAATTACCCTAATCGGTTTACAACCCTTCTTCCCCAAATGAAAAACTCCCGCTTCCTGTACATGATACCCACAACTGCATGCAACTCCATGTACACGCACACCTCCCTACACCTCAATTCTCCACGAGCTCGACCCATACGATAGGCAAACGACTCCTCTTCGACACCTCTATTCAACCGCCACCAAGCCATCACTCACGAACCACTCCACCTCAATGTTACCTGCTCCTCAACGCTGGTCGTACAAAACGATGCAATCATCAATACATGGCGGACCCCTCCAAAATGCACCCACGAGCTTGCCTTCCTTTAACAAGCACCAATCCATTATCGATTTGACCTAAAGTCGCCTAGATCGTCCCCAATATCAAAATCTAGGTCCACTGCCTAATGTCGATCACTTTAAATCCACGTCGCACACTAATATACCTGCATAGAATCGAAGCTCTCACTAGAACAAACTCACAAGAACTGATTTCATGATTTTAGGTGGCCTAAATCATTTTAGTTTGAATTTTGAATTGGATACCACGGTTTTGTTTTACTGTCAAGTGATGAACAAAAAGTGGAGACAGGCAGACAAACAAAAGTGAATTGTGTTTGTTTGTCTAAGAATTGACTTTAGTTTATACCAATTTTTTCAGCACTTCGTTACACATGATTTCGTTAGTGTATGGACTGCGAACGAAAAAACAAAAACACAGTCATGCTAAAAAATGCAATACGATTCCTAAACAATTATATACTGGTTTTCATATTTTGTAAAATCATAAAAGTACCATCGTTCGCCGAAAAATCATCAAATGAAAATTTAATTATTTTCCAAATTAATAATTATGAAAAAATTCAATAAATTAAACTAAAAATACATTATAAAAATCAAGTCATTTTATTAACAAATAAATTTTCTTATTATAATTTATTAATAAAAAGGAATTAAATATTGCTATTAAATTCACAAATCCAAATGTCTGAAATAAAATCATATATTTGAATACAAGTTATTAAACCAAAAAAAATCAATTATTAAACTTTAAAAATCGATTATTAAATATTTAAAATTAAAATGACAGAAATCTGGGACGTTACACATGTCTAGTGTGGACTTGACCTCAATAATCTCATATTCTTTCCGCGATAGTGTTGCATACGGGCTACATGAGTTGAGACTTTAAGCTCAATAGTGTGGTATATGGTAAGCGTTAGGTGCACTTTAGTAAGCCCAACGACGTCTATGAATTGGGACTTCGAGCCCAATAGTGTTGTAGTTGGCAGTACACGAGTTAGGATGTAATACACCATGAGATTTAAAAGCATATTTTATTAGTAAGGACAAAATGGTAATTTTACAAATGTTGGAATTAAGCAGCGAGAACGATACCATTGCATATAGCTCATTTTTCTGATTGAGATGGTATGTTTGTTTGTTCGGATCGGAGTTCGATGGAGGAGTTATGCATATTTTAAGTAAGTGGATTTTAGTTGACTTTAACGAGCTTAAGCCCAATTAAGTGAAATGATGATTCAGAAGTTATAAAACGTGTTGTATAAAATTTTAATTCAATTCACGTTTATATATATATATATTTGTGTATGTGTGTATATCAAATCAATGAGCTAGAGAAGGGCTACGCGAAGTCCATATCCAACTCTATAGTCCAAACATAAAGTCTTTGATCTAATAATAACAATTATTATTAATCGTATTGCTTTGGTCAGAGACTTTAACTTTAAGTTGACTTCAATTGACCGTGATACTAAACTCATATAACTGAGGAGACGAATCTTATTTTAAATAGTGTTTCACTTCCAATGCTTCTTCTCGACCCAATTATAGTCGTTCGATAAACATCATGCCATAATTTAACTATAATCAAAGCAGAGCTTCGACATTGAAGATCAACGGTATTCTCAAGTTAAGACAACCATGTATTTTTGTCACATCAATATTTTCTGTTTGACGTTAGTTATATTAACCAACAGAAAACCATCGAATGGGTTTTTCCATAGTTATCCAATAACTATCAGTATGTAACTCCTTGGTGCCCCCCGACAATCATGAGTAATACATTGTCCAATATTTGAAAAGTGTCATGTACTCTAGTCTCAATGGATGTATTAATATCTAGTCCGATACATTTTGACTGGGAATATTTAAAACGATATGCTTAGTTTCATTGTGACAAATTACTCACAGTTACAACACTTTATAACTACTATCACAAAATATACCATTTATGGATTCTCTATTAAATATACTTTAATTAATTACTTAATTATTTATATCATAATATAACAAGTATATAATAAAAAGAAAACATTATATATATGCAACAAATTACATAATTACTTCTAGGGCATACCCCTAACCCTATCAATCTCCACTTGAACTTGGGGCTAATTATGGAATCTCTATCCCATCTCTTCGATCATTTTGATTAGAACTGATTGAGTTAGACCCTTTGTGAATGGATCTACTATGTTTTTTTAATTATCTACTCTCTCTATCAACTCGCTCTGATGCTACCTTTATTATATGGAACTTGTCGGAGTATGTTTCTCGACTTCTAGTGAGCTCTTATCATTACATTTTTGTCATATAACAATGATATAGTATTCTCAATACTTGGAATCACCCTTAGCTCGGTTATAAATTATGTATTTACATTTATACATTGCTTTTATTGCAGCGCTATTAAAGGCGATGTACTTAGCTTTCCGTTGAATCAGCCACAACATTTCATTTGGAACATTTCCAAATTAAAGCTTCTTAACTAAGGTTTGAATATGAAATTAAATTAGCTTATTATACTTAATACCACTCATGAAGTTTGAGTGTACACTCCTTTATCAGGATTATGTTGTTTCTATAAATAGTTCTATGGTGTTTTGTAAATACTCGAGAACACTACAAACTATCATTTAGTGGAATTAATTTGAATTTGATATTTTCTTCATGCATCAAATAAATAAGAAAAACACGATATCATAAACAATACAATATGTATGATAATTCCTATTGTCAATACATAAGGAATTCATCTTACATGTTCAATATAAAACATTTTAATAATGTGCATTTGCATATCGTTCAGGATATTCCCAATATCTTTTATGCTTATTATAAAAATAATAATTTACAAATTGAATATCAAGTATTAAACAATCAAACTATAACTAATTTTAACATAAGTACATCGTTAATATCAGTGGTATGTTGTTTACTTATAGTCTAGAAATATCAATGTACCTTTTAGTGTTCTTTCTTATGGACACACGTTTCCTCTACATTTTGACTAAAAATCAAACTATCCATTATTTCTATCGAAATACTTATTCAATTATTATGCTTATAGAATGATACATTCATATCATTTCTTGGATCATATCCAAAACCCATAAACTAAATATCGCTCCTACTGATTTCGAGACACTTTGGTTGTTGTGTGCAAACATTCTATTTAAATGATTATTCAGAAATTTCCATTTCAACATGTATTTACCAAAACACAAAGTCATATTAAGTAATAATTTTATGGGTAAATTCGAACTAACTTGAGCACGTCGAATGGTGTATCTGTTATGTTAATTTCAATAATTGAAATCTACGATATTATTCTTATAACTGCATTTGGATACAGCTGATGGATCACATCCCTTTGGGTATAGGTATCGAAATCATATTTTGATAACGTACTTGAAATCCATTTTGGATTTTTGAACCATACTATATCGTAGGGTCAATACTCTTAATAGTTTAATTGACAACCGAGGATTATCCATTCTTTACTTTGATAAGAAACTCATAGTTTCTCTTTAATGTGCAAGAATACTTATTAGACATTCTAATGGGTTTTGTTCATTTTAGGTTTGGTTAATTTCATTTCATCCCTCTTAATCAATTTTATCCTTGGATCGTATCCATATCCATTTTACTACCAATAATTTCTAAGAAATTCCTTCACTATGAAATTGGCATTACTTGAAACAACAATTGTTTTTTAGTGCAACGAAATAGGTATGCGTAAGCACTTTATGAATTGCCTTATATATAAAACTGATTTGGTTTTAGTTTACAATACCTATGTTCAAAACACAAATTGGTCATCCAATGAGTATCGTTTCCAAACTTCTTTTGGGGCAATCTACACAAGATCCATCATGTATAATTATTACGCGTAAGTCTTTCGAATAATTATAACATGTTATCTTTCAACTCACAACCTTCCAACTCCTTGGTGTAGGATATGTTGGGGCATCTTATAAACCCTTATCTTCTATGATTTTGTAAACTATTTGATAGATGAAATTAATTTTAATGGTATATACTCTTCTTAAGTATATGACTTTTAGAAAGAAGTTAACTCAACTTCACTCACCATTAATTATACTTTGTTCAACAAAGTTCAATTGCTCCTTATCGATCTTCTTATCGATACATCATTATGTATCATAGATCGAAATGACTTTTGAGATCGAATCTTTATTCATTTTTAGTCACAATCGGAACTCTTTCTAATATATCACATATTCGATCAATTCGAATCATTTTATTTCCTATCACACGTTATTTTTTTGCTCATATTTTATGTTTTATGAACTCATCATTAACATATGACATGTGTATCATATACATATGTTCATGTTTGTGATAATTCATTGGTGAATACAATAAAGTATGTGAAACTGTTTTGGAATTAATAGATTTTTAAGTGCATACATCTACATGTATCGATCCATAGAGTTCATCAACTCTTATGATGCTCCCATTGAATGGATGCTTTGCCCTTAATTATATAAGATATAATTTACTAGTCCTATATGATTCATAATCATATAATAAAAATTATTTCTCAAAATTGTGGTTTAATCCATAATTCCAAAATAATTGCAAATAAATTTGGATACTTCTATATTTTTCAACACATCACATATACTAGTAATATAGTTTTATTTTATAATGGATATTCATAATATTCGTATTGAAATAAAACTATTTCTATTTTTTCAACCAATACTGAAAAAAATTATTGTTTCACTAATAATGTTTGGTACGTTTTACGAAAAAAAATTCATAACTTAATGTCACCAATAAGTGTTATATGGCATACTCCAACTATTTCTGACATTACTATAGTAACATATGAAATAGGAAGCTCTATTTAACAACTTAATATAGGATATTTATTTCATTTACTGTAACTAATTTACAGTCGAGAATTTTTAAATCAAGTATCTTATATTAAAAGAAATAAATATCATAGAAAATAATTTTCTATGCGAAAATACGTTTGGAATATAATCATATTTCTCATTTCGATGTTAAGTATCATTTATTATTTTACAATTCTTGGTTTTGATGTTTCTTTATGAAGCATAAGTGACCGTTCACTCTCTTCATCCCAACTATGACTTAGGTACATCCACTCTTATATATTCGATTTCGTTTCTAAGCGATCGAACCATTCAAAGAAAATTCTTACAACAATATCATAACGAACTCTTTACAATAATGTGTTTGGTTATCCTTAACTTTTAAGGATATAAAATAAATTTTACTTTACGTAAACTGATAAAACTGACATTTCGGTGGTCAAATTCTTAGATCTATCTTGTAACCTTTGGTCCAGTGTTATATTAACACAGCAAGATCGTTGCTGTATCAATCATACTGAATACACATCTCACACTACAGTTTACTTGCTTATTTCAATGAACTAATTTCTTCGAGGTTTCGTACATTACAAATTATGACCATTCAGTATATAATGTTTAACATTTATATGTGATCGTATATGGATCAAATATCCATATTCTTGTATTGCCTTTAGAGTTTAAAACTCATTGAAGACAATACACAATCTCAGGCAAGTAAACCCGTAAGTGACCAAGTTACGAATGTAATTAGTAGTTGTATAGTTAGGCGCTTGCATGGGTCATCACCCAAAAATTTATTTGTAAGCATATTTTATATTTCTATTTGTTAATATTAATTCAGTTCATTTGTATTTTAATTAATAAACATTTGATCAATTATATTAATTGCACAAATTTATCATTGTTATAACTTTGTATAGTAGATGTTCTTATAATTTTAGAAAGGTTAAATATTACCATTTCATTTTCCTAATAAGGCTCCCACTAGTCTTTTATATTTCTCCAAACCCTAAGATGAACATAGAAGTCTTTTGACTTCACTAGTGGGTGTCACTTGGGATTCTGACCTTGAGTTTGCTCAAAAAGTCATAGCCCCACAAACGATTGATACCTCCTTATCTGTTGTATCATACAACTCCTAACCTATGGTTTCTTGTCCAATCTCATTTTGACATTGAGTTTGCTCAAAAAATCAAAATAAATTATTCATGCATACCTACCATTTTGCGACGGCCTTAGTGTAGAACATGTACATTGAGTTTGCTTAACAAATACATATGGTAGTCTTACCTCATCTAGTCAATATATTAATGATACTACGCATAACATCTCTCTAGCTTGAGTTTGCTCAACAACCAGAGAGTATTCAAGTAATTTATTAATTTATAAATGGTAGATGACAACACTTGTATGAAAGATTCATAATCTTATTCTTCAATATATTTAATTGAGTGATATCGACTTATGAAATAATATATTTCTTATGAAATACCCTTGTGGTTCAAGTGTCAGACACATTAGAAATCACATTATATGCTATGTTATGAAAAGGGCGCTTAAGCGCTAAATGCATACACAATGCTTAATTTTTTGAAAATGCAATAAAATTAAGCAATGAGCGCTTAAGCGGTCCTAATTGGCGCTTATTTATGCTTCGCTTAAATTAAGTGACGATTGAGCACTTCTAAGTACAAATATATTATTTTTAAAATAAGAAGAAATGATGTTATAGTATAAAAGCGACACGCCTAAACAAAATTTTCTCATTATCTATCATATACTGCTGATGGACGGTGAGTAGTTTTTACAATATGATATGAATATTTTTTAGACAAATGTGCATGGTTTTTACTCAACTCGAGTATGCTTACTTTTAATTAATAAGAGAAGTCAAATCTAACTTTTGCAACCTATGAATTTATAAGTTAACTTCAAAGTAAAACTTTACTTCTTTGTGATAAATTCTACCTACACGAACAACAATGCACTTAATACAATCCATTTATTTATATTTGTACAGATAATGTTGCTAAAAAATTAAGCAACGTTTAGGCAGTACTTAAGCGATATTAAGGGAAGTGAGACTTCTATCGTCTCGCCTCACCTAACACTTAATATAACATAAGGTTACGTACTTTTTCGTATGTAATTATTCCTTAAGTCTATTTAGGGTTTTTTATCGTTCCACCTTTTGTTTATATTTATATTGTATAATTTTTATTGTTATATAACTTTTATACTTTATTTAACTTATATAATATTTTATGTATAACAGTATATTAATTAAATAATATTTAATTAATTTAATTAGTTAGCACTTTAATTAATTATTATATCATTCAATTATAACATATTATATTGAATATATATATATATATTGTAACCTTTACAGTAATACATATATATGTATGTATATATTTTAATTTATTAATTAAGTTTTAATTAATTAATTTAATTAAGCAATTTTAATTAAATTTTATTAATTTCAAAATTTCTTTTTTACATACGTGTATACTCATATTGTTTTAAACAATTCAAGATAACATAACATATATCATTATATATATATATTATAAATGCATATATATTTAATTAATTAACTTATTTAACCAATGCATTTATATTATTAATAAATAATATTTTCGAAATAATTTTATAACATTTTCAAACATTTTGAAAAATTATATTATAACTTTTATAATATGTGTTTTATTTTAAATTTAACTTTTAAATCTAAAACTTTTATTTTAATTTTCAAAACAATTCGAAAATCCATATTATAACATTTATAATATTTTTCTTATTTTCAATTTAATTTTTAAATTTAAAACTTTTATTTTAACTTTAAAATAATTTTGAAATTAGCTCAAGACCTGATTCAAATTGTGCCTTTTCTATTAGGGATAACCTTCACGCTTACCTCATCGTTTCGGGCAAGATCAGTAGGTAGGACAAAGTACTTAATTACCCAAACCCAACCTTAGACGCTGTTGTTCTAGACATCCTACTATATGGATTGACTTTAATAAGTTAGACCTGATACTGCTAATTTAGACCGCATCTGCTATTTGACTTCGATACCATTGTTGAAAATGGGTCAGCACGCAATGGGATAATTGATAAATTCCATTTTTTTACTTTTTGGATTTTTATTGGGCCCGTGTAGTCTAAACTCACTTAAAATTTTTCCAAATTTTCTTTTAAATAAATCAATATTTCATTTGCACATATATGTGTATCATATACACATATGTGTGTACATGCACGTGCAACATAATAAGGTGTACATGGTTTAACATGCCGTATATAGATACGAGAATTTACACTACAATGGACATGCTAGCCCCTCTGTATACATGATTGTTGTCAATGTATATATGTACATGTAAAGTGTGTATGTGTGCGCGCACACATATATTATATGTTATAAGTATTAATTGTAAAATTTAAAGTATTATAAAAAAAATATTAATTAACACTATTTAATATAATAAAATTAATTTTAGATGTTTATATGTATTTTGAAAAAATTCTACGTTTATTGCAGTAAATTAATATATATATATATATATTTGAAATTATAAAGTAATATACATATATATTATTATTATATATATATATACAAAATAATTTTTAAATTATTTATATATATAGCATAAATAAATACATGCAATTATATTTAATAAAAAAATTAGTAAAAATTTCTTTCGACTATACCAGGTACATATATAATTTTAAAGTTTTTTATTTAATTTCGTGCGGAGTTATATAAATAGAAATTAAAAAAATCCAAAAATAGTTCTAGGTGATTACACTTTATATTATAGTTACAAATATATTGTATAATTTCAAATGTATTTATTTCATATATATATGTTAATCCTCTTTTGTTCGTGACTTAAGAGCTACGACTTAACGACTTAAGAGTTGCCGACCTAAAAGGACTCACCGACCCAATGGTTGCCGATCTAAACCACTCCGACCTAAGAAGTCTAACGAATTAACTCCATGCTGATCTAGAAGGCATAGCGACCTAAAAAGCATGGCGACTTAAGAGTTACGACTTAAGATGAGAACCGGCTTAACAGGTTACGACCTAACGAGTTAAGGAGGCACGATCTAAAGGAGTTAACGACTTAACTACAACTGCGGGTTAGTGATCTAAAATATAACGACCTAAAGAAAGTTGCGACCTAGCGACTTAAGAGATATAGCAGCTTAGAGCAATCAACGACCTACATTAGATCGCATACGATCTAAGGAGACGAAGGCAGTGCCGCATCTTTTAGGTCGCTGCCGGCTTATGACTTACACTAAGTCATGCACGACTTATCAGCTCGTTCAGAAGAATCAAGTGCGACCGAAGTAAACCAGATTCCCTATGTCGCCGCCGACCTACGAGCTACGACCTACCTTGGGTCGTGGCCGACTTATCACTTGAAGATAATTTCTGCTCAGAAATCCTCTCTATAAATAGAGCCCCAACTCCAACTAGAGGGGGACTTTTGGCCGATCATTTCTTGAAGCGTCGTTACTCTGCCAAACTCTCAACTCATTCAACAATTGAAGATCTTCAAACATTCAAGACACTACAACAAGCTTCGAGAGGAATTTCCTACATCCAACATGGATTTATCGAGTTTCATCATCGAAGTTTGAGCTAGTAGTCGAGATTGTCTTTGTGATCAAACTGTATTGTTTTCATAAGAGTATTGTATCGTCTTGTAACCAGATTCAGTAATAAAGAGATTCAAAGTGGATGTAGGCTCGATCTCAAGCCGAACCACTATAAACTGCTGTCTTTTACCGCATTTTTCGATATTTTACTGCTTACTTCTTTTTCCCGTCACACGGGTGGTGCTTTCACAATTCTACTACACACACTGGGTGTTAGCGTTCACTTTTTAGCGTTAACATTTTGGTGCTTTCACTGAGAAGATTGTCAAATATAATGGCTCCCGGAAGAAAACGCAAATCTATCGGATCTGATGATGCTCGTGACAACACTGCCACTTCTCTCTCGCCAAGTCAAACGACCCCCAGTGCTGGGATCACAAGAGCCAAGTTAGACGCTGCAGTGTCCAGATTATATCAACAAATTGAAGCTCAAAACGCTTTGATGATAGACAGATTAACCGCCTTGCTTGGGGCAAACCAACAACCAGAAAACAATGAACCAACCTTTGCCGAAGATGCCCATAATTCCCAAGAGAAAGATATTCCTTAGGGAGCAACTGGCACTGCTGAAACACGCCATTCCCAAGCTGAAGGACTAAGGCCGCAGCCAACTTTTCGCGAAAATTTGCCCAGGCAATCTTCCGAGAAGATAGCTGACTTCTGCCCGATGATGCCACTAAATAGTGAGGAGTATCTATCAGGGATGGTTCACCGCATCATGAAAGAAAGCATGCAAAGGGAAGAAAATGAGAACGACTAGGGATTTTCTCCGAGCAGAACGCCATTTACTGAAAGAATCTTAAAAGCAGAATTTCCAAGAAAATTTGTACCACCTACTATCCCGGCTTATAATGGAACGAGTGATCCTAATCATTTCCTATATAAGTATGACTGGCATATGACCGGCGCGAGAGCATTAGATGAGATTAAGTGTCGATACTTTCCAGTATACTTGGAAGGAGTAGCTCTACTATGGTTCACAAAGCTGCAAGTTCGGTCCGTAGATCAATTCTCTGATTTGACTCGAAAATTCAAGGATCAGTTCAGGCTGTACGCTTCAAAGGCTAAGGATATAATGTCACTTTCCAGCCTGGAACAGGCTCCGGGAGAATCTATCAAGTCTTTTTTGAACCGTTTCAATGTAGCCCTAGCCGAAGTAGATAATGCAGAACCCCGTATGATCCTGACTTACCTGATGCGAGCCATCAACAAATCGAGTGAATTTGGAAAATGGCTAAAAATGAAGGAACCAAACTCGCTTGAAAAGTTTTATAAAAAGGCTGATGAATTCATACGCTTAGAGAGCCTTTCTGCACCAGCGAAGGTGGTTGTTGCTAAGGACAACAATAATGATCTTGCTTCTAACAAAAGAGATTCTGGAAATTAGAAAAGGGAAAATGACGGAGGAAAGAGCCAGGGAAACGAGAAGAAACTCCGCCGCTTTAATCCTTCGGATTTTACTCCTTTAACTGACACACCGGAAAATATCTTTTTTGCAACAAAAGATGTTGTCAAGTATCCTAAGCCACCGGAGATGAGAAGAGGTGCAGTCCGTAATGGGAAATTCTGCCGATTTCACAATCAACCAGGGCATGACACTGATCAATGTCGCCAGTTAAAAAGTGTGATTGAAGAATTGCTGAAGGAGGGTAAACTTCAACAATATGTGAAGAAAAGCGGAGTCGATCCAACCTCATCCACTCGGGGGCAACAACATCCTACCCTTCAATCCGGCTCTCGCAATAACACTGCAGTGCAAGAGTCCGAACAGCTTATCATTAATGTTGTCACAGGAGGTCCATACCCAGCAAGCGGAAGTTGGGACGACTGCTAATTACCCACAAAACTGCAGCTTTGGCATCTTTCACTCTCTTTGGCATATGAATTCAAAACTACGAATCCAGTAGAAATTGAAGTCCAATCCGGAGATTCTGGAACAACAATTACTTGCATCCATGTTTTACTTAACAACATTGCTTAAATTTGTAAAATGATGGCGGATGTATAACTTTTGTATTGAAAACCGTTGAAAATATCAATGTGATTCAATAATATAGAACTATAAAACTTGTGTTCTCTAATGCTATAAAATGCCTGTCTCATTTCGATATGCAAGTTTCTTTAAAATATTGCTAAAATGTCGATTATATATTTCAGGCTATCAAAGCAAAGAATACTTACTCCACCCATCCCAAGACTCAGCGACTCCTACGAGTCACTCAACAATGTCAAGCCGTAGAAGAGGTGCTATTCACAAACCGTTAGTGATTCCACTAAAGCAGGCACCTTCCTAACAAGAAGGTTCCAGACTCTTGCTAACTAATCACGATCGTTTGTTTAGACAAACATCCAGTAAAGTGGCTTGTGTCTACCCCATGGATTCACTCAACGACAAAATACACTCCTTTGGCAATAAGAAAACACCTTGCAAAAAGAGTGAAACATGCACTTGGCATGGTAAAAAGGGGTCACTAAGAAGCAGATGGTGGGAAGACACAAGCAACAAAGCCCTCTAATAAGGCACAAGCCCTCTTCGGAGGCACAAGCCCTCTTCGGAGGCACAAGCCCTCTTCGGAGGCACAACTCTTCGGAGGCACATTTCACCGGAGTTGAAGTGCAAAATGCTCCTCTTCGGAGGCCCACTTCACCAGAGCTGAAATCCAAAATCGCTTCTCTACGGAGACCAAAATTGCTTCTCTACGGAGACCAAAATTGCTTCTCTTCGGAGACCAAAATCGCTTCTCTTCGGAGACCAAAATCGCTTCTCTTCGGAGACCAAAATTGCTTCTCTTCGGAGACCAAAATCGCTTCTCTTCAGAGACCAAAATTGCTTCTCTTCGGAGACCAAAAGACCTCTTCGGAGGCATACTTCACCGTGCTTGAAGTATCAAACAAAAAAGCCTTCTCTGGAAGCGCATTTCAACTCTCAAAGGAGGGTTAACTTATTCATCTCAAAAACGTTCTTCCTAAAAAGTTGAAATGCTACAAAAAGACCTCTTCGGAGGCACACTTCACCGTGATCGAAGCACCAAAAATAAGCCCTTTACTGGGGCACAAAATCAAAACCTTCTTCAGAAGTTCACTTCACTGCATAGGAAAATCCACTTTTTAACAAATAAAAGTGATTATCTCTGAAAGTTGAAGTGTTCTTCAAGGAAGAAAGAGAAAGTAAAAATATCTCCAAAAAACGAGATATGATCTATTAAAAGCAGAATGATTCTTCCCTTAAAAGTGGAATAGTTATTCTCTGAAATAAGTGTATCGGTCTTGTAAAAGCTAGAAATGTTGCAATGCACTTGTGGTATGGGGGCAACACTATACAATTCAGTTACATTAATAAAAGGAATATGCAAGCAACATACCGCAAGTTCATTGCAATATCATGAAAAGTAGATGTGGAATAAATGCATTCTCAAACACAGACAAAAAGTTTGTACAAGTAAAAAGAATCGTTTATTCTACACTAAAAATGAGAAACAGATACATTCTCACATACACAAGAATTTGTACAAGTAAAATAGCTATTTTATTCAATGCCATGAAAACTTTTTACATTGTGCAGATTACAAAAAGAAACGAGGACCGGTACCCGCACAATCTCCGGTCGATACATGCAAAAAAGCAAAATAAGAAGTAGAAAATCCAGCTTGTCATTCCTTCTTCCCGCTACCTTTGGAGCCTTTGCCTGGCCTAATAGTTAATTTTGGAATCCGGTGTGGGCGGGATGGAGAAGGAGGAGTGATTGGGTCTTCTTCTATTTTGTCTTCCCCAGTTGAAGCACTTCTCTTCTTCTTCTTCAGTGTACGTTTTCCTTTTCTCTTTGAAGAAGATTCACTTCCCGGAGTCAGCAGCTTGGAAAGTTTTGTATTGTCATCAAATGACTGCTCCGGAGTCTTCTCACTGTCCTCCGTCCCTTCCGCTTTTTGTTCTTGAGAAGCGAGTGGATCCTCCAAGCCTTGGAGAGCTTCTATCTGTTCTTCCTGCGACCCTGGTTGAGAAGCAGGAATGACTTGAAGAGATGGAGGAGGAATAGCTGGAAGAGGGGAAGAGTGCACAGTTCTCGGTGCTTCCGCTACAGAAGAAAAGAAGTCAAAATTAATATTCTCCGAGAAAAGAGAAGATATCGGATCACCAGGACTTAAGTAATAAGCGAGAAATTCATCCAAGTCAATTGAATCAAATGAATAATCCACTTGAGCCAGATCTGAATCGAAGTTACCTGGAGAAGTTGGTTTTGACAAATCAATTTCAAATTTATCAGCCTCAGTGTCTTCTTGGCTCTTCTCTTCGATTTGAGTAAGGGGAGACTCGGTAGTGACGGGCTTACCATCAACGTCTTTTGCAGGAAGAGGAGGATGGGAGCTGGAACCAACGATATCAACGTCGGTCGAAATTGAAGTATGGACAGGGGCAGTTAAAGATATTTTCTTTTCTGGATGCTCTTCTGCCACTGTTCCAGCTCTAGCCTCAGCGAGTTGTTCTTTTCCTCTAGCAAGAGCGGCGCGAGCATCATCATCAAGATAAATTGCCTCAAGCACCGTCTCATTATATCCAGCACCTCCGAACATGTCCATTATTGCTTCCCACACTTCGGCTAAGGTAGTCTCATATTTTGGTCCCAAGAATGAAAGACTACCACGCCCTAAAACGCTGTGGATGTAAAAGTCGAATAAAGTAGAGTCAATAATGGCTTTAGTTGCTTTATGAGATTCTTCAGCTGCAACTTGTCCAGCAACTGCATCATCGCGCTCTTTCTCAACTTTAAGAAGTCGAGCTTTTAACATCTCAATCTCCGCATTTTAGGAAATAGTTGTACCCCGCAGCTCAGCATTTTCTTTGCGGTATTCCTCATTAATGTGCTGCTCGGCTACAAGCTTCATCTCGGCATCCCTTTGCGCAGCATGTGCATCTCGCACTTGCTTCTGAAAGACTTCTTCTTTTTGAGTATGCGATGCAGAAGAAGAGGCGAGATCTTCTTTAAGTCGCTTAACTTCAGATTCAAGCCTTGCGTTGTCATCCGCGATGCTCGTCATCTCCGCGTCCTGCTGCTTACACCATTTATCTCATTCAGCCTTATCGTTCTCCAGAGTCAGCATGTTTTCGAGATTCATATGGTTGACTCTTTGGAGTTCATCAACAAGCTTTTGCCATTGCGATATCCTCTCAATATCGAGCCTAACTGCATCATGATTTCTAAGCATGGCTTGTTTATCGATCGGAACTAGATCTAAATCAAAGCGCACTCCTTTTAAGCACCAATTCGGAAATCGGCTTTGAAGTGTTGGAGGGCCATCTTTAACTTGATATTGGGGCCTGTTGATGATCGCTTGGATGTCGGATTTCTTTAAAGGAGGAGAGCCAGCCGGGATATTAGAAGAGATAGGAGCGTCAGTTTTTCCAGAAATTGCAGACGCGTCCGTTTCATCAAGTCTAACTCGTTTACTTGGGTCTCCAGCAGCATGGCCTTTCCCTTTATCATCATGATATTTCCTTTTATGGAAGTCAGCATCCCTTCTTTTCTATTGCTCCTCATAAGCTCGCCTCTCTTGAGCTTTTCTAATTGCTCGCTCTTCGTTAGATTCTTTGCGAGTGGGGAGATAGCGTCCGTAATCATAAGAATCGCGCCCTCCGTAGCGCCGAAAGTTGTCGAAATATGAGCCACTTCGCCCCATTGTAGAACCTGAAATTGAAGAAAAAAGACAAGTCTTAGAAATCTCCAAATTGAAGAAGCAAAGTGCGTATAAGTGCTAAGCATCCTAAATGTGTGTGATGTGCGAACTACGCGTGTCAAACTACAAACCACTCTTTGGTTGGGGAGTGATAATAGATTGAGAAGCGAGAGTTGATTTTTGAGCCGATGAAGTTTTCTGCAAAGTAGATGTCGCTTCAGTCACAGGAGATGTAGCTTTAGTTATATCATCTTTGAAAAGTTCCTGTGAAGTGATCATCAGATCACTCAACCCATCAAAGGTATCATCACCATCGTGTTTTGTGGGGCTTTCTTTCTCGACTCCTTTATCATCAACTTTCTCGAAATGTTGAGAAGTTTCTTCTTCTTCAATAACGAGAGAAAGTGCTAATTTGCTGGATGATCCCACAATGTCGATAGGAGTAGAACACTTTACCAATGAAGTCTCAATGGTAAGTCCTTTCGGTGAGAATTCTTCAGCATGGACTGGGGCATCCGATGTTTTTACTGGAGAATTGGGGACTTCATGCGGCTGAATAGAGCGGGAAGGATGTAAGAGCCCAAATTGGTGGAAAAACTCATCTTTCAGTAGAAATTGAACATTCCTCTCTTCGACTGGCACAGCCATAAGCCTCTCAAAGGTTGTTTTGTGACTAGGGTCCCTAGAAGGAGGAGGGAGCGCTGAAAAAGTAGGAAAAGAAGTTAACACTTGACAATTCAGACTTCGAAGAGTTCGGAAAACATAAGGAAAGGAAAAAGATAAATGATCATACTTCCCACTCTCCAGATGGTATAAAAACCCGGGGGACAACGAACGTAGAAAAACTGGCTTAGAAAACCGTGAACACTATCAGGGAGACCGATGATCAACTTACGGTTTCTAGCACTTCTCACGACCATGATAGAAGGATGATCTTTATTTTTGGCAAAAGAACACAGATAACAAATTTCATCAAAACTTGGGAGACGATCCAGCGTTCTCCTGAATAACACACAAAGTCCCATCAGGATGGCGTATCCGTTGGGATGTAACTGAAAGGGAGAAATTGATAATCGTAGAAGAAGCTGCTGAAGGAAATCATTGAATGGAGGAATAGCTCCATTCGTGCACATGTGGCGATTCACGGCAACGAAACCTTGAGGTGGTATAACAGCAGTGTCACTCCTCTCAGGCAGTATGGCATCCGTTTCAGCAATGCCGAACTGAGTACATAGTTGACAAAAAGCTTTATATGTTAGTGTAGTTGAAGTTCGTTCTGGAGGATCAGCTAATGGAACAGGGATAGGAATAGTTTCTCCAGCTTGGGCTGTTGCTTCTTCTTGTTGAGAAGACATTCTACACAATCAACTGGATGTTCAAATGTGAAGGTGCACGTTTCCTAAAAAGTGTGAAGTGTTGTGCAAAACTAATGAAAAATAAAAAAGCAAACATAACTGGAATTAAACTAGCTGACAATCAGTCGATTACAAGATTTCAGAACTTGTTAATGCTCAAGTGCAGTGTTAATGCAAACAAATCAGTTTCAGTTGACTATTACGATTTTGCTTTAATACTTCACTTGAATTGGTTATTGTATAGCATTTCATTCATACGGTTCATTTAATTTGATTTTTTCTTTATCAACTAATCTGTCATTCGATGTGGGCAGTCAGTGGCAGTATATTCGTCCCAGTTTTCTGTAAATGTTATAGCAGGTAATTAGAATTATAGATAATCTGTAAAAGAATGCAACAAAGTTCAACAGTCCAGAGTTCAAAGTTCAGGCAATTCAAGTCTTGAAGTTGAAGACAGTGAAAAATATGTTTGAGTTCTAACTCGTTCACGACTTAGCATGGGTCGAAAATTCTTCAAGTTCTAGCCCGTCCACGGTCTAGAGGATATGCTACGAGTCAGGTTGAGTCGTAACTCTTAAGTCGTGATACATATGGGCTTCGAGTCTGAACAGTACTATTCTTTCTAAGTCCAAGCTCGGCCACGACTTAAGGTTTATGCCGCAAACTAATTGGGTCGTAAGGGAGTTAGGTCGCAAGGGTTCTTGAACCGGATAAAGTGTTAAACCGTGAATATTCTAGGTCGTGAATCTTTTGATCGTCTCCGATGGAATTTCAAGCTATCTCCTGCTTGAACCAAAACCTCACTTCCTTCTGCCGATTACCTTCCTCTCCATTGAGAAATTCAGTAACTCGTCAACCGACTTGAGATCTATAAACCCAGTAACTTCGGACTATCCCCTATCAAAAACCCTAAGTCATGTCTCCTAATCGCATCTTACAACGTCATCAAATTATCCCAAATCCATTGTGAAACTGATACGCGGCAGTGAAATCGAGGATCACATTGACATCGCGACTAAAGGAAGTCGAGAATCGGATGCGACACGACTTGTGATAAAGCATAATGAACAAACTCAGATTAGGGGCGACGAACACGGGATCCTCGATTCAGTAATAATCATGTTTGGATTTTAATTGAATTCACTTACACAATGTAATGATGAGAATAGCTGAAGATCGATTAATGAGATTTGCTTTCGAGAGCTTGAGTATTTGCTAAAAGATGAACAGAATAAAGAAACAGGTGAAGTGAAAGAGGAGACGGCCTAAGCTATTTATACACTGGGGCATTGAAATGAGAATCGACCCACGATCCACGACCTACGACTTATATTAAGTCGCTTCCGACCTAACCCAAAAAGCGAGTTAAGAAAATCGAAGCACACGACCTACGATGTAAGCGTATGCTTCAAGGGGCAAATGTTAATCCTCTTTTGTTCGCGACTTAAGAGCTACGACTTAACGAATTAAGAGTTGCCGACCTAAAAGGACTCACCGACCCAATAGTTGCCGATCTAAACCACTCCGACCTAAGAAGTCTAACGAATTAACTCCATGCTGATCTAGAAGGCATAGCGACCTAAAAAGCATGGCGACTTAAGAGTTACGACTTAAGATGAGAACCGGCTTAACAGGTTACGACCTAACAAGTTAAGGAGGCACGACCTAAAGGAGTTAACGACTTAACTACAGCTGCGGGTTAGTGATCTAAAATATAACGACCTAAAGAAAGTTGCGACCTAGCGACTTAAGAGATATAGCAGCTTAGAGCAATCAACGACCTACATTAGATCGCATACGATCTAAGGAGACGAAGGCAGTGCCGCATCTTTTAGGTCGCTGCCGGCTTACGACTTACACTAAGTCATGCACGACTTATCAGCTCGTTCAGAAGAATCAAGTGCGACCGAAGTAAGCCAGATTCCCTATGTCGCCGCCGACCTACGAGCTACGACCTACCTTGGGTCGTGGCCGACTTATCACTTGAAGATAATTTCTGCTCAGAAATCCTCTCTATAAATAGAGCCCCAACTCCAACTAGAGGGGGACTTTTGGCCGATCATTTCTTGAAGCGTCGTTACTCTGCCGAACTCTCAACTCATTAAACAATTGAAGATCTTCAAACATTCAAGACACTACAACAAGCTTCGAGAGGAATTTCCTACATCCAACACGGATTTATCGAGTTTCATCATCGAAGTTTGAGCTAGTAGTCGAGATTGTCTTTGTGATCAAACTGTATTGTTTTCATAAGAGTATTGTATCGTCTTGTAACCAGATTCAGTAATAAAGAGATTCAAAGTGGACGTAGGCTCGATCTCAAGCCGAACCACTATAAACTGCTGTCTTTTACCGCATTTTTCGATATTTTACTGCTTACTTCTTGTTCCCGTCACACGGGTGGTGCTTTCACAATTCTACTACACACACCGGGTGTTAGCGTTCACTTTTTAGCGTTAACAATATATATATATATATATATTTGTGTATAAATTTATTTATATAAAGTAATGAATTTATCAATTTTAAATAATCAGATTTAAATATTATATAAAAAAACATTTTTTAAATATGAATGCTATACATATTTTTATGTGAATATATATGAAATAAAAACTTGCATTATTTATTTATTTGTATTGTATTAATTCATTCATTCTTTAAAAATAATTTAATAATATAATAAAGAAATAAAAAATTGTTTTTTATTAATTTGGCCATGAGCTTTATGATACATACATATATATAATTTTTTAACTTTTAGCCAAACAAACACACACAGAGATACACACACACACACAAAAACCATCCTATGGTGATAGCACTAAAATATACGTGACAACCCGCACTTCCCGATACATCGATCTAGTGCTTAAGGTGACATTCAGACTCATGTCATGCTATGAAATATGAGCTACTAATTTTTTTTTCCATTACAAAGCATAATTATAATGATAAATTCTAACACATGCCATACTTTCAGAGCTCACAGCGGAAGGATATTAAAACATAAGTATTGAAAATAAACATTTCAGAAAAACAGTCTTCAAAATACTTAATTGTCATATACACTATTTCTAAAGTACAATATAAGTTTGATGGACATTTAATACAATAAATAACTACATGAGGAACAATGTAGAATAGGGGAACTCCAACGTTTAGCTCCTTTCTTCACGTATTATATCCAATCATCTACTAACCTGTCATCCTATGGTGGGGGAAAATGGATAGAAGGGAGTGGGTCAGACAAAAGTCTGGTGAATGAGTACATGTTTAATATATGATGATCATGCGCAATTGACTTTAATTCTACTTTATGTGACCTAGGGTGTCCTATAAGTGTCCATGTATTCCTAGGGTCCCTTACTTAAGGGCCTTTATTTAACACACACACACACACGAACAACTTATGTAGGCTTCTATAAGGATCGTACTACGAATCGAACCTCAATAACTAACGATCGACCACCACTCCTAGAGCTACTCAATATGGAAACACCGCTGCTAGAGCTACTCAATATAGGAACACCGCTCCTAGAGCTACTTAACATAGGAACATCCCATCGCTCTCCCGTATGGGGCTGCATCTCACATTATGCCTATGTATAACTATCTTACATAGGTTTCCTCACACTTACCATACGAGAATAAATTTCTCACAACAACTACTACATGTAACCCGACTACGCATCGAGGGGGAGCCCGAAATCCCGACTTGCCGGTGTGTCTCATCATCTACATCTGTGTCCACCTCTCGATCGTAGTATACGCCTGTTATTGCACGCACCAGGATCCATCAACCACACAGTATCACATCACGTCAGAATCGTGAATACCAAGGAGTCCTATGTGTTGGGCCCACACACTTCATTGGGCATCAGTCAGTGCTACGCCTCCACCTTAGAATCTCATATGTGTGACATCTGCGATAGAATCGCCCCCAGTCGAATAATCGACCACCATTGGGTAAAGTACATTCATCCAACCTCACAACATCCTAGCGTCATCTCATAGGGAACTTGCTTCTCCACTATTTCTAACATCCATACATATGTATACAATATAGATATACATACTAGTATTATTTTTATTTCTAACCCGGGCCTTAGGCCAAGGTTTAGATTATGCATTTCGGTCATCAATCGATCAACCGCTACACCCTATCGGTCGACCGCATGCGGTCGACCGCTTAGGGTGAATGGTCGACCGGTTGTAGAGCAAATTTTAAGGTTTTCTAGTTTCATTTATTCGATTTTAATAATTTATTAATTTTATCAATTCTGGCTTACACAGTGAACCCAAAGTATCAATTTACAGTGACAAGTCTTTGCAATTTACCCTAATTTATATTAATTCAAATTCATATATTTATACCAATTTTAATATAATAGTTTAATTTAGGGTTAACCAATTTTTTGGGGTTTTCTACTTAATTACTAGAGGGATTTAACTTGGGTTAAAATTATATTAGCCAATTTATCCCGATTTCAATTACTAATTCAAGTCTCAGATTTAAATAGTTAGGGTTTACAGTTTAATTACTAACATCCTATATCAGATAGAATAGATTAAAATTAACTATAAACAATCAACTTATCAAACTTATTCCCACTCACCTCGGATCCAAGCTCTAACTGTAAACTCCGTCGGAGAATCGACACCTGTTAGTTTGCCCCTTCCTTGATCTAATTACTAGCTATTCTCTTTGCTTTGTTTTTGAAAGAAATTTTATAAGTGGAGAGAAGAAATTTTGGCAGAGTTTCAATATGCTGCAATTTTTTTAATGAAATTACAGTTAGGTTAGGTGTTTATTTGTAGGGGTTTAAGGTCAATTTAGAGTGTTAGATTTACCCTAAGAAATCTTTAGTTTCATCCTGGATGCACATTAGTTACTTGGCAACAAAGAAAAATATTTGGTTCAATCGCCTTCGTCTAATCGTCGCTCTAGATCGTTAAAAAAATACGTCAATGGCCGGCCACTAGGGTAGATTGGTCGACCGCTTCATGTCGATCGGCACACCCTAGGGTGTCAACCGGTGACATTATTTTATCAGGAATTTTTTTTAATTTATTTTGTTTTCAAACTTTTAAACATCTGTAACTTCTCCATACTAAATATGATTTCAAAGTGTTATATATGAAAATTGTCTAAAAAATCAATAAGAACACAATAGTGTAAGTTTTGCAACCAAATTCGGATGTTTGTGAAAATTTCATTCTAGCCCTTATTATATTTAAATTTAATTTTCTTATTAAAATTTTCACTAAATTTCTGGGGTGTTACATTCGACCCCTTAAAAGGATTTCGTCCCTAAAATCTTAGGGGATGGAAAACGTAACTCGCACATGCAACAATCAATAGCTACAACCATCTACTCATCCATCATCTATGGGCAATCATTGTCCTTAATAAATTTCTAATGCATTATATGTATATGCAAGCATGAAATGCACGTGAACTTATACTAATGCAAAGAGTTGGCGGTCTCCTAATCTAGTCGACCTCCTGTCATACAAGTGCTCATGCCATGAATCCAAAATGTATACAACATCCTAAATAAGTATACTTGCAATTCTACATGTATGTGCGATCATTCAATCCATATGCATAATGCTCAATAAGATAAACAAATAAACAAGAGATAATGTAAGTGTTTAGAGGATATACTGTCCTAAATGTGTAATAGAAACAACCAAATAATACATCCACTCACATCCATCATCCATAACATGTCCTAATGATACGTCTGCAACCATTCCTACCATCCAATTGTCTCTACCTAAGGGGTATACCGAGCTAAGTCTTAACGCATAAGTCATCTATACTTATTAAATTTAAATTGGAAATGGACCAGAAAAGAGTTATGGATGGGTATCTCGGATCTTCTCCTCAAGCTTCCATGTACTCTCCATTGGATCATCTTCCCAGGACCTTAACAAGTTTAATTTTTTCATCACGGAGTCGCCTCGTTCCATGCCCAATAATATGGGTGGGTGCATGGCGAACAAGGGACTCGCCTATCCTCTTTAACTTTCCCTAATTGACACGACTCGACCACGATAACTACATCGCTTGAACACTTCTGCAAGTGTGACACTAATTAAACATTGTGAACTCCCACCATCCCTCCAAGAAGCTCCGCCCCATAGGCTAACTTCCCTACTCTATCTAAAAGTGGAAAAGGCCCTACCCTCTCGGTACTAACTTTTTCGAACTACTAACCCAATACACATCTAAGTGGTGAGATGTTCGTTCGAACCATGTCACTACCGTAGACGTCAACCCCATGTGTCTTATGTCAGTATATGCTTCCGCCAATCTTATACAGTCCTTGTCCACCCATGAATCGAATCCTCTTTTTAAGTACTTCTAATTGGACCATCCTTCTAACTGTCCTTGTCAACCTTTACCATTGGCATAAATCTTCAATCCAAATGTATGTGCACGGTAACCTTCTAACATCCTTGCTACCAACTCAAATGATGTCAACTTGCACAACACTAAATAACTTGAGTATAAATGCTAAATAACTTGAGTATAAGTATACCCCCACGAAACTTTAGCCCTATGCAATCCTCAATGCACATACATATTGCCTTAAATCATCTAGTAGTATGCCCAATCACTTCATCTTCTAGATGCTAAGTAAGACACCCTAAAAGTGGATGGTGTCCTCTCCCTGGTGATTTCTACTTAGACATTTCTGCTATTTCTCCATTTCACCTAAGGATATCCAAACTTTGTGATTTCTTAACTATTGAAAATAGCGTATTTTCTTTTCCTATTCAATTCAACTTAAGTCATCTCATTTTACTTCTGACCTGTTTCTTTAGTTTTTCAAAAATCATAGTACCTAGGTATCATGTTTATAGTCTGTAGGGATCCATCCTAAGTTCTACAAGTAATACTCAAATGTCCTATTAGCGAAAATTTGGTTTATCTTCCCATTCAACCCTAACGGTAAAAGTCCTAAGAGTAATTCAAGTTTTAAGCTAGAATCATTCTAGCATTGATGATAATCACCTAAGTGGTACTTCGTTCGCGTGTGATTGTTATGCAACACAAACTATGTATTCTATGTTAGTCTTCCATGAATGTCCTTAGGTAAATAGTCTTCTCCTAATCCAAGGGATGATTGGAAAGAATCCTTCTATCCCTTCCTCTAAATCTTACCAAAAATTTCCCTGTCTTATTTACTATGAAAATTGTCTTCACATTCTCAATGAGTGGAAATAGCAATATTGTTTTCTTGATGGAGACCCAAATCCTTGAATTAACCATCTCTTGCACAATCTTGACTACAATTTTATTTAGGATACCTTTTGTAGTTTGAACTTCCAAAACTTTACCATCTCTTAATGTCATCCCATAAATGAGACCTTTTTATCAAACGTAACCCTTACCACTTTATTCCAATTATTTCACGGTTGAGACAACTCAATTTGGAATAATGCCTTGCCATTTTAATCCATTAGACATAATGACCAATGCTTTGATTTATACTTAGGGATTTCTATATTTAATGCGTTGGAATTACATCTTTCCCCAAAAAGGAACCGTGAACACTGTAACTTTCTATAAATTATCTAAAAAAGGATTTGTGTTATGTTTGGAATTATAAGAAATTATCTTTTTGTTATTATTGAAATAGACAGTACAAAATATGGTAACCATCCCTATTTTTACATCTCTTTTTTAGGTATATTCCTAATTATTTCAGAAGAAACACTTTTGTACTAAAACTGAATAGTTTATGGAAATTTACATTACTGCACATTTCGTTCCAATGAATTAAAATATTACTTAAATCTCACTACAATTTATAATAACTTCCAGTTATTTTTACTAACCTATATCAATTACCCAACAAAACCTGGAATTACCTTGCAATTTCCTTAATGAATCGCCTCATTAATTTATGGACTACTCATTTTCCGTATTCAAGTAGGTACAATATCTAACCATACAACTTCAAGATTTACATAAGCATACGTGGAACACATATACTATTATATAAATTGTAACGACCCGTATATTTGGACCATTTAAATTGAAAATAATCCACACATGTCAACTTAAAAATACAAAACACGAATCATTATGGGATTATAACATAAATGTAAATGAGAATCAATACAACATCACACACACAGAACAGCCACAGAATAATGCAGCGGAAAATACATCATCATAATAGTAGTTTATGAAGCTACTATAGGAAATACAACAATGTCTCAACATAAAGTGACTGAGAAGAAATACATAAATGTCTAACAGACTAGTACATCAATACTAGAATGGAAATAACTGATAAAGATAAATGCAAAGTCTTCAGCATCTTCAACCAACCTTGATCAGCAACTGGATAGCTTCGGACTGACCCGAGCATAAATAAAAAGAAACACTCGAGTCAGGACTCAAAATCTTATACAGGATAATCAAGTGCAAGAATAAAGTCCATAACTCAAAGATGAATAAAATCAGCATCTCTAAGGATCCGATAAACTATCTATATATACAATAGAATACGCTAAGTAGATAATGTCTAATCAGTAAAGTACGATATTAAAATAGTGTTAAGACGTTACCATAATCCCCCTTAACACATTTTATAATGCCATAGTCTATACAGCACCGTAAACCCTACCGTAAACTAGTGCTTATAAGAGGGTACCCCATAGGTATAACACAAAACAAATTGTAGTGGTCGCGATAGGATAAACAGTATGACAAGGTACATGAGGCGATACCAACTAGGACACTAGTAGTTGCCTGATCCGGACTGATGTTGGGCATAGCAGCTACTACCCCAACACCGCGAAACAACACTCCCAAATCAAGGGGTGCACCCAAATCGAATCACATAAGTAATAGATAAGGTATCGAAGAAGTGTGTCCGCTAGAGATGGCGATC
Source organism: Allium fistulosum (assembly GCA_030737815.1). Taxonomy (NCBI): domain Eukaryota; kingdom Viridiplantae; phylum Streptophyta; class Magnoliopsida; order Asparagales; family Amaryllidaceae; genus Allium; species Allium fistulosum. The sequence goes on along the minus strand of CM060906.1, from coordinate 248,406,259 downwards.
CTCAATGGCCCGGTGCGGCTCCTGTTTTAGTCATGTCAGGGGTCATCCAATATCGTTCTCTTTCTTCAGTCAGCGCGTTCACCAAACCATCCACTTCATTCTGGATCAACACTCAGCGTATAATAGTTATTAAAGTGGTTTTCGGTATCGACAGATAGTATGTCTATATCCGATCCCGGTCTCTTTAATAACTACGTATTTATTACCCGATGGTCGTTTTTAAGCTAAAGTTTAAACAAATCAAAGTCCAAAAGTCAAGTTGCAAATTCGACTTCCAAATTTTGACATTTCACGATTTAATTTTATTTTAGATTTTTAAAATCATATTTCCCAATGAAATTTTAGTTCAAACCCTTGAGTTAACAATATAATTAAGTATTCAAGTTCAATTTAATAAGATCCAAACTCCACTTATTAAATTTAATTCATAATCGATGGATTCAATTTAATGGTCAATTTAGTTCAAATCATTAAATCAAATTCTATTTATTTCAATTCATATTTACATTCATCGTTACATTAAATATAATCATAACTTCGATTGAATCAATTTCATTAACTAAATTCCTTTTTATCAAAACATCATTGATTTATTTACCAAATTCAATTAAATTTCTATTTAAAGAAATCCATTTCATTTATTTGGTTCCATGATTTTGCATAACACCAATAAGTTTATTTACGAGTTACAAATCAACTCAATTCATATTCAGTTCACAATGTCGTGATTTAATTAATTTATTAAAACTAAAATCATTTTAAATTTAAATTATCACTAAATTAAATCCATAAAACTTTAGTTAGTTTTGTATTCCTCTTAAGTCAAATTTTACTTAATCTCCAAATTAAATTTATACAAGTTCCAAATCTATTTAATTAAAACCTAGTTTTAAATCTTAATTTAACAAATCTAATAAATTTTAAATTATTAAATTCTAAAACTTTACTTGTTTCTAAATCTCATTTCAATTATTCAACTTTCTTAACTTTCAATTTTCCTAAATCAAATTACAAATTCCTCAAATTAAATTTGTCAATTCATTTTATTCAATTAAATAGATTTATTAATCCGTTCGATTAAATCCATTAATTTATTTCAATTAAATCCATTAATTTATTTCAATTAAATCCATTAAGTTCGTTACTTAATTTCCAAACAAATTGTTAAGTTCATTCCTTAATTTCAAATAGATTTCAATTTCAAAATGATTTTTGTTGACCAATCGGGTTTCTTATTTTTTTTTTCATTATCTATCCTAGGCCAAGTTGTTTAATTGGGTATTTATCATTTCAACCCAATATCATTCAATAAAAAAAACAAAGCATGGCAAAGGGAACTTGCAGTGTGATAACTAGGATGGTGTCAAAGTAAATAAACAATCAATAGCAACCATACATAACAATTCAACAATTTATTTGAATAATCCCGAAATAATCGTATTAATTTACATTTGTTATTTATGAAAGTTAATATAATTATTCCTAGAATCCACACTATCATTTCATGCAGATTAAAGATTAATGGTTTTTCACTTGGCGTCTATTATCAAATTACTACATCAATCATACATTCAATGGTTCAAAGTGTAGTTAACACTATTTCTACGTGTCGATTTATTTAACATTTAAAGGGGTCAAGTTCAACATATATAATCTATTTTAAATTTTTAACTATCCTATATCAAATTCAATTTCGTATTAATTATCACTTATACTAACGACCAAATTCAACATCACATAACAATTTAGTGTCACAATTATTTACCGTAAACTAACCTCAATCACAATTTAACATCAACTGTTTTAACATCCAAATTAATCTCAACAACATCTATCACTTGATTATCATAGCATAATAGATTGAGTCGTGAATGAAATATTCACCTTTCGTGGTTAGAGAGATTGGATGACGAAGCACGAAGACGACTAGACTAGGTAGATGACCCAAGCACGAACACGGATACGAACACAACTATAAATCAAAACAAAAGGTCGATTACCAAATTTATTCAGTACAACAACATATATATAGTTATTATATATATCATATCGAAATCAAACTAGATTCGACAAGCTAGATGGAATGACGATGGCCTATGGTTTCGGTGCCGAAGCTGGAACTGTCACAACAACAAAAATTCGACTGAGATAACCGTGTATATAAACAAACTGGGTATATAAACACTCTTTTTTTTTTATAATCCAAACTGTAAACAATCTTTCCTTTTATAACGAACTACATATATAATATACGCAAACAGTATTCATCACCTTTTGTTTTTTTTCTCTCAGCAGTTCTAGGCCTCGGTTGGAGCAGGGGGCGGGCGGCGACGGCACGGCAATGGGTGGCGGTCGGAGTCTGACGAGATGAAGGTGGCCGATGGTCAGGGGCGTCGGAGGGGAGGTCTGGTCGTGGCGGGTTGGCAGAGGTTTCGGTTGCGGGGTTTTCTCTTGGGCTGGGTTTCGAGTCTTGGTGGAGGAACTTCGGCGGCAGGAGGGAGGTGGGCGGAGCAATGGATAGCGGCGTGGGGTTTACGGGTTGGGTTCGTGCTTTCGGTTGTTGATCTGGGTTGATGATGGAGGGGTTCAGGTCAGAGCTTCGGGCTGTGGCAAGGTCGAGGTAGAGGGCGGCGCTGGACGCGGGAAGACGTGGTGTCAGGTGGTGGAGCACGGTGGTTGAACTAGCGGGGTTCGAAGATGACGAAGTGCGGAGTTATTTCGATGAGGGATTTTTATTTCTGGAGGAGAATGAAGATAATAATAACAATCTGGGAAAAAAAAGATGAAGCAGAGAGTAAACCAACCGAGAAATAAAAGGTAGCAAGTATATGGAGGGATGGCTGAAACCAATGGTCACAGAATTGAGCTTCTTGTATTCACAGTGGCTATTGGGTTTCCTAGAGATTTGTACAGCCAATAGTCCCTTCGAATTCATCACAGGGAAGACAATTGGACACCGGATTTGGGCTGAATAACGGACCTATTTGTAATCCGTTAAACAATTATAATTCGCAATGCCGGACTCCGATTGACACAAATAAATATACCGTTTTGATCAGCGCGACGAGGCGAACACAACGGTATATAGATATCAGTGGTACGATTGAATTATAAAGATTCGAATTTTCTACTACGGAAAAATGCAGCAAAACGCAGAAAAAAAGATCGACGGAGTTAAAGATGTCCAAATTTTGAAAAACGAAAAATGACGCCTGGGTCAGAAGATGATTTAGAATTTTTCTATGTAAAAATATTCAGGTTCGAAAGATAAAAAAATTTCACGTTTAAAATGAACTGACGTGCAATAAAACGCGAACAAAATTTACTGCGGTATTTTTCAACGAAACTTTACCCATATCTATAACCATCTAGGCGCAATTTATAAACAAAGTTTGGACGTTAATTGAAATCGTATGTAAGTTTCACATTTTTATAATAAAATAATGGATTTAAAATTTTTAAATTGGGTCGGAAATTCAGGGTCGTTACATAAATCTAATAACATATATAAAATATATACTTTCCTACTCATGTCTACCAGGTCCGCCCGCAGCTTTCAAGGAAACAACAAAATACATGGACCACTTATAGCCTTTGGGTATCCTATTCTCACCTATATGGTACCGACCTTGCAGACATATCGCCGAGCCTACGCTTACCGTTCCATTTAGATCGCCTAATGTAATCAACGAATTGCTCATTTGTCACTTAACGCACCATATAAGGATTGAAGTAGACCCTACTTAGTCGTTTTACACTTCAAACTGAAAAACTTCTTGTATCCGTAACATTCTTTGATATAATAAAGCATCTTGGCTTACTTTTTCCTTATTCAGAAATATGTTTACCCAAATCATACTTTTCAAACTTCCTCACACTAAGATGCTCTAGTCCAAACCATACTTGGGTAGAAAGACACAAGGTGGCGTTCACTCTTCACTATTATAGAAAGTTTGACCTAGTACTATATCCTTCCAATTCAACTGTTGATTGAAAATGTCATGAAATTCCCATGTTACTTCGTATCTTTGTCCCAACCATTTCAATACTTCCAAATCCCATACTCAAATTTTTTCTAGTGGGTTATTTAATCATATTCATCTAACTCCAATCTATTTATTTTCCTTTAAATTTAAGTGATAGTCGTAATATTTTCACTTTACCTTCTTTTTAAATCAAAACCTTTGATTTTAACATCATTTCGATAAAACTAGTAAGGTTTTAAAGCTGTAAAACTCTCCATTCCTTTTTAACAAACATTTCCTTCTTACTAAGATCATAACATTTTTCTTTAATTAAATTATCAAAAATGTTAAAGCTTAACTTAGCAAAATTTATGTAAAATGCACCTTTCTGGAATTTTCTTTTATAAATAAGAAATTTTAACAAAAGCGTATTTTTGAAGAAAATGTGGTATCTTAACTTATTATTATTATTATTATTTTTAGAATACGATAGAAGAATTTTGTAAAAGACATATTCAAGCATTGACCGTTTACAAAAGAGATTCAAAAGTTGGGTTTTACATAATTCTTAATTTTTATTTTTCAAAAGTTTTATTATTAAAAGAAAAGCACACATTGAGAGTAAGTGCAACAATGTGCCTAAAAGGCCAAAAAAAGTTTTAAAACAGTTATTGAAAAATTGTTTTTTTATCAAATTCTTTAATTTTTCATTTTAAACAAATTCCATAAGGTTTGTCTGATTAATTTATATAAAATCATTAACCAACTTCTTCTTTTTTCTATTTAAAATATTAGACATCTACTATTTTTAATTTTTTGAAAATATTTTCTTTGGTTTATCACCTAAATCGAAATAGACAATAGCGACCTAATTACATAAGCCCACTTATACCTAACAATGCTATAAGTGCATAAGATTTCCGTCCTCTTTTTCAAAGATGGTTAACTCAAGTTTATATTTCCAATACAACGTCCAACTTTAATATGAAATATCTTAGACATACCTTTAGGTAAATAGGATTCCTTGTAACTACTACCAACATGAGAATAGGGCTTCTACTTTGACTGGGGAATTTGCCTTAAGTCATAAAGTCCTCCCATGTTCCTCTTGTGCTATCGATATCATATTCTTATTATATGGATCTTACGGTGCTAATCTTCTTTATTGAACCTTAAATCCATAATTTACTTGCTACTGCTAGTTGTAATAGAAAACCTCTACTGAACTTTTTTAATGGGGTAAACCATAATAAACGTGAAAATTTTATTTTTCATCTCAACTACTATAACCTTAATATTTACTTTGACCTACGGTTTGCTTATATTAGGAATAAGCCAATAACTAGCTTACAAGTTAAAATGTATAGGGTGTTGTGTATTAATATACATATTATAAAATTATAACTATGCTCCCTTAGTCAGGTTTGGCTGATATTGTCTCCTCGCTTGTAGATACCGGTAGAACTATTTAGGGATGTTCCCTCCTGGATCTTAGCTACATTACTAGAGCTATTCTTCTAAAAATGACTCATTCTCACTATCTTTGATTGAAAATTATTTTCAACTTTCTCACAGATAGAATTAATATGGATAATTGATTGTGATTATAATAAATTCTTGAAAAACTACATACATATATATTCTATTTGAAACCAGTTTATTGAAAAACGTTTTAGATTTTTTTTTCAAATACACCGCTCAATACGTGCCTAAATCCTAGGGAATCTTAAACCTCGCTCCAATACCATATGTGACAACTCGCACTTCCCGACACACCGATCCAAAGCATAGGGTGACTTTCACACTTACATCATGCCGAGTAATACGAGCTGTTGTTTTTTTCATTACAGAGCATAACATTAAGGGTAAATTCTGACACATTCTACATTTTTAGATCTCATAGTGAAAGGAAATTAAAATGTCAGTACTGAAAATAGATGTTTCAGAACTCCAAAATACTTAATTGTCGTATACACTATTTCCAAAAGTACAATATAAGTTTGATAGAAATTTAATATAATAAATAACTACATGAGGAACAATGAAGAATAGGGGAACTCCAACGTTTAGCTCCTTTATCCATGTATTATGCCCAATCATTTGCTAACTTATTATCTTGTAGTGGGAAAAATGGAAAGAAGGGAGTGGATCAGACAAAAGTCTAATGAATGAGTACATGTTTAATATATGATGATCATGTGCAGTTGACTTTAATTCTACTTTGTTTGAGCTAGGATATCCTACAAGTGTCCGTATGTTCCTAGGGTCCTTTACTTAAGGGTCTTTATTTAACACACCAACACTAACAACTTATGTAGGCTTTTCCACGGATCGAACTACGGTTTGAACATCAATAACTAACGATCGGCCACCGCTCCTAGAGCTACTCAATATGGAAACATCGCTATTAGAGCTACTCAATATAGGAACACCTCTACTCGAGCTAGTTAACATAGGAACATCCTACAACTCTCCCGTATGGGACTACATCTCACATTATGCCTATGCGTAACTATCTCATATAGATTTCTTTACACTTACCACATGGGAATAAATTTCCCACAACTACGACTACACGTAACCCAACTATGCATTGAGGGGGAGCCTAAAATGCTGACTTGCCAATGTGTCTAATCGTCTACATCCGTGTCCACCTCTCGATAGTAGTATACGTCTCTTATTGCAAGCATCAGGATCCATCAACAACATAGTATCACGCCACGTCAGAATCATAAATACCAAGAAGTCCCGTTGCGCTGAGCCCATACACTTCATCGGGCACTGGTCGATCTTGCGCGTCCACCATAGAACCTCTTATGAGTGTCATTTGCGATAGAATCGCCCTCATTCGAATAATCGACCCCCATTTGGTAAAGTACATTTACCCAACCTCGCAATGTCCTAGCATCATCTCATAGGGAATTGACTTCCCTACTTTTCACTACAACAAAGAAGATCTTCCACTGGGTTTTAAAAATGCTGCCATAAACATTAGCAGTGTTTCAAAGAACGCTGTCTAATGTCAAGCTGCAATAGAGTCAGGGAATACAGTAGTGTTTTAAAACTGTTGTTAAAAAGGAGGCTACCGAAGCTTTTACAAAATGCTGCATTGTATTAATTTCGAAGTGTTTATTAAACGATGCAAAATCATTAGAAACACTGCGGTATATCACTTTTTTCACATGTTGCACCTATTGCAGCTCTTTTGAAATGCTACGATATATCAACTTTTTTGCAACATTTTACTTCCATGGTAGCAGTTTTAAAACAATTATAAAAGCCGTGAATTATATATTCAAAAGGAAACCATAAATTTATAAAACACTAATAGATATAATCTGATATTATAAGCAATTATGAAGATTAAACATAATCAAAGCTACATCAATTTCATACACCATAAAATTTAGTTATATACAATATTTCATGAACAATGTTTTAAGCAAAAATATTAGCGACATAAAATCTTACAGAAAAAGCTTGATAAAAGGGAAAATATAAATCGTGGAAAGTCCAAACTCGTCTTCTTGAAATGTCCAATATGTCTACAAGGAAAAAAAAGCAATTAGACATGTGAAGAAGTGGTATGAAAGTCTCAATACAATCCATAATAACCAAATGCTACAAATAATACATTTAACTATCATTTCAATTTCAACGTTGATGTATGCTAACAATGAATTTTGACTAATGAGACTCATGGCTAATACTGCATGAAGTTTGTAATCTTACTTCACATAGTTTGAGCTATGTCGACAAAGACAAATAAATAAAGAAGCAACAAAATTTTGGTTTAGAAGTGGAAAAAGAATTATATTTTCAAGATTTATAGATGTCAACATATTTATGGCAATCAGCAATATAAGCTCAAGGAATTGAAATTTACAGTCCAATTTATAAACTGGATCCTGGATGTTTGTGAGGAAGATTTAAACAAAAAAAATAAAAAATAAAATATTGAATAAATGTTGAGATTACAGAAAACACCTTGTTCCGAAACCAAATAAATATGTCAGAATTCGTGTGCTTTTGATAGACCGATATTGTACAACACAGAGTGGTGCTTAAACGCACTCAAAATTAAAATTTCATTTATTTTATCCAAATTAAAGAAAATAGAAGAAGAAAAGGAAAAAAAGGAGGGGGTGAATGTTGGGGAGAGAAAGGGAAAAAATGGAAGCAATTTGCAGCCCATAACCCAACGACAATATATTGCCAAACATAGTGGGATGCACAACATATAAGCAATTCACAACCCATAACCCAACGACAATATATTGCCAAACATAGTGGGATACATAACATATTAGCGAATGAAAAAAGATACTCGAACTGTTTAGATAACATAATCCGATTATACAACATTTTTGGCACATGCATATGGAAAAAAAATCTAAGTAATGATATAATATGATTTCAAGCCATCAAATTCTAATTGTATATTGTTTCAATAACAACATATTAAAATATAAAGAAAAATAAGATAAATATTTCTGTTGGAACTAAGATTTGAACTCGTGCTCTCATTTATATATTCAAAACTTCAAATTAAAACGTTAACTTTTAGCGCAAGCAGAATTCGAATTTGTGGCATCAGGTAAATATATAACAAAAGAGTTTTACCATGCGGTCGTACAAAAAGTTATGAACTTATCACAACTATTAGTAAATAAGATTAGGTATATGACGTAAGAGAGTGCTTGGCAATACCTAGTAACAAAAGTAGTTGATAAGTTAATTTGTGATTTGAAGAATTTGACAACTTAATTATTTTATTTTAAATTAGAAAATATGTTGATAAATCATAAGCAACAAGTATTGTTTAATGATTTATTTAATGATTTATTTCAAAGTTAATAGCTAAATTTTACAGTTTGACCTTTTAATATTCACTCAAAAGGTACAAAAATATTTAAAGGTTAAAAGGTGGATTAATAAACAAACTAGTATCAAACGAGCTCTAAGTAACATACTATATAAGTTGCATAGTATAAGTAGGTAAAATGGTGATGGGTTTAAATGAGTATTAGTTTAATTTCTTCACATCATGTTGGCTAATTTCTTCGAATATAGCAAAGCTTTCCCGACCTTTTTGCACATGTGTCTTGAACATTATTTTCTTAATGGGATTTGTTATTCTGTCATGTATTATTTATCACACTGCACATTACAATATATGAGTATTAGATTTACAATACTTAGTTAACTTTTATAAACTTATTGAATTTTTATAAAACTTAGTTAATTTTTATAAACTTAGTTAATTTATTATCATTATTATTATAGACTCGTTTAAATTATTATTATTAGTATTATTATTATTAGTATTATTATTATTATAAACCTTAGTTAACTTATTATTATTATTATTATTATTCTAAATCTTAGTTAATTTTTATAAAACTATTTATTATTATTGTTATTATACTTAGTTAATTTTTTATAAAATTTGTTATTATCATAATAATTTAGTTATATTTTTATAATACTTAGTTAATTTTTATAAACTTATTAGATTTTTATAAAACTTGGTTAATTTTTATAAATTAGTTAATTTATATTATAATTAATAATATTATTATATTATTATTATAGACTCATGTAAATTTTATTATTATTATAAATCTTAATTAACTTATTATTATTATTATAAATTTTAGTTAAATTTTGTAAAATTATTTATAATTATAATTATACTTATTTAATTTTTCATAAAATTTATTATTATTATTATTTAGTAATATTTTTATAATACTTAGTTAATTTTTATAAACCTATTGAATTTTTATAAAACTTAGCTAATTTTTATAAATTTGTTAATTTATTATTATTATTATAGACTCTTTTAATTATTATTATTATTATAAATCTTAATTAACTTATTATTATTATTATAAATCTTAGTTATTTTTTATAAAATTATTATTTATTATTATTATACTTAGTTAATTTTTCATAAAGTTTATTATTATTATTTAGTTATATTTTTATAATATTAGTTATTTTTTTATAAACTTAATGAATTTTCATAAATTATTTAATTTATTATTATTATTATTATTATTATAGACTCGTTTAATTTTGTAAAACATAGTTAACTAGTTATTTATAAACTTGTTATATTGGTATGCCCCAAAAGAATAATGACATCCATAAAAGAACTGCAAATAATATACTCGCTTTGTTCATGAATCTAGACAACACCACTTGCAAGCTTGTAATATATGAATGATTCACGTTGTTAAATTCAGCATAATTAAATAATATACCGCATACTTGTTTTTATAAGTTATGTATATATTTGAAAACCATCAAAAGGAATATCTCCAAAAAAATAACATTTATTTACCTTATATTGTGGCCGCCTTCCTATAAGTATTTGGAACAAAAATAGATTTAAAGGCATATGTCTCAAAACTGTAACAAATGGTGTGCTTTCTAATAAGGATTATTGAGCTAGTAACAAATGCCTGTCAACTTGTACTAGTTTCAAACAGTGCATGTGTCTGTACATACCATTGACAATATATATCAAAATCTAAGAATATTAATGTATGTCTAAAAGTCGTACAGTTGCTGTATACTCTGTGAGGAAGTATAATAAGTATCAATATTTCAGTAGCATTGAACAGGTATCGCTTTTGTTTTGTCAGATTAAATCTACTAGATCTTATATCTTTTTACTTTAAAGGGAAGAAAACGTTTATCATGTTTATTCATTGTTATTAACTTGTTGGTGAGGATTGTCTTCACTATATAAATGGATAAATAAAATGCTACTTTATTAAAAAAAACAATGATTCATCATATTAATGCTTCACTACTAAAATGCTTTTCATGTGTTAATTATCTATAATTTAATGTACAAGTAAAATCAAGGGTGTGAGGAATTTTGTATACTTTCTTTTATTTAGTTATTTCTTTAAATTGGTGTTTGTGAGCATAACACGTTTTATGAGTAGAACATGATACAAGCATATAGCCTATCTTTGTACCAAAGAAAAGTTCACATTTTGGAACATAACATGCACATATTAATATTGTATACATTTTTTTACGCGAAGGTTAAGCCTAAGAAAGTGAGGAAGATGACAGTCATTAAAACCAATCGAAATTAAATACAAAAGCTTGAAAACACGGTTGTTTAGTTGTCATTGGTTGGTTGGAACTGAAAACTCACGATGAAGGTTTACTGGCCATTAAGGAAAATGACTTTTAAAATGAGTTGTAAGTTTTAACAAATCTTGTATCTTCAAAACTGCATCAAACAGTTAAATAGTTTAGCCAAATATCGTATGATGTAAAAGGCATATGTCTCAAAAGGACATAATGTAATAAATCCAAGTTGCAAAAGGATTTTTTACCCTTCTTGGTGCTGATAACAAATAAATCTAGAGATGTACAATGGTTACAAAAAATGTGACCATGCTCAAGCTTTTTCCTTGGTACAAGCACTTGACATTTTCTACCAAAATTTTCTTATATTGTCACAATATAGACTTGTATGATTGTCATGTTAACTCTTGAAATGCAAACATGGACGGTAACAAAAACAGATGGTAAACTAGTCAAGTATAGGTTATTCCATGTGTAGGAAGACAGATAACAACATCGGTAACTACATGCATATGATTTTAGACTTCAGAAGAGTAAGAAAATGCACAACCCGCCTGAAACATCATATAGATATATGATGCATGCAATTGTGTAAGGCTCCAATAACTGCAGATCAATAACTTACTCGCTAACTAAACGAATCTCCCAGAATTTCTTTAATTGGAAGAACAAGGAAAAAAGACTGACTTGGGTACAACAATGACCACCAAGACTGCCATGAATAAATAAAAGGCAGCTAAATGGAAGAATGAAGGGATGGAACCCCGTGCACATGATTTTCCCCCAATGAGGCATATAGGAAAGTGTTACTTTTAGAAGCAGCCTTACTTTGAATAATCTACATATAGAAAATTCTCTTTGCACCAACTCAGAAAAAATCAACTACATATACAAGAAAATATTATGAGTAACATTTATGTTTGGTTCTTAGCTCATCCCCCAACTTAGAAAAAACTTATTTCAACACAATCCTCCAAATTAATTTTCCAGTTATCCAAAACAATATATAAGCATAAGCCTTACTGTTTGCTGCATTTGATATGCTACTTATAATAATAATACTTATAAAGTAAATCAAAGAACTGGAATATCAATATACTAAACAGCAATGCAACCTAGTGTCAGCCTTGTTTTATTTATATATTTATAAGTGTTTTCAAATCTTAGTTTTATTTACAATTTACAATCTTAATTATGTAAATCATACACAAGACACAACCTGAAATGATTTGAATAAGGTGAATGTGTTTTTGGAAATTTATTTAGAACGACATGTAAAAAGGAGAAAAATATTTGGTCGAAAAAAGGAGTGTGTGATAGGTAACATCTTGGCTGGAAAAGGAATCCGATAAGAAATCAGTTTCAAGTTGTAAGCTACTAAAGTGGAAGACAATGCTTGCATGTTTCATTGGATATTTTATCCATTCAACTCTAATAACAAATTTAAACATTTTTCAAAGCACATGTTACTATTATGCTATGGTTGACTCTTTCATAATGCAATTTCAAATTTCGTCCAACTAATTTTTTTAAAGAATTTCTCATGAAGCGATTTCAAATGGAGTTTAAAGACGAGAAAAAAATCAAAGGAATTTCCCTGGCAAATTTTGAATATACACCGCTGTAGTTTATTTTTTTTAAATTTCTCTTGATGCATTTTCAAAAGGAGGCAGAAAGACACTGTTGAGTCAGCCACGTTATAAAAACAGGTTTTCTATATGTAATATGTTTTCAAATAGATCTAAATTTGTTTTATAGTTTGAAAAGTGGGCAAAGTTGATTTTTTTAACTATTTCATTTTGTTTTTCTTTTTAAAAAGTAAGCTATATGACTATGTCCATATGCAGAAAATGGTTAGGAAAGTTATGTTTAAAAGACAACGTATTTTATCGCTCCCTCTATATTCGTTCCTCATTGACAATTGATCCCTAGTAACCTCTAACATTTACATGTAGCAATGTTTCTCAACCTTATAAGGATAAAAATATATTTCTAAGAACCACTTGTATATATTGATTGTACATCTTGAGCAAGTTTAGTGACAAAATAAGAATAAGAGAAGAAAGAATACCGGATATATGGTTGATTTGGAGGTTCTGACTGTTAGAAACTGGACTACCTTTTGTACGTTGTTCAATACAACTTTATCCTCATCTGTAAATGAATTACTAGGAAATGAATTACTCATCTGACTGGGTAAAAGTCCAAGTCCAGCCATATTTCCATTTAATTCCTCTCCACCTCCACTTTTTGCAGCAGTAATAAAGTTTTCAAAAGCTTGTATGACATCAATGAATCTTTCTGCATTAAACAACCCAGATTTTCCATAGATTGTGTAACGAAATGCTTTTCTCAAACGAGGGAGTTCATCTGTCAGAAGTCTCTGATTTTGGGTAAACATAGATGAAGTTAATTTGGTATCAAGATAAACTGACATAAATGTGATCAAATAGGACTATGAATGAGATTATTTCAAAATCCGTCATATAATTGTTAACTCAAAAAACTGTCTACCAGTTGTATCGATAATAATAACCTAGTATAAGTTTTTATGTAGATCATGCACTGTTTTCATTGTGTAAAGAGCAATGCTTCTCACAGCAGAGGTCATTTGTAAAGGAAGCATAAGTGGCAAAGGCTGTAAATATATTTTCACATGATCTAGTGGAAATATATTCAAAGTTTTCTCTTCTACTTCAAACTTCATAGTTCATGTCAATCTCCACATGATCCATCACCATTATTTACCACTAGATAATCTAAACAGCCTCAATATATTTCCACATACATGCTCTTTATCCTAATCAGTCACTCTGCCCTCCTAATTAGTCATTCTGTCACAAAATTATCAAATCGGAAGCCACATACAATCTAAGATTGATGAACAATACACTCACTCAATAAGAAGTAGCCAGTGATAGAATGTTCAACCTATCTCTTTTATGAATTAATCCTACTAAACAACCGAAATACAACATGTTCCAGTTTTAAGTACTAGTTTTAAGTGATAAAGTGCACACAACCAGCAACAAAAAAAAGAAAAAAAAGAGAGTAAGCAGACAATAAAAGAATTATAACAAACAACTTACGTGCAAGAATCACCCACATTACCACCATACTGATGAAGCGACATAACAGCCTGCACCTTCAAATCGATTCCAGCGCACATATTCATAAAATCTTCATAGACGGCCCAATTATACTCCCTAGGCTTCTCCCTCTTTACCAATCCCCACCACACATCCACCATTACCCCCTCCACACCCGCACTCTTCAACGCCATCAAACTCACATGCATCGCCTTCCTCCTATTCAACCCATCTCCGTCCATCTTCATCGTATACAACGGTAGCATCACAAACACCGACACCCTTTACCAGTTGCATAGGTCGTCGGTTGTAAGTGACTTTCTTCCAGTTCCGTACTAATGTCCAAGTCGTGCTCGGGGGTGGATCTGATCATATGACTATCAAGTTCATGGACTAGTGGCCCGTCTCAAGACAAAAGGAGGTCCTTATAAGAGCTATACATCTTGAACAGACGTGACACTAGGTACAGTTGGACACATATAGATTATACCTGAATAGAGTTGAGCATCTTGAAAAATTAGGCGTCCTAGAACACTAATTTACCTTGAACGCCAAGGAAGCCTGAACGCCTTTGAAAGCTGGAAGTCTGAAGCGGCATAGCGACTTTGACCTTCATGATAACTGAAAGACTATTGAAATTTTGAAGGCTTCTAAGGTCAGGGAGATTTTTGAAAGCTGGAAAGCTCTCGAGGATGAAAAACTCCTTAAAGCTCCTACAACAAAATACTCCTCAGGTGGTATAGTAAATCAAGCCAGTTAAGTGTTGAGAGGACGCAGTCTCCATATATGGAGGAAAATAGGAGAAGCATTAAGAGAAGGAAAAAGGGATTGCCATCACTAGTTTTCGGGAAAGAAAATAGGGTATTTGAGAGGGAAAAAAATTGGGGAAAAAGTGGAAGTGAGAGGGAAAAGAAATTCGGGAGGGAAAAAGAAATTAGGGGAAAGTGGAAGAGAGCATGGGCATAAAAAAGCACACAGCCAATGTATTTTTGGGAGAAGCAGCGTTTTAGTTAAATTTAATATGATTTGAGATATAATATACTGCATTTTGTATAAAACGCTGCCATTTAATGCTGCTAAAAATGAATTTTCTTGTAGTGTTTACTACTATAATTCTTGTCGAAGAGGTTCAATGAGTTGTGTAAATAAAATAGAGTCGATGTTAACATAAGAGCAATGATAAGATAGAGTTGAAGATTTATGAAGTGACATGAATACATCAGTGTAATGATAGAACAACGTCGAAGAGGTGGGATGCAACACTTCATCAATAAAATAATACAAGAGTCTTATCACCATGATTGACTTCAAAGATGTGCGAATAGAGATATGGGTCTAACGCCATCATTCATGATGGAACATCGCTCTTCGTCTATGTCGATTACAATGAATACCATCACAGACATAAAACTAGCAAAGTACTTATAGGTCAGTGTCAAAGAGATCGGGTATTGTATACTTCATCAAATAAAGTATACATACAATGAAGCAAGGAAGCAAAGAGGTCAAATGCAGTTCACTTTGTAAGCCATTAATGAGTGTTGAAGTGACTACAACACATATCATTGATGCATAGTTTTGTCGACACCACCATTCATAACAAGGAGTCGCACTTCATCCACATTATCATTATCATCGAAGATACGTTTAACAACCATGTTGTTAACTATTTAATTAATTAAGTTTAATTATGGATGATTAATTTTGAATTATGATTTGTGAAACTTAATTGTGATAATGAAATATGTGGTAATAAATCATAATGTAAAATGTGAATTATAATGTTTTATCTACTTATTTATCATAAGTGGAGATTTGTGATAAAATATTTTTTTCGCCTTAAATTATTACAAGTGTTGTAAATTTAATCAAATGTTAATATTGGGATTTAGTGTCTAAAATGAGATTTTTACAATTAATAGTTTATTTCTATTAAAAATAATGAGAATAACTTTACTTTCAAAGGTTATATTTAATTTTATAAGATATCTCAATATTAATAGAAATGAGGATTTTAACTTGTGATTGGTTTTGATAAATTTTGAGAAACTAAGTTATGTTAAGAAAACATTGTTTAAGGCTTAAATTAGTGTTTTATAATGAGAATTTAGTAGGAAAGAAATAATATAATACCTAATTAGGTATAGGGATCCACTTAGGCCCACGTAATTGTGTTGATTAGGAGAAAAATAAAACATACGTTTCTTTCTCCTTACCACTTTCTCATTTTAGCAGTAATCAAAAATCTGAAACTAAATTCTCTAATTAAAAAATCTTAGAAACTTAAATCAACCCCAAATCTAAATCAAAGAAAAGGGATTTTGATTAATAATTAGAGACTTAAAGCCAAGGTAATCTCTACTACCCTATGTTGCTTCTAATTGGGTTTAAATCTCAGTTACTGGTCATGGTTTGTAATCCTCTTTCGTAAAAATTTCTAAAAATAAATCTAGGTAATCGCTGAAAGGTGTTAGCTTAGGAGAATCCGGGATTATCTCATCAATTCAAGTTATATAGGTGAGTTAACACTCACACAACTATTTCTATATGTATAATGGATGCTTGTGTTTGTTTTGAATGATTTGTTGTTGAATTTATTTCAATTTGAATGTGATATTCACATATCTTATTAATTTATTCACTATTTGATGGAAAACCTTGCCATATGATTCTTTGTATCATGATTATGTGAATGAATATAGGGTACCATGATGTCTAAAACAATTACTTAGGAGTTAGAAGCATCCAATGCCGAAAACCTCCGCCAACCGACCCCAAAAGGCACAGCAAATTGCCTAGGGCTTCACACAGGCGACGTCACCGGTGGACCGGTCCTAACAAACTGGTGCACTGGTCATGCACTTGGGCAGAGCCCCAGGTGATGGTCGTGTGCCTTCTGTTCGCTCGTTCGACCATTTGTTTGCTTGGTTCTCTTCTTGTATGTTATATGCATTGTTATGTGATATATTCCATGATTGATTTCAATGCTATTTCGGGATTTTGAATTATGAATATATGTATTTTGTTTTCATGATAGAGTTCTTTGAGATGATTTAGAGCATATCTCTATGATCAATTCTACCGATATGGTTTTGTATGAATTTAGGGCTTTTGAAATAACTAAATTCCTTGTGTTTTATGGACTTTGGTTTATTAATATATATATTTCGAACCAAATTTCTATAATAATCTAATTTCCTTTGTATAAGTGATTTTATAAGTAATTATATATATAATATTATTTTGGAATGATTTGGAAGTAAACTTCTAATTCGCTTTTGAGCAAATGTTTAAATAACTATATGGGTTTGAAAATAGATACTTATGGTTTTATAAAATAGATTACTACTTATATATACTTTGGAATATAATATGTGAACTATGGAACTTTCAAATAAGAATTTGGAATAATTATATATATAAGCCTTTCAATATTAAAACGGAATTATGGTTTATTTTATCAAAGGATATATATAGTTGAGAAATAAATGTGTTTATTGATTTTAAAGAAGTTGTCCGAAAATAGGTTCATATATATGTATTTTAGAAATCATTTCCTATATAATAAAATGATATCGTTTTCAAACTATAAATTCTTATTGGATTTAACACTTGGTTATTTATATGCTATTTTAGCATTTTCATGTGACTTTTGGATTTGGAGAAGATTTTAAAAATAAAATGTTTTGAGAACCTTAATTCTATAATTTGGGGAATACTAATAATCGACTTGGTGTTATTGATTGGTTTAGAAGCTTTCAAGTAACACTTCGTCGAAAATTGTGCAACTCATTGAATAGAATGTTTGAGTGGTACTTACTAGCCCATTAACGAATATTCGAATTTCACCGAGTAGTATGGAATGCCTTGGTTAAATTCTTGTGATTGACATAGGGAAGTAATTAACACTTTAGAGTCATATTCCCTTTAGTGTTCGGTAGGACTGATAGATCCTTAAGGGAATATAGTTCGGGTTTTCTTGTGGCATCTGTAATGAGTGAGATTTACTAGCTTATAGTAAATGCTTGATTTTTATCAGGCGATATGAGACATTTTTGTTAAGTTCTCATGATTACTAAAGGTGAAAGTATTTGGCACTTTAGAGTTTAGTCTCTTTTGGTGTTCAGTGGGACCGATAGATCCTTAAGAAGTATACTCCTTGATTTTTATATGATCCTTATGATCGAGATGAATTATATCTTCTCTGGTCTGGTTTTCATGGATTTGAGATTTTGTTTTCAAGGTACAGACGATCATTGGTATCAGATCGGTATGAGTAATACCATTTTTGTTGCCATGGTATGAGTACGATTATTGATATCGATATGACTTTGGTTTTTCTTGGGTTTTTAATCAATTAATTTTTATATTGGGATTTATGGATTTCTATGATTTATTTCGGGTTTTGCGATTGAAATATTTATGTATCTTGAAGTGGATTCTAAGTTAAATTATTCTTGTGCCTTGGTTATATTTATGATATTTGCGTTTATTATAATGTCATATATTCTTGTGTATATCTTGTTCTCACCTCTTTGATATATAGAAATAGCCCGACCCTTTTATTTTATAATACTCGGGTCAGGCCGAGGCTTTTAATGTATCAAGACTTGCAGGCTTTTGGGTAGGTGTGCTAGCAGATGATCGACATTTTTGACCTTTCAGTTTATCTTCTATTGTATATTTGCGTGTAGGGTTACAGAATGTATTATTGAGAGAGTGACTTACTTTGGGTTATATATTATGTGGGTCTAGTATTATATTTTGTAGACTCGTAGTATGTATTATATATGATGTATACTATTCCACTATGATATGTGATTATTGTTTCATACGATATACTATTTCGATTTTTAGAAATTGATGTGTTTATTTATTTAGACTGAGACTGCATAGGTCAAAATTTTATTCCAGATATTTATTAAAAATAGTAAGTATGACGTGTCAGTGTTAGTTTAAAGTTATATTCACATTTGGTCGCCCTTAACAAGCCGTATTCTCTATATTATTAGACAACATTATTAATAATGTCCTTT
The DNA here is from genome assembly GCA_030737815.1 of Allium fistulosum. Lineage (NCBI taxonomy): Eukaryota > Viridiplantae > Streptophyta > Magnoliopsida > Asparagales > Amaryllidaceae > Allium > Allium fistulosum. The sequence goes on along the minus strand of CM060906.1, from coordinate 248,387,053 downwards.
AATAATACGAGTATATATGCACGTCCAGGTGGGCCTGCATTTAATCACAATATGCATGCATTTTTAGTTGCACTGTGGAAGTAGATTTGACAGTAGCATTGCCAACATAAACTGAACCTGAGGCAATGACCGAGAAGATTGAGTCAACTGAAGAACATTCATATAACCAGTAACTTGAAAGCATTTGTAGTTTTATCATTCCTTTTTTTGTTTTTTGTTTATTTTATACTACTAGAAATGGAAATTATACTTGTACTTTTACATGCTTATGCTCTTTTAGCTAATGTGAGCTATGAGCAACAATGTATCAAAATATATTAGTGATTAATTGTTTCTATATCACTCTTTTGTAGATTTTTGTCTTTTAAGCTTTCAGGTTACTCTTTTGAAAACTAGGTTTCAAATTACTATTTTTTCTTTTGGAAACCAATAATTTCATATTTGTCTTTCTTAAATTTGTACCGCTTATTTTAATAGGGTTAACTACCTGAGCAAAATCTTTATATTTTACTTCCATTTTAATGATTTTTTTCTTCATTTGTTGCGGGATTCAAGAAAGGAAACATAAACCTTAAAGAATAGACATGAAAAGAATCACAAAAATTAGTATAAAATAATTATTGGTTTGTACATGCGAACTTATTATTTGAATTCCACCTAGGTGGAAGCCGCTTTTTTTTTGTTTAGACTGTAGTGACTTCTTCATACTAAGTCGGAATCAAGCGAGACTTCGACCGATGAACTCCCACCTAAATTGCGGACAATATGGAACACTTGGATACTTCAGCTTATGAACGTATATCATTGTTCTTTATGGTGGTTAATAGTTGTACATAGAAAATAGCAGGCTACATCCCATATTTGAACTCCATCTAAGTAGAAGCCGCAATTTTTTTTGTTCAGACTGCAATAACTTTTTCATAATAACTCGAAATCATGCGAGACTTCGACCGATTAATTCTCACCTCAATTATGGACAATATGGAACTCTCAGGTACCTCATCTTGTGAACACACACCTTAATTCTCCATGGTGACAAACATTTTTCTTTGAAAATAAGTGGCTACATCCCTATATTTAAACTCCGTCTAGGCAGAAGGTGCTATTTTTTTGTTCAGACTGCAATAACTCTTGTTCAGACTTCAACCGATGAACTCCAATCTAAATTATGTACAATATGGAACACTTTGATACTTCAACTTATGAACGTATACCCTAGTTCTCTATGGTGATTAATAGTTGTACTTAGAAAATAATAGGCTACATCCCCATATTTGAACTCCGCCTAGGCAGAAGCCGCTATTTTTTTGTTCATACTATAATAACTTCTTCATACTAACTCGAAATCAGGCGAGGCTTCGGTCGATGAACTCCCACCTAAATTACGAACAATGTGGAACACTCAAATACTTCAGCTTATGAATGTATACCGCAGTTCAGTTGTACTTAGAAAATAACAAGCTACATCCCCATATTTGAACTCCGCTTAGGCAGAAGCCGCTATTTTTTTGTTCACACTTCAATAACTTCTTCATACTAACTCGGAATCAGGCGAGACTTCGACCGATGAACTCCCACCTAAATTTCGGACAATATGGAACACTTGGATACTTCATCTCTTGAACGCACACTGTAGTTCTCCATGGTGACTAACAGTTGTGCTTAGAAAATAATAGGCTACATACCCATATTTGAACTCCGCCTAGGTAGAAGCCGCTATTTTTATGTTCAGACTGTAATAACTTCTTCATACTAACTCGGAATCAGGCAAGACTTCGACCGATGAACTCCCACCTAAATTACGGACAATATGGAACACTCGAACATTTCAGCTTATGGACGTATATTGTAGTTCTCCGCGGTGATTAACAGTGGTACTTAGAAATAACATGTTACGTCCCCATATTTGAACTCATGTCCCCATATTTGAACTCCGCCTAGGCAGAAGCCGCTATTTTTTTGTTCAGGCTGCAATAACTTCATCATAATAACTTAGAATCAAGCAATACTTCGACTGATGAACTCCCACCTAAATTACAGACAATATGGACCACTTGGATACTTCAGCTTATGAACGTATAACGTAGTTCTCTATGGTGATTAAAAGTTATACTTAGCAAATAACAGGCTACATCCCCATATTTGAACTCCGCCAAGGTAAAAGCGGCGATTTTTTTGTTCATACTGCAAAAATTTCTTCATACTAACTTGGAACCAGGCAAGACTTCGAATGATGAACTCCCACCTAAATTATGGATAGTATGGAACACTTGAATACTTCATCTCTTGAACGCACACTATAGTTCTCCATGGTGACTAACGGTTGTACTTAGAAAATAACATGCTACATTCTCATATTTGAACTCCTTACTAGGCAGAAGCCGCTATTTTTCCTATTCAGACTGCAATAATTTGTTCATAATAACTCAAAATCAGGCAAGACTTCGATCGATGAACTCCCACCTAAATTACGGACAATATAGAACACTCGGATACTTCATCTTGTGAACGCACACTGTAGTCCTCCATGGTGACTGACAGTTGTACTTAGAAAATAACATGCTACTTCCCCATATCTGAACTCCGGCTAGGCAGATGTCGCTATTTTTTTGTTTAGACTATAGTAACTTCTTCATACTAACTCGGAATAAGACGAGACTTCGACCGATGAACTCCCACTTAAATTATGGAAAATATGGGACACTTGGATACTTCAGCTTATTAATGTATACCGTAGTTCTCCATGTTGATTACTAGTTATACTTAGAAAATAACAAGCTACATCTCCATATTTGAACTCCGCCTAGGCAAAAGCCACTATTTTTTGTTCATACTGCAATAACTTTTTCATGCTAACTCGGAATCTATCAAGACATCGACCGATGAACTCCCACCTAAATTATGGACAATATGGAGCACTTGGATACTTTATCTATTGAATGCACACTATAGTTCTCCACGGTGACTAACAGTTGTACTTGGAAAATAATAGGCTACATCCTCATATTTGAACTCTGCCTAGGTAGAAGCCGCTATTTTTTTGTTCAAACTATAATAACTTCTTCATACTAACTCGGAATTAGGCGAGACTTCGACCGATGAACTCCCACGTAAATTCCAAACAATATGGAATACTGGGATACTTCAGCTTATGAATGTATAATGTAGTTCTCCATGATGATTAATAGTTGTACTTATAAATTAACAGGCTACGTCTCCATATTTGAATATTATTTCTCTATGAGATGTAAAAGCATATATTTGGAATTTCGAAAGGACGCCGAGTAAATCTATTCAATCAATTCTCTTTATTAGTCGTAAAGATTGGGTATAAGGTTAGGATTGTTACAAGATACCACCATCAATGTACTACTGGCACCGTTATCACTTGTCATGACCAAAGCAGGCTCATCGACAATAATCCTAAAGGTCATTGACACTGCATTCAAGCGGAGCTGCACTTTGTAGACCTTCGAAGACGCTGTTCTACAACAATGTCAAAGGAATGCAAAGTTATACCTCTCTTCATTAATGATCAACATCACACTTCATCTATTATATGGTATGTTCCATTAGTGTTTGGAAGACACCGCGTGTTGGTATGAAGCAGTATTGATGGTAAACGCCATCGATATTCACGAAGTCATCAACCATGCCTTATAATTGTTATCCACTAAGTTGTCGATATCCACGAAGACGTTAACGCTGCAGATTGTATTTATTGCATATAGAGTGTGAAGCAGAGACCTATCACATAGCCACATGGAGGTCGCCAAAGCTACTACCAATACTTTCGATGATGCCAATGCTAAAGCGCATTGAAGACACCGAGAGTAGGCAATGCCACCTCTTCAACAATGAAGTTAATGTTAGGTTGACACCATCAAAGTCGAGCACGCCGAAGTCCTAGAAGACGAAGTGGCTCTGTGCCATATCAATAAATATGACCCCCGGGGTACCGTTTTAGGGGGTTTTATTTCTCCTCCCACTTCTTACAATTTTCAGTCTTGTAAACCCTAAATAAATTTGTGGATTTCAGTCCATTATAATACGAGAATCTAGTATACATAAGGAAATGGAAATTGAACAATTGCATAGCATATATGACTTCGATAAGCCTCAATAAGGCCTCTCATTGAGTTTGCATTACTTTCTCATATTTTTGGGGTTAGCGAATTTATTTGTTAACACCTACTATCTCTAACATCCACATATATGTATAAATTATAGTTATTACATACTATTTTTATTTTTATTTCTAACCTAGGCCTTAGGCCTAGGTTCGGATTACGCATTTCGATCATCAACCGACCGACTACCACATCCCATCGATCGATCACTTACGATCGACCGCATAGGGTGAATGGTCAACCAGTCACAGTGTAAATTTTAGGGTTTTCTTATTTTAATAATAATTAATTCCATCAATTCTGACTTACACAGTGAAGCATCAATTTACAACGACCTGTTTTTACATTTTACCCTTCTAGATTTTAATTCAAATTCATATATTTATACTAGTTTAAATATATTAATTTAGGGCTAACCAATTTTTCCTTTTCAATTACAAGTGGGGTTTAACTTGGGTTAAAATTTTATTAGCCAATTTATCCCAATTTCAATTACTAATTCAAGTCTAAGATTTAAACAGTTTGGGTTTCAGTTTGATTACTAACGTCCTATATCAGATAGAATATATAAAAATTAACTGTAAATAATCAACTTATTAAACTTGTTCTCACTCATCTCGAATCCAAGCTCTAACTCTAAACTCCATCGGAGAATCGACACCTGTTAGCTTACCCCTCCTTGATCCGATTACTAGTCATTCTCTTTTCTTTGTTTTAAATTTGTTTTTGAAAGAAATTTTATAAGTGGAGAACAGAAATTTTGGCAAAGTTTCAGCATGTTGCTAATTTTCTAATCAAATTAGGGTTAGGTTAGATGTTTATTTATAGGGGTTTAAGGCCAATCTGGAGCATTAGATTTACCCTATGGAATCTTTAGTTTCATCTTGGATGCACATTAGTTACTTGACAGCAAAGAAAAATATTTGGTTCGATTGTCTTCGTCCGATCACCGCTCTGAATTATCAAAAATATATATCAATGATTGACCGCTAAGGTAGGCCGGTCGACCACTTCTGTCGACCGGTACACCATATGGGGTCGACCAGTAATGTTATTTTATTAGGAAAGTTTTTCTTAATTTATTTTATTTCAAATGTCCATAACTTTTTCGTACTAACTCCAATTTCAAAATGTTATATAACAAAATTGTCTAGAAAATCCCTATAAACACAACGGTGTAAGTTTCATAACTAAATTTGGATGTTTACGAAAATTTCATTTTAGCCCTTATTATATTTAAATTTAATTTTCTTATTAAATTTCGTGCTAAATTTCCAGGGTGTTACAATATGTAGACTCATGATATTTGGTTTCCAACTAAAGCGTGTAAGACATAATGATTCATATATACAATATAAAAATTAATAAATGTGAATATACCTCTAACTATTGCCTAGATAGCACAACTTGCAATATAGAATCTAAACCACTTGAATTGAATTCTATATCAAGAAGATGCTACCATCCTAAATGCAGCTACCATTGATAATTGAATTAAATTTTATTTGATGTTTTAAAGCTAGAAATTTTAGATATGGAAAGGAGGTATGGCTGGCCTTTCCTACACTAGAGGAGAGCCAATAGTTTTCCAAAAAAATGAGTGTTAGAAAGCCCTAAATTGGGGAGATACCAAGGAGGAAAATGTGGATCTAGACCCCACTTTTTCTCTTACCTTTTCTCCTCTTTTTAATTCATAATCTAACCTCATCTTAACCTTCATATGGCCGACCTCATGTATTGTCCTACAACCGACTATAGCAAGCCTCCATATAGGCCTTAAAATCACTTCAAACACGAACAATATTTAACACGCTTAAATCAAATTTAAATGTGTATCGATATCGTATATCGATAAGTGTAATAACTTTTATATACACACTTTTTATTATTGTTCAACACACATCAAATAAAATTATATAATTAATAGTTCGTAAATATTGATTAATTTAATTAATTTACAAAAATTATTATTAAATTAAATCATGTGGTAACGTGATTATTCAACATTTCGGTTGTGTGGTTCATAGGTGCAAATTTGGTCAGCAATTAATATCGATCCATTCGAATATTAATGTTCACACGTCGCATAACAGGTACTGTGACATTATAACCAAATTTGTCACTTATTTGTGATTGGTAAAGTCCAATTTTACTTTATTAAGCATTATTCGGTTATGACAATTATTTACACCAATTCTCTTCATCAAAACCATATAAGTTTGGACTTATGGAATTTGGTAATGGTCAAAATTTCAATTATCCATATTCAACTCTAAAGTCCAAACACAGAGTCCTTAGTTCAATAATAATTATTATTAATAACCGTACTGCTCTAGCAGGAGACTTTGACTTTGAGTTGACTTCAGTTGACCATGATACTTATCTCATATGACTGAGGAGACGAATCCTCTCTTGAATAGCCTTTCACTTCCAATGCTTCCGCTCGAGCCAATTTATAGTCATTCGATGGCTTCGTGCCCTGATTTAACTATAATCAAAACAGAGCTTGCACATTGAAGATCAATAGTATTCTCAAGTCAAGACAGTTGTGTAATTCAGTCATATCGATATTTTTTGTTTGACCTTAGTTGTATTAACCAACATAAAACTATCGAGTGAGTCATTCCATAGTTATCCAATAACTATCAATATGTAACCCCTTGGTGCCCCCAACGGTCATGAGTAATACACTAACCAATATTTAGAATGCATTATGTACTCTATTCTCAATGGATGTATTATTATCTAATCTCGATACATCTTGACTAGGAATATTTAAAGTAGTATGTTTAATTTAATTATGATAAATTACTCATGGTTCTAACAATTTGTAGCTACTGTCACAAAACATACAATTTATAGATTTCTATAAATAATCTTTAACTAATTACTTAATTATTTTTATCATAATAAACAAGTATATAATAGAAAGAAAACACCATTTATCTCAAACAAGATTGGATATCAAGTTAGATATATGTAAAAAATTATATAATTGCCACTATGGCATACTCCTAACTCTATCAGTCTCTATCTAGCTAGCTCTCTTTTGTGTGCAAATGGGTTAGTCTTGGAGCTATGCTAGAGTGGATTGGGCAGGGCTATACTTAGCTTTGCTCTCATCTTGGTAGTAGGTCGCCTATGGATAAGGAGGCATGTCTCTATCTTGTTGTCTTACTGAGGAGATGAGCTAGTTTGGGGCCAACCCAAGTTTGGGCCGACGTAAATAGGCCGATCAAAGAATAGTTAGGGTGGCTTTGATTTGGCTAGGTCGTGATTTAATCAGCTTGCTGATTACTTATGAAAAAATTGAGCAATATTTTGCCTCCAAAGTCCATTCCCATATACGGGTGAGGGCTTGTCAATTCATGAAGACCTTGCCGATCTGCTACTCTGCCATGCATTTAATGTGCTCTCCATATGGAACTACGTAATTAGCTATGATAAACCGCTTCTCAAGATATGGTAGAGACGTGTCACGTCCCTCACATGCATGGTGCGACATAGCACTTGAGCGCATCTGAATGGTTGAGATCCATTTTGCATTTTGAATCCAACGCAGGTGATTAAGGGAGTAGATATTTAAATTCCTCCCCTTCTTCACCCTGAACCCATAAAACTTATGCCATTAAAATTCCATAAAAGCTTCCAAATTTTCCTCTATTTGCTACTAGTAAAAGCAGCTAATTTCATCTATCCCTTTCCCTCACAGAACTCTTGAACGTTTTTTCATACTTGTTTTTTCTTATAAAAAGAGTTTCTTAATGCTACTATTCTGAAATGCCCCCTTTTTTGAGATGGATCTTACATCGTTGCTTGGTTAGAGTTCGCACTCTCTGGTCATCTATCGATCGACCATCGCTGTTATGTCAATGATCCAATTGATGCTAACAGACTTCCTCATCATCTTACCATGGTAGTACCAAATCCAAGTTAGCATGGATGCTTTAATCCCTTACTAGAAAGAGTTGGGGTCATCGCCTTGCCTCTAATGTCATAGATAAAGTCTCTAGAAGTTTCTTCATGTCGTTGACCGGTAGCTTTTTAAGATCTCTTGTGAAATTCAATGTGGAAAGCTTCAAGTGTGGCAACACACCCCTACATCCATAGAAAAATATGGATTGGGTGGTGCTAAGAGCTCGGGTTAGTATGTTTCATCCGTAGATTTGAAGCTAGATCTTCTAGAGCATTCCCTGTTATGTGTCTTCATTTTCTTCCTTTCAGCTAACTAGTGATAAAATGTCTTTGTATGCCTAATGGGATAGGCACTGTGCCCTTACACTCTTGGACTAAATGAAATAGACCTTTGCTGTGAATCTTTTCTAAGAATTTTGTTGCTCTATCTTTCCTTGTTTATTTGAGTACGATTTGTAGAGTAGCGCATTTCAAATAGCCAGTGTAGTCCCAACATTATATGTAGAAATGCATTTTCAAGGTAGATTAAAATAAAAATTTATGGTAATAATATGGGTTGAGCATGGTTATTCATACAAACCATGTGATGGCCGGATGTAGTGTGGTAGATAGCACCAGCATGAGCTCGAAGGTATGTTTACTTATGGTTTCTCCTGGTTGATAAGAAGTCAGATGCAGAATTGCGGACGGGCCTAACATGAACCAGAGTGCATGAGGGATGTGAGGTTCTCTAGGGTAATATGCCCCCAGTCGTAAAGTGACCATTGATCCCGGTGTAAACATCAGTGTATTGCTAGCTCAGAAACTCTTGTTGATAAGTAAGTTGTATGATAGTGAGGCGAGCTAGTGCGCCACTCGTTCATAAGAACTTGTAGATAGGATAATTTTAGAAACGAGAACTTATCTGTTGTGATAGGCCTGAGTTGAGGTAATAATGCCCCTAGCTCTCTCGAATGATTCAGCCAGCTTTGAGAGGGTAGGAGTAGTTGTTGCCGATACTTCCAAGTTAGGGGCAACCTCGACAAAAACTAGAGTATTGGTCGGCTCAATAATATCTTAAGATACTCGCCATTAATTGTTGAAAGCTCTTACTAAAGCATTAAATTATATGAAATCCGTACGGTTTTAGGATCAAAACCGTGATTTTTTTATTTTAAAATGCTATGGAATTTTTTTATGTTAAGTAAAATGTGATTTTATAGATGGGTTTTGATTTTTGGAATTTTCCAAGTTATGGAAATTTTAGTTTGAATTTTTGATGGAAAATATGAAAAAATTGGGTTAAATATTTATTTTGTGAATTTCAGGAAGAAATTGGGTCTAAAATTTTAATATGTTTTATTACATGATTAATTCGAATTTCTATGATTTTTGGGGATTTCCCAGTTGATTTATTTAGGGAAATAAATTATTTTAAAGGAAGGGCTTTACTACAAATGTCGGTTTTGTTATTTGGAAAGACTTTAACATTGAAATCCTTGGATTATATCTGAATAAATGCGGCAGTTTTATTGAAAAAATATTTGAAAAGATTAAGGTAGCAAATGAAGGAGTTACATGTGGCAAGATTAGCTATAAAGTAATTACCATTTTTGGATATAAAATAGCTTTTCAGAAAAAAGGAGGTTCCGCCTATTACGAGAGGAATACCTTTTGATTCGTTTACATCTGCCATTCTAGTCAAAACCATCAGTGTCGAAACCCATAAAGCAAGAACCAAGGCACATGGTATCATTGGAAATTGATACGAAGTGTGTTGGTAAGTAAATGGAAGCCAGGGTGTCAAAAGCTATGCTTTCTTCATAGTCGAAACCAAGGATTCAGCTTTAAAAAGATCAATGCCTGCCCAGTTTTTGAAAGGCCTTCAACTAAGTCAATACCCTATAGAGTCGAAACCTTAGCTTGTTTTCTAAAGCTAATTTCTTACTTTGATTTACTTAAAGTTTTCAACATTGTCGAAAGCTAGGCTTTCGAAAGGAATTCTACAAACAGCTTTCGAAGTGGTTTCTTTTTCTTTAAGTAAAAGCTTTCGAAAGGGGATGGTTTCAACCTAGTCGAAGCCTAGACGCTACTCTACTTTTGACCTGTAATGCTTTCGAAGGGTTGCACTTGTTTTTACCTTAAGCCAGACCTTTTTCCTAACTGTGGTTGAAAAGGGTTGGGGTTTCGAAGGAGATTGAGTCGAAAGGCGGTTTCGACCCAGACCTTCGAATTTTTAATTTTAAAGTCTTTTTCTTTCGAACTAGATGGCTCCGACACCATCAATTTTTCCCAATTCTAGTTTTTGTTGGTTTTGAAAGAGATACTTTCATATATAACCAATTTGGCCCAAATGTTGATTTTAAAGAAGTAAACCCAATGCTTTCGAAAGGGGTACTTTCGTATGTTTTGAAGCTTTATGTTTTAAAGGATGACTTAATACTTTCGAAAGGTACTAATGGTTTCAAAAGAGGATATTGTCCAAGTGTTTCAAAAGGTATGTATACTATGTTTTGAAAAGAAGTCTTTGCTCTCGAAGGAGGCTATCAAGGGTTTTGAAAGAGATGTTTTTATGATTTCAAAACACAACCCAATCTCAATTTTGAAAGTAATAACCATGGCATAAATAAAGAATTTGGAAATACTATTCACATTGTTAGTAACCCATAACTGTATCTTGGGGAAAGGGCAGAATAACCAGTTAGGTTGACCCAATAGTGAATATAACTTAACAGATGTTAAATTCTTAATCTAATGATATTGGCAAGGGTCAATAGATTTACAATAAACCTATGAAAATTGTATGATATTGGTAGGGGCCAATATGTTCATAGTCAGCCTATGAAAACTATGATTTGATACTGGTAGGGGCCAGTAGGTTTGTAGTTAGCCCATGAAAACTATATCCGGATTAAGATACTGGTAATCAGCCAATAAGTTCCTATATTGGAGATACCAATAGGTTCATAATAATCCCATGAAAACTAAGTAATTGGACATACGGTGCATAAACATTTAACAGATTAATAGTAACCCTATGAATTATAATTGAGATAGATAGTCAGAATGAATAGGGAATGGGTAATCTAGAATTGATTTACTTGTTTTGCATATCATCATTATATTTTGAAATACTATGTTTTACCCATTATGGATGCAGGAAGCACGGTATATGGTTTTGTAAATGTTTTGGGATACTAGTGAGGGGGAAATCCGTTCCGCTAAGCGGCGTGGTCTTACTAGGTATCTAAGTGGTTCGGGATGGTAGATTATTATTGATACTAGGGTTTTTGTCTGACTTGAAGTGTTTGTTTTTTCCTTTAACTCTCAGGTACTCAATTGATTTTTGAGTAGGTTGAGAGTTAAAGGTTTTCAGGTTTTCTCTTTAGACGAATAAAGGTTCTGGAGGCATGCAGGAGGCAGATAGTATCTAAAGTTATTTTATTTCCACCCTATGTTTGGTTGTAAAGGAAAATTGTTTTTATGCCTTAGTATGTACTTTGATCAACCAAGGGAGCATCCTCACATGTCGCTCTTGGCGTATTTTGTTATTATATATTATCTAAACATGGTCTGCGAATGTGAATTATGTAATCAAATTGAAATGTTTTGAAATGGAATGTGGATTTTATCTATTGTTTAAATTTCTTCCATATTCTTGTGTTTCTGTGTATCAATGTATTTAATATCGCCGTATTTGGTCGCTAATAATTAGTAACTATGGATGACTACAACATCCGTAGCCGTTAGTTTTGGGCCTCCAAGTAGGGGGATGTTACAAGCTGGTATCAGAGCATGGTTTATGGAACTTTACAAGAAACTTAAAAAGATTTTCCAAACATAATCCAAAGAATCAGATAATAAGATTGGGGTTTGGGTTAACGCTATAATAGCATACTTGTATTTGACATATATAGTTATATATATAAGTACGTATACCCCATTCTCCTAGACTATTCTTTTGTATCTTACTAAGGCTTGTATGCAGATTTACGGGAAAGGAGATATGGAAGCAGGAAACGGAAGAGGAAATCTCGGTAGAGGAAGCACCACAACTAATGGAAATGCTCGACCCACTACCAAGAGAAACCTGGGTTGACCGGTTAATGCTAGTAACCAAAATGCTAAAGCCAATGTGAGTGCTGGAAATCCACCGCTAGATATGAGGGCGATGTATTAGTTCTTTGTTTGCTTGATGCAAGTTGGTGCTGCTGCTGGAGTTGCTGGAAATGGAGAAGGAGCAAATCCCGTGGCTTTAGTTGGGAATATTGCTTTACTGAGTAGAGATTACACAAGTTTGGGTGGGAAGCCATTCATGAGAACAGAGAATGCCTTAGAAGTTTAGAATTGGCTGTTGCATTATGAGCATATATTTACTGATTTAGGTCTGAATGATGGGCATAAAAGGAGGTTGGCCTCTAGACTGTTGCAGGGGTCAGCACTACATTAGTGGAACAGTGTCACCGTCGGAGTTCCGGAAGAACCGTTAACTTGGAATGATTTTAAGATGAGATTTGAGCATAAGTTTGTATCTGAGTTTGCTAAGTCCGAGCTAATAAGGAAATTTATGGATTTAGTGCAAGGAGAGATGTCAGTAGTTGAGTATGTTTCTAAGTTTGAAGAGCTGTCTAGATATGGGTATGCTCTTATAGATATTGACATTAAAAGGAATGAAAAGTTCATTCTAGGACTGAGACTCGAGCTTGATAGAATGACGATGACACATGTCCATGATCCTTGTAATATTGTGGTGGAGATTGCTATTAGCCATGAGGAGTTGATTGCCGAATTAGTTAAAGAGAAGTCAGTGGAAACCCAGGGTTCTCAAGGGAAGAAGAGGAAGTTCTTTAAAAGGAAGGGAGCCCAGAAGGGAGACACAGCTAAGAGTTCAAAGGCTGAGGTCGTTTGTTATAAGTTTGATAAGAAGGGTCACTTTTCTAACAAATGCCGGTTAGGAATGGGAAGAAGGCTGCAGTTAAGAAGAATGTGAAATGCTTCAACTGTGTCAAGTTGGGCATTACAAGAATCAGTGTCCAGAGCCAGTCAGGGAGGACAAAGGAATGGTTTTTGCTATTGGGTCAGCTAGGCCTACTGTAGCAGATAAGGGAAAGACTATGATGGAAGGTACGCTTTCGATTCAAAGTATTTCCGTTAGATTACTTTTTAATACTGGTGCATCACATTCATTTATATCTCAGTGTTTGGTTGATAGATTATGCCTAGAACCCACCTACCTTGTTACTTCCTTAAGGGTTGCGAATCTTATAGGAGGATATGTAACTCTAGGGTTGAGATGTGACCAGTTAGAACTTGACTTGTTAGGTCATAAGTTTGCATGCAATTTGTATGTTATTAATTTCGTAGAATTCGGGATCATTTTGGGAATGGATTGGTTGAGTAGGTATGAGGCTAGAATATTTTTCTAGGATAGAGAGATATCACTGGGACACCCTGATAGTCAGAACCAAGCGATATTCTTGGTAGAGAATACTTACCGAAGTGTTAGTGGTTTGCTTAATTCTATGGAGAAAAGTGATGAGTTAAGTCAGGATCAGGTAGCAAGAGAGTTTCCAAATGTCTTTGGGTCAGTCACTAGATTACCCCCTAAAAGAGCTGTTGAGTTTAGAATAGATCTTGTGCCCGGAGCTGAACCTGCGAGTAACCGCCTAGCAGAATGACACCAACTGAGATGAAGGAATTGAAGGTGCAGCTAGTGGATCTAGAAGGAAAGAATTTTATTAGACCAAGCAGTTCACCTTGGGGAGCGGCCGTGGTGTTCCTGAAGAAACCAGATAGGTCGTTAAGGATGTGCATTGACTATCGTAAACTGAATGAAAGGACAATTAAAAATAAGTATCCTTTACCCAGAGTAGATGATTTGTTCGATCGGTTGGATGGAGCCAGAGTATTCTCCCAGTTAGACTTAGCGACATGTTTCCATCAGTTAAGAGCGGTGGAGGACTGTATTCCTTTAGCAGCATTTCGAACTAGATATGGTTCATACGAGTGGTTGGTAATGCCGTTTGGATTGATGAATGCACCTGCTTTCTTCGTAGATTTGACGAATCGAGTTTTCCGAGAATACTTGGATAGGTTTGTTCTGGTGTTCATAGATGAAATTCTAGTATACTCTAAGGATGAGAGGGAGCATGGAGTTCATCTTAGGGTGGTGCTTGAGACGCTGAGGCAGAATCAATTAAAGGTGAAGTTTACCAAGTGTCATTTTTGGAAGAAAGTGGTTAAGTTTCTTGGTCATGTGGTTTTAGGAAAAGGATTGTCGGTCAATCCAGATAAGATCGAAGCTGTTAATAATTGGAAGAGATCGGAGATGGTGATTGAGATTAGAAGTTTCCTTGGACTTGCTGACTACTACCGAAGATTAATTAAGGATTTCTCGCAGATAGTAGCGCCCTTAACTAAGCTAACCAGGAAGGAGGTGAAGTTTGTTTGGCACGACAAATGTGAGGAAGCATCCTTAAGTTAAAACATTTGTTGACTAATGCACCTGTGTTAGTAGTTCTAGACGGAAACCAAGGGTTGGTGGTATACACCGATGCATGTGGAACTGGTTTAGGAGCAGTATTGATGCAGAATGGTAAGGTTATTGCCTATGCATCTAGGCAACTTAGACCACATGAAGTAAGATATCCTACTTATGGTTTGGGGTTGACAGCTGTGATTTGCGCATTGAAAATCTGAAGACGTTATCTTTTAGGGGAGAGGTTTGAGCTTTATACCGATCATAAGTCTTTATGGTATTTATTCTCTCAGAAGGAGTTGAATATGAGACAGCAGAGGTGGTTGGAGTTTTTAGCCGCTTATGATTTTGGTATAGAATATACACCAGGAAAAGGTACTAGGGTAGCAGATGCTCTTAGTAGAAACATCAGAATGTGGTGTTAGCTATGTTGGCGGAGTGGAAAGATTTGGAAGCTCTGGCCAGTTGTGGAGTGCAGTTAAGATCAACTACTGGTTCTAGTTAGAGTTCTATCAGATTATCTTGTTTGGAAGTTCGACCAGTATTGATTGAGACAATTGCCTCTAAGCAGAAGGAGGATCCCATACTAGCTGAGAGGATCAGGAGACTTGAGAATGGAATAGAGATTGATGATTTAAAGGATTTTAGCCTTGACTAAAAAGGATGGCTAAGAAAGAAGGGACGGTTGTGTGTTTCGAATGTGGGGGACTTAAGGAAGGAAGTTCTTGGTGAATGTCATCGATCAAAGTTTACGATTCATCCTGGAGGAACCAAGTGTATGAAGAGAAGCTTCTATTGGGAAGGCATGAAAAGGGATATTGGGTTGTGGGTTAGACAGTGTGCAAACTGTCAACAAGTGAAAGCCGAACATCAGAAGCCAAGTGGATTGCTTCAAACTTTAAAGATTCTAGTTTGGAAATGGGATTCGTTATCTATGGATTTTATAGACGGGTTGCCAAGGTCAAATAGAGGTAATGAAATTATATGGGTTATAGTGGACAAATTGACCAAGAGTGCCCATTTCATTCCAGTTAAGTCAACCAGGACGACACCTATTTTAGCCAAGTTGTTCATGAAGAACATAGTTAGACTGCATGGAGTTCCTAGTAGTATAGTCAGTGACAGAGATACTTTGTTTACTAGTGAATTCTGGAAGAGTCTACAGGAGCTGATGGGCACCAAGCTTAATATGAGTACTGCATATCACCCTCAAAAAAATGGGCAGACAGAGAGAGTCAATAAGGTACTCAAGGATTTACTGAGAGCTTGTGTATTAGACTGGTGGATCTTGGGAAGATCACCTACATTTGATTGAGTTTTCCTATAATAATAGCTATCAGACTAGTATAGGAATGGCGCCATTTGAAGCTTTGTATGGAAGACCATGCAAATCACCATCATGTTGGTTAGAGACTGGAGACAGATTAGTCTTGGGTCCACATTTAGTTAGAGAGGCGTCAGAAAAGGTTGATTTAATCCGAGGTAGGATGAAGGAAGCTCGGTCCAAACAGAAGAGTTACGCGGATAAAAGGCGTAAGGACTTAGAATTCTCAGTTGGAGATAAGATTTTCATCAAGGTATCACTTATGAAGGGCGTGGTATGATTTGGAAAGTCGGGGAAGTTAGCCCCAAGATATGTAGGTCCATTCCAGATTTAGAGAGGATTGGAAAGCTCACATATAGAATAGAGTTGCCGAGCGGTTTGGCAGGTGTCCATAATGTATTTCATGTCTCATCTTCGCAAGTATGTGCATGATCCAGAGACTGCTATACCTTCGATAGGATTGGATGACTTGGTGGTAGAGCCTAATTTGACTTTTGTTAGACAACTAGTTTGGGTTGTAGCTAGAGATGAGAAAAGATTAAAGAACAAGACAGTCAGGTTGGTGAAGGTTTAGTGGAGAGATAACGAGGACTGTACTTGGGAGACAGAGGAGAGGATTAGAGATACTTATCTTGATCTGCTTTGAGGGTATGTCTATATTAGATTTGTATAGATAGTTGCTAGTCAGTTAGGCTAGTATGGTTGTTAGGAATTGTTACAGATGATTGCTATGTTTAGTATTTCGTCCTTACCGAATTTTGAGGACGAAATTCTTTAAGGGGGGAGCCTGTAACATCCCTAATTTTTGATAACATTATTCAGAAAATTTAATTATATAAATTAAATAGAATAATGATGATAAAGAGATTGAGATTTGAATAAAATATAAGATATGGCCGTGTTTATCAACAAAATAAATGGGCTTTAATTGGGTTTAAGGGCTAATTTAGTTACACGTGGGCATATTAGTAAAATAGCCTCCTTATTATTTTACACAGCTATTACTCCTCATTTTGTCCATTCATGTTTCATTTTTCTCACGATCAAAAACACAAATAACCCTAAGATAGCCGGCCATTATCTAGGAGGAAAAGAGGAATTTTGATCTAAAGCTAAGCATCAAGCTAGGAAGGATTAATCAACACCAAATCTCAAGTTCCTTATCAAATCTAAGGTGAATAATAATTCTTATCGTCTCTTTTTGGTTTTATAATCATGCGATTTCAGATTTGAATATTTATTTTGTTCCCATAATATATTAGATGATGATATGCTCGAATTTATGGATTGTTTGATTTAAACCATTAAATTATATGAAATCCGTACGGTTTTAGGATCAAACAGTGATTTTCTGATTTTAAAATGCCATGAAAATTTTTATGTTAAGTAAACCATGATTTTGGAGATGGGTTTTAATTTTTGGAATTTTCCAAGTTATGGAAATTTTACCATGAATTTTTGATGGAAAATATGAAAAAATTGGGTTAAATATTTATTTTGTGAATTTCAAGAAGAAATTGGGTCTAAAATTTTAATATGTTTGATTACATGATTAATTTGAATTTCTGTTATTTTTGAGGACTTTTCCCGGTGGATTTATTTGGGGAAATAAATTATTTTAAAGGAAGGGCTTTTCTGCAAATGTCGGTTTTGTTATTACGAAAGACTTTAACGTTAAAATCCTTTGATTATATCTGAATATATGCGGCAGTTTTATTGGAAAAATATTTGAAAAGATTAAAGTAGCAAACGAAGGAGTTACATGTGGTAGGATTAGTTATAAAGTAATTACCATTTTTGGATATAAAACATCTTTTCAAAAAAAAGGAAGTTCTGCCTATTTCCAGAGGAATACCTTTCAACTCCTGGACCTCTACCGTCCTAGTCGAAACCATAAGTGTCGTAACCCATAAAGCCAGAACCAAGGCATATGGTATCAATGGAAATTGATACGAAGTGTGATGGTAAGTAAGCGGAAGGTAGGGTGTCGAAAGCTATGCTTTCATCATAGTCGAAACCAAGGATCCAACTTATAAAGATCTATGCCTGCCTAGTTTTTGAAGAGCCTTCGACCAAGTCAATACCCTATAGAGTCGAAACCTTAGCTTGTTTTCTAAAGCTAATTTCCTGCTTTGATTTACTTAAAGTTTTCAACATAGTTGAAAGCTAGGCTTTCAAAAGGAATTCTACAAACGGCTTTCGAAGGGTTTCTTTTTCTTTAAGTAAAAGCTTTCAAAAGGGAATGGTTTCGACCTAGTCGAAGCCTAGCCGCTACTCTACCTTTTGACCTTGTTGACCAGTAATGCTTTCGAAGGGTGGCACTTGTTTTTATCTTAAACCCGACCTTTTCCTAACTGTTGTCGAAAGGGGTTGGGGTTTCGAAGGAGATAGAGTCGAAAGGGGTTTCGACTCAGACCTTCAAAGTTTTAATTTTAAGGTCTTTTGCTTTCGAATGAGATGGCTCCGACACCATTAATTTTTCCCAATTCTAGTTTTTGTTGGTTTCGAATGAGATACTTTCATATATAATCAATTTGGCCCAAATGTTGATTTTAAAGAAGTAAACCTAATGCTTTCGAAAGGGGTACTTTCGTATGTTTTGAAGCTTTATGTTTTAAAGGATGACTTAATACTTTCGAAAGGTACCAATGATTTCGAAAGAGGATATTGTCCAAGTATTTCGAAAGGTATGTATACTATGTTTTGAAAAGAAGTCTTTGCTTTCGAAGGAGGCTATCCAGGGTTTTGAAAGAGATGTTTTTATGATTCCAAAACACAACCCAATCTCAATTTTAAAAGTAATTACCATGACATAAATAAAGACTTTGGAAATACTATTCACATTGTTAGTAACCCATAACTGTATCTTAGGGAAAGGGTAGAATAACTAGTTAGGTTGGCCCAGTAGTGAATATAACTTAACAGATGTTAAATTCTTAATCTAATGATATTGGTAGGGGCCAATAGGTTTACAGTAAGCCCATGAAAACTATATGATATTAGCAAGGAGAATAGGTTCAAAGTCAGCCCATGAAAATTATGTTTGATACTGGCAGGGGCCAGTAGGTTTGTAGTTAGCCCATGAAAACTATATACGGATTAAGATATTGGCAGTCAGCCATTAGGTTCCTAGTTAGCCCATGAAAACTGGGATAAGAAATATGATACTGGTGATACTAATAGGTTCTTAGTTATCCTATGAAAACTAAGTAATTGGACAAACAGTCCATAAACATTTAACATATTAATAGTAACCCTGGAACTATAATTGAGACAGATAGTCGGAATGAATGGGGGATGGGTAATCCAGAATTGATTTACTTGTTTTGCATATCATCATTATATTTTGAAATACTATGTTTACCATTGTGGATGTAGGAAGCACAGTATATGGTTTTGTAAATGTTTTGGGATACTAGTGAGAGGGAAACCCGTCCGCTAAGCAGCGTGGTCTCACTAGATATCTAAGTGGTTCGGGATGATAGACTATTATTCATACCAGGCTTTTT
The DNA here is from genome assembly GCA_030737815.1 of Allium fistulosum. NCBI lineage: Eukaryota > Viridiplantae > Streptophyta > Magnoliopsida > Asparagales > Amaryllidaceae > Allium > Allium fistulosum. The sequence goes on along the minus strand of CM060906.1, from coordinate 248,367,718 downwards.
ATCCGACTCGAAGTTTTTGTTTTCCCCTTCAATTCTCGGGTACTTAATTGATTTTGGAGTAGGTTGAGAGTTAAAGGTATTTTGGTTTTCTCTTTAGACGAATAAAGCTTCCAGAGGTGTCAGGGAGGCAGTTAGTATCTTAAGTTATTTTATTTCCGCTGTGTGTTTGGTTGTAAAGGCAAACTATTTGTATGCCTCAGATTTACTCTGATTAACCAAGAGGGCATCCTCGCATGTTGCTCTTGGTGTATTTTGTTATTATATGTTATTTGAACGTGGTTTTTCGAATGGGAATTATGTATCAAATTGAAATGTTTTGAAATGGAATGTGGATTTTATCCGCTGTTTAAATTTCTTCCATATTCTTGTGTTTCTGTGTATCTAATATCACCATATTTGGTCGCCAAGAATTAATAACTATGGATTACTGCAGCATCCGTGGCCGTTAGTTTTGGGCCTCCAAGTAGGGGGATGTTACAATGCCACACCTGTATTGACCCCTAAACATAGGGCCACGACCAAGCTATTCATGTTAGCACCCCTAGCTTTGGTGGTTTCTTTGTTGAAATGGTTAACATACGGCCGCAGGCTTTCTAAAGGACCTTGCTTGATGTTTCCTAGTTCACTAGCCATCATGACATGGGTTTTAGAAGTGAATAAACGAGTCTAGAAATCTGCGCACAGTTGGGCCCAGAACTGATGATGCTCGGCCGTAGATGTAAGAACCAGCAAGATGCCGGTTCTGTAAGAGTTAATGGAAAAAGCAAACAGTTTGTCGAGCTGGAAAGTTGGCCGATATGGGTAATGGAACTGAAGGCAATAATGTGGTTAGATGGGTCAGCACTCTCATCATACTTGTCAATAGGAAGCAATGCATACTGCTACCGATGGATATAAGTGTTCAGAATTTCATTGGAGAATGGTTCTCCATTCTCCTAATCAGAGATTTCTTCTCCAACTGTATTCAGGACTTGCATTCTATTAAGTTGCTGACGAAGGATATGCATTTCTTCCTTAAGGCCCGCATCGGCTTATTAAGGGATGTTTTTTCCATCCATGGGCTGAGGACTCGGCTTGTGCCTGGATGGTGTAGGAGATCGATTACGAGTTAGAGAATATTGAGAATAAGGAGCAGGAGACCTCTCCCTATGCACATAAGGCGACCTAGAATGTGCATCATGCCCTTCTATCAATCTGTTTTTGGCCACACCCCTGTGAGATAGAGTGTTCCAAAAGAGTCACATAAGCCCTGCCCGCGGTAGTGACACCGCCATTGAGGCGGTCAAAAGTAGAAGTACGTAGGCGATCAAAAACTATAGCCATTTCTTTGAAAGGGAACGATGACGTCTTAGCTCTATAGGCACAACCACATTCGAGACGATATCAATTTGACTAAGCATGCACGCAACATAATTTCTGTGATGAGCATGAACATCTGTGAGTTGGGTTTTAAGCACTATCCTTTCCTAAGCCTCAACGACGTTCATGAAGTCATAGGTGTTGGAAAGCATGGGTCTGTGAGAAGGTAAGTCGACGAGGTTGAATGTAGGAGGAGTTGGTGGGACAAAGTTGAGTTGGTGGGACAAAGTTTATAGTAGCTTAGGCATCCAACAACGTCCTCAAGCTATTTGCTTTGTGGACTAGCTGGCCAACATTTGGTAGCTGTAGCATCACAGTATGCCATATTTCATCATTAGTACTAAGACCGACTTAGACAACACCGGTGAGAGTGTTGCCATTAGTTTCATGCTCGTTGTAGTTGTTACCTTCGACTGGTGGGAGATTGTCCATGTTACAAGTCAGATCATATTTTTTTAGAGAAAGGTGAAGAAAGGCGAGAGCTGTAGGGGGAGGACCTTTTCTGGGACCAAAATTTTGATTATATTTTTAGCCAACATCAGAATTATACTAACGCGTAAGAGCAAAGATTACTTGTTAATCACTGGTCTTAAAATGGAAAATAAGGGAGAAAGTAAGCGATTAAAGTAAATACACCGAATATAAAGTGGTTCGGCGAGCTTGCCTACGTCCACTATGAAGTCCTCTTACTATATTTCTCCCTTATAATTATAGGGAATTAAAAGAGAATAAAAAAAAGTGAAACACTTAAGACTAATGAAGTACCTAATCTTAGGAATTTGTTGTGTGAAGAGCTATGAATTGTGTATAGTACCCAAAATTCATATATTTTCCAACCCCTTTGAAGTGGTAATGTGTGGGATATTTGCAGTAGCTGAAATAGATGATGGAAGAGCACCTATCCATTGATCCGGTCGCATGGGTCGATGGAAGACAACTGTAAAGATGCAAAGGGATGTGTGTTTGAGAAACATACCAAATATCCCTTTGTACCATGCACTGACTTTGCATTTAATACGCATTAAATGCTGATGGCTTGCTACAGGAGTAGCCATCACTTTGTCGCCTAACAACAGTGCTTCATACAGACAGACAGACAACTGTAAAGGTGCAATGGGATGTGTGGCTGAGAAACATACAAATTATCCCTTTGTAGCATGTGTAGGCTTTGCATTTAATGCACATTAAATGCATATAGCTTACCACATGGTAGACATCACTTCAGTTGCCTAGCTATTGGGCTTTGTACGGGTGGACGATAGCTTGTCGTTTACTTATGTATGCCTATGTGGTAAGGCTTACTGAGCTGGCTGGTTGGATGTTGAAGGCATGATGGAAATTGAAGGTAACTAGGGACCAAGCCGTGGAGCTAATGCCAAGCTGGATGTGAGATGATAGGGTGGGCTGCTAGGGATTGGTTGAAGGCAGCTGTACCGAAGGTAGGATGAGGATGAACCACACCTAAGCCAACCTTGTCAGATATGCTATCTGTTGAGGTAGCCTGGAGTAGTGCTGGCCGACAACTAAAGTGGCATCGAGTGGACGAGCTGACTTGGAGTCGGCTAAAAGTGTGTTGACATAAGAGAGCCGGCTGTCTTGGTACCAGGTTGGAGTGGATTAGGCAGGGTTATACTTGGCTTTTCACTCGTTTTGGTAGTAGGCTACCTAGGGATAAGGTGGTTGGTCTCCGTCTTGATGCCTTGTTGTGTAGATGGGATGGTTTGAGACCAACCTGGGTCTGAGCTTGCATGAAATGGTAGGTCAAAGTATAGCTGGGTTGGCTTTGATTAGGCCAGACTATGCTTTAATCGACTTGCTAATTACTTGTGAGAAAATTGAGTAACAATATACGTAAACTATATATTCATTATTATGTTGCACATGCACATTATACATATATGCGTGTTTAATGATATACTCATAATTATATACAAGTCAATTTTAATTAACTCGTTAATTATTTAAATCAGAAAATTAAATAAAATTGGATTTTACTTAAATTAACTAGATTGTATCTAGTATAACCCATTAGACTTCATAGGCCACCTATGATTCAAATAGGGAAAAAGTTTAGATATACCCATTTAACCTGCTGTAGCCAACCTGGTTTCAACAATGGTATCAAAGACCAAATAGTCCATGCAGTCTATATAGTCAACATTTAAGGCTAACTGGTTAAATTTACTTATCCAATGGGTGTAGAGAAAAGTAGTATCGAGGCTTAGGTTGAATAATCCAGTATTCAGCACTCCCTAGCTACCGACCAAGCCCAATGGTGGAGTAAGTCCAAAAGGTTGGCCCAGATGTAAATTCTAGAGTTATTTGTGCCATTGGCTAATTTTCAAATTAAGATTTTGAAATTTGAAAATTTGGAAAATATATTCTAAATTTAAATATAAATGAAATTATATAGGTTATAAAATAAATATAAAATTTTCAATAAATGTTATGGAAAATGATATAATTAATTTCAAAATGTAATATATATATATATATGATTTATTAGTCTGATTATTTAAACTAAATAAAATGATCAATTAAAGGGTTTTAATTAAACACATAGTGTATGTGTATATGTATATATATGTATATGTGTGTGTATTTGTGTGTGTATGCAACTATATATTTATCTTAAATTTGTTTAAGATGAATTATATTAAATTTTAAAATTAATCTAAATATCTAATTAAAATTTTGAATTAAATAAATTATTAAATAAAATTAATTAAAAGTTAATTAATTTAAATATATTGATATGAATATATAAATAAACTATAAATGTTGAAGTTATTAATTTATTTTAAACAGTTTAAGATAAAAAATAATAAAAATATTAAACTTCAAATATTTTGTATAACGTAAATTAATTAAATATAATTTAAATACTAAAAGTAAAATAGAATTAATTAGATATGATTTAATTAATGAGATAAGAATTAAATAAATTAAATAAGATATGATTAACAGAATACATATATACATTATATAAGTTAATTAAAGTATAAATAGTATAAACAAATTATACTTATATAACTATATATGTATAAAATAATGTAAAAGGAATCGAAGTAAACCCAAAATAGGTTTTTGAAATAAGTACATATATAAAGTACATACACCTGATTTCAAATGTGTTTGACACTTAAATCATAGTGGCGTTTCATAAGAAACACATTATTCCTTAAGTCAATATCACTTGATGTGTATTTTTTTTGAAAATGGATTCATTTATTAATAACTAACAAATATAGTACACCCATAATACAATGCAACAATAACACCAATTACACCGCCCTTACGATCATGATCACCTTTACCCACAAAACTACCCAATCCAGCCTACTTACTAAAATCAACATCTTCAAAATCTAAGACCTAAAATGTCACTGCTCTATCCTGAATCAAAGAGTGACTTCCATTGTCGCAACAAGTACACGTATTCTATCTTATATTCATAACAACAAATGCTTACTCGTTGTGTTTCATTCAAGGATACAGGAGTATATAATACCTGCCCTTTATCGAGGTATATGTGCATTACACAGATACCATCTTTTCCTGTACACATCACGTAATGGCTTAATCCATAGATCGGTTTCTCATGCCCAACAACTACTCTGCAAATATATTCCTTCTTCCACATCGATTGGTTATAGTAACTGCCCCCTAACCAAGAAAAGTTATGCAACCTTCATTCTCTCCAGCCGTAACCGCATATGCTTTCATCCATCATTGAGTCACAATGTCGACTTTCTAGATCTAGTAACCGCCACCATTTCTGTGTGTAGTTCATTGAAACCCTAGAAAACACGTCGGAACATTCCAAAATATTGGTACTTGAAACCTTCCATTTGCGAGTGCATGGATGCTGAAATAAGATCTGAACTTCTGACCAAGATCTGAATGTGTTGTAATTCGTCCATTTGATTTGCGATATTCCCAAGCTTATGCACTGCCTACAGTCGTGCAAATTCTTGTAATTCGTATCTTGACTGTAGAACGCAATGCTTGGAAAATTATTGAAAGATGGAATAGCCAACACCTTATTATATTCTGCTTCTATGCTTCTTCGTCACATTTATTATAATCGAAATCATAATTCCATATACCAAAATAAAACTGTAAATCACCAGGCACTAAAAAATTAGGACGTTGTGGTTTCTACCCAAATCATACTTGCCTGAAGTATAAACATTGAAATTCTGTGGGCTATAACAAATTCGCCAACACCTAAACTCGGTATTTGAATTATGAATCTCACCCTATTCATGTGAAGCACTCAGCATATTGTCGCGATTATAGGCATGTAGGGTTAATAGGAATTTTGCAGTAGGACTGCCAATTGATCCTTGCATACCAAATCATGAATGCATCACTGTCTATTTTGGTTTTAGATCCCAAAATCAAGTATTGGTTGCTTGGTCTTAGTTTTGAATAACGGTTTCAGACATACAATAACAGGGTTACGAGATCCCATGAAAAATTTGAGAACGAATAGCCTGTTTCTCCCGCATATATATACTCAATGTGTGTGTAAATATATATTAAAGATTATGAATCCTTGATATATAGAGTTGCCCTCTACCTTTTATATATTAATAGATTCTTGCATATGCACTAGTTGTTGAGCAAACTTAAGTTTGGGCTGTTATGTGTAGTACTATAAATATATCGCCTAGACAAGATAGGATACGCGGACGTATTTGTTGAGCCAACCCAAGATACATGCATTATACTTAGGTCGTTGCGAAATGGTCGGTAAGAATGAATAATCTCTCTTAGAAAATGCATGGTCGAGGTTGGGATTAGGCAAGGACTACGATAAGGAGCCGATAAAGAGTTATCCATCGCTTACGAGCCTATGACTTGCTGAGCTAACTCAAGGTCAGAATCCCAAGGCAAGAGAGTCCTAAATCTCACTAGGGAAATCGTAAGCTTTCCATATTTATTTTAGAGTTTTGAAAAGTATAAAACTATAGTGGAAGCCCTATTAGAAAAATGAAATGAAGGCATTTAAACTTTCTAATATTGTAAGAATATATGTTACACAAGTTAAAATAATATACTTCAAAAAATTGTGCAACTGATATATCTGATAAAATGTTTATCGGTTAAAATACACAAATAAACTAAATTAAGATTAACATAGAAATATAAAATATACTTACCAACAAATATTTTGGCATTTTGTCAATTCAAAAGTCATGCATGAGCCAAATTATAAAACTACCGAATACATTTGTACCTGAGTCACTTAGGTGTTATTTGCCCAAGCCTTTGTATTGTCTTCAATGAATTTTTAACTCTTAAGGAATATAATAACATGGATATTGATCCAAATTTGATTACTATAAATGTTATACGCTAAATAGCCACGATTGGTTATGTACGAAACCTCGATGTAATTAGTTAATCGAAATGAGCAAGTAAACCATGATGTAAGATCACGTATTCAATGCGATGATTATAGTAAGTATCTTGTTATGTAAGATGTAGCACTAGACCAAGGGCTACTAGATGGACCTTGGAATTTGATTATCGAAATGTCGATTTGATCAGTTTATGTAAAGTGCAACTTATTCTATATCCTTAAAGGTTAAGGATGACTAAATGCACTTTTGTAAAGAGTTGGGTGCGATTTTGCACTAAGAGTTTCCTTTGAATGGTTCGACCATTTTTTTGAAAAGAAAGCCAATGCATGTGAGTGGATGCAACTTAGGCACAGTTGGGATGAAGATGATGAATTGTCACCTCTACTTCATGAAGAGACATCAAAAACAAGAAGTGTAAAAAATAATAGTAGGTACTTAATATGGATTGAGAAATGTGATTTCTATTCAAATTATATTTTTATATAGAAAATTGTTTACCGTGAGAGTTATTTCTTTGAGTTCTAGATACTGGATCTAAAACTCTTTACTGTAAACTAGTTACAGTAACTAAAATTAATAGCCCACCATTGGATCATCTCCAAACTTTCTATGAAGCTTCACCATAATATTCTCTTTCATCCTCGAAAGCTTAGTGCTAGTCTAAAGAAGTCGAATTGGATAGCTATGAACGGGTTTAGAGATGGATCGATACCGATCAATCCTACCCATTCCTTAGTCGCTTTTTCGGAGTTAAGCCCTAAGTTTCCCACTAAGTCCCCTCAAGTTGTCCCGAAGCCATCCCACACTTGCCTCGAGTCAACCTCCCAAAACCCCCAAGCAGCATAAGGTCAGACATGAAATAAGCCTGAAGAGACCCTAAAGCACCCCTAAAGTCGCCCTAAAGTCACCAACCCATTTCACTTTGCCCAGTTTTTCCCATGACCAACTTAGAGTTTTGAGGCCATCAGATTGAAGCTGACCACCATACAAAAATTATAGTTTGGCCATACATCGAACCCCATTTTCTATCCGACCATACAACCGGACCGAAGTCAGCCTAGGTTTTTTAGTACTCGGACCAAAGTTGACATCGAACAGCCATACAGCCAAACCAACCTCCTACAAGCCTTGAGTAAATACTATGTTATTGCTTCTTTAACCTAAAGTTTTCTTGAGTTTGTCACCAAGTCAACCCAAACACCCCATATGTCAAACCGAACACTTAGTCAATTTCCATACTATTTTAACCAAGTCATCACATTAATATTCCATCTTAACCCAGCCATTGTGATCACCATCTCAACTTGCACAACACGACACAACGATACAATTCCATACATCTTAAAGCCGATTTGTCGAAGTTCAATTCAATACGAATCTCCCATCCTTTGTGCATCGACATGGAGAGTACATTATTACTCTTTTTACACTGGGATCCCCAACCATAGAATTTATTACCAACCCCAAATGGTTCTTAAAAGCATTTTCAAGCATTCAAACATACAAACTTACAGACACAACATTCAAACAATCATCTTGTCATGACAATTCACATCAAAATATCTTCATAGCTTAGCCTAACATTCGTATAAACAACCACACAACCAAATAACATGTTTTTATCATTTTAAATTCAATATTATTTCAGTTTTAGAATACAAATAACGGTAGATCATAATTTCTACTTTAAAATTGGATTCAAAAAATGTCTAAACTTATAGATTTATATATAGCAAGCCTAGGTATGATAAATCACTTACTAATCATCCAAAAATCAATGGAAAACATACAAATCGAGGTTGATTCAAAATAAACAACAATTATTTATTTAATAATCATATTTTAGTTTTGGAAACATTTTGAAAACACATTTAAAATATATATCTATATTTATAATAAAGTAAGAGAATAAAATCACTCACTCAGAGTGTAGAATCGACAAAAATACCACACAAGCGTAGATTCACCAAAACAAGAGTACATCTAAATTTGGACAACAACTACATGCTTTTAAAAACACAAAAAATATAGAAGACCTTTTCTAATCTCTTTTCTAATCCCCATTTTAATTAATTGACTTAGGATAAATTTATTCAAAAAATGATATAGATTTAGTAGAAGAAGGTCAACGGTGGTTAAGAAATGTTAGGGGATGTTTAGAGATATTTTTATACTGATTAGAGGCTGCTATGAAGGCTACTCCTAGCCCTAATCCCGAATTGGGTTAATGTGATGCACTAATCACTTCTTAATTACCTTCTAATCAGCCTAAAAACAGCCTAGACTTAAAAACGGTCATATCTCCAAATCCATAAACCCAAAAATCTATTATGACCATTCTACGAAAAAGAAACCATCATTACTTTTAGTTTGAAAGTGGTTTGAGACCATAATTCCACTCCCATCAAATGTTATAGGTCTTACAAGATTTTCAGGGTCAAAACAATTTAACAAAAATTCTAAGAGTGAAAAATATCACTACTGAACATCACCCAAAGTTATACCCTCATATGACCCAATTTGAATTTTAAATTAATGTTTTAGGATTCTTTGATACGTAAAGTACGAGTCGTTACACTCTCCTCTCTTTAGGAATTTTTCCCCTGACCATCAAATAAGATAACGTCAAACAATATAGTTACCCCCACATGCTCTAGTGTGGTTCGTAAGGATTCCTAGCTCCCTAATAGAGGGAGAGTGTTCAAGCCTTGGTAGCCGCACTTTAGCGGCCTGATATTTACAGAGGCATGTAATAGTCCTTTAAATGAGTTAAAATCTCGGGATCGAATAGTGCGACTTTGAGGGTTTGAATTAAAATAGGGTGGGGCGGTGGCCGACCCTCTTGCATCCCTGACCTATGAAAGTAGGTTTAAAGAAAAAATATACTTACCTAACATTCCTAACAATCATATGCAAGCATACACTAAGCAATCATAAGCAAGAATGAAAACCTATGCCTACCCTAGCATTTAAGGTACAAAACTACTCTTCTTGATATCATAAGAAATGCGATAAATAGAAAGTCTTATCAAGTAAAGATCTTCAGATAAGTGGTCCTCATGCCCTCCTCGGCATCTCTCGAACTATTGCCCCCGCTTTCACTCTTGTCTATGGTAGTCCATTAATATATATTCCTATTTTCATCGGGGAATCCCTAGCGATTGCAACAACCCACTAAGCTTCTTTCGCTCAACTTCCACTATTTGGTAATTCTTACACTTCGATCCTGACGTTCACCTTCATCATTTCTGAATAAAATATTGCCCATGCATTTTACTACGATCGAAATGTAAAATCAATCTCCAACGATGGAAATCTCCTCGTATCACATCCCTAAACCATCAATGTTAGGTATACATGGTCTGCTATCTATCTCGCCAACACTTCTGGCTCTAGTTCTCTAATACCCCATGGGATTTAAATGTATATTTTATCAGTAGGGGTGAAATGGTAATTTTTAAATGTTGGAATTAGGCGACAGAAACTGTACCAATGCGTAGAGCTCAATTTCTTAGTCAAGACGCTATATTTGTTTGTCTGGATCGGAGTTTGTATCAAGAAGTTAAGTGTATATTAAGTTATGGATTTTGATTTGTTTAAATGAGCAAAAGCCCATTTGGATGAAGCGACGGTTCAAAAATTTATATAATAGCTGAGTAGTTTTGAATTCATTTTCATTCACATACGATTTCAGTTCTAACTTCTCCTTCTTCTTCCAACTCTCTATTATCATAGTTCTCTTCCAAATCTAAACCAAATCATATATATAAGATGAGTACGAGAAGAGCTATAGGAAGTTACCTATTATTACTGAAATCGAGGAACTTTGAAAAACAACATTTCCAGACAATAAGGAAATGGAGAATAATTAGGTGATTTCTGGGGCTTGGCGACGTCGATAGGTGAGTGGGAATCATTATTGGGTTACATAGTGTTCACATGAAAGTATTATTCGTTGTTTGATTGCTAATGTAGATTAGTGGATGTTGAATTTGGGTAAATTGGATTAGAGGATAAATATTGAAGTAAATATAGGATTAAACAGTGTTAATGATAATTGATTTAGGGTCAAATTAGTGTTAGAGATAAATATTAGGGTTAAATTATCAAATTATGATGGTTTTGATGGAAATAATGGACATATAATATATATACATACATATATATATATATATATAAAGTTAGGATAGTAGGTAATAATGTTTAGGAGGTATAGAAACATACCAAATAAAAAATGATGAAGCAAATTCAAAATAGGAAAGAAAATAGTTCAGATCATTCTATTTTCTAGCATTCAACATGTACATCAGTCCACCAGTGTTATGTGCACCGGTCCACTAGTGCAGCATTCAGATTGCCAGGTTGAACCTAGACCAGAGCTAAAGCATTTTTACTTCAGCTAAGCCTATAAGAAATAGATGACGGGCGACGTCTTGGTTTCTCTACAAAATCAGGAAGTGTTTAATGTCCAAAAATGAAAATGTGCTTCGATGATTGTGCATTGTGATGAGTCATTTATTAAAGGAGTTAGGCTGTGTTTACCTACCTTTTATCTGTATGTGAGTTAGTTTAAGTTTATCTAACCCATGTTCTTGTTTACATTTACGGGGTTAGGCTTTGTTTAACTATATCCTAGGGTTAGTCTCTATCTAACTAACTCTCATTTGTACATATTGACGAGTTAATATATGTTTAACTAACTATTTTTCCCTCTATTGTATGTTTAATGTTGTTAAACTATAATGTAGCAATTCTATATTGTAATGATCATGATAGACTAACATTTTGATGCAGGTGAGACGATTTCAGGTATAGTAAGTATTAGCACTCATATGATGTTTATAAAATCATGTTATCATTATATACTTGGAAATATTTTTACCCACTAAACATATATGTCTAACCCCCTCCTCATACACTACAGGTTAACTAAGTAGTTTTGGAGTGTACGGTGTTTGAAGACGGTGACTATGAAGACGTTTACATATATTATCTGTTTATTTATATTTACTTGTATATATAATGTGACAATGTATGTATGTATGAAGACTGTGTATAACTTTTGATGTATATAGATGAGATTTGTTTATTTTATCTATATTGTATTTTGATTGATTCCACTATGAGTTTTGAAAGATATAGTTAGTCAGTTAGGCTCTTTGTGTACTATTATGTTTAATACAATCCAGCTTTTCATTCTATAGCAATTATATGGCCGTGAAAAGTCGGGTTATTACAAGTTCTCATCTCGGAAAGGAATAATAACCAGCAATGTACTTAAATAGTTTATATACTAGGAACACAACTCCTTTAGCTGACATGTCTCCTCAATATTTCTGGCATAATCCTCAATTGCATCTTGTACTTCCCTTCACTTTCAAGAAGACAAGAATATTGCCTACGAACACCAATGTAAGCTCACTTAGCTTTCAGTATTTTACACACTATCTCAAAGAGACATCCTTCCACCACGTGAATACTACAAGTGCTCTCTACTCGGATATACTCTTACGAATGAGCCCTCCTCTCCAATGGGTCATCCACTTGCACCTCCATCCCTCATCGCACTTCGAGTACCATTGTACTCAAAGGTATAGCACTATCCTGGAATCCTCATTAGGTCAATACGAAGCTCGATCCCTCTATGTGGTGGTAGTCCAATCATGTGACGATGACAACTTCTCATGCAGGATCTCGAGTGAATATACAATGCTAACAATAACTAAATCAATTAGCGTGCAACCCAACTCTAGCCTAGGCCGACCTCCTATCCTTATCATCATCAACTACGTCTCGCCATCTATGATACTTCCTCATATCATCAATCACTCCAAACCAAAAATGATACTGAGCCTAATAGTACCCAAAACAAAGCAATCACAAGAAAACAAGCATTTATGACTTGACAACATTAAGTCTCGACAAACCACACTTAAGTTGGCTGACCATCACTAAGATCAAAACAACTAAAGGTCCGCGTACTAGAACATAACCAAAGCCTAACCTTCTCACTAAGTCACTAGATATAAAGGATGTAAGATGTTGATATCAAATAAAACACATGTAGTTATAACATAAATAGACATCATATCTCAGATAACGATGCCCTTCCCTTTCTCCTTTGCCGATGGAGCAATGAATTAAGTAGGAACGTCATTCAATGCATAAGCAAACACATCCCGCTTACCCTTTTGTGGCTTTGGACGATCCCTCCTCATATACCCAGCTCAATCACAAATGAAGCATGTCCTCTCCCCACTCTTCAAGGCCTTGTAGTTCTTACTAAGATGACCTTTCCTGTGACAATTAAAGAAGACTGGCTCCTACTTACCTTTCTTTTGGCCACCTTCTTCCTTAGATTGCTTCTTTTCCTTGTTGTTCCATTTCCTCTTGCATCCCCGCTCAATTGCGGCTTTGGCTCTTTCTTTAGAGCAAGAACATCAATCTTTTGCTCTAGGTACAAACTCTTTTGCCTCAAATCCCTCTCTACTACGTTTTCAAAAGTCTCATCAAAATGGCCTATTATTTTCTCTCCCAAATACTCATTCATGCCAACTATGACCTTCTTGTTCTTTTTCAATGGATTGTTGATGAAAGACGAATCATACTTCGACAACATGATGAACTTAGCTACATACTCAAAATAGTCTTTTCCCCTCGCTTCAACTTGGTAAATCTTTTAAACAACACCGACTTCTAGGCAGTCAGGATAAACTTCTCTTCAAATCGAGTCCTAGACTCTCCTAGGTAAACTGATCCTCGGGAGTATCTATCTTCACAGCATTCCACCATTCCATTGCTCTACTATGAAGCTGCCTAAAGGATAACTTCCTCTTTATTGCATCTTCTAACTCCAAATCTTCATAGATGCGCTCACAGGTGTCAATCTAATTCTGCACCTCAATAACTTATTCAGTGCCAAGGAACTGTTTGCTCCTAGACTAGCATTTCCTTTAAACAACTTGGTAAAGTTAGCTCTTGGCGCTTGCACTTGAGCACCATCACAACCACTAACATTAGGAGAACCTTAGGCAATTTGAACTATGTTCCTCACCATCTCAATGAACATGTTCTATAAGTCAAGATTAGTAGCTGCTTCGGATCTCGCTCCCTCTTCTCTAGCTGTAATCCTTATGTGTCTATTCATTCTTCCAATCTAAAATAAGAAAGACTAGTCTCTTATAAAAAGGAATAAACTGGTACTCATACATGCAATGGGACTTTACTATATATACTACAATAATATATAGTTTTAAAAACCAAAATATACAATAAGTACACTTTCTCATATCACTTGATCCATTCTAAGGTGATAACTCTTTATCTCTAATGGATCATGCATCTACTTATGCCATACCTCAACCTAAGTTTTGATACCAAATTTATCGACCACCGTACCTCCAGTATCCAATATACCTAAAAAGTGCGCTGTAATGATACCCAGTCAATGTAGAGTGGCAGTCAAAGGTAAATTATCAAGACTCTGATCATAACCTATCGTATATCTCACCGTGCATCAAATAAAATATAATAATCACATAGATATATAACATGCGAGACCGATAAGTGTAACTAAATGAACCAAATTATATACAGTTCATAACAGTTATACAAAGAAAATGAAGTAGATTTATATATCATCAAAATAAACTCAAAAAAAAATTCTTTAGCAATAGTCATAAGCAATGATAAAATCTCCACAGTGCCGCACAACAAAATAGTCATAAAGTCAAAAATATAATATAGATAAGCGCCAGCCTCCTACTCGTCTATTGCATAGTTCCATGCGCTAATCTTAGATATGTTATCTAGTTTACTTATTTAAGAGTACCTGAGATAATAAGAAGCAAAGTATAAAACGTCCAGTCATACAACAGCCTGGTGTGAGCAACAAGTAATTTCAAAGCACTATATAAGTTGATATAGTAAAACACGAACACTGAGTATGAAAAATCATACTTGACATGTCCAAGTTAGCATATTCAATATATATATATATATATATATATATATATGCTACACTATCATCACATGGGTGTAATTCACTAAGTATAAACTTCGGGTGTCATGGTACCTAGCTCAACAGTACCTATATCACAAGACATCCATCTAAAACTCACAGCAATCACACCGGTCATAGCAACATAACAAACAAATAGTAAGCACATAACACCATCACTAAGTTTCCATATTGCCGCAACCAACACCAGGGTCTTGCATCATCATAGCCATCACTAAGGTATCACATCACTATGACCATCACAAAGGTACAGCACCAACACGATCTTCATAAAGGTTACACATCACCATAACCGTTGTTGAGACTTCGCATCGTCACAACAATCACTAAGGTACAACACCATCAATACCATCACAAATGATGTCACAACCATCATCCAGGTCTCACATCACTATAGCCATCACCAAGGCTTTGCATCACCATTAAGGTGCTCTCGGATACCTAATAACCCGTACGACCATCTTCATTCATTTCTTCATTAATCTCTACTTATAATCCGGTTGAGTGTTTGTCCAGCTTATGGGTGTCTGTCTTTCTTTCCTAGCCAAAAGTTGGACAATCACCAAACTGGATAGAGATTAATTAAAAAATAAATGAATAACAAGGTAACCAACACACAAGAATTTATAGTGGTTCAGCAAATACTCTAGCCTACGTCCACTTAAATTTTGCTAATAATTTCTGATGTTCTTTACAATTGTGATTTTATAACTCGGTTACTTACAAGTCAGTAATAATCCAACAGAGCGTCGAGGTAAAATCAGTAAATTCAGAAAGTAAAGAAAATATCTCATTTTAGTGCCTCTCTTCCCCTATATATAGATGAAGATCAGTGAGATAAGCTCCAAAACTTTCTTCTAGCATTCTCCACATCTGATAGGAGGTTCCGTGAAGGAATTATGGACAATTCAACCTTTACAATATTAACTTGATAACGAGTTGACATTTATAAGTCGATATCGACTTGTGGTCTTGATTGCTTAACTTTGTTTTCCAATTTCCTAAAGTGAGATTGTTGGTTTGGCTTTATGAATTGGTACCGAGTTGAGGGTTACAACTCGGTACCAAATTGACACTTTGACTTGCATTTTGTGAATTTCCCTTTACCACTTGGTCCATCTAGGAGATGTATAGCTATCCTTAAGTGGAAAGTAAGATCCTGCACTGATTCCTTGGACTTTCATTGCTTTTAGAGTTAAGGTCTTAGATTCTTGGTTTACTTCCCAACCATTTAATTGTTCTAACTCATCCAGATATAGCTTTGTTCAAAATCAGGATAACACTTGCCCGCCCAAGTATACATTGTTTTAATAAGGTATTCTTTAGATTAAGACAAGCTATCGACTTCAAACTTAGATCCAAAGAGTGGTCCTCATTCTCTTAACTATTTTCACAATGCAGTGCATCATTTTAGAATTATCTAATCACTTTAAATAGTTATGGGTACATAACTTTAGATGGTTTAAGAGTTGAAGTGTGCTATTCAATTTTGTCATTTGGATTCTGGAATGCCTAGAAGTTCTTTCTTTAGTCGGTCAGGTAGAATGGATTAATTTGATTGCCGCTATATTCATTGCTAATAACCATCAATCCTATTATTTTATTCTTTTTATTAAATTTCATAACTCGGTACCGAGTTTTGATGCATGACTCTTATCAAATTTTGGGTCGACTTTGTGATTTGGAACTCAAATCCATTTTCGATCTTTGAATCTAACTTTGTCTTCCACTGCTATTGATTTAAAAGTTCCACTGCTATGCATCCAAAGTCGTCACCAATGCTAGTTTGACCGACTAGCCTTCAACCTAGGTTAATTTTTCAGATCTAGTCAAATTTATAATTTAATTTTATCACTTGATTCTTACCAAACTTAGGTGGGTGGCTGGCCTAATGCCCTCGGCATTTAGTAACTGCCATCAACCATACTTGACGTTGACCTGGCACTTCTCCTCCTTCTTGAATTTGGCCATGGTATGGTTAGGCTTGGGTGATGGCGTTCTTAGATAACTCGTGTTTGCCTTGGATTTTCACCTATTTTTCCTAGGAATGGCCTAAGTTCTCTCTTTCTCCCTCCGTGCTTGAGTTAAACCCGATTTTTCCGTAGGCCAAGCCCGATTTCTTGCATGATTAGCAATTTCTTGTCAAATGTGAGAGGAAAATTTTCAATATTATTCAAATGTTATTTTGATTGACCGTGGATCGATGGTTAAGTTCTGGTGGACAGTTTCCAATAACGGTCACATTTAACATGCTCTAGCATTCGAATGGACTTTACCATCATTGCATTAAGCATTTCACTCTGGTGTCCTTATAAAGAGAAATTACATGTTGCTTCGGATGGTGGTTCTCTTATCATAAATCATACGATAATGGGAAAAATTTGACACACGGTTCCATTATGCGACGGTATAAGATCTTACTGGCCAATACATGTTAGCATCCGTTGGGTCTTATACATTGTCCACATAGAGTTTTGTTCCAATATGAAGATCAAAGTTAAATCTACCTGACCTTGCTCATCTGTGGAGTTTTCAGTAGTTATGGATCGCATACGCTCCTTGTGTATCTCTACAGTAGGTGCAAGTCCATCATCATCAAAGTCAGTTTCATCTACAATACAGTTAGAATCTACTTCGACATATTCAACACCGTTGACTTCATCATATTTCCAGCCTTAATTACCTCATCGTTTGATAAGGCAGTCTCTAGAGGTAGTTCCTTTTGTGATGGTAGATGAAGCATTCATAGGGTTTTCCCTCGAAATCGATCATGGAGGTGCAATAATTTTACATAATCCTTCGAGCTCTCCCAATCCAAGTTAGATGAAGCGGGCATCAGAAGAATTTGTGAAAGGCACGACATCCCTTTTAAAGACATTCTGGTTCCAAAGCCCTTCCACTAGGCTCATAATTCACTCGAGGACTATGCTGCTTCTAATTGATATATGTGTCTTTCTGAATGCGTCTCTCCTTTCAATCACTTTATATGACTTATGCTCTAGTTTATGAAGCTAGCCCATGTCTAGCTTCATCCAAATAGTTATGCCTCATTAAATAGCATATATATATGGCCCATCTTCTTTATTTGGGCTGGGTACCCACCTTGGAGGAGATTCGTTATCTATACACCTTCAAGAAGCAGAAAGAAAGTCCTTCTCTTACTTATTTGGAACCATCTAAGGGTTGTCATATCATTATCGGTCTTTGGAAAAAACTCAATTATTTCATGGAAGGGTACTTCGTTGTACGCTGCCCACCTGGATTTTCCTAGAAATGGATATCACAATGGAAACTCTACTATTACACTTCATTTTGAGGAAGCTAATCTGTCCAAGACATTAACCACTTTATTCTATAAATTTTGAGATATTTTTAAGAGGCCTAGTATTGCAACTCTAGCATGTACTCTCCAAGATTTGCAAGCTATTCTTGTTAAAGAGGAAGAGATGAGATTTCTTCTGATGGATGAAAGGATGCAACACTTTGTGCTTTTGGATAATGATCATAGCCTAGGCTTCATGCCAAATGTTTAGGGAAGCGCTCAACCCTCCAAAGAGGCTAAGGTCGCGCCTTAAGCTGAAGAGAACTAAGAAATTCCACTATTCAAGATCCTCTGATTAATAAAGAAGAGAAAGTGGAGGGTGATGGTAATGACAATATCGTAGAAGGGGGACATGAAGTTGGAGATGACGACGACGATGATGAGGACAAGGGTGATGGTGAAGATGTGAACCTTGGTCATGTGTCCATTGGAGAGATGTGTGGTGACAATCAGGTACCACTTGTCCCCCATCATCCGAAGCTAAATATTATCTCACACCGTATGGTTACACAGCCACATCAGGCTCCGGTTGAGGTACAAACATCAACTCCTTCGAATGGCGACATATACGGCTCGCTCGAAAGTGTACTAAATAAAATTCCCTTTTATGGTCTTGATAACATTAGTATCAGTGGTATAGGTTCTCCACTCTGTCTAACTGCTGATGTGCCTTTAACTATTACAATGGAGATAACCCCGATTAGTAAATTTGATGAGCACGGTCCATGGAGTGCATTAAGGCACATTTATGTTAATACCCTGAGTATTAATTATGATGAACAAACATATAAATACTACTGCTAACATATCTCCGAGTTGTGCGATACTTTCAGATATATTATAAACATATTTTACAGAGATAAACATGAACTCAGTGGAAGCAAATGAATTATATATAAGAAGATTAATCAAAGCAAATAGAAGAACAGAACTGATTGAAGAAGAATGAAATGCAACTACTATAACGAAAGAGATATTTCTTAGAATCTTTGTTAAAGACCCTATGGAAATTATACTTAAAGATCATCAACCATTGACCTCAATCGACAAATCATAACAATCCACAAATATGAAGAACTTTGAAATTTGAATATCTGGAACACTATATGTTGGCATATCTCCCCCAAGTAGGTCGACATATCTCCTCCAACTATGTAGACATATCGACTGTTTTTTTGTTTTTTAAAATTCAAAAGAAGGGGATTTCCCTCCATCCCTTTACCAATAGAAATGTCTCTTCAACCACTATATAATGGCTCTGGAAAACAAAATTTAAAATGCAATATTCTCATTTTTTTGCTCTTTCATTTCCATACATTTGTGAGAAAGATCTATTATATGTTCTTCCGCTCTTGTTGCAAATCCATACTCTTTCACACCAAATCTTCAAGGATTTGCAAACCACACAAGATCAAAGAATTTGTAGTTGAATTCATATCATTCTCTCTTTAACTTCATCCTATTCCTCAAAGTGTTCAAAGTTATGTTGCTATTGGAGATCTATACGATCATTTACTGAATCTGCAAGAATCTTCATTGAAGATACAACTACTTGCCATACTCTACTATTGATTGTAAATAGAAGAAGGTGGTTGTAGCATGTGAAATCAAGAGGGTGCATCTCATAGCCTGTAAAATCAAGATTGTAAAGGTGTTCTTACCACCCATGGAAAGCTATTTGTAAAACTCCATATAATCAACCCTATCAAATAAGAAAATTAAGCGAAATTCAATTAATTATTGTAGGGATAAAAATGGAAATTTTACGAATTTGAAATTTGACAATAAAAGTTAGTCCATCGCGTTCTTAGCGAAATTTTGATCTATTTCCATATATAATATGCTGAAAAAGGAGCTGAAACGAAGAACTTATGAGCGTTTGAAGTTTTCAGATAAAAATTAATTTAGTTTGAATTCAAATTCAAATGACTATTTCAATTTAAAGTTTGAATTTCAAAAAATTGACAGTGATCAGACTTGGGGGTTAAGTAAACGTTAAATTAATCAATTAACGTTAAAATTTAATTAAGGAATAAAATAATATGCAATGAAAAATAATAAAACGTTCCTAAAATAATGGAGTAGTCGACCAGTGCGACCCGGCCGGTCAACCCCTAGCGGTTGACCGGTCTATGGGGGACGATTGACCGCTACCACTATGGAAGCTAGGGTTTTGTGATGTTAAACATTCCAGATTTATCAGTTTTTTACCTAGTTTCATCCTACGGTTCTGGTATGTTTCAAGCTCTATAAATAGAACCTTACCTTTCATTCACAAATATTTTGGGAACATCAATGAAGCTCTGTCGGTTATCTCTTCTTAGATTTAGAAAACTCTATTAGAGTTTTAGATAAGAAATCCTAATATACTTTGTTTATTATTTATTTTCTAAACATCTTCTACTCCAACCTTTCTGAATCTAATGTATATACAAATCCCCTATCGTATATATCAAAAAGAAGAGATATGAAGGAGATTATAATGGGCATTGCAAATCCAAAGAATAACAAAGCTAAGGACCAACTATGAGTGGAAATCTTAGTTTTTCTATTTTAGTAGTTGAATAGTATAGTTTGGATTTGATATATGCCTTAGGGAGTTTTGGATTACAAAAAAAAACATATTAAAAATCCCCAAAATTCCCCCAAAGTGAAATGTCAATTCTTTGGATTAGAATAATAATTGTTTTGTGTTAAAATAATGGAGTTTGTGGATTTCACAGTTTATGTATTCTACCTTCTATTCCATTTCTTATTCTTCTTCTCCAGATCGAATTAAGGGATTTAATTGAGAAATGGTGTGTAAAGGACAAATCTTTATTTGTTGCTTACACCACCTATTTCTATAAATGATAGAATTTCCTTTGTCTAAATTCGTGTAAAAGAAGTTGAATAGAGTGTACATTTGATAAAATTGCAATTTTCCATTTTTGGTCTATTCCATTGTTTTAGTATGAGATAAGTTGTATTTAGATTCTATATACAAGTCTATTTATTGCAATTTTGGATATGAGTATTGAATCCTTGTATGGATATTATAATCCCTTGTTATGGATATTGGAATTTGGATATTATTGGAAAAATAGAAGAAAAAGGAAAGACTTGTATTATTATGGTTAAAAAGTTTTTGACATTTAACGTTAGTTAAGGCGTAATCCCCACATACATAGAATAATAAATGCATATTTATTTATATATTAATTAGCATAATAAACATATAATTATAATGTATAATTGCATAGTCAATTAGGTAAAAATTGTGGGACGACCGCCCACGACTCCTGCACTGAACCTAGAGATAATGCGCTGTAAAGTGTGCCAGGCAGCCATGGACGATTGTCAGGGTAAATTAAAACAGCAGAATCTATCGTATTACTCACAGCGCATGGACAAAATACAATAGAATATATATATAGTGAAGCTTCACAGAATAGAATCTCATCAATCAAGCTTCATAATAGTTGAATACAAACATCTGAATAGTCAATACATCAAGCCTCACTCATAACACTCAGAGAATATGCAAGCAGCGGAACATCCAGTACATATAGTAAAAAGATAATATGCAATCCTCCAGCTCGTCTTCGTCATCAGCATCGTGGAAAGCAAGAACAGCACCTGTCACCTGCTACCTAGTCTGCCCGTCCCAAAATGGACGAACAGCCCAAGGCAATAAGAGTTAAAACATAAAGCCTTGAGTCAGACAATAGACTTAGTGAGCGGTAAATTAACTAACAACATACCAAAAAAAACATACAGGAAAAGAAATAGGAACACAACCCTCCCACTCCACCTCTTTCTACAGTGATAGCCCCCAGACACACACTAAGCAGAAGCAAACATAGAAAAGCATACAATTTAAAGTAAAGCAATTATCACTCGAGTCAAGGGCGATGTTTTCCAAGTACAAACCCCCAAGGCCTAAACCAAGATCAGATAAGCACCCAGAAAACACTGCTCTTGAGACCGAATGACGATACAACCAAACATCCATGACTCTGGCTATCACTGTTATCATTGCTTCGATATCATCATTAATTGAATGACCGGCTCATTATTTCATCCGTCCGTCAAGGGCTCATGGAAACCCCGGTTCTAGACATAACTCTGCACGTCATCGTGACCCGTGCTTAGGACTATCGAATCTGCCCAGAGTACTCGACTACCAATCAGTAGCCTTCATGGACTATCGAATCTGCCCAACGTACTCTTGCTTTGAGCATGCTAGAACCTTCAACAACGATGAGATCTCAGCCTTCTAGTCATCATCCTCGACGACTATTTCCATACTAGCTCAAGCGCCTCTCGAGCAAACCATTATCCTCAAACCCGAACCATATCACCGAGTTATCAACATGCTTGGAATGATCCCGTCTGGATTAGACCAAGACTATCTCATACTATACTTCGCCTCATCATCATCATAGCAAAGCTTCATCTCAACATCATAATCAAATCTATCCATATAAGCTTCATCATCCGCTACATATGCCACAAGCAGCTTTTCCAATTCAAGAGCCTTTCCCTTAGCTTTTGAATCATCCTCGGTCTAAATCAAATCATCAATCCTCTAATTCATAGCAATCAATCAAGTCAAACATTAATCCAAGTAAACAAGCATTCAAATATGATCTAAATAGACAATTATAACAATAATGGCAATTTCGTAAATAAAGAGTCAAAAGCCTAACAAGCATGAAAACATGAGCAATATCTCTATAATCTTGATGAATGAACTCGCATAGGTTAACATGTAGTAAAATGGATGCCAAATCATTATGAACAATGGATCTATATGGATCTATACTTAGGATTAGGAAAATGCATGGAAATCACTACTTTAACACAAAATCAAGCCAACGATCCGATATACTCCTTTGGATCCGTGTGAGAGATAATCACCACTCACCAAATCACCTAAACACCTTAAAAGAAACCCACTTAAGATCTGGACAGCGAAGGATCTAACTTGATCTATCACAAATCCGCTTTAAACGACGAAATCTCTCTTCGAAGAATGTAGATCTTCAATCTAAGCTCTTCGATCTTCGATTTGGATGGAAGGAATCACAAGATTAAAGTGGAGAAAAGAAGTGAAGAAGTGCAGAAGTCGAGCTCTCAAAATGGCAGCACTTTGTCGCTTCGAAATCCAGATCCCAAAAATGAAGAAAAACCCTCATATTTATAGGCTGATCCTTAGGTCGCACGCTCTTAGGTCGTCCATGACCTAAAAACCCCTACGACCTACGACCTAGTGCAAGTGCGCGACTTACAGATCCAACGACCTAACACATGCGCACTTATACGACCTAACGACTTAGCATATGCGTGCTTCCTCGCGACCTACGACTTAACTGAGACGCGACCTAGCAACAGTTCCGACCTAATGACTTAACGGAAGCCACGATCTAACTATGTCACGACTTAAAACAATGCGCGACCTAACTATGTCACGACTTAAAACAATGCGCGACCTAACTATGTCACGACTTAAAACAATGCGCGACCTAACTCCTAAGTCGTCTACGACTTAACTTCCTTAGGTCGCACATTGCTACCACCAGCTTCCTTAGGTCGTTGCCGACCTATCCTTCTTAAGTCGCTAACTCGCCCAGTTTCTTAAGCCGCTAACTCTTAAGTCGCTTACTTCTATAACTCGCTCCAATCCCTAAATCATTTAACTCCTAAGTCGTATACTAACTTAAGTCGCTTACGTCCTAACTAAACCACCCCATAGGTCGCTCACTGACTTAAGTCGCTAACCCCTTAGGTCGTCTAACCCTTAGGTCGCCAATTACATTAGGTCGTCTACTCCGACCTAACTTCTATACGACCTAACTACTATACAACCTAGGACTTAGACTCTGGACGACTTATCAACAATGCAACCAACCGTTAACTGTTTTACGATGTTTCGATCCGTAAAAATACGGGTCGTTACATTCTCTCCCCCTTAGGAATTTCGCCCCCGAAATTCCAAACAAACAAGAGCAATCAAAGACTATCCTGCATGCCTACCATCCATAGCAATCAACAAACCATGCATCCAATTCTAGCTTAGCATGCAGAATTCTAAAACTTAGAACAAGTTACAATGTCGTTAGATGACACGACACCTTAGGGCCATACCTTGAAGAGTTCAGGATGAGCTGCTTTCATCCTCTCTTCCACCTCCCATGTACAGTCGTTATCATCATCACTCCATTGTATCTTGAGCAACTTAAGTACCTTCCTCCTAAGCTGTTTCGTGTCGGTTTCCACAACACAAAGCGGCTTACGAGGTCTCTTATCGACTGGATCAACTTCGAAATCTTCACAGCTATCAGCAGAAACTACTGTATTCGAGCCGTGCACATACTTCCGTAGATACGATACATGAAAAACATGGTGCACACTCGTCATCTTTTCAGGTAACTCCAATCTGTAGGCGAGCTTTCCAATTCGCTCGATGATCGGGAATGGTCCAACAAATCTCGGAGTCAATTTTCCTTTCTTCCCGAATCGAATAACATTCTTCAGTGGAGAAATCTTCACAAAAACCATATCACCTACGTCGAATTCCAAATCCTTACGACGCTAATCAGCATAACTTTTCTGACGATCTTGGGCTGCCTTCATTCGTTGCCGAATGATCTCTATGCAATCTGAAGTCTGTCGAATCATTTCTGGCCCAAGCATCAGCTTTTCTCCTATCTCTAACCAAAATGTCGGAGAGTTACACGGTCTTCCATACAATGCCTCATACGGTGCCATACCAATGCTTGACTGGTAACTGTTATTATACGAAAATTCCACCAAATGAAGATGATCTTCCATGATCCTCCGAAATCCAAAACACAAGCTCTGAGGAGATCTTCCAAAACTCGGTTGACTCTCTCGGTCTGACCATCTGTTTGAGGGTGATAAGCTGTACTCAAACACAACTCGGTTCCCAAAACTTCCTGGAAGCTCTTCCAAAATCCACTAGTGAACAATGGATCTCGATCGCTCACTATACTCTTCGGAATACCATGGAATCGAACTATCCACTTAACATACAACTCTGCCAACTTTGATGCAGTCCTAGTTGATCGAACATGAATGAATCTTGCACTCTTAGTCAGACGATCTACAATGACCCAAATCCCTTCGTTTCCCGTTCTTGTTCTAGGTAGCCCATCAATAAAATCCATCGATATTTGCTCCCACTTCCATGTAGGAACTTCTAATGGATGAAGCAATCCACTTGGCTTCTTCTGTTCGGCTTTTACCAACTGGCAGTTCATACATTTGGAAATAAAATTTCCAACATCCTTCTTCATACCTTCCCAGTAATAGGTTCTCTTCATATCCCGATACATCTTATTTCCACCTGGATGAATTGTCAACTTCGAGTGATGACTTTCCTTCAGAACTTCACTTCTCAATTCATCTATATCAGGAACAACTAGTCGTCCTTGTTTCCGAAGCCAACCCTCTCGATCGACCTCGAATCCTTTATCCTTTTCTGGGTCCAATCCAGAATCCAAATCACGGATAATCTTGACAAGTTAATCATCTCGCTTTTGACTCTCGCCAATTCATTCCACAAGAGTCGGTCTTATTGATAAGTTTGCCAACATCTCAGGTTCCAATTCGCATCTGGGCCTGAAGTCAAATCCAGCTAAATACTCGAGATTTTTCCATTCTGAAAACATGGCTCCCAATCCTGCATGTCTTCGGCTTAACGCATCTGCCACTGCGTTACCTTTTCCCGGAGTATAAGCTATACCAAAATCATATGATGCCAAAAACTCTAGCCAACGTTGCTACCGAAGATTCAAATCCTTTTGGGAGAAAAGATACTTCAACGACTTATGATCTGTAAACAACTCGAATCGAACTCCCAATAGATAATGTCTCCACATCTTCAGAGCAAAAACAATCGCCGCTAACTCCAAATCATGAGTCGGGTAATTCCTTTCATGCGGCTTCAGTTGTCGACTTGCATACGCAACAACATTATCCCTCTGCATCAGCACTGCTCCAAGTCCAGTACCACATGCATCGGTGTAAACCACCATCTCATCATTCCCACTTGGAATAGTCAAAACTGGAGCACTTGTCAGTCGCTCCTTCAAGATTCCGAAAGCTTGCTCACTCTTATCATCCCATCTGAACACTTGGTTCTTTTTCGTCAATCCTGTTAACGGTGCAGCTACCTTGGAGAAGTGTTTGATAAACCGTCGATAATATCCTGCTAATCCAAGAAAACTTCTCACATCAGATGCATTCTTAGGTCTAACCCAATCCTGGATTGCTGCCACCTTAGCGGATCAACCGCTATTCCATTTCCAGAGATAACATGGCCTAAGAACCTCATTTCACTCTTAAAGAAGTGACACTTCGAAAACTTAGCCTTCAGCTGATGTTTCCGCAAGATTTCCAAAACAATACGCAAGTGCATCTTGTGCTCTTCTTCAGTTCTGGAATAAATCAGAATATCATCCACGAACACTAGCACGAACTTGCTCAACTGATCTCTGAACACTCTATTCATAAGATCCACAAAATATGCTGGTGCATTAGTCAATCCAAATGGCATTACCAGCCACTCAAAGAAACCAGATGGTGTCCTAAAAGCAGTCTTCGGCACACTATCCTTAGCCACTCTCAACTGGTGAAATCCCGTTGCCAAATCCATCTGAGAAAACACCTTAGCTTCGTGAAGCTGATCAAACAAGTCATCTATTCTCGATACTTGTTCTTCTTAGTCACCTTATTCAGCTCACGATAATCCACACACAACCTCAGCGATCCATCTACTTTGGTTACAAACACAACTGGTGCACCCCATTCGGACACACTACGCCGAATGAATCCTTTCTACAAAAGATCATCAACCTACACCTTCAACTCCTACTGTTCCCTAGGCGCCATCCGCCTAAGAGGCATCACAACAGGTCTGGCTCCTTCAACTAGATCTATACGAAACTCAATCTCTCTATGCGGCGGTAACCCTTTGACCTCATCAAAGACATCCTCAAATCCATTAGCATTTGGCACAGATGACAATCCATCCCGTGGAACAACCAGCGAATACATGAAGCTCATGAAGACGCCTTCTTCATGCTTACATCGTATCACAATCTTTCGTCCCTCCACATTCTCGACTGTCACCTCCAACCTTTCACAATCAACCTTTGTCGCATACTTCCTAAGCCAGTCCATACGCAAAATAATTCCGAACCCCGCAAAGTTCAGAACAAAACAATCACAAACAAAAGAGCAATCATGGCTCGATACAATCAGACCACGGCATAGCATACACAAACAAGACGAACCCCCAACTGGATTAGTCACAACCAATGGCCTATCAACAATATCCGGTTCTAAACCCAACCGGCCTACAAGTTCATTACAAACAAACGAATGCGACGCCCCAGGATCAAATAACACTCTAACTGGAACACCACATAGGAAAAGAGTACCTTGAACCACTACACTCTTTCCTTTCTCTTCAGCGGTAGGAGCTTTCGAAGATGATGGAACAGCTCCCAAAGCATAAGCTTGCACAATCTGCTTGTCCTTCCTCGGTTCTGGACAATTCCTCTTGATATGCCCCGGCTTGTCACAGTTGTGGCACTTCACCGGCACCTTCGGATTCTAGCAATCCCTGGAGAAATGGCCCTTCTGTTGACAATTGAAGCAAGTCACTTCGCTCTTCGGCTTCTTCTGGCCATCCTTACCCTTTTGTTGCTGCTGCTTCCTCTTCTTGTTTCCACCCTGCTGTGGTCTAGACTCCTCCTTGGTCACAGCAACAACAGATCCCTCTTTAGGAAACAGATTCTCATGCCTGAGAGCTTTCTCCACAAGCTTCTCAAATGAATCGTCCAAATGATCCACCAACTGCCTCCCAAGATAACTGTCCAAGCCTGTCACAAACTTCTCGTTCTTCTGATACGAAGATTCAATATACGACCGGGCATACTTGGACAAAGCTTCAAACTCAGAAACATACTCAAGAACTGGTCTTCCACCTTGCTTGAGCTCCACAAACTTCTTGAACAGAACAGACTTCTGAGCTGTAGAAATGAACTTAGCTTCAAATCTGGCTTGGAATTGCTCCCAAGTAATCTCTTCCTCCGGAGTATCAATAGTGATAGAGTTCCACCAATCAGAAGCTCTTCCTTGAAATTGTCTTGATGCTAACTTCCTCTTAGTTGCATCCTCAATTCCCAAGTCACCAAAGATCCTTCTATAAGCATCTATCCATCTCTGGACTTCAATGGTTGGTTCTGTTCCCAAGAAAACCTTCCCTCCAAGAGTAGAATAATCCTTACATAACTTAGCAAAATCCACCGGTTTTGGAGTTTGAACTTGAACTCCAACATCCACCGATGGCCCCGGAGTTGGCATCCTTCTCATGATCGAAGCCATCATAGCTTCGAACATAGCAGCATAATCAGCAGCCCCCTCAGTAGCACGGCCTTTCCTAGCAGCTGGTCTCCCTCTTCGACTCATTCTCAATATCTATAAAAAGGAATGATTAGCACACCTAGAGAAACAACTGCATAAAGGACTCAAACTCTACTAAGCCACTATATTATATATAGTAATCATCCATCAAAATACAATTACGTCTCTCATACGTAGTTACGTCAGCGAGCGTTGGGTAAAATCGATTAACCAAAGCTCTGATACCAAATGTGACGACCGCCCACGACTCCTGCACTGAACCTAGAGATAATGCGCTGTAAAGTGTGCCAGGCAGCCATGGACGATTGTCAGGGTAAATTAAAACAGCAGAATCTATCGTATTACTCACAGCGCATGGACAAAATACAATAGAATATATATATAGTGAAGCTTCACAGAATAGAATCTCATCAATCAAGCTTCATAATAGCTGAATACAAACATCTGAATAGTCAATACATCAAGCCTCACTACATAACACTAAGAGAATATGCAAGCAGCGGAACATCCATTACATATAGTAAAAAGATAATATGCAATCCTCCAGCTCGTCTTCGTCATCAGCATCGTGGAAAGCAAGAACAACACCTGTCACCTGCTACCTAGTCTGCCCGTCCCAAAATGGACGAACAGCCCAAGGCAATAAGAGTTAAAACATAAAGCCTTGAGTCAGACAACAGTCTTAGTGAGCGGTAAATTAACTAACAACATACCAAAAAAACATACAGGAAAAGAAATAGGAATACAACCCTCCCACTCCACCTCTTTCTACAGTGATAGCCCCCAGACACACACTAAGCAAAAGCAAACATAGAAAAGCATAAAATTTAAAGTAAAGCAATTATCACTCGAGTCAAGGGCGATGTTTTCCAAGTACAAACCCCCAAGGCCTAAACAAAGATCAGATAAGCACCCAGAAAACACTGCTCTTGAGACCGAATGACGATACAACCAAACATCCATGACTCTGGCTATCACTGTTATCATTGCTTCGATATCATCGTTAATTGAATGACCGGCTCATTATTTCATCCGTCCATCAAGGGCTAACGGAAACCCCGGTTATAGACATAACTCTGCACGTCATCGTGACCCGTGCCTAGGACTATCGAATCTGCCCAGAGTACTCGACTACCAATCAGTAGCCTTCAGGGACTATCGAATCTGCCCAACGTACTCTTGCTTTGAGCATGCTAGAACCTTCAACAACGATGAGATCTCAGCCTTCTATTCATCCTCCTCGACGACTATTTCCATACTAGCTCAAGCGCCTCTCGAGCATACCATTATCCTCAAACCCGAACCATATCACCGAGTTATCAACATGCTTGGAATGATCCCATCTGGATTAGACCAAGACTATCTCATACTATACTTCGCCTCATCATCATCATAGCAAAGCTTCATCTCAACATCATCATCAAATCTATCCATATGAGCTTCATCATCCGCTACATATGCCACAAGCAGCTTTTCCAATTCAAGAGCCATTCCCTTAGCTTTTGAATCATCCTCGGTCTAAATCAAATCATCAATCCTCTAATTCATAGCAATCAATCAAGTCAAACATTAATCCAAGTAAACAAGCATTCAAATATGATCTAAATAGACAATTATAACAATAATGGCAATTTCGTAATTAAAGAGTCAAAAGTCTAACAAGCATGAAAACATGAGCAATATCTCTATAATCTTGATGAATGAACTCGCATAGGTTAACATGTAGTAAAATGGATGCCAAATCATTATGAACAATGGATCTATATGGATCTATACTTAGGATTAGGAAAATGCATGGAAATCACTACTTTAACACAAAATCAAGCCAACGATCCGATATACTCCTTTGGATCCGTGTGAGAGATAATCACCACTCACCAAATCACCTAAACACCTTAAAAGAAACCCACTTCAGATCTGGACAGCGAAGGATCTAACTTGATCTATCACAAATCCGCTTTAAACGACGAAATCTCTCTTCGAAGAATGTAGATCTTCAATCTAAGCTCTTCGATCTTCGATTTGGATGGAAGGAATCACAAGATTAAAGTGGAGAAAAGAAGTGAAGAAGTGTAGAAGTCGAGCTCTCAAAATGGCAGCACTTCGTCGCTTCGAAATCCGGATCCCAAAAATGAAGAAAAACCCTCATATTTATAGGCTGATCTTTAGGTCGCACGCTCTTAGGTCGTCCACAACCTAAAAACCCCTACGACCTACGACCTAGCACAAGTGCGCGACTTACAGATCCAACGACCTAACACATGCGCACTTATACGACCTAACGACTTAGCATATGCGTGCTTCCTCGCGACCTACGACTTAACTGAGACGCGACCTAGCAACAGTTCCGACCTAACGACTTAACGGAAGCCACGATCTAACTATGTCACGACTTAAAACAATGCACGACCTAACTATGTCACGACTTAAAACAATGCGCGACCTAACTATGTCACGACTTAAAACAATGCGCGACCTAACTCCTAAGTCGTCTACGACTTAACTTCCTTAGGTCGCTCACTGCTACCACCAGCTTCCTTAGGTCGTTGCCGACCTATCCTTCTTAAGTCGCTAACTCGCCCAGTTTCTTAAGCCGCTAACTCTTAAGTTGCTTACTTCTATAAGTCGCTCCAATCCCTAAATCGTTTAACTCCTAAGTCGTCTACTAACTTAGGTCGCTTACGTCCTAACTAAACCACCCCATAGGTCGCTCACTGACTTAAGTCGCTAACCCCTTAGGTCGTCTAACCCTTAGGTCGCCAATTACCTTAGGTCGTCTACTCCGACCTAACTTCTATACGACCTAACTACTATACAACCTAAGACTTAGACTCTGGATGACTTATCAACAATGCGACCAACCGTTAACTGTTTTACGATGTTTCGATCCGTAAAAATACGGGTCGTTACATTCTCTCCCCCTTAGGAATTTCGCCCCCGAAATTCCAAACAAACAAGAGCAATCAAAGACTATCCTGCACGCCTACCATCCATAGCAATCAACAAACCATGCATCCAATTCTAGCTTAGCATGCAGAATTCTAAAACTTAGAACAAGTTACAATGTCGTTAGATGACACAACACCTTAGGGCCATACCTTGAAGAGTTCAGGATGAGCTGCTTTCATCCTCTCTTCCACCTCCCATGTACAGTCGTTATCATCATCACTCCATTATATCTTGAGCAACTTAACTACCTTCCTCCTAAGCTGTTTCGTGTCGGTTTCCACAACACGAAGCGGCTTACGAGGTCTCTTATCGACTGGATCAACTTCGAAATCTTCATAGCTATCAGCAGAAACCACTGTATTCGAGTCGTGCACATACTTCCGTAGATACGATACATGAAAAACATGGTGCACACTCGTCATCTTTTCAGGTAACTCCAATCTGTAGGCGAGCTTTCCAATTCGCTCGATGATCGGGAATGGTCCAACAAATCTCGGAGTCAATTTTCCTTTCTTCCCGAATCGAATAACATTCTTCAGTGGAGAAATCTTCACAAAAACCATATCACCTACGTCGAATTCCAAATCCTTACGACGCTAATCAGCATAACTTTTCTGACGATCTTGGGCTGCCTTCATTCGTTGCCGAATGATCTCTATGCAATCTGAAGTCTGTCGAATCATTTCTGGCCCAAACATCAGCTTTTCTCCTGTCTCTAACCAACATGTCGGAGAGTTACACGGTCTTCCATACAATGCCTCATACGGTGCCATACCAATGCTTGACTGGTAACTGTTATTGTACGAAAATTCCACCAAATGAAGGTGATCTTCCCATGATCCTCCGAAATCCAAAACACAAGCTCTGAGGAGATCTTCCAAAACTCGGTTGACTCTCTCGGTCTGACCATCTGTTTGAGGGTGATAAGCTGTACTCAAACACAACTCGGTTCCCAAAACTTCCTGGAAGCTCTTCCAAAATCCACTAGTGAACAATGGATCTCGATCGCTCACTATACTCTTCGGAATACCATGGAATCGAACTATCCACTTAACATACAACTCTGCCAACTTTGATGCAGTCCTAGTTGATCGAACAGGAATGAATCTTGCACTCTTAGTCAGACGATCTACAATGACCCAAATCCCTTCGTTTCCCGTTCTTGTTCTAGGTAGCCCATCAATAAAATCCATCGATATTTGCTCCCACTTCCATGTAGGAACTTCTAATGGCTGAAGCAATCCACTTGGCTTCTTCTGTTCGGCTTTTACCAACTGGCAGTTCATACATTTGGAAATAAAATTTCCAACATCCTTCTTCATACCTTTCCAGTAATAGGTTCTCTTCATATCCCGATACATCTTATTTCCACCTGGATGAATTGTCAACTTCGAGTGATGACTTTCCTTCAGAACTTCACTTCTCAATTCATCTATATCGGGAACAACTAGTCGTCCTTGTTTCCGAAGCCAACCCTCTCGATGGACCTCGAATCCTTTATCCTTTTCTGGGTCCAATCCAGATTCCAAATCACGGATAATCTTGACAAGTTTATCATCTCGCTTTTGACTCTCGCCAATTCTTTCCACAAGAGTAGGTCTTATTGATAAGTTTGCCAACATCTCAGGTTCCAATTCGCATCTGGGCCTGAAGTCAAATCCAGCTAAATACTCGAGATTTTTCCATTCTGAAAACATGGCTCCCAATCCTACATGTCTTCGGCTTAACGCATCTGCCACTGCGTTACCTTTTCCCGGAGTATAAGCTATACCAAAATCATATGATGCCAAAAACTCTAGCCAACGTTGCTGCCGAAGATTCAAATCCTTTTGGGAGAAAAGATACTTCAACGACTTATGATCTGTAAACAACTCGAATCGAACTCCCAATAGATAATGTCTCCACATCTTCAGAGCAAAAACAATCGCCGCTAACTCCAAATCATGAGTCGGGTAATTCCTTTCATGCGGCTTCAGTTGTCGACTTGCATACGCAACAACTTTATCCCTCTGCATCAGCACTGCTCCAAGTCCAGTACCACATGCGTCGGTGTAAACCACCATCTCATCATTCC
The DNA here is from genome assembly GCA_030737815.1 of Allium fistulosum. Classification (NCBI taxonomy): domain Eukaryota; kingdom Viridiplantae; phylum Streptophyta; class Magnoliopsida; order Asparagales; family Amaryllidaceae; genus Allium; species Allium fistulosum. Next base: position 248,334,185 of record CM060906.1, on the reverse strand, counting down.
CACTTGGAATAGTCAAAACGGGAGCACTTGTCAGTCGCTCCTTCAGGATTCCGAAAGCTTGCTCACTCTTATCATCCCATCTGAACACTTGGTTCTTTTTCGTCAATCCTGTTAACGGTGCAGCTACCTTGGAGAAGTCTTTGATAAACCGTCGATAATATCCTGGTAATCCAAGAAAACTTCTCACATCAGATGCATTCTTAGGTCTAACCCAATCCTGGATTGCTGCCACCTTAGCGGATCAACCGCTATTCCATTTCCAGAGATAACATGGCCTAAGAACCTCATTTCACTCTTAAAGAAGTGACACTTCGAAAACTTAGCCTTCAGCTGATGTTTCCGCAAGATTTCCAAAACAATACGCAAGTGCGTCTTGTGCTCTTCTTCAGTTCTGGAATAAATCAGAATATCATCCACGAACACTAGCACGAACTTGCTCAACTGATCTCTGAACACTCTATTCATAAGATCCACAAAATATGCTGGTGCATTAGTCAATCCAAATGGCATTACCAGCCACTCAAAGAAACCGGATGGTGTCCTAAAAGCAGTCTTCGGCACACTATCCTTAGCCACTCTCAACTGGTGAAATCCCGTTGCCAAATCCATCTGAGAAAACACCTTAGCTTCGTGAAGCTGATCAAACAAGTTATCTATTCTCGGCAATGGATACTTGTTCTTCTTAGTCACCTTATTCAGCTCACGATAATCCACACACAACCTCAGTGATCCATCTACTTTGGTTACAAACACAACTGGTGCACCCCATTCGGACACACTACACTGAATGAATCCTTTCTGCAAAAGATCATCAACTTGCACCTTCAACTCTTGCTGTTCCCTAGGCGCCATCCGCCTAAGAGGCATCACAACAGGTCTGGCTCCTTCAACTAGATCTATCCGAAACTCGATCTCTCTATGCGGCGGTAACCCTTTAACCTCATCAAAGACATCCTCAAATCCATTAGCAATTGGCACAGATGACAGTCCATCCCGTGGAACAACCAGCGAATACATGAAGCTCATGAAGACGCCTTCTTCATGCTTACATCGTATCACAATCTTTCGTCCCTCCACATTCTCGACTGTCACCTCCAACCTTTCACAATCAACCTTTGCCGCATACTTCCTAAGCCAGTCCATACCCAAAATAATTCCGAACCCCGCAAAGTTCAGAACAAAACAATCACAAACAAAAGAGCAATCATGACTCGATACAATCAGACCACGGCATAGCATACACAAACAAGACGAACCCCCAACTGGATTAGTCACAACCAATGGCCTATCAACAATATCCGGTTCTAAACCCAACCGGCCTACAAGTTCATTACAAACAAACGAATGCGACGCCCCAGTATCAAATAGCACTCTAACTGGAACACCACATAGGAAAAGAGTACCTTGAACCACTACACTCTTTCCTTTCTCTTCAGCGGTAGGAGCTTTCGAAGATGATGGAACAACTCCCAAAGCATAAGCTTGCACAATCTGCTTGTCCTTCCTCGGTTCTGGACAATTCCTCTTGATATGCCCCGGCTTGTCACAGTTGTGGCACTTCACCGGCACCTTCGGATTCTTGCAATCCTTGGAGAAATGGCCCTTTTGTTGACAATTGAAGCAAGTCACTTCGCTCTTCGGCTTCTTCTGGCCATCCTTACCCTTTTGTTGCTGCTGCTTCCTCTTCTTGTTTCCACCTTGCTGTGGTCTAGACTCCTCCTTGGTCACAGCAACAACAGATCCCTCTTTAGGAAACAGATTCTCATGCCTGAGAGCTTTCTCCACAAGCTTCTCAAATGAATCGTCCAAATGATCCACCAACTGCCTCCTAAGATAACTGTCCAAGCCTGTCACAAATTTCTCGTTCTTCTGATACGAAGATTCAATATACGACCGGGCATACTTGGACAAAGCTTCAAACTCAGAAACATACTCAAGAACTGGTCTTCCACCTTGCTTGAGCTCCACAAACTTCTTGAACAGAACAGACTTCTGAGCTGTAGAAATGAACTTAGCTTCAAATCTAGCTTGGAATTGCTCCCAAGTAATCTCTTCCTCCGGAGTATCAATAGTGATAGAGTTCCACCAATCAGAAGCTCTTCCTTGAAACTGTCTTGATGCTAACTTCCTCTTAGTTGCATCTTCAATTCCCAAGTCACCAAAGATCCTTCTACAAGCATCTATCCATCTCTGGACTTCAATGGTTGGTTCTGTTCCCAAGAAAACCTTCCCTCCAAGAGCAGAATAATCCTTACACAACTTAGCAAAATCCACCGGTTTTGGAGTTTGAACTTGAACTCCAACATCCACCGATGGAACCGGAGCTGGCATCCTTCTCATGATCGAAGCCATCATAGCTTCGAACATAGCAGCATAATCAGCAGCCCCCTCAGTAGCACGGCCTTCCCTAGCAGCTGGTCTCCCTCTTCGACTCATTCTCAATATCTATAAAAAGGAATGATTAGCACACCTAGAGAAACAACTGCATAAAGGACTCAAACTCTACTAAGCCACTATATTATATATAGTAATCATCCATCAAAATACAATTACGTCTCTCATACGTAGTTACGTCAGCGAGCGTTGGGTAAAATCGATTAACCAAAGCTCTGATACCAAATGTGACGACCGCCCACGACTCCTGCACTGAACCTAGAGATAATGCGCTGTAAAGTGTGCCAGGCAGCCATGGACGATTGTCAGGGTAAATTAAAACAGCAGAATCTATCGTATTACTCACAGCGCATGGACAAAATACAATAGAATATATATATAGTGAAGCTTCACAGAATAGAATCTCATCAATCAAGCTTCATAATAGTTGAATACAAACATCTGAATAGTCAATACATCAAGCCTCACTACATAACACTCAGAGAATATGCAAGCAGCGGAACATCCAGTACATATAGTAAAAAGATAATATGCAATCCTCCAGCTCGTATTCGTCATCAGCATCGTGGAAAGCAAGAACAACACCTGTCACCTGCTACCTAGTCTGCCCGTCCCAAAATGGACGAACAGCCCAAGGCAATAAGAGTTAAAACATAAAGCCTTGAGTCAGACAACAGTCTTAGTGAGCGGTAAATTAACTAACAACATACCAAAAAAACATACAGGAAAAGAAATAGGAATACAAACCTCCCACTCCACCTCTTTCTACAGTGATAGCCCCCAGACACACACTAAGCAGAAGCAAACATAGAAAAGCATAAAATTTAAAGTAAAGCAATTATCACTCGAGTCAAGGGCGATGTTTTCCAAGTACAAACCCCCAAGGCCTATACCAAGATCAGATAAGCACCCAGAAAACACTGCTCTTGAGACCGAATGACGATACAACCAAACATCCATGACTCTGGCTATCACTGTTATCATTGCTTCGATATCATCGTTAATTGAATGACCGGCTCATTATTTCATCCGTCCGTCAAGGGCTAATGGAAACCCCGGTTATAGACATAACTCTGCACGTCATCGTGACCCGTGCCTAGGACTATCGAATCTGCCCAGAGTACTCGACTACCAATCAGTAGCCTTCAGGGACTATCGAATCTGCCCAACGTACTCTTGCTTTGAGCATGCTAGAACCTTCAACAACGATGAGATCTCAGCCTTCTATTCATCCTCCTCGACGACTATTTCCATACTAGCTCAAGCGCCTCTCGAGCAAACCATTATCCTCAAACCCAAACCATATCACCGAGTTATCAACATGCTTGGAATGATCCCGTCTGGATTAGACCAAGACTATCTCATACTATACTTCGCCTCATCATCATCATAGCAAAGCTTCATCTCAACATCATCATCAAATCTATCCATATGAGCTTCATCATCCGCTACATATGCCACAAGCAGCTTTTCCAATTCAAGAGCCTTTTCCTTAGCTTTTGAATCATCCTCGGTCTAAATCAAATCATCAATCCTCTAATTCATAGCAATCAATCAAGTCAAACATTAATCCAAGTAAACAAGCATTCAAATATGATCTAAATAGACAATTATAACAATAATGGCAATTTCGTAAATAAAGAGTCAAAAGTCTAACAAGCATGAAAACATGAGCAATATCTCTATAATCTTGATGAATGAACTCGCATAGGTTAACATGTAGTAAAATGGATGCCAAATCATTATGAACAATGGATCTATATGGATCTATACTTAGGATTAGGAAAATGCATGGAAATCACTACTTTAACACAAAATCAAGCCAACGATCCGATATACTCCTTTGGATCCGTGTGAGAGATAATCACCACTCACCAAATCACCTAAACACCTTAAAAGAAACCCACTTCAGATCTGGACAGCGAAGGATCTAACTTGATCTATCACAAATCCGCTTTAAACGACGAAATCTCTCTTCGAAGAATGTAGATCTTCAATCTAAGCTCTTCGATCTTCGATTTGGATGGAAGAAATCACAAGATTAAAGTGGAGAAAAGAAGTGAAGAAGTGTAGAAGTCGAGCTCTCAAAATGGCAGCACTTCGTCGCTTCGAAATCCGGATCCCAAAAATGAAGAAAAACCCTCATATTTATAGGCTGATCCTTAGGTCGCACACTCTTAGGTCGTCCACGACCTAAAAACCCCTACGACCTACGACCTAGCGCAAGTGCGCGACTTACAGATCCAACGACCTAACACATGCGCACTTATATGACCTAACGACTTAGCATATGCGTGCTTCCTCGCGACCTACGACTTAACTGAGACGCGACCTAGCAACAGTTCTGACCTAACGACTTAACGGAAGCCACGATCTAACTATGTCACGACTTAAAACAATGCGCGACCTAACTATGTCACGATTTAAAACAATGCTCGACCTAACTATGTCACGACTTAAAACAATGCGCGACCTAACTCCTAAGTCGTCTACGACTTAACTTCCTTAGGTCGCTCACTGCTACCACCAGCTTCCTTAGGTCGTTGCCGACCTATCCTTCTTAAGTCGCTAACTCGCCCAGTTCTTAAGCCGCTAACTCTTAAGTCGCTTACTTCTATAAGTCGCTCCAATCCCTAAATCGTTTAACTCCTAAGTCGTCTACTAACTTAGGTCGCTTACGTCCTAACTAAACCACCCCATAGGTCGCTCACTGACTTAAGTCGCAAACCCCTTAGGTCGTCTAACCCTTAGGTCGCCAATTACCTTAGGTCGTCTACTCCGACCTAACTTCTATACGATCTAACTACTATACAACCTAAGACTTAGACTCTGGACAACTTATCAACAATGCGACCAACCGTTAACTGTTTTACGATGTTTCGATCCGTAAAAATATGGGTCGTTACAAATTGTTATTAAATCCCCCTTAAGAGTGTAAATGATATTTTAAGGTGCAATAAGGAAGATTCCTTATAAGGCCTTAATGAGATGAGTATTATATATATATACATAGTATTTAAATTATGGCTAAGTCATAGGATGCGAGGTGAGTCAAAAGGCACATAGAAGTCTGCTCAGCTAATCTGGCTACAAGCAGTGCGACTTTAGGGCTAATGTGAGACGTCTCGTATGATAAGTATTTATAATAACGCGGGTTAGTCCCAATTTTTGTGGGTAAAATTTTCCCAGCTAATCTGGCTACCAGTTCCTATGAATAGTGGGACTAATATGAGACATCACTATGAATATGGATCATAATACGAAGGGTCTACTTTGGGGTATTAAGGTATAAAGTGTTTGTTTGAGGGCCCTCCTCTTTTCCCCAAATGGATTATTGAATGGCCAAGGGGCTAGTTATTAGACACAATTGGTGGTATCTCGGTAGGGGTCCGCTTAGGGATAAGGTATTAAGTAAATGATCGGGGGTCCGCCTTTCCATAAGGAAGTATTAAGTGGCTCAATAGATTCCTTGTGATGTCAACAAGATAGTCACTATTGAGGAGTCCGCCTTGGGAATAAGTATTGAATGATATGGTCTACCTCAATTGAGCTCTTAAATGGCCTAAGTCTTCCTATATTCTAATAAAAGGTATTAAGTGGCTTAGGTACCATCTCTCGCATTGTTATACAATTATGACGTTGGTAAAGGTTTAGATACGTAAGACATGTTCTTATTTAAGTAATACTAGCCAAGTACTAAAATAATAAGGCTCGAGATTTCTATTCACCAAACACTTGTTGTTTTAGCTCCTTCCTCATTACAACATAGGTTAGAGAAGGAGTTGATGATGCTTGAAGATGGCGGAGTGAAGCTTATGGCAGTTACTATCAATCTTTTTGTATTATTTTCTATTGTACCCATGAAATATATTTTTGAACGAAATGTTGTAACGGTTGACATTATGTAATGTTTTATGACATTTGAAATGATTTGAAATAAATGGATAATATTATTGTTATTATATTATATTCCTTCCGCCATGAGTTTTGAAAGAATAGATAGATAGTTCTGTTTTGTTATTTTTACCAACCAACAGCTAGCTTAGAATGGGTCTAAGGTTCGATGGGACTTTTTCCAAACGGAATTTAGGTCTATTTCAGAGTGATTTGTTTCATTTGGGTATCAGAGCTTAGGTTGCTCGATCAAAGGGAAAAAGTATATGCATGAGTGGCGTATTTGTTATTTCTAAAAATATTTTTCAAAAACCTTACTATATATATACATACTTATTTTTAATTCACACCCGATTCTATAATTTCTGACTATAGAAGTAGTTGCTACCATATTCCAAAAGAGTGGGCGAAGCAACTATAAGTTGGAAAAATAAATAGAGTTGAATTTACTTCTTTGTTGGACCTAGACTTCCTTATCATTAGGGACCCTATAAGCATGTTAAATAACAGGGATATGAATCATAGAAAGACAAGTTGTAACTCCAAAAATTTAATATGTATTAAATGCATAATAAGTGAGGAGTTACAAGAAATTAAATAGATTAATGTGACCATTAAGGTGATTATGAGAAGATAAGGAAGAAGTTAAATAGGTAAAGTTGAATAGGAAAATAAATGTCTTTAGGAAAGGTCCGTTAAGATAATAACCATTTGATATGGACAAAGTGACATTTATGAGAGTAGTAAATATAAATGTTAGGTAATAGTTAGATATTAAAAGGCATATGGAAGTAAGGGATATAGTAGTGAAACAAGCTTCCTTAAGTAGGTGTATATTAATCACAATAAGGAGATAACTTGATATTTAAGATGATTGAGTAGGGAGTTCAAAGGGAAGAACAATCAAAGCCTATTTTTAAAATCCTACCCCTTAAGAAAGAAAGTGGTAAATAGGTCACTGAAAACTCATCGAATGTTTTGAAAGAGAATTTCAAAAGATTATTAAGTGATTGTTGTAAGTTGAATTTTTTTGATAGAAAGTCATTTTTGACAGCTTTGGAATTATACTACCATTTATAGAAAGTTTAGAAAGAAGCGGTGAAATATTTTAAATACAAAATGGTGGATGACTTTTAATTACATGAAAAGTTTGAAAAAAAGAGAAGGTTCTCATTTATTAACTTTTCAATTTAAAATTTGTTGAATTAAAAGTTTTCAACTTTTGGATTCTCCATTTTTAGATACTTCTATTTTTATGAATTTGGAAGCTGTTATTTTGAAAAGAGCAAGGAAATTTGGAGATTTATAATTTGTAAATAGTCGAGTAAGAAAGTTCTAACCTAAAAGGATTTTGCATTCTTAAAGTTCTTAGTTTAAATTTGTTGAGCCAGAAGTTTTTGGTCCAAAGATTTTTAATAAGGGATTTTTCTTTTAAGAAATGAATGATTTTTCCTACCTTATAAAATTAGAGGTTCTTTTCCTTAAATTTCTTTTGAAAGGGTGTATGAATTGAAAAGGCACTTGATAAGCATAAGATCGAAAGAATAGAAGGATAAGAGTGTTTGATGAGGTAGATAGAAGGAACATTCCCATATAAGGAAATGCAGAGAATGATAGCCGAATTTAGATAGTGATAGAATTTGGAATTTTAATCTGGTAATAAAGAATATAGAAGAGGAGTAATTGGAATAAGGTAGAAGTTATCTTTGTCTACTCCATTTTTCCATCATTTAATGCTACATATAAGGTGTTTTTGGCAATTTAAATGATGGTAATTAATAAAGAGTTGGATATTTTAGGAAAAGCAATTATGTAAATGTGAGATTTTCATATATGAATTTTTCCTAATTCAAATTCAAAGCTCGTTTAAATAAGAATATTATTGGAGTTGATACGAAAAGGATTGTAAGGGATTTTAAGAGTTTTGAACAAAGTTACAAAAGTATTTTTTTTCAAATAACAGTATATTTTGAGTAAAAAGGTAATAGATATTTATCTATATTTTAGATATAACTATTATTTCGGAAATAATAATTCGTATAACTAGAAAACTATTTGTAATAATAAAGGTCTAATTTATTATTTTAGAATGATAATTGAGTTTTGAATGTTTTGTGAAGATCCTATTTTCAATAGGAATAAGTCATTACTGTATTAAGACATTAAAAAGAGAAGTTTTCCATAGTTCCTTTTTGAAAACCAAGCAGTCTTTGAATGATATGAATTGAAAGTCTAACTTTTAAAGAGATAAATCTTTAATGAAGATAGTTTTTATTTTGCTGCTATTTGGGACTAAGAAATTTTGAATTCTTGGTAAAGGTTTCTAAGTCTATATTTTCAAAGATGAAGACTTTGAGTTTGGTACTTCATGTTGGTAAAATTTTAAAGTTTTACAAGAAATGGAGTAACAAATGCTGATTTTGAAATAAGTTTTTTTGTATGAAAATAGTTTATTTAAAACTATTTTGTATGATTTCTAAAATTTTGGTTTTATAAAATAGTTTTTTTAGAGTAAATAGGGATCACAACCTAGGTAGGGCAGACTAAGGATTTTAAGATATGAATAAAATAGGAATAGAGTGTACAACCTGATCAGAAAATTTGAAATCGGCCCTAAACCTCTATTTGAAGAAGTAAAGTGTAAAGATATTCCAAATCTGTAATTGGGTTGTAAATTAGGTTGTCCGTATAATATGAATTTATATATTTTAATTTTGGAGCAGTTTTCGGGTAATTTCCATAAATAACCCAATTTTGAAATACGCATAAAATTGCATTTGAAGTAACAAGGAATATACTAAAAAGAGAGAAGTGTAAGAGATGGATATTTTTTTCTGTAGTTTACACTATCTATTTCAATAAAAAGGAAATAAATAATTCCTTGTAATTTTAAACAAAGCAAAAATCTCACTTATGGTTAATTGATGAGAAATTATGACTATAATCTTTTTAGAAGGATAGCTTTGATAAATTAAAATATAAAAATGAGTATTCTAGTTGTAAAAATTAGTAGTTAGAAATATATACACGTATAGCCATGCTTAACGACTAGAATATATATATATATATATCTGTGTGTGTGTATAGCATAGATTATGACTATTTGTGTATTAGTTAGTATTTAACAGATTACAATTTATGGACATTAATTAAAAATTTGACGGGCAATAAATTTGTAATTAATGAGAGAAAAAAGAAATTAAATAGGGACTGATTAAGGAAACTTGATATGACTTTTATGGAAGAAATAAATTTGAGTAATGTTTGGATTTTGGAAACCTGAAGAAGGTTAAAGGGATCAAGGAAGGATTAATTGGGAATGATCCAATTTTGACAATAATGATCAACTTCTATGGATATATTTACTGAGGAAATGGATCTACCACATTTATAAAAAACCAAAAGGAAAATTAAGGAAAATGGGTAATAATGGAATGACAAATTGAGAAACACCCATCTTAATTTAGTAAAGAATGTTAGTGTCTCAACACCATTTATATTAGTTGATAATAAGTGGTAGCTTCCAGCAGAATTTTATTTTAGAGTTCTTGGGTTGTAGTCGCTAGTTGTCTCCCTTATTATTGGAAAAGTGTATAATGTGGTATAAAATATATCCATGTTTTATTCCTGTGTTGAGAAGCAAAGTAAATGTAACGACCCGCCATTTTGGACCATTCGCGTCCATTATAAGTGTATAGGTAGACACTCATGCCGGAGTTGAATTGCTCAAAATACCGCGTTGTTAATTTAAATTGGCAAAACTGAACATATACAGTAAATAAATATAATCACTGATCACAGACACAGAGTAATAAATGCAGCGGAAATAAAAGAGATAGTAGTTCATGAAGCTACTATATAAATGTATAAGTTACATCAGAGTTAAACCAGATACAACGGAAGAGTAATACGATACATCAGATACAAATCAGAATACATCACTGGAATCATCGAATACTGAAAGCAGAATAGATGGCTGGATCTTTAAGCAAAGTTCCAACTCCAAAGGTGAGTCTCGAATACTGGTACACTCAGTCTGACCCGAGCGTAAAGCAAACACAAGACACTCGAGTCAGGATTAACATTCTTATATTAATAAATCCAACTCAAGTGAAATAGCAATTGAAATACAAGTAACTCAAAGGATGTTTGGAATAACCATCCTTTAAGGATCCGTCAAACTATCTACTATGTAGTAGTGTACGATAAGTAGATAATGTCTATCAGTAATAATAAGATATCAAAATAGCGTTAAGTCATGGCCCATTCCACCCTTAACACATTTTTATTCCCAAAAGCATATACAAGACCGTAGTTTCCCCAAAACCGGAAGTCACCAGAGGGCAATCCATATACTAAAGGTACAAATCAAAATCGTAGTGGTCGCGTATAAATGGAATACAAGTATGACAAGGCACATGAGGCAATACCCAAGGTAGTGATACTACCGTTCGCCTGATCCGGACTGGTGAGAACGCAACGCCGCAGCGCCCGCAACACCGTGAAACAACACTCCCAAAATCAAGGGTGCACCAATCGACAACAAGTATAAGTAGTTCGAAGAAGTGTGTCCACTTGAGGTAGCTAATCCTCCATTGGCCCGGCACAGCTCCTGTTTTAGTCATTTCCAATTTGACACAAGTGTCAAGGCTATCCATCATCGTTCTCTTTCTTCAGTCATCACGTACATCATCCAACCACTTCATTCTGGATCATCACTCCACGTATAGTTATTAAAGTGGTTTTCGGTTTAGATAAAGAGTATATCCATAACCGAATTCCGGTCTCTTTAATAACCTTCGAAATTATTTCACCGATTGGTCATTTAATATATTTCAAAACCAAATCAATTTCAATTCAATTAGAATTCGTAAATCAACATTTCATTTGTCTTTCGAAATCAATTTCCAAAATTTACATTTCAACTTCCAAATTCATTTCAAAATCCTAAAATTCAATTTCAAACTTTATTTAAAACGATTCAAATATTGATTCAAGTTCGTATATCAGTTTCATTCCGAAATCATTTAAATTAACTTAATTTAACATTCAAATCAATTTCAATTCATTTATCAATTTCATTCAATGTTCGTTAAGTAAATTTGTCATTCAAAACAATTTCTATTAAAATTTCCAAATCATTAAATCAATTTCTTAAGTTCAACTTCATTAAATCAAAACTTCAAATCGAATTAAATTAAATTCGTCAAATCAATTCTTTCAATTACAAGTCTTATACTAATTCCAAAAATATCACATTTTCATTTCTTGTTAAACAAAATTCAATTTCAATTATTTATTTTCTTAAATAATTTTCCAAAACTTAATTAATAAAGAAAACTCAATTTCAATTTATTTACAAAGTAAATTCACTTATTCAAAAGTTCAATTTCTCTTATCAAAGAATTCAATTTTATTTAATTATTAAATAATTCAATCTTATTTAATTATTAAATAATTCAAAACTAAATTATTAAATCACTTCAAAGTTTAATAATTTCAAACTTAATTATAATTTCAAACTAAATTATTAAATCATTTCAAATTTTAATAATTTCAAACTTAATTATAATTTCAAACTAAATTATTAAATCATTTCAAAGTTAATTCAATCATTTCTCAAATTAAACAGCATTCTTTCATTAATTACATTGTAAATCTTTTGTTTCGGATTATTAAATATTAACGTTTTCCTTTCATAAAAAAATTAAATTTCAACTTCATTTCAAAACCGTATTTTTATTCAAATAAAATCTTCAATTTATTTTCAAATCAAATTATTGACCAATCGGGTTTTATTAAATTCTCTATCCTAGGTCAAAGTTCAATTTGGGTATTTATCATTTCAACCCGATTCCAATTCAATTCAAAATCAAAACATAACAAAGGGAACTTGCAGTGTGATAACTGGGATGGTGTCAAAGTAAATAAACAAGCAATAACAACAAACAATAACAATACCAATAATCAATTCAAATAATCCCGAAATAATCGTATTAATTCGCATTGTTATTTGTGCGAATTAATATAATTATTTCTAGAATCCACACTATCATTTCATGCAGATTAAAGATTTTTCCACAAATTATTTATACGGTTTTTCACTTGTCATTCAATTTACAATTTCATGCATCATCAATTTAACAACATACATTCAGTGGTTCAAAATATAATTAAACAAATCCCACGTGTCAATAAATTCAACAGTTAAAGGGGTCATATTACACAAATGTTAGTTAATCAAATTTAACATTTAATTATCCTATATCAAGTTCAATTTCATACTGTTTATCATTTTAACATTAACAATTTAACGTCCAATATAAACATCAACAATCAATCAATTAACAACCAAACTGGATTATCATTTCATATATATAACAGATAATGGTGTCAAATGTCACAGGTGAACTGATACAGGTAATAGCAGTGTAAATATCTAACAGCAGCATATTTCAATTGTCGTTTCAATTGAAATCAAATTTAATAAATAAAAGAACGTTAATCGTGAGTGATTGCTCACCTTTCGAGGCTAGAGATGGATGAGAAGATGACACGGATACGTACACTGATACGGACATTGAAATTGAATTACAAATTCAAGCAAAGCAAATCGGCACGACTTCAACGATCAAAGCTGATAACAGAAATCGATAAACTGAATCAGATCAGTTTGATATGGATAGAAAATCTATACAAATGTGTATATTATAAATAAAATAAAACACATATAAAACAGCGTATTTGTAAAGTACAAATTAAAATAATAAGTATATATTTATAAATAATTTCGTAAACAGCCTATATAACTATTCTATGAAATCAATACATAACCAAACCCAAAATTATGCTTGTATAAACCATTATAACTTTATAAACTTAATAAACTGACATGTAACATTATCATAAAATAATGGAACAAAATACCGTATCTGAATATAAAATAGACTCACAGGTTATACTATAACATAGCCACATTATATAAACAGTTTAACATACTGGCTTTTATATGTAAAATTTTGCATAAGCTTATGGACTTTAACTAACATACAATTTTAAATATAACGAACAAATGGATATATATACGCTAACCACTATGCAGACCCCAACAAGAATAAAGTATGTGTGCAGGTGGAATAGAATTTGCATGCTAACTAAATATACATACATTATTATGTTATCGATTGTATATAAGCCAATGAAATCAAACTTAAAACTGACATGGTATATATATAGCAGCACATGTAATCTCAACATATAATTGGACATACAGACTTGCTAACCCATAATAGCATAAATAAAATTAACTAACAACATAAAATACACTTATAAACGATGAGTCGAACTTACTTTATGCATTAAAAAATCTATATGTTGAATGAAAACGTGCAGACTAAAAAAAAATACTTTTATAACAGTATAAACTTTACTGTAAATTACCAACTAAAACAATATATATTTACATCACTTGTATATTACAAACCCTTTGTGTTCTCATTTTGTTTTGAAATTTATGCGTGTAACGTTTTTTTTTTCCAAAACCTACTGTAATTTTTTTTGTATTCTAATTATACATCTTCAGTAGGAAGCTAAACACTAACCTATGTAGCCTAAACTTGGAACCCATGCAGACACACAACATTCATATAATAATATATGTACACATGCGACACACATATATACTTTAAAACAAAAATCAAAACTGTGAAATAACAGAATATGAACACACTATATATAAATACTTTACGTTGATATATATATACCTAGACTTCCTTTTTATAATACAAAACAAAGCCCAACTTTAAGACTATAACATATTATAATGCTATTGTACAAAAGCAAACAGGGTCCTATATTAATTAATATATATTTATCAACATAACTTATACATAGACTAATACCTGAGCACGTAGAAGAAAGAGCACGAGACAAAGTCAGGTTAGGGAAGAAAGTAAATCGGCGAAGCTTGGAGAGCGGAGGAGACATGTTGTTGGCTACAGGGATGGCGAAAGTCACGTGCGGGTGGAAGACTGCGTCAGTGAAGGGGCTGGGTTTGGAGATGCAGATCTGGGAGGAGGATGAACTGTCAGGGTGTGGTTGCGGAATGGTGGGCGAAGAGGCTGTCAGGGCGGAGGGTTTGATGAGGTGGTTCGAGTGGCTTCGATGGAGGAGCGGAAGTCGGTTGCTGGACAATGGGGATATGGCCAGTGGAGGAGGCGGGTTCGGGTGGAACAGCTTGGCCCGGGTTGATGGATTGTGGGTGGAGGCACGGTTGGCTGGGAGGGTTTCGTGTGCTCGGCAGGGCTAGGGAGAGGAACAGGCCAAAGCATGGTCATGGTGGAGGAATGCCGCGTGAGGGTTTGCAAGGGTGGAAGGAGAGAAAGGTGAAGGGTGAAGGAAGGTTCGGTTGTACTAGCAAAGCAAGGTGAAAAATAAATCTTGAAATTATGAAGCAAAAGGGGAAGAAGGACAAGTTACAGGAGGTAGAACAAAAAAATATGACAGAGAAACGAAAATATGAGTAATTTTTGAAACGTATTGTAAATATTGAATATTAATGGCTATTGACCAATGGTTGAACGGTGATGCCAAAAGCCTTCACATTGAATTCGAAAAATATTTATAACTCATGGCTGTTAGAATTCAATCGGTAGATAGATGAAATGACAAGGAATCTGAAAAGTGGAAAAATTGGGTACCGGTGCGGTTATCGATTTATTGATTTCACCCGGTACCGGACGTCGGAACACAGAAATGAATACACTATTGAGATCAGCATTACGAAACGATCAAAACGGTATACAAATATCAGTGGTATGATTGAATTACAAAAATTCGAATTTTCTAATAGCGGAAAATGCAAGAAAAACGCTGAAAAATAAGATCGACGGAGCCAAAGATGTCCAAAGTTTTGCAAACTGACATCTTGCTCAGAAGATGGTTTAGAATTTTTCTATGTAAAAATATTTAGGTTTCGAAAACATTTTATTTTCATTACTTTTTAACTGATTGAATTGAAGTGAATTTACGCGCGAAATAAACTTTCATATTTTCGGACGAAAATTTACCAGTTGCTATGTTTAACTAGACGTATTCCAAATATTAAATTTTTATTTCAAAATTTTATCGTTTAAAATTTCACAAAATTTCAACTAATTACATTATTAAAACAGTTGAAATTTACGGGTCGTTACAGTAAATAAGAAAATTTTATGGGGACGCTTATCCAATGATAAACCATAGGTAAGATCAGAAGTCGATAAGGAAATACGTTAGCAACTAAAGTAAATGAATGTTTTAATCCCAAAACTTTAAAATTGTGGAAAAAATAAAATTTAGCTCACAAACTATCACCATTCAAGGTAAAGATAAAATATATAGGAATGTGTGGAGAATTTCCAACTGATATAGGATGAGGAAGAAGGTGGCAGAATTTTCCGTTAGAAGCAATGAAACCATGGCGTCTCCAACACAGCTTCATGGGGTTGTAGTTTGCATCATTAGTGATAGGACCCTTAGTTTGCTAGTAAATTTTGGAGGAGTTTGCTGGTAGATTTAGGAACCAACTTTAGGAATTTGGTTAATCAGAGCATCACTTACCAACTGAAGACCGACGTACAAATTAAAGGAATGATAAGAACTTGGAGGATTTGTTGAGAGCTTGCATCTTGGACTTTGGAGGACATTAGGAGCATCACTTACCCTTAGTAGAATTCGCTATAATAGTACTCACTAATAGATGATTGGTATAGCACCCTTGAAGCCTTTTAAGAGGCTACACAAATAGCACAATTATGGGTGGGAAACCACCAACAAATTCTACTCGGACCAGATTTGAATTGCAAGACTTTGGAACTTCGAAAAGTCGGAGTTGATTAGGCAGCGTGTGAAGGTTGTAAGTTTTGGATAATTGGAAAAGTGAGCCCCAAATTTATAGGGCCTTTCCCTATATTTGTGAAAAAAATAAGAAACCTTGTAAGTTGGCTGGAGTCCTTGACGTTTTTTATGTTTTGCATTTGTAGAAATACCACCATAGCATAGAAATTGTGGTAGAGCCTAATCAATTGGGGGACTATGAGACGGAGCCAATAATGTCCCGTGCCATGCATTATAGAGCACAGAACTAGGAAGCTTTACAATAAAGAAATTAGATTGGTCCGAGTACAATGGGAAGAAAATACAATGGAAGGCATGAGGACTTCTCATCTTAATCCTCTCTCTATTAAATTTTATCCCCAAAATTAGGATTTGTTGCATCATGGTCGCTAGATTGGATGGTAGGAAATGGTTGCTACACTTTTACACTATCACTTGACACTCACGTTGAAAATTTTAAGCATATTTGAGGCATTTGCATACATACTTGCATGACACGATTACACACTCATGCTAGGGTTGAGCTCATTTTAGTTTGTCTGTAGCACATAATCATATTGCACTTTGGTTGAGGAGATCTTTGTGTAGATAACTTGGTTGTGTAACATGGATGTTATTTCACGTTATGCTTTTCGCCTCCTGAAAGATTTCTGGACGAAATCCTTTATAAGGGGGGAAGAATTTAACGCCCATAAAATCAACCCTAAGTAAATAAGTAAATTAAGAGAAATTCCATTGATTAAGGTAGAGATAAAAATGGAAATTTTTCAAAAGTTAGAATTTGATCACGAAAGTAATTCCATTGCATTCATGGTGAAATTCTAATCTGTTTTCATATATAATATGCTGAAAATAGAGCTCAAACGAAGAAGTTATGAGCTTTTGAAGTTTTTAGATATAAATTAATTTAGTTTGAATTCAAATTCAAACGAGTGTTTAAATTTAAATTTGAATTTCAAAAATTAACAATGATTGGACATGGGGGTTAAGTAAATGTTAAATTAAACAGTTAACGTTAAAAGTTAATTAAGGAACAAAATAATACCCAACGGAAAATAATAAAATGTTCCCAAAAGTGGAACAATCGAGCAATACGACCCAACCAGTCGACCCTTAGTGATCGACCGGTCTATGGAAGACGGTCGACCGCTACTACACTGTGGCGGCTAGGGATTTGTGATGTTAAACATTCTAAATTTATCAGTTTTTTATCTAGTTTCATCCTACGGTTCTCGTTCGTTTCAACCTCTATAAATAAAATCCTACCCTCTCCACCTTCATTCACAAATATTTTGGGAACATCAGCAAAGCTCTGTCAGTTTATCTCTTCTTAGATTCATGAAAACTCCATTATGGTTTCAGGTAAGAAGTCCTAATCTATCTTTGTTTATTATTCAATTTTGTTAACATCTTCTCCTCCAACCTTTCTGAATCTCATATATATACTAATCCCTTGTTGAGTATATTAAAAAGAAGAGTTTTGAAGGAGATTATAATGAATGTTGCAAATCCAAAGAGAAGCAAAGTTAAGGACCAACTGTGAGTGGAAATCTTATTTTTTCTATTTAAGTTGTTGAATAGTGCAGTTTAGATTTGATATATGCCTTGGGGTGTTTTGGATTACAAACACATCATATTAAAAATCTTCAAAATTCCCTCAAAGCAAAATATCAATTCTTAGATTGAAATCTTAATTGTTTTGTGTTAAAATAATGGAGTTTGTGGATTTTGCAGTTTATGCATTCTCCCTTCTATTCCACTTCTTATTCTCCTTCTCTAGATCTGATTAAGGGATTTAACTAAGAAATGGTGTGTAAAGGACGAATCTTTATTCATAGTTTATCTATTTATATAAATGATAGAATTTCCCTTGTCTAAATTCATGAAAAAGAAGTTGAATAGAGCGTAGAATTGATAAATTTGTAAGTTATCGTTTTTGGCCTATTTCATTGTTTAAATATGAGATAAGTTGGATTTAGATTCTATATACAAGTCTATTTATTGCAATTTTGGATATGAGTATTGAATCCTTATTATAGATATTATAAGCCCTCGTTATGAATATTTGAATTTGGACATTATTGGTAAAATGGAAGAAAAAAGAAAGACTTGAATTACTATGGTTAGAAAGGAATTGGCATTTAACATTAGTTAGGCGTAATCCCCGCACGCATAGATTAATAAATGCATATTTATTTATACATTAATTAGTGTAATAAATGTATAATTATAACATATAATTGCCTCGTTTATTAGGTAATAATTTTCATTTAATCTCCCTTAGGAAAGTAATTGATATTTTAAAGCGTAATAAGGAAGATTCCTTGCAAGGCCTTAATTATGGAACGGTAAGACGAGTATTATATAAAGAGATAGTATTTAAATTATGGCTAAGTCATAGGGATGCGAGGTTAATCAAAAGGCATATAGAAGTCTGCCTAGCTAATCTGGCTACCAGTTGTGCGACTTTGGGGCTGATGGTAGACATCTCCTATTATAAGTATTTATAATGACGCGAGGTTAATCCCAAATTCTATAGGGTAAATCTGCCCAGCTAATCTGGCTACTGGTTCCTATGAATAATCAGACTAATGTGAGACGTCATTATGAGTATGGGTCATAATACGAAGGGCCTGCTTTGGCACCTTGAGGTATAAAGTGGTTGTTTGAGGGCCCACCTCTTTTCCTCAAATGGAGTATTAAATGACCAAAGGGCTAGTTATTAGAAACGATAGGTGGTATATCGATAGGGGTCCGCTTCAAGATAAGGTATTAAGTGAAAGATTTAGGGTCCGCCTTTCCATAACGAAGTATTATGTGGCTCAAGGGATTCAATGCGATATCAGCAAGATATTCACCATTGAGGAGTCCGCCTTGGGAATAGGTATTGAATGATGGGGTTTGCGTCAATTGCGGTGTTAAGTGGTCAGAGTCTGCCTATTTTCCAATAAAAGGTATTAAGTGACTTGGATGCTATATCTCGCACTGTTAGAAATTTACGATGTTAGTTATGGGTTGTAGGATTAGAAAACCTGCTTCGGGAATGGAAGGTATTAAGTGGTTGTTTGAGGACCCGCTTCCTTTCCTTATATGAAGTATTAAATGGTTTAGATACATAGACATGTTATTATTTAAATTATATTGCCCTAGTGTTGAAACAGTAAGGCTCGAGATTTCTATTCACTAGATACTTATTGTTTTGACTTCCTCCTCATTACAACACAGGTTAGAGAAGGAACTGATGATGCTTGAAGAAGGCGATAATGAAGCTTATTGCAGTTACTATCTATCGTTTTGAATTATTTTCTATTGTACTCATGGAATGTATTTTTGAACAAAATGTTGTAACGGTTGACATTACGTAATGATTTATGACATTTGAAATAAATGGATACTATTATTGTTATTATATTTTTATTCCTTCCATGGGAGATCTAAAAGAAAAGATATATGGTTCTATTTTCTTATTTTTACCAACTAACAGCCAGCTTTAGAATGGGTCTAAGTTTCGATGGGCCTTTTCTGGGTCGGAATGCAGGCCTTTTCTATAGTGGGTTGTCACATTATTAGTGATAGTGAAATTTTGTACGGTACAGTTTAAGACTGGATGAAGGATTTGATATCCGAACCAGTATAAAAGTTCATGGTGTTATTTATTTTACTGCATCTTACTTTACTACTTACTTATTGTGCGATCATTTGTTTTTGTTTGTAATTTGAGTAGATAAAGTTTTAAATTCATAAGTAAGTTTTAAGTAGTTGATATACACAGTTCACCCCCTCTAGTGAATAAATAATTAAGATCCATTCCACATTGTGTTATAGACAACCCATTTTCCAACATTTGGTATTAGAGTGACTGGTTTTCAAAAATTCATAACTTGATTTTTGAAAAGTATAAATGGCTGATAACACTAGTAACACCTTCTTTAACACTTTTGTAGAAGGACAATCCTGATAGATTAAGGGTATGCCCTTGGGGTAATTATGTAATTTGTTAAATATATCTAACTCGATAACCGATCTTGTTCAAAATAAAAGGTGTGTTCTTTCTATTATATACTTAATATAGTGTGTTATATTAGTCGGTTAATTTAATTAAAAGTATATTTAATAGAAAATCCAAAAGTAGTATGTTTTGTGATAGTAGTTACAAAGTGTTGCAACCGTGAGTAATTATCACCATGAAAATAAATATACCATTTTAAATATTCCTAGTAAAGATGTATCGAGATTGGATATCACTACATCCATTGAGACAAGAGTAGGTAAAGCTCTCCAAATGTTGGACAGTGTATTACTCAAGACTATTGGGGAAACCAAGGGGTTATGTATTGATAGTTATTGGAAAAACTCTCACTTGATATTTTTTGTTGGTTAATATAACTAAGGTCAAATAGAAAAAATCGATGTGACTGATTTATACAGTTCTCTCGACTTAAGAATACTGTCCATCTTCAAAATGAAAGCTCCGCTTTGATTATGGTCAAATCATGGCACGACGTCCATCGAGTGACTATAGTTAGGTCGAGTGGAAGTATTGGAAGTGAAGCATTATTCAATAGAGGATTTGTTTTCTCGGTTATATGGGGTTAGTATCATAGTCATCTCAAAGTCAAAGTCTCTGGCTTGAGCATTTCAGTTAATAATAATTGTTATTATTGAACCAAGGTCTTTGTCTTTGAACTATAGAGTTGAATATGGACGATATTGGAATTTTGACCATTACTAAATGCCATAAGTCTAAAGTGATATAGTTTTAAGGAAGAGAATTGGTGTAAATAAAAGTCACAACACGGTAATGCATAATAAAGTAAAACTGAGTTTTACCGAAAGCAAGCAAGCGATAAATTTGGCCAAAATGTCACACCACCTATTAAGTGACGTGTGAATGTTAATATTTGAATAGTTCGATATTAATCGCTAACCAAATTTACACCTAACGAGTCACATAACCGAAATGATGAATTCTCCTTTGATCTAACGATTTAATTAATTTTTAATTTTTATAAATTAATTAAATTAATTATATTTATGAAATATTAATTATAAATTTTGATTTTGATTTGATAAACAAATATTATCAAATATATTTGTAATAGTTATAAATATATTAATCGATACACGTTTAAATTGGGTTTAGATGCAAAATAATTTGTTTAGGCTTTAAATGGGTTTGAGGCCCATATGATAGCTGGTTGGTTCGGCTATGATGGGGGAGGGTAGGTGCGGCCATGCGATGGCTTGTTGGTGGGCTAGATTGATATAGATAAGGCAAAGAGAATAGACAAAGGTCTAGATCCTAACTTCTCTCCCTTTCTACCTCTATATAAACATCTCAACCCATACCTATTAGTGACTTTTTGCTTGCCTTCAAACCTTCTTATTTCTTTCCGAAATCTACCTCCTACATCCTCCATCCTCCATTAATTCAAGTTCAAATCAAATCAAATCAGGTCATATTCGATGGTCGGTGGTCAACGGTTCAAGGACTAGCACTATGTTGAAACGAAAACTTTTTCAAGGGGCATATATCATCATTTGAAGGTGTACTTCAAGGCATTGGGAGTAAGGTAAATTTTCGATTATAATACAATTATTAATGCTCGATTATTGTGTTTTGTTATATACATGTATTTTAAATTGTTAGTTAGGTGACGATTCTGATATGCATTGATATTGTCACAATGTTATTTGGTTATATGTATGTATAAACTAAAAAATTATTATCTAATATGTCTTAGGTCAGCATGGCTTTATAATTAACAAACACATTTTTTTAATTTTATTAAATTAATATATAATATTAAATAGATATATAGTTTATAATTAATTACAAAATCATTCTTTATTCAAATATGATCATATAATTTTATAAGCAAAGTATTAGGGCTGTGATAATTTTCGGCAATGATAAAATAATTTTATATATATTTATTATTATTTAAATATTAAGTCTATTTCTACATAAATTCGAATATATTATGTAAATTGTATTTTATATTTTACAAAATAATTTTAGTAGTAAAGAAAGTCTTAGAAAAAATAAAAAAACAAATGTTTTATTTTTAAATTATTTTTTATATTGTAGCCGAAATTAGAAAAATCATTTTAAAATAAATTTTAAACCAAAATTATGTGAATATTTTTTTCAAATCATCAAATATCTTTTAGGATTTACTTGGGATTTAAAATTCAAAATTTATTTTTAATTAATATTTTAATATTTTTCACATGGATATTTAAATATATATATATATATATTAAAACTAAAAAAATTATTATATTTACAGAGCCGTGCGCAAGACTTAGTCAATTATATTTTCCAAAAATATTTTTGAGTATTTTATTATATTTATAGATCATTTTATTAATGTGTGTGTGTGTGTGTGTTTGTGTTACTCATGGTTATAATTGTTTTAAACATTTATAAATAAATTTTTTATATTTAAATAAGTCTATTATATAATATGAATATACGATACTAATATTTTATTTGTATAATTATATCCATAAATATATACATATATTTATACTAATGTGAAATTACTTAAGCAAAACTATAATATATATACATACAAACATTTATAATATTTACATATAAATAATAGTATATATATTTATACATACATATATTTGGATTATATATTTGTATATTAAATGAGCTAACATGTCCGTTGCGAAATGAATCCCAGCATCTATACATGTGCATGTTATACCTTGCACGGATTGATATGTTACACATGCACGCACATACATATATGTATATGATACATATATGCATATCTATCATAACATAAATTAAATAAAACTGCATCAATTTATGAATTTAAATAAAATAAAAGATTTTATTTAAATAAAATTTAGAAATGTTATAAATAAACTAGACTTCATAGGCCCAATAATGATCCAATAGGTGAATTTTGTTTCAAATTCACTAATAACTTTCGCTATGGGCTGGCCTAATTCCAACAATGTTATCAGAAACTGTACGACCCGGAATTTCACTGCTTTGATTAGTGAATATTTAATTAATATATTTAATATATAGGTTTATAATGAAAATAAACTCATTTTAATTAATTAATTATGATTGTAAAATCTTTTTCAAAATTTGTTTACCAAATTAAATAGTTCGTAGAAAAACAGAAAATGTGACCGAAGAACATTTTCCAAAATTTCGACCTTTCGACACTGGAAAGTTGTCAGGAATGATGTTCATCTTTGTGCACTATATGTACATATATATATATACAAGAGTTAATTAACTAGATAATAATACACTTAGAAATAAATTATCTTATATTAATTTGGATTAGTAAGTGATGTGACAAGACATAGTTTTAAAAATAATAAACATTATATATATATATATATTAAGTATTGTCACATATTAGATTTGCGATCATTAACCATAATTATCTCTTGTCGCATCTTAGTTAATTAATAATTGAACTTATATATACAAAAGAGAGTGATGTGACTAAACATAATAATTATATATATATATATATATCTTTAATAATAGTTGTAATATCTTTGGTGTCACATTTTTTTGGTATCAGCGAAAACTACCAAAAATGCCCCTCTATAGATATTATCAAATTTTAATATCGCTTAAACATAGGATCTAACATTAAACTCATTTACAAATTCAAAATGCCCCTCCATAAATATTATCAACTCTTAATATCACTTAAAAATAGTATCTAACAAATAATTTTTTTTATAAATTTATTCTTTAATAATAGTTGTAATACATTTGCTAACACACTTTTTGGTAGCATTGTGAAATACCAAAAACTCCCCTCTACGGATATTATCAAATTTTAATATCGCTTAAAAATAGGATCTAACATTAAACTTTTTTGCAAATTCAAAACGCTCTTCTATAAATATTATCAACTCTTAAGATCACATAAAAATAGGATCTAACAAATAATTTATTTTACAAATTCTTTTTTATTAATTAATAATTTAAAGAAAAATTCAAACTAACAAAATTAATTAGATGCATAAATTAAAATTAAGACCAACTACACATGATTTTAACGCAAAAATATGACTAAATATTTGTGCAAATCATTTTTACTTGAATGTGTTAAACATATACGATTTGTAGTTCATGCACGAAGCGCGTGCCGTAACGCTCGTGTGTGTGTATATATATAGGAAAGTGATGTGACTAAACATAATATATATATATATATAAGAAGTGATGTGACTAAACATAATTATATATACACAAAAGTGATGTGATTAAACAAAATTATATATATATTATAATAGATTTGTGATGTGACTTGACAAAGTGATTAGGTGTGAAATCTTGCCTATAAATAGCCCATATGTTTCTTCATTTTCCTCCTCTTTGCACCAACCTTTTCTTCTTCATTTTGAACTCAAATGGAGTTTTTCTTTCCTTGAAACTGTGTGAAATTTTAATGCCTACAACATTCTAGTTGGCCACTTTTCATATTTCTATCATAGCTATGTCAAAATACCCAATCTTTGCAAAGTAATTTTCACCTAGAATTTCAAGTCAGAAATTAACCCTTCTTCTTTTGATCATAACTTCTTCAGAAAAATTGAAAATGAGTGAATCATTTTTTGAAATGACAGAGAAAAGAAATTCCAATAACTTTCTCTTTGAGTGCTTTATGAAATTCCATGAGTAGGTAGCCCAAAAATCAGTTGAAAAATGACATATTTTCGGGTTTATTATCGAGAATTCGATGTTTATCCGATGTCGCTCCACCTTACCAATACAAGTCTTGATTCCTCTTTCCTTCAAGGCCGAGCCTACGTAGTGCATTCAGGATTCAAGACTCCATCTTGTTGCTTAGGAATGGAAGTGCTATGTCATACTCTAATTTAGTGAGAGTTTGGATAGCTTTCGGTGAGTAAATTCCTAATCTTTTGGAAAGAACTTTCCTTTATATGTTGTGTTGATCCTTAGCTATATGAATGTTATATATATGTTGTATCTGGAATGTTTGAAATGTGATGGTAAGTGTTAATGTATGGGTTAGTGTTAGCACTCGAATGGATGTGTTATTGCAAAGTTAGTAATTGTATATATATTGGTATATGTATACAATTTGTTGTATGAATGTGATGTGTGAATAAAAAGGGTTGATGATGAACTTGACAATAGTCATGATGGGTTGAAAACAAAGTTAAAACTTTGTATGTAGTCGCGACGGATTTGAGGTCGGATTTGAAATCAAACTCGTTCCAAGAGTTTAAAGTTTAAATTTTTGTTAAAGTTTGCGTAACTGGTTTTAAAGTGTGAAAATTTACTAAGGTATGTTTCAATCATGAAATAGTATGGTTTTAGTAATGTGGCTTCGCTTAAAGGTGGGTTAGAGCAAACTGCACTCATAGCGACAGTCGTTATGGATGTAGTTCGGCAAAGGTTTGAATTTCTATTTCAAATTTGTTTTATTCTGAAATTAGTTTACAAAGTTTTTCAAACTGAATTAGTAATATTAAAAAGTAACTAAGTTGTACTATAATTAATTAATTAATTAGTTAATTAAAAGGTAATTAGCACCTAATTGGTAATTAAGAAGGTGATTAGAGGTTAATCATCACTTAAGTTAAGTTAATGACTATCAATTGATTTATAAAGTTTTAATTAGTGATTAACGGGGTTAAGAAGTAATTAAGTGATTAATAATTATTTAATTAAGATTAATGGTTATTTATTTATTTATTTATTTAATAGGTTATTTAATTAATATTTAATTAATTAGGTTTTAACTCTTAAACAATTTGGTTTAACCTTAACCAAGTTGCATTAGGAAGTTAATTAGTACTTAATCAAGTCCATTAAGCCTAATTAGAGTTTAATTATGATTTAATCTTGATTTAAATTGGATCAATTAAGATTTAGTTAGGGTTTAAGCTAATTAAATATATTTTAAACTTTTCAAAGGTGATTTTAAACTAAACAAAATGTGTTTTAATCAATTTTCTTTTTCAAAGTAAATTGATTCCATATCAAAGGATCTCTTGTCCGGACCCTTAAGTAACCCATATGATTAGGAGAATTAAATGACATCCGTTAGCAGAACAAAACACCATTCTGCTATAGTGCAAGTGATTTGAATGTGTGGACATGTGTTAAGCAGAATAAATTCACATTTTACTATAAATTGATTGATTTTTTGGACATCTATTTAGCAGGATAAATCATCATCCCATTGTTATGTTATTTGGACTTGTATATGCCAACTGGTTATATTGACGTGTTATTCCCTGATTGGATATGAACTGTACTTACATATATGGTAGCTTATGTAAATAATTGTTATGTAATTTAGGAATGGAAGTGAAATTAAATGGTAACTTAAATTAGTATCATTGGGACTGCTAAGCCTCATTTCAAATTTATAAATTATGGTTTGAATTTACTTTAATTCTTTAATTTAAGGCTAAGGTTTTATAAATGGTTTTTCAAGTTATATAATTCTTATAAAGGTATTTAGGAATGATAACTTGTTTATAGAAAGGGGTTTTTTCTAACGAAAAGGGTTATTAAGATGTTTTAAAATGATGTTTTGTAAATGATATTTATAAAGGATATTTTATAAAGGAATATAGAAAGGTTTATATAAAGAGTTATAAAAATAGGAAAAAGGTTTATATATAACTTTAGAGATTTGGAAAGAGGTTTATAAATTAACTTAAGGGTTTATAAAAGTGGGTTATAACTTTATTTTGAAAGTTAAAGTTAATTGAAATATGAGATGAGCTTTTAAAAAATGGGAATTTTTGATAAAGGATAAGCGGAATGTTTTATTTGGAAGAAATGTTTGGTTATTTGATATGGGATTTGGAAAGAAGACAACTTTGAAAAGTTTGTAAATATACTTATACTGATAAGATAAGTATATGATTTTGTTTCAAGGCATGAAAAGTAAAATATTTTAGTAATATACTTATACAATTGAGATATAAGTATATAAAGGTTTCCAAGTATAAAGAAAATGCTAGGAGTTTGGGAATAGTGTTTTGAAAAGATCTTTTGATCAGATTTTATAAAGTGGTTTTATTAATTAAAAAGAATTAATAAAGGCTTAGTGGATCCTATATGGAAATTAAACCATGATTAGATGTTTGTTTATTTGATAGTTAAGTAACCGACTATCAAAGTTGGACCCAAAACATAACTTTGGAAATATCTAGGAGAAACATGAGAATTATATGGTATAGTTACCGTCGAAGGTGTTATATTGTACGTATAAACTTGTTCGTTCTTCTAGGACGAATGATAAGGAAATCCATCCACAAACGGTTAGGCGGTGAACTCCGCTCTTGTCATTTTTCTGTTTATTTCCTAAAGAACCGGGGTTGAGTTTACCGAAAAATATCAAAATTTGCTTAGAAGAGACCGGGATCAAATATGTTATCCGGAAACCACTTCGATCCAACTCAAGCGTTTCATAAGGATGACATCTTGAAGCAAGGATCGAAGATGGAGCCATTGAAGTTCAAGCGCTGCTTTCTACTAATCCCGAGGGTGATTCCAAAATGGATTTAGTAGAAGTAGTGCCTTCGGTTTGTCCTTATCCTGGACAACCTGTATGGGTGAATGTTGGCACTGCATTACTGCTGGGAGGGAAATGTTAGCATTCCAAGAAGGACTGCTATTCAAAAAGGTAAAATGTAGCCTCAAACCTCATCAACCAGGATGACTAAAACATGGGATATGAAGGAGGCTATGTGGGTCGCACCCATTAGAATATATCATCACCCTTCTAGGTATATACACAATCATCAATGAATTCATGTACGAAGGAGCGCTCGGTTAAAGGTTGCAAAGTAACCGGGGTGATGATATATTTTCGGTACTATCCAGTAAGGGTTAGGCCGGTTCTGTGTTGGCAGGGGTCATTAGGTATGACCTTGGTACATTTTTCTAGAGGTGTACTGTGGCGAGAGGTACCCTAGTAGACCAGTCATTAGTTGGAATCCATTCTCCAATACGTGCCTTGCATTTTTGATTGTAGAGCCTAGTATGTTGGAATGTGAGATGCAAGCATTTCAGGTATTTATCTATTTACTTTAAACCTAGACACTATGATAATATGACTGAATTTTGATATAAAATGTTTTGATTATCGTAAGGTAAAAACCCATGCGTTTGGTTGTTACTTATTATCCAGTTTTACTCACGCTGGTTTACAAGACTGACCTAGGCTTTATTCCATGTAATGCTTGGGTCAGACCGAGCATGTTTTTCCAGGTCTGGCTGGATACTTTGGAGTTGAAGAGCAGCTGGATGGTCAAGACTATTCTCGTATATTTTTCTTCCATTGTATTATAGTGTCTGTATGTTTACCAATGTAAGGACATGTTTCTAAAACTGTCCAAATTTAGGATAAGCCTAATGTACTCTGATATTATATGAATAAAGATGTTTCCTTTTTGTAAAGATCATTGTTGTATTATATATTATTCGCTGCGTTGTGAGATTCTGTGTTGTTTAGTTTTCTTCTATCTTCTAGCTTCTTCTTTCATCCTAACAAATCGGTATTTCTGGCACTTGGATGTTCGGCATGTGATACAATGGACGCATTAGTGTCGATTTTATAGGGTCAAAAATCCGGTTCGTTACAAAACCCAATAACATATGCGGTCTAAATTAGTCATGTTATGGTTGACCAATTAAGCTCACAACCCAGTTAATAGGGTGTCTAAGAAAGGTAGTGTCGAATTGGGTTTGGGTAATCAAGTACTCTGCCTTACCTAGCTACCGGCCTGGCCCGAACAGATGGTGAGCCAAAAGGTTGCCCCTAATAGAAGAGGCCCAATTTAAATTAGGCCTTAGGCTAATCCTCAAAATTGTTTGAAAGTAAAATATAAGATTTTAAATTTAAAAGTTAAATTTAAAATAAGATGTACATATATTATAAAAGTTATAATATAATAAAATTTCCAGAATGTTTGATAACATTAAATATTAATTTCAAAAGTTTAAATTTATTAGTAAGATTAATAAAATAAAAAATTAATTAAATAAGTTAATTAATGAAAATTATATACATGTATTATATATGTTTGATATATGTTATGTTATTTTGAAATATTTAAGATATCATAAGTGTGTGTGTATATATATATGTATATAATATGATTTTCAAAATTAAAATAATTTAATTAAAATTGTTTAATTAAATAATTTAATTAACGATTAATTAATTAAATTGATTAATTAAAGGTTAAATAAATAAATGAATTAATCAAAGGTTAATTAATTAAATAAAAATACACATATACGAGATATATGTGTTATACTATAAAGGTTATAGTATATAATAAAAATATTATATTAAGATAATATAAAATTAATTAAAATGCTAATTGATTAAAATTAATTAAATAAGATTTAATTAATATAATATTATACATAAGACCATTATATAAGTTAATAAAAATATAAAAGTTGTATAATAATAAAACTTAGATAATATAAATGTATAAACTAAAGGTAGAACATTAAAAAACCCAAATAGACTTAAGGAATAAATACATATGTATATATACATATACCGTGATTTATGATGTGTTCGACACTTGAATCATGAGGGTATTTAAAAAGAAATACATTATTCCGTAAGTCGATATCACTCGATATAACATATTAATGATTATGAATCTTTAATATATAGTTGTCCTCTATCATTTATATATTAATAGATTACTTGAATACTCTTTACTTGTTGAGCTTTCCTCAAGCTAGGGATGTTATGTGTAGTACTATTAATATATTAAATAGAAGAGGTAAGATAACTACACTTATCTGTTGAGCTTTCTTCAAGACATGTGCATTATACTTAGGCCATCATGAAATGATAGGTTTGAGTGAATAGTCCCACTTTATGTGTTGAGCTTTCCTCAAGGTAAAGGCAGGATTAGGACAAGGTACCATAGGTTAGAGTTTGTATGTGGTACAACCGATAAGGAGTTATCCATCATATGCGGGCCTATGATTTGTTAATCTTTCCTCAAGGTCAAAATCCCAAGGCATACGAGTCCTAACACTCGCTAGTGAAGTCGAAGACTTCTATGTTTCGCTTAGGATTTGGTGAAACATAAAAGACTAGTGGGAACCTTATTAGAAAAATGAAATGATAATATTTAATTTTTTTAATATTGCAAGAACATGTGTTATATAATGTTATAATAATCTACATTGATAAATTTGTGCATCTAATATGATTGATAGAACATTTATCAATTAGAATATACAAATGAACTGAATTGAAAATTGACAAATAGAGATATAACATACACTTACTAATAAATGTTTCTTGCATGTTAATGTTTTCAATACGCATGAAAATGCTTGATTTTGCAACTACTAAATACATTTGTAATTTGGTCACTTACACATTTATTTAGTTGAGACCGTGTATTGCATTCTATGAGTTTTGAACTCAAAAAGCAATACAAGACTATGGATATTTGATCCATATATTATCGCGTATAAGTGTTATATGGGAAATGGTCATAGTTTTTAATGTACGATACTTCGACGAAGTTAGTTCATTCGAAATAATCAAATAAACCGTATTACGAGATCACTAATTTGATTGATTGCAATAAAGATCATATTATGTTAAATGTAACACAAGACCAAAACTATAATATAGTTCTAAGAACTCGACCGTTGAAATGTCAGTTTGATCAATTTACGCAAGGTGCAACATATTTGATGTCCTTAAGGTCGATAGAGTGTGATTTTGTAAAGAGTTTGTTTTGATATTGTAGTAAGGATATTCTTTTGAAGGTTCGACAATTTAGAAAGAATAAGGAATGTACAAGAGTAGATGAGATTTAAGATATAGTTAGGATGAAGAGAGTGAATAATGAATAGTCATTTCTGCATCATAAAGGAACATTAGAAACGAGAATTGTAATAATAATTGATACTTTAAATTAGAATAATACAATTTCTATTCTGAAATGTATTTTCAAACAGAAAATTGTTTTTTATGAGATGTATTTCTTTTAGTTCGAGATATTTGGTAAAAGAACTCTCTGCTATAAACTAGTTGCATTATGTGAAATAAATAATCTAGATTAAGTGAATGATGGACCTACTAATTTAGTATGCTATTATAGTAATGGTGGAAGCATGTCATATAGCACTTATTGATTGCATCAAATTACAAAAATTATTTTCGTAAAACATATCGAACATTATTTATGAAATAATGACTATATTACGGTGTCAATTGAAAAATAGACATTGTTATATTTCAATGTGAATATTATGAATATTCGTTATGAAATAAAATTATAATGTGGTATTTGTTTTCATCATAAAAGTGATGCATTAAAATCACTAAAGTATCTAAAATTATTCACAATTATTTTGGAATTATAAACTAAGCCGTAGTTTTGAGAAATAATTTCTTTTTATGATTATGAATCATATAATACTTGTTAATTATATCTCAAACAATTAAGGGCTATGCACCCATTTCTTTGGAGCATCATAAGAGTTGATGTACTTTTTGGATTGATACATAGAGATGTATGCAATCGTAAGTCTATTAATACTAAAACGGTTCCATATACTTTGTTATATTCACCGATGAGTTATCACATAAACGAACATGTGTATTTGATATGCATGTATAAGTGCATGATAAGCTCATAGAATATAAAATGGAAGTTAATAAAATAACGTGCGATAGAAATGATTCAATTTGATCGAATGGGTGAGTATATTGAAAAGAGTTCTGCATGTACCTAGTATGAATAAAGGTTCAATCTTAAAGGTCACTCCTCCTTATAATACATAATATAAGGAGTAATTGAACTTTGTTGGACAAAGCACGATTAATGACGAGTGAAGTTGAGTTAAACTCTTTCTATAAGGTGTGTACTTAAGAGTAGTACACATGGTTAAAATTAATATCATCCAAAGCATAGTTTACAAAATCATATGAAATAAGGGTTTATAAGAAACCCATACAGATCTTAGGCCAAGGAGTCGGTAGGTTATGTGAGTCGAAAGGCTGCACATAATAATTATACATAAGGGATCTTGTATGAATCATCTTAAAGAATTTTGGGAACCATAGCCATCATATTTTCAATTTATGTTGTGAACATAAATATATTATGAACTAATGCAAAATAAGTTTTATATAAGGCAGTTCATACAATGCTTATGAATGACCGTTATGTTGCATTGAGAAACAACTGTTTTTTCAAGAAATACAAACTTCATAGCGAAGGAGTTTTTTAAAGAAATTATTCGTACAAAATGAATTTGGATATGATCCAATGATAAAACTGATTACAAAGGATGAAATAAAATTTACCAAACCTAAATGAATACAATACTTTAGAATGTCTAATAAGTATTCTTTTACATTAAAGAGAAACTGTAAGTTTCTTGTTAATATAAAGAATAAATAATCATCGGTTGTTTAATTAAACCATTAAGTGACTCTATGATATGGTACGCGGCGCAATCCAAAATAGATTCTAAATACATTATCAAAATAAAATTTTGATAAATGCATCCGAAAGGATATGATCCATTGGTCGCAAATATGTCTTTATTAGTAAGACAAATGCAGTTAGAGTAAGTGAGCCACGTTGATAAGAATATCAGTGTGAATTTAAATTATTGAAATTAACATAACAGATTACCATTCAATGTGCTTAAGTTGGTTTGGATTTTACATGAAGATTATCGCCTAGTATGACTTTATGTTTTGGTATATACACGTTGAAACATAAAGTTCTGAATATAGATTTAGACTAGTCAGTTTCCACATAATAACCAAAGTTTCTCGAAGTCAGTGGGAGTGATATTGAGTTTGTGGGTTTTTGGATATGATCTAAGATATGGTAGATAGTATTAGTTTATAAGCATCAGAATGAATAAATATTTTGATAGAAATATCAAATAGTTTGATTATCAATCAAAATGCACTAGAATCGTGTGTTCATTATAAAGAACGTTAAAAGGTACATAGATATTTCTAAACCAAAAGTAAACAACACACTGCTGATTATTAAAGATGCACTTGCATTAAAATCAACTTTAGTTATTTTAATACTCGATGTTGGTTTTGTAAATGATATCTTTTATCGTAAGTATAAAATATATTGGGAATTTCCCAAACGATATGCAAGGAAACCTTATTAAAATGTTTAATATGGAACACGTAAGATGGATTTCTTATGCATTGCAGTAGGAATTATCATACATGTTATGTTGTCTAAGATATCGTGATTTGTTTATGTATTTGATACATGAAGCAAATATCAAATCCAAATTGATGATACTAAATGGTTGTGTAACGACCCACTATTTTGGACCATTCAAATCGACAATAATCCACACATGTCAGACTTGAATAATGCAAAATAACAGATTGTAAAAAAATTTGGAGCAAATATAACCAATCACAGACATAGAATATCAGAATAAATCGTAGCGGAAAATAAAACAAATAGTGGTTCATGAAGCCACTACAATACAAAGTCTCAAAAACAGATACAAAATACATAGTCTGAAAACAAATACAGTTCTGAAACAAGTACAATAGAAATCCTAAATACATATTTCTCTAATACAAAGCTGACATTGAACAACTGAAACTGAAATAGATAAATAACTAGATAAAGATGATCTCCAGCAGTCCTAGCTCCAAAGGTGAGGTCCAAAGCTGATAATCAGGCTGAACCGAGCGTAAAGCAAAACACAAAACACTCGAGTCAGGACATACATACTTATACAATGTAAACCAACTCAAGTGAACTATAATAAAAGGTAGAAGTAACTTAAAGAATGCTTGGGATCGCCCATTCTTTAAGGATCCGTTAAACTATCTACTATGTAGTAATATTCGCTATTATAATAATGTCTAATTATAAAATAAACATACTTTTAAATAGCATTAAGGCTTTACATTTTCCACCTTAACACGTAATAGTGCCAATAGTCTATACAGTACCTACATACCTCGAAAGGCTATGAGAAGATACTCCATAGGTACGACACAAATAGAAATTCGTAGTAAAGGTCGATATGGTAGGTGACACGGCACAACTAGGCAATGCCAGGGTGGATATACCAATTACGCATCCGGGCTAGTGAAAACGCATAGCAGCCACTACCGCCCACCTCGAGCCACACTCCCAAATCAAGGGGTGCACCCAATCAATCACAAAAGTAATAGAATGGTATCGAAGAAGTATGTCCGATCAGAGGTGCTACCTCATTGGCCCGAGAATCGCTCCAGTTTTAGACACCTTATGCCAACTCACGGGAGTTGGGCCCACGTAAATATACCTTTATGGTCGTCGCCACCATCCTACTTCATTCTGGAAACTCCACCGCGTACACAATTGTTAAAGTGGTTTTCGGTATCGACAGAGAGTATGTCCATATCCGATCCCGGTCTCTTTAACAACCAATCGTTATTATAACCCGTGTTTATAAATTTCAAAAATAGTTTATATTTCAAATCAAGTTACTTCATTTAAACCATTAAAAGAAAAATCATTATAACTTTAAATCAAATATTCAATTCCCAAAAAATTTAACATTTTCTGAACTCATTTATTCACTTAAATACCTTAAAACATTAAAATTCCAGCTTTCACAGTATTTAGAAAGTGCTGCGGTAAGTTATATTTGAAAACAATTAAATTCAGCAAAGACAACAATTTTAAACTGCTGTAGTAGTTCAGGGTTCAATTTAAAAGATTTAAATTCAATTCAGCAAAGACAGCGTTTACAAAACTGTTGCAGTAGTTCAATTACATTCAAAAATATCATTTCAGCCAACTGCAGCACTTAACAAGTGCTACAATAGCTCTGTCATTAGTTTCAGGTTCAAGTTAAATTTCTGCAACTACAGCACTTACAGAGTGCTATCAGTTTTTATTTCATTTTCAGAAACGATAACAATTCTGAAGTGTTACTAAAAGAGTTTCCAGATTTTAAATAGAATTCCAGCCACAAATAAACTTCAATTTAAATCATTTTAACTTATAAAAAATCACATTTTTCCACATCAAAAATGTTCATTTAAATACCTTTAACTTATGATTTTTATAAAGAAAAATTTTACAATAAAAAATCAAAATTTCCAAAATTTCTCTTATTAAATTCAAATGCACTATTTTCACATTCATTTCTTTTTTTCGATTTACTTTAACACTTAAATTTAAATTTCCATTTCATAAATAAAACTAAATTTCCATTTTATTAATTAACTTAAACTTCCATTTTAAAAATCAAATCACAAATTTCCAATTTAAGTTGTGTTTCAATTCACAAATTTTCATTTATTTATTTAACATTTTAATACATAGAAAAATCATTATTACTTTATTTAATCATTTTAATTTCAACTTAAATCAAACTATCATATTTTTACATTTTAAAAATACTTAAATTTTCCAGAAAAATGTATAAAATAACCACGGGTCTGTATAATGTTTTCTAGCCTAAGTCAAGTGATACGGATAATATATCATTTCAATCCGTAATTTACAAAGAAAAATCCGGGTTCTATCATTTCAAACCCGCAATCGCAAGTAAATAAAAATAAATAAAAATCGTTCAGGATTATCATTTCAGCACACAATGATTTTTCCCTATTCTAAAGTCCGTTTGGGTATGTATCATTTCAACCCATAGTGATTCTATTCTACAGGGAACTTACAGTGTGATTAACAGAAATAAATAAACAGTATAATAAAATATAGCATAACAGATGATGTGATAAGTTTATAACAGGGTTTAACATCATATAATTTACATCACAGGCAGGTATAACATGATATAATAGTTTATACACATTCACTTGTTGTCACTTCACAATTTATATAAGTATAAATGTTATGTGTGAATACTCACCTCTATACGCTGGAGTTAGC
The DNA here is from genome assembly GCA_030737815.1 of Allium fistulosum. Taxonomy (NCBI): domain Eukaryota; kingdom Viridiplantae; phylum Streptophyta; class Magnoliopsida; order Asparagales; family Amaryllidaceae; genus Allium; species Allium fistulosum. The sequence goes on along the minus strand of CM060906.1, from coordinate 248,298,095 downwards.
AAATAAAACACACAAACAAAAATCCAGAAAGCACGATAACATGACTTGATTTGAGTGGAGAGATAGCCAAGATGTTAATCTTGTATACAACAATAAAATAAAGCGATATAAATATATATTTATAATACAAGGATTAAATTGAAACAAGAATGGAAATTGAAATTGCAAAAGACATCACCAAGCTTTTCAATCAATTTTACTTGACTACAACTCAACATTTGCTCGACCATGACATGCTTTAGGCTCGGCCTTGGATGTTTTCATGATGGAAAGGCTTGGGTTTGGACATAATATGGCATGGCTAAGTCAAGAATGTGGAAGGGTTTGGAGTTACAAAAGGAAGAAGATCAAAAGGCAAGGCTAGAGAGGAGTTTTGGTTCATCTTTTAGGCTCGACCATAGGGTCTATGGGCTCGGCCAGGTCAGGTGATGGACTGATCATGTCAGATGGTGATGGTCAGAGGTGTGTACTAGCTGGTGGTGGTGGCTAAGGGGGTGGCTGTGGTCAAAATAAAGGTGGAGGTTGAATATTTGGCTCGACTATTTACATTTTGGGGTTTTCAAATGTTTTGTGGTGTTTTCTTCAACCTAGTGCTCACGACCACTACTGGTCAGAGGTGGAGGAGGTCAGGCCGTGGATGATGTGGGAAAGGAAGTGGTGGTAGTCGGTGGAGGAGATGGTGGGGTCTAGGCCGAGCAAAGCTATGAAGAAGTCGAGCAAAAACAAGCAAAAATGAAGAGAAAAAGTAAAAAAAAATGGAAGAAGTCATTACCAAACTTTTTAGAAATGTTTTGGCTGAAACTTGTGATGGAAATGAGAAAGTTTTTACGTGAAAAGAAAATAAAAACACATGGCTACAATTAAGGAAAAGAACGACCAAAACAATGAAAGGTCTCGAAAGTGAAAAGTCAAAAGTTTTAAAAGCTTTTTGTCTCTTAGAATTTCCAATTCATTTTAATTCAATATAAACAAAATAAAATCAGTAAATAAAATAAAATACAAACAAAATAAAGTGAAAATGAAAATAAACAATTATTCTTAGGAAAAATAGAAAGTAAATAAAGACAATAGTTTATTATATTGAAACTAGAATTAAAAATTGCAAACAAAAATACAATTAACTTTGGAAAATTATAACTATACTTCTAAAATGTTTTAAAAATAAAATATTGAAATAAAATTTAATTTAAAATAATTTAAAAATATTTGCAAAAATATTGGGTTGTTACACTCTCCCCCACTCAAATCTTTTCGTCCTCGAAAAGAACGAAACAAGGAAAACAAAGAAAAAAAAACAAGATAGAAAAGCAAATAGTACCTGAAACAAACAATTCCGGATTCAAAGCACGAATGCTCTCCTCCGTCTCCCAGGTACAGTCTCGATCATCAGTACTCCACTATACTTTGACCAGACTAACAGATTTCCTTCTTAGTTGCTTCGTACCTCTGTCGACAATACGAAGTGGCTTCCTCTCAACAGTCAGATTAGGCTCAATATCCAAACTATCAAGAGCAGAAGGCTGAACAATAAGAGATGGATCATGCAGATAGCGAGGAAGATGAGAAACGTGGAATACATTATGCACTCTAGAGAACTTCTCTTGCAAATCCAGACGATAAGCCAAAGAACCAACTCTTTCCACAATGCGAAAAGGACCAATGAACCTAGAAGAAAGCTTCCCTCTACGACCAAATCAAATGACATTCCTTAAGGGAGAGACCTTAAGGAAAACCAAATCACCAACAACAAACTCTAAACTCCGCCTACGACGATCAGCGTACTTCTTCTTCCTATCCTGAGCAATCCTCATCTTCCTCCTAATCTCCTCAACTCTCTCAGAAGCCTCTAAAATCATCTCAGGACCAAGCACCAAACGATTACCGGATTCAATCCAGCAAGATGGAGATCTACAAGGTCGCCCATAAAGAGCAGCAAACAGAGACGTCTTAATGCTAGCCTGAATTCGAAGATAGAAATGAGTTAGATAAAAGATTAGGATAAGATTAAAACAAAAGATAGAAATTATACCTGATAACTATTGTTATAGGTAAATTCAACAAGGTGGAGATGTTCTTCCCAAGATCCTCCATAATCAAGCACATAAGCACGAAGAAGATCTTCTTGAATCTGATTCACCCTTTCTGTTTGACCGTCGGTCTGTGGATGGTAAGCAGTGCTCAGTTTCAGATGAGTACCCAAAGATACCTGAAAAGCTTTCCAAAACTGAGTAGTAAAGATAGGATCACGATCACAAACAATACTGAGAGGAACACCATGGAGACGAACAATCTCCCTCATGTAATTCTCAGACAAGCTAGAAGCAGAACGGGTAGACTTGACCGGAATGAAATGAGCTGATTTGGTCAATCTATCCACAATAACCCAGATACTCTCATTACCCTTCCTAGTCCTCGGTAATCCATCAATGAAATCCATAGAAACCTATTCCCACTTCCAATTGGGAATCTCAAGAGGCTACAACAAACCAGGGGTCTTCTGATGATCTGCCTTGACTTGTTGACAAGTCGCACACCTACTAACAGAAATGGAGATATCTCGCCTCATACCTCTCCACCAATACAACTTCTTCATATCCTGATATATCTTGGTCACTCTCGGATGAATAGAAAGCCTGGACTGATGATTCTCCCGAAGTAACTCCTGTCTCAATCTATCAACATTCGAGACACAAATCCTATTATTAATCCTCAACACACCTCTATCATCGATCTGGGCTCCACTACCATCAAGATTACTTCCTCCAACTCTGCTATGAACATTCTCCTTAATAAGCTTAAGCATCTGATCCTCATCCTGCTTAGCCATGATACGATCCGAAAGAGGAGAAGAAACAACAAGCTGACACAACATAGCCTTCTTCCAACTCAAAGCATCTACCACAACATTAGCTTTCCCAGGGGTATAGTTGATGTCGAGGTCATAAGAAGCAAGAAACTCCAACCACCTAACTTGTCTCTGATTCAAATCCTTCTGAGAGAAAATATACTTCAAAGACTGATGATCTATGAAAAGCTCAAACTTAGTACCCAAAAGATGATGCCTCCAAAGCTTCAAAGCAAAAACAACAGCAAGCAACTCCAAATCATGAGCAGTGTAATTGGCTTCATGGGTCTTCAACTGACGACTAGCATAAGCAATGACCTTCCCACCCTACATCAGAATAGCTCCCAAACCTTCACGACAAGCATCAGTGTATACCGTTAATCCCTCATTTCCATTTGGAACGGTAAGAACTGGTGCGGAAGTAAGCTTGTGCTTTAACTCACTGAATGTGGCTTTACACTCATCACTCCAAATAAACTTAGCATTCTTCCGAGTCAAAGCGGTGAGAGGTGCAGCAATCCGAGCAAAATTCTCAATGAATCTCCGGTAATAACTGGCAAGGCCCAGAAAACTACGGATATCAGTTGGAGTTTCCCAATCCTACACAGAATAGGGATAAATAAAGACAACAGGAAAGATAGAATAAATTGAATGAAACAAGGAAAGAGAAGGAAAGAAGGACTTACATTGATCGTAGCGATCTTGACTGGATCAACAGAAACTCCATTACCAGAAACAATATGTCCGAGGAATCGGACTTCATCCTTCCAGAAATGGCATTTAGAAAATTTAGCCTTCAACTGATGATTTCTAAGAGTCTCAAGAACAGATTTCTAATGTGACTCATGCTCTTTCTTGGACTTAGAGAAAACAAGGATATCATCAACAAAGACTAGAACAAATTTATTAAGCACATCACGAAAAACACGATTCATCAAATCAATAAAGAAAGCAGGAGCATTAGTCAAACCAAAGGGCATAACTAACCATTCAAAGAACCCATTCTCAGTACGGAAAGCAGTCTTGGGAATACTTTCCTCAGCAACTCTGAGCTGGTGGAAACCTGTGGCAAGATCAAGCTGAGATAAAACAGTTGCACCATAAAGCTGATCAAACATATCATTGATGTGAGGCATTGGATATCTGTTTTTCATAGCGAGCTTGTTCAGCTCCCTATAATCAACAGACATCCGGAGAGAACCATCGTTGCGACAAAAACCACCGCTGCTCCCCATTCCGAATAGCTAGGTCTGATCAGACCCTTGGAGGACAAGTCCTCAATTTTCTTCCTAAACTCAACCTTCTCGCGGGGTGCCATTCTTCTAGGAGGAAGAACTACAGGTCGAGCTCCAGGAATAAGATCAATACGGAAATCAATTTTTCGCTTAGGAGGTAAAGCGGTGACTTCACCAAATACATCGGGATAAAGTTTGACCAAACGAGTCGACTGAAGATCAACAAGAGAAGAATCCATAGAATAAATAAAGCTGGAAGCATAATCATGAGGCATACGACACTGAATAACCAAAGAATTACCCCGATCATCAACAAGAGAAACAGTTCGGGATTTACAAGAGATATGAGCATCATGATTCCTTAACCAATCATCTCCAAGCAATAAATCAAAAGTATCAAAACCAAGAACATAGAAATCACCACTAAAGCGAAGATCAGAATGGAGGAGTTTCACTCCTCTACAAATCCTACTAAGGTTTGCGGGACCCCCAATAGGATTAGAAACCCATAAAGGAACAGAAGCATACTCAGGAGAAAGACGATGCTCAAACTTATCACAAATAGCCATAGAAATAAAACTATGCGAAGCTCCAGTATCAAATAAAACACGAACAAGATGATTAAATAAAGAAAAGGTGCCCTAAAGAGTACCTTGATCATCACTATGAGCAGGAGCAGGTGCAGGTGCAGGCGAAGAAGCAGAGGTAACAGCAAAAGTACCAAATGGCTTGCCCTTCAGATACAATGGACAATCATTCTTAAAATGACCAGGCTGATGAAAGACATGACAGAGATTGTTCCTGGTACCCTGAGGTGGAGGAACAGCAGCACCAACTGAAGTAGGGCATCTATAAGCATAGTGTCCCTTCTGATCACACTTGAAGCAGGTAATGGAAGATAGGTCGACAGGTTGCCTCTGAGAAGGAGAAGATGATGAAGATCCCAAACCCGGATTCTTGAGACAACTCTTCTTCTACTGGTGGAAATTGGGCTTTCTCTTCTTAGAGTTGGCAGAGGAAGACTGAGATGCAGGAGCACTAGCAATAGCAGGACCCTTAGAAGTAGGGTTCTCATAACGAATAGCCATATCCATAAGCTCGGTGAAAGTGCCATGAACATGAGAAATGAGACGATCATAGAACTTTGGGCGAGCTCCCGCTATGAACTTCTCATTTTTCTTAAGCTGGGTGTCAATAAGACCAGGACCAAACTTGGAAAGTTCATTGAACTTCTGCTCATACTCATAAAAGGACATGGTACCCTGCTTGAGATCCATGAATTCACGATAAAGCTGAGATTTCCCGGCTTCGGGCATCCATTTTGCCACAAAAGCCTCTATGGAAAGAAGATACAAAACAAAACTTAAGATAGATTCAAAAGAAAGGAAATGGGAACAAAATTCAAGATAACACAAAGGATACCTAAACTGCTCCCAGGAAATATCACCCTCGTTAGTGTGAGCTGTAACAGACTCCCACCAATCCAAGGCTGACTCTTGCAGCTCCCAAGCTACTAATTGACGCTTATGGGCATTAGTAATCTCGAGACCGGTAAAGATTCTCTCTAAACTCCGTAACCATTGCTGGGCTTCGATAATGCTCTCTGAACCAGTAAACTTGGTTCCACCAAGTTGAGAGAATTCCTTACAGAGAACAGTAAACCTAACAGGTGCAGCAGGTTGAGGAGCTGGGGCAGTACCACGACCCCTACCTCTGGCATTTCCACGATTCATCCTGAAAAATCAAGAATGAATTTTAGGACAAAGGTACAGAGAAGACAAGATAAGATAAGATAAGACAAGATAAAATCACTCGAAAGAATATCCTAATGAAATAAATTTCTAACAAGGTAGATACGAAAAGAAGGAAGTTAGAAAATTTGCTTTTAAAAGAAGAAAATTTTTATATCAAAATAACCTTTGAAAAATCCTTTGAAAAATCATTTTAAAATCATTTTATACTTTGAAAATACGTTCTCTCACAAAGAAATGATTCTGAAATTGATTTAACTCATTCTAGGGTATTTATACCCTATCTCTAATGAGTTTTTGCTCTATAGGCTAAGGTTTGCCTAAAAACCAAAGCTCTGATACCAAATGTAACGACCCATTATTTTGGACCATTCAAATCGAAAATAATCCACACATGTCAGACTAGAATAATGCAAAATAACAAATTGTAATAAAATTTGGAGCAAATAAAACCAATCACAGAATCACAAACACAGAATATCAGAATAACTCGCAGCGGAAAATAAAATAAATAGTGGTTCATGAAGCCACTACAATACAAAGTCTCAAAAACAGATACAAAATACATAGCCTGAAAACAAATACAGTTCTAAAACAAGTACAGTAGAAATCCCAAATACATATGTCTCTAATACAAAGCTGACATAGAACAATTGAAACTGAAATAGATAAATAACTAGATAAAGATGATCTCCAGCAGTCCTAGCTCCAAAGGTAAGGTCCAAAGCTGATACTCAGGCTGACCCGAGCGTAAAGCAAAACACAAAACACTCGAGTCAGGACATACATACTTATACAATGTAAACCAACTCAAGTGAACTGTAATAAAAGGTACAAGTAATTTAAAGAATGCTTGGGATCGCCCATTCTTTAAGGATCCGTTAAACTATCTACTATATAGTAATATTCGCTATTATAATAATGTCTAATTATAAAATTAACATACTTTTAAATAGCATTAAGGCTTTACATTTTCCACCTTAACACGCAATAGTGCCAATAGTCTATACAGTACCTGCATACCTCGAAAGGCTATGAGAAGATACTCCATAGGTACGACACATATAGAAACTTGTAGTAAAGCTCAATATGGTAGCTGACACGGCACAACTAGGCAATGCCAGGGTCGATATACCAATTACGCATCCGGGCTGGTGGAAACGCATAACAACCACTACCGCCCACCTCGAGCCACACTCCCAAATCAAGCGGTGCACCCAATCAATCACAAAAGTAATAGAATGGTATCGAAGAAGTATGTCCGATCAGAGGTGCTACCTCATTGGCCCGAGAATCGCTCATGTTTTAGCAACCTTATGCCAACTCATGGGAGTTGGGTCCACGTAAATATACCTTTAGGGTCGTCGCCACCATCCTACTTCATTCTGGAAACTCTACCGCGTACACAGTTGTTAAAGTGGTTTTCGGTATTGATAGAGAGTATGTCCATATCTGATCCCGGCCTCTTTAACAACCAATAGTTATTATAACCCGTGGTTATAAATTTCAAAAATAGTTTATATTTCAAATCAAGACACTTCATTTAAACCATTAAAAGAAAAATCATTATACCTTTAAATCAAATATTCAATTCCCAAAAATTTTAACCTTTTCTGAACTCATTTATTCACTTAAATACCTTAAAACATTAAAATTCCAGCTTTCACAGCATTTAGAAAGTGCTGCGGTAAGTTATATTTGAAAACAATTCAATTCAGCAAAGACAGCACTTTTAAACTGTTGTAGTAGTTCAAGGTTCAATTTAAAAGATTTAAATTCAATTCAGCAAAGTCAGCGTTTACAAAACTGCTGTAGTAGTTCAATTATATTCAAAAAACTCATTTCAGCCAACTGCAGCACTTAATAAGTGCTACAATAGCTCTATCATTAGTTTCAGGTTCAAGTTAAATTTCTGCAACTACAGCACTTACAAAGTGCTGTCATAGCCCTTAGTTAATTTTCCTTTTAGTTTACTTCTGCAACTACAGCACTTACAAAGTGCTGCAGATTATATTAGTTCAGTTTTTAGTTCATTTTCAGAAACGATAGCATTTCTGAAGTGTTACAAAAAGAGTTTCCAGATTTTAAATAGAATTCCAGCCACAAATAAACTACAATTTAAATCATTTTAACTTATAAAAATCACATTTTTCCACATCAAAAATGTTCATTTAAATACCTTTAACTTATGATTTTTATAAAGAAAAATTTTACAATAAAAATAAAATTTTCCAAAATTTCTCTTATTAAATTCAAATGCACTATTTTCCCATTCATTTCTTTTTTTCAATTTACTTTAACACTTAAATTTAAATTTCCATTTCATAAATAAAACTAAATTTCCATTTTATTAATTAGTTTAAACTTCCATTTAAAAATCAAATCACAAATTTCCAATTTAAGTTGTGTTTCAAATCACAAATTTTCATTCATTTATTTAACATTTTAATACATAGAAAAATCATTATTACTTTATTTAATCATTTTAATTTCAACATAAATCAAACTACATAATTTTACATTTTAAAAATACTTAAAATTTTCCAGAAAAATGTATAAAATAACCACGGGTCTGTATAATATTTTCTAGCCTAAGTCAAGTGATACAGATAATATATCATTTCAATCCGTAATTTACAAAGAAAAATTCAGGTTCTATCATTTCAAACCCACAATCCCAAGTAAATAAAAATAAATAAAAATCGTTTGGGCTTATCATTTCAGCCCATAACGATTTTTCCCTATTCTAAATCCGTTCGAGTATGTATCATTTCAACCCATAGTGATTCTATTCTACAGGGAACTTGTAGTGTGATTAACAGAAATAAATAAACAGTATAATAAAATATATCATAACAAATGATGTGACAAGTTTATAACAGGATTTAACATCATATAATTTACATCACAGGCAGGTATAACATGATATAATAGTTTATACACATTCACTTGTTGTCACTTCACAATTTATATAAGTATAAATGTCATGTGTGAATACTCACCTCTATACGCTGGAGTTAGCAAATAAAACACACAAACAAAAATCCAGAAAGCACGATAGCACGACTTGATTTGAGTGGAGAGATAGCTAAGATGTTAATCTTGTTTACAACAATAAAATAAAGCAATATAAATATATATTTATAATACAATGATTAAATTGAAACAAGAATGGAAATTGAAATTGCAAAAGACATCACCAAGCTTTTCAATCAATTTTGCTTGACTACAACTCAACATTTGCTTGACCATAACATGCTTTAGGCTCGGCCATGGATGTTTTCATGATGGAAAGGCTTGGGTTTGGACACAATATGCAACAGCTAAGTTAAGAATGCGGAAGGGTTTGGAGTTACAAAAGGAAGAAGATCAAAAGGCAAGGCTAGAGAGGAGTTTTGGTTCATCTTTTAGGCTCGGCCAGGTCAGGTGATGGATTGGTCATGTCAGATGGTGATGTTTAGAGGTGTGTACTAGCTAGTGGTGGTGGCTAAGGGGGTGGCCGTGGTCAAAATAAAGGTGGAGGTTGAATATTTGGCTCGGCTATGTACATTTTGGGGTTTTCAAATGTTTTGTGGTGTTTTCTTCAACCTAGTGCTCACGACCACTACTGGTTAGAGGAGTAGGAGGTCAGGCCATGGATGATGTGGGGAAGGAAGTGGTTGTGGTCGGTGGAGGAGATGGTGGGGTCTAGGCCGAGCAAAGCTATGAAGAAGTCAAACAAAAACAAGCAAAAATGAAGAGAAAAAGTAAAAAAATGGAAGAAGCCATTACCAAAATTTTCAGAAATGTTTTGGCCGAAACTTGTGATGGAAATGAGGAAGTTTTTACGTGAAAAGCAAATAAAAACACACGGCTACAATTAAGGAAAAGAACGGCCAAAACAATGAAAGGTCTAGAAAGTCAAAAGTCAAAAGTTTTAAAAGCCTTTTGTCTCTTAGAATTTCCAATTCATTTTAATTCAATATAAACAAAATAAAATCAGTAAATAAAATAAAAGACAAACAAAATAAAGTGAAAATGAAAATAAACAATTATTCTTAGGAAAAATAGAAAGTAAATAAAGACAATAGTTTATTATATTGAAACTAGAATTAAAAATTGCAAACAAAAATACAATTAACTTTGGAAAATTATAACTATACTTCTAAAATGTTTTAAAAATAAAATATTGAAATAAAATTTAATTTAAAATAATTTAAAAATATTTGCAAAAATATTGGGTTGTTACAAGTTGTTTGACGTGTTCTCATGTACTTATGAAATACTAGAAAATTGTTTACAGAAAAGAAACTCCTTATGAAGGAGCTTTAAGACTAAAACTTACATAAGTGATATTTTGTATAATATGGCAATAATAAATTCATGCTAGGAATCTTTAAGTCGGAAATGTTTGAAATGAAAGTGTATGGCTGATTCAATGAAAAAGGCTAAGTACATTGCCTTAAATAGTGCTACAATAAAAGTAATGTATATAAATATAAATGCACAAATCTATAATTGAGTCGAAGGCGATTCTAAATGTTGAAAATCCCATAATATTATTATATGATGATAATATCACAATATAGTTCATAACAGAACTTAGAGCTCACTGGAATCGAGAGACATACTCTGAATTGTTTCACATGATAATGGAACTTTATCAATGTTGGAGAGAGTTGGTTCACGGAGTAGATAATTAAAACAAAATAGCATACCCGTTCACTGAGTGACTGACCCGATTGATTTTGAGTAAACCGACTAGGGAAGTTGGAATAAAATTCTATAATTCACCATAAGTGTAAGTGGGAGATCGATAGAGTTTGGAGTATTCCCTAGGGCAATTATGTAATCTGTTACATATATCTAACTCGATGATCAATCTTGTTCAAAATAGAAAGTGTTTTCTTTCGATTATATACTTGATATAACGTGTTATATTAATTAATTAATTTAATTAAAAGTACATTTAATAGAAATCCATAAATGGTTTGTTTTGTGATAGTTGTTATAAAGTGAGTAATTTATCACAATGAAAATAAACATACCATTTTAAATATTCCTAGTCAAGATGTATCGAGACTGGATATCGATACATCCGTTAAGACTAGAGTATGTAATGCTCTCCAAATATTGGGCAGTGTATTACTCTTAGCTATTTAAGGGCACCAAGAGGTCACATACTGATAGTTATTAGATAACTATGGAATGACTCGCTCGACAGATTTCTGTTGGTTAATATAGCTAAGGTCAAATAGAAAATATTGATGTGACTGATTTACACGGTTCTCTCGACTTGAGAATACTATCGACCTTCAATATGATAGCTCCTCTATAATTATATTCAAATCATGGTATTGCGTCCATCGAATGACTACAGTTGGGTCTAGTGGAAGTATGGGAAGTGAAATACTATTCAAGAGAGGATTCGTCTCCTTAGTTGTATGGGGTTAGTATCATGGTCAACTCAATATCAAATCCTCTTGCCAGAGCAATTCGTTTAATAATAATTGTTATTGATGAACTAAGGACTTTGTATTTGAACTATAGAATTGAATATGGATGATATTGAACTTTTGACCATTACCAAATTTCATAAGTCCAAAGTCATATAGTATTGAAGAAGAGAATTGGTGTAAATAAAAGTCATAGCCGGGTAATTCTTAATAAAGCAAAATTGGATTTCACCAAAACAAAGTAAGTGATAAATTTGGCCAGATATCACACCACCTACTAAGTGACATGTGAACGTTAATATTCAAATATTTCGATATTATCCGCTGACCAAATTTACACCTAAGGAGTCACACAACCGAAACAATGAATTCTCCTTTGACCAACGATTTAACTAATTTATAATTATTATAAATTAATTAAATTAATTAATATTTATGAAATATTAATTATAAAATTTGATTTTGATTTGATGAAAAAATATTATTAAATATATTTATAGTAGTTATAAATATATTAATCGATATGCAATATCGATACGCATTAAAATTAGATTTAAATGAGAAATAATTTGTTTGGGCTTTAATGTGTTTGAGGCTCATATGATGGCTGGTTGGTTTGGCTATGATAGGGGAGGGTTAGTGCGACCATATAATGGCTTGTTGGTGGGCTAGATTGATATAGATAAGGCAGGCAGAATAGGTAAAGTTCTAGATCCTAACTTCTCTCCATTTCTTCCTCTATATAAACATCTTAACCCACATCTATTAGTGAATTATTGCTTGGTTCCAAACCTTCTTATTTATGGCCGAAATCAACCTCCTCTATCCTCCAATAATTCAAGTTCAAATCAAATTAGATTCTACTCAATAACCCATGGTCAATGGTTCAAGGACCACCCCTCTGTTGAATCGAAAACTATTTCAAGAGGTAGATATCATCATTCTAAGTTGCAGTTTAAGGCATCGGGAGTGAAGTATATTTCTGATTATAATACAATTATTAATGCTTAATGATTATGTTTTCTTATATACATGTATTTTAAATTGTTAATTATGTGACAATTCTGATATGCATTGATATTGTCACAAAGTTGTTTAGTTATATGTATGTATAAATTAAAAAAATTGTTATCTTATATGTCTTAGGTCAGCATAGCTCCGTAATTAAAAAACACATTTTTTTATTTTATTAGATTATATATAATATTTGAATATATATATATTGTTTATAATTAATTACAACATCATACTTTAATCAAATGTGAATATATAATTTTATAGGTAAAGTATTAGGGCTATGATAATTTTCGACAATGATAAAATAATTATATATATATATTTTATTATTATTTAAATCAATTTACTACATAAATTAATTATACTAGTTCGGATGTATTATGAAAATTATATTTTATAAAATAATTTTAGCAGTAAAGATAGTTACGACAAATATTAAAAGAAATTTTTTTATTTTAAAATTAATTTTCCTATTATGGACGAAATTAGATAAATCATTTTTAAATTAATTTCAAAGTGAAAAATTGTGAAAAAGAACCTCAATGTATAAAATATCCTTTAGGATTTGTTGAAAATTTAAAATTTGAAATTTATTTTTAATTAATATTTTAATATTTTTCGCATGGATATTTAAATAAATATATTAAAACTAAAAATTTATTATATTTACAGAGCCGTGTGCAGGACTTATTCATTTATATTTTTCAAAAATACTTTTGAGCATTTTTTAATATATATTATACATACATATATTTATATAATCAATATTTAAAAAACTGTTTTATTACTATATATATTTGTATTACTTAGGGTTTACAAAATTTAAACATTTATAAACAATTTCATTATATTTAAATAATTTTATTATATAATATTTATATACAATATTAATATATTATTTATATAATTATATATATACATATATTCATATATTTATACTTATATAAAATTATTTATGCAAAACTGTAATATATATATATATATATGTATATAAATATTTATAATACATATTAATAATAGTATATATTAATACATACTTATATTTAGACAACATATTTACATATTGGATGAGCTAACATGTCCGTTACGATGCAAATCATAGTATCTATGCACGAGCATGTTATACCTTACACGGATTGATATGTTACACATGCACACACACATATATGTGTATACGATACATATATGTATATATATCATTACATAAGTTAAATAAAACTATATTAATTTTATGAATTTAAATAAAATAATTTTTTTTATTTTAATAAAATTTAGAAATGTTCTAAATAAATTAGACTTCATATGCTCAATAAAGATCTAATAGTGGGATCTTTTTTGAAATTCACCAATAACTTCCGCTGCAGCCTAGCCTAGTACCAACAAATCTACCTCTAGACCCCCACTATTTAATGGTAGTAATTATGCTTATTGGGATTGTATGATGAAATTTTATTTGTAGTCTAATCGTTTAGATATTTGGAACATTACCCAAACAGAGTACATTGAGCCCTAAATGAATTATGCATAATGGACCAGCGATCAAAAGACACAAGCACTCAGCTATTCAAAGCCTATGAATATTTATTCTATGTCTTGGATGAAAATGAGTTTAACAAAGTGTCTATTAGTAAAAGTACATATGAAATTTAGAGAACAATGCAAGCACGAAGGCACTAGCAAAGTTAAACCAACAATCCATTTTCACTAGTCAATTTCAACTGTCTAGAATGAAACAAAATGAATCCATTTTTGATATGTATTCTAGATTTCAAGATATATTACATGCATTAATATCATTAGGAAACAATGTTACTGAAGAGGACCATGTAGGAAAGATCTTGAATTCACTTTCTAGTGAATAGGATTAGAAGACTCTGACAGTTGAAAAAGCCAATGATATTAGTACTATGAAAGTAAAAGAATTAATTGGTAATCTAATGTTCTATGAAGTATAATTGCCGGTTATAAAAGAGAATCAAATAGATGAGAAGAAATCATAGGCACTCAACGCTACAAACGACAATCATGAACATATGATGATGATGATGAGGAAATCGATTTCATGACCAAGAATTTTAAGAAATTCTTGAAATATAGGAAAATGAACGAACTTCGAAAAAATAATGAATATACGGATGATTCCAAAAATGGAAATGTTGTTAAGTGTTTCGAATGTGTTAAAACCAGTCATTTGGAAAAGGATCGTCCAAACCCAAAGAAATCAAAGTTTTCTTAAAACACTTTCAATAAGAAGATGAAACATGCTTTCAATGCAACATAAGATGATTCAGATACATCATCAAGTGATAGTGATTTAGAAACTGAAAATGCCAACATGTGCTTCATGGCAAATAATGACCAGGTATGGAATTTTAACAAAGAAATTTGAATGTTTTAAATGATATGTATAAGGGATATAAAATGCTTAGAAAAGAGCACAAGATTAGTTTAGCGGAGATAGATAGTTTAAAAATGTATAATGAAATGTTAACCGTTAAAAAAATGTCTAGATGATAAAATTGAAATACTTAATGGATGTAATGATGAAAAGTATTTAAAACTTGAAAGTTTTGGAAAAATGAAAAGTGAAAATGAATCGTTAAGATCAGAAAATATTTCAATGAAGTCAAAGATCACAAATTTGAATGACAAAATAACATATATGGACGATATTATTCTTAACTGTAATAGGGATATTGATAAAATGAAAACTGATATTGATAAATTTAACAATGGGAAGGATAATTTAGAAGATTTATTATCGGCATCTAAACCCACTAACAATATACATGGACTTGGATACACTCATAAGCACAAATCAAAGAAAAATAGTACTCAAAGTGCTAAATTTGTTAAAGGTACCAAGTTCAAACCAAAACCAAGAATATTAAAGTTAAAACCCCCAAATAAATTCGCTAATTTATGGGTTCCTAGAAGGTTAGAGAATAATGAGAAAGAATAATATATTGATAATTTTATTAATAAAGATTATTTATCCGATGATTATATTTTGAAGGGGCATCCAAATTGTTCATGGGTTTAGTTTTCCAAAACTTAATCCTATAGGACCCAAAATAAAATAGGGTACCGGTGCCCATATTTTATGTTTTTCAGGTACCAAAAAATGGATACCGGACAAGGGATGTTCAAAGCATATGACAAGAAATCCATAAATACCGAGCGACATTATATACAAAAATGGTAGAATTGTGAACTTTGGATATAATTCAAAAGGTTATGTTATTGGCATCGGCAATATTGGTAATTCTATAACTACTCTTATTTTAAACGTTTTACTTGATAAGTTTATTTTATTCTTTGTGTTGATTTTGATTCCCCTCATGGGTTGTATTTACACGCATACACATACACACACACACAGAAACTCAATGCATATCATCCAGTTTTGCTCAAGCGAGTCTTTTTCGCCCATTTTTGTTGATGATAAAGGGGAGAAAATATATAAATATACTAGGCAAAATGATAAGGTGAGTGCATAGAGTTAGGCGGAGCCAAATATAAAAATATTATATTTTGTCTCTCAAATATTTATATGGTTGTCGTCATCAAAAAGGGGGAGATTGTTAATACCCTAAGTATTGATTTTGATGAACAACCATATAAATATTACTACTAATGTATCTTCGAGTTATGCGGTACTTTTAGATATATTATGGAGACATTTATAGAGATAAATAAGAACTCAATGGAAGCAAATGAATTAAATATATGACGATTAGTCAGAGTAAATGGAAGAACAAAACTGATTGAAGAAAATGAAACAAAAATGTTGTAATGATAGAGATATTCCTTAGGATCATTGTTAAAGACCCCATGGCAATTATATTTGAAGATCAACAACCATTGACCTCAATCGATGAACCATAAAAATCCATAAATATGATGAACATTGAAATATGAAAATCTAGAACAATATATGTCGACATATCTCCCCCAAGAATGTCGACATATCATTTCCGAAACAATGTATGTTGACATATCCCTCCCTATTATATCGACATATCGATATTTTTCTTGTTTTTTAAAATACAAATAAGGGGATTTTCCCTCTATACCTTTGCCAATAGACATGTCTCTTCTACTACTATATAACGACTTTGGAAAACAAAATTTTAAATAAATTCTCATTTTCTCTTACTCTTTCATTTCCATACCTTTATGAGAAATATCCATTACATATTCTTCCACTCTATTTACAAATTTATACTCAAGATCAGAGAATTTGTACTAGAATTCATATTATTTTCTCTCTGATTCCATCCTATTCTTCAAAGAATTTAAAGATATATTGCTAGTGGAAGTCTGTAGGATCATTGTACTAAATCTGCAAGGATCTGTACTGAAGATAGAACTACTTGGCATACTCTACCTTTGATTGTAAAGAGAAGAAGGTGTTCTTGTAGTCTGTGAAATCAAAAAGGTGATCTTGTAGCCTAGTAAATCAAGTATGTACATTTGTAGCCTGTGAAATCATGATTATAAAGTTGTTCTTGCCACCCGTGGAAAGAAAGAGGTGATTGTGAAATTCTTTATGGTGCGGTGCAGGACTAAATGTAGGATTGGATATCCAAACTAGTATAAAAATTCCTGGTTTTATTTATTTTACTGCATCTTACTTTACTATTTACTTATTGTATGATTATTTGTTTCTGCTTGCAATTTGAATAGATAAAGTTTTGAATTCATAAGTAAGTTTTAAATAGTTGAAATACACACTTCACCCCCTTTAAGGTATAAATAGCCTTAAGATACATTCCTCGTTGTGTTATAGACAACCCATTTTCCAATAATTTACACTTCATGACACTTAGAATCATCACACGTTTACACTGCACATGTTGTTCTTGGTTTTCCAAGTTTTGACTTGGCTATGATTTCATTCCAGGTTCAATGGGACATCAAGACCTTTTCGATGAGCTCCAAGATTACTCTGCTGACTATCATAGGCCTGATTCCTCGAGTTGATATCGTAAATACACAAATTTGACTCGACGAGGTGACGTAGAAAAGAGTGGGAAAGACGAGAAAGAGAGTACTAATGTCATGATGATCGTGATAGTGGGTCGGGAAGGACATCTCCTACACAACATAGAGCTCGCTCTCCTTTACCTATAAGTATGGATCGATACTCGATGAAAACTAATACCGCTCCTTTATCCTGAGCTCTAGCTATGCCAACTTTAGTGCCACCTGCTATATAGCCAATGATGCCTACCCATAAATCCAAGCAGTCTACTCAAACATTTGGGTCTGCAACTTCTGATCTTTCTAGACGATTGCATGACAAAGTTAAAATTCGTGTTCCTGCTTTTATGGTAGTTATATAATCTATTTCCAATTCACAACTTGCCATATGCAAAGAGCCATCCCCAAGTTATGCTTCGACTGGTAAGTTTGTCTACAATCTAAAGGATATCCCCCGTAACATAGGCATAGAAATTATAGCCTATATAGGTGATGGGTATAATTAGTACTACACATGAAGGAGACTCACAAAAGCTCTTTCCAATGTTAATAGGGAAAAAATGGTAACTCTTCAAGGGAAGGAGTTGGTGGAGCAAGATAACATGTGCATTATTGCTAATATAGATAACATGTCTATAATTGAGTACTACACAAGAAGCTAGAAGAAGAAAGAATTCTTTAGTAGAAAAATCTCTACTGCAATAGAATTAGATTGAGGCTGCGTACCAAAGGAGCCATAACCTTGCCTTGGAAAATGAGACCCTCCAAAAGAAGGACATTGGGCAAGCTTAAGAAATCAAAAATAGAAAGGTTACATTGGAGGTCGAAAAGAAGAGAAAGATAATGCTCTTGTCCAAGCTCAAGAGTATGTAGAGTAACTGGTTGATGCTTATCAAGCACAAAAAGACGCAGTGCTCCATGCGGAAATCTCCAAGGATAGAGTCAGATCCTAAATGAATCCTACCCTAGCTTGCTTCTATATGAACATTGTCAAGTTGAGATGGATTGATAAGGGATATCCCAAAGTGCTAGCCATGGCCTAGGAAGAGATAATTAAGTGAGAGAGAGCACTTGATGGTGTTAAGGTCGACGAAGATAAGTTGAAATACGACCTCTTAGATGAAGACTATTTGGATGCACTTACCATTGGCAAAATTATGTTGGAAACCGAGGCTTTTGCTCCTGGTGATGTGCCTGCTAAGTTCTTCTTGAATCTAGCTTAAAGATTTGGGCAAAAGTTCTACTCCCACTTCTAAGGGATTCCCAGCAGACTCCAACTGTAAAGGCAGCTACTTTCAGTGCCGATACTTTTTGCACATCAAGGCCTCTCACTACTTAGTCTACTATTCCTTCCTCTGGCATCACTATAACTCCATCTATCACGGAGACATTAGAAACATCAACCGCTTTTGTATCTTCAACTAATGTACAATATAATCTCGAGGATCATGGTTATTCACAGCCAGAATCCACTCGAAAACTACATATCTTATCGCCAATCATATAGGGAAGTTCTATGGGAACTCCTTCGCAAGCGACTTCTGCTTCTCCTTGAGGTATATCATTAACTTCTCCTATGTTCAAGAAAGACCAAATGACACCCATCGATGTCTCTAATCTCTATTTTTTTACTTTCTTAAGTTTCAAGTCCACCTTCTCTAGCCCTTTTACCAGAAGGAAATTTGACTTTGGGATCAAAATTTAATGACCAAATCTGTAATCATGTCCATCCCCACTAAAATCCCAACTTCTTCAGTCAGTCCAACTCTTGGTCCTGATGTCGAAAAGAATCATGCATCGATTGAGGAGGCTATGGATGATCCCAACATTATGTAGGGGGATGAGGACATGGTTATTACAAGAGCCATTGAACATAAGTCTGGGCCATCAATGCAGGAGGAGGAGACCCTACAAGCCGAAAATGTTTGGGAAATCAAAAAGGAAACGATTGATGATGTTTCTTCTCCTCTTTCAGTTTCTTTGCCTATACCACCAGTTGCCATACCAGCTTTCGCCCCTATAAAGCTAGCATTCAAGCCGATGCTTCCGAATCTCCGAGATAACACTATGACTAGGACAAAGATCTTAAGGGCTACCTGTAAGAGGGAAGACAAGGTAGATTTGGCAAAATGAATTTCATAGTTTCTTCCAAGAGAAAGAAGGAGAAGAAGAAGAAGAAGAAGTAGAGGAATAGTTAATCGTTGTTTTCTTAAGTTGTCGTTTGTTTGTCTTAGTTTTCTGGTCTCATACGTGTACACTAGCCATTGTTGTATGGTACGGCCCCCGCTTTCGCTTATAAAGTTCTTAAGTTATAAAGGAAATAGTCTTTTCTTTCAAACTTTTATCTTGTTTTACCTAAGTACTTACTTTATTTATGTCCATCGTGATTATATCTAAATCAAAGCAATGTTATTATTCACCATAACTATGTATATATGAATAGCTTCTCGCCATTGCTTAGTGTGTTTCATTAATTTCATTCTATTCATTGCTGCCCAAACGCTTCTTCGGTGGCTATTAGAATTATGATCATTTGGCTAACTCCATAGCCTATTGAACTTATCTTCAATCATCTTCCATTTGTCTAACGATGAGGTTTAATTCCCACGTTACTCCCTATCTCTAGGAAGTGATTTTCTATACATCTATCTCTGGACATCCATGCTCGATCTCACCTATCTCTGGGCATTGATCATCTTTGTTAATTAGAAGTGGCACTTTAAATGTCTATCTCTAGATGTTTGCACTCGATCCCGCCTTTCTTTGGGTGTTGATCGTATTTGGAAAAAAAGACTTAATCGCCTACTAGATCCTATCTCCAGGACCTAATGTTTAAGATGCCTATAATTAGGCATCACAATTATACCTTGCCTATCTCCGAGTAATGGTCAAAAGGTTAGAGATATAGGGCGAATCGTCATGATTGACCCTAATGCGATTATACTCCTGTGATCTGATCATGGGTTGAAGGAGTCTGTCCTATCTTTGGGTACATAGATAACTGCATTTCCAAAACATGGAATATTAAATTTTGTTGTTGTTCACACAGCATAAATTTAGGCTATTGAGAATTATTATTCGACCTTTTGGCCTGGCTATATTCAGACTGACTGGGCAAGTTAGATTGCATGATCATCGAGGAAGATACCTCGGAGAGATGATTATTTGACACGGAAATTAAGCGCAGACAATGATATGAAGCGACGATCAACCGAGACCAAGAGATAAACTCTCTAGAATATTCTAAGTATGAAATATTGCCTCCCATAGGCGGGGGATCATTGCCTATCCCTTTCCCTAAGGGATCAGTACATATCCTCAATTTCTATCCCAAACTGGGTGAGATCGACATGGAGTGACAAGGAAGGCCCCCATAAGAATACATTTCATGTTTCAAGTCATTTGGAGTTCGTATGCTCAAATTATGGGAAAATTACTTCACTTATAAAAAAGGATCGGTATAAAACGGATCGGTATAAAACGGATCGATATAAAAAGGTTCGGCCATATTCAGCTTTCACTACATATTACAATAATGATCGGTCAATAACTTAAAATCTACAGATGCTATTAACATAAAACTTAGAGTATAAGCACATTACAACATAGAAAACACCCCTAGGGGTCGCATCCCAACTAGAGGAGATTGGAGGGATTAGTCTCTATCCCTCTAGAAGGGTCAGCTGAAATCAGAATGCATGCAACATAGCTTCATGGAAAACGCGATATCTTATAAACGGTAAGTCAGAATAGAACGAAATTTGGAGTGCAAGTAGCTAACGTCATGGGGGACCCACTAGAGGGATCGCACCCCATTTAGACACCTGAATATGGATTGGTACTGATCCGTACTGTGGGCCCCAATGGGCCTCAAAAATCTTGTGTGGCCTCGTCTTGGCCTAGAGGTTCTTCTACCGCAAATTCTGCCCGATCGGTGCATGTCTTTCCTTATAAATACAGCAAGCATGGCATCAAAAAAGTGAGCCCCTTCTTTCGGCTACAAAGGCTCTTCCATTTTCATTCTTCATTCTTGTACTAATGGATCCGAACTGATCCAAACATTCTTGTAATCATAATCAAGTGCAAGATCAATAAAAATATAAAGTGGTCATAGGCCAAGATTGCCGAACCACTATAAAAATATGTGTTCATTTATGATTTTTTCTCTATTTTAATTTCATTCTTCATTTAATATCTACTATGTTCTATTGGGTGTTGATGCCCATTTTTGGCATAAAAAGAATCAATTCCATCAATCCCTAAAGCTAATTCCTTTTATGGGCATAAGAACGGCAAGCTTTGCCTTATTGCATCGGAGTCTGGTTAGATGTTTACAAAGATAATATGTAAGTGAAATAGCGTTGTAGGTGTTCGCTACGCTCTTGGAAGTGAGATTCCATCAACAGTTGCTAGCTTGAAAGTTCCATCTCTAAGCTGACGTTCGGTCACGAACAGACAGTCCCAATTCAACTCAAAGCCACTGGGCTAAGAAAGATTCGTATCAGGATGAGATCGCCAATCTTGATTGTTCGACTCCCGACCTTCACATTAAATTGCCAAGCTACTTTTTTCTGGTGAGAAATGACCTTTATATTAGCTTCTTCATGCTTCTTATCAATCAATTCAAGGGACTCAACCAAGAATTCCTCTTTCATCTTTGGATCGTACTGAATTTTTTGATGAGAGGGTACTTTCAATTCATTTAGAATTATGACCCCTGATCCATAGGCCAGAGCGAATGGAGTATGGTCAGTCGTGGACTAGTGAGTCGTTTGATAAACCTATAATCCTAGGTGCAATTCATCAACCCCTTACCTATGGACTTTGTTAGTCATACCTTTAGGATGGATTTGATGATCTTATTCACTGCCTCCACCAGTCCATTCGCTTGTGGGTGTACTACAATGTTTAATCTCTTTTCAATCTATTACTTTTTGTAGAAATAATATAATTCGACACTGTTGAACTAGGTCCTGTTGTTGGTGTTGATTTCTGAGGAACACTAAATCAATATGTAATGTTTTTCACAACAAGGTTAGTCACCTTCTTCATAGTGGTAGTGGCTAGCTGTTTTGCTTCAGTCCACTTTGTAAAATAATCAACTGCAATAATAGTATACTTTGCTCCATCTTTTGACATCGGTTGAACACCGATTTATCAATTTCCCAAACAACAAAGGGCCATGGGCTGACCATTTGCATGATCTTTATGGATACTATTAACAAGATTTCTTGTCGACACCCAAAGGAAATGCCTAAGAATGAGGATTATTCTTTAGGCAAATGGAGTAGGAAGGAAGGAATGTATCCTTCTTGAATTTCCTTTCAAAAAAGCTTTAATAGGAAAAAGTTTTCCAAATTGACATTTCGACTCGGTCGAAAAGGTTGATTTCTATTCTTAATGACCTTTCAACTCTATTGAGTAAGCGTAGATTCTCTTTCGAAAGCTTTCCTTCTTGATTGAGTTGGAATATCTTGAATTAGGTTCGCCTAAGTTGGTTTTGACCTGGTCAGAGGCCTTAAGCAGTTGGATGACTTGGACTTTAGGTTAAGGATCAGAAATAGGGGTTTTGACCTTGTCGAAAGCAGTGAGCTTAACCCTCTTGGGTTTGAACTAGTAATCTCAGCTACAGTGTTTTGGTGAAGGGTTTCGACCTTGTCGAAAGATGGATCCTCGAGCGCCTTGTACTAGCTGAAATTGTTAAATCTTGCTAGGTTTCGACTGTGTCGACATTGGCCTTTCGATGAAGGAAAAACCTAAAACACAAGAGTGAAACTTACATGAACTTTGATAAAATGGAAAGTAATCTAAAATACTTGAAATTTCCCTTTCAAAAGCAAAAGATGGATTTATTGCTTCAAATCCCCAAATAAATCTTGTAATTAGGGTTGCAAAACTTTTAAAGAAATACAAGTTTATAATGGGAGGGATCGGATCCCCAAAACGTGACCCCTTGGGTCTTATTTATAGATGCAGGTCAGCACCTTTCGACCCTGATGCCTTCGACTGGGTCAAAAGGTGTCTGCCGAAAGACTTAAGTATGTTGTCACCTTTGTCGAAAGGTATGGTTTAGCTCCTCTTCTTTGAGTCGCCTTGTAAGTGTTTCCGACTTTGTCGATAGCCCTTGTTCAATGGTTTCGATGATATTGAGGTGCGGCTGTGCTCTTGTTTCTGATTTGATGCAGAACCCTTCTGGACTAATTGGTTTCGACCGATTCGAAAGACTTACTATAGCTTTCGAAGAGGTTGCTTAGGATAGTACTTGCTCTCTAGCAGTTTGAATCGAGGCGAAACCATTGGTTTCGAATGGTTTGGCGCATGTTCAAAGAGCTATTCTTCGTTGTCTTCGGAAGGAATGGCTTTGTCTTAATCGAAAGGTTTTCATCAAGTCGAATGGTTGTTAATGACGGCAGAAGAGTGCTTTCGACTCCTTCATCTCCTTCGAAAGGTATGAACCCACTAGATCTTGGTTGTAGAAACCCTTCAACACCTTCGAAAGGTTCCAGAACTTCCAAACTTTGACGATAGCATCTCTTCGACTCTTCCGTAAGGTCCAGTTGGGGCTCTTCTCTTTTGTTCTTTGCTTAAAGAAGTCTCGACTCAGTCGAAAGGTGAATATTTGGAGTAACATATCCCTCCCCCCTTGAGAAGTGATGCACTTGACTTTCCAAGTCAACTTTGCCGAAACCTAGAAGCTTCTCGCCTATTACTCTTCCCGTGTAAATCTGAACAGTCCATTTAAATCCAATCTAGCGGCTGATAGCTCTGGGTGACTTTTCTTATAAAGTACACTTTTATTCTTCTTTCTCTTTCACTTTTCTGTAATTAAATATCCAAGCACGGGTAAAGGAATTCCAAAAATTCTCAAGCTTTCTATTTGCTTTTAGAAATCAAAGTAAACACCGAATCTAATCTGTAAGTTTAGATTCATCTCTATTTTGATAGTTTTCTTCTCTATTGTTTGTGTTTTAATCGAATTTGGCTTTCCTAAATTTCAAAATCGAGATTTGCCCATGAAATGCTCGAATTTCGATTTTCTGATAGTGGGTTTGGTTTGACTTGCTGAGAAACTTTCCTAATTCAATAAAATTTGTTTCCCGTTTTGGATTTGCTTCAGTACTTTAGGATTTCTGCTATTTTGATAGAATTTGAATTCTCATTTATAGTTTTGAAATTGACAGTGGTTGATATTGAAATCTATCTCCCTATCGGGTCTGGATTATCATTTCAATATTTACTATTTTTGTTTTTCCTTAGAAAATATGGGTTTTTAGTTTGATAATAATTTTTGTACTTTTAAAATCGAAAAAGATTGATCTCAGTTAAAATTCATTTTCTTAACAGGTTTAATTTATTTATTTTAAGAAAAATTCGAAACCCTGGATTTCCAATCGGGTTTGGGGAAGACAGAGGAACCTGCTTTCTTCGCCCGGAAGTTTCAAATGTACGAATTGAAAAAATTAACACCACTAAATGACCTTTCCACCCCTTCGAAAGGGATTGAGGCGGCAACATTGGTTTTGCTTCCTTAGCCCCTTTCGATGGGGTTGAAAGGTGGTGTTGTGTCAATTTGGTCAACCTTGTCAAAATGATGTGTAATTCAGTAGGGTGTAGTAACCCCTTTGATAGCAAAACGTTTCGACTTAGTCGAAACCTTTTGTTTCGATTGCGATCCATTTTCCTTAATAAATTTTTGAAATCATAATGCTCCCTCGACCCTTTCGACACCATTTAAATCTAATGAGTCGAAACCCACTAGAGTTATCTTTCTCTAGCATTGCCGAAACGTTCTAAGTGCACATAAGTTTAACTTAGTACCTTTCGACTCAATGAACATGCAAGGTTTCGATAGCATTTGTATTTTTCTTAGGAAACATAAGTTATTGGTTTTGACGGTGTCGAAGGGTCTTGTTACCTAGTTTATGGAATGTTTGCATCGTACATTTTTGTTCAAGTTTTAAGTTCACTTGGACCACCTCCTTTTAACAACTTAGGTACTGTGGAGCTTTCGACAAAGTGCTACTTTACATTCTCTTCTTTTCTTTCAACTATGTCGGAAGCCAGTAATTTCTCATATTTGTGCTTTCGACATTGTCGAAAGGTTGTGGTTAAATGTTTACTCCTTTTCTTTTGGACTCTTCCGAAAGGTCCATGTACACTCCTATTTAGTCTTTTAAACTTGTCAAGGGGTATTTATTAAGTGTTATTGTCTCTTTCCCATCGAATTTGATACCTTTTATTTTTAACTTAAACCCCCCTTTTTTGAAAATTTAAATTTTTATGTTTGGCTTTTTGTTTAAGTAATTCAAGTAGGTCTTTGACTAATTCTGAAATGAATACTATGTTCATATAAACTTGGAAATTTTAACTGAAACATTTTCACCTGGCAGAATCATGAGCTCTCCAAAGAAACTTGACGCTATTTCAAAGCATTCTTTGGTATCTTCACAGGATGAGGTTGACGCCATCCTCAAAGATTTCGGCATTACTGGTGTGGAAGCTATTCCACCCAGGGAGACTTGACACTATCAACAACTCTCCGGAAGGGTTCTTTGCCTACACTGTCGTTCACATATGGCACAAGGGATTCCTGCCTTTCCCTGAATTCTTATCCAGATTCATTTCTCACCTTGGGATTTCTCCAATCCAGCTATCCCCTAATGTTTACACCTACCTTCTATCTCTGGAGCTGATGGCACTAGAGTCTGGACTTCCTTCTTTAAGTGTTGAAGTGTTGAACTACTTGACCCGACTGGTCAAGCTTAGCAGCCTTAACTGTCAGATATACAGAGCCAACCCTCAGAAGAAGTTGATATCAGATGGGGTCAACAATTTTAAAGACTGGAGAACCAGTTTTTATTTGTTCGATGTTTCCCAAACATCAGTGGAATCTTCTCTACTCCTCGTAAGTTCGGAATTTTGTTGTCTTCTTTCTATTCTATTACCTCTCTTATCTAATCTTCATCTTTTATTAGGTTCTCATGTCAAAGAACTTAACAAAGCTAACAGTAGAATGGTGGAGTCTCTAACTGCAGCTTCTGTTAAAATAGGAAGTCGATTGAAGCTGCTAATCTCCTCCAATTTGAGGAAGCGTTCTCTTCTTCCTCCTGGTCAAAGGGTTTTGGGACTACCCCCATTGATCCAACACACATCAGAGGGAAAACATTTCCTTTCCTTTCCTTGGGAGATTCTGAACATTTTTCTCCCATGTCGCCTATTTGCTCGGACCACCTTGGTAAGTCATAGGCACAAATTTTTTTTTTCATTTTTGTCATTTTTTGAATTATTTCACTGACTTTTAATCTACTTGAACTCTTTTCAGCTGCTTCTTAAGTTGAAAAGTCTGTTACCGGAGCCGCTCCTCCCCATAACCTCTGGAGCACCATCTATCATTGAATCTCTAGTCAAATCCAAGAAGGCTTTCAAAAGGAAGTTGGTGGAATCATCCAAAATTAAGCCATCTAAGAAGGTCACTAAAGTTGTTGATGTAGAGGAGGAGGAGGATTCATCTCTTGATAAAGCTCCGAAAGCCCAATCGTTGAAGCTTCTAAAGAAAAACCGAAGCAAACTCCAACCGCGACTGACCCTCTCTCTCACATTTCTATTTCTGATTCTCGAGCTACACTTGGGCAAATGCAACTGGCTTTGCTGACGACTCCCTCCTTAAAGCAAATTCCTTCGAAGCTGTCATCTTCTTCTCCTTCCTCCATTAATTTTGAAGAAATAGCTGAATCCATCTTACATTCTGAATCTTTTACCTCTATCCATCTGCCTTCAACTGTCTTTGATTTGGCGGGACATTATCTCTCTTTGATAGAGCAATAATTTTTGGTGAGTTTTACCCTGATTAACTTTGTTCTTACTGGTTTTCTCCAAATCTTTAGCTTGCATTGTGTTTTCTTCTTTCAGATTTCTAAATGTTGGTTAGCTTTGAATGAGCAAGCATTAAAATCTTCTACTGAGTCCTCTGAATTTCGAGAGAAAATTTCTGCTCTTAAGAACCAAGTGTCCTCTCTTTCCACGACTATAGATGAAGCAACTACAGAACTGGAACAATTAAAAGCTTCTCTTGCCCAAGCAGAAATAGATCTACTTAAAGAGAAAGGCTTATCAACTTCTTTCTGACGAAAAATTCGCTATGGAGCTAGCTTTAAAAGATTCTGATGAGGAAAAAGCCCACATGGTAGCAAAGAACACTTCTTTCAAGGAGAAGTTCAAGAAGAACATGGCCACTCTGAAACTCGATGTCGATACGATCTCTGATGCTAAGCAGCGAGTATCTCAATTTCTCACTTCTACTCTGGGGCAAATGTTGCTGAACTCTTATGAAGAAGCCCTCATGCTCGCCTATGCTGACAACTTTAAGAAATGTCCTGATTTCAGTTTTCCCTCGCTTGACTCTACCCTAGTTGATAGAGTAATGGGAAAGATCAACCAAATGAAGCAAGGGATTGAACCTACAGAAGAGCAGGAAATCGATGCCTCCAAGATTTTTTCCTTCGACGTCCCCTCCTTTGAAATTGAATCCGATACTGAGGATGAGGGTGACAACGATGATGCCGCCGGTGAAGAAGGCGTTGATAAAAATGATTATGATGACCACAACGACGATAATGATGATAACGTTGATGGTGGTCAGGGCATAGGTGGTCATGGAGGAGTTCACAACGAAACCTCTGATAAGGATGTGGATGACAACACCAAAGCCTTAGAGAAAGAGTCAACCCCTCCTACAACTGCCCCACCTGAATGTGTTGGACCTTCTGCTCCCTAAGAGGATGAGCCTGATCCTGTTAATATTGAAGAGCCTAAAGGGAAAGAGCAGGCTTCCCAGACCTCTGTCCCAATATCATAGGTATGGGATTCTCTGTTTAAATATCTCTCACTTCGAAGAAAATAATAATGGTGCTAATCATTCATTTTAGATAAGAAAGAAGTCTATCCTCCCCTATAATAAAAACTTGAGAGGAAACAAGCTGAAATTAACAAGTTATATAAGGAGTTAGATAAGCAAATACGGGAGCATAATGTACTTTCTGATAAGTATCATAGACTCGATAGGAGTGCCTCGGTGCTGGCGTCTTTTAAACATCAAAAGGCTTCCCCTTTATCAAAGAGAGCGTGCCTCTGATACGACACCCTCTTGAAAGAAAACAGGGAATTAGTCACTCTATTTTGGATGATGATTGAAGAGAGGGATGTTCTAATCAACTTTTTATATAAAGTTTACTGCAGACACTTAATAATTGATTTCTAATACTTAGGTGAATTTAGCGGAGGTTTACTTAGTCGCTTTCATAAGAGATACTTGGATGAATTTGAATCTGACCCGCACCCTGGAGCTTGTTGAAACTTACCATGGGTCAAACCAATTCTCCAAGATCTCCCCTCAGAAAAGCTTAAGTATTACAAGAACAAATTTGTATCTGAATTATTTTCTAAATCTGTATTGTATGAACCAGATGAGTAGTTGTAAACATGTAACATTGTATTGTTTTATAAATATTTGTTTTAGCCTTACTTTTATGCTTAGCTTCATTTTATTATATTATCATAGAGTGACTGTTCGTTAGGTCATCTTATTTCTAGAGACCATTTCAGCCAGTATGTTAAACTGAGAAGATTTTATCTTGAAAAGGCATCACTTTTAAAGTCCTCGAAATTAGCAAGATATTGTTTTCTTAGAGATTTACAAAAACTCTACTTGGAATATCCTCGCCTTCGCTTCAATTTCCTTGGTGATGAAAAAGAGGCATTCCTTAAAGAGATCAGAACATTCCATACAAAATTAATTTGTGGCTACGATAGTCCTCCAACTGGGAAATGGGACTATAGCAAATGTCCCTCAGTGTTAACCCCAGAGGGGCTAAATATTCCATTTGGTTCTACAGTTAATCTTTCTGCCAATTCATTAGACAAAGTTAAAAATGTAGTTTCTAAGCTTTAAATGTCAACCAATTAGTTTATTGTATCTTTTGACTTTGTTGTTGTTCGAATTGTAATCTTCTATCGTAATAATAAAGAAATTCTTCACTCTGATTTTAACTTTGTTTTATTTCTTTCTGTTTAAATAGGAGCTTCAATTATCTATAGTTTCTCTGTTAGAATCTCAATTTTCATCGTTTTGATTGTGACAACTATATAAAACAATATTTTTGTGTACTAATCATTTATGCAGGAGATTTGTTGCAGATTCAAATTCAGAATGTTTTGAAGTTGTTAGTCTATTGTTTAGAGTCTGTATATTATTAGAAATATGTTAAAATCTTTCTGATATAGTATATATATATTAACATGCACACGCATGCACACATATGCATAATTCAGGCTGAAAACAGCTGGCTGAATGACCTTATTCAGCCATCTGTTTGCTAAAATAATTTTTATATTTCACAATATTCAACCGGCAGAATGAGTTCATGCAGCCGTCTGAATTAGGCCTAAAAATTCCTATTTCTTTGCTGCTTCGAATTTACAAATTCAGAAGGCTGAATTATAATTTCAACCGGCTGATTATTTATAACGGCTATTTTTTTATGAAAAGACGCTTCTCTTCAACTAAGAGAAACATCATAAAATCAACAGTTGCATCTGTATCTTTTCAAAATTATCTTTCATGAAAGGTTGCAACCTTTTAATCTATATAAATACAGTTTAGAATTCAACAGACAATTCACCTAACTGATTTTAGTATTCTTGAATTCTTATCTCTTATTCTCTATTTACAATTTGCACTCAAACTGCATGCAACCTCTTATCGTAGATCACTTTATCTTCCACATTCTTCAAGCATATTACACTATATATCATAAAGGAGAAGATTATAGGATGATTGTACTTAACTGACTTATCAGTGCTATTTAAAGAGCATATTATAGTCAGATACTTTCGTTTATTTGTAAAGAAGTCATGTTCGGTTACTCGGGCGATAGAAGTCCTATTCGGTTGCTTAGGCGGTAGAAGTCATGTTCGGTTGCTCAAGCGATGTAAACCTATTCCTCCGGGTTAAGTGAGGGTTGCTAGTTTAATTCCAGAAGGAGTCTGGGACTGGATGTAGAACGGGAGTTCGAACCAATATAAAAATCTCTGGTGTCATTTACTTTATTGCTTTAATTATTTACTTACTTGATTATTATTCCGCACAAGTAGTTTATCCATATTACACGATCCTATAGTACATTCACTTTTATTTGGTATCGGAGCAAGGTCATCTTATAACCGTAACATAGTTACCTAATATATTAATATGGAAAACAACCCCAGCACCATAACTAACACTAGCTTTCTTGAAGGTCATTCTACTGCACGACCACCTCTATTTAATGGAGTGAACTATAACTATTGGGCTACTAGGATGAGAATTTATATACAAGCAAATAGTTATGAAACTTGGAATATTACTCAAACTGAATATGACATACCTACTACAGAATATTCACAATGGTCTAACACACAAAAACTGGATGCTACTGTAAATGCTAAAGCCATGAACATGTTATATTGTGCACTAGACAAGAATGAGTTTAATAGAGTAAGCATGTGTAAAACGACTTATGGAATTTGGCCTACACTTAAAGTTACACATGAAGATACTAACAAAGTAAAACAGAGTAAAATCTCTATGCTCAAAAATCAGTTCCGGAATTTCAAAATGAAGCAATATGAAACAATAAATGAAATGTACTCTAGATTCCAAGATATATATATCACTCTCTTTTAGCTTTAGGAGAAACATATACAGACTTTGATATTGTTTCAAAAATCCTCAACTCTCTAACAGACAAGTGGGAAAAAAAGGCCTTAGCAATTGAAGAAGCTAACGACATTTCAACCAATAAACTAGAAGAGTTGATAGGAAATCTAATCTCCAAGCAAAACAAGTACAGGCTCAAGATAAGAAGAATATAGCATTCCAAGCAGAAAAGGATGAATCGGATTCAGATGAGGAAGATATGGCGTTCATTGCTAAAAATTTCAAAAAGATTTTGAAGTTTAAAAAGAGCAACAAATTTAGAAACAACAAGAACAACTCCAGCAATAATAACAACAACAACATACCATCATCTTCTGCTCTAGAATGTTACGAATGTCACAAGAAAGGCCACATCAAGAAAGACTGTCCTGATCGAAGGAAATACAAATATAAGCACAAGAAGGATAGATTCAAAATGTAATCCTTCTCTGTCACTTGGGACGATTCAGAATCATCTTCATCATCAGATAGTGATTCAGACAGTGATACGGAACAAGCCAACGTGTGTTTTATTGCCACAAATGACGAGGTGAGTGATCTAACTTTTAATGATTTATTGGACATAAACTCAGAATTACTTGAAAAACTAAGAAACATCAAAAGGAAGTATAAAAAAACTCTTGAAAAATTAAATAGAACTGAAATTGAAGTAGATATGTTAAGGGATGAGAACAAATTTTAGAAGAAGAAACTTGAAACTACTCAAGAATCTTATTCTAATACAACATCTCAACTTTCTATGTTAAGTCAAGAGATAGAAACTTAGAAAGAAAAGAATGATGCTCTATTAATTGAAAATCATGATCTTATAACAAATATTAAAATTTTGGAATTAGATAAAACAAAATTAGATAATATTACTAAAAATGTCTCTAATTTTAACAAAGGTAGGGAAAATCTTTCTAAAATTATAAAAAATTCTCAGATTGCTTCAAATAAAAGAGGACTAGGATATAAGAAAGTTTCTGAAGTTATTCCAAAGAAAAAGAATTCATTATATAACAATTTTAAAAGGAATAATAATACAGTTGAGAAACCTAGTTCAAAAGTTACAAATTATTCTAAATCAATTAAAATTTGGGTTCCTAAAACAAATAATTCTTTAATTAGAGATAAATACATAAAATCTTTTATAAAAACTGTTCATAAAAACAAGGATTTTATTTTTAAAAGGAATTCCGAACCATCTTGGATTTGCTTCCTAAGACCTAACTCTTAGGACCCAAATAAAATGGTGGGTATCAATGTTAATTCTATATTTTGCAGGTACCACCAAAAAAGAGAGAGAAATGGATATTGGACAGTGGTTGCTCAAAACACATGACAGGAAACAAAGAGATGCTAACGAACATTACCTACTCAGATGGAGGATCTGTCACTTTTGGAGACAATTCTAAAGGATATATCATCGGGAAAGGCGATGTGAGCAATAACGGTATATCTAATTTACCTCTTATTACAAATGTTTTATTAGTTAAAAATTTAAAACATAATTTACTTAGTATCAGCCAACTATGTGACAAAGGATTCAATATATCTTTTTCTAAAAATAAGTGTAGCATTTTTGATCAAAATAAAAATCTTATTTTTGAAGGTTTAAGAGATAAAAATATATATGTTTTAAATATGAATAAAAATTACAATACTAACATGTGTTTAATAGCTAAAGAAAATGATCATTGGCTATGGCACAAAAGATTTTGTCATGTTAATTTCAATGCTATAAACAAATTATCTAAAAATGAATTAGTAAAAGGTTTACCAAAGATGAATTTTAAAGTAAACAATATTTGTAATGCTTGTCAATTAGGAAAATTATCAAAATCATCCTTTAAATCAAAGAAAAACATTTGTACAACCACTTGAACTATTGCATTTGGATCATTGTGGACCAACTCAAGTTTAATTTATAAATCATAGCAAATATGTGTTTGTAATAATAGATGATTTTTCAAGATATACTTGGATTATTTTTCTAAAAAATAAAAGTGATACTTTTGAAAATTTTAAAATTTTTGCTAAAAGAATTCAAAATTCAAAAATTAAAAATATTAGAAGTAATCATGGAGGTGAATTCGAAAATGAAGCTTTTGAATATTTTTGTAATAAAAAGGGAATTTAGCATAAATTTTCTTTTCCTAGAACACCACAACATAATGCAGTTGTAGAAAGGAAAAATAGTACTTTACAAGAGTGTGCAAGAACTTTGTTAAACGGAAGCACTTTACCAAAACATTTTTGGGTAGAAGCTGTAGCAACTGCTTGCTATGTTCTAAATCGTGTTTCCATCTGACCACTAACCAAACACACTCCATATGAACTATGTCATCAAAGAAAACCAAATATTTCATATTTTAAAGTTTTTGGCTCAAAATGTTTTATTTTAAACACAAAAGATCATCTTGGAAAATTCGATCCAAAATCTGATGAAGGGATTTTCTTAGGTTATTCAGAACGAAGCAAAGCTTATCGAATTTTTTATAAAAGAACTAAAACAATCGAAGAAACACATAATGTTTCCTTCGACGAAAATTTTAAATTTAATAAATTTTTTGAGGATAATGAGATGATTACTAAGATGGTCACAAATACGGTTACTCAAAATAATTTTGAAGAAGATGAAAACATTTTTCATAATGAAAATGAATTAAGATCTCCTCATAGGATTTTACAAGATCACCCAGTAGAAAATGTAATAGGAGAAATTGATTCACATATCAGAACTAGAAATCAACTTAATCAAATGGGCCATGTAGCATTCCTTTCTAATATTGAACCTAAAAATGCTAAAGAAGCCTCTACTGATGACTATTGGATTATAGTTATGCAAGAAGAGCTAAACCAGTTCGAACGAAACAAAGTTTGGGAATTAGTTCCTAGACCAAGTGATCAAACAGTCATTGGTACTAAATGGGTCTTCAAAAATAAAGCAGATGAACAAGGAAATATAAATAGGAATAAAGCTAGATTAGTCACACAAGAATATAATCAAGAAGAAGGAATTGACTATGAAGAAACGTTAGCTCCAGTCGCATGACTAGAAGCAATACGTATCTTACTAGCCTTTGCATGTTTTCATAATTTTAAACTTTATCAAATGGATGTTAAAAGTGCATTTTTAAATGGATATACAAAAGAAAATGTTTATTTTGAATAACCTCCTCTATTCTCACATGAAAATTTTCCAGACCATGTCTATAAACTTAAGAAAGCATTATACGGTCTAAAACAAGCACCACATGCTTGGTATGAATGCCTTAAAAGCTATCTTATAGATTCTGGTTTTGAAACTGTGATGGTTGATCAAACTCTTTTTATTAAACGAACTAAAAAGGATATTTTAATTATTCAAATTTATGTAGATGAGAAAACTTATGTCAGGAATTTTCTACTATAATGACCAAATAATTTAAAATGTCACATATGGGAGAATTATCTTATTTTTTTGGTTTAAAAACTAAACAATTAGAAAATGGAATTTTTATTAACCAGGAAAAATATTGTAATAATCTAATTAACCACTTTTGTATGGAAAATACTTCTACCAAACCAACTCCAATGAGTACAACAATACATCTCGATAGAGATGAAGATGGCAAAAGTGTTGACCAAAAATTATACCGAAGTATAATTGGATCATTACTCTATTTAACTACTAGTAGACCTAACATAATGATGAGTGTTTTTTTATGCGCTTGATTTCAAGCAAATCCTAAAGAATCACATATGCGAGCAGTGAAACGAATATTACATTATCTAAGCAAAACCAAAGATTTCAGACTTTTCTATCCGAAAGAATGTCCTTTCGAGTTAGTACCATATAGTGACACTGACTTTGGACGATGTCGGATGGATCAAGAAAGTACGAGCGGGACTTGTCACTTCATTGGATAATCCTTAGTCTCTTGGTTTAGCAAGAAACAAAATTGTGTTTCACTATCGACGTGTGAAGCAGAATACATTTATGCTGCTTTAGCATGTACTCAAGTCATTTACATGCAACAAACACTTCAAGATTTTGTATAAATTTATCTTAATCAACTATTTTCTGTGATAACACAAGTGCTATAAACTTATCTAAAAATCCTTTTAATCATTCACGAACTAAACATATTGACATATGTCATCATTTCCTTCGTGATAATATTGAAAAGGATATAGTCAGATTAGAATTTGTATCCTCCGAAGACCAACTGGCTGATATATTTACAAAACCTTTAAATGAAAATATTTTTATAAAACTATGAAGAGAATTAGGAATTTTATTTTTTAAAGATTTATAATTTTTTTATATTTTTTTGTGTCAAAAATAAATTTTTACAAAAATTTTGAGCTTCCAAGACTAGAACTCTGGTCACTAAGTTGTAATTCAGATGCACTACCACTTCACTATAGAACACTTCACAACAATACAATATTTCCAATTTGTATTATATCTTTTTACTATTTTTATCAATTTTTTTACTATCTTACAAATTGTTTACTTCATTTTAGCCTCTCATTGTTTTTCTCTGGCTAAAAATAATTTGACCACTAATCCTACTTCTAATTCTGAGTTTCTCATTAGTATAAATACCTCTCTTCCTTTCAAGTTTTTTTAATATTATTACAAAGAAATAGAAAACATTTCTCAAACTCTTTTAAAAATGTTTTCTCAAAACAACTCTGAATCCTCCTCACTCTCATACACTTCTCGAAGTTTGGGATCAGTAAATTTACCTACTCCACACCCATTTATGAACCCATTCCGATTGTTCCTCCTTCCACCCACACGGGTTATACTCCACCCGGTAAAAGAACCAAACGCTCTCTATCCTTCAGCTCACCGTCTACTAAAGAAAAGATAGACGATATTCATCACTACCAAAGGGAAACGCTGGAATTACAACGCGAACTTGATTACGAACAAAAAGTTAACGCCAAGCGTTTAAGCTTTTTGGAGCAAGTCGCCTTGACATTTTGCGGTTCCTCATCCAAGAGCACAGTTCATCAACCATCTCCTATTTGTTCTCCTCGGCACAATCCTTGGGAACCATTGCAACAACATCCTCCAGTGTCTCCGAACTCTTGGGAACATGGAAATGGCTGGTCTCCTCTCCGTCCACTACATGAGAATATCAAGGTTGAGCCGACGGAATGTCATACTCCAAGCTCCTCGTCAAAATCTGATTAAATTATTTTATATATATATAAAACTAATGTCTATTGTATTGTATACATATATATGTATTTTAACTTTCAAAAAATAATGTTACTAGTTCAAAAGGAGGGTGACAATAATTTTTCTGCAAAAACAGTCGGCTGAGCACATCAAAACAGACGGCTGAATATTGTACTAAGGCATAATATTCACCCAGATTCAGGCGGCTGAATACACTATAAACAGCCGCCTAAATCGAATTAATTTTGACCTATTTTCTTGCGGGAAAGAAAACAGATGGCTGAATACAGTCGTTTAGCCGGCTGAATGCTCCCAGGCGATTTTTTTATTGGGCTTTCAACCCAACAACGCATTCTACCCTCACTTTTTACCCTATCTATATATTCACTTCTTTACTTTTTACCTCCCCACTTCAGAAACCTAACCTCCACTCTCTCAAAAAATCCACTTTTAACTTCAACTCTTTCAACCAACTATGGCTCCAAGATCAAAAAGGTCAAGAGAATCACCTCCGGACCTTTCGAAGACCAAATCCGAAGATGGCTATGGAATGATATTGCTGTCTCGCGCCACAACAACTTGAAAAACTCCAACATTTTTGAAGTGGCCTTCATTAAATTCCCGGATTTTGCAGCATATAGGATTCGAGAAATGGCCAAGCAATATCACTTTGAAAGTCTCATAGGGTATGAACCTAATAATGTTAGAATAAATCATCTTTTGGTTAAACTATTCCTTGCAAATTTGAATCTTGATAACCAAAACCCTCAAAACCAAGAAAATTGTGTTTGGTCATTAGTTTGTGGTGTTAAAATTTTCTCCTTTGCAAAGATTGGGCTATATTTTGAATTGTCCGTATCAAGGTACCGATATAGATGACATAGAGGTTGATATGGATCATCGAGATGAAGTTTCACACAACTTCTTGTCCGACCAACTTATCAATTTAAATGAGCTAAAATCTAGTGCTTTATGGCCTCAAGCACATCTCATTCACCGAGCTTTCATTCGATCCTTACAACCCTATACGGGCAGCTATGAAAAAGTTTACAAAAGATTTTCAAGCTCTCTATGCCATATACTCTCACCAACACGTAAATTTGGCAAAAATAATCTTAGATGAGTTTCAAGATGTCACAATCCGAAGGAAATATAAGACCATTCATTATGGCGCTTATAAAATATGTATCCTACTTAATTTTGGTGTTCAAATGCCGGACTTCGAGTATTCAACCATAAGCGAGTTAGGAGCAAAAACATTAGGATTGATGGGTCTTCCTCACCGGCCTCCTCCCCAACAAAATATTTCCTTTCAAGAATGGGCTCACAATGTTGAATGAGGTGTTCCACAACCTCATGACACTAATATCCCTTCCTCTTCGCGAACCCACCAAGAAGAAGAAGAAGAAGACGATGACTCCATTCAAATTATCGGCCCGGACACCTCCTCTAGACAAGCTATCATCACTTTATCCCGAAATCAATCAAAGCTTCATCGGGAAATCAATCTTTTGAAAAGAAGTTGGAAAAGAAATTCAATTCTATAAAAGGGTTTCCTAATAAGATTTGGAATAAAATCTCTTGCCCGGTTCAACATCTACCGAAGCTTACAATCCATCTCCCTTCCAATGGTCATCTTCAAGTTCGGAAAATGATGATGATGGTAGTGATGACCCCTCTCCTTCTATCTAGTTTTATTTTTTATGAACTTTAATATTTGGCTTTGTAATATTTTTTTCAAACTTCTACGGTTCTATTCGGTTGTGTATGTGTTTGCACAAAAGATGGACAAACACCTCAAAGTTGTATGATTTAGTAGATCTTATGTTATTCTTAGTAATTTGAGCGACTTATGCAAATACGTAAAAAACAGGGGTTAAACTGTAAAAAGACACGCAGATTTATAGTGGTTCAGCCAGAATGTGCCTACGTCCACTTTATATGTTATTTCTCTTCTTTCGTTATGATTACAAGTACAAAGCTTTGGTGTAAGTAAAAGAAAGTTGTTTTAAGAGTTCCTTCCGTGCTTGAGCTCTCAAAACTTGTCCCCATTGCTGTACCCCCGCCCCTCTATTTATAGAGTGAGGCTGGGGGTAGGGGTCTAGGACGTGTATAGTTGCTGATGGGCCTGGGCTGATGTGATCTGGCCTGGTACATCTTGGGTCGTCATTGCTTGGTTCGGAGGTGGTTGGAGTGTAGGATGGACCGGTAGTTGATTGGACCGGTGGTGGGATGGTGAGGTTGGTCCGGTGTGGAGATGGTTCAGCAGGAGGTGGTTCGGTGGGAGATGGTTCGGCAAGAGGTGGTTCGGTGGGAGATGGTTCGGCAGGAGGTGGTTCGGTGGGAGTTGGGAAGGTTGGTTCGGTTGGTTCGGCAGGAGGTGGTTCGGGTGAAATCTGCCGAATGGTGCCTGCCGAATGGGGTCTGCCGAATGGGGCTGCCGAATGAAGCAAGTTTCTTGGTCTCCATGTCTTCTGGGTGAGAACACGCCCAACATTTGCCCCCCAAAGTGGGGCATATTCTTGAATATGGCGTGCTTTGTTTTTGGTTGTTTACTGTAGTTGAGGTAGGTTCGTTCGGCGAGGAATGCCGAACCGGCTGATCCGGTTGCCTTTCGCTTGTCTATATATAGGGGCTATACCCCCTTTGCTTTTCCTTACCGAACAACCGAACCAGAGAGACGAGTTTAGCCGAATCAATTCTTTGCCGAATCAAGCTCGTACCGAACCAGGTATACGTCCTTTCGCCGAATGAACATGATAGGTTTCTAAAGCCGAATGCTTCCTGTATCGCACTACCGAATGAGAATAGGGCTTAGTGCCGAACGAGTTTTGGTCCTGATTTACCGAACGAACTTGGTTCTTTGGGCACCGAATGAAAACTTATATTATACTACCGAATGAACCATTGATGTGCTGCATCTGTTCGCCGAATGAACTATTGATGTGCTGCATCTGTTCACCGAATGAACTATTGTACCGAGAGAACATGTGTTTCATACTTCGAACTTTTAAGTGAAATTCCATATTATATGCTTACTTGTTTACATCCTTTGTTCTAACACTATGCTTTTCCGGTGTTGTAGATAATGTCTCGCAAAGTAGAAACTCGATCAGATAAGAAGAAATCCGGGGGTGAAGGAGAGTTCTCGGCCGTGCCCCCAGCTCAATCAGGATCGGAGCGTCATGGGCCCGCCCCAAGGTCATTAGTGGATGGATATGGTCCCCAGGAGCTGCTGGATTCCCCGCCTGACTGCTTTCCTAGATCTCTCAAAGAGGAGCAGCTCGATGTTATATCTCGTTCCTTTGGGATCGATAGAGCCCTCATGCTGCTGCCGGGCCCAGGAGTCATGCCATACAATCCTCCCGAAGGGTACTTTGCTTATAGTAGGTACCATTGTATGTGTGGTGCTATCCCGCCTCTCAATGCTTGGGTAGTCAGCTTCCTCACGTATCTAAAGGTGGCCCCATTCCAGCTTCAGCCCAACTCTTATGCCATACTGGTGAGCCTTTTCGTTATTTTTCGGAGGAAGTATGGTCGTGCTCCCTCCAACCGGGAGATCCGGTACTTGTATAATTTAAGGGGCTATAAGAAGGGGTCCCCATACATTAGCTTGGAGTCAGCTGTGACCTTCAAGCCGGTCTTGGACCTGTACTCTAAATTCAGCATGTTCAAGAAAGAGTGGTTCTTTGTTAGGGACGACTCCGTCTCAATCCGGCGCTTTACCTCTGGATGTAAGTTGATGCTTTTACTTATAATTTCTATTCCGATTGCGATGCTTCTTCTCATACTTTCTCATTTTTGCTAGCGACAGGTGGCTTTCCGGTTGTGGAGACTGACCGCCTGGTTCAGACGGCGGCTGAGATAGAAGCCATTCTTGGGAAATATAGATCATCTACCTTCTTGATTAGAAATGCGATTCTTCTGGAATATAACTTAATCCTTCCGCAGCAGTCTGTAGTTAAGCTGAGGGAAACGGCGGAGGAGAGGGCGGCTGCTCAGACCAAGGAAGGTGTTACGGCAGAGAGTAGCAAGAGGAAACCTTTCACAAAACCTCCAGCTGTCGGAGGTAAGAAACTCAAGAAATCGGACGGTCCCTCCCCCAGCAATTGTCCACTTACCCGGGAGGAGGAAGACATAGAGGAGGAAAGAGGCGAGGGTGGAGATGGTCGGGATGGTGACAAAGGTGGCGATGGCATCGGGGCCCTACTTCCTGGGCAAGCGGGCGAGATTCAGGAGTGGATGGATGATGCGTTCCACCAGGCTTTTGAGGGGTTGGATGAGGATCCGGCTTTGGCAGAGAAGACCGGGAAGGCGGACAAAGCCGGGACTGGTGCAAGTGAGTCTTCTCCGACCATTCCAGCCAAGGTGGCTCCGACGACTCAAGGTGAACTCTTGACTCCTGCATGCTTCATTAATGATAGGGACTTAGGAATATTTTATGACCCGCTCCCATCTTGGAATGAAATCCAGGACTTATTGCAGTATCCCACTCCTCCCCAGGGTTTGTACAACCACAGCTGTGTTTCTTTTCCTTTTTGAACTTGTAATTTACCGCGTTTCTCGAATCGTATAGTAATGTAAGTTTGTGACACTTGTTCTTTATATCAGGAGCAGGCAAGACGTCCAAAGCTTCAGACCTTCGACACAGGCTTGAGCAATATAAACTTTCCAAAATTTCTGCTAAGCCGAAGCCCTCAACCCAACGCTCCGGGGATGTAGTCGGCTACCGTCCTCTTCTTGGGGTCATCGAAGAGGGTATTCAGCAGAGGAAGAGGAGTCATCCTTTATCCGAAACTTTGCCCGGTCCTCAGCCTCCGGCTCAGCCTATTCATGATATTACTGAGGAGGGTAGCGAGTTCGCACCTTCTCCGCACCCGTCCGGAAACCCTTCTGTTATTCATATCGACCGTCCCGACTTGGCTCGTAATCCATTTACGGGTCATCCTGATCTGGATCCAAGCTCTCATGATATTACTTTTGACGAAGTCACTGGTGAACACCTTCTCCCCCGTAACCCCATGGTACGAGTACTTGATGAAGCCAAGTCCTTAGATCTCGATCTACTCACTACTCGTATAGTCACTATGGGGGACGAGGCCAAGGCTAATATTGATCGGGTGGCAGAGGAGACCAAGAAGCTGATGTGGCATCATGCTCGGCTGGTTAAGGCCGGAGAGGAGATTGGGAGCGCCAATATCCGACTTCGATTGGTGGTTTCGGATCAGGCCAAACAGCTTGCGGATCAGGCTATTCAGATTTCTCAGCATGAGGCTGCTACTGGGCGACTAAGGAAAACCATGGAAGAGGCCAGTCGGGCCGAATTGCGGAAAATGGAAGCTACTTGCAAAGAGCGGATTGACATGGCTATTGCCACGGTGGATGAGGTTCGGAGAGCGGATCTCGAGCAGGTGGAGGAATTGTCCGAGAAACTTGAGGCTGCAGAGCTGGCTCAAGCTAAGTTGAGGGAAGAGATGGAGGTGATGCGGAGGTCCCTTCAGGCTGATTGCTCGAGATACAGATTGGAGAGAGATGCTGCCGTTGAAAGGTTGTCGGCTTCCGAGGCCCGGATGAGGGAGTTTGAGGAGAATGAGGGAATGATGGATGACATG
This sequence comes from Allium fistulosum, assembly GCA_030737815.1. Taxonomy (NCBI): domain Eukaryota; kingdom Viridiplantae; phylum Streptophyta; class Magnoliopsida; order Asparagales; family Amaryllidaceae; genus Allium; species Allium fistulosum. The sequence goes on along the minus strand of CM060906.1, from coordinate 248,256,300 downwards.
CTCCAGGACATGTATTTTCGAACTTGGAAGCAGGGCAATCTCTCTTGGATGGATGATTATCCCAGGGTCATGGCTAAGATCTATCTTCGGGCTTTGGAGGAGGCTAAGGCTGATGCAGATAAAGAGGGTGGAACGGTCTTTAGTATGGATGTGGTCACTGCCCAGTTCACCAAGGAGGAGAAAGTGGCGGTAAAGGAGGGTATGCGGCTGCTTGCTGCTGAGGAGGCAGGTGTGCAGGTAGAGGATGACGACCAGGATGGTCAAGAAGCAGGTGTTGGTAAGTCTTCCTTTCTAGTCTTTCCATTAACTTGGTTACTTATCGCTAATGAATTCTTTTTACGACCGGACAGGTGGGCAACAGAGCAAGGACAAGACTCCGACGCAACCAGCTCCCTGATTAGACCTGGAAAATTCTTTTTGTAGACTTGACATGGTTGTATACGTTAGTCTTAAGACAGTAGAGTAACTTCTAAGTTGTAATTCTTGCTACTTGTAATAATTAACATTATTCTTGACGTGTAATTTTTTAACTTAAGCTGATTTTGTCGTTTCTTGAATATTTGTTGCTATTTCGACATATCGTATGAGAAATGTAGCTATGTATATTCTTGTAATTAAATTGTGTTTGATGTTAGACTCTGGTTCTAAACCATAATTTTATGACTTGCAATATTAGCGTGTGGTGTGAACAAATTATAGTCATGTATTTGTACATAAAAGAAGAAAATACCGCCTTTCATGTTTTAATCGTAGATGGCAGTCTTGAATATCTTGTAGAACCGAGCATGGAATGTAGCCGAATGTCCTGCCACTGTGAGTCCCCACACCCATTGGCGAGTATCACCTACTCTGTATCATGTACTTTAGGGATTGTTATAGGGGATAGGAAAAAAGCTTTTTAAGTAAAATTGAAATACGTAAAAAAGGTAAAACTTCCAATCACGGAAGGCCTTCGATGTGCTTAAGTTCATGGCAAACGGGTTTTGTAGTCACTTTCCCTAGCTGTGGGTCTTGGAGACATTTGTCACCCATCTTACGCCTCCGCGGGGAGTTAATTCTTTTTTACCACAGCCGCACTTAAGACACATCGGAGCCGAGATCGCGCACAGTAACTACCCGGGCCATTATGGCCCGTAATCGTGGGTATTATTCGATTCACTGTGGCCGGCTAGCGTGGGTGTCGATCGTCAACTGTGAACTGCCCCTGGCTGGCCACACCTTATGTTGGGGCTTATAGTCGGTTCACAGTTGCCGGCGAGCCTAACGCCGTAATGAGCTGCCTCGGCTATAGTCGGCCTTCTCGGTGGCTTATAATCGGCTCATTACAGTTGGCTTTAAGGGCCGTCGCGAGCAATGAGTTAACCCGCAGCAGAGGGATGCTGGAGCGAAAGTGTCTCATTGGCGAGGGCATAGATTCGCATAGTACCTGTTGGGTATTGTCCACATGAAGTTGCATTGTGGAGTGCTTTGAACAGAAATGCTGTATACTCAGGATTTTGTTCAACAGAAAAGGATAAAGTTAACAAGCAGCCAGGATACAAAGGAACAAGTTAAAAAAGAGACAAGGTTTTTTAAAGTGGTTCGGCACGAAAATGCCTACGTCCACTGATTCTCTTTGTTAATTCACTTCATATGGGCAATACAAGTTAAGAAAAGTATCGACGGAGGTGTTGGATGTTCCATGCCCTCTGGAACACCTCCCCGTCCACTGTTGACAAAATATAGGCTCCGTTGTGGAGATCTTTATGAATTACATATGGTCCATCCCAGATTGGGTCTAGTGCTCCGGGGCGAGGGAAGATTCGCTTGAGGACAAGATCCCCTTCTTGCAAGGTACGATGCTTGACTTTGGAGTTGTATTGTGCTGCCACTTTTTGCTTGTGGGCTGCTGTTTTGAGGATTGCATCGTTTCTTCTCTCCTCGATTAGATCCAAAGACATGTGAAGGAGTTCTTCGTTCTCTTCTGGGTTATAGTGGATCCGACGATGGGAAGGCACAATAGTTTCAACTGGGAGCATAGCTTCCGATCCGTATGCCAAAGAGAAAGGAGTGTGCCCTGTCGATGTTCTGAAGGATGTGCGATAGGCCTATAGTGCCGTAGGAAGTTCATCCACCCAAGCGCCCTTTGACTTTTCGAGCTTCTTTTTGATTAGAGTTTTCAGAATTTTGTTGACTGCTTCGACTTGTCCGTTTGCCTGGGGATATGCTACGGCTGAGAAGCTTTTATGAATTCTGTGTTCTTGGCACCAGTTGGCGAATTCCTCGCTGTCAAATTGAAGTCCATTGTCTGATATGATTTTGAGTGGGACTCCGTACCTGCATAGAACATTTTTGATCAAGAAGTTAATAACTTTTGCTGAAGATACTTTATTTAGAGGTTCCGCTTCCACCCATTTGGTGAAATAATCAACTGCCACTATAGCATATTTGGCCCCGCCTCGGCCCATTGGTAGCTCGCCGATTAAGTCAATTCCCCATATCGCGAAGGGCCAAGGGCTGGTCATCTGAGTAATCTCGGTTGTTGGTAGCCGAGGGATCTTAGCAAATTTTTGGCATCTGTCACACTTCTTGACGAAATCTAAGGCGTCCTTGCTTAAGGTGGGCCAGAAATATCCGTATCGGAGTATCTTTTTTGCTAATGTTTGCCCTCCGGTGTGATCTCCGTAGCTTCCTTGATGGATGTTGGATAAGATTTCCTTGGCTTCCCTTCCGGCGACACACCTTAACAATGGGTTAGAGAACCTGCGCCGATAGAGGATGTCTCCTTGTATTGTGTAGCGGGACGCTTTCCTCAAGATTTTCTTGACTTCGTTACGCCCGTCGGGTAGTGTGCCATTTTGTAGGTAGTCCCGGATGGGAGTCATCCAAGTTGCTTCTTTGGCTGCGGCAATCAGATTCACTTGCTCAAAGCTTGGGACCGTTTGCTTTGAGATGGTTACTGCCCCGAAGATGGCGATGTCTCTCATACTCGCTTGCTTTGCCAATTCGTGGGCCTCTTGGTTCTCTTCCCGAGGGATGTGTTTGACTAAGTACTGAACCAATCGGCTGAGAAGCAACTTGGTCTTCTTTAGATATGCTATGAGTCGTTCCTCTCGAGCTTGGAATTCTCCTAGTATTTGATTAATGATAAGTTGAGAATCGCTGTGAAGACACAAAGAATTGGCTCCGATTTCTATAGCAATTTCTAGTCCAGCTATCACTGCTTCATATTCTGCATCGTTGTTGGTGGCGGCGAACTCCAACCTTATAGCATAGTGCAGCTTATTTCCCCTGGGAGTGATTATTACCACACCTGCCCCCAAGCCTTGTTCGTTAGATGCATCGTCCACAAAGAGATTCCACTTGATATCTTCTGTTATTTCCAGTTGCTCCTTATCCTGGTTGGTAGTGAACTCTGCAATGAAATCAGCCATGGCTTGTCCCTTGATGGCGGTGCGAGGGTGATAGGTGATATCATATTGACTTAGCTCAATACACCATTTAAGTAGTCGCCCGGAAGTGTCGGGACGATGGAGTACCTGCCTTAGTGGTTGATCGGTCAGAACTTTGATGGAATGGGATTGGAAGTAGTGACGTAGTTTTCGCGAAGTGATTAGTAAACAGTATGCTAACTTTTCAAGTTTAGGATATCTGACTTCTGCCCCAGTAAACCTTTTACTGACGAAGTAAACTGGTCGTTGCGTGCGGTTGTCTTCCCTTACCAAGGCAGCGCTTAAAGCGTGAGATGACACAGCAAGGTATAGGTATAATTCTTCGCCTTCGCTTGGGGTCGAGAGTACCGGTGGTTTCTGGAGGTGTTCGATTAGGTTAAGGAAAGCGGTTAAGCATTCGTCCGTCCATTCGAACTTTCCTTTATCTTTCTTTAGAGCTTCAAAAAAGGGGACGCACTTGTCCGTTGCTTTGGAGATGAATCGGCTTAGGGCGGCCACTTTTCCATTTAGGCTTTGCATCTCCTTTCGGGTGGAAGGTATCTTGATGTCCCTTAATGCTCGGACTTGTTCAGGGTTTGCTTCAATCCCTCTGGCATGAACGATGAATCCTAAGAATTTCCCTGACGACACACCGAAGGAGCATTTTAGTGGATTCAACTTCATTCCATATTGCCGAAGTACTTGAAACATCTCGCCTAGGTGGCTTACGTGATCTTTGGCTTTCCGCGATTTCACCAGCATGTCGTCCACATATACTTCCATAGTTTGTCCTATTAGCCCTGCAAACATCTTTTTGACGAGGCGCTGGTAGGTGGCTCCTGCATTTTTAAGTCCGAAAGGCATCACTTTGTAGCAGTATAAACCCCGGTCGGTGATGAAACTAGTGTGGTCTTGGTCGGGAGCATGCATAGGAATTTGGTTATATCCTGAGTATGCATCCATAAAAGATAGGAGTTCGTGCCCGGCTATGCTGTCTACAAGTTGGTCGATTCTGGGAAGCGGGAAGCAATCCTTTGGGCAGGCGTCGTTTAGGTTGGAGAAGTCAATGCAGGTCCGCCACTTCCCATTAGCCTTCTTTACTAGTACCGGGTTGGCGATCCATTCTGGGTAAACAGCTTCTCGTATGAAGTCATTGGTGAGTAGATTCTTTACTTCTTCATCGAGGGCTGCTGATCGCTCTGCCCCCATACTTCTCTTTTTTTGTTTTACAGGCGCCTTGGTAGGATCAATGTTTAATACGTGGCATGCTATGTTGGGGGAGATTCCGGTCATGTCAGCGTGTGACCAAGCGAATACATCCAAGTTGTGGCGGAGAAAATCAATGAGTTGTTCCTTCAATTCAGCTTTCAGCTGGGACCCAATTTTCAGTAGCCTACTTGAGTCGTGCTTGTCTACAGATATAAATTCCATAGCTTCTGCAGGCTCAGCGGTGGCCTCCTCCTCTTTGTCCCTAGGGTCTAATTCGTTGAAAGGGTCGCTGGTGTATCGAAGAGGAGGGGCTTTCTTTAGTTGCTATGCTTCAAGGCTTTTTGTGCAGAGGGCAATCTCTACACCTTTCCCTTTATCTTTCCTGTGGTTATTGCGAAGTTCGGTTACATAGCAGTCTCGTGCAATATCCTGGTCTCCTTCCACTTCCCCTACCCCATTGTCTGTTGGAAATTTCATTTTCAGGCACCATGGGGCTAGGACAATCTGGAAGTCAGATAAGGCTGGTCTTCCTAAGAAGGCGTTGTAGGCCGAATGGTTTTCTATTAGCACAAACGTTTGTTTCCTTACAACGGAGCGGTGATGGCTTCCAATCTCAACGAAGAGGTCCAGCCGCCCGAGGGGCATCTTCGCATCTCTAGTGAAACCGTGGAGTGGTTTATCGCAGGGAGATACATCCTTCATTGATAGCTTCATTTTGTCGAATGCGTGTTTGAACAGGATATTTACAGAGCTTCCAGTGTCTACCAGGATTCGGTAAACTTCGGCGGGACCGAGTCGGGCAGAGATAACCATGGGATCCATGTGAGGGTACTGTCTTCCTTCTAGGTCGCGTTTACTGAATATGATGTCATCGCTTTCTTTCCGCTTTGGGTGGCGCACTTCTATAACCGTATTGACACAGTCTTTATTGTCTCTAAGAGACTTCCCATATCTTTCCATCTCTCTCCAACTTCTGTCTGCGATGTGCGGACCTCCTGAGATGGTATGGACCACTATCTTCTCTTGACCAGAGCTGCTAGCGTTGTGGTTTCCTCTGTCGGTCCCTGGTGAGGGTAGCCTCGGGTTTTCATTGGCAGGGGCTGGAGTCCTGTCTTGACTTTTTACATAACGTTCCAGTTTCTTCCTTCTGATGTGTTCCTCAATCAGATCTCGGAGATGATGGCATTCATTGGTATCATGTCCGTGAGATTCGTGGAAGCGGCAGAATTTTCCAGACTTCTGCGCGTTATCTGATTCCTTCTTGTATGGTGGGCGTTTGTATCTAACTTCGCCTTGGGTGGCAAGGAAGATATTTTCGACGGTCTCGTTCAAAGGGGTGTAAGTGTCGAATCTTGGTCCTGGCCGATATAGGCGCTTTTCTACCTTCTTGCCCCCAGCATTGTCTCTGGAATCATTTCTTCGAACGTCCCTCGTCACAGCAGGGGCGTTGCCATGGGTCGTCTTATTTTGCTGTCCTGACTGCCCCTCAACAGCAGCATCCTCAAGCCTCATGTATTTCCCGGCTTCATGGAAGAAATCGGGTAAAGTAGCTGGCTTTTCTTTTGTCAATCTTCTAGAAAATTTAGTGTCCGGATGCACTCCACTGCAGAGGGCCATTAGGATAAGCTTCTCATCGGCATCTTGAACTGCGGCTGCTGCGGCGTTGAATCTGGTTAGGTATTGCTGCAGCTTTTCTCCAGGTTTCTGTTTGACGCTGGATAAGGAATAAGCGTCCTTAGGTTGCTCCACATGGATGCGGAACTGACTGATAAATTTTTCTTTCAACATCTCCCATGAGCTGATGGATCCTTGGGGTAGATGACAGGACCAGGAGGTAGCAAGATCTGCTAAGAAGAGCGAAAAGCATTTGCATAGTACTCCCTCTGTTGCTCCACTCATGAGCATATGCTGCGTGTACCTCTGTAAGTGTACAACGGGATCGGAGGTTCCTTTGTAGGGTTCCATTGTTGGCATCTTCCATTCTCGGGGGGTGATAGCAATTTCGATATTGCGGGCGAAAGGGCTGGTTACCCTAGCGCCTATCCCTCGATCTCTTTGCTCCCGTTGGACACACTCTCTGAATAAGCGTGCCATCCTTTCATAAGAACTTGGAGCAGATAGAAATGAGTTTGGTTCTGTTCTGTGGGATTGATTCCATCCAGACAACCTGTAGGGATGGTATCGTCTATCATTCCTCATATTTTCCAGTGGCTGCCTTTGATCTTCTGGGAGCATGCTTGGGTCAGCTACAGTTGGCCCTTGCCTTGATCTTCCCCTGTTGGGTTCTGATCTAAGCACTTCCTCGGGTCCAACTTCGGGCTGAACTCTAGCTCAGCCCCGTTCACTGGTGTTTCTGTGGTTAGGCAGCATGACAGGCTCAGCTACAGTTGACCTTCGCCCGGTACCTTCCCCGTTGGGTTCGGTACCAAACGTTTCCTCAGGCCTAACTTCGGGCTGTGCTCGGTCTCGGCTCCTACCACGGCTACTTCTGCCGTTAGCTCCTTCGAAGAAGGAAGACCTTTGCTGTCTCTGAGATCCTCCAGACTGGGACTCGCCCCATGATTCAGTGTTGCGGTTGGATTCTTCAGCGTCCCTCAAGCGTGACATGAGATGGTCCACCAAGGCTTCCTGCTGGGACGTGAAGCGGTTAGTTACTTCAACAACAACTCTGTCTAAATCTGCCCTAGTGATTGCTGCAGGCTGTTCTGTGGCAGGAGTGGTTGGGTTAGCCTGTCCTTCATTTGTTACCGTTGCTGGAGGAAGACGATTTACTTGATTCGTGACAGCTAGATCTGGAAGACTGCTGGATGCGATGTTTTTTCCTTTGTTAACATCTTTTCTCTGTTTGGGAGGCATGTTTTCCAAGTGGCGGACGATGCTGTTAGGAAAACTTGTTAAGTAGATGAAGCTGAAGCTTCGAGCTTCTAGTTCTCAGTGAAAGCACCAAAAATGTTTGCACAAAAGATGGACAAACACCTCAAAGTTGTATGATTTAGTAGATCTTATGTTATTCTTAGTAATTTGAGCGACTTATGCAAATACGTAAAAAACAGGGGTTAAACTGTAAAAAGACACGCAGATTTATAGTGGTTCAGCCAGAATGTGCCTACGTCCACTTTATATGTTATTTCTCTTCTTTCGTTATGATTACAAGTACAAAGCTTTGGTGTAAGTAAAAGAAAGTTGTTTTAAGAGTTCCTTCCGTGCTTGAGCTCTCAAAACTTGTCCCCATTGCTGTACCCCTGCCCCTCTATTTATAGAGTGAGGCTGGGGGTAGGGGTCTAGGACGTGTATAGTTGCTGATGGGCCTGGGCTGATGTGATCTGGCCTGGTACGTCTTGGGTCGTCATTGCTTGGTTCGGAGGTGGTTGGAGTGTAGGATGGACCGGTAGTTGATTGGACCGGTGGTGGGATGGTGAGGTTGGTCCGGTGTGGAGATGGTTCGGCAGGAGGTGGTTCGGTGGGAGATGGTTAGGCACGAGGTGGTTCGGTGGGAGATGGTTCGACAGGAGGTGGTTCGGTGGGAGTTGGGAAGGTTGGTTCGGCAGGAGGTGGTTCGGGTGAGGTCTGCCGAATGGTGCCTGCCGAATGGGGTCTGCCGAATGGGGCTGCCGAATGAAGCAAGTTTCTTGGTCTCCATGTCTTCTGGGTGAGAACACGCCCAACAGTATGTAATGTTGTATGGGATGTTGTGACTTTACTTCCTTAATGTTATCTCTAGTATGTTTTCGCTTTCACCATGTTCCAATTTATCTCTACGTGTTTTTATTTCCAATATTACTTTTGCATATCTTTCCTTTTGGTCGATGACAAAGGGGGATAAATTTGGTATAAATTTGATTAAATTAGTGTGCATATTGATAGGGGAGAATTCATGAAAGTTTTATAGTAATATATTATTTATACTTATATAGTTGTCATCATCAAAAAGGGGGAGAATGTTAGAATCTCGATTTTCATAATTTTGATTATGACAACTATATAAATCAATATTTCTATGTACTAATCATTTATGCAAAAGATTTGTTGTAGATTCTGATTCATAATGTTTTGAAGTTGTTAGTCTATTATTTGGAGTCTGTATATTATTATAAATATGTTAAAATCTCTTCGATATGGTATATATATTAACATGAACACACATGCACCCATATGCACAATTCAGGCTGAAAACAGCCTGTTGAATGACCTCATTCAGCCGTCTGTTTGCTGAAATAATTTTTATATTTCACAATATTCAGTTGGCTGAATGAGTTCATTCAGCCGTCTAAATTATGCCTAAATATGCCTATTTCTTTGCTGTTTTAAATTTAACAAATTCAGAAGGCTAAATTATAATTTCAGCCGGTTGATTATTTATAATGGCTAGTTTTTTATGAAAAGACGCTTTTCTTCAACAAAGAGAAACATCTTAAAATCAACAGTTGTATTTGTTTCTTTTCAATGTTATCTTTCATGAAAGATAGAAACCTTTTAATCTATATAAATAGAGTTTAGAATTCAACAAACAATTCACCTAACTGATTTTAGTATTCTTGAATTCTTATCTCTTATTCTCTATTTTCAATTTGCACTCAAACTGCAAACAATCTCTAATCGTTGATCACTATATCTTCCACATTCTTCAAGCACATTACACTATATATCATAAAGGAGAAGATTATAGGAAGATTGTACGTAATTGACTTATCAGTGCTATTTAAAGAGCATACCATAGTCGGATACTTTTGTTTATTTGTAAAGAAGCCCTGTTCGGTTGCTCAGGCAGTAGAAGTCATATTCGATTGCTTAGGCAGTAAAAGTCCTATTCGGTTGCTCAAGCAGTGTAAACCTATTCCTCCGGGTTAAGTGAAGGTTGCTAGTTTAATTCCAGAAGGAGTCTGGGACTGAACATAGAACGGGAGTTTGAACCAGTATAAAAATCTCTGGTGTCATTTACTTTACTGCTTTAATTATTTACCTACTTAATTATTATTCTGTACAAGTAGTTTATCCATATTACACGATCCTATAGTACAGCCACTTTCATTCTCTCCCTTTTAACCTATCATCATGTGTCGCTTCTCTTAGAGAGAAACTATTAAAATCCAGAAGAAGGATTGAGCTTAGCGACGATATCTTATTAGAACGCTTCGGCGACAATACCGAAGCCTTAAAGTGGCATAAAAGATATTTTCTTCATAAAACCATTATTGGTAATCTGAAAGATAACGTCGCCTATCTCGAAGCCGAAGTTAAAAGTATGGATGAAACAATTCCGCACTTAAACGACAGGTAAAGACGAATCTCTCAATTGACTTCGATCACAAGATGTCAAAGCTTATTCAACAAATTAGTGACTTGAAGTTGAAAGATAGTCAGGCGTAGTGCGAATCACTAGAATTCATTATAGGGGAGATGATTTCATGCATTGATTTACCGGTTCCCCGCACTGCTCCTTCGACTACTAAACTCACAAGGTCATCACACATCATGACTCAGAAATTCCCTACTATAACCAACCCTCCCTCGAGCTTAGACGAGAATGTTGTGGCAAATTAGTGCCAGAAAATTAAATTTGAAATAGCCAAGTATTTTGATGAGCAACAGAAAGTGAAATATTCTCAGACTATCAATGAGTATGCTGCTAAGAATCAAAAGCTCGAGCATGATTATTACTTCCTTCAGAAGCACCCTATAGAGTTAGAGAGGGATAACAAGACCTTAAGGTACGCCAACAGAGCTTTCAATCGCGCTCTGAAAACAAATATTGATGCGATCGACGACGCAAACAACAAAAAAAAGAAGAAAAAGAAACTGAAAGAAGTTCTTTGCACCGCGATTCGTCACTTAATTGATCCTTCAGTTGCCAAGAATCTTGACAAAGTGGCCCAAGACTTATGATATATCGGTATCTTTGAAATGTGTAAACTCATTTTGTGTGTGTGTATATATATATATGAACAACTTCATAGTTTTGTAAATTATTTCATGACTTATGTAATCATATAAATTTTGTAAATACCACTTGATTTATAATTCCTTTCTGTAATGTTGCTTCTAAAATGCTTTTTGATAGCTCATCCATTACTTTCGTATTTGCTGAATCTTCCATTTCTCTTTGTTGTGCTGATTTCCCTGTAAAGTATGAAGCAAACGATATCTCTAATTATTAGCTTGAAATTGTCATACTAGTCTATGTATATCATTTGTTTAGGTTAACAAACCATCTTGTCAATTTAATGAAAAGTAATTTGTAGTAAACATCTAAATCCCATCTTTTAACCGTGATGATAGATAATCAAGAATTTAACTTCGACCGTTTGGCTGGAATATCTGAAATTTGTTGAAAGGAAATCCCGCCTTATCACAAGGGTATAAATATTAGATAGTAATTCTTCAAGGGATAGTTAATAAGGGATTGAATCCATAAATAATTGCCTGAATATTTGTAATAGAATCCCGGAGACCCATTCTCGGGACTTAGTGAAATTTGAAAAATAGAAATCCGAGACCCAGATTTGGGTATCATCGGAGACTTATAACAATGATTCTCTTGAGAGTATTTTTTGACCCAGATTCGGGCATTTGTGATAGATAAATAGAAATCCATTATTGAAATTTCACACCCAGATTAGGGCTCGAGTAAGTAATTGTCCTGATACCCAGATTCAGGTATATTAAGATAATCAGGGATTGATAAAGACCTGAAACTCAAATTCGAGTATTAATAAATGAAGTTCTGAAATGAATATCACGAAACCCAGATTCGGGTATTAATTGACGACTTTTGGATATGAAAGACCCAAAACCCAGATTCGGGTATTAATAGATGAAATTCCAGTATGAGAGACCCGAGACCTAGATTCGGGTATTAATAGATGATGTTTAGAAATGAAAGTCCCGAAACCCAGATTCGGGTATTTATAAGTGGAACACTATTCTACTCCTTTGATGTGTGAACCCTTCAGGTCTTGTACAGAAGTAATTTATCTAGTTGCCTCTTGAGCTTGGATGTCTTAGTCCATAATTGGAAATACCTTTTCTGGGGCTTGAACATCTTAGTTTATGATTTGATGAGCCTCTTCTCGGGCTTAGACATCTTAGTCCATTGCTGAATGTGCCTCTTCTAAGGCTTGGACGTCTAAGTCCATTATAGAATGAGCCTCCTTTTGGGCTTAGACATCTTATTTGATGGGCCTCTTCTTAGGCCTGGACGTCTTAGTCCATTGTTGTTTGGTGCACTGGGTTAGCTCATCTTAGAGGCTAGAACCAAGGAGGCGCCCTGCCCTGGCCCTTTTGCAGCGCGGACAGGGGCTTGTTCGGTGCTTTACCCTAGCCATCTTATGGCGTGGATAAATGCTTACTCCATCCTCCCTCCAAGAGGTGCCTTACCCTGGCCATAGCATGGCGCGGAATAACCCGGCCATCTTATGGTGCGGCTAAAGGCTTACACCGTCCTCCCTCCAAGTGGTGCCTTGACCTGACCGGAGGTGCAGCCAAGGGCATGTCGAGTGCTTTAACCGGGCCATCTTATGGCACGGCTAAAGGCTTACCCGCCGTCCCTCCAAGAGGTGCTCTGCCGTGGCCAACTCGGCGCGAACAAAGGCTATTCTACCATCTTAGGTAGACTACCATCTTAGGTAGTATCTAAATATAAGGAGCATTTCACTCCTAACCATATAGATTTTCTTTATATGAAATGTAGCTCTTTATTGATTTTGTCTCAAATTCTTTTTACAAACTCTTGAATTTTTCCTTGTCGGAAGAAATTTATGATCATCCCCTCCAAGGCTCTACAATGGTTGGTTTCATGACCATTCATCATATGGTAGTGGCAATAGGATCCTCCCAAATTCTTTTCATATTTTGGCTTTTTCTTTTGTGATGGCCAATACTTAAGCTCATCCTTAGTAAGCAAGTAGATGTTTTCTATAGATGTTGTTAAGTTGCATTTCTTTGGAAGTCTAGACTTGAAGCTTGATTCTTGCGGATGGCTTTTTGAGTTTTTGTTCCTTGGCCTTATTGTTTCATACTCTTCAATTGCTTTTCTTTTTACCACCCTTTTAATTTCTTGTGTTGGAAGTGTTCTTGTTGTAGTTGGTTGCCACTTATGTGCAAAGGCATTGTAATCATCCATTATCTCTTTCTCAAAGATAGTTCCTTTTGAATAGTGTTGGATTGTTCTTCTCATTTGATTGAAGACATTGTCACTTCCATTTGTTTTCTTTCCTAGTGCAAAGATGGGGGTGGGGCCAATATGAAAAGGATTTAAACTCCATTTCTCTGGATCATAAGATTCTGCTTTCTTTTTGTTTATAATTCTTAGAGCTTCTAGTCTTAGCCTTTGCTCTTCATCTTTGTTGGAACCCTTAATGATTACTGGGGAGAATCTTTTCAAGTGGGTTTCAGATGACCCTTGTTCAGATCTTTTAATCCTTTTGGCCATGATCAAACCAAAGTACATGAACTTGAGATAGAGTTAAGTGGGGTTAGAGAATAGTAGTGTTGGGGGTTTAACCACAAGGTCGGAGGTTCGAGCCCTCCTTCTAGCGCTAGAATGTTAACAAGATTTCTTGTCAACACCCCAAGGTAATGCCTAAGAATGAGGATTATTTTTTAGGCAAATAGAGTAGGAAGGAAGGAATGTATCCTTCTTGAATTTCCATTCGAAAAGGCTTTAGTAGGCAAACGTTTTCCAAATTGACCTATCGACTCAGTCGAAAGGGTTGGTTTATGTGCTTAATGATCTTTCGACTCTATTAAGTCAGTGTGGATTCTCTTTCGAAAGCTTTCCTTCTTAATTCAGTTGGAATATCCTGAATTAGGTTTGCCTCAGTTGGTTTCGACCTGGTCAGAGGCCTTAAGCAGTTGGATGACTTGGAATTTAGGTTAAGGATTAGAAATAGGGGTTTCAACCTTGTCGAAAACAATGAGCTTAACCTTCTTGGGTTTGAACTAGTAATCTCAAGCTACAGTGTTTTGGTGAAGGATTTCGACCTTGTCGAAAGCCGGATCCTCAAGCTCCTTTTACTAGATGAAGGTTTAAGTAAGTTGGGACTTAGTTTCGACCTTGTTGAAAGCTAAAACTCAGAGGAAGGTTACTTGAAGTGTGAACTTGAAGTTGTTTAAATCTTGCTAGGTTTCGATTGTTTCGAAGGATGCCTTTCGATGAAGGTGAAACCTAAAACACAAGAGTGAAACCGACATGAACTTTGATAAAATGATAAGTAATCTGAAATACTTGAAACTTCACTTTAATAAACAAAAGATGGCTTTATTGCTTCAAATCCCCAAATTAATCTTGTAATTAGGGTTACAACACTTTTGATTAAAAAAAATACAAGTTTTAAATGGGAGGGATCAGATCCCCAAAACGTGACCCCTTGGGTCTTATTTATAGATGCAGGTCAGCACCTTTCGACCCTGATGCCTTCAACCAGGTCAAAAGGTGTATGCCGAAATACTCAAGTATGTTGTTGCCTTTTGTTAGTCCCTGAGAAGTTGGTTTTGATGACAACAACCTTAGAATAAGATTATAAAATATAAATACTAACATTATTGTTTAGATATATATGTATATGTAGGATATATAGGTACCAAAGAATGAAGACTGTACAGTATAGAGATTCAAGAACTGATGAACTGAAGATCGAAGATATCAAGATTCAAGACTCACGAGTATCAAGATTATCATGAGTTCAAGATTTCAAGATAAGTAATTTAGTTAGGAATTTTGTTAAAACTCCTAGAAAAGCACTGACATCTTAAAATCCATTTTATTCGTGGAATGGAATCCACTTCGAGCCCGTTAAAGGGATGGAACCCTAAGTAGGATGGAACCTACGAAAAATCTAGTGGAACATTGTTTTGTATCCACTAGCTTTTATTCAAATGTTTTACAAAATTATATCTTGTTTTCAAAATGATTTCAAAATCTTCCTTTTTAAATCAAAAACATCTATCTTGGTTTTAAAATACTTTTAGCCTCAAAATAATCTTTATTTTCAATATCAAATTATCCTTGGTTTTAAACTATATTTTAATTATAATATATTCAACTTTCAATATTTATACTTAGATTTAAATATAAAATTATAGTAAAATTTTATACATACCAAAATATTATTCTCTATACTTATTTATGTATTTTAACTATAGTTAAGTATATTTATAAAGTTTAAAATAGTTTTAATACAAGATAGAAGTTATTTTCAAAGAAAAACAAATTATCAGAAATAACTTAGGCTTGTCGATAACCCCAAGGACCCCTTGTCGACAAGGTGACAGTTTATTTCAAAAGTTTGAATTTCAAAGGAAGTTTCTATTCATCATTCCTTTCACGAATGGACATGGCTGTTGTTCTACTATAAATAGGGGTTGTTTTAAACGAATTTACAATTATTATATTTTCTCTGATTTCACTCCTCTTCTTCTTCCACATTTCTTTATATACATGTTTACCATTACTCTGCCAAAATCACCATTGAATCTAACTAGATCATCTTTGGTTTGATTCTCTATCACTATCTCAACAAGATCCCAGTGCTATTTAGAGTTATAGAGTTCTTTGTATTCAATCGAGCGAGAAAAGGTGTGATTGTAGCCTGGAAAATCAATCGGGTGAACTTGTTGCCCGTAAAATCAAGTATTTCTACCCAGAGGATTGTGAATCTGGAGCGGTGTACCTCGTGGCCTTGAAATCGAGGGTGTAATTGTAAGAATTGATTTTGAAAGGAAATCCGTACTTGTGTTGCGGGACTGGATGTAGGGTAACTCTGAACCAGTATAAAATCCGGTGTGTTCTTTCCTTTATTGCTTTTACTTTATATCTGCATCTGTGTTTGATTCGGTGATCATATCTGTGTCTGAATATTGCATACATTTGTGTTCAAATTAATATAAACTCAAAACGAATTAGTAATTCCTTAAAACACTATTCACCCCCTCTCTATTGTTAATTCTAGCCTTAAGATTCGTAATTCGCATTTCTTACATTTGGTATCGGAGCAAGGTTTTCAAAGTTTCATAATATGAATTTTGAAAAAGCTTTTAAAATGGCTATGTTTGAAAAACTTGTTAATACTAGTTTAGAAATATTCAGATCACCACTGTCTCATGAGTCTACATATAATCGATATTCAAATTCAAGTTGTCTACCAAAATTGTAAGATGTGAAGGAAACATGTTTTATGGATGTTGAGGAATCAATCCCCAATGGACAAATTGTGCAGATCAAAAAGAATAAATGGATACTCGATAGTGGATGCTCTAGACACATGACTGGTAATCCGGATATGCTGAATGATATAATATACAAAGACGGAGGACTGGTTAACTTTGGAGACAACTCAAAAGGATTTGTGATTGGCATTGGCAATGTCGGTAACTCTGAAACTCCTATTATTACTAATGTTTTGCTAGTTAAGAATCTAAAACATAATCTGCAAAGTATTAGTCAACTTTGCAATAAAGGATATAAAATTGAATTTGAAAATGATAAGTGTCACATTGAAGATAATAATTCAACCATAATATTTGAGGGAATTAGGAAAAAGAATATTTATATTCTTAGTATGAAAGTTTCAAATGATAACCTATGTCTTTTGGCAAATACAAGTGACCCTTGGATTTGGCATAAGAGATTTGGGCATTTGAATTTCAAACCCTTATCTAGACTGTCAAAACATGATCTAGTAAGAGGTCACCCTAAAATGAATTTTAAAGTAGATAGTTTATGTGATGCATGTCAATTAGGAAAACTTAGAAAAAGTTCCTTTAAATTAAAAGATATGATTTCAACTTCAAAACCTCTTGAATTACTTCATCTTGATTTATTTGGTCCATCTCAAATTCAGTCAATAAATCACAGTAAATATGTTTTTGTAATTGTAGATGATTATTCTAGATTTACATGGACAATATTTTTGAAACATAAAAGTGATATTTTTGAAAGTTTTAAGAACTTTACAAAAAGGATTCAAAATCAACTTTCTGTAAAAATTATAACCATCCGTAGTGATCACGGTGGTGAATTTGAAAATGAAAAGTTTGAGGAATTCTGCAATAAAAAGGGAATATCTCACAATTTTTTATTTCCAAGAACTCCACAACAAAACAGAGTAGTAGAACGTAAAAATAGGACGATTCAAGAGTGTGCGAGAACTATGCTTTCAAATAGTAAATTACCAAAAAAAATTTGGGCAGAAGCAGTTGCTACCGCCTGTTATATTTTAAATAGAATTTTAATTAGACCTTTAACTGATAAGACATCTTATGAACTTCTTCACGGAAAGAAACCTAAGGTATCTTATTTTAGAATTTTTGGAAGTAAATGTTTTATTTTAAATACAAAAGATAACTTAGATAAATTTGATCCTAAATCCGACGAAGGTATCTTTATCGGATATTCTAATAGAAGTAAAGCATACAGAGTGTTTAATTTAAGAACTAACACCATCGAAGAAACAATGCATGTTTCATTCGATGAAAATCTCAAAATTTTTGAAGATACAAATGATGAAGAGTATTTAATTACTCAAAATTAGGAGTCAACTGAAACTAATAATGAAATTAATCATCCTAATAAAAAGATTAAACTTTTAAAAGATCATCCAATAGAAAATATACTAGGAGATATGCAATATGTAGTTACAACTAGAAGTCAACTAAGTAAAATGAGCAATGTAGCCTTTATATCAACTATTGAACCCAAAAATCCAAAAGAAGCATCAACTGATGATTCATGGATTTTGGCTATGCAAGAAGAACTAAATCAATTCACTAGAAATGATGTTTGGGAACTTGTTCCTAGACCTGAAAATAAAACTATAATTGGAACTAAATGGGTTTATAAAAATAAAATGAATGAACAAGGTGAGGTCATTAGAAATAAAGCCCGGTTAGTCGCTCAAGGTTATTGTCAAGAAGAAGGAATAGATTGTGATGAAACCTTTGCTCCCATAGCAAGATTAGAAGCCATTAGGATTCTACTTGCTTTCGCAAATCATAATAATTTCAAATTATTTCAAATGGATGTTAAAAGTTCCTTTTTAAAGGGATTTGTAAAAGGGGAAGTATATGTTGAACAACCACCACTTTTTGGAGATGAAAAATTACCAAATCATGTTTACAAACTTAAGAAAGTTCTATATGGTCTAAAACAAGCTCCTAGAGCCTGGTATGATAGACTAAGATCTTACTTATTACAATCAAACTTTGAAATTGGTAAAGTAGATAATACTCTTTTTGCTAAAAGAAATAAAAATGATATTCAACTAGTACAAGTTTACGTAGATGATATCATTTTCGGATCAAGTAATTTTGAAATGAATAAAGAATTTTCTGAAATAATGACAAAAGAGTTTGAGATGAGTCATATGGGTGAATTAAACTTCTTTCTAGGATTGCAAATAAAACAATTAGATAATGGTATCTTTATCAGTCAAGTAAAATATGCTAAAGACCTAGTTAGTAAATTTGGTTTGACTACTGCAAGTGGAAAACCCACTCCCATGGCAACCAATGAGTACCTAAGTAAAGAAGATCTCTCAAAAGATGTAGATCAAAAATTATATAGAGGAATGATTGGATCACTACTCTATATCACTGCTAGTAGACCTGATATCATGCATAGTGTTTGTCTCTGTGCAAGATATCAATCCCAACCTAAAGAGACCCACTTAAAAGCTGTAAAACGTATCATAAGATATGTTTAACACACCTTTGATTATGGCTTATTTTATCCTAAAAATGATTCTTTTGAATTAGTATCTTACTGTGATGCTGACTATGCTGGTTGTAAATCAGACCGAAAAAGTACAAGTGGAACTTGTCACTTTTTGGGGCATTCTCTGGTTTCCTAGTTTAGTAAAAAGCAAAACACAGTTTCTTTATCAACAACCGAAGCAGATTATATTTCTCCTGCTTTGGCTTGTTCTCAAGTAATATATATGCAACAAACTTTAAAAGATTTTGGTTTAAATATCTCAAAATCACCAATTTATTGTGATAATACTAGTGCAATAAATTTATCCAAAAATCCTACTCATCATGCTCGAACTAAACATATTGATATCAGACATCATTTTCTCAGAGATAATATAAGTAAGGAAGTAATTACTCTCGATTATATCAATTTCGAGAATCAAATTGCTGATATCTTAACAAAACCCTTAAATGAATCTATATTTACTAAATTAAGAAGAGAATTAGGTATTTGTTCAATAACTGAAATATATAATATAAATATATAACAAGTTTAATTAAAATTAAATTAAAATAAATCAAATAGCAAAAATATAAGTACCTTGTCGACAACCCTCCTTTACCCCTGTCGCCATATAACGAATTTTTTTTATTTTGAAATTTTTCCACCAAAATTCAAATGGGTGGTTATATATATTCATCTTATTTCAAAATTTTGTTCATTCTTTCTGTTCTTTCTCTGTTCTAACTTCTGAAACATTAAAACAATGGCCTCCTCCTCCAAATCAAACAAAAATTCAACCTTTTCGTTCCATTTTCCTTCTACCGGACCATTTCAACGAACTACGCTTGCACGAGTGATGAAAATGGAGGTTTCCTTGAAGGATGCACTACAACTTATGACTGAAATTCAAGTGGTGCAAATCAGAATGGCCAAAGAACAAGAACGGCAAGGCAAAATCATTAGAAACTTGCAAAAGTTTCTAATGGACAATCACGCCAATCCCATCTTGATCGATGAAGAATCCTCAAGTGTTCAAGTGCAAGAGGACAGCGAAGAAGAAGAAGAAGCCCCCATGGAAGAAGAGCACGCTGAAGATGATGACAAAGTTGTTTGTGTTGGCGAAGTGTGCTTTGACAAGGATGGAAATCTAGTCGAACAACGTGGAAATTTCTATTTCCACTACCCAAATTGCTCGGTTCATAGATCTCCCATTATCAAGGATACACATTAGTTTCTTTTCTCTCTTTCTTATCGTTATTTGTATATGATCTTACTTACGTTTTCTACGCAAATGTAAATATAACATTATATAATTAATAAAGGATTTGTGTTCTCATATTTGAATTCTCACATTATCATTATTATAAATATTATCATATATGGATTCTTAGTTAGGAGAGTTAGTTATTAAGGGCTAAGTTTTAGTTTCAGAATTAAGTGTTGATTATTTATGATAACACTATCGTTATAATCACATGTAATATAGTATTAGATTAAGGGGGAGTTGTATAGATTTAAACATTGTTTTTGTTGATGACAAAGGGGGAGAAGTATAAAATAGGATAGTTAAGCATAGATTAAGGGGGAGTTATTAGGATAGAAGTAATATTTTACAAACAAAGGCTGTCATAAAAAAAAGAGGGAGATTGTTAGTCCTTGAGAAGTTGGTTTTGATGACAACAACCTTAGAATAAGATTATAAAATATAAATACTAACATTACTGTTTAGATAAATATGTATATGCAGGAAATATATACAGGTTTCAAAGAATGAAGACTGTACACTATAGAGATTCAAGAACTGATGAACTCAAGATCGAAGATATCAAGATTCAAGACTCATGAGTATCAAGATTATCATGAGTTCAAGATTTCAAGATAAGTAATTTAGTTAGGAATTTTGTTAAAACTTCTAGAAAAGCACTGACATCTTAAAATCCATTTTATTCGTGGAATGGAATCCACTTCGAGCCCGTTAAAGGGATGGAACCCTAAGTAGGATGGAACCTACGAAAAATCTAGTGGAACATTGTTTTGTATCCACTAACTTTTATTCAAATGTTTTACAAAATTATATCTTGTTTTCAAAAAGATTTCAAAATCTTCCCTTTTAAATCAAAAACATCTATCCTGGTTTTAAAATACTTTTAGCCTCAAAATAATCTTTATTTTCAATATCAAATTATCCTTGGTTTTAAACTATCTTTTAATTATAATATATTTAAATTTTAATATTTATACTTAGATTTAAATATAAAATTATAGTAAAATTTTATATATACCAAAATATTATTCTCTATACTTATTTATGTATTTTTACTATAGTTAAGTATATTTATAAAGTTTAAAATAGTTTTAATACAAGATATATAGAAGTTATTTTCAAAGAAAACAAATTATCAAAAATAACTTAGGCTTGTCGACAACCCCAAGGACCCCTTATCGACAAGGTGACAGTTTATTTCAAAACTTTGAATTTCAAAGGAAGTGTCTATTCGTCATTCCTTTCAATGGACATGGCTGTTGTTCTACTATAAATAGGGGTTGTTTTAAACGAATTTACAATTATTATATTTTCTCTGATTTCACTCCTCTTCTTCTTCCACATTTCTTTATATACATGTTTACCATTACTCTGCCGAAATCACCATTGAATCTAACTAGATCATCTCTGGTTTGATTCTCTATCACTATCTCAACAAGATCCCAGTGCTATTCAGAGTTATAGAGTTCTTTGTGTTCAATCGAGCGAGAAAAGGTGTGATTGTAGCCTGGAAAATCAATCGGGTGAACTTGTTGCCCGTAAAATCAAGTATTTCTACCCAGAGGATTGTGAATCTGGAGCGGTGTACCTCGTGGCCTTGAAATCGAGGGTGTAATTGTAAGAATTGATTTTGAAAGGAAATCTGTACTTGTGTTGCGGGACTGGATGTAGGGTAACTCTGAACCAATATAAAATCCGGTGTGTTCTTTCCTTTATTGCTTTTACTTTATATCTGCATCTGTGTTTGATTCTGTGATCATATCTGTGTCTGAATATTGCATACATTTTTGTTCAAATTAATATAAACTCAAAACGAATTAGTAATTCCTTAAAACACTATTCACCCCCCCTCTAGTGTTAATTCTAGCCTTAATATCCGTAATCCGCATTTCTCACACCTTTGTCGAAAGGTATGGTTTCGCTCCTCTTCTTTGAGTTGCCTTGTAAGTGCTTCCGACTCTATCGATAGCCCTTGTTCAATGGTTTTGATGATATTGAGGTGCGGCTGTGCTCTTGTTTTTGATTTGATGCAGGACCCTTCTGGACTACATTGGTTTTGACCGATTCAAAAGGTTTACTATAGCTTTCGATGGGGTTGCTAAGGATAATACTTGCTCTCTAGCAGTTTGAATGGATACGAAACCATTGGTTTCTGTTGTGTGCATTTCTACCACCGAACCAAAAGGCAAGAACCAACTCTCATCCGGTCTCCCACCGAACCAACTCTCATCCGGTCTCCCACCAAACCAACTCTCATCCGGACTCCCACCGAACCAACCCACATCCGGTCTCCCACCGAACCAACCCACATCCGGTCTCCCACCGAACCAACCTACATCCGGTCTCCCACCGAACCAACCTACATCCGGTCTCCCACCGAACCAACTCTCATCCGGCCTCGCCAACCCAACCACCGGACCAACCTCACCGAACCAAACCCCCGGACCAAGCATTACCGGTCCACACCATCGCACTCCTACCACCGAACCATGGGATGCCGAACCAAGGTGTGCCAGGCCAGATTGCATCAGCCCAGGCCCACCAGCAGCTATATACATCCAAGACCCCTGCCCCCAACCTCACTCTATAAATAGAGGGGCAGGGGTACAACAATGGGAACAAGTTTGAGAGCTCAAGCACGGAAGGAACTTTCAAACAACTTTCTTTTACTTGTATTAAAGCTTTGTACTTGTAATCAAAAGAAGAGAAGAGAAATAACATATAAAGTGGACGTAGGCACATTCTGCCTGAACCACTATAAATTTGCGTGTCTTTTTACAGTTTAGCCCCTGCTTTTCATATATTTGCGTAAATTACTCAAATCGCTAAGAACAACATAAGATCCACTAAATCATACAACTTTGAGGTGTTTGTCCATTTTTTGTGCAAACATTTTTGGTGCTTTCACTGAGAATATAGAAACTCGAAGCTTCAGCTTCATCTACTTAACGGGTTTTCCTAACAGCATCGTCCGCCACTTGGAAAACATGCCTCCCAAACAAAGAAAAGATGTTAACAAAGGAAAAAACATCGCATCCAGTAGCCTTCCTGATCCAGCTGCCGCGAATCAAGTAAATCGTCCTCCTCCAGCAACGGCAACAAATGAAGGACAGGCTAACCCAACCACTCCTGCCACAGAACAGCCTGCAGCAATTACTAGGGTAGATTTGGACAGAGTTGTTGTTGAAGTAACTAACCGCTTCACGTCCCAGCAGGAAGCCTTGGTGGACCATCTCATGTCACGCTTGAGGGACGCTGAAGAATCCAACCGCAACACTGAATCATGGGGCGAGTCCCAGTTTGGAGGATCTCAGAGACAGCAAAGATCTTCCTTCTTCGAAGGAGCTAACGGCAGGAGTAGCCGTGGTAGGAGCCGAGACCGAGCCCAGCCCGAAGTTAGGCCTGAGGAAACGTTTGGTGCCGAACCCAACGGGGAAGGTACCGGGCGAAGGTCAACTGCAGCTGAGCCTGTCATGCTGCCTAACCACAGAAACACCAGTGAACGGGGCCGAGCTAGAGTTCAGCCCGAAGTTGGACCCGAGGAAGTGCTTAGATCAGAACCCAACAGGGGAAGATCAAGGCAAGGGCCAACTGTAGCTGACCCAAGCATGCTCCCAGAAGATCAAAGGCAGCCACTGGAAAATATGAGGAATGATAGACGATACCATCCCTACAGGTTGTCTGGACGGAATCAACCCCACAGAACAGAACCAAACTCATTTCTGTCCGCTCCAAATTCTGATGAAAGGATGGCGCGCTTATTCAGAGAGTGTGTCCAACGGGAGCAAAGAGATCGAGGGATAGGCGCTAGGGTAACCAGCCCTTTCGCCCGCAATATCGAAATTGCTATCACCCCCCGAGAATGGAAGATGCCAACAATGGAACCCTACAAAGGAACCTCCGATCCCGTTGTACACTTACAGAGGTACACGCAGCATATTCTCATGAGTGGAGCAACAGAGGGAGTACTGTGCAAATGCTTCCCGCTCTTCTTAGCAGATCTTGCTACCTCCTGGTTCTGTCATCTACCCCAAGGATCCATCAGCTCATGGGAAATGTTGAAAGAAAAATTCATCAGTCAGTTCCGCATTCATGTGGAGCAACCTAAGGACGCTTATTCCTTATCCAGCGTCAAACAGAAACCTAGAGAAAAGCTGCAGCAATACCTAACCAGATTCAACGCCGCAGCAGCCGCAGTTCAAGATGCCGATGAGAAGCTTATCCTAATGGCCCTCTGCAGTGGGGTGCATCCGGACACTAAATTTGCTAGAAGATTGACAAAAGAAAAACCAGCTACTTTACCCGATTTCTTCCATGAAGCCGGGAAATACATGAGGCTTGAGGATGCTGCCATTGAGGGGCAGTCAGGACAGCAAAGTAAGACGACCCATGGCAACGCCCCTGCTGTGGCGAGGGACGTTCGAAGAAATGATTCCAGAGACAATGCTGGGGGCAAGAAAGTAGAAAAACGCCTATATCGGCCAGGACCAAGATTCGACTCTTACACCCCTTTGAACGAGACCGTCGAAAATATCTTCCTTGCCACCCAAGGCGAAGTTAGATACAAACGCCCACCATACAAGAAGGAATCAGATAGCGCACAGAAATCTGGAAAATTCTGCCGCTTCCACGAATCCCACGGACATGATACCAACGAATGCCATCATCTCCGAGATCTGATTGAGGAACACATCAGAAGAAAGAAACTGGAACGCTATGTAAAAAGTCAAGACAGGACTCCAGCTCCTGCCAATGAAAGCCCAAGGCTATCCTCACCAGGGACCGGCAGAGGCGACCGCAATGCTAGCAGCTCTAGTCAAGAGAAGATAGTGGTCCATACCATCTCAGGAGGTCCGCACATCGCAGACAGAAGTTGGAAAGAGATGGAAAGATATGGGAAGTCGCTTAGAGACAATAGAGACTGTGTCAATACGATTATAGAAGAGCGCCACCCAAAGCGGAAAGAAAATGATGACATCACATTCAGTAAACGCGACCTAGAAGGAAGACAGTACCCTCACATGGATCCCATGGTTATCTCTGCCCGACTCGGTCCTGCCGAAGTTTACCGAATCCTGGTAGACACTGGAAGCTCTGTAAATATCCTGTTCAAACACGCATTCGACAAAATGAGGCTATCAATGAAGAATGTATCTCCCTGCGATAAACCGCTACACGGTTTCACTGGAGATGCGAAAATGCCCATCGGGCAGCTGGACCTCTTCGTTGAAATTGGAAGCCATCCCCGCTCCGTTGTAAGGAAACAGACGTTTGTGCTGATAGAAAACCATTCGGCCTACAACGCCTTCCTAGGAAGACCAGCCCTATCTGACTTCCAGATTGTCCTAGCCCCGTGGTGCCTGAAAATGAAATTTCCAACAGACAATGGGGTAGGGGAAGTGGAAGGAGACCAAGATATTGCACGAGACTGCTATGTAACCGAACTTCGCAACAACCACAGGAGAGATAAAGGGAAAGGTGTAGAGATTGCCCTCTGCACAAAAAGCCTTGAAGCATAGCAACTAAAGAAAGCCCCTCCTCTTCGATACACCAGCGACCCTTTCAATGAATTAGACCCTAGGGACAAAGAGGAGGAGGCCACCGCCGAGCCTGCAGAGGCTATGGAGTTTATATCTGTAGACAAGCACGACTCAAGTAGGCTACTGAAAATTGGGTCGCAGCTGAAAACTGAATTGAAGGAACAACTCATTGATTTTCTCCGCCACAACTTGGATGTGTTCGCTTGGTCACACGCTGACATGACCGGAATCTCCCCCAACATAGCATGCCACGTATTAAAAATTGATCCTACCAAGGCGCCTGTAAAACAAAAAAAGAGAAGTATGGGGGCAGAGCGATCAGCAGCCCTCGATGAAGAAGTAAAGAATCTACTCGCCAACGACTTCATACGAGAAGCTATTTACCCAGAATGGATCGCCAACCCGGTACTATTAAAGAAGGCTAATGGGAAGTGGCGGACCTGCATTGACTTCTCCAACCTAAACGACGCCTGCCCAAAGGATTGCTTCCCGCTTCCCAGAATCGATCAACTTGTAGACAGCACAGCCGGGCACGAACTCCTGTCTTTTATGGATGCATACTCAGGATATAACCAAATTCCTATGCATGCTCCCGACCAAGACCACACTAGTTTCATCACCGATCGGGGTTTATACTGCTACAAAGTGATGCCCTTCGGACTTAAAAATGCAGGAGCCACCTACCAACGCCTCGTCAACAAGATGTTTGCAGGGCTAATAGGATGAACAATGGAAGTATATGCAGACGACATGCTGGTAAAATCACGGAAAGCCAAAGATCACGTAAGCCACCTAGGCGAAATGTTCCAGGTACTTCGACAGTATGGAATGAAGTTGAATCCACTAAAGTGCTCCTTCGGAGTGTCATCGGGAAAATTCTTAGGATTCATCGTCCATGCCCGAGGGATAGAAGCAAACCCTGAACAAGTCCGAGCATTAAGGGACATCAAGATACCTTCCACCCGAAAGGAAATGCAAAGCCTAAATGGAAAAGTGGCTGCCCTAAGCCGATTCATCTCCAAAGCAACGGACAAGTGCGTCCCCTTTTTCGAAGCTCTAAAGAAAGATAAAGGAAGGTTCGAATGGACGGACGAATGCTTAACCGCTTTCCGTAACCTAATCGAACACCTCCAGAAACCACCGGTACTCTCGACCCCAAGCGAAGGCGAAGAATTATACCTATACCTTGCTGTGTCATCTCACGCTCTATGCGCTGCCTTGGTAAGGGAAGACAACCGCACGCAACGACCAATTTACTTCGTCAGTAAAAGGTTTGCTGGGGCAGAAGTCAGATATCCTAAGCTTGAAAAGTTAGCATATTGCTTACTAATCACTTCACGAAAGCTACGTCACTACTTCCAATCCCATTCCATCAAAGTTCTGACCGATCAACCACTGAGGCAGGTACTCCATCGTCCCGACACTTCCGGGCGACTACTTAAATGGTGTATTGAGCTGAGTCAATATGATATCACCTATCACCCTCGCACCGCCATCAAGGGACAAGCCATGGCTGATTTCATTGCAGAATTCACTACCAACGAGGATAAGGAGCAACTGGAAATAACAGAAGATATCAAGTGGAATCTCTTTGTGGACGGTGCATCTAACGAACAAGGCTCGGGGGCAGGTGTGGTAATAATCACTCCCAGGGGAAATAAACTGCACTATGCTATAAGGTTGGAGTTCGCTGCCACCAACAACGATGCGGAATATGAAGCAGTAATAGCCGGATTGGAAATTGCTATCGAGATCGGAGCCAATTCTTTGTGTCTTCACAGCGATTCTCAGCTTATTGTTAATCAAATACTAGGGGAATTCCAAGCTCGAGAAGAGCGACTCATAGCATATCTAAAGAAGACCAAGTTACTTCTCAGCCGATTGGACCACTACTTAGTCAAACACATCCCTCGGGAAGAGAACCAAGAGGCCGACGAATTGGCAAAGCAAGCAAGTATGAGAGACGTCGCCATCTTCAGAGCAGTAACTGTCTCAAAGCAAATGATCCCAAGTTTTGAGCAAGTGAATCTGATAGCTGCAACCGAAGAGGCAACTTGGATGACTCCCATCCGAGACTACCTACAGAATGGCACACTACCCGACGGGCGTAACGAAGTCAAGGAAATCTTATCGGCGCGGGTTCTCTAACCCATTGTTAAGGTGCGTCGCCGGAAGGGGAGCCAAGGAAATCTTATCCAACATTCATCAAGGAAGCTGCGGAGATCACACCGGAGGGCAAACGTTAGCAAAAAAGATACTCCGATACGGATATTTCTGGCCCACCTTAAGCAAGGACGCCTTAGATTTCATCAAAAAGTGTGACAGATGCCAAAAATTTGCTAAGATCCCTCGGCTACCAACAACCGAGATTACTCAGATGACCAGCCCTTGGCCCTTTGCAGTATGGGGAATTGACTTAATCGGTGAACTGCCAATGGGTCGAGGCGGCGCCAAATATGCTATAGTAGCAGTCGACTATTTCACCAAATGGGTGGAAGCAGAACCTCTAAATAAAGTATCTTCAGCGAAAGTTATCAACTTCTTAATCAAAAATGTTCTGTGCAGGTACGGAGTCCCACTAAAAATCATATCAGACAATGGACTTCAGTTTGACAGCGAGGAATTCGCCAACTGGTGCCAAGAACACGGAATTCACAAAAGCTTCTCATCCGTAGCATATCCCCAAGCAAACGGACAAGTCGAAGCAGTCAACAAAATTCTGAAAACTCTGATCAAAAAGAAGCTCGAAAAGTCAAAGGGCGCTTGGGTGGATGAACTCCCTACGGCACTATGGGCCTACCGCACATCTTTCAGAACATCAACAGGGCACACTCCTTTCTCTTTGGCATACGGATCTGAGGCTATGCTCCCAGTTGAAACCATTGTGCCTTCCCACCGTAGGATCCACTATAACCCAGAAGAGAACGAAGAGCTCCTCAACATGTCTTTGGATCTAGTCGAGGAGAGAAGGAATGATGCAGTCCTAAAAACAGCAGCCCACAAGCAAAAGGTGGCAGCACAATACAACTCCAAAGTCAAGCATCGTACCTTACGAGAAGGGGATCTTGTCCTCAAGCGAATCTTCCCTCGCCCCGGAGCACTAGACCCAATCTGGGATGGACCATATGTAATTCATAAAGATCTCCACAACGGAGCCTATATTTTGTCAACAGTGGACGGAGAGGTGTTCCAGAGGGCATGGAACATCCAACACCTCCGTCGATACTTTTCTTAACTTGTATTGCCCATATGAAGTGAATTAACAAAGAGAATCAGTGGACGTAGGCATTTTTTCGTGCCGAACCACTTTAAAAAAGCCTTGTCTCTTTTTTAACTTGTTCCTTTGTATCTTGGCTGCTTGTTAACTTTATCCTTTTCTGTTGAACAAAATCCTGAGCATATAGCATTTCTATTCAAAGCACTCCACGATGCAACTTCACGTGGACAAGACCCAACAAGTACTATGCGAATCTATGCCCTCGCCAATGAGACACTTTTGCTCCAGCATCCCTCTGCTGCGGGTTAACTCATTGCTCGCGACGGCCCTTAAAGCCAACTGTAATGAGCCGATTATAAGCCACCGAGAAGGCCGACTATAGCCGAGGCAGCTCATTACGGCGTTAGGCTCGCCGGCGACTGTGAACCGATTATAAGCCCCAACATAAGGTGTGGCCAGCCAGGGGCAGTTCACAGTTGACGATCGGCACCCACGCTAGCCGGCCACAGTAAGTCGAATAATACCCATGAGTACGGGCCATAATGGCCCGGGTAGTTACTGTGCGCGATCTCGGCTCCGGTGTGTCTTAAGTACGGCTGTGGTAAAAAAGAATTAACTCCCCGCGGAGGCGTAAGATGGGTGACAAATGTCTCCAAGACCCACAGCTAGGGAAAGTGACTACAAAACCCGTTTGCCACGAACTTAAGCACATCGAAGGCCTTCCGTGACTGGAAGTTTTACCATTTCACATATTTCAATTTTACTTAAAAAACTTTCCTCCTATCCTCTATAACAAACCATAAAGTACAGGATGCAGGGTAAGAAATACCCGCCAATGGATGCAGAGATTCACAATCAGATGGCAGGGCATTCGACTGTTTTCCATGCTTGGTCATACAAGATATTCGAAACTGCCATTTACAAACAGAACATGAAAGGCGGTATTTTCTTCCTTTATGTGCATATGCATGACTGTAATTTAATTTTTTTTCACACCACACGCTAACATTGCAAGTCATGAGATTATGATTTAAAACCAGAACCTGACATCAAACACAATTTAATTACAAGAATATACATAGCTACATTTCTCATACGATATGTCGAAATAGCAACAAATATTCAAGAAACGACAGAATCAGCTTAAGCTAAAAAATTACACGTCAAGAATAATATTATTACAAGTAGCAAGAATTACAACTTAGAAGTTACTCTACTGTCTTAAGACTAACAGATACAACACTGCCAAGCCTACAAAAAGAATTTTCCAGGTCCAATCAGGGAGCCGGTTGCGTCGAAGTCTTGTCCTCGCTCTTTTGCCCGCCTGTCCGGTCATAAAAAGGATTCATTAGTGATGAGTAACCAAGTTAACGGAAAGACTAGAAAGGAAAACTTACCAGCACCTGCTTCTTGACCATCCTGGTCGTCATCCTCTACCTGCACACCTGCCTCTTCAGCAGCAAGCAGCCGCATACCCTCCTTTACCGCCACTTTCTCCTCCTTGGTGAACTGGGCAGTGACCACATCCATACTGAAGACCGTTCCACCCTCTTTATCTGCATCAGCCTTAGCCTCCTCCAAAGCCCGAAGATAGGTCTTGGCCATGACCCTGGGATAATCATCCATCCAAGAGAGATTGCCCTGCTTCCAAGTCCGGAAATACATGTCCTGGAGCATGTCATCCATCATTCCCTCGTTCTCCTCAAACTCCCTCATCCGGGCATCGGAGGCCGACAACCTTTCGACGGCAGCATCTCTCTCCAGTCTGTATCTCGAGCAATCAGCCTGAAGGGACCTCCGCATCACCTCCATCTCTTCCCTCAGCTTAGCTTGGGCAAGCTCTGCAGCCTCAAGTTTCTCGGACAATTCCTCCACCTGCTCGAGATCCGCTCTCCGAACCTCATCCACCGTGGCGATAGCCATGTCAATCCGCTCTTTGCAAGCAGCTTCCATTTTCCGCAATTCGGCCCGACTGGCCTCTTCCATGGTTTTCCTTAATCGCCCAGTAGCAGCCTCATGCTGAGAAATCTGGATAGCCTGATCCGCAAGCTGCTTGGCCTGATCCGAAACCACCAATCGAAGTCGGATATTGGCGCTCCCAATCTCCTCTCCGGCCTTAACCAGCCGAGCATGATGCCCCATCAGCTTCTTGGTCTCCTCTGCCACCCGATCAATATTAGCTTTGGCCTCGTCTCCCATAGTGACTATACGAGTGGTGAGTAGATCGAGATCTAAGGACTTGGCTTCATCAAGTACTCGTACCATGGGGTTACGGGGGAGAAGGTGTTCACCAGTGACTTCGTCAAAAGTAATATCATGAGAACCTGGATCCAGATCAGGATGACCCGCGAATGGATTACGGGCCAAGTCGGGACGGTCGATATGAATAACAGAAGGGTTTCCAGACGGGTGTGGAGAAGGTACAAACTCGCTACCCTCCTCAGTAATATCATGAATAGGCTGAGCCGGAGGCTGAGGACCGAGCGAAGTTTCGGATAAAGGATGACTCCTCTTCCTCTGCTGAATACCCTCTTCGATGACCCCAAGAAGAGGACGGTATCCGACTACATCCCCGGAGCGTTGGGTTGAGGGCTTCGGCTTAGCAGAAATTTTGGAAAGTTTATATTGCTCGAGCCTGTGTCGAAGGTCTGAAGCTTTGGGCGTCTTGCCTGCTCCTGATATAAAGAACAAGTGTCACAATCTTACATTACTATATGATTCAAGAAACGCTGTAGATTACAAGTTAGAAAAGGAAAAGAAACACAGCTGTGGTTGTACAAACCCTGGGGAGGAGTGGGATACTGCAATAAGTCCTGGATTTCATTCCAGGACGGGAGCGGGTCATAAAATATTCCTAAGTCCCTATCATTAGTGAAGCATGCAGGGGTCAAGAGTTCACCTTGAGTCGTCAGAGCCACCTTGGCCGGAATAGTCGGAGAAGACTCACTTGCACCAGTCCCGGCTTTGTCCGCCTTCCCGGTCTTCTCTACCAAAGCCGGATCACCATCCAACCCCTCAAAAGCTTGGCGGAAAGCATCATCCGTCCACTCTTGCATTTCGCCTACTTGCCCAGAAGACAGAACCCTGGAACCATCACCACCCTGTCCATCGCCACCATCATCACCAAGACGCTCAACGTCACTTCCGCCCTCAGCCTCACCTCTTTCATCCTCCGCATCTATCTCCCCCTGAGTAAGTGGACAATTGCTGGGAGAAGGACCGTCCGACCTCTTAAGTTTCTTACCTCCGACGGCTGGAGGTTTCGTGAATGGTTTTCTCTTTCCACCCTCTGCCGCAACGCCTCCCTTAGCCTGAGCAGCCGCCCTCTCTTCCGCCGTTTCCCTCAGCTTAACTACAGACTGCTGCGGAAGGATCAAGTTATATTCCAGAAGAATCGCATTTCTAATCAAGAAGGCAGATGATCTGTATTTCCCAAGAATGGCTTCTATCTCAGCCGCCGTCTGAACCAGGCGATCAGTCTCCACAACCGAAAAGCCACCTGTCGCTAGAAAAAATGAGAAAGTATGAGAAGAAGCGTCGCAATCGGAATAAAAGTTATAAGTAAAAGCATCAACTTACATCCAGAGGTAAAGCGCCGGATGGAGACGGAGTCGTCCCTAACAAAGAACCACTCTTTCTTGAACATGCTGAATTTAGAGTACAGGTCCAGGACCGGCTTGAAGGCCACAGCGGACTCCAAGCTAATATATGGGGACCCCTTCTTATAGCCCCTTAAATTATACAAGTACCGGATCTCCCGGTTGGATGGAGCGCGACCATACTTCCTCCGAAAGATAACGAAAAGGCTCACCAGTATGGCATAAGAGTTGGGCTGAAGCTGGAATGGGGCCACCTTCAGATACGTGAGGAAGCTGACTACCCAAGCATTGAGAGGCGGGATAGCACCACACATGCAATGGTACCTACTATAAGCAAAGTATCCTTCGGGAGGACTGTATGGCACGACTCCTGGGCCCGGCAGCAGCATGAGGGCTCTATCGATCCCAAAGGAACGAGATATAACATCGAGTTGCTCCTCTTTGAGAGAGCTAGGAAAGCAGTCAGGCGGGGAATCCAGCAGCTCCTGGGGACCATATCCATCCACTAATGACCTCGGGGCGGGCCCATGACGCTCCGATCCTGATTGAGCTGGGGGCACGGCCGAGGACTCTCCTTCACCCCCGGATCTCCTCTTATCTGATCGAGTTTCAACTTTTCGAGACATTTATCTGCAAACATGGGAAAAGTATATCGTTAGAATATACAAGCAGCGTAATCTGGAATTTCGCTTAAAAATTCGAAGTATGAAACACATGTTCACTCGATACAACAGTTCATTCGGCACTTAACTCAATAGTTCATTCGGCACTCAACTCGTAAGTTCATTCGGCACTCAACTTGTAAGTTCATTCGGCACTCAACTCGAAAGTTCATTCGGCACTCAACTCGTGAATTCATTCGGCAAAAAGAACCTCACCTTGATTCGGCTAGCAATGTGATTCGGCAAAGAAGTTGATTCGGCTGGGAGGGATCTGGTTCGGTTGTTACACTTGGTAGGGAATAACGGTGGCACATGGCCTCTAATTATAGACGAAAGTGGACTACCGGACCGGTTGGCTCGGTAATGAAAACCGGATGAAAGCTCCTCCAAATTTAAAGCAAAGCACGCCATGCGCACGCACATACCCTACTTTGGGGGGCAAGTGTTGTGTGCATTTCTACCACCGAACCAAAAGGCAAGAACCAACTCTCATCCGGTCTCCCACCGAACCAACTCTCATCCGGTCTCCCACCAAACCAACTCTCATCCGGACTCCCACCGAACCAACCCACATCCGGTCTCCCACCGAACCAACCCACATCCGGTCTCCCACCGAACCAACCTACATCCGGTCTCCCACCGAACCAACCTACATCCGGTCTCCCACCGAACCAACTCTCATCCGGCCTCGCCAACCCAACCACCGGACCAACCTCACCGAACCAAACCCCCGGACCAAGCATTACCGGTCCACACCATCGCACTCCTACCACCGAACCATGGGATGCCGAACCAAGGTGTGCCAGGCCAGATTGCATCAGCCCAGGCCCACCAGCAGCTATATACATCCAAGAACCCTGCCCCCAACCTCACTCTATAAATAGAGGGGCAGGGGTACAACAATGGGAACAAGTTTGAGAGCTCAAGCACGGAAGGAACTTTCAAACAACTTTCTTTTACTTGTATTAAAGCTTTGTACTTGTAATCAAAAGAAGAGAAGAGAAATAACATATAAAGTGGACGTAGGCACATTCTGGCTGAACCACTATAAATTTGCGTGTCTTTTTACAGTTTAGCCCCTGCTTTTCATATATTTGCGTAAATTACTCAAATCGCTAAGAACAACATAAGATCCACTAAATCATACAACTTTGAGGTGTTTGTCCATTTTTTGTGCAAACAGTTTCGAATGTTTTGGCGCATGTTCAAAGAGATATTCTTCGTTGTCTTCGGAAGGTATGGCTTCGACTTAATCAAAATGTTTTCATCTAGTCGAAAGGTTGTTAATGATGGCAGAAGGGTGCTTTTGACTCCTTCATCTCCTTCGAAAGGTATGAACCCACTGGACCTTGGTTGTAGAAACCTTTCGACACTTTTGAAAGGTTCCATAACTTCCAGACTTTGACGATACCATCCCTTAGACTCTTCCGTAAGGTCCAGCTGGGGCTCTTCTCTTTTGTTCTTTGCTTAAAGAAGTCTCGACTTAGTCGAAAGGTGAATATTTGGAGTAACAGATACGACTCTAGGAATCTTCACAAATCTTTGGCATCTATCACACTTCTTGGTATAATTAGTCATGTCCCAGTTGATTGTTAGCCAAAAGTATCTATAGCATAGAATTATCCTTGCTAAAGTCGCTCCTTTGGTGTGACCGCCACAAACTCCTTTATGTACATCCATAAGGATCCTTTTAGCTTCATTATTGGCAACACATCATAGTACGACAGTAGAAATCCTCTCTTATATAGCACTCCTTTGTGAACAACTGATCATGGTAATTTTTCATAGGAGTTTTCTTCGTTCATTTCTTTCTTTTGGGAGAGTTCCATTCAACAAATATTCTTTGATCAGAGTCATCCACGACTCCTTTTCCACTTCAGCCTCTAAGATCCAATCGACATCCATCTGTTCGATACTTGGAGCCAACAAAACCTCTACCGGAACCAATCCTGTAAGCTGCACAGCCTCAGAGCAGGCCAGCTTAGACAACAAATTAGCCTTTATGTTCTCCTCCCTAGGAATGTGCGTTATCGTGTAATTTTCGATATCATTCAATAGTTCCAAAACCTTTATCAAGTAAGGGGCAAGTCTTGCTCTCTTAGCCTGAAATACCTTCTTAAACTATAGACCACCAATTGAGAGTTACTATATATATGCAATGCTTTGCCTATATATTGAGCCCCATGATCAGTGCTTTGTTCTTAGCTTCATTATTTGTTGTAGGAAACTCAAGCTTCAATGCATAACAGATAGTCTGTTCCTTTAGGGTTACAAAGGTCACTCTTGCAAGGGTTACCTTCATTGGACACTCCATCAGTGTATAATTTCCACAAAGAAAATCATTCCACATCTTCCTCCGCTTCTCCATTCCGGGTGGTAAAATCGATAATGAAATCTGCCAATGAATGTCCTCGTATCGCCCTCGTAAGATGGTTGATTTTATTGTACCGACTTAGCTCGATGTTTCATTTCAATAACCTTCTCGATGTCTAGGGTCGGTGCAACACTTGTCTCAAAGGTTGATCAATCAACACTTTTATTAGATAAGCTTGAAAGTAGGGTGGTAACTTCCTCGAAACAATCAACATGCAATAAGCTAGCTTTTCTAACTTTGGATATTTCTTCTCTGCTCTAGTGAATCGCTTGTTGATGTAATGCACAGGCGTTTGGATTTCAGATATTTAACGTACTAGGGCAACACTCAATGCATAAACAGATATTGCCAAATAAAAATATAAATCCACTCCTTCTAAAGGCTTTGAAAAGACGGGTGGTCTCTCCATATGATTAAGTACGGCTTGGAAAGCCATTTGACACTCCTCCATCTAAACAAACTTTCCTTTCTCTTCCTTGAGGGCATCAAAGAATGGTATATATTTATCAATTACTTTTGAGATGAATTGACTCAGCGCAGCGACCTTTCCGTTCAAGCTCTGTATTTCCTTCCTTTTTTTTCAAGGCTTCAACATTTCTAAATGCTCTAATTTTCTCCGAATTAGCTTTTATGCCCCTTGAGTTTACTATGAGATCCAAAAAATTTCCTAATGCGACTCCAAAAGAACATTTCAATGGGTTAAGCTTCATCATGTAACACTGAAGTACTTCAAACATATCCAAGAGGTCTCTCATATGGTTCACTAATAACTATGACTTCACCAGCATATTATCCACATAAAGATCTACTGTATGTCCGATCTGATTTTTGAACATTGAATTTTCCAATCTCTAGTAGGTAGCTCCTACATTCTTCTGACCAAACGGTATGACACGGTAGTAATATAGTCGCAGATTAGTAATGAAATGGGTGTGCACTTGATCTGGAACATGTATTAGTATCTAATTATAACCAGAATAAGCGTCCATAAAGGATAGCAACTCATATTCGGCGGTTCAGTCCTCTAGCTAGTCAATCTTCAGTAGCGAGAAGCTGTCCTTTGGGTATGCTTTATTCAAGTCGGAATTGTTGATGCATGTCTACCAATTTCCATTAGGATTCTTAACCAGCACTGGATTCGATACCCATTCATGGTATATAGCATCATGGATGAAGCTGTTAGACTCCAGCTTATCTACTTCCTCTTTTAACGTCGTGAATCCATCTGGAGCCAAGCAGGGTCTCTTCCACTTCATAGAGAGCATCGCGGGTTCGCATTCAATGTATGACATGCAATATTCGATGATATTCCTTACATATTGGAATGCATTCAAGCAAACATATCTCAGTTTGCTTGGAAAAACCACGCCAACTCCTTCTTCTTCAAGCTAAGCTGAGATCAGAATATTTAGGACCCGAGTGGGGGTCATCCTAATCAACTAGGATGTTAATCGTTGGCTCAAATGGGGCCGCCCTTGCATCCTCTAGCTCTTTCCTTAGATCCATAGATTTGTAGAATTTACTATGCCGTCTAAGCCAGCGCTTAGGTGGTGGTTATTATGCATCAATTGATTTGATGTGCGGAGAGTCCTCCCTGCACATTTTCCTTTCTCACGCCGCTTCGCCTCTCTCAACTCTACGACGTAACATTCACATCATGTACTCTAATCTCCTTGAATGGATCCTACCCCATTCCCAATTGGGAACTTCATCATCAAGCACCGTAGGGCTAGGGCCATAATAAAACTAGCATGGGTCATTCGACCTAAAAAAGCATTGAAAGCAGAGTATGAATCTATCACAACGAAGGTCTACACCCGCACCCTCTCGTCATCACCTTCACTAAGCTCTACTGGTTAGCCAACACATCCAACAGGCTCTTTAGCCTCTTCAGTATATCCCTGGATGCAGAGTTTACATGGCTTCAGTTCCTGCCTATCCATCCTCATTTGGTCATAAGTTTTCTTAAACAAAATACTGTCTAAACTTCCATAATCATTGAGAACTCGTTTCACAACAACTGGCACAATCATGCCTATAATTACCAAGGAGTTAAGCATTGGCACTTCCACCCCATCTATATCATGATTTTTAAACACTATATCATCATTCGTAAACTTTAGTTATTTTATCGAAGCCCCATCTTCTACAGTAATGCAACTCTCATGAACAACATGCTTTAAACAACTTCCATATCTTTTCATCTCATTACAGCTTTTCTTGGCCAGATGAGGTCCACTAGTAATGGCATTAATCACAAGTCTCCTTTTAAGCTACCTAGATTCCTCTCTGCTAGAGCTAGCCAGCCCTCATTGAGCCATCTACCCATGCAGTCGATTGTTCGCTTGCCTACCATCATATGGGTCTTTCACATACCGTTGAAGTTTCTTCTTCCTGATCAGATCTTTAGTCATATCTCGAAAATGTTGACACTCGTTTGTGTTATGCCTATGGATTTCATGGAAGCAGAACTTCTTCCCAGACATCTTCTCTCTTTTAGTTGACTGCTTCCAAGCCGACTTTTTGTAATTTTCAATTCCTTATGTGGAAAGATAAATATTCTCCATGGTCTCATTTAGCGGGGTATAATCTTCATGCTTTGGATACTAGGGATGCTTCTTGAAATCTGGCTTTTTGCCTCCAATGCCATTTCTTCTTTTTTGATTATTATTCTTGTTTCCAACAAGAATTGCAACATTACCGGAGCCCCCAACTGTTTGCTTTATAGCAATGTTGCTCTGCATAACTTCATCAGATTGTCTTCAACTAGCCTTTAAAACGACTATATATGCCTCTTCCAAGCACAGATATCAGGTCTCCTTCAGGTAAAACTCCTCCATGGTCGGTGGTAGTTTCATCTTCGGCCATTTACCAAAACCAGTCTCTAGATGAATTCTTCTAAACAATGCCATTAGCACAATATTCACCTTATCATTGCTCACTTTAGCCACGGTGGTATTAAATCTACTCAAGAAGTTCTTCCGAGGCTCTCCGAAACTTTGAAAAATGTTCAATAAGGAAATTATGTCCTTTGGATGAGTAGTGTGAAGTTGGAACTGCTCTACATACTTCCTAGCCAATTAGTCAAATGAAGATATGGATCACGGTGCGAGTCGAGTGAAGCACATCCTAGTCACTCCCTTAAGAAATATAGGGAAACATCTACATTGCTAGCATCAGTTGCCCTGGCACCATCCATGTGCCACTCATATTTCAGAAGATGCGATCTCGGATCAGTCGTTTTGCTATACGATGGCATTGTAGGCCTCACAAATCTTCTGGGTTAATCTTTCCACGGTATGTTTTTAGTGAACGGGTTCCTACTGGGTGAAGAACCTCAATCATCATTGCTCCTATGCTGGTCTTATTCACCAGCCTCCTCACCATATCGGTAATATACTGGATGGTTGTATCGACAAAATGTCGATCATTAATGTCTACCCATCGTGCTTGGCTTCGCAAACGCTCTTAGTTAATTCTATGAAGCCTAGGTTCCCATATCTCTGGGAGAACCATTTGTCCAGTCATTTCGTTGTTTACGATCGCTCAATGAGGTTCGGTAGCATCTTTTTGAACACCACCACTTTGACCACCAGCTACCTATTTAACACCAACATCAACTTCTTTCTGTAACTCACCATCTAGCTTTTTGATCACCGCTCAGGATCTCAACTCGATACCGCATTGTGGAGTAAACTTGGTGCTGAGTTGTGAACTGCTTATCTAAACATTTTAGTTCCTGTTTTTGAAGTCCCAGCTTCCATTCTCTTCATCTTTCAACTTCCATCTCTTTGATTTCTATCTGTAACAACCCGAGATTTCGTACCAATTAATTATCGTCTCTAGACGATTAATTTTCCTAGTTGTTTGTTATTTGAAGTTTTGAATCGGTTTAAAATTTCTTTTAATAAAATTGTCAGAAATAAAATAAAAGGTCGGCCCAAATTCTTTTATATTCCGGCCCTAGTTTCTTTTATTCGATTAATGGCTGCTGTCGATCGATTCGAGAAGTTAAAAACTAGGGCTTCGCTTTATCCTCTTGAGTCTGGGCTTTGCTCGATTTCGTTGCTCTAGGAATTGCGGCTTTGTTCCTTTTCCTTGTTCGTATGGTTGCTTGAGATTAGGGCTTTGTGGTGTTGATTGAAGTCGCCGACTTCAGTAGTTCGATCGAATGCAATTGCTGTTCTTTTGATTTGCTTCGGTAATCGATCGTCTTCTCGACTTGCGCTCGGCTGCTTCAATTCGATCGAATTCGAATTTACTTCGCTCGATTCAGGTGAGTAATTTAATTTACTCACACCTAATTCAAGCTTAGTATGTAATTTCTGCTTCGTTGCTTTTGTCTGATTTATACTTGAACTTGATTGTTCTCCGTTGCTCTGTACTTTACTTCCCCTTTTTATGATTTCGACTATACAGTGAATTCTTTGCATACTTGCTTCCTGTTGACATTTGCTTTGCTTTTTGCATTCGACATTGCCATGCTCTTCACTGTGTGTACTGCTATCATGTTTCATATACTTTGTAGCTCCGTTTCCTTGTAGTCTCCATGTATATGACTTGTTTCAGTTACACTTCATTGAGTCTTCACTGCACTTGAATGTATATGTCTGTACTGCATTTGTTGATTCATCATTGTTGCCAGATCTTGTCTGGTTCATCATTGTATAGCTTGATGATCATATCTGAACTGGTCTTGTTGCCTGTATGTTGTCACTGTTCTTTTGTCCTCTAATATGAACTTCACTTGTTTGTTAAACTATAGCCACTGTAGACATTTATTGAGGCTGCTGTGTTCATGTGCTCACTTGTACATTGTTGATCTTGTACCTGACTTTGATTATTGAACTTGGTTGATCATTTCTGTCATTTGAAGTTGCCATTGATCTTGTACAGTTATTGATGCACTGTTGCATTTGTTAGTTGCCATTGTAGCTTGGTCATTTGAGTCATTCATTCCAGTCTCTTGTAACATGTTATTGTTCTTTCATACTCTAGTCTTGACCTTGTAGTTTCATTTGTCTTTACACTTATTCACTGTATCAACTTGAGTTGTTTATGTGGATACATGTCTCTGATTTGCTGTATTTGAGTCACTTGTGCATTTCCAAATTGTTGTTTCAATTTGCACTTCTTTGACTTCACTGTGTACATGCACATTTCATTGTTGCAGTGATACTTTGATAT
This sequence comes from Allium fistulosum, assembly GCA_030737815.1. Classification (NCBI taxonomy): domain Eukaryota; kingdom Viridiplantae; phylum Streptophyta; class Magnoliopsida; order Asparagales; family Amaryllidaceae; genus Allium; species Allium fistulosum. The sequence goes on along the minus strand of CM060906.1, from coordinate 248,216,148 downwards.
TTTTGATTGATGCCATTTGATTTTTTTAGACAACCACTTGAGTTGAATCTGATTTGGATTTGACCTTGTGCTCGTTTGTAAATTTCCGTTGATCTTTTACGCATTTCATAATGTATTGGCGAGGCAGTACACGCGTGCGTGTACTGCAGCCCAGTCGGATTTGACAATTTTAATTGATATTTCAATTGCTGGATTTGTTCCGTGAGGCTAATTCGACATATTTTTGAAGTGTATTTTGATTTGGTTTAATCTGATTATTTTGTTGTTAATTGCCGTTTGTGGCAATCCTGTTGTTTTCTAAATTATCTTCATCGATAATCTCTTCATTTATCTTTGTTGATATTTTGAATCTGCTGATTTGTTGTATAACACTATTACGTGTTATATTCACCGTTATCCTACTCCCTTGTTAAAGGATCAGATAGGTGAATTTATTTTGACTGTCGTCTAATTGTTATTTAATTATTATTGCTTCCATGCATTAATGACTGAGTTTGAATTAGACTGACCCGTGTATTATTTTCTTTTGAATCTAATACTCGGGTCAGACCCGAGTTATTTCAGGTTGTAGATTTCCTGCTTTGGGTTGCTGTTTGTGCTACGAAGTATTTTCATATCTCTTGAAGTGGTCTATGTCTTGTTGTAGTAGTCAGTGTGTCTCTTTAGGGTTGATATGTATTCATGTACATTAGTTGATAATGTATTTGTATATATAACTTCCAAAGTCGACAGTTGTAGTTGTATCATATGTATAGTGTCAAATGTATTGTAACTGACATCAGTTATTTATATATATGAGACTTTCCTTTTTATCTGTGTTCCGCATTTATATTATCTGTGTTATTTTTATATTTATTGTCCTGAACTATTATAGCCACTGTGTAGTAGTTTTGAGTTTGTATTGGTGTGTCGGATTTCCTCCTTAAATAAAAATGCACGTTATACTATCTGACATATCGGTGCTCGCACAAAGCAATTACATAGATGGTCGCTCCTCAACAGCCTTATTCTCCATGCTAGTTGACAGCATTACACCGTAGTGTTCTTGGCTAGCGTGGGCATAGAGGTGGGGCGTCACAGCTTGGTATCAGAGCCTGGGATTTAGGACAATTATAAAACATAACTTAGATGGAACATGTGTTACAACTATTTGACGATGTTTTATCTCTCATATTTGATTATTAGGTATGAATTCCTAACGCTTATTCATGTGCATTTGATTTTGATTTCGTGAAAGTATTTTGGCTTCTGCCTCCGTTTGCTTTGCGAACTCAAGTTGGGTTTTTGATGATGAGGATTTTGTTCTTGTGTTTTCGGCTTTGAATTGATTTAGCCGATGTTGATTTTGTTCGAATCTCAGCAATTTTGAACTTGATATTTTGTGTTTTCCTCGTCTTGATTTCCATTCGACTTCGGTCACTTTGTTTTTGAGAAATTGCTGATTTCTTGATTTCCAAGACTCTGATTTTGTTTGCCGTTGAATTCTTTGATGTTGTTTTGTTTTGTACTCGACTGCGGCCATTAATTGTTGATTTCGACATTGACTTGATTTTTATTTTTGTTGAAGTCATTTATGCATTTATGCTTGTTTTGCTTCGTTTTTCCAAGTGTTAATCGATTCTTCTTTTCCGATTTGTTGTTATCACCTTTGTCAACTTCGATAACTTCTATTTCTGGAATTTTTTGGGTATTTCTACTTTGATGAATTTGGAATCGGATTCTTTGGATTTTATTCACGCCTTCGAATGTGAATTTTAGTGAATTGATTTGGTTTCCAAATTTAATCGATTCTTGATCATTTCCCCGATTTGTTGCTATCATTTATTAGCAACTTTAATGACATTTTCTTCGGGATCGTTGTGAACATACTTTTTGATTGATTCAATATCGATTTCTTTGGAATCTATTCACATCTTTGTATGTGAATTCTTGTGATTGATTGTTTCTACAATCATTTTTGTGATTTGTCACTTTAAAAATATAAAGGTTTTCTATACTAGTAGTAAATAATAAAATCCTTTTCTCCAAACGATTTCAAAACTATTTCACTACAACGCTGTTTTCCTAAACCATTTTCCAATCTATTAGTATATACAAACCTTTATTTCACTTGTATGAGAAATTGAATTAAACGGCTTAGTAAAATAAGTGGTATGAAACGCTTTCGTTTACTTCGTCGGTTAACTCCTGGACTTGTTCGATTGAACCTTTTGTAACAATTTTCTAGTGAAGATCTACAGTTTGTTCGTAAATATTTGAGTTAAGCAAGTGGTTATGGGACATGAAGCTTAACTCTTATATTCACTAACTTAGTGTAATTGACACTTCTTGATGATCATGACGATCATTTTTGTGATTTGATTTAGGCTAGCAATTGTGCTATGCCTCTTTGTCTACGAGGGAGACTAAACCCCGTTTGTGTGATGTTTCACCATCACATATGTGGGGTAGCGACCCACGGTCTTCGGACCACTCGTATGTCAAAAATTAATGGTTGGCCACCATGAGATAGCTTCTCGTTCTTGTGATACCGGTCGGTGAGTTTTCATGCTCCCATTTTGTGATAGGCCTTCCCCTTTTCTTTTTATGATTTAGACTAGCGATTGTGCGATGTCTCTTTGTCTTCGAGGGAGACTAAACCCCGTTTGTGTGATGTTTCGCCATCACATATGTGGGGTAGCGCCCCACGGTCTTCGGACCATTCGTGTGTCAAAATTTAATGGTTAGCCACCATGAGATAGCTTCTCGTTCTTGTGATACCGGTGTTTTGAGTTTACATACTCCCGTTTTATGATAGGCCTCCCCCTCTTTGTGATTTCTGGATTTCGTGTGTCGATTCTAGAATTTTTGTGATTTCTGGATTTCGTGTGTAGATTTCTAGAATTTGTGTTTTTTGGATTTCTTGTGATGATTTCTAGAATTTGTGCTTCACCAATTTTCGCGATTTCTATTGATAAGTTTTATCAATTTTTGGTGTATTGGTGAATTAGTGTGTCATTGACTTGTTATGAATACAAGTTTAGGGTATGGTATCCCTTTCTATCTTTGAGAAGATTCTTGTGACATCTTTGATGAATGAAAATTCATTGGTATTATATTTTGATGCCAGTTATTTTGATGAGATTTTGACGTGTTGACTTCAGTAACCGTCAATTTTAAAATGGATTTACAAGCGGTTCTCCCACAATGTTGATTTTGTTGTCCGTTTTTACGGTATTTTGAGGAGTGCAATATCCTTATCAAAGTTGTTGCTGATGTTGCTAATTTAAACACGTGTTTTCAAAATTCGTTATTTTTAAAAAGTTGTTTCAAAATATAAATTAAAAATTGTTTTTAAAATTTTTACAGTTTGCATTTTCAAAAGAATGAGGAAGCGATTTAAACATTTCAGCAAAATCGAGGACTATGACCCCTTTCTTTTACTGATTTGTTTAATTCCGGACTTGTCCGTTTGAGAATGTGGAATGTTATTTTTAAAATACACAATTTTGCACTTTCAAGGAAACGATGAAGAGAATTAAACGATTTAGTAAAACTCGTGGTTATGGGACATGTACGTTTGCTATTTCGGTTAATTCCGGACTCGTTAATTGAATATTTATGATTTCTGATTATCGTTTTTGATAATCGGATATTTGTGATTTCTGATTATCATTTTTGATAATCGGATATTTGTGAATTCTGATTATCGTTTTTGATAATCGGATATTTGTGTTTCTGATTATCGTTTTTAATAATCGGATGTTTGTGATTTCTGATTATCGTTTTTGATAATCGTGTTGTTTCTGATTATCGCTTGTGATAGTTAGATATTTGAGATTTGATTATCGTTTTTGATAATTGAATATTTGTTGTTTCTGATTATCGCTTGTGATAATTAGATATTTGAGATTCTAATTGTTGTTTTGATAATTAAATATTTGTTGATTTGATTATCATTTGAGATAATTAAATATTTTTCGATTTGATTACCGTTTGTGATAATTGAATACTTGTGATTTGTGGTTTAATTATCGTTTGAGATAATTAAATATTTGTGATTTGAAAATTCGATTATCGTTTTTGATAATTGAATATTTGCGATTTAAGATCTGATTATCTATTTGATAGTTATATTTTGTTGAGGATTGCGAATTTCTTTTATGAAATTAAAATATTTCTTTGAGGTTTGAATTCTCTACCTTTATTTTTCTAGCTTAACCAGTTTATGTTAGAAAATTTATTGTTAATGACGACCTTAATTATGAAAATTGCGGGGACACAATTTCTATAAGGAGGGGAGTCTATAACAACTCGAGATTTCGTACCAATTAATTATCGTCTCTAGACGATTAATTTTCCTAGTTGTTTGTTATTTGAAGTTTTGAATCGGTTTAAAATTTCTTTTAATAAAATTGTCAGAAATAAAATAAAAGGTCGGCCCAAATTCTTTTATATTCCGGCCCTAGTTTCTTTTATTCGATTAATGGCTGCTGTCGATCAATTCGAGAAGTTAAAAACTAGCGCTTCGCTTTATCCTCTTCAGTCTGGGCTTTGCTCGACTTCGTTGCTCTAGGAATTGCGGCTTTGTTCCTTTTCCTTGTTCGTATGGTTGCTTGTGATTAGGGCTTTGTGGTGTTGATTGAAGTCGCCGACTTCAGTAGTTTGATCGAATGCAATTGCTATTCTTTTGATTTGCTTCGGTAATTGATCGTCTTCTCGACTTGCGCTCGGCTGCTTCAATTCGATCGAATTCGAATTTACTTCGCTCGATTCAGGTGAGTAATTTGATTTATGAAAGTGTATATGGATCGATAATATATAGTAGGACTAGTCTAGCAAGTGCGGAATTATAAATAATAGTAAATAGCAGTAATAAAAATGACACCAGGGATTTTTATAGTGGTTCAAACTTCCCGTTCTACGTCCATTCCCAGACTCCTTCTGGAATTCTTCGAATAACCCTCACTTAAGCCGGAGGAACAGGTATTACATCGCCTGAGCAACCGAACAGGACTTTTCCGCCTAAGCAACCGAATAGGACTTCTAATACAATTTGGTAAAATGTTTCTTGACTTGTGTGTTCTTTGAATAACACGAATATAGTCAATGTAGTACACCCTTCCTATAATCTTCTTGATATGATGATTTGAATGTGCAAAAGATAGGAAGTAGAGATTGAAAATTGCTTGTGATTATGATAATACAAAGCAAGTATAGATAGAAAGAATTTGTTAATGAAATAGTGGATTTTCATCTCTATTTATAGTATTGAAAAGTTTTAATTTAATAGTTGCAACTATTAGAAGAAGTGCAACTCTTGGTAAAGAAGACAACTCTTCAGAATTTGATATTTCATGAAGAGATGCTTCAGTTCGTCAAGTTCAGATGTCTGAGAGAAAAGTGACAGATGTCTGAATAAAGTTTGAAATTCAAAAAATAGAAGAAACAAAAAAACAGTCATTTCAGACGTCTGTCTTTTAATTCAGACGTCTGTTTAGGATGACAGACGTCTATTATTAAATTGACAGCCGTCTATTTCATATAGAAATAGAAGCACTATATACAGAGGGTTCAGACGTCTGTTATTTTATCTTTAGACGTCTGATATTGATGTCAGACGTCTGAATTAAGATACAGACGTCTAAATCTGTACTGTTTTGTTCCTTCCATTGTTTTAGCACTTTTGAACTTGAGATATTATATAATTTTGAAAATACCTTTTTATATCTTTAAATAATTAAAGATATTTATTTATTTTAAAGCATGATTTTCAAAAATATATTTGTGTGTGTGTGTTTTATCATCATATCAGAGATTATACAAAAATATCTAACTTAGAAATAATAAAATTTGAGAACTTAATCTTGTTGATGATATGATAATAGCTTCTCTTGTAGATTCCTGCAAGAATACTTGACATTATAGTATATAGGTTGAAATATATAGTTGTCGCATTAAAATCGAAGAGGGCAGGTTCCAACATTCTCCCCCTTTTTGATGATGACAATTATATAATTCAACGATTAGTATAACCATACATTTTGCTCCCACTGTCAATATGACCAATTTATATAGCAGAAATGTGATTATTTCTCCCCCTTTGTCATTAACAAAAAGAGTTGTAGGAGGTGTTAGATATAAGAGATGACAAAACTATGAAAAAAATAGATAAGAAGTGTAGACAAACCAAGCATGAACCAAGATGATAATAACAAATCAATTTTTAAGACAGAGCGTTTGTTTAACCAACACAATGGACTAAGAGAGACATAGAAAATTATACAAATAACAACTTATAAGTTTTAAACATCACAAAAAAGCAGAATTTTTATGAAAGTGAAGTTTTTGGACCAAAAGATAAACCAAAAGAAAACATCTTCTTTCACCATTCTCCCCAAGTTGGAGAGGAATGAGGAGAAGATCCATGTGACTTTTTCCACAATTGACGAAGAATTGTCTTGACATTTTTCAATTCTCGTGCATTCTCTTCGACTTTGGCATCTAAATCATCGAATCTAGAATTGATGGAAGAAAAGCCTTGTGCAATTTGTTGAGAGATTTTCTTTTGATTTTTAGAGATGGTGATGTCAGACTTGAGCTTTTCATTTTTAGTATAAGTGCGTGAAGTTCCAGAAATTAGTTCAATCTCATAATTTTTCGGGATTGAACTTTGGATAAAAGCATGCTCAAAAGCTTTGTCTTCTCCTTCTTCATCTTCCCCTTCATCTTCATCATCCCCTTCTTTTTCAGTATCTCCTTCATCTCCATCGTGTCCGGAACTGCCTACTTTTGTTTTTCCTTTTTCTTTTTGTAAAGCTAGTTCTTCCACTTTATAATCAGTATATGTTGGAAATGTCGGAGGAGATTCCGGTAATCCCATCAAACTAAAGAAGCGAATGTTGGATACCTTAATCTTTTCAAATTCAATTGCTGGACTTTGAATAGACAGGTCAGTTTGAATTCGAGTAATATAAGGGGCATAGACAATTAATCGCTTCTTCGAGTCGTGATAAGTACGAAATGCATCGTAAAAATATTGTGCCCAATTGATTTGTGAATTTGATAAAATTGATTGAAGCGCCTTATCTTCATCATCATAAATGATCTCAGGGCTTCCTTGCCGGGGAAATATTAGCATTCTAAGCAATAATCCCGTTTTATGATAGGCCTCCCCCTCTTTGTGATTTCTGGATTTCGTGTGTCGATTCTAGAATTTTTGTGATTTCTGGATTTCGTGTGTAGATTTCTAGAATTTGTGTTTTCTGGATTTCTTGTGATGATTTCTAGAATTTGTGCTTCACCAATTTTCGCGATTTCTATTGATAAGTTTTATCAATTTTTGGTGTATTGGTGAATTAGTGTGTCATTGACTTGTTATGAATACAAGTTTAGGGTATGGTATCCCTTTCTATCTTTGAGAAGATTCTTGTGACATCTTTGATGAATGAAAATTCATTGGTATTATATTTTGATGCCAATTATTTTGATGAGATTTTGACGTGTTGACTTCAGTAACCGTCAATTTTAAAATGGATTTACAAGCGGTTCTCCCGCAATGTTGATTTTGTTGTCCGTTTTTACGGTATTTTGAGGAGTGCAATATCCTTATCAAAGTTGCTGCTGATGTTGCTAATTTAAACACGTGTTTTCAAAATTCGTTATTTTTAAAAAGTTGTTTCAAAATATAAATTAAAAATTGTTTTTAAAATTTTTACAGTTTGCATTTTCAAAAGAATGAGGAAGCGATTTAAACATTTCAGCAAAATCGAGGACTATGACCCCTTTCTTTTACTGATTTGTTTAATTCCGGACTTGTCCGTTTGAGAATGTGGAATGTTATTTTTAAAATACACAATTTTGCACTTTCAAGGAAACGATGAAGAGAATTAAACGATTTAGTAAAACTCGTGGTTATGGGACATGTACGTTTGCTATTTCGGTTAATTCCGGACTCGTTAATTGAATATTTATGATTTCTGATTATCGTTTTTGATAATCGGATATTTGTGATTTCTGATTATCATTTTTGATAATCGGATATTTGTGAATTCTGATTATCGTTTTTGATAATCGGATATTTGTGTTTCTGATTATCGTTTTTAATAATCGGATGTTTGTGATTTCTGATTATCGTTTTTGATAATCGTGTTGTTTCTGATTATCGCTTGTGATAGTTAGATATTTGAGATTTGATTATCGTTTTTGATAATTGAATATTTGTTGTTTCTGATTATCGCTTGTGATAATTAGATATTTGAGATTCTAATTGTTGTTTTGATAATTAAATATTTGTTGATTTGATTATCATTTGAGATAATTAAATATTTTTCGATTTGATTATCGTTTGTGATAATTGAATACTTGTGATTTGTGGTTTAATTATCGTTTGAGATAATTAAATATTTGTGATTTGAAAATTCGATTATCGTTTTTGATAATTGAATATTTGCGATTTAAGATCTGATTATCTATTTGATAGTTATATTTTGTTGAGGATTGCGAATTTCTTTTATGAAATTAAAAGATTTCTTTGAGGTTTGAATTCTCTACCTTTATTTTTCTAGCTTAACCAGTTTATGTTAGAAAATTTATTGTTAATGACGACCTTAATTATGAAAATTGCGGGGACACAATTTCTATAAGGAGGGGAGTCTATAACAACCCGAGATTTCGTACCAATTAATTATCGTCTCTAGACGATTAATTTTCCTAGTTGTTTGTTATTTGAAGTTTTGAATCGGTTTAAAATTTCTTTTAATAAAATTGTCAGAAATAAAATAAAAGGTCGGCCCAAATTATTTTATATTCCGGCCCTAGTTTCTTTTATTCGATTAATGGCTGCTGTCGATCAATTCGAGAAGTTAAAAACTAGCGCTTCGCTTTATCCTCTTCAGTTTGGGCTTTGCTCGACTTCGTTGCTCTAGGAATTGCGGCTTTGTTCCTTTTCCTTGTTCGTATGGTTGCTTGTGATTAGGGCTTTGTGGTGTTGATTGAAGTCGCCGACTTCAGTAGTTTGATCGAATGCAATTGCTATTCTTTTGATTTGCTTCGGTAATTGATCGTCTTCTCGACTTGCGCTCGACTGCTTCAATTCGATCGAATTCGAATTTACTTCGCTCGATTCAGGTGAGTAATTTGATTTATGAAAGTGTATATGGATCGATAATATATAGTAGGACTAGTCTAGCAAGTGCGGAATTATAAATAATAGTAAATAGCAGTAATAAAAATGACACCAGGGATTTTTATAGTGGTTCGAACTTCCCGTTCTACGTCCAGTCCCAGACTCCTTCTGGAATTCTTCGAATAACCCTCACTTAACCCGAAGGAACAGGTATTACATCGCCTGAGCAACCGAACAGGACTTTTCCGCCTAAGCAACCGAATAGGACTTCTAATACAATTTGGTAAAATGTTTCTTGACTTGTGTGTTCTTTGAATAACACGAATATAGTCAATGTAGTACACCCTTCCTATAATCTTCTTGATATGATGATTTGAATGTGCAAAAGATAGGAAGTAGAGATTGAAAATTGCTTGTGATTATGATAATACAAAGCAAGTATAGATAGAAAGAATTTGTTAATGAAATAGTGGATTTTCATCTCTATTTATAGTATTGAAAAGTTTAAATTTAATAGTTGCAACTATTAGAAGAAGTGCAACTCTTGGTGAAGAAGACAACTCTTCAGAATTTGATATTTCATGAAGAGATGCTTCAGTTCGTCAAGTTCAGATGTCTGAGAGAAAAGTGACAGATGTCTGAATAAAGTTTGAAATTCAAAAAATAGAAGAAACAAAAAAACAGTCATTTCAAACGTTTGTCTTTTAATTCAGACGTCTGTTTAGGATGACAGACGTCTGTTATTAAATTGACAGCCGTCTATTTCATATAGAAATAGAAGCACTATATACAGAGGGTTCAGACGTCTGTTATTTTATCTTTAGACGTCTGATATTGATGTCAGACGTCTGAATTAAGATACAGACGTCTAAATCTGTACTGTTTTGTTCCTTCCATTGTTTTAGCACTTTTGAACTTGAGATATTATATAATTTTGAAAATACCTTTTTATATCTTTAAATAATTAAAGATATTTATTTATTTTAAAGCATGATTTTCAAAAATATATTTGTGTGTGTGTGTTTTATCATCATATCAGAGATTATACAAAAATATCTAACTTAGAAATAATAAAATTTGAGAACTTAATCTTATTGATGATATGATAATAGCTTCTCTTGTAGATTCCTGCAAGAATACTTGACATTATAGTATATAGGTTGAAATATATAGTTGTCGCATTAAAATCGAAGAGGGCAGGTTCCAACATTCTCCCCCTTTTTGATGATGACAATTATATAATTCAACGATTAGTATAACCATACATTTTGCTCCCCCTGTCAATATGACCAATTTATATAGCAGAAATGTGATTATTTCTCCCCCTTTGTCATTAACAAAAAGAGTTGTAGGAGGTGTTAGATATAAGAGATGACAAAACTATGAAAAAAATAGATAAGAAGTGTAGACAAACCAAGCATGAACCAAGATGATAATAACAAATCAATTTTTAAGACAGAGCATTTGTTTAACCAACACAATGGACTAAGAGAGACATAGAAAATTATACAAATAACAACTTATAAGTTTTAAACATCACAAAAAAGCAGAATTTTTATGAAAGTGAAGTTTTTGGACCAAAAGATAAACCAAAAGAAAACATCTTCTTTCACCATTCTCCCCAAGTTGGAGAGGAATAAGGAGAAGATCCATGAGACTTTTTCCACAATTGATGAAGAATTGTCTTGACATTTTTCAATTCTCGTGCATTCTCTTCGACTTTGGCATCTAAATCATCGAATCTAGAATTGATGGAAGAAAAGCCTTGTGCAATTTGTTGAGAGATTTTCTTTTGATTTTTAGAGATGGTGATGTCAGACTTGAGCTTTTCATTTTTAGTATAAGTGCGTGAAGTTCCAGAAATTAGTTCAATCTCGTAATTTTTTGGGATTGAACTTTGGATAAAAGCTTGCTCAAAAGCTTCGTCTTCTCCTTCTTCATCTTCCCCTTCATCTTCATCATCCCCTTCTTTTTCAGTATCTCCTTCATCTCCATCGTGTCCGGAACTGCCTACTTTTGTTTTTCCTTTTTCTTTTTGTAAAGCTAGTTCTTCCACTTTATAATCAGTATATGTTGGAAATGTCGGAGGAGATTCCGGTAATCCCATCAAACTAAAGAAGCGAATGTTGGATACCTTAATCTTTTCAAATTCAATTGCCGGACTTTGAATAGACAGGTCAGTTTGAATTCTAGTAATATAAGGGGCATAGACAATTAATCGCTTCTTCGAGTCGTGATAAGTACGAAATGCATCGTAAAAATATTGTGCCCAATTGATTTGTGAATTTGATAAAATTGATTGAAGCGCCTTATCTTCATCATCATAAATGATCTCATGGCTTCCTTGCCGGGGAAATATTGTTTTTATTAGCATTCTAAGCAATAATCGAGGTCGGGGACGAAGATGATTTAATCTATCTGTGGACTTTCCTGGTTCAAAAAGATAATATTCTATTTGTTTAAGATCCTCTCCTTCTAACTTAAAATCATCTAAATCGACACCATCCAAGCTGCATTTTAAAATTCGTCCAATGTCAGCAGGAGTTATTTGTAGAATGTTTCCAAATATGCTTGTCCAAAGCGTTCCTTTATCTCTATGAAGCCTAATTTTTGGATTGTTGACATTTGCAAGAAATAATAGGACACTAAGTCTACAAATGTTGACTTGATTGTCTTTGAAATCAATAAGACTAGTGATCTGAGATCTATCAGTATAGAGCCTAAGTTTGTACGTAGGAAAATGATCAAGGTCATGAAAAATACCATGAAATGATGGCAGAGAAGATAGATGCTTGTAACGAGCCATACTTCGGGGTTCATGGTAGAGCCAAGCGGCAATTTTATCTTCTGAAGGGAGAATATGAGGAGTTTGTTGAGAAGAATCCCCTTTTTGTTTCTTGTGTTTTGATTTGGGCGCCATTGTTTATTTTGAAGAAGGCTAGGGTTTTGAATTTTGATTTTGAGAAAAAAAAATAGACGTGTTGAAGAAGAGAAGCCGTTGGTATGATTTATATTGTTTTTCTGTCTAACAGGGTTTCAGACGTCTAAAAAATATACAGACGTCTGAAGTTCTGTAGATAAGAAACAATTAAGAGAAGTTTAGACGTCTAAATTTTTAGAACAGACGGCTAAGAAGAATGACAGACGTCTAAAAAATAGTGACAGACGGCTCAGTAGGTTCAAATTGAAACAGAGAGTAAAAAACATTTTGAACTAAAATCAGACGTCTGAAAATTTGATGGTAGACGCCTATATTGGAGAACAGACGTCTGTTATTTTCAAACAGACGGCTAATTTTATAACAGAAAATTTGAAACTTTTTATACTTAATTTAGACGTCTGTGATAAATGCTTAAGACGTCTGTGTGGCTGAAAACAGTAAAAGAAGGTGTTTTACAGACGTCTGTTGAAAAAGTATAGACGTCTGTATGTCTGATGATGAATGTTTTTGCTTAGTTTAAAGATAACAGAAAAAATATTCAAATATTTATTTATATTGAAAATACAAAGCAAACATGAATAACCAAATCAACATACAATCATATATATATATTATCTACTTAGAAGTCTTTGGATTTTTTGGAGACTTTGGAGACTTCCCTTTGGATGATTCGTGTTGATTGTGTTCATCAGACTGTTTAATGGGAGACCATTGAGGCTGACGATCCCACGAATTTGGGGAAACATGAGGACGTTGAGGTGAATGAATATGTGCATTTGTGTTGATCGGAGATGAACCACATATTTTTGCATCACAACGTTCAAGAAAACTGAGTTGTCTACCATGACTCTTTTGCTCAAAATACATTTCACGCTGAAGATTAAGTGTTTCCCTCTAATAGTGATGTAAGTCATCTATCTTTTCCTTAGTAGTTGGAGATGGAAATAAATTTCTTCGCGTGCGTTTATTTTCTGGCGTATACCCCGTATGATGACTTTGTGGTGGACATATCGGAATATAAGCTGGAGTTGGAGTTGGAAGTTCGGAAGACCCAGAACTAGGTGTTTCAAAATCAATTGATGAATATTCAAATGAATAGGAAGGCTCATCTGAAGATGAACCAGCCATGGTATATATGAATAATGCAAAGTTAAAAAACATAATTGAATTTTTTTGCTTTCACCTTTGTAAAAAATAATCTGAATGAAAGTTTTCTTCGGAATGAAAGAATTTATAAAAAACTGAAGGCTAAATAATAAATGGTTAAGATTAAAAGAAGAATAATTTAATTTTAACCAAAAAAAATATGTGTGGATAAAAACAAGTTTTTTATATTAACCTTTAAATAAAAACAGAATTGAGTTGAAGTAAACTTCATAAATTTTTGAAAGAGATAATTCCAAGTTCTCGTCTCAATTTTACAAAAGTGTTTTCATTTAATGGTTTGGTAAAAATATCTGCTAATTGATTTTCCGAAGATACGAATTCTAGATTGATTATATCTTTTTCAATATTATCACGAAGAAAATGATGACGAATATCAATATGTTTTGTCCGTGAATGATTTACTGGATTTTTAGATAAATTAATAGCACTAGAATTATCACAGAAGATTGTAGATTTAGATAATTTAAAACCAAAATCTTAAAGAGTTTGTTGCATATAAATTACTTGAGCACATGCCAAAGCTGCAGATATATATTCTGCTTCACAAGTAGAAAGTGATACGCAATTTTGTTTCTTACTGAACCAAGATACTAGAGACCGTCCAATGAAGTGACAAGTTCCACTTGTACTTTTTCTATCCGTCCGACTTCCTCCAAAATCAGCATCACTATATGACACTAATTCAAAAGGACATTCTTTCGGATAAAATAGCCCAAAATCTTTGGTTTTGTTGAGATAACGTAAAATACGTTTCACTGCTCTAATGTGTGATTCTTTAGGATCGGCTTGAAATCGTGCACACAAACAAACTCTCATCATTATATCGGGTCTACTAGCGGTTAAATATAATAATGATCCAATCATACTTCGATATAATTTTTGATCTACACTCTTGCCATTTTCATCTTTTTCAAGATGTACAATTGTACTCATAGGAGTTGGTTTGGCAGAAGTATTTTCCATACCAAAGCGTTTGATTAAATTATTACAATATTTTTCTTGATTTATAAAAATGCCATTATGAACTTGTTTAATTTGAAGTCCAAGGAAATATGTTAATTCTCCCATGTGAGACATCTCAAATTCATTTGTCATTATTTTAGAAAATTCTTGACATAATTTATCATTAGTTGATCCAAAAATAATATCATCTACATAAATTTGAACAATTAAGATATCATGTTTCTTTTTCTTAATAAAAAGTGTTTGATCAACCTTTCCAATTTCAAAACCAGAGTTGATTAAATAACTTTTTAAACGATCATACCAAGCACGAGGTGCTTGCTTTAGACCGTATAAAGCCTTTTTAAGTTTATAAACATGGTCTGGAAATTGTTCGTGTATAAACAAAGGAGGTTGTTCAACATAAACATTTTCTTTAATAAATCCATTTAAAAATGCACTTTTAACATCCATCTGAAATAATTTGAAATCATGAAAGCAAGCATAGGCTAATAGGATTTGTATTGCTCCTAATCTTGCTACAGGAGCAAACGTTTCTTCATAGTCAATTCCTTCTTCCTGATTATATCCTTGTGCAACTAATCTAGCTTTATTTCTAGTGATATTACCATTTTCATCAGCTTTATTTTTAAAAACCCATTTAGTGCCAATAACTGATTGATCATTTGGTCGTGGAACTAAATCCCAAACGTTATTTCTTTCGAATTGGTTTAGTTCTTCTTGCATCACAATAATCCAATAATCATCAGTTGAGGCTTCCTTAATATTTTTAGGTTCTATATTAGAAAGAAAAGCTATATGACCCATTTGATTTAGTTGATTCCTTGTTTTAACTCTTTCATCAATTTCTCCTATTATATTTTGAATAGGATGATCTTTTAAAATTCTTGGTGGGGATTTTAATTCAGTTTCAATTTGATTTATAGAAGAAGTATTGTCAAGTGCATTGTTGTCAAAAGTAGAGTTTGAATTTATTACAATGTCTTCATCATCATTTGTTTTAATTTTGAAATTTTCATCAAATGATACATGAAGTGTTTCTTCAATAGATTTAGTTCTTATATTATAGATTCTATATGCTTTGCTTCGTTCTAAATATCCGATGAATATACATTCATCCGATTTTGGATCAAATTTTCCTAATTGATCTTTCGTATTTAAGGCAAAACATTTAGAACCAAAAACTTTAAAGTAAGATATATTAGGTTTTCTACCGTTGAAGAGTTCATATGGAGTATGTTTAGTTAAAGGTCGAATAGAGACACGATTTAGGACATAACAAGCAGTAGCAACGGCTTCTGCCCAAAATTGTTTTGGAAGAGTGGTTCCATTTAATAAAGTCCTAGCACATTCTTGAAGTGTTATATTTTTACGTTCAACAACTCCATTTTGTTGAGGCGTTCTTGGAAATGAAAAGTTATGAAATATTCCTTTCTTATTACAAAACTTCTCAAACATTTCATTTTCAAATTCACCTCCATGATCACTTCTAATGTTTTTAATTTTTAGATTTTTAATATTTTGAATACGTTTAGCAAAGATTTTGAAATTTTCAAAAGTATCACTTTTGTTTTTCATAAATAAAATCCAAGTATATCTAGAGAAGTCATCAACTATTACAAAAACATATCTATTGTGATTAATAGATTGAGTTTGAGTTGGTCCAAATAAGTCTAGATGTAACAACTCAAGAGGTTGTAATGTTGAGATGATCTTCTTAGATTTAAAAGAAGATTTAGTTAGCTTTCCTAGTTGACAAGCATCACAAATGCTATTTACCTTAAAATTCATTTTAGGTAATCCTTTTACCAAATTGTTTTTGGATAATTTATTAATAGCTTTGAAATTTATATGACAAAATCTTTTATGCCATAGCCAACGATCATTTTCTTTGACTAATAAGCACATATTTGTATTATGATTTATTTTCATATTCAAAATATAAATATTACGATCTCTTACTCCTTCGAAAATAAGATTTTTGTTATGATAAAAAATATTGCATTTATTTTCAGAAAATACTATGTTAAAACCTTTATCACATAATTGACTAATACTTAGTAAGTTAAGTTTTAAATTTTTAACTAATAAGACATTTGTAATAAGAGGTAAATTAGATGTACCGTCATTGCTCACATCGCCTTTGCCGATGATGTAACCTTTGGAATTATCTCCAAAAGTGACAGATCCTCCATCTGAGTAGATAATGTTAGTTAACATATTTTTGTCGCCTGTCATGTGTTTTGAGCAACCACTGTCTAGAATCCATTTTCCTCTTTTCTTAATCGGTACCTACAAAAAATATTGAAATTCTATTGGTACCCACTTCCTCTGTTAGGGTCCTAAGGGTTAAATCTTAGGAAGCCAAACCCAGTTGGGTTTAGAGTTCCCTTTAAAAATAAAATTTTCATTCTTATGTACAGACATAATGAAAGATTTAATGTAGTTTTTCCTAATCAAATTATTATTAGTTTTTGGAACCCAAATCATAATTGATTTTGGATGAATAACTTTTGAAGAAGCTTTTTGAGTAGATATAGATTCCTTTTTCTTAAAATTAGTATATAAAGAATCATTATTTTTAGAATACTTTTGTATTGGTTTTTTATATCCTAACCCCTTTTTATTTGAACAGGTTTGAGAGTTCTCAATTATTTTAGAGAGACTCTCTCTTCCACTGTTAAATTTAGAAACGTTTTTAGAAATATTTTCCAGTTTTGTTTTAAGATTTGATACTTCTATATCAAGTGTTTTAATATTAGAGTTTAAATCATAATTCTCTTTTGCTAATTTAACATTCTCATATTTCTGTCTTTCTATTTCACTGCTTAAATCAGTGAATTGAGATGTTATATTAACATAAGATTCTTGAGATTTTACTAACTCTTCCTCTAATATTTTCTTTTCATCTTTTAACATGTCAGTTTCTATTTCAGTTCTATTTAATTTTCCTAAAGCATCTTTATATTTACTCTTTAGGATTCTAAGTTTATCTAACAATTCAGAGTTTATTTCTATTAAATCGTCAAATGTTAGATCACTTACATCATCATTTGTTGCCATAAAACAAACGTTGGCTTGTTCTGAATCACTGTCATTATCACTGTCTGACGAAGAAGATTCCGTATCATCCCATGTAACTGAGAAGGCTTGTTTCTTTTTATATTTGTCCTTTTTGAGATTATTTTCTTTCTTCCGATCAAGACAATCTTTCTTTATGTGGCCCTTCTTGTGACATTCGTAGCATTCAAGAGATGAGCTTGATGGCTTATTGAAACCCTTGTTATTTCCAAATTTATTACCCTTTTTGAATTTTAAAAACTTTTTAAAATTCTTAGCTATAAATGCCATATCGTCTTCTGATTCAGAGTCTTCTTTTTCTGCTTGAAAAGCGATAGTTTTCTTGTCTTGTGCTTGTGCTCGTCTCGCCTGTAAATTTACTTCATAGGACATTAGATTTCCTATTAACTCTTCTGTTTTTATGGTTGAAATATCATTAGCTTCCTCGATAGCTAAGACTTTTCGTTCCCATTCATCAGTTAAAGAGTTAAGGAATTTTGATACAACATCAGATTCAGTAAAAGTAACTTCTAAAGCTAAAAGTGAGTGATAAATATCTTGGAATCTAGAGTACATTTCACTAATACTTTCCCCTTGTTTCATCCTAAAATTTTGAAATTGGTTTTTAAGCATAGAAATCTTGCTTTGTTTTACTTTATTTGTTTCTTCATGTGTAAACTTAAGAGTATTCCAAATTTCATATCCAGTTTTACAAATACTGACTCGATTGAATTCATTTTTGTCTAAAGCGCAAAATATCATGTTCATTGCTTTTGCGTTTGCAGTAGCATCTAGTTTTTGAGTATTAGAACGTGTAGCATACTCTGTAGTAGGAATATGATATTCAGTTTGAATGATATTCCAGGTTTCAAATCCACTTGCTTGCATAAAAATTATCATTCTAGTTGACCAATAACTATAATTTAATCCGTTAAACAATGGTGGTCGTGTAGTGGCTTGTCCCTCAGTAAAACTGTTGCTAGTGTTATTGTCCATATTATTAAAAAAAATTATCAGATAACTATGTTATAGTTATGTGATGACCTTGCTCTGATACCAAATGAAAGTGTATATGGATCGATAATATATAGTAGGACTAGTCTAGCAAGTGCGGAATTATAAATAATAGTAAATAGCAGTAATAAAAATGACACCAGGGATTTTTATACTGGTTCGAACTTCCCGTTCTACGTCCAGTCCCAGACTCCTTCTGGAATTCTTTGAATAACCCTCACTTAACCCGGAGGAATAGGTATTACACCGCCTGAGCAACCGAACAGGACTTTTCCGCCTAAGCAACCGAATAGGACTTCTAATACAATTTGGTAAAATGTTTCTTGACTTGTGTGTTCTTTGAATAACACGAATATAGTCAATGTAGTACACCCTTCCTATAATCTTCTTGATATGATGATTTGAATGTGCAAAAGATAGGAAGTAGAGATTGAAAATCGCTTGTGATTATGATAATACAAAGCAAGTATAGATAGAAAGAATTTGTTAATGAAATAGTGGATTTTCATCTCTATTTATAGTATTGAAAAGTTTAAATTTAATAGTTGCAACTATTAGAAGAAGTGCAACTCTTGGTGAAGAAGACAACTCTTCAGAATTTGGTATTTCATGAAGAGATGCTTCAGTTCGTCAAGTTCAGATCTCTGAGAGAAAAGTGACAGATGTCTGAATAAAGTTTGAAATTCAAAAAATAGAAGAAACAAAAAAAACAGTCATTTCAGACGTCTGTCTTTTAATTCAGACGTCTATTTAGGATGACAGACGTCTGTTATTAAATTGACAGACATCTATTTCATATAGAAATAGAAGCACTATATACAGAGGGTTCAGACGTCTGTTATTTTATCTTTAGACGTCTGATATTGATGTCAGACGTCTGAATTAAGATACGGACGTCTAAATCTGTACTGTTTTGTTTCTTCCTTTGTTTTAGCACTTTTGAACTTGAGATATTATATAATTTTGAAAATACCTTTTTATATCTTTAAATAATTAAAGATATTTATTTATTTTAAAGCATGATTTTCAAAAATATATTTGTGTGTGTGTGTTTTATCATCATATCAGAGATTGTACAAAAATATCTAACTTAGAAATAATAAAATTTGAGAACTTAATCTTGTTGATGATATGATAATAGCTTCTCTTGTAGATTCCTGCAAGAATACTTGACATTATAGTATATAGGTTGAAATATATAGTTGTCGCATTAAAATCAAAGAAGGCAGGTTCCAACAATTTACTCACACCTAATTCAAGCTTAGTATGTAATTTATGCTTCGTTGCTTTTCTCTGATTTATACTTGAACTTGATTGTTCTCTATTGCTCTGTACTTTACTTCCCCTTTTTATGATTTCGACTATACTGTGAATTCTTTGCATACTTGCTTCCTGTTGACATTTGCTTTGCTTTTTGCATTCGACATTGCCATGCTCTTCACTGTGTGTACTGCTATCATGTTTCATATACTTTGTAGCTCTATTTCCTTGTAGTCTCCATGTATATGACTTGTTTCAGTTACACTTCATTGAGTCTTCACTGCACTTGAATGTATATGTCTATACTGCATTTGTTGATTCATCATTGTTGCCAGATCTTGTCTGGTTCATCATTGTATAGCTTGATGATCATATCTAAACTAGTCTTGTTGCTTGTATGTTGTCACTGTTCTTTTGTCCTCTGATATGAACTTCACTTGTTTGTTAAACTGTAGCCACTGTAGACATTTATTGAGGCTGCTGTGTTCATGTGCTCACTTGTACATTGTTGATCTTGTACCTGACTTTGATTGTTGAACATGGTTGATCATTTCTGTCATTTGCAGTTGCCATTGATCTTGTACAGTTATTGATGCACTGTTGCATTTGTTAGTTGCCATTGTAGCTTGGTCATTTGAGTCATTCATTCCAGTCTCTTGTAACATGTTATTGTTCTTTCATACTCTAGTCTTGACCTTGTAGTTTCATTTGTCTTTACACTTATTCACTGTATCAACTTGAGTTGTTTATGTGGATACATGTCTCTGATTTGTTGTATTTGAGTCACTTGTGCATTTCCAAATTGTTGTTTCAATTTGCACTTCTTTGACTTCACTGTGTACATGCACATTTCATTGTTGCAGTGATACTTTGATATTTTTGATTGATGCCATTTGATTTTTTTTAGACAACCACTTGAGTTGAATCTAATTTGGATTTGACCTTGTTCTCGTTTGTAAATTTCCGTTGATCTTTTATGCATTTCATACTATAGTGGCGAAGCAGTACACGCGTGCGTGTACTGCAGCCCAGTCGGATTTGACAATTTTAATTGATATTTCAATTACTGGATTTGTTCCGTGAGGCCAATTCGACATATTTTTGAAGTGTATTTTGATTTGGTTTAATCTGATTATTTTGTTGATAATTGCCGTTTGTGGCAATCCTGTTGTTTTCTAAATTATCTTCATCGATAATCTCTTCATTTATCTTTGTTGATATTTTGAATCTGATGATTTGTTGTATAACACTATTACATGTTATATTCACCGTTATCCTACTCCCTTGTTAAATGATCGGATAGGTGAATTTATTTTGACTGTCGTCTAATTGTTATTTAATTATTATTGCTTCCGTGCATTAATGACTGAGTCTGAATTAGACTGACCCGTGTATTATTTTCTTTTGAATCTAATACTCGGGTCAGACCCGAGTTATTTCAGGTTGTAAATTTCCTACTTTGGGTTGCTGTTTGTGCTACGAAGACTTTTCATATCTCTTGAAGTGGTCTGTGTCTTGTTGTAGTAGTCAGTGTGTCTCTTTAGGGTTGATATGTATTCATGTACATTAGTTGATAATGTATTTGTATATATAACTTCCAGAGTCGACAGTTATAGTTGTATCATATGCATCGTGTCAAATGTATTGTAACTGACATCAGTTATTTATATATATGAGACTTTCCTTTTTATCTGTGTTCCGCATTTATATTATCTGTGTTATTTTTATATTTATTGTCTTGAACTATTATAGCCACTGTGTTGTAGTTTTGAGTTTGTATCGGTGTGTTGGATTTCCTCCTTAAATAAAAATGCACGTTATACTATCTGACATATCGGTGCTCGCACAAAGCAATTACATAGATGGTCGCTCCTCAACAGCCTTATTCTCCACGCTAGTTGACAGCATTACACCGTAGTGTTCTTGGCTAGCGTGGGCATAGAGGTGGGGCGTCACACTATCCGACGAAGAAGAACTTTCTTCTTTTAAATTAGAAGATGATAACTCCTTTCTACCCCTCATACGTCTCCAAGGTAGCCAAGTAAACAAATCAATGTTTTCATGCATCTGGTTCAGCATAGAATTTTGGCTCTCCATCAACTTTCTATTAATTTTCATCGTCATTCTATCCAAATCAACCTTAGTCACCATTTTTGGTGCACTTAGGATACAACAACCACATGTCGATTCGTCTCTTCTCCATGTTGAGAGCCTTTACTTTCATCTTCATTAATGGTTCTAGAAGTAGTTGACTTCTCTTTGGTGTTTGTAGGTGCCATAACTTTCTTGGATTCGATATAGACTTTATTGAAATCTAAGTAATCAAGGACCCTTGAACATCAAATTTAGATGTAACTCATGCATTATAACAATCAGAAGGTTCAAAATAGATCCAAAAAGTGAGAATTTCGTCATCTCTTAACAAAAGCACCAAAATGTTTGTGCTAATAGTTAGACAAACACTTGGTCAGATTATAAGTAAAGATTAATGAAGAAATAAATGAAAGAAGAGGCAATCAACACGCAAGAATTCATAGTGGTTCAGCAAATACTCTGGCCTACGTCTATTTAAACTTTGTTAATGATTTTTGATATCCTTTACAACTCGGTTGCTTGCAAGTCGGTAAGAATCTAATAGAGCACCGATTAAATTCGGAAAGTAACAATAGATCCTATTTTAGTGCCTTTATTCCCTATTTATAGACGAAGATAAGAGAGATAAGCTTCAAAAACTTTGTCCCACTTTCTTCATGTCCACAGGAGGTTCCATGAAGAGATCATGGCTAACTTAACATTTGCAATATCAACTCGGTACCGAGTTGACCTCCACAAGTCGGTGCTGACTTGTGGTCTTCTGATTACTTGCCATTTTCTTTCAATTTCCTGATGTGAAACTGCTCGGTTGGCTTTATGACTTGGTATCGAGTTAAGGGTTACAACTCATTACCGAGCAGACACTTTGACCTACATTTGTGAATTTTCCTTTCACCACTTGGTCCATTTAGGAGATTTCTAGTTATCTTCAAGTGGCAAGCAAGGTTCTGCACCAATTCATTGGACTTTGATTGGATTTTGGCTTCCATAGTTAAGATCTTAGATTCCTAGTTTACTTCCCAATCACTCAATGGTTCCAACTCATCTAGATATGGCTCAGTTCAAAAACAAGATAACAAATCACCCCCATCACTAAGGCTTTGCATCACTACTAAGATGTTCCCGGATACCCGATAAATCATACTACCATCACATAAGTCGGCGACACACTAAATTGCAATTGGATTCGGTGCCCGATCACATACCATCGCATATAGGTACAGCCATCATTAAGGCAGGTCATCACATAGGACCAGGGTACACAGTTCAGTGTCCTCACATACCCTTTCCCCATGAAACACACATCACATCTAGAGTTATCAACTACCCCTTCAGCACACAACCGATAGTAGAACAC
This sequence comes from Allium fistulosum, assembly GCA_030737815.1. NCBI lineage: Eukaryota > Viridiplantae > Streptophyta > Magnoliopsida > Asparagales > Amaryllidaceae > Allium > Allium fistulosum. Next base: position 248,193,186 of record CM060906.1, on the reverse strand, counting down.
ACTACATCTCACTTCATTGTTTCACTTCGTCGAACATGCCTCCTCGGACCATCACTAAGCCATACCACGGCTTCTCACTTGAATGATCCAACTATCTCACACTTTTGATTCGTCAAAATTTGGAACAATTCTTGACCACCATCAAAAGTCTTAGAAAATCTCTAGGTCAGTCCCAAAGCAAATCCCCGAATTCCCTAGGTCAAGCCCAAAGCAACTCCTAGGTCTCCTTCACGACATATCGATCATCATCCCATGACATCTTAAGTTCCCACCATTGGATCATCACCAAACTTTCTATGAAGCTTTATCATATTATTCTCTTCCATCCCTAAAAGTTTAGTGTCAATTTGAAGAAGTTGAATAAACGGGTGTGATTGGATTTGGAGGTCGATCGGTGTTAATTGTTCCACCCATTCCATAGTCGTTGTTCCAAGTTGAGCTCGAAGTTTCCCATTAAGCTGTCTCGATCTGTCATGGATTCGTCCTACACTTGGCCCAAGTCAACCTCCAAAAATCCCCATGCAGCCCTAGATCTACTATGAATTAAGCCTGAAGAAATCCTAAAGCAGCTCAGAATTCAGCCAAAAGCCACCTATGTCATTTCACCTTGCCCGATTTTTCTCTTGATCGGCTTAGAGTTTTGAGGTTACTAGACCGAAGCCAACCACCAAACCGGAATTCTTGTTCGGATACACACCCCCGAACTTTATTTTCTATCCGGCCATATAATCGGATCGATGTTAGCTCTAGGTTTTCAAGCCCCCGACCCAAAGTCACCTTTGAACAACGATATAGCCAAACCAACATCCTAAAAGCCTAAAGTCAATATCAATTTTTTTTCTTCCCTAGCTCAGAGTTTTTCTGAGTTTGACACCAAGTCACCACCAAACACCCAACATGCAAAATCGAACACTTAGTCAATTTCCACACTATTTTCTTCATCACTCTCAACACATTAGCATTCCACCTTAATCCAACCATTATGGTCACCATCTCGAACTATGCAACATAGATACAACAATATGACTCCACACATCCTAGAGGTGATTAGTCGAAGTTCAATTCTATGTTTATGGACCTCCCATCCTTTATGTATCGACTTAGAGAGTATATCACTACTCCTTCTACAAAGAGACCCCAACCATAGAGTCGATTACCAACCCTTATTCGCTTTGGTAAGCGTTTTCAAGCATTTAAACATTCAAACACAATATACAAACTTGAAAACATCAACTTATCATGGAAATTCAAATCAAAATACCTTCATAGTCTAGCCTAAAATTCATATGAACAACCACACATCTAAAAACCATGTTTTTATCACTTTAAATCTTTTTAAATTCATTTTTATTTCAATTTCAAAATCCAAATAGCAGCAAGTCAAATGTTTGACTTTAAAATGGGATTTAAAACATCTAAAAACTAGTAAATTTATATATAGCAAGCCTAGATATTATAAATCACTTACTAATCACCTTAAAACCAATGAAGAGCATGCAAATCGAGGTAAATCTAAAATGAACGACAATTATCCATTTATAAGTCATGTTTTTAATTTTGAAAACATTTTAAAAACACATTTAAAACATATATTCACAATTATAGTAAAGTGATAGAATAAAATCACTCACCTAGGATGTTGAATCGATAAAAATCATCACATAAGCATAGTTACACCAAAAACACGAGTGTATCTAAATTTGGGTGGCAGCTACATGCTTCCCAAGGCATAAATTTTAAAATTTAAAAAAACCCCGCTAACCTCTTGTCTAATCCTTATTTCATTAATCAATTTAGGTTAATTTTATTGAAAGAATGATGGAGTTCTAGTAGAATAAGGTCAATGGAGGCTAAGAAAGGTTAGGAGATGATTAGAGATGTATTTATACTGATTAGTGGCTGTTACGAAGGCTACCCTCATTCCTAATCTTGAAACTAGTTAGTGGACTACACTAATCATTCCTTAATTACCCATTAATTAGCCTAAAAACATTCCAAACTTAAATGGTCTTATCTCCTAAATCATGAGTTCAAAAATCTACTATGACCACTCTACGGAAAGAGAAGCCATCATTACTTTCATCTGAAAGTGGTTTGAGACCCTAATTTGGATCCTATCACAAATTATAGGACTTATAATATTTCATGGTCAAAACCATCCAACAAAAATTCTAGGTGTGAAAAATGGCACTACTTAACATTATCCAAAGTTATAGCCTCATAAGACCCAATTTGGATTTTAAAATAATATTTTTAGACCATCTGATACGTAAAATACAGGTCATTACATGTGAGTTGTACATCTTTAGATGATGGAAATAGGGTTGAAATTTGGTGGTTTTGTGTGATGTAGGGCAGGCCAAGAATGTAGAGAAACGAGGCAAAAAGAAAGAATAAAATGTGGAGGCTTTGGGTTGCTAATATAAAGGATCAAGTGGAAATGACCATTTTGATGTTCCCTCTTGCCAAGTCTAACCCAAAACTCCTTCTCCACCTCATATGGCTTGCCTCTTCGTAGTCCCTAAAGGACCAAATAATATTCAAAGCCCATATTGTAATTAATCCCATTTAAATACAATTTAAATGTCAATTGATATCCTATATCGATACGCACGTATATAACTTTTATATACGCACTAATTAATTACTAATAACACCTAGAACATTTTTTGGTGTTACCCCTTATACTATATACACCCCAAATAATAAATGCACTCATAAATAATATAACAGCGAAATTGGGAGTTGTCTTCTGATCCCCAGTATATTAATTGCCAACCTCTACCCCACCTTGGACGCAGCACTGGAGCAGAAAGAAAGGTGTGGAAAAAACACACCAGCAAGTCAATACCATTCCTTTTCAACTCCACCCCTAACAAACTATAGCCCTAGACCAGCAGCTCCGACAAAGCAAAAATATTGAAATAAAATTATACTACGATGTTACAGCCTAGGGATTTTTTTAAGTGTGCTTTAAAAACATCAAATATCATTTTATATTTTCTCTTTAGGCTCAAAAACTTCTTTTGAGACTTGGGGCATCAAGGGGCACTTGCTCAAAGAATTTTGATAAGAATTCTTCTAGTCTCTAAATATTAATTCATTTAGTTGATTTATACCTATTACAAATTTATTAAATAAGGTGGTGTTTCAGAGACTGTATGAACTCTACTGTGTAACGACCCAGAATTTAATCGCTATTTAAATGAATATTTAATTATATTTTTAAATAATTAATAAACAGATTTTTATTAACAAATAAAACTATTTTAATAATAACTAATGATGATAAAATCATTTTCAAATTTGTTTACCAATATATATGGTTTATACAGAAATAGAAAATGGGACTAGAAATTATTTTCGGAAATATCAATTTTTCATTGGTTAAAAGTCATTCGAAATACCATAACACTATTGTAAACACACACGCACACAATATAAACTATTTTAATGTGGTGTATACATGCACATATTAGCTCACTTAAACATATAAGTTAAAATAAGATTTTATTTCATAAAGGGGGGGTGTGTGTATGCATATAAAAATAACGTTTTCAACTCAAATACACAAGTGCATGGCTTGAATAGTGCAAGGAAGGGGGTACAAGTGTGGATGGATTTAAATGGGGAGAGGAGTATGGAAGTGCATGCTTGTACATGTATTTTATAATAAACACTTACTCATTTTTAAATAATTTCCTATGCCCATATATACCCCCTAACATTCATTTTTATCATTTTACAATCTCTTTCTCTACTTCTAAATTCCTAAGAACTTAAGCAAACAACCATGGCCTCCTCTTCCTAATTTTCAAAGTGAGAAAATCCACTCCATTTTGCTAAAAATCTCCTTTTTAATTCACAAAATCACTTCTACATGTTTTACTACACTTCTCTTCCAAACTACAAGCAATAATCTACCCTAAAACTACATGGCCAAGCCAAATTCTCATATGGCTGAGCCCAAACATCACTAGGCCGAGCCCATCTAGGTGTTCGACCAACCAAAAGTTCAATTTTTGGAGAGTTTCTAAGGTGTTTTCAAGTTTTGGCAAAAGCACGTCTTGAATTTAAAAGGTTTTGGTGAGTTAAACTTTTGTTTTTCGAAAAGAAATTAACTTGATTTTGATGAACTATATGTTGTGAAAATATAGTGGTTGTTGTGTTGAATTATCGTATTGTTTTGATAGCATATGATTATATGATTGTGTTTAAGCTTGGATTTTGATTTAGTGGTTGAATAATATGTTTGGATATGGCTATGCGATTGGTTGGTTATGATATGATGATAGTGTGTTTGTGAAACAAAACCAAGTGCATGACTTGAGATCCGATTTGAAAACGAAAAGTTTTTTTTCTAGTTATGGATTTTGAAAATGTTTTCCAAGTTTTCACCTATGTTTTTAAATTTTCAAAACTTTGGCATTTGTGTTTTCAAATATGTTATATCTAAAGTTAAAGTCAAATTTTCACCTAGAAATCAATTATAGCGAACTGCGCTCATAGCGATAGTCGCTATGGATGAAGTTCGGGAAATTTCGCAATTTCAAGTTTTAAAGTGCTTTCTTTTGGATTGTTTCTAAAAACTCATTTCAAATTAATTAGTAAGTCAAAATTTTAGGTTTTAATTATTTAATAATTTATTTATCTAATTTATTAATTAGGGTAATTATTACTTAATTAATTAATTAAGTAATTAGGTTAAGTAATTAGACTTTAAGAAATTATTAATTAAGTTAATTATTTTAATTAAGTAAGTTTTAAATAATGATTAATCAAGATAAAAGAAAATTAACTTTTATTTAATCAAGTTTAGTCACTTTAATTAATTATTTAATTAGAGTTAGATCTATTTAATTATTATTTAATTAAGGGTTAATTATCCACTTAAGTAGGGGTTTAATTTCCTAAATGAATGTTATTTAAGTTAAAGTTTAATTATGAATAATTTTAAATTAATTAAGGTTTAAATTATGATTTTTGATTTACTTAATATTTATTAAAGTTTAATTAAATGTTAAACTTATGATTTAATTAAAGTTTATTTATTTTAAAGTTTCTTTTAAAACTCTATCGGTTATTTATTTTAACTAACTTTCTTATTTAGGTAAATAGTTTTAAACCAATGATCTTTTGTCTATGCTATTAAGTAACCAAATGAATTAATGTAGTTGTAATAAAACGATGACGTGTTTTATTGAAAGTAAGTCGACTTGTACTTATCACAAATACCGCACTTCGGGAACGTGATGAATACAGGGGGTTAATTTCGATGGGCGGGTCATGATAATCTAAGCATATGGAACGTATGTTCATAAACAAACCTTTACAACCTGATAGTGGAATAGTCCACTATAAACAACTTAACCCTTTATAATTATCGAACGTTAGTTTGGAGAGACCGAGGTCAGATATTAGTTGTTATTCGAAAACCACTTCGAACTAACGTAAATGTTCGAATTGGAAATAGTAAAGGCAAGGTCCAAGATGAATACTTTGAAGTGCAAGGGCTATTTGCTACTAACCTGAGGGTGATTCCAAAATGGGTGTAGTGGAAATAGTGCCTTCGGTTCGTTCATCTCCTGAACGACTTGTATGGATGAATGCTAACATCGTGTCGACATATGGAAGGCGATGTAGCATTCTAAGTGGTAGTGCTTTAGTAAAGGTAAACATAGCCTTAGGCCTCATCAACCAGAAATGACCAAAATAGGGTATGTAGTAGGGCTATGTGGGTCGTGCCCATCAGGGTATGTCATCACCATATCTAGAATCAATATTTGACCCATTTTTTGATGCTCCGATACGGTTTCTGATCCTAACCATGGTGGTGATGTATTCAGTACTACTAATCAAGTGGTAGGCCGGTTCTGTGTAACAGGGGTACAAGATGTTCTTGTCAGACCATAGGTTAATTTTATCTAGGGATGCACCTTTGGAATGTAGTTCCTTACCTGGGCATGTATGGAATCCATTCTTCAATAATTACCGTACGGATTTAGTCATACCTAAATATATTAAAAGCGAGATTGAAGCATTTCAACCATGTTCTATTTTACTTGAAAAACCTAAACATTATCATAGCACCACTTGATTTCTATATAAAGTGTTTTAGTTATCGTAAGGTAAAAACCCGTCCATGTTTATATGTGGCATGATCTTACGAGATACCTTTGACTTTCAAATCGTTTTATAAAAGTAAAAATTTAAGTTGTTTTGAGTTTACTCACACCAGACCCATGTCTGACCCAGAGTTTTCTTTTCTTTTCCTAAAACTCTTGGGTACTCAAATTTGTATGAGTAGCCAAGTGATCTAGGTTTCTTACGAAAGCATTTTGGAAGGAGCTGGAGCAGGTGGCTTCACCGTTAGCTAGTTATTATCTTATTCCGCTATGTTATGTATGATCTATGTATTTTGTATGGACAAGTAGCTATAACTGTCCAGTTGAAGGGTGTAATTTATTGACTCCGATGTATTATTATTATGGAAATGACAATGTAATAGGCTATGTTATTTATTATATGTTTTTCTGTTTCGTGGTGAGATTCTGTGATTGTGTAGTGTCTTCTTATCTTTCTTTTTCTTCTACCCTTAATGGCTTGTCTTTCGGTGCAAGAAAGGAAGCCGTTACATTTTGGTATCAAAGCCTAGGTTGAGTGAACACTTAGGTTTGGGTTATGGTCAACTTCGAGAGTGCGTATTTGTAATTTTTATCCGTATATATATCTAATAGATATATTGGATTAAGATTTTCGATAAGTACCCTTCTTTCAAGATATATCTCGTCCAAGTATTCTAAGATTATCTTACTATATCTAGGTAGTAAGACATGAGTAATAGAGGTAGACGAGGTAAGGGAGCAGGTAGCACTACAACTACAAATGGTCAAACCCTAAATCCTGGAGGAGTTCAGATTACCGAAGAGGTAGCACCAGAGCAGTCAAGAGTGAATTTCACAACCTTATGTAAGGATTACACCAATTTAGGAGGGAAATCGTTTAAAGGAACCGAGTCTATCATGGAAGTGCAAGCTTGGTTGCGATCTTGTGAAAAGATTTTTAATGGTCTTGGTTTACCCGATGAATAGAAAAGGTTATTAGCAGCATGGCAACTGCAAGAGGGATCAGCAGCTTGTTGGGACTCCCTTACTGCGAATTCTGGAAGAAGAATTTTCGTAGGCCCGATTTAAAGAAGTTTTAAGGAGAAATTCTTGCTAACAGCAAGAAGGACGAGGATGTACCAAAACTTCATTTACTTAAAGCAGTGGGATTTGTCTGTAGCGGAATATGAGACAAAGTTCATTGAGCTATCTTCTTTTGGACCGAAATTGATCAACACCCTGTTAAAAAAGAACGATTGTTTGTTTTGGGTACGAAAGAAGAGTACCATGAGAAAATTACTACTCATATTAAAGGTACTTTTATGGGTTTAGTTGATATGGCTCTGAGGTACGAGGCCTTGGAAAAGAAGAAGCCTACTCCAGTAGCACCTAGTGGAAATACTGGTGGAAACGGTTCCAACAAAAGAAAGTTTAATCCTAATTGGAATAATCAAGGAAAGGGAAAGCCTGGCAGTGGAACTCAAGGGAGTCATTTTAAGGATTTTGTTTGCTATAAATGCTGGCAGAAGGGCCAAATTGTAAAGTTTTGCAAGAATTCTAGAATTCAGCAGCAACAGCAAAGTGGACCTATCTCCCCGATGGTCCAGAAGACTCTTTGTTTTAACTGCCATCAGCCAGGTATATGGTAAAGGACCACCCACTCATAAAGAAGGTGTAGCAACCCAAGGTGTACGCCATTAAGAATGAACCTTCTACTTCAATGGACGTGAAGGGAAAAGGCGTCCTTGAATGTACCTAACTGATTAATGGTATTTTTGTTCGAGCATTATTTGATACCGGTGCCTCTCATAGTTTTATCCCTTTTGAATCAGTAGATAAATTTCATCTTATCCCTAGTATTGTAGAAAACCCTATGTGTGTGTCTAACCTTATAGGTGGTGTTACCCATTTGAGTATGATTTGTAAGAATGTGCCAATCTCCTACATATCTCATCACTCTTTTTGCGACCCGTATGCCTTAGACTTTAAGGGATTTGACATTATTCTTGGTATGGATTGGTTATCAAAGTATGAGGCTGACTTAAAATGTAATAAGAGAACTGTATCTTTAGTGACTGATATAGGAAGGAAAGCTAAGGTATCATGTAAGGAAACTGGTATTCACATGTGTAGTTTCTTGTATGCTCTGGAAGCCACCCAGGAGAGTTTAGGTTCTATTGAAGTGGTTAAGAATTTTCCTGATGTGTTCGACGAGGTTAAAAGTTTACCCCCGAACTGAGAGATAGAGTTTTTCATTGGTGCAAGGCCTGTGGTTCAACCTAAGAGAAGAATGGCTCCGAGGAGAGAGAGGAGTTGGTAAGTCAAACCCAGGACCTATTAAGGAGAGGATTGATTAGACCCTTTCGTTCGAGTTAGGGGTCTGTTGTAGTGTTAGTGGCTAATTCTGATGGATATTTAAAGTTATTCGTGGACTATAGAGAGCTGAATAAACTGACCATCAGGAACAAGTATCTCTTACCCTGCATCGATGATCTTTTTGATCAACTTCATGGAGCTACGGTATTTTCTCAGATGGATCTAACTACTAGATTCCATCAATTGAGGGTTGCTGAAGATAATATACCCTTAACCACCTTTAGAGGCCCTGATTATTTCTTTGAATGGTTGGTTATGCCTTTCGGGCTAAATAATGCACCGGCATATTTTATAGATCTCATGAACCGTGTTTTCCGAGATGTTCATAATAATTTCGTGTTAGTTTTCATCGATGACATCCTTATCTACTCCAAATTTGAGGAGAAGCATAAACATCATTTGGAAGTGGTATTGGAGACATTGAGGAGACATGTCCTGAAGGAGAAATTTTCTAAGTGCCATTTTTGGAAATCGAGGTAAGATTCTTAGGACATATTGTGACAGGAGAAGGTATTTCAGTAGATCCAGTAAAGGTGGAAGCTGTTCAGGAATGGAAGCAACCGCAGACTCCCACTGAGGTTTGTAGTTTCATGGGTTGGTTGGATACTATAGAAGGTTTATTCAAGATTATTCTAAGATTTCCTCCCATTTGACTAAGTTGACTAAGAAGGAGGAGAAGTTTGTATGGACTCCCAAGTGTGAAGAAGCATTTCTGGAATTGAAGAAGAGATTGACCGGTGCACCAGTTTTAGCAATTCCAGATGGAAATAGTGGATTCACGGTTTACATAGATGCTTGTGGAGTGGGACTTGGTACTGTTCTGATGCAGCATGGTAGAGTGATTGCATATGCAAGTAGGCAGTTGAAGCATCATGAGAAGAACTATGCTACGCATGACCGGGAGTTGCTAGATGTTGTCTTTGCATTTAAAATGTGGAGACGCTACTTGTTGGGTAAGGATCCTTCTATTCCTTTTAATTTATTTCTAATCTTTAGAGATTTTAGGAGTAAGTTTTCTTTTTTTAATTACGTGAAAAATTAGAGCTCTTCACGGATCATAAATCTTGGAAGTATCTTTTTACTCAGAAGGATCTAAACCTGAGGAAATAGAGATGGTTGGACTTTCTAGCGGCTTATTACTTGGATATTCTTTATACGCTAGGGAAGGCTAGTATGGTGGAGAATGCCTTAAGCATGAATGCTATTTTGACTATTTTGGAGGTTACCCAACATTTCAGGAAAGGATTATAAGGAATTAGAGGAAGGATGAGATGCCAGAAGGGTTAATTCAAGGTCATGAGGAGGGTAGGTGTTTGGATGTTGAGATGGATAGTCGAGGTGCTTTAAGGATGAACGGATGATTGTGTGTTCCAGATGTGGATGGGCTGAGGCAATAAGTTTTGCCTGAATGCCACAAATCTAGGTTAAGTATTCATCCAGGAGTTCATAAGATGTATAAGGACACGAAAAGAGCATTTTGGTGGCCAAGAATGAAGAATGACATTTGAATATATGTTAGTACGTGTTCGTGCAATCAATAAATCAAAGGTGATCATCAGAAGACAGTCGGATTATTACACCCTTGGAAATACCTAATTGGAAATGGAAAATGATATCAACGAATTTTATCGATGGTTTATCCAGAACCAGAAAAGGAAATGAAGGATTGTGGGTTATCGTGGATCGGCTAACGAAGAGTGCACATTTTTTTCCGGTAACATCAACAATGACTGCTACTTCTTTAGCTGAAATTTTTATGAGAGAGAGAATCAGTTTGCATGGAGTTCCTGTGGGTATTGTAAGTTATCGAGACCTCATATTTACTAGTCAATTTTGGGAAGCATTCCAAACAACTCTACTAACAAAGTTAAGCCTAAGTACAACATACACCCCAAACAGACGGACAAACAGAGCGAGTGAATCGAATTCTCGAGGATCTTTGGATGGCATGTATTCTGGATTTTGGTGGATCATAGGAGGATCGTTTACACTTGGTTGAGTTCTCTTATAACAATAGCTTCCAAGCAAGCATCGGAATGGCACCTTATGGAGCCTTATATGGAAGACAGTGCATGTCACCAACATGTTGGGTTGAGATGGGAGATAGATTAGTTCTTGGGCCGGACATGATCCAAGAGGCTATAGAGAAAATTGCATTGATTAAGAAAAGAATGATGGAAGCTGAAGATTGACAAAATAGTATGCAGATAAGAGGCAAAGAGATTTTGAATTTGTGGTTGGAAACTTGGTGTTCGTAAAGATTTCACCAATAAGAGGAGCTGTTAGATTTGGAAAAGCTAGGAAGTTAGCTCCGAGATATTGTTAACCACAAAATTCCCTTAAGAAAAAAGGTATGAAAGAAGGTTAATAAAAGTGATAGGCTCTACTAAAATTGAAGACATGGGTTTCGTCAAGGTTCACGGAAGGGTGTTTCGAAGGCATTGAGATGGCTTTTAAAGGAGTCGCAAGCACCAGGCATCATCACAAACGATAAACAGTGCAAAAGCTTTCGATACGATGAAAGAAAAAGCAAGGCTACCCTTCCGCCTCATCAAAAACCTTTCGATGTAGATGGATTCACATATATAAGAAACGCAGGAGTGGGTTCGTAACCCCCTTTTGAAGGCAATGGATAACAACCCTTCATATACGCACCAAAACTTTCAAACCCAAAGGTTTCGCCTTCATTCAAATTACTCAGAAAGACGCCTTGATCAGAACAACCCTTTCGAAAGCATAATCAAGCATTTCGAATCGGTCGAAGTCTTTAACATCCAGGGAAGGTTCCGCATCAATTGGCAAGCATGCATTCAGAAACTATCTACCGCGTCGAAACCATCAACACTTCAACACCTTTGAAACCTTAGAAAACTACCCATCAACAGAATCGGAAGCTCATATCTTTATTTCTTAGGACACCAAAGCAACAGAAAGAGAAAAGGTGCACTATTACCCTTTCGATGAAGTCGAAAGCAATCCAGGAGAAAGAAGAGAAAAGAGACACTTGGACCTTAATGACGAAGAAAGGTGGACAAGGAGACCCTTTCGACTGGGTCGAAAGGTCTGGAATAAGAAAATGGAAAGCGCAAGGATGAATGAGGAAACTCGAAGGGAATGCCTTTCGACCGCATCGAAAGCAGGCGCACTAAAAAAAGAAAGAGGGCCTTTCAACTATGTCGAAAGGATGGATGCGGAAGATAGGAGAACCTTTTGACCGAGTCGAAAGAAGGGGTGCTAAAGTGGACCGACCTGCATCTATAAATAAGACCCTAGGGGTCCGATTTTGGGGATCGGATTTTGGAATTCAAAACTCATTCTTCAACTTCTTAGTGAAAATCAAATATTTGTAACCCTAAATTGATTTGGGGAAAAATCTCTCGAACTTGTAACTCATTTTGGATTAATGTGAAAAGGAGGAAGTGCATGGATTCAATAAAGATTTTGATCATGAGGGAAATCATTTCGATCATTAGCTAGACTAATTTTCAATTGCACATGATGCTATCTTATCTTCTTAATTCCTTGTTGTCTTATGCAATGCCATGGGATCGACTTGGATAATATGCATACAAAACACACTATCATTGTGATTAACAATACATTATGACAAATAAAGATGGTGATGATGTCTCGATCTTAACAAGTTTACAGAACTTGTGTTATCTAAGATTATTTTCCATTGCATATATTAAATAAGGCTTTGCATATTATACATTTGATCCACTTCGAAAGAGCCGGATCCCTTTCGACTTGGTCGAAAGGGACATTTCGAGGAAGACCAAATGCATAAATGTAAAGTAATGTTATATGAAATGGGTTCCTTCAAAAGTTATATGCACCCTACAATGCCTATGGCCCTTTCGAAGGAGTTCCACCTAAAGGAGAGAAACCAATGGTGTCAAAAGTAGTTTCTTCTCTTTAAAGGCAAAGTAAACCTTTCGATACGATCGAAAGGGATGAGTGAACCTTTCGACATAGTCGAAAGGGATGAATATTTGATATAAATGGCTACTTTCGACTCATTCGAAAGATGGGTTTCGAATGAGATATTCTCTCTTTAATCTTCATCATGAGGAGGTTGGTCGAATCAATTCAACCCGATCGAAAGGGGGGTTTCGAAGGGAGTAATCTCTTCAATAATTCTCTTTTGCTTCGCAAATAAACTTATTTTCTAACCACATAGCTTTAGGGATGTTGATAAATTTTCTTGTTAACATTTTTGGCGCTAGAAGGAGGGGTTGAACCTCCGCCCTTATGATTACCTTATAGAATAATTACGGGTTGTTTAACTTGGCGTAGGAAAATGAAATCCAAAAGACTTAGCAGAATAGACGAGGAGACTGTTCACACTACAACCTTTGAAGTAAATATAACTCCAACTTTCAACTAAGAGGGGGTTGAACCAAGGCAACCATCAACAGTAGCTCAACAAGATGATAACGCCACCAAATTAAAGCACCTGGAACAGCAACTGTTGGAGATACAGGAAATACTCAAGGTGGCATTGTCTTAAAAATCCTCTAAGACAGCAAAGCCAACAAATGGAGATGAGGTGATCTCTCTGAGAAGGAAATTAAAGGCTTATACAAATGAAGACAAGAGAAAAATTGATTTGACATCTTCCAAAAAGAAGGAGCATCCTCCAACTAAATTTGATAATCAAGGAAGAGGACTAGACAAATCTCTTGAACAGTTCGGTAGCTCAACAACGAAAGAATACCATCCAGACCGGAAAAATTATCATGATGCCGAAGCCTATCTAAAAGACGCGGCCGAAAAAGCAATTAAAGATGTGTTGAATACAAAGGGGAAGAGGACCTTGGACGAGAATGTGAATGATAATGAGCGGGTAGCGCCTTTCATGGATGAAATCATGGCAACAGCTATCCCCTCCTATGTAAAGATCCCTACTATGAAGTACCATGGAACTGCAGATCCAGACGACCAATTGATTGATTTCGATAGCCAAATGGATTTGTATAATGCATCTGGAGTCGTTCGTTGCAAGTTGTTTCCAGTGACTCTCCAAGGGGTTGCAGCTAAATGGCATCAAAAGTACCATGAAAAGACAATCTATTCGTGGAAGATATTTTCTTATGAGTTCTCTGCTCAATTTTGCATATGCAAAGACTCAACCATAGGCTATACAGTTCTGGCTAACATTAAACGGAGACAAGGAGAGTCTTTGGGAGATTACCTCAAAAGATTCAATATCGAAACGTTAAAGGCTAAGGACATGAATAACCGTGATAAGCTCATTATGGTACATTCTGGATTAATAGAGAATACCCCATTCTAGAAACAACTCTTTATTAATGGGTGCAAGGATCTTCAGGACTTCCATTTTTCGGCTGACAAGTTCATTTGAATGGATGAATTGTATCACGCTAAAAAGAAAGCAATTCCTTAAAGGAAGGTGGAAGGTTCGGATTGGATCGAGGGCATAAATGAGCAAGATGGGAAGAGCCTATTGCTAATTCAATCGCTTTGAACAAGCCATTGTCTTACATCTATGCTATGGCAAAGGAGAGAGTCAATTTCCCAACTTCCTTCAAGGCCAAGAATCACCTAGAACAGAGAAAGGAAGGCGACTACTGTGTGTACTACAAAGTAAATGGTCACAAGACAGAGGAATGCAGAGTCTTGGCGGGAATCATCCAAAAGTTGATTCGCAAGGGTTATTTAAAAGAGTTTATCTAGGATAAACAGAAAGCTCCACGAACGGGGGATGGTCCGCAAAAGCTCCCTATAATGCAGTTAATATTCTGGAGGAAGAAGATCGTTTGAGCTTAAGTCCGCCACTGAATAGGATCGATGTAATTCATGGAGGGCCACATCCAGTGGGGACCAGCAAAGGGGCAAGGAACAGGTATATTAAGGAGGTTAGAGAGGGAGTGTGTAACACGCTAAACATCAATCCAGAAGCAACCCCCATTAGATAGAAAAAGAGACAACTAGATAAAGTACAGTTTGACGCCTTAAAAGAAGAAGTTAAAAGGCTCCTTGAAAATGGATTTATTCGGGAAATCCATTACCCAAAATGGCTAGCAAACCCAGTGTTAGTAAAGAAGTCGAACAGAAAGGGGAGGACTTGCGTCGATTATACTGACTTGAACAAGGCATGTTCGAAAGACTGTTTTCCATTGCCATGGATTGATCAGTTGGTTGATGCAACTAGTGGGCACAGATTGTTATCTCTTATGGATGCATACTCTGGATACAATCAGATACCCATGTTCAAACCAAATGAGGAGCATACAAGTTTCATTACTGATTGGGGAATCTACTACTACGAAGTGATGCCTTTCGGATTAAAGAATACGGGGACTACATATCAAAGGTTAGTCAACATGATGTTTAAAGAACAGATTGGACGAAATATGGAAGTTTATGCTGACGACATGCTAGTGAAGTCTTATGAGGCTAAAAATCACTTTGAGGATCTAGGAGAAATGTTCAAAATATTATGGAAATATCATATCAAACTGAATCCCCAGAAATGCTCTTTTGGAGTCCATCCAGAGAAGTTTTTAGGCTATCTTGTGAGTGCTTAAGGGATTGAAGCTAGCTAGACCAGATTCAAGCTATCAAGGACATGGCTAAACCCAAAACAAGCAAGGAAGTAATGGGCTTAAACGGAAGAATAGTCTCTCTAAGTAGATTCATTTCTAAGGCGACAGATAAGTGTCTCCCATTTTTGGATGTAATCAAGAAGAAGATAAACTTGAAAGGGGGGAAGATTGTAGGAAAGCTTTTCAAGAGTTGAAAAATCATTTGGAAAAACCGCCAATACTATCTAGTCCCAAGAACGGTGAAATCTTGTACCTATACATGGCAGTCTCAGAACATGCAGCGAATTCGGTGTTGATCAGAGAAGGTAGCCGGACTCAACTTCCTATTTATTACGTAAGCAGGCGGTTAAAAGATGCAGAGGTTCGGTACCCCGTAATAGAAAAATTAGCTTATTGCTTGATAATCACATCGTGAAAACTTAGAGCATACTTTCAAGCACATCTAATTAGGATATTGACCAATTTTCCCCTCAAACAAGTTTTCAGTAAGCCGGAAACTTCAGGTAGGCTAGTGAAATAGGGAATTGAGCTTAGTCAGTATGATATTGAGTTTCAGCCACGAGCAGCTATCAAAGGACAAGCATTGGTGACTTTTATTAATGAGTGTACCAACTTCATTAAGGAACAATCAGAAAAGGAACGGGATCAAAAACCTATGTGGCAGCTATTCGTCGACGGTGCATCAAATGAACAAGGGACTAGTGTGGGGTATGTCATAATAACACTAGATGGACATCGTCTACAATATGCCATGAAGTTTGGATTTTTCACAACAAACAATGTAGCCGAATATGAATCAATGGTGGCAGGGTTGACTTTGGCATTGGAGCTCAAAATCCCATAGATTCAAATCTTTAGTGATTTGCAACTAATGGTGAATCAAGTGAAGCAAGTATATCAGACTAAAGGTGCCAAGCTATCTCTATATGTAAAGAAAATATTGAAGATGCTAGTTTTGTTTGAATATTTTCCTATACATCAAGTTCTACGAGGAGAAACCTCACAAGTAGATTCATTAGCGAAATTGGCTAGTTCAAAGGGAGCCCTAGAAACTCGGATTGTGCCAGAAGGATATCAAGCAAAACCGAGTATAGAAGAGGGGGCATCCGAACAAGGAAATGAACTGCTAGTCCTAACGAGATCCTAAGCCATGTCACGAGAAAGGAAAGAAAAGGAAATTAATAGGGAAATCCCGAATGAGAAAGTCAACCGGCGAAGGGCAGATGACTATTATAATAACATTCAGATGTCACCTATTGTTGAATATCTTTCAAAGGAGATATTTCCATCTGAAAAGGGGGAAGCTAGGAAAATCAAGTGACAAGCTCCAACTTTCACAATAATGGATGGAATCCTTTACAAGAAAGGATATGCACTACTTACTTAAGATTTGTAAGCCTGGAGGATGGGATGAAATAGTTAGTAGAAGTGCATGAGGGATTCTGCAGAGACCATTCTAACGGAACGAAGTTAGCAAAAAAGATAATGAGACAGGGTTTTTATTGGCCTCGTATGGTAAGTCAAGTCAATGAGTATGTGAGGAGATGCGAGAAATGCAAGAACTATTCAAAGATTCCTCAGTTACCACCAAGTCAGTTAATCCCATTTCAAGTCCATGGCCCTTTGATATATGGGGAATTGACTTAATCGGCCCATTACCAATTTCTAAAGGAGGAGCAAAATATGTTGTATTCGCCATAGACTACTTTACTAAGTGGGTCGAAGCATAACCGCTACCCAAGATCACTTTTGGGAAAGTGCTCAGATTTGTCATTAAAAATATTATAACTAGATTTGGAATTCCCCATAAGATTATCTCCGACCACGGAACACAGTTTGAAAGTGGAGAATTCTCTTGATTTTTTCATAAGAATGGGTTGTTAAGAGCTTTTCCTCCATGGCACATCCGAAGGCAAATGGGGTCATTGAGGCTGCAAATAAGACTATAAAGACTATTCTGAAAAAGCGACTGAACAATGCCAAAGGGAATTGGGTAGGAGAGTTGCCACTTGTACTATGGGCTTACTGAAAATCTACTAGAACAACGACGAGACATACTCCCTATTCATTAACATATGGGTGTGAGGCAATGTTATCAATTGAGATTGAAATACCATCACATCGAAGGATCGCATATGCATTCGATTTAAACCAGGAACTAAAGAGAGAATCACCAGATTTAATACATGAGTTGAGAGATGAAGAAACAATTTGAATAGCAGAATATCAAAGAAGAATTTCGAAATATTACAACTCAAAAGTGAGAACAACGTCATTTCAAGAAGGAGACCTAGTACTCCGAAGGGTAATGAAAAACACGAGAAATCCCACAGATGGACCGCTGGGACCAGATTGGGAAGGTCCCCTAATCATATGCAAAGAATTCCCCCAGGAGCTTATAAGCTATGCCGACCAGATCGCAATATGGTTCCTAGAACATGGAACGCGGAACATTTGAGACCATATTTTCCTACAATGAATGAATAAAGCACCTCTTTCTTCAAAAGAATAGTCTACATGGTTGGGAGTGAAATACTCCTTTCACTTGGACACTACCTTTAACGGTCAAAGCCTCTGTCCGCACCGAGTTGGCCAGGGCAGAGCACCTCTTGGAGGGAGGAGTGTAAACCTTTATCCGTGCCACACCATAGCCAGGTTAAAGCATCAACAAGTCCTTGACTGCACCACGCTATGGCCAGGTCAAGGCGCCTTTTGGAGGGAGGACGGAGTAAGCCCTTGGTCCCGCTATGCTATGGCCTGATCAAGGTAAGCCCTTGACTGCACCACGCTATGGCTAGGTCAAGGCCCCTCTTGGAGGGAGGACGGAGTAAGCCCTTGGTCCTACCACGCTATGGCCTGGCCAAGGCACCAAACAAGCCCTTGATCGCGCCATGCTATAGCCAGGTCAAAGTGCCTCCTGAAGGGAGGTTGGGTAAGTCCTTGGTTCCAGCTTGAGAATAAGCTAACCAAGCGCACCAGTCAACAATGGACTAAGACGTCCAAGCCCAAGAAGCGGTACATCTACAATGGAATAAGACGAAGTGACATATCTACAATGGACTAAGATGTCCAAGCCTAAGAAGCGGCATATCAAACAATGGACTAAGACGTCCGAGCCCAAGAAGCGGCATATTACATGATGGACTAAGACGTCCAAGCTCGAGAAGCATCCAATCAAACCGCAACTACATACAAGGCCTAAAGGGTTTACAAATGTCAATAAAGACATAATCCAAGGTGTGGAACAGAACTCCGCTCATTAATACCCGAATCTGGGTTTTGGGTCTCTTATTTCTAAACTTCATATGTTAATACCCGAATCTGGGCTTCGGGTCTTTACTAATAACTTATGGTCTTCCTCATACCCAAATCTGAGTTTCGAAACTATTACCAGACTTCACTTATTAATGCCCTAATCTGGGCTTGAGATTTCTATTATGAAGATAATTATTATGGATTTCTGACTATCCAACATTATGCCCTAATCTAGGCTTATGATTTCTGCAATAAAGATAATTTTTATGGATTTCTGATTATCCACTACTAATACCCGAATCTGGGTTTGAGGGTTCTATTATAAAGACTATTTCTGAATTTCACTTATTAAAACCCGAATCTAGGCTCTGAACATCTTACTATTAACTTCTGAACTTCACTTATTGATGCCCTAATCCGCGTTTTAGATTTCTTGACTTTCTAATACCTGAATTTGAATTTCGGGTCTTTTATCATCAATTTTGGATTCCATTTATCAATTCCCAAATCTATGTTTTAAAGCGGTGGTATTGAAATTACAATGGACATCTAAGTCTTTAACCAAAAACTTCGAGTTTGTCTTCTTAACACCCAAATCAGGGCTATTAGTTTGAAACTCTAAACGATGTTCACCAACATATGAATTTAGGCCCCTGGTTCATTCTTATTTCCAAGAAGAGTTTCTAAATACATATTACTTATTCCCCCAAATAAAAGATTTTTGGATCACAATAACTTATTTCCAGATGATAGCTTATGACTTACTAATTCCAAACATTGGTTGTTTCCAACAGAAAGTTCTTGGACGCCAAGTATTATATGCATGGATAACAATTGATTACGTAGGAGTTCAACTATGAATTTAATTTTATCCTATAAAAGTTAAATGGTGGGATTCATAATATTGCCGGACAAAAGTCCTTAGTTCGTAGTCATTTACATTTGAGGATTTCATATCCAATATTAATTCAAGATTATGATTAATTAATCATTTGAGTTTAGAAGCACCGCTATTGACTTTATTTCCAAATCATGAAGCATATATTAAAAATAATGAGTTAACAATAGAAAATGTTACTTGCTTTGAATATTGTAGGAAAACGAGGTTATTAAGAACGAAGAAGTTGTGAAATTTTTGTCCTAAAGAACAAAAGCTTCTTTCATACTGAGGGGGCAAAATGTTAACCACAAAATTTCCTTAAGACCAAATGTATAAAAGAAGGTTAATAAAAGTGATAGGCTCTACTAAAATTGAAGACATGGGTTTCGTCAAGGTTCACAGAAGGGTGTTTCGAAGGCATTGAGATGACTTTTGAAGGAGTCGCAACCACCAAGCGTCATCACAAATGATAAAAAGTGCAAAAGCTTTCGAAAAGTTGAAAGAAGAAAGCAAGGCTACCCTTCCGCCTCATCAAAAACTTTTCGATGCAGATGGATTCGCATATATAAGGAAAGTAGGAGTGGGTTCGAAACCCCCTTTCAAAGGCAATGGATAACAACCCTTCATATACACGCCAAACCTTTCGAAACCAAAGGTTTCGCCTTCATTCAAATTACATAGAAAGATGCCTTGATCAGAACAACATTTTCGAAAGCATAATCAAGCCCTTCGAACCGGTCGAAGCCTTTAACATCCAGGGAAGGTTCTGCATCAATTTGCAAGCATGCATTCGGAAGCTATCTACTGCGTCGAAACCATCAACACTTCAACACCTTCGAAACTCCAGAAAAAAACCTATCGACAGAGTCGAAAGCTCGTATCTTTACTTTTTATGACAACAAAGCAACAAAATGAGAGAAGGTGCATCTATCGCACTTTCAATGAAGTCGAAAGCAATCCAGGAGAAAGCAGAGGAAAGGGACAATTGGACCTTAATGACGGCGAAAGGTAGACAAGGAGACTTTTTCGACTGGGTCGAAAGGTCTGGAATAAGAAAATGGGAAATGCAAGGATGAATGGGGAAACTCGAAGGGAATTCCTTTCGACTACATCGAAAGCAGGCACATTCAAAAAATAAAGAGGGCCTTTCAACTATGTCGAAAGGATGGATGCGGAAGATAGAATGACCTTTCAACTAAGTCAAAAGAAGGGCGCAAAAGGGGGCCGACCTACATCTATAAATAAGAGTCCGATTTTGGGGACCGAATTTTGGAATTCAAAACTCATTCATCTACTTCTTAGCGAAAATCAAATATTTGTAACCGTAAATTGATTTGGGGAAAAAGCTCTCAAAATTGTAGCTCATTTTGGATTAATGTGAAAAGGAGGAAGTGCATGGATTCAATAAAGATTTCGATCATAAGGGAGATCATTTCGATCATTAGCTAGACTAATGATCAATTGCACATGATGTTATCTTTTCTTCTTAATTCCTTTTTGTCTTATGCAATGCCATGGGATCGACTTGGATAATATGCATATAAAACACACTATCATCGTGATTAACAATACATTATGACAAATAAAGATGATGATGATGTCTCGATCTTAACAAGTTTACAGAACTTGTGTTATCTAAGATGATTTTCCATTGCATATATTAAACAAGGCTATTCATATTATACATTTTATCCACTTCGAAAGAGCCAGATCCCTTTGGACTTGGTCGAAAGGGACGTTTCGAGAAAGACTGCATGCATAAATATAAAGCAATGTTATATGAAATAGGTTCCTTCGAAAGGTATATGCACCCTACAATGCCTATGGCCCTTTCGAAGGAGTTCCTCCTAAAGGAGCGAAACCAATGATGCCGAAAGCAGTTTCTTCTCTTTAAAGGCAAAGCAGACCTTTCAAAATGATGGAAAGGGATGAGTGAACCTTTCGACATAGTCAAAAAGGATGAATATTTGATATAAATGGCTACTTTCGACTCGTTCGAAAGAGGGGTTTCGAATGAGATACTCTATCCTTAATCTTCATCTTGAGGAGGTTGGTTGAATCAATTCAACCCAATCGAAAAGGGGGGTTTCGAAGGGAGTAATCTTTTCAACAATTCTCTTTTACATCGCAAATAAACTTATTTGCTAACCACATAGCTATGGGGATGTTGATAGATTTTCTTGTTAATAGGTATGTTGGACCCTTCCGTATTCTTGAGAGAATCGATTCGTTTTCTTATAAGGTCGAGTTGCCAGAGAGATTGGCAGGTGTTCATAATGTGTTCCACTTGTCTCATTTGAGGAAATATGTTCATGACCCATCTTTGATCATGGAGCCATCGGTTCAAGAGCAATTGGAGATAGAACCGAACCTGACAGTGGTTGGACATCCATGTTATGTTTTGGATCAGGATAAAAGAGGTTGCATAACAAGATGGTGTGACTAGTCGAGATTCAATGGAGTGAGGATCCAAGAGACTGCACTTGGGAGACGGTGGATCATATGAAAGAAGCCTATCTCGAGTTGATGTTTGGATAGTTAGTTGATTGTCTGTTGTATGTATGGTGTATATTTGTTTTCTATGGATGCTTAGTGCATGTCTTTGTATGTGTTATATGATATGAATATATAGCTTTTTGCGTAGTTTGAATAATCTCCTTGATTTCTAATTTTGGGACAAAATTCTTTTAAGGGGGGAGAGTGCAACGACCCAGAATTTAATCGATATTTAAATGAATATTTAATTATATTTTTAAATAATTAATAAATGGATTTTTATTAACAAATAAAACTATTTTAAGTAATAGCTAATGATGATAAAATCGTTTTCAAACTTTGTTTACCAATATATATAGTTCAGAGAGAAATAGAAAATGTGATCGGAAATTTCTGAAATAACGATTTTTCATTTGTTAAAAGTTATTTCAAAATACCATAACACTATTGTAAACACAGATGCACATAATATAAACCATTTTAACATGGTGTGTACATATACATGTGCATGCTCATATTAGCCCACTTAAACATATAAACATATAAGTTAAAGGAAGATTTTATTTAATAAAAGTGTGCGTGTGTGTATATATATATATATATATATATATATATATATATATATATGCGTATAAAAATAACATTTTCAACTCAAGTACACAAGTGCATGGCTTGAATGGTGCAAGGAGGGGGGTACAAGTGTGGACGGATTTAAAGGGGGGAGGAGTATGGTAATGCATGCATGTACATATATTTTATAATAAACACTTATACATTTTTAAATAATTTCCTAAGCCTATATATACCCCCTAACTTTCATTTTACAATCTCTTTCTCTACTTCTAAATTCCTAAGAACTTAAGCGAACATCCTTGGCCTCCTCTTCATAATTTTCAAAGTGAGAAAATCCACTTCATTTTGCTAAAAATCTCCTTTTTAATTCACAAAATCATTTCTACATCTTCTACAACACATCTCTTCCAAACTACAACCAACCATCCACCCTACAAATACATGGTTGAGCTAAATTCTCATATGGCCAAGCCCAAACATCACTAGGCCAAGCCCAAACATCACTAGGCCGAGCCCAAATTCTCCTTGGCCGAGCCCATCTAGGTGTTCGAGCAACCAAAAGTTCAATTTTTGCAAAGTTTCTAAAGTGTTTTCAAGTTTTGGCAAAAGTTCGTCTTGAATTTAAAAAATTTCGATGAGTTAAACTTTTGTTTTTGGAAAAGAAATTAACTTGATTTTGATGAACTATATGTTGTGAAAATTTAGTGGTTGTAGTGTTGAATTATCATGTTGTTTTGATAGCATATGATTATATGATTGTGTTTGAGCTTGGATTTTTATTTGGTGGTTGAATAATATGTTTGGATATGGATATGTGATTGGTTGGTTATGATATGATGGTAGTGTGTTTATGAAACAAAATTAAGTGTATGTGATGTAAATGTTGTGAAGTTAGCACCTTGAAAGTCGCAAAGGACTTGAGATCCGATTTGAAAACGAAGTCTAGTTTTGGATTTTGAAAATGTTTTCCAAGTTTTCACCTTTGTTTTTAATTTTTCAAAACTTTTCTGTTTGTGTTTTCAAATATGTTATAGCTAGAGTTAAAGTGAAGTATTCATCTAGAAATCAATTATGGCGAACTACGCTCATAGCGATAGTCGCTATGGACGAAGTTTGGAAAATTTCACGATTTCAAGTTTTAAAGTATTTTCTTTTGGATTGTTTTTAAAAACTCATTTCAAATTAATTAAGTAAGTCAAAAGTTTAGGTTTTAATTATTTAATTATTTATTTAATTAATTAATCAGGGTAATTATTATTTAATTAATTAATTAAGTAATTAGGTTAAGTAATTATAGTTTAAGAAATTATTAACTAAGTGAAATATTTTTAGTTAAGTAAGTTTTATATAACGACTAAATAAGATACAAAAAATAATTTTTATTTAATCAAGTTTAATTACTTTAATTAATTATTTAATTAGAGTTACATTTAATTAATCATTATCTAATTAAGGGTTAATTATCCACTTAATTAGGTTTAATTTTTTAAATGAATGTTATTTAAATTGAAGTTTAATTATGAATAATTTTAAATTAATTAAGGTTTAAATTAGGATTTTTGATTTACTTAATATTTATTAAAGTTTAATTAAATATTAAACTTATGATTTAATTAAAGTTTGTTTATTTTAAAGTTTCTTTTAAAACTCTATCGGTTATTTATTTTAACCAACTTTCTTGTTTAGGTAAATAGTTTTAAACCAAGGATCTCTTATCCATGCTATTAAGTAACCAAATGAATTAATGTAGCTGTAATAAAACGATGACGTGTTTTATTGAAAGTAAGTCGACTTGTACTTATCACAAATACCGCACTTCGGGAACATGATGAATACAGAGGGTTAATTTCGATAGGCGGGTCATGATAATCTAAGCATATGGAACGTATGTTCATAAATAAATCTTTACACCCTGATAGTGGAATAGTCCACTATAAACAACTTGACCCTTTATAATTATCGAACGTTAGTTTGGAGAGACCGGGGTTGGATATTAGTTGTTATTCGAAAACCACTTCGAACTAACGTAAACTTTCGAATTGGAAATAGTAAAGGCAAGGTCCAAGATGAAGACTTTGAAGTGCAAGGGCTATTTGCTACTAACCCTAAGGGTGATTCCAAAACGGGTGTAGTGGAAATAGTGCCTTCGATTCGTTCCTCCTGAACGACTTGTACGGATGAATGCTAACATTGTGTTAACATATGGAAGGCGATGTAGCATTTTAAGTGGTAGTTCTTTAGTAAAGGTAAACTTTGCCTCATGCCTCATCGATCGGAAATGACCAAAACAGGGTATGCAGCAGGGCTATGTGGGTCGCTCCCATCAGGGTATGTCATCACTATATCTAGAATCTATATTTGACTCATTATTGTTAGCTCTGGTATGGTTGTTGATCCCAACCGTGGTGGTGATGTATTCGGTACTACTAGTCAAGTGGTAGGTCGGTTTTATGTAATAGGGGTACAAGATGTTCTTGTCAGACTTCATGTGTATTTTATTTAGAGATTCACCTTCGGAAGGTATTCCTTACCTGGTCATGTATGGAATCCATTCTCCAATAAGTTTCGTACGGATTTAGTTGTACCTAAATATGTTGAAATGTGAGATGCAAGCATTTTAGCTATGTTCTATTTTACTTGAAAAAACTAGACATTATTATAATACCACTTGATTTCTATATAAAGTGTTTTGGTTTTCGTAAGGTAAAAAACCCATCTATGTTTATGTGCGGCGTGGTCTTATGAGATACCTTTGATTTTCAAATCGTTTTATACAAGTAAAAATTTAAATTTTTTTTGAGTTTACTTACACCAGACCCATGTCTGGCCCGGATTTTTATTTTCTTTTCCTAAAACTCTTGGATATTCAAATTTGTATGAGTAGCCAACTTATCTAGATTTCTTTACAAAAGCATTTTGGAAGGAGCTGGAGCAGATGGCTTCACCATTAGGTAGGCATTATCTTATTCCGTTGTGTTATGTTTGATCCATGTATTTTATATGGACAGGTAGCTATAACTGTCCAATTAAAGGTTGTAATGTATTGACCCTGTTGTATTATTATTACGGAAATGACAATGTATTAGCCTATGTTATCTATTATGCGTTGTTCTGATTCGTGGTGAGATTCTATGATTGTGTAGTTTCTTCTTATCTTTCTTTTTCTTCTACCCTTAATGGTTCGTCTTTCGATGCAAGAAAGGCGGCTGTTACATATTGTGTGACTCGTATATGTGAATTTAGCTAGTGGTTAATATTTAAATAATTCAAATATCGACGTACACATGTCATCTTAGCCAGTAGTGTTATAATTTGGCTAAGCTTATTGCTTATAGATCTCATGGATATAATAAAATTCTACAATTCTTAAGCTGTACTTTTTGGTAACGATTGCTTACATATGTTCTCTTCATCAGTACTATATCAATTTAGGATATATGGAATCTAGTATTGATCAAAATTATACTATTATCTACATTCATCTTGTTTAGTCCATAAAGAAAGTACTTGGATTAATAATAACATTTATTATTAATTGTACTACTCAGGACAAAGATTTTTACTTTGGGTTGACTATAGTTGACCGTGTACTAACTACATACAACTGAGTGGACGAATTCTCTATTGAATAGTGCTTCACCTCCTACACTTCTACATAGACCCAACTATAGTCGCTTGAAGGTCACCATGCCAAGATTTAACTATAATCAAGGTGGAGTATTCACATGGGAGTTCCACCATATTCTTAAGTCAAGAGAATAACGTAGCATCGCCACTCCAAGATTTCCTATAAGCTATCACAAGTTCTTCCTAATTTCTTTGTGATGATGTGGCATGACTGGGCCAATCGGGGGCTGCCATATGGCTAACCAGAGCGTTTCCTTTTAACAATTTTCTCGAAATGTAGTAACATTATTCTCAACTTGTGATAGCTTATTTATATCAATTTGCAATAGCCTTGGCTTTATCAACTTGCGATGGCTTTATCCCTTCAACTTGTTAGGCTCAACTTGTGATGCCTTTGATAACTCAACTTGCGATAGCTCAATAACTCAACTTGTGGTAGCTTTATGGCGCAACTTGCGATGGCTTTAACTTTATCAACTTGCGATGAATTTGATAGCTTAACTTACGATAGCTCATCAACTCAACTTGCGATAGCATTATAACTCAACTTGCGATGGTTTATTTTCATCAACCTATGATGGCTTGTTTACATCTACTTGGGATGGCTTCTTTACACCTACTTATGGTAGCTTACTTACATAAACTTGTAATAATTACTTACATAAACTTGCGATAACTTGTTTACATCGACTTGTGATAGCTTATTTACATCCTACGATAGCTTGAAAATTTGGGTGTAACATTTACCTCTCGCCACTTTGGGAAAAGTATTTTATACTTTAGTATTAACATAAACGCTAACCTCTGTTTAAATTAAACTCCTTGTATTTCACAAGTTCATCATCCCAGTCGTAAAACTTTTTCCTATTATAAATTGACGGCTAGATCGCTTTACTTCTTCCCCTATAAATATTATTCTCCCTCCCTTTTTCATTTTTACTAGTTTATTGAAAATCAATTTCAACTCAACTACTTTTAAAAGATTCAGCTCCCAAAATTTAGTTTCCTAAAGCAATTAGTTTCTCTTATTATCTTTATTTATCGATTTTCAGTTTTGATTTCATGTTTTTCATCAATTTAAAACTTTTGAAAGCCGCTTGATTTTGAGTATTTGAATGGATTTCATAAATTTTCTCTATAATTTTCATTTTGATCTTTAATCATCACAGTTTTAGTTGATTTCTTATCTGTGGGCTTTGGTTCTTATGACCCAATATCCACTTTATTTTTCGTGTGTTACATCTGTAGTTTTTAATTGCTTCAACATTCGACAGCTTATTAGTTCAACATGTGACATCAACATGCGATAGCTCCTATCACTTCAACATGCAATGATTCATTAATTCAACATGCAATACAGGTATGCAATATCAACATTCGGTATCTCAATAACTTGTTATGTGATGGTTCCTATTATTTCATCATGCAATAATTTATTAGTTCAAATTGCGATTGTTCGTTAGCTCAATATGCAATACCAATATGAGATATGATCATACGACAATTTAATAACTCATATTATCTTGACATGCGATAACTTATTATTTCAAGTGTGATATCATGCGATATCAATGTGCAATAGTTCGTTAACTCAACATGTGACACTAATATGTGATATTATCATATAATAGTTCAATAACCCATTATGTGATAGCTAATATTATCTCAACATGCGATAACTCATTAAAATATCAATAAACGATAGCTTGACAATGTATTATGCGATAGCTCCTTTACCCTTACACAGATACGTTTTAGGATATGAAAATTTGAAAGGCAATTCATGTAATGGAAATTTTTTTAGTTGCTCCATTTACTTAATTTTGAAAAAATAATAATCTCTTTTTGTTACTTGAAAATAAATTTGATGATGAATACAACATCAATGGCATTTTTTTGGGTCTCGAAGTGGGGATGTAACAGTTACTTAATTGTGGTTCTTTGGAATAATCACATAACAACTCAATGAAAGTCTTCTCTAGATCAATACAACTAAGTCAAAATAGGTTTGGCTATAACTCTTGATTCCTTGCTCCGATTAAAGTGTCCTTATAGTGTAACTTGACTAGAAAATTTTAATCTTTACAACGATACAAGTTTCATCATCTTCTTCATCACTTTTAAAAACTACAAACTTTGCCTTTTTTATGTAAAATTACCAAATTTCCCTTTGTTTAATCATTAGTTAAGTTATTAAATTTTACGGGGTATTACATTTAACAACTCTTAGAATACTATACAACTCTTATGAATGGGTAGTAATACTTTTTGGCATAATAGACACCCTTGCCCATAGGTAGTAATTTGACTTTTAATGGGTGGCTCAACATATTGATAGGTAGCTCCATTACCCATAGTCGACCCACCTTTTTGGATTGACAAGGGTGATTCCTCTAAGTTAGGCCACTTCCCAAGCATCTCCAACTTGCCTAGTCACCTCTTCGAGCCCCTGTATCTCCTTCGTTCCACTTTTGATTCACTTCATGTCATTGCATTCCTCTCTAACACTTTCAATACAATTTTCTCATCATGTCCTCAATTATAACATCTCTGTAATCTTCCATTCTCTAAACGGGACGAGTCAATTCAGTGGTAGTTCGACTTACCTAATCACTCTTTAATCGATTATATTTCTTTTGTCATAGCATGGCATTCGATGAAAATTTTCTTATTTTATTCTAAATGTTCTTGGCTATCTTCTGTTAGAATTTAGAGGCATTCTAATTATCTAGACCCCTTTGGGGTTCTATTCCCCAATGCTATTTGCTTACTAACTTAATCGTTTAGGAAAACCACTTTCAAATCACAGTAAATCCTATGTGATGGCTCAAAACCAGAGGAGATATTAACCATTTCTCTCACGAAGCCGTGGAGTACACTTCCAACACACAACCATCTCGTTAGTAAGGTTTTGCATAACACCCTTCTATGTTGAGTATCGAGACTCCAACGCGTTCGTAGCGATTTTCTAGACAATATTTATATATAGAGTTTTGAAAACGGAGTTAGTATGAAAAAGTTATTAAATTCTAAAGATTTGAAATCGAAAATAATTAAAAAAATATAAATATAGAAAGAAAAGAAAATTAAATAGGAAAATTCAACTGGTCGACGGCTTGGTTGGGATCGATCAACACCTGATGGTCGACCGCCAACGGGCGACCGATCGTGGGTGTCGGCTAGGGTTTTCCAAGGCCGAATGACCCATATTTTATATAATTTAATCAAACAGTCCAGATTGATTTCTACCCTTATAAATACAACGTTAACTTGAGACTTAGAACCCTAATCTAATCATGTACGCTCCAAAACTTTATCTCCCTCAAAACTCTCCTGTAACGACCCTGAATTATTGACATTTGAAATGTGAATATTTAATTGAGTTTAAATATTCGAATGATAGTTAATTTGAAATTCGAATATCATAATGAATTTGGCGATTTAATTATTGAATTTAATCATTAAATCTGGGTAAAAAATTGAATCTTCAGTTTTAAGCTGATTAAAAATAATTTCAATGCTTAGAAAATTCATATTTATAGTACTGAAGATAATAGAAGCTTCAGAATTGAATTTGAAACTGTTTTGTTCAGTTTTGAAATTTATCATTTAAATCGATATTTAAAAATAGTGTTCCGGGGCACAGTCTCGGAATTCGACGAAACTAGTTTCATTGGATCCGTAATATTGTATTATTATTGGATCTTAATTTTCGTAATGTTTGGAGTGATCGTTTGGCCGTACGATAAGCAAACGCGCTGAAATTAAATCAAAAATTTAATATTATATCTGGTCCAAAAAGCTATCTTCTCCATACGATCAAATTTGGAGTCGAAACCTTTTCCATTGTGTTCGGAATAGGCGTATAACATTATGGATGCCTAGCGGCACGTCTCGATAGGAAGTCAAAATTTTTGGTTGACTTTATCGAACGGTTTGAATTTGAATTTAAATTGAATATTTATACTTATCAATTTCAGTTGAAATTATATCTACATCAGCTGAAATTATGTCCCTTTCAATCACACGTCTCTTTTCTCCTCTGTAACACGCGTACTCAAAAGAAATTTCGTTCAAAAGGAAACAATGGCCGAAGCCTTTTCACTCAGAAAAAAAAAGAAAAACAAAACGAACGAAACGCTCTCGTTCAAAATCAAAACAATGGCCGCTCTCGTTCCAAAGAAACAAGCTTCCTTCGTTCTCCTACTTCTCTCTTCTTCATTGCAAACCAAAATCTCAATCCTTTCAAAACAAAGGGGATCGACCTTGTTCTTCCTCATTCGAATCGAAGCCTCCCAGATAAAAAAAGAAATAAAATCGAATCGCAGTCCTACAGTGGCACGCGACGCGAAGTGATGGTGGCGAAGCAGTGCCGCTCGCGTTCGTCGGCAAGTTGAGGGGAGGAGCTGTGGTCGAGCACGCGATGGCGTTCGCGATGGTGGCGTGCGATTGTCAGGTCAAGGTGGGTTCTCGAGCACGAGGTCAAGGCAGCGACGTCGAGTGGAATTGGGGGGCGGCTCAGATCGATGGCTTTCTTGCAGGCGCGAGCATGAGGCTGGGGTTAGCGTACGCGCACGCGTACGCGTGATGGATGGGTGGTCTCGATTTCGCGATGGAGCAGATCATTGGTAGTATGGATTTCGATCGGCTGTTAGGTCTAAAATTGATGGCGAAGTTCGTCGTTGCAGTGAGGTATCATTTTATCTTAATTTAATTAAATAAATGAAGGTGTAAAAAGAAAATAGTTACAGAGAAAAGAAATTGACAGTAAGATTTATAAAAAAATAATTTGTTTTGAAAATTTATATATATGTATATATATATAGTAAAGGAAGGGTATAATAGCAGACCTTTGAAGATATATATGAATTTTAAAAATATTTGAAGGTTTATATAAATTAGATTTTCGAAATCTATGAATTATTTGTTAATTAAAATTTTCAAATGGAAAATTAATTGATGGATTAGTTTTAATATTAATAAATTGTAAAAATTGTTTATACAAGGTTTGAAACCGTGAAGAAATGGTCAAAATGGGAAATGGATTGCAAAATAAAAGCAAAGGTGAGATATTCTCACTCAAACAAAGGGTTTTGTTAAATTTTAAATAGTTATATTTAAAATTATTGATTGTGTGCTTGAATGATAGTATATACATAGTAGTATATAACAATATATATATATTGGAATATGTATATATTGGAGTTGTTGATTTCCCGCATTATATAGCGGATGAGACCCTATGCGCCGCATAATAGCGGATGATATTTTATAAATCCCATATACCACGATATTCCACCTCGAAGTGGAATTGGTATTGTGCTAACATCTGTGGATGCAGGGAAACATGTTGGAGGGATCCAACTGGATTCCTCAAGTTATATGAATTTGTTTCATATGTTGTATGGATTTGTTTCATATGCTGTGTGATGATTTATTTATAATCTGTGAATGATTATATTTGCGATTGAATGTGTTGAAGGCTAAAGTTTAGCCGAATGTATTTTTGGTATCGATGGATACCAGAAATAAATGAAATTGGATTTTTGAAAATTAAAATTGGAAATTTTAAGTAAATTCTTTTGAAAGAATTGGTTGAATTTCAAAGAAGGAATTTTAAAAGCGTAAAGTTGATTTTTGTAATCTTATCGAATTATTTCCAAAATATGGGAAAAGATTTTTTATAAATGGATTTTGAATAGTATTATTCGAAAGCTGGGAAATTTATTTAAAATGGAATTTTAAAGGGTTTGGAAGAGATAAAGGAATTTATTTTAAAAGGTGATTAATTTCTAGAAATCAAACTTGTAATTGATTTGGTGTTTAAAAATAAATCCTGGGAAATCCATTCTAAAATCAATTTGGGATTTGAAATAAACTTGGAAGTCAATTTGAAAGTTGATTTGGTGTTGAAAGTGAGTATTTGAGAAATCGATTTGAAAATCGTATAAGAAGTGAATATTTGGGAATTCCGAATAGAATTTATAAAGGAAAGGGAAATTTGTTTTAAAAATAAACATTGATTTATTTTTAAAGTGTGGAAATAAATTTACAGATTTGGGATGTAAATTTGAAATAAATCGATAAGGATTTATTTAATTGGTTTAAATGGACCCTTTTGTGATGAAGTGTGAAAATGTGATTTGAAATTTGTTTTCAAATATTGAAGTGTGGAAAATATATATCTTGTGAAGATATTTTGAAATTTAATAATTTAGGAAAAATTATTTAAATTGGTTGATTGTTGTGAATGTTGTTGATAGTTAAATAACCGACTATCAATATTGCCTTTGAAATGGCACTTTATTTGTTTTTAAAACAAACGCTCATTATTCGGTTAAGCCGGGAGAGGACCTTGTGTCATATAACCCATTCCGAATAGTGATACGTCGTGAATGGACATTATTTGAAGACCGGTGTGAAGACTGGGTATTTTCGAAAATGAAAGGACAACCTGTCGAATGTCTCTGCACCGAGTTGCTCCGGTATAGATATTTATATCACTCTTCTTGTGATGGGAAGTTCGGACGTGATTAGTGAATACTCGGATTGCAAGGGCTTCTTTGAAAGTGCCTTTGGTTCCGTTCGATCCCGGAACGGACTTGTCTGGATGTGTGTCTGACATTACACTTTGAGATGTAAAGCTGGTTTCTATCAAATACATTTCTGTTGGTGGCGGAGAATTTATTCTCTTAGCTTAACACCCTTCTTTGAGACGTACGAGCTCAGAGGTTATGTAGTTGATGGTTACTAGTGATACATTCCCAATTTGGTAATGTGGCATACGAAGTGATGTTGATCATTTGTTGATCAAAGCGTGGCTTTGTGAAAAAGCGTGGCTTTGTTAAAAAGCGTGGCTTTGTTAAAAAGCATGGCTTTGTGAAAAAGCGTGGCTTTGTGGACGAGACTTCGTTGAGCCTCACAACCCTGAAATGATCGAAACAGGAATGTTGGGACAAGGTTTTTAGGGGTCGCGCCCCTAGGGTATGTCATTTCCTTCTGGATAAGAGGTGATATCATGGCATGAAGCATAGATATTTTACCTATGTTGATGCTGCACATTTATTATACTTTGTGGTTGTTGCTTTTTGGTTGAGGATCCTCGGATAAAGGTCGGTAATGACCGGGGGATGGCATACTTGTGTGTTAGTTACCTAGTTACAGCTGTATAGCGTGAGGTAGCGTCCGTGTGTTGGTTACCTAGTTACAGCTATACAGCGTGAGGTAACGTCGGCCTTGTGTATGCAGAGATCCGGTTAGGTTCTCGGGGCGTCTTTCCAGAGGCGTTTCCATTTCGGTGTAAAGAAGTTCTTTTGCCTGACCATTTGTTGGAAATCCAAAGAAACAATACGAACCCTGTACGGTTTTAGTTGTATAACCTGCTATGGAATGTGGCGGTAACCTGCTATTGAACATAGTAGCTATAGTAGGCATACAATAATGGTTGTATGTTGGCTAAGATTGATATTATACTTTCGAAACACTACGCCATAGATTGCATACTGCAACACCGAAGAAGTGATGCAGGATGTGCCAAAAAATGTTGCTGAAGGCTAAAAAAGGGCAAAGGCAACACTTTCTCGGTGTTGCATTTTGCCGCGTTGCCGCAGACCTCAAAGGCAACATTTTGACTATCTAAGGCAACATAAGAAATATTGTTGCAATAGAATCCTATTTGGGTCTATAGCAACATCCATAGGTGCATGTAGCAACATTCAAAAATGTTGCTATAGATATTAATTTTCTGAATTTGTGGGACCCACAATGTAGAGCATATTTGATTTTTTAATAGAAATAAATATTTATTTAATAAAATGCTATTGCACAGAATTTGATATTTAAACAGTAATTTATTTCAATAAATATTTTATTTCAACATTTGAAATAGTACAAATTCCTGACTCCACTATTTTACAATTCAATGATATATAACACTGATATTCACATATACAGATATTCCTCACTACATCACTCAGTTCACTCATTACATATGCAGTTTCAATTTATACAGACACCGATAAATATATGCCGAGCCGAAGGCGAGCCGAGTGCCGAGCCGAAGGCGAGCCGAAAAGCGGGTCTGGGCGCAGCGCCGGCGGGGGTCCGGGGCACCGCAGTCCCGGCGGGGATCGACCTTCTTTGAAACCACCCTTCACCATATTACAACTTTCCCAAACTTCCCAAATTTCACCAACCTTCAATACTCTATAAACAGCAGAACACTCACCAAACTTAGCTGTAATAATCATCAAGCAAATAATTGTAAGTAAATCCGCAAATAATTTCAACCAACAACACCATCACTCCATCAATAACAGAAGTTTCAAAAGAATGAGGTGTGTACACACCTACATTTGTTGGCAACGATGTGAATAGCAAGGTCCATTTGTTAGAGGCCAAGGAAAGCAGCTGTCCAGTATAAATCAGAATTATCAGTAGCACTAATAGAGGCATATTGTCGAACATCTTGAGCCCGCTCACAACCCAAACCGACTTCTGCAGAAATCTGTGCATCAAAACTTATAACCATGGCATAGTTAATATTAAAAACAAAATCACATATAGTAAACTTCAGTATTTCAATCATTCGACGCATACACAGAGATGAACAATACTTAAGATTGCAGAATTGCTTTGTTCTTATCTAAAACTATCTAAATTGAGGCGAAGGGCATGGAATATCATTGGAAAAACCAAAACCAGATGAATTGCATAGCATACTCTAACCATGTCGCTTATAAGGTACGAATATGGGATACCAAGGTCGGTATCGTAATTTGCCAGTACGTCCTGAAGGGTCGATTCGCCAAA
This sequence comes from Allium fistulosum, assembly GCA_030737815.1. NCBI lineage: Eukaryota > Viridiplantae > Streptophyta > Magnoliopsida > Asparagales > Amaryllidaceae > Allium > Allium fistulosum. The sequence goes on along the minus strand of CM060906.1, from coordinate 248,158,492 downwards.
GAGGAGGATGCAGAAGAAGCTCGTGGCCATGTAAACGATACAACATAGAGCTATAGAAGTTTGCGATATCGGTCTTATTTGGGATGAATCCTCGAGTTCGTTGTTTATGCTGTGCACTGCATAAACATCGATTAATGGTTAACAGTGTTTTTAATCAAGAAATTAAAGTATCGATTTTAAAGTATGCTTTACCATTGAAATTGCAGCTATATGCATTGACAAGAACAGGAAAAGCTGTAAACAAGTTAAAGAAAGAAGACGCATCGATTGTTTTAGGAAACAGTCGCGGCATGTTGGCAAGCAGCAGCGAAATTGGGGTGAGAACAAAATGGGAACGAAAATATGATTTGGAAATTAGGGATTTGGAAATTGGGGATTTGGAAATTGGGGATTTGGAAATTGGGGATTTGGAAATTGAGGGTGAGAACGAAATGGTATGAAAAGTAAAGCGGGAAAACGAAATTTCTGGGCAAATTGCAGTGGTGATCCATTTTAACAACCAGATTAAATGTAGGCCGTTGGATCGTATTCACGCGGATTGCTAATTTTATTAATTTTTTAATTTGAAAACATCTATAGCTACTGCAACATCTTGTTGATGCCTATGCTAACACCTTGAAGCGAGTGTTGTAATAGACAAAAATCAGCATACCTATCGTTACATTATAGCTAGCAACACCATGTAATTTCGTTGCAGTAGGCCATCTATGGCGTAGTGAAATGTTTTCCACACTAGACATTAATAATAATATCAACTGATTTTGCGTAGTAAGCATTTTTGACTATCATAAGGGGAAATCTCCTTAAATTCTGCGTTTGCATTGTGTGTGTGGCGGGAGGCCTTATGGTAGTTTCATTTTCCAAAAGCATTGCGAAGTTGTTTTATTTTCTTTGTGAAAATAACTGTTTTACGATCTCACACCAGTCACCATGACTGGCCTGGAGTTTATTGTTCCCTTTCTAAACTTTGGGTGCCCAAAATTTTCCACACGGGCAGTCTAGAGTTATGTTATCAGGATATTCTGGATATTCTGGAGCTTTGGAGGCAAGCTGGATGGCGAGACGTACTCCCGTACTTGTTTATTTATTCCGCTGTGTATTCTGTATGAGGACAAGTTTATGTAACTGTCCATTGTTGTATTGAGTTGTATATTGACTCTGATTGATGGATGTATAAACTGATATAGTTCTTTGTTTAAAAGACTAGTGATTATCTATTATATATTGTTCCGCTGCGAATGTGAGATTATGATATTGTTACTGTTTTTGTTTTTCTGTTCTTTCTTTTCTTTTGTCTTCTTCTACCTCTTCTTTTTAACCCTAATGGTTCGGTTTTCCGGCATTCGATTGCGTGGCATTTGATACAGTGGACGTATTAATGTCGAGTTTCGAGCGTCGAAAAGTCGAGTCGTTACAATTGATATCAGAGCTGTTGGTTAAGCGACAACCCTGGCTCTGTTGGGTGTTACTCATTAGAGATAGAGTCGGTAGTACTCTAGAATGAGTGTGATTGTAATAATAGATATGAGTGCGTATTTGTTAGTGAATACAAAATTTGTTTTGTATTGTGTTGACTTATCGGTTGATTGTTTATAGATTCTGGTCGATGCAGTCTGGCCAACTATAATCGATAGGGATTTCTAAACTCTTAAACAAGATAAACTGACACGGTATTGTTTAAAATAGGGTAAATGAAATAATTTTACCCAAAACTATTTTTGTATAGAAAAGAAATGATTTTCTATGAATTATTATGGTATATGGATGCTTGGTTGTTAGGAAAAGTTAATATTGAATTATTATCATTGTTATATGGAAATTGAATAAGAAATAATGATATAACCAAAGATTGGAGATAAATTCCTTTAACAAATGAAATTTAAAAATATGAATTGAAAGTATAAGGAAATGAGTTCATATACGAATGGGATTTGTAAATGTAATTGTAAATGTGGTTTATAATTGGAAATAGAATTCCAGGAAGATATTTGAAAATAAATTCATTAATGGAATGAAATTGGTAATGTGGATTTATAAATGTGCTTTATAAATTGAAGTGAGATGCCAGAGTAATTTTTGAAATACGAATGAAAGAATTTGGATTGAAATTTCAAAATTAGTTTTGAAATGTGAGTAATTGTTAAAAAGACTCTAGAATTTCTTTAAAATGAAATGGAATGTAAATAAGTTTGATAACTTATAAAATATTTGAAATTTGATTGGAATAAGATTCAAATTGAAAGGAATGAATTTGTGAATGAACAAATGAGGTTATATTTGTAAATAAATGAATTGGAATTGAATAATGAAGTGAGATTTGATTTGAATCAAGTGAATAAAAGTCCAAACTTGGAAGAAAATAAAATAAAATGGATTGAATTCAAGTAAACTGACTTGATAATTTATTGATTCATGAAATAATGAATTGGTTGAATTAAAGTTGAGATTGTGAGCTAAATTTGAAAATGGTTTGAATTTGCATATAAATTCAAGTAAGTAGTAAAAATAAATTGAATTTTCCTTGATAATGATAAAATAAATTCGAGATGAATTGATAATGGAAATTTGAAATTTAAAAAAAGGATAAGTGAATATACTAATTGAATTAAATTAGTAGATGGAATGGGTTTGATTAAATGAGTTGTAAATCACTTGAAGTAAATGGAAATGGTATGTGAATTAGTGGTAAGCAATTTAATTTGTATCGAAACCTTATGAATTGCTAATGGAAATTATTTTGAGTGTTTTGCTTATGGAAACTATATGTTTACTGTTGAGAATAAATGAAATGTTAATAGATTTCCTATATTTGTCACTTACGTGTTTAAACTGAGTAAGTGCAGGTTTTTGGAAGCCGTTTGGCTGCATTTTGGTTGCGCAAAATGCTAAATAAATAAGCCGCTTTGCTTAAAATGCTAATAAAGGTACGCCTACGCAATAAAAAAAAGGAAATATGAACTGTTTTTGCTTTTCCGACCGAGTGGGTCGATGTATATATATTTCTATCTTTTGTCAAATGGCAAAAGCTCCTCCGTACAAAGGAGACTCCGCCAAAATTTTCTGAAAATTTTGGGAGTTAGAAAAAAATTGAAATTTTTGGAAATTTTCAGTAACGATAAATGATGTCAAATTTGAATTTGAGATAAAGGTGAATAAAACTCAATATTCAGAATTAGAAGATGAATCGAATTCAAGTAAAATTCGAAATGAAAATCTGAATGAAAAAAAAATTTGGAAATAAAAGTATTGAGATTTGAAATGAATTTTTGGTTTTTGAAGATAAAATGAATTCAAATAGAATTGAAATTGTAAATTGAATTCAAATGGAATTGGAAATGCAAAGTTAAATGGAAATGGAAATGAATATATAACTTTGTCAATGAAGTGAAAATAAATATAAGAAGTATGTAAATACTTATGTTGAACTTAAGAAAATAAAGAATGAAATTCTTAAGTAAATTTGGGATTGGGAATCCAATAAGTAAATTTGGAAATTATTGTTAAGTAAAGTATACAGGGATTGTATAGACTATAGGAAAATGGAATTGGATTTTGATTTCGAAGATGAATTTAAATTGCTCGACAATAAGGTATGTATTTAAATTTCAGTATGAAATTTGATGGGATTTTGATTTTTCCATTTGGCATTTTCTTTTTCTATTGGGATTTGAGAGCCCGTAGGGACATTTTGTAGTCGTACCGAGTTAGCCACGCAAAGGAGACATTGGCAAAAAATTTCGAAAATTTCGAGAGTTAGAAAATTTTTGAGAAAATTTTGAATTCAAAATTTGAATTTGAAATGGAAATTCAAATTGTTAAGAAAACCATATTATTTCGAACTTATGGTTGATTGTGGAAAATTAGTTAAAGTAATGATGATCTTTAATAAAAAGATTCGAGTTGATAATTTGATAAAATTGTTTGGTTTTGGAAAATGATAAACGGGTATGGGAGCATTCTTCTTGACTTGTAATTTCGGGACGAAATTCTTTTAAGTGGGGAAGATTGTAACGACCCTGAATTTTTGACATTTGAAATGTGAATATTTAATTGAGTTTAAATATTCGAATGATAGTTAATTTGAAATTTGAATATCAGAATGAATTTGGCAATTTAATTATTTAATTTAATCGTTAAATCTGGGTAAAAATTTGTATCTTCAGTTTTAAGCTGATTAAAAATATTTTCAAGGCTTAGAAAATTCATATTTATAGTATTGAAGATAATAGAAGCTTCAGAATTGAATTTGAAACTGTTTTGTTCAGTTTTGAAATTTATCGTTTAAATCGATATTTAAAAATAGTGTTCCGGGGAACAGTCTCGGAATTCGACGAAACCAGTTTCATTGGATCCGTAATATTGTATTATTATTGGATCTCAATTTTCGTAATGTTTGGAGTGATCGTTTGGCCGTACGATAAGCAAACGCGCTGAAATTAAATCGAAAATTTAATATTATATCTGGTCCAAAAGGCTATCTTCTCCATACGATCGAATTTGGAGTCAAAACCTTTTCCATTATGTTCGGAATAGGCGTATAACATTATGGACGCTTAGCGGCACGCCTCGATAGGAAGTCAAAATTTTTGGTTGACTTTATCGAACGTTTTGAATTTGAATTTAAATTGAATATTTATACTTATCAATTTCAGTTGAAATTATATCTACATCAGCTGAAATTTTGTCCCTTTCAATCACACGTCTCTTTTCTCCTCTATAACACGCGTACTCAAAAGAAATTTCGTTCAAAAGGAAACAATGGCCGAAGCCTTTTCACTTAGAAAAAAAAACGAACGAAACGCTCTCGTTCAAAATCAAAACAATGGCCGCTCTCGTTCGAAAGAAACATGCTTCCTTCGTTCTCCTACTTCTCTCTTCTTCATTGCAAACCAAAGTCTCGATCCTTTCAAAACAAAGGGGATCGACCTTGTTCTTCCTCATTCGAATCGAAGCCTCCCAGATAAAAAAAGAAATAAAATCGAATCGCAGTCCTACAGTGGTACGCGACGCGAAGTGATGGTGGCGAAGCAGTGCCGCTCGCGTTCGTCGGCAAGTTGAGGGGAGGAGCTGTGGTCGAGCACGCGATGGCGTTCGCGATGGTGGCGTGCGATTGTCAGGTCGAGGTGGGTTCTCGAGCACGAGTTCGGGGCAGCGACGTCGAGTGGAATTGGGGGGTGTAACAACCCGGGTTTTTCTAACACGAAAAAACCGGACCAATTTAGTTAAGAAGAAGAGGTAGAAGAAGAAAAATAGAAAACAACAGCAGAATCTCACATACGCAGCGGAATAAAATATAATATATATCAACAGATCTTTACACAAATCAAACTGTATCTGTATCTATATATATACATCCAAATACATCATCAGAGTACGTCACATCAATATCATACAACTGAATACACAGCGGAAAATAATAGCAAGTACGAGAGTACGTATCGTCATCCAGCTCGTCTCCTGAGCTCCACATCATCATATCCTGTAACCTATAATACTCGGTCTGACCCGAGCATCATATAAAACAATACCCGAGTCAGTCTGGAAAACCAGCGTGAGAAAATTACACTCAAATTGATTATTAAAGTTTCAAAATCCTTTGAAAACAAAAGCATCTCGTAAGACCACGCCACAAATAAACATGTCGGGTTTTTTCCTTACGATAGCTAAAACACTTTATATCAAAATCCTCTGATATTATAATAGTGTCTACAGAAAGTAAAATATAATCTAGCTGAAATGCTTGCATCTCACGTTTCAGCAATAGTTGGGCACAATCAAAACCGTACAGGCACGTAGGGAGAATGGATTTCCAACGAATGACTAGGCACTGGGGTACCACCTGTCACAGTACGTGGCCTAGATCACCGTACCGAGGAGTACGCCCGCTCCTCTGCAACACAAGGCCGGAACCATCCCTTACTGGATGATCCCGAATAAAATCACCCCACGGTTGGGATCAGCAACCGCACCACTAAGCCGAAATAAAAAGGGACATCTAGACAGGGATGACCTTACCCTCCAGTGGGAGCTACCCACGAAGCCTTGCTGCATAACCCCTGATTTTCAGTCATTCCCGGTTGATGAGGTTCGAGGCTAAACGATACCTTTTTAGAGAACATATCCCTTAGAATGCCCATCGTCCGCTGACGATGTTTCGCAAGCATTCGTCCATACCAGTCCGTCCCGGGTTCGAACGGAACCGAAGGCACTATTCCTACTACATCCATTTTGGAAATATCCGCAGGATTAGTAGCGACTAGCCCTTGCACTTCACAGCTCCATCTTCGACTCCGAAGTCGTTACACGAAACGTACAAACCGGATCGAAGTGGTATTCGAGTCTCCAGACCTAGAATCCCGGTATACGGAAACTCGATCCCGGTCTCTTCAAAACGATCAGCGCATTGGCCAATATTGATAGTCGGTTATTTAACTATCAATTAACATCCACAAGCAATCATCACATAATAAATAATTTCCCACATTATTTATTTGCCCAAATATCTTTCCAAGATATATTTCCAAATTTTCAAACTCCTTTTGAAAACAATTTCAAACAGTTTCCGCTTACGGAATACATTTCCAAATATTTATTTCTCTGAAACACCAAGTACAAAACATTTTTAGATTTTAAAATAATTTTAAAACACTTTATTTTAAAATATATTTTATAACATTGAAATCAAACTACTTTAATACTTTATTAAAAATATATACTTTAAAATAAACCACTTTATAAATATAAACTAAATTTCTCCTTTAAAACAGAATAGCAAATCACTTTTATATAATTACTACAATAATAGATTTTTAAAATATACCTACTTTGAAAATTAACATTTAGAAATAATTAATTTTCTAAAACATGCTTTTTAAAACATACTTAAAAGTTTTAACTTATATTTAAAATTGCTTTGAAAACGTACTTGGCTATCCAGAGAAATACACTTCTCATTTCCATCTTAAAAATAAATCAATATTTATTTTTAAACCAAACCATATTTTTTTATAAATTCCCACCTTGAATTTATATTCAAATACCCACTGATATTTTATTTTACTTTATAAACCCAGTTTATATTTCCAAAATCTCACTCCTCTTTTAAAATTTCAATTTTAAACAACTAAATCAATTTCCAATTGATTTTCCAATTTACTTTACTTTACTTTGAAATAAATTTCCTTTACTACTTCATTTATTTCAAAATACATTAACTTTTAGATTTATTCCTTTATTTGAGTTAAAACTCTTTTTAACTAAAAATACAAATTTTAAACTTCCAAAATTCCTTCTTTAGCCTTTAATTAAATTTAATCCTTACATTCAAAATAAATCCTTTATTCTTTAAATTTAATATCATTTTAGTTTAAAGTTAATATTTCCTTTGTTATTTCGAAATTCCCTTATTCCAATTCACTTGAATTATTTACTTAAATTTTTCTCTTTTATTTCTTCCAAAATCCAATTCAATATATTTTGATAACTCCTTTTATTGAAATATTCAATCCAACCATATCATCCAATATTTCAATCATCAATAAAATCATCACAGGATATCAATATTCATAGAACAGAATATTAAATAATCTAAATAATTTTGAGGAATCCAGTTGGATCCCTCCAACCTGTTTCCCTGCATCCAAAGACGTTAACACAATACCAATTCCACTTCGAGTGGAATATCGCGGTATATGGGTTTTATATAATATCATCCGCTATTATGCGGCGCATAGGGTCTCATCCGCTATATAAATGCGGGAATATCAACAACTCAAATATATACATATGCCAATATGTATATATTGCTATATACTACTATATATATATAATATAGCATATTCAATCAATGCAATCATCCAATCAATTATTTAAATTTAACCATTAAATTTAAAATAAAATTCAACTGAGTGAGATTAACTCACCTTTGATCTATTAGCATCTCATTTCCAATTGAGCTTGCTTCCTTCTCGAATTTTAAACCTTGAATAACATTATACGATTTATTAATATTTGAACTTACCAAACAATTCATTACCACTTAATAGGTTTAAATTTTAACTTATAATTTGATTTAACCCAATTTTCCCTCTATATAAAATTTTATCAACAAAACACATATCTATATTATTATTTTTAAACAACAGCAGTTTATTTAGTGTATACATAAATCACTATTAAATAAAACCTACTGTTATCTTATTATTTCCTTCTGTAAATAACAAACAGTATTTTGTTTATTGTAAAACTTCCTTCCTTAATATATATATCTGAATTAAGTTAAATTAAATGATAAAAGAAATATACCTACAGGAACGAACTCAGATGACCTTTACGACCTAACCGGCTCGAGCTCGACACTCCTGCCAACCTACAAATCAGCTGCATCCATCGAGCTACCAGCCCCTGCTCATCGTCCACCAAGCCCCCAAACCAATACGAGCCTCACTTCGACGATGCGCAGAACCCCATAGCACCGCCCTACCATCGCCACGAACGCGATCCAAACCCTAAGCCCATTCGCCACTGGAACCCTAACTCCGATCGAATGCTCCCCACTCGAGCTCAAGCTCACAGCCACACTTGTACTTCATGACGACGACTCGGTGACCCAGCGTCGATTGAACGACTCGCGACAACTCCTAAAGGTGAAACCCTACTCACGAAAACGTCCTCCTTCACGCGAATCAAACTCGCGATGTCCCAATCCCTTCGAGCAGCCAAGAAATCGAATACGAATTTGATCTCCCCCTTTTGCTCTTAAATTCGAACGCGAGTTGCACGAGCTCTCCTAGAACGAGAAGGAAACTGGTTCGGTTCGATTTTGACTTAGGTTTACAATTAAGTAGATGAGGTATTATGAAGGAGAAGGAACGAACGAATCTCGTTCGAAATCTTTTTTTTTTTCAAACTGAAAGGTAGAGGAGAGGAGAGGAACTCGATCTCTTTTTATTTTTATAATACGTGACTTCCATCAGAAGGAAAAAGAAGGAAACACGTGTATGCGATTAGAAAAAAAATAGGTGCCACGTTTCAGAAGACACTGTAGAGTGGTTTGGAAAAGAAAAGAATAAGGATGTAGATAAGGATTTTGTTCAAATATTATATTTGAATTTAAATTTTCGATATAAATTTCTGCGCGTTCCTATATCGTACGCTCCCACATCAACTCCAAATACTACAAAAATTGAAATCCGATAATAATACAATATTACGGATCCAATGGAACTGGTTTCGTCGCATTCCGAGACTGTGCCTCGGACGGCTATTTTTAAATTCAATTTCAACGATATATTTTAAAAACTGAACAAAACTCTTTAAAATTCCATTTTAAAAGTTATATCATCTTCAGTATTAACAATATAAATTTTCTGAACCTTTGAACTATTTTAACAGGCTTAAAATCGAGATTCCATATTTTACCCAATCCCGATAATTAAATTTAATAATTAATTATCCAAATAAATACTGTATATTTGAAATTAAAGTTAAAATTTAACCTTCGAATATTTAAAATAAATTAAATATTCCCATTTCAAATATACAAAAATTCCGGGTCGTCACATTCCTCCCCCCTTAAAAGAATTTCGTCCCCGAAATTACTAGTTAAGAGAAATGATTCGATACCCGTTCTTTTTCCCAATCCAAATAGTTTTAACAACTTTCCATAACAATTCTTTTATTAATGATACACTAATCATCCTTTAACTTCCCAAACTTATTCATAAGTTCAACCCATACCACCTGCTTATCCATTCAAATTTAAATTTGAATTCAAATTTTAATTTATCAAAATTTTCCAAAATTTTTCTAACTCCCTAAATTTCCGAAAAATTTCGCCAGCGTCTCCTTTGCGCGGCTAGCTCGGTACTACTACCAAATGGCTTTACGGCCTCCCAATCTCAAAAAGAAAACAAAAAGCCAAGTGGCTGGATCCAAAACCCAATCAAATTTCATATAGAAATTCAAATACATACCTTTTCGACGGGCCATTAAATTTTATCTTCTAAAATCAAAAATCCCAATTTATCCATTGCTTTTATACCCTGTATATCCTACTAAGCAATAATATTCAGTTGCAGTTCCAAAACCATTTTATACGTTAATGTACAAATTTCAATATTGGTCTTACTTAAGCTCGTACGACGCACATATATCATCCGTACGCAAAATCAAATTTGATCGCTCACTCGATCACACAATTTCACTTCCGAACTAGTATCGTCCACCCGACTTCCTAGTGCGGACTCAGATCTGGTTCCTTGATCAGAAACCGTCATTCTCCTTGCATAGCCACCAACTATGATAGAGAATATCCAGAATCAATCAACAATCCATATCCAGGTTCGCCGTTGAAAATCGAGTGAAAAATCCTGATTCGGATCGATAAAACTATCTCGAAATTCTGTGTTCGACATCTGGACCAAATAGCTATGCGAATAAAATAATATACGTACATCTTACGTATAAATTCCAATTGATTATCAGTTATATCAATTCTCTTTTATTCACATTCATTTTGATTGTTATCCCCTTATTCACAACTATCCTATTTCACAACTTCAGTTTTAGTCTTCATTCAACTATTCACTTAGTATATATATATATATCTTTTCCAAAATTACTAAGTATATTTCCAATACCAATTTTCTTAAGAATTTCATTCTTCAATTTTTAAGTTCAATATAAATTTTCTTATATTTATCTACTTCTTCACCACTGAAGTGTATATATTCAAATCGAATTCCAATTTCATATGAATTTCAATTTACTTCAATTTACCACTTCATTTCAAATATAAATACTTATTCCATTTGATTTCAATTTGGCTTTCACCCGAATATTTAATTAGTTGCACTACTAATTAATTTAAATTTCAATTAACAGTTTATTCGCAAACTTCACTTCTTTAGTTCCCTCAATTTCACTTATCCTTACATTTACATTTGAATTAGATTCCAATATCCAGTTCCAATTTCATTTGCTAACCAACTTAAATCATTTGTCGTTAAATGAAAATTTTCAAAAATTTCAAAAAATTTCTAACTCCCAAAATTTACGAAAAATTTTGGCAGAGTCTCCCTTGTACGGAGGGACTTCTGCGATATCGCAGGATGCACAAATACATATATACATCGGCCTCAGGCCGGAAATCACAATATATCAATATAAACAGTTCATATTTCCTATTTCAAATTCTTTTGCGTAAGCGTACCTCATTTTTAGCATTTTAAAGCAAGCGGCTTATTATTTAGCAATTAGTGCAACCCAAAATCAGCTATACGGCTTCCCCGAACCTGTACTTACTTAATTTAAAGATGTAAGTGCCAAAATCATGCAACTTAACAACATTTTTCATATTTAACTAGCAACATAAGCGTTTTAATAAGCAATGCAAGTTAAACAACACTTATAAGCAATTTATAGGGTTCCACCCTTAATTTAAATTGTTTACAACTCAATTCTCACATTCGATTCATTTTAGTAAAACAACCTCATATTTAATTCAGTTGATCTCAAAATTAATCTATTTAACTTCTATCAACTTATAGAATTTTAACTCCCTTGTTTACGTCAAACGACGCTTTATTTAATGCAGCTCCTTCCATATCCATATGAATAAATGATTATTTGAGTTTTACAACCAATTTGAATTGATTCCAATTCAATTTATTTTAATTCCATTACACTTATAATTTAATTGGTAAATTCACTGAATCCAATATAAATTCTAATCCGCATTTGATAATTTATTTCTGAATTGTATTTTATTACTAACAAGTCTACTTCAATCCATTTCTACTTACTTGCAATTATTTACAATTCAAATTATCACTATTATACTTCAACTCCATTATTCATTCACACTTTTACTTTTATTACCAAATCCAAATTCCATTAACATATTTGATTTACTAATTTATTCCAAATTAGTTTACTTCCATTTTAACCAATACAATATTTGATTTTTATCCTTACAAATCACCCTAGTTAATCTCCTCGGGTTTTATAATTCAAGTACTGGATCTTATTCATTCCCAAAATACCAAACAAATTTATTTACTTAGCTATAACTTCCCATTCAAGCCACAATTAATTTAATTTTTCCAATAAATTTAATTCCTTTACCATTATCCAAGCTAAATTTAATTTAACCCAAATCTCTATTCCAAACTGCACATCTCTTATTCATCTTACTCTTACTTGTTAATGTAAGGATTTTAATTTCACTCAATATTATTTATAATTCAACTGAATTTCATTACAATTTAATTTTATTTAACTTAACTTCGGTCAAATCATATTATTCTCTTAATATCATTTCCATCACAATTTATTTCAATTCGATTCCAACAATCCAAATACAACTGGATTTATTTTCTCAGTTTGCTTCAAATCCAACTCAAAATTAAACTTAGTTTAAGCTCATTTGTCTCAACTTAATTTTATTTCTCCATCTGATTCAAATAAAGATTTAGAATTCTTATGTACCCGGCTTTTAGTTTCAATTCAATTTGAAATCTCCACTTATTCCATTAGTTAAGTAAATCATTCCGATTTTACAATCTTACCATATTTTTTTCAATTTTAATTTGTCAGAATATTTTCATCCAAACATCCAAATATAAAATAATTTAAGGAAATATTTCTTTTATATCAAAATACATTTTTCGGGTAAAATTATTTCATCTACCCGTTTCAAAACAATATTGTGTCGAATTGTTCTATTCGAGTGTTTAGAAACCCCTTCGATACAGTTGCGCAGACTGTGCCGACGAAGGTTCATATGCCACTCAATAAATCAACCAACATAATATAAAACCATTTTATATTCACTAACAAATACGCGCTCATATCTATTAATACTCTCAAAATTCCCACCAGAGCCAAGGTTATCGCTAGCCTAAGCTCTGATACCAAGTGTAACAACCCGGGTTTTTCTAACACGAAAAAACCGGACCAATTTAGTTAAGAAGAAGAGGTAGAAGAAGAAAAATAGAAAACAACAGCAGAATCTCACATACGCAGCGGAATAAAATATAATATATATCAACAGATCTTTACACAAATCAAACTGTATCTGTATCTATATATATACATCCAAATACATCATCAGAGTACGTCACATCAATATCATACAACTGAATACACAGCGGAAAATAATAGCAAGTACGAGAGTACGTATCGTCATCCAGCTCGTCTCCTGAGCTCCACATCATCATATCCTGTAACCTATAATACTCGGTCTGACCCGAGCATCATATAAAACAATACCCGAGTCAGTCTGGAAAACCAGCGTGAGAAAATTACACTCAAATTGATTATTAAAGTTTCAAAATCCTTTGAAAACAAAAGCATCTCGTAAGACCACGCCACAAATAAACATGTCGGGTTTTTTCCTTACGATAGCTAAAACACTTTATATCAAAATCCTCTGATATTATAATAGTGTCTACAGAAAGTAAAATATAATCTAGCTGAAATGCTTGCATCTCACGTTTCAGCAATAGTTGGGCACAATCAAAACCGTACAGGCACGTAGGGAGAATGGATTTCCAACGAATGACTAGGCACTGGGGTACCACCTGTCACAGTACGTGGCCTAGATCACCGTACCGAGGAGTACGCCCGCTCCTCTGCAACACAAGGCCGGAACCATCCCTTACTGGATGATCCCGAATAAAATCACCCCACGGTTGGGATCAGCAACCGCACCACTAAGCCGAAATAAAAAGGGACATCTAGACAGGGATGACCTTACCCTCCAGTGGGAGCTACCCACGAAGCCTTGCTGCATAACCCCTGATTTTCAGTCATTCCCGGTTGATGAGGTTCGAGGCTAAACGATACCTTTTTAGAGAACATATCCCTTAGAATGCCCATCGTCCGCTGACGATGTTTCGCAAGCATTCGTCCATACCAGTCCGTCCCGGGTTCGAACGGAACCGAAGGCACTATTCCTACTACATCCATTTTGGAAATATCCTCAGGATTAGTAGCGACTAGCCCTTGCACTTCACAGCTCCATCTTCGACTCCGAAGTCGTTACACGAAACGTACAAACCGGATCGAAGTGGTATTCGAGTCTCCAGACCTAGAATCCCGGTATACGGAAACTCGATCCCGGTCTCTTCAAAACGATCAGCGCATTGGCCAATATTGATAGTCGGTTATTTAACTATCAATTAACATCCACAAGCAATCATCACATAATAAATAATTTCCCACATTATTTATTTGCCCAAATATCTTTCCAAGATATATTTCCAAATTTTCAAACTCCTTTTGAAAACAATTTCAAACAGTTTCCGCTTACGGAATACATTTCCAAATATTTATTTCTCTGAAACACCAAGTACAAAACATTTTTAGATTTTAAAATAATTTTAAAACACTTTATTTTAAAATATATTTTATAACATTGAAATCAAACTACTTTAATACTTTATTAAAAATATATACTTTAAAATAAACCACTTTATAAATATAAACTAAATTTCTCCTTTAAAACAGAATAGCAAATCACTTTTATATAATTACTACAATAATAGATTTTTAAAATATACCTACTTTGAAAATTAACATTTAGAAATAATTAATTTTCTAAAACATGCTTTTTAAAACATACTTAAAAGTTTTAACTTATATTTAAAATTGCTTTGAAAACGTACTTGGCTATCCAGAGAAATACACTTCTCATTTCCATCTTAAAAATAAATCAATATTTATTTTTAAACCAAACCATATTTTTTTATAAATTCCCACCTTGAATTTATATTCAAATACCCACTGATATTTTATTTTACTTTATAAACCCAGTTTATATTTCCAAAATCTCACTCCTCTTTTAAAATTTCAATTTTAAACAACTAAATCAATTTCCAATTGATTTTCCAATTTACTTTACTTTACTTTGAAATAAATTTCCTTTACTACTTCATTTATTTCAAAATACATTAACTTTTAGATTTATTCCTTTATTTGAGTTAAAACTCTTTTTAACTAAAAATACAAATTTTAAACTTCCAAAATTCCTTCTTTAGCCTTTAATTAAATTTAATCCTTACATTCAAAATAAATCCTTTATTCTTTAAATTTAATATCATTTTAGTTTAAAGTTAATATTTCCTTTGTTATTTCGAAATTCCCTTATTCCAATTCACTTGAATTATTTACTTAAATTTTTCTCTTTTATTTCTTCCAAAATCCAATTCAATATATTTTGATAACTCCTTTTATTGAAATATTCAATCCAACCATATCATCCAATATTTCAATCATCAATAAAATCATCACAGGATATCAATATTCATAGAACAGAATATTAAATAATCTAAATAATTTTGAGGAATCCAGTTGGATCCCTCCAACCTGTTTCCCTGCATCCAAAGACGTTAACACAATACCAATTCCACTTCGAGTGGAATATCGCGGTATATGGGTTTTATATAATATCATCCGCTATTATGCGGCGCATAGGGTCTCATCCGCTATATAAATGCGGGAATATCAACAACTCAAATATATACATATGCCAATATGTATATATTGCTATATACTACTATATATATATAATATAGCATATTCAATCAATGCAATCATCCAATCAATTATTTAAATTTAACCATTAAATTTAAAATAAAATTCAACTGAGTGAGATTAACTCACCTTTGATCTATTAGCATCTCATTTCCAATTGAGCTTGCTTCCTTCTCGAATTTTAAACCTTGAATAACATTATACGATTTATTAATATTTGAACTTACCAAACAATTCATTACCACTTAATAGGTTTAAATTTTAACTTATAATTTGATTTAACCCAATTTTCCCTCTATATAAAATTTTATCAACAAAACACATATCTATATTATTATTTTTAAACAACAGCAGTTTATTTAGTGTATACATAAATCACTATTAAATAAAACCTACTGTTATCTTATTATTTCCTTCTGTAAATAACAAACAGTATTTTGTTTATTGTAAAATTTCCTTCCTTAATATATATATCTGAATTAAGTTAAATTAAATGATAAAAGAAATATACCTACAGGAACGAACTCAGATGACCTTTACGACCTAACCGGCTCGAGCTCGACACTCCTGCCAACCTACAAATCAGCTGCATCCATCGAGCTACCAGCCCCTGCTCATCGTCCACCAAGCCCCCAAACCAATACGAGCCTCACTTCGACGATGCGCAGAACCCCATAGCACCGCCCTACCATCGCCACGAACGCGATCCAAACCCTAAGCCCATTCGCCACTGGAACCCTAACTCCGATCGAATGCTCCCCACTCGAGCTCAAGCTCACAGCCACACTTGTACTTCATGACGACGACTCGGTGACCCAGCGTCGATTGAACGACTCGCGACAACTCCTAAAGGCGAAACCCTACTCACGAAAACGTCCTCCTTCACGCGAATCAAACTCGCGATGTCCCAATCCCTTCGAGCAGCCAAGAAATCGAATACGAATTTGATCTCCCCCTTTTGCTCTTAAATTCGAACGCGAGTTGCACGAGCTCTCCTAGAACGAGAAGGAAACTGGTTCGGTTCGATTTTGACTTAGGTTTACAATTAAGTAGATGAGGTATTATGAAGGAGAAGGAACGAACGAATCTCGTTCGAAATCTTTTTTTTTTTCAAACTGAAAGGTAGAGGAGAGGAGAGGAACTCGATCTCTTTTTATTTTTATAATACGTGACTTCCATCAGAAGGAAAAAGAAGGAAACACGTGTATGCGATTAGAAAAAAAATAGGTGCCACGTTTCAGAAGACACTGTAGAGTGGTTTGGAAAAGAAAAGAATAAGGATGTAGATAAGGATTTTGTTCAAATATTATATTTGAATTTAAATTTTCGATATAAATTTCTGCGCGTTCCTATATCGTACGCTCCCACATCAACTCCAAATACTACAAAAATTGAAATCCGATAATAATACAATATTACGGATCCAATGGAACTGGTTTCGTCGCATTCCGAGACTGTGCCTCGGACGGCTATTTTTAAATTCAATTTCAACGATATATTTTAAAAACTGAACAAAACTCTTTAAAATTCCATTTTAAAAGTTATATCATCTTCAGTATTAACAATATAAATTTTCTGAACCTTTGAACTATTTTAACAGGCTTAAAATCGAGATTCCATATTTTACCCAATCCCGATAATTAAATTTAATAATTAATTATCCAAATAAATACTGTATATTTGAAATTAAAGTTAAAATTTAACCTTCGAATATTTAAAATAAATTAAATATTCCCATTTCAAATATACAAAAATTCCGGGTCGTCACAGGGGGCGACTCAGATCGATGGCTTTCTTGCAGGCGCGAGCATGAGGCTGGGGTTAGCGTACGCGCACGCGTACGCGTGATGGATGGGTGGTCTCGATTTCACGATGGAGCAGATCATTGGTAGTATGGATTTCGATCGGCTGTTAGGTCTAAAATCGATGGCGAAGTTCGTCGTTGCAGTGAGGTATCATTTTATCTTAATTTAATTAAATAAATGAAGGTGTAAAAAGAAAATAGTTACAGAGAAAAGAAATTGACAGTAAGATTTATATAAAAAAAAATTGTTTTGAAAATTTATATATATGTATTTATATATAGTAAAGGAAGGGTATAATAGCAGACCTTTGAAGATATATATGAATTTTAAAAATATTTGAAGGTTTATATAAATTAGATTTTCGAAATCTATGAATTATTTGTTAATTAAAATTTTCAAATGGAAAATTAATTGATGGATTAGTTTAAATATTAATAAATTGTAAAAATTGTTTATACAAGGTTTGAAACCGTGAAGAAATGGTCAAAATGGGAAATGGATTGCAAAATAAAAGCAAAGGTGAGATCTTCTCACTCAAACAAAGGGTTTTGTTAAATTTTAAATAGTTATATTTAAAATTATTGATTGTGTTGATTGTGTGCTTGAATGATAGTATATACATAGTAGTATATAACAATATATATATATTGGAATATGTATATATTGGAGTTGTTGATTTCCCGCATTATATAGCGGATGAGACCCTATGCGCCGCATAATAGCGGATGATATTTTATAAATCCCATATACCGCGATATTCCACCTCGAAGTGGAATTGGTATTGTGCTAACATCTGTGGATGTAGGGATACATGTTGTAGGGATCCAACTGGATTCCTCAAATTATATGAATTTGTTTCATATGTTGTATGGATTTGTTTCATATGCTGTGTGATGATTTATTTATAATCTGTGAATGATTATATTTGCGATTGAATGTGTCGAAGGCTAAAGTTTAGCCGAATGTATTTTTGGTATCGATGGATACCAGAAATAAATGAAATTGGATTTTTGAAAATTAAAATTGGAAATTTTAAGTAAATTCTTTTGAAAGAATTGGTTGAATTTCAAAGAAGGAATTTTAAAAGCGTAAAGTTGATTTTTGTAATCTTATCGAATTATTTCCAAAATATGGAAAAAGATTTTTTATAAATGGATTTTGAATAGTATTATTCGAAAGCTGGGAAATTTATTTAAAATGGAATTTTAAAGGGTTTGGAAGAGATAAAGGAATTTATTTTAAAAGGTGATTAATTTCTAGAAATCAAACTTGTAATTGATTTGGTGTTTAAAAATAAATCCTGGGAAATCCATTCTAAAATCAATTTGGGATTTGAAATAAACTTGGAAGTCAATTTGAAAGTTGATTTGGTGTTGAAAGTGAGTATTTGAGAAATCGATTTAAAAATCGTATAAGAAGTGAATATTTGGGAATGTAAATTCCGAATAGAATTTATAAAGGAAAGGGAAATTTGTTTTAAAAATAAACATTGATTTATTTTTAAAGTGTGGAAATAAATTTACAGATTTGGGATGTAAATTTGAAATAAATCGATAAGGATTTATTTAATTGGTTTAAATGGACCCTTTTGTGATGAAGTGTGAAAATGTGATTTGAAATTTGTTTTCAAATATTGAAGTGTGGAAAATATATATCTTGTGAAGATATTTTGAAATTTAATAATTTGGGAAAAATTATTTAAATTGGTTGATTGTTGTGAATGTTGTTGATAGTAAAATAACCGACTATCAATATTGCCTTTGAAATGGCACTTGATTTGTTTTTAAAACAAACGCTCATTATTCGGTTAAGCCGGGAGAGGACCTTGTGTCATATAACCCATTCCGAATAGTGATACGTCGTGAATGGACATTATTTGAAGACCGGTGTGAAGACTGGGTATTTTTCGAAAATGAAAGGACAACCTGTCGAATGTCTCTGCACCGAGTTGCTCCGGTATAGAGATTTATATCACTCTTCTTGTGATGGGAAGTCCGGACGTGATTAGTGAATACTCGGATTGCAAGGGCTTCTTTGGAAGTGACTTCGGTTCCGTTCGATCCCGGAACGGACTTGTATGGATGTGTGTCTGACATTACACTTTGAGATGTAAAGCTGGTTTCTATCAAATACATTTCTGTTGGTGGTGGAGAATTTATTCTCTTAGCTTAACACCCTTCTTTGAGACGTACGAGCTCAGAGGTTATGAAGTTGATGGTTACTAGTGATACATTCCCAATTTGGTAATGTGGCATACGAAGTGTTGTTGATCATTTGTTGATCAAAGCGTGGCTTTGTGAAAAAGCATGGCTTTATGAAAAAGCGTGGCTTTGTGAAAAAACGTGGCTTTGTGAAAAAGCGTAGCTTTGTGGACGAGACTTCGTCGAGCCTCACAACCCGGAAATGGTCGAAACATGAATGTTGCGGCAAGGTTTTTAGGGGTCGCGCCCCTAGGGTATGTCATTTCCTTCTGGATAAGAGGTGATATCATGGTATGGAGCCCAGATATTTTACCTATGTTGATGTTGCACATTTATTATACTTTGTGGTTGTTGCTTTGTGGTTGAGGATCCTCGGATAAAGGTCGGTAATGACCGGGGGATGGCATACTTGTGTGTTAGTTACCTAGTTACAGCTGTACAGCGTGAGGTAGCGTCCGTGTGTTGGTTACCTAGTTACAGCTGTACAGCGTGAGGTAACGTCGGCTTTGTGTTTGCAGAGATCCGGTTAGGTTCTCGGGGCGTCTTTTCAGAGGCGTTTCCATTTCGGTGTAAGGAAGTTCCTTTGCCTGACCATTTGTTGGAAATCCAAATAAACAATACGAACCCTGTACGGTTTTAGTTGTATAACCTGCTATGGAATGTGGCGGTAACCTGCTATTGAACGTAGTAGCTATAGTAGGCATACAATAATGGTTGTATATTGGCTAAGATTGATATTATACTTTCGAAATGTTTTCCACACTAGACATTAATAATAATATCAACTGATTTTGCGTAGTAAGCATTTTTGACTATCATAAGGGGAATCTCCTCAAATTCTGCGTTTGCATTGTGTGTGTGGAGGGAGGCCTTATGATAGTTTCATTTTCCAAAAGCATTGCGAAGTTGTTTTATTTTCTTTGTGAAAATAACTGTTTTACGATCTCACACCAGCACCATGACTGACCTGGAGTTTATTGTTCCGTTTCTAAACTCTGGGTGCCCAAAATTTTCCACACGGGCAGCCTAGAGTTATGTTATCAGGATATTCTGGAGCTTTGGAGGCAAGATGGATGGCGAGACGTACTCCCGTACTTGTTTATTTATTCCGCTGTGTATTCTGTACGAGGACAAGTTTATGTAACTGTTCATTGTTGTATTGAATTGTATATTGACTCTGATTGATGTATGTATAAACTGATATGGTTCTTTGTTTAAAAGACTAGTGATTATCTATTATATATTGTTCCGCTGTGAATGTGAGATTCTGATATTGTTTCTGTTTCTGTTTTTCTGTTCTTTCTTTTCTTCTGTCTTCTTCTACCTCTTCTTTTTAACCCTAATGGTTTGGTTTTCCGGCATTCGATTGCGCGGCATTTGATACAGTGGACGTATTAATGTCGACTTTCGAGCATCGAAAAGTCAATTCGTTACATCTCCACTCTCTAAATCAACCTATTCTTCAAAAAAACAAAATTAAAAAATTAATATCAAAGGTTGGGGAAGGAGATGATGATCAAATTAAGGAAGGAGAGATGGACAAATCAAGCGGTGGTTATTGTAAGCGGATAGAGAAGGAAATAGCTTACTTGAGATGAGTAGGTTCGTTATTAATATGATAATTAATATGCAATCGAATTTATCTATACCTTTTTGATCTAGAATTTGAAGTTTGAGATATTATTTATCTAGAATTTGCAACTAGTTGGGAATTTGTAGAAATCAAAATTATACGAATATGACCATTTTAGTTCACCTTGAATACTAAATTCAGAATTTAAAGTGTAAACAACTATACTCTGTTGATGTTGATTTTACCTTGAATAAATTTCAAAATACAAATATACCAAAATAATTACGGGAAATTACTGGAATGGTAGAATTAACAAAATAGGGTTACTGATGAAATTGTATGGAAGAGGAAGGATAATTAGTTAACAAACAAACGAATTAAAAATAAAAATTAACTATAATTAACATTGATCGGTTGACAGGTTTACTATAGCTGGTCAACAGCAAGCAGTCGATCGATCATTGAGTTTCATTCATGGATTAAACCTCGGCCTAAGGCCCGAGTTATATATATGTATATATGTATATGTGTGTGTGTATATATTATGTTAATATATTAGTAGGGAAATTGGTTCCCTAATTCCTGACTTCTAGATGTTACGGGACTGGGTAGATGTGTATACGGGCAATCAGGTCTAGACACTATTTATTTTGTAAATTCAATATTCGACAAAGGCGATTCGATCGCCACTGACACTCATAGGAGGTTCCTCGGTGGATGTGCAACCCTGTTGGTGGATGCTTGGAGAAGTGTGTAGCGGCACTAACGGGAGCTTCCTCGGTGCATATGACAATTAGGACGTGACACTATTGGTGGATGCCTGGCATGTTGCAATAAGTGGTGGCATTACCATTGAGCTTGGACATGGATGCAGCGGACCTTAAGACGTCTTTAGCGCAAGTCGACATTGTAGTCTCCTCACAATGTGTAAGTAAAATACGTCGTAGTCGTAGTCTAAGAATGTAGTTCCATGGTTGATACTATAGTCGATCATATGTTAGGAATAACAACAAAGTTATTAGTCTGATCCATTATTGTTTTGAGGTTTGATTAGTTGTTCGACCCTAAGTGTAAACATTCACAAGATGTTTAGATTTAGGTGTATTTAGAGCTATATTCCTTAGGTTGATGAAACCAACATTAGTAAGCGATTGACAAGCACGAGTGGGCACCTTAGGTCATGTAGATTAAAAATGAAGTCAATTGCATGTGATCACCATATATTAATGATGTAACTCGTTCACCTGACTTTTTCTGGCCCACTCCTTTCCTTTTCCCCCACCAAAGGAGGATAGAGCAGCATGTGATTGGCCTAGATTTAGTATGCGGAGAGGCGAGCTTGGCGTTGGCATTGCTTATTACTATTTATCACGCTCTATGTAACTATTTATCGTATTTAGCACTTTCTGACTATATGCCGTTATTTTGTAAACTCTGGATTTTTGACTACGTATGTTTTGAGATTGTGTTTTTTGAGATATTTTCTGAGACGATTATTTTTTGTATTTATATTTTACTGTCTTTCGGTGTGAGATCTGAAAGTGTAGAATGTTTTATATTTTTCCTTATAATCTCAGTCTTTGTAATGTTTTAAAACCCAATATATCATACTTCTTGGTACGACATCGCGAGTTCGAAAGTCATCCTAGGTATTGGATCGTATGTCTGAAGGTGCGGGTTATCATGCCTATGTACGCGTGTTTCATTGTGTGTGATGACCCCATCTAATGAAGCTTCTAATGTGCCGGCGTCCTGATTGAAAATCCCTTCGTCACCTCCCAACGAATATATAGGTCTTGGTAACACTTATCTGTAATAAAATGAATTCTCAATGTTACATGCCACAAATTTCATATGCATGCCACATTATACATCATATTCTTGCGATATGAGACTTATCAATCCAAATCACGCATCCACAATGTGAGTCATACCTAACAATCTCCTCAACGTAATGGATGAGGGCTGCGTATCCATAAGTCTTCTTCTAGCAGTGGGATCAAGCTACTTACGTATCATTCTTCTTTCCTCAACTTAAGGTGTGATGTTTCGGTCACTTTCGCTTCATCTAATGGTCCCTCGAACCATCGGCTCTGATACTTTCGGCATTTCAGCATGTCTCTATGTACATGCGCTTCATTGTGTATAACGACGCCACCTAACGAATTTTTCAATGTGCTGACATCCCGATTGAACATCTCTTTATCGCCTCCAAACATGCATATACTTAATATTGACAACACTTATTTGCAACAAAAGAAATTTTCAATGTTACGTGCCACTAATCTCATATATATACCACGTTATACGCCATATTTTTTGCGATATGTGACATATCCGTCCAATCAACGCATGCACAATGTGAGTTACACCTAACATTCTGGTAACTTCTTCATATAAAATCAAATTCGCTCATGTCTTCGACCCGTGTCCTTTATTTGCTCAAATATTCATCTTGGAACGCTCAACTAGATAATAATGGATAATTGGCGGCAAAGAAAATATTAACCAACATTGACAAGATTTGATAAATTTTATCAAATGTCAACACTGCTATCACATGAAAATTTATTTTAGTTTGTTATGCATTGAATATTATTAATAATATTTAAGGACTGAAAAGGTATACTAAATTTTATTAGAAAAATACAAAACGATCCATGAAAGTATAAAATTATTTAACACATAATCACTTTTACATTGTGTTGAAATATCTACCACATTTGTTTTGATCTATGATTTTATTTTATTTTTAAAACAAAAGTTGTACTTTATTTTGAAGTTTGATAGGTTTTAACTCATAAACTCTAGAACGTGAGTCTAAATAATCGTATTACTAGCACTTGAGCTAATGGTTGTACCTAGGGATGTTACGGTTACGGTAACCGTTGTTATAACCATCAACCGTAACCGTAACCGTTGTTGACGGTTATTAATTCTTATAACCGTTACCGCAACCGTCTACGATGGTTAACCGTCATATTTTCAATTTTGAAGCATATCGTGTATATATTTTTAATTATATGCATTATTGATGATAAAATGATATAGCTCTAACTGGTTTTTGTAAATTTATTTATTTGTTTATAAAATGACCAATATGCATGCACATGTTATTAATTAATGAAGGCACATATTACTAATGTAAAAGCTATTCTTTTAACTTAAATTACTAATTTTTATACTTTAGTGTTAAATATTACACAAAACAATTATGTATGGTTGGTATGATTAACCGCGGTTTTCAAATTCTTCAATCGTTACTGTAACCGTTAACCGAAAGAACGGTCGGTACGGTTGAACGGTTGAACAGTTCAACCGTAAAAGCCCTACTTATACCATGTCACATTATTTTGATACAAGAAACGAGAGCAGCGACGTCTCCCTTGAGACTACATATATGAGACTAGCTATAGAGTACTTGTATATTCTATACCAGAACTTATAAAACAAACTAAATACCTACCAAACAACTTTTAAATGAACACTCTCACACTGACATATCCCGTCTGATCAAAAGCCGACCATGATCTCATTAGTTTCAAAGCTTTTCAACCTTGCTAAGCTCCAATTCTGTTTTGTAAACTACAAGTTTCTCTACACATGGGGACAACTCTATATCTTACGCCATGAGAATGATTCATGTTGAGTTTCTCAAAGTAATTAAGTAAATGTTCTTCACATGAGATTGAAATCTTAAGCATGGTTTATGGTAAGATCACATGTGCTTTTAGATTATTTGGGTTGCAAGTTATTGCTCAAAACTGTATATTTATGACAAACATAGGTGGCTATGCACTTTGAATGTTGTCACTTCTATATTTACTCTACTCTCATTTGGCATATCAAAATGAAACAAATTATCAATTTTTTGTATATGTATGCACTTTATGGAAAGAGTAACATAATAGAACAATTGTTATGGTTCTATTACATGTATGCACAGCAACAAGATGATATATTCCCATCACATCAGTCATATTTCAGAATATTATTATGAATGTGAACAGTGAGATTTTATTTTTATTTTTTTTAATGATACTTAGCATATCGCAAATCACACATATCAATAAATATTCGAATCACGCTACGCAAGTTTCGAACTTGTGACCTCTCACACTAAAGTCGAAGCATTTAACCATTGAGACAACGATGTTTGTCGTGAACAGTGAGAGTTAGAAACATTATTGAATAAGTTGACAGGCTTAGTTATGGTACTAAATTTGATTCCAAATAACACCAAATAAATCCTAAATAAATCAGTCATCCAGTTCAAATTTTCTATCAGGAACAGAGCAATTTAACCCATATTCATCTTCATGGTTTCTTTCAGCAAATTCATATTTAGCCTTCACATTCGTTCAGTTCAGTTTTTTCTGTTGTCATTCCTCCTTTCAGTTGCCCAATATCACGTCCAAAAGAACATAACGTGAGCTAGGATGTATATAAATATAAGAAGAACATTACGTGAGCTAGGATTCATATAAATACAAGAGTAGAAAATAAATTACTATTAGTGAATTTGTTCAAATATATAATGTTATGGTAGAAAAAAGAAAAACAAAATCATAAAGCATGATAAAATATTAAATTGGACAAATTTTCAAATTAGGCCACAAAAATAACATACTTTAACGTTAGGTCTCGTTTAAAATTTATTATAAAAATATGTTTAGTTTTGCACATTATGGATTGCGCAAGTATATTTTTTTTAAAACCAAATTTGTACTTGCTCAAATTTGAAATGCGTAAACGTTATTTTTTAAAAAAAAAATGCTTAAATTTTTTTTGAAATGGCAAGTGTTATTTTTGGAAAATAAAATAAAATTTATGGTTGCGTATTTTTGAAATGCATAAGTATATAATGCTGTATGAAGCAAATCAATGTTTATTTTTGTAATAAGTTTTGAACGAGACCTAAAGTTGAAATATGTTATTTTAGTGAGTCAAATATTGTTCATTAGTAACTTTACGGGGACGAAACATGGAACATATTCTCTTTCGGTTGTAAAATAAAGATGATGTAATAACATTTAAAATCAGTGATTGTTATATATAGAAAACCCTTTCCAAAAAACTTGAACAAGCACCAAACTTAAAAGAGATGCCAATGATATGAAATCTTTAGCCATTTGAACGAGGTATTTAAATGAACGGAGAATGCTTTTGGGGCTACGAACGTCGTATTTAAGTTATGATTTTTTAATTTAATTGATTTATAGTTAACTAATTATTTGTTTTGATGTGTAATATACGTTTAATTAAAATGTTAGAAGAGTATAAAAAGCTAAATAAACCGAACGCAATCGGACCATATGGCTGCGTCGGACTCCAACGTTATACTTACCAATGATCGACAAACGGGTCAGTGGTATGGAAAAGCAACGTTGAGAGATTAGACACATCACCAACGTTAACGGAGAAAAATGACTGCGAGCGCTAGCTACCATAGTAAAACAAGTTTTAAATTGATGTCCATTTTATCTATTTATAAACCGATATCCATTTTGAAAATTTTAAAGACTTAGAAATTAAATTTTCGATTAAAATTTGAACTACGAAATTTGAAATTTCAAAACTTTTAGGTTACAGTAGAATATTAATGTTGAAATTGAAAAGGCACAATAAAAATGAGCAAACAAAGTAACGTAAGGAACAAGACCGATGAAATGACTGTAACGGTAAAGCAACACTGGCAGTCTGACCACTTTGACTGCCTCTTTTAATGGGGAAGGGTATAACCGTAACTTCACTCTCTGATAAAAAGTTCAAATTTGCTACAACAACCGGGCAAAAGAAGGTACTGGGATAGTCTATGGGGAGGCGGATATTAGCGGAAGGGAAAAGATTTAAGGGTCGTTCGCAACAAACTCAATGGGGTAAAATTCCGTTCGTGTCGGACCAGTCAGACGTCTTCAACGGAAGTTGACCTACACAAAGGCAAGCTGGCTGAATGCACCAAAAGTGCCATGTTTGATGAACGAACGGTTGTTATAATATTTAAATAATTATATTTAGTTTAAATTTAAATTTTAAAAACTTATAAAATAATAATTTGTGCAAATGAGGTCCGTTTGAAACGCGGTTTTTGGTGTTACGATCGTATCAAAATGTTCTACATTATGAAGTTGGTTTGAACTGAATTCGAATAATTTATAAATTTAATATATATATTTCAAATAATGCGCTTAAATTTTCTGCTCAAATAGCCAGTTCGCAGCCAAGTGCATTTTCCGTTCAATCAACTTTTCCGTTCAAATTTCCTGTTACTGTTCGTCGAGAACGCACCCTTAATGGTGACGATTACTTTTACAGCAGCAGCAGGTTACTTCAATTCCCTGCCGATTAAGCATTGGCCAAGTTCAAATAACTAATGCTACGGTAAACGAAGATGGAAGATGGGAATTTGCGAATATGGAAATTAAAGGCGGAAAATAGATGGCATGAGCTAAATGAAGGGTTTGGATCGTTTAAACGACAAACAAATTTGCGTGCAAAGTGGCATTTTCGTAGATGAAGATATGAAAATCGTTATTGTATTAGCATATGCAGTAAACGATTAGATAAATATTGCCTATTCATTATACTACAATTGGTGTGAACCCGTGCTACGCACATGGAGTTCAATACATAATCTATTTAACACAATATTTTTTAAAATTTTAAATTACAAAGATGAAAGTGTATGTTGATGGATTTTATTTTTTACATAGAGTGTGTTTTTTTGAACACTATTGACAAACATTTGTTGATAAATTTAGTTAAACAATCTCGAAGCACACAATGTAAATTACTTTTTTTTAAAGCCCACCTTTGATATTATCTAATACTACGTGCATTAGAAAAATATTAAAGCGGCGTGGACACATCATATTTCTTAATACATATAGCACAATATGACATGAAAAATGTATGTAGAACATAAATACTATGCAGTCTAATTTTTGGAACAACCGAATAATCATTTTCCATTACTTTAAATATTCATATAAACACAACAATTAACATAATTCAATACAAAATCGTACATCACCATCATATGGAATCATTCTGGATGAAAATAAAACAAATTTTGGATGACATTTCATTATAGAAAATAGCAATAAGACCAAATGGTGTAAGGAAACACAATTAACAAATTGAACTATTAGAAATAAATTATTATCAATAGAATTTTTATTTATTCTGCATTGCTATATTGTAAAGTAGAACAAATATGAGGCTATATTTGCAAAGCAAAGAACTTTAATAAAAGTAGGAGCGTTATGTAGCAAAATGGCAAAAGCGGCCAAAATAAATTAGTCGTATTGTGAATTATATTTTATAGGAACTATAATTTACTCGGATATAAATTATGCATTTCTTCCACAAAAAAGATAAAACAATATGTGCATATCAACATATATTTCTTTGCTCGATTATTTTATTTTTATACTAAATTTGTTAAGAAAAAAAGTACTTGTTAGGAACTGATATTAAGTTCCAATTTTACTACTTCTATGTAGTAGTTCTTACACTAAAAAGGCATTTGCTAATGTTATAGTATTCACATTCACTCATAAAGTTGAACTTACATTTCTTTTGAAATATTAGTGATAAAAGGAATTAAGTGAATACAGATTAATTCTCAATCGACTAAATTTATAGTGAATTAACATGTACTGATTCACTCACTAAATTGAATTTCATCTAGGGAGAACTGGTTGTAATTAATTTTATTAGTTTGAATTCAAATAGATTGGAAATGATAATAATTAATTTCTTTTAATATTATTTGGTATGATCCCCTATTTGAAGTTAGTTTATTTATAAACATTGTACATAACTACGTGTCAAATCCATAATCTCTAAATATCTCCAAATTAAAAAATCGAAATACGGTAACATTAAAAAAACCTTTTTAACAATATATAATTAGCACATTGTATCATAAGATCCCTATGAATTTAGTGGTAACTGTGCACTAAATGAAAAAACCGTGTTACTTATGAACATTGAACACCATAGAAAAATATATTAACTCCTAGGTTGACTAAGTCATATATAAGATTTTAGAAAAAATATGCTCATGTCAAGACCACATAAAATATTTATAAAGAGTAAGTATATAAGGTACTTATTTAATAACAAATTTTAAAGTAGTCTATTATAACCATAACAAAAATGTTACTTATACATTTATACTTATTTCTTAAAATACAATATGAAAATTTATTGCTTGAATTTTTTCGCCATAGATATAATGCACTTCACCTATCTTAATTTCCTTATATAAATTTTATAATAGAGATAACGTAGAAACCTAAACACTAAAAGTAACAGGTAGCAACTGGAACACTGAAAACAAGAATAGTATCATAAATATTATGTTGAATATAAAAGTGAAAAATCATTAATGAATTAATTCAAATTCTATCATATTAAAATTTTAAAAAGATTGAGCAAATATTATTTGAAAAGAATCCTTAATTTGATTTGGACTGAAAATTAAAAAAATCGTTTAAATTGTATTATACATATGAAATTAAAAAAGAAGTGACAAAGTTGTGAAAATAAAATGGTACGAAGAAGAAATTGAAAATGGGCAGAAACGGAGGAAATAAAAAAAAACTTGTATTGAAACGGTGGAGAAGGCGAAGAAATTGCAATTAGATCATAAAGAAGTATTGATTTATGAAAGTCGGTATAAATCCTTACTTAATGTCGGAAGGATAAAATTTATGATAAGAAATTATTAAGAACTTTTTCTGCAAATTTGAAGTAAAAATGCATTTTGTTTGGAATGAATTATGTAGTTAATTATTACAATTATGTTTCAAGTTACAAAAAGTCGAATAGTTAAGAGAAGATACATGGAATTAATTTTTAATCGAGGGGGAGAGTAAAATGTGCATGTCACTAATGTGTTATGACATATTTTACAAATGAGAACGTTGTTAATGCAAACATTAAATAATGATTTGGACTTTAATGTAAAATTTATTCAAAAATTTATGAGAATTAAACATTTGAGATGAGAAAGGAGAAAGATAAATATTGCATCTATATCGAACATCTTATAAAGATTAATAAAAGAGATAGTATATATAGAAAAGTCAACTCAAAATGTTCAAATTGAATTAGTTGAGCTTAATCACTAGTTGTCACTAGAACCTCGAGCTTTGAAATATACTTTATTGAAATCCATAAACTAATCATCTATAAAGTTTAAATCATCCTTTGCAATCATTATATACACAAATGTATATACATATATTGATTTTCATAATATGATATATTATTTTATAATAAAACAATATATATAAGTTACCGCAAATTGAAATCACTTGAAAATTAATCCTCCAATTCATTGAATTATCAATTACATGAACTCAGCCTAAACCCTGAAACAATTTAAATACAAATAATAAAGTCAATTCCTAATAAAGAAATAAACAAAGTTATTTAGATTTTGTAATATTATAATATAATATCTTGTAATAAAAAAATCACAAAATTTAAAAACCACATGAAAATCAATCCATTAATTCTCTAAATTATCAATTCCACTAACTTTGTTTAATACTACAACAATTTGGATATAAACAAAAAAGCCAACTGAAATAAGTAATTAAACAAAATTATTTGACAATGAGCCGAAAAACATACGATAGTTATTATTATTTAAAAAAATGAAAAACTCAAATCGGAATGAAATAAACAAATGGAAGAGGTTAAGTGAAATTAATGGCAAACGATAGCCATTAATATTAATAACACAATTAATATTTTATATTTATGAAAATGAAATTATAAGGGTGTGAATGTTAATAATCTATCAAATTATTGAGAATTCAGTATAGAAGATGAGATAAATTGCGAAAAGAATATACAAAGGGTCAAATATTCTCTTTTATATACAAAAAATGTCAATCCTAAATAATTAGTTGAATAAAATTAGCTGGTAATGAGCCAAAAACCATGCGTTAATTTTTTTAAACGGATATCTCAACCAGAATGAAATACATAAATAAAAGGAGGCTACGTGACATTAATGGTATATTACAGTCATTAATGCAATCATTAATATTAAGATGTATGAAAATAAGTCATAAGTGTGTAAATTTTAACAATCCCTCAAATCATTGAGAATTCAGTATACATGATGAGATGAATTGTGAAAAGAGTATATAAAGGGTCGATATTCTCTTATATATATAGTTATTTAAGTGTGTGTATATATATATATGTATACAATAGAATATATTTTCTGCATAATAGATGATCATGGAATGAAACTACCTTTCATTAACATAGAGCCTTGCAATTCATTCATCAATTGTAATCCATAGTCCTTGTTATCAGCATAATTGACTTCGATGACAAGAACAAAATGCTGCTCTTCAAGGTAAAAGTAGTCTCGTGCTTTATTTATGCCGCTTTATGATCGAAGACACATGATTGACGATGCTTCTTCTCTCTGAGGTCGACTCTCATCCAAATTGCACCACCTCGATGCCGCACATTGTAACGACCCACTATTTTGGACTATTCAAATCGACAATAAAACCATACATGTCAGACTTGAATAATGCAAAATAACATATTGTAATAAAATTTGGAGCAAATAAAACCAATCACAGAATCATAGACATAGAATATCAGAATAACTCGCAGCGGAAAATAAAATAAATAGTGGTTCATGAAGCCACTACAATACAAAGTCTCAAAACAGATTCAAAATACATAGTCTGAAAAACAGATACAATAGAAGTCTGAATACATAAGCATAGAAGAAATCCCAAATACATATGTCTCTAATACAAAGCTGACATAGAAATACTGAATGGAAATAGATAGCAACTAGATAAAAGATGATCTCCAGCAGTCCTAGCTCCAGAAGGTGAGATCCAAAGCTGATACTCAGGCTGACCCGAGCGTAAATAAAACACAAACACTCGAGTCAGGACATACATACTTATATAATGTAAACCAACTCAAGTGAACTGTAATAAAATGCACAAGTAACTTAAAGAATGCTTGGGGTCGCCCATTCTTTAAGGATCCGTTAAACTATCTACTATGTAGTAATATTCGCTATTATAATAATGTCTAAATATAAAATAAACTTACTTTAAAATAGCATTAAGGAGTGACCCAATATTCCCCTTAACACGTAATAGTCCCAGTAGTCTATCCAGTATTAGCATACTCCCAGATCGGGGGCTACCCTTAATACTCCACAGGCTACGGGAGAAATCCAAACTCGCAGTAAAGTTTGATATGGTAGGTGACACGGCACAACTAGGCAATTCCAGGGTAGATATACCAATTACGCATCCGGGCTGGTGGAAACGCATAGCAGCCACTACCGCCCACCACGAGCCACACTCCCAAAAATCAAGGGGTGCAGCCAATCAATCCAAAAGTAATATAATGGTATCGAAGAAGTGTGTCCGATCAGAGGTGCTACCTCATTGGCCCGTCAATCGCTCTTGTTTTAGCCACCTTATGCCAACTCACAGGAGTTGGGTCCACGTAAATATACCTTTAGGATCGTCGCCACCATCCTACTTCATTCTGGAATCTCCACCGCGTACACAGTTGTCAAAGTGGTTTTCAGTATCGACAGAGAGTGTAACGATACGGATTTTTCGCGTTCGAAAATCAACATCCGTACTTCACATTGTACTAGAATGCCGCAGATTCGACCGTTCAAATCCGATTCGCCGGAGCTATAACACCATTAAGTATAACAACACAGCGGAAGAAATGAATAATACATTGATATACAATATCTGATACAACAGAGTGATACAATGAATATCAATATACATCAGAGATATGATATAACAAATAGCAGCGGAAAAGAAAACGATAACATCAGCAGCGGAACAATATCTCCAATAGAATGCTCCAATCCATAGCTAGCGGAAAGCAAGGTCAGTCGTCCAAGGACTGACTGGCTCCAGAAAATCTACCAAACCTGAATATCTGAGAAAACCCAACTCTAGACTGCCCGTGTGGAAAATAGTGGGCACCCAGAGTTTAGGAAGGGAACAATAAACTCCGGATCAGTCATGGGACTGGTGTGAGCAACAAAAACAGTTTATCTTTAAACAAACACAAAAGGCTTTTAAACATTGAAATCCGCAATGCTTTTCGAAAATGAAACTACCATAAGGCCTCCCGCCACACACACAATGCAATCGCAGACTTGGAGGAGATTTCTCCTTATGATAGTCAAAAATGCTTACTACGTAAAATCAAAACTCTTTTGATATTATTACTAGTGCATAGTGTAGAAAACCATTTCGAAAATATAATATCAATCTTAGCCAGCATACAACCATTGTTGTATGCCTACTATAGCTACTACGTTCAATAGCAGGTTACCGCCACATTCCATAGCAGGTAATACAACTAAAACCGTACAGGGTTCGTATTGCTTCTTTGGATTTTCAACAAATGATCAGGCTAAGGAACTTCCTTACCGAAATAGAAACGCCTCTGGAAAGATGCCCCGAGAACCTAACCGGATCTCTGCAAACAAAAGGCCGATGCTACCTCACGCTGTACAGCTGTAACTAGGTAACTAACACACTGACGCTACCTCACGCTGTACAGCTGTAACTAGGTAACTAACACACGAGCTATGTCATCCCCCGGTCGTTACCGACCTTTATCCGCGGGATCCCGAAAACCAACAAAGCAACATCATACAGTAATAAATTACCGTGTCCACATGAGTTAAGTATCTGGGCTCCATACCATGATACTACCCTTTATCCAGAAGGAAATGACATACCCTAAGGGCGCTACCCCTACAAACCTTTGTCGCAACATTCCTGTTTCGACCATTACCGGGTTGTGAGGCTCGACGAAGTCTCATCCACAAAGCCACGCTTTTTCACAAAGCCACGCTTCGATCAACAAATGATCAGCAGCACTTCGTATGCCACATTACCAAATTGGGAATGTATCACTAGTAACCATCAACTACATAACCTCTGAGCTCGTACGTCTCAGAGAAGGGTGTTAAGCTAAGAGAATAAATTCTCCGCCACCAACATAAATGTATTTGATAGAAACCAGCTTTACATCTCAAAGTGTAATGTCAGACACACATCCATACAAGTCTGTTCCGGGTTCGAACAGAACCGAAGGCACTTCCGAAGAAGCCCTTGCAAATCCGGGTATTCACAATCTCGATCGGACTTCCCATCACTTAGGGAATCTCTATACCGGAGCCATGATGTAGAGAAAATCGATAGGTCATCATATCGCTCTCGCAAATACCCGGTCTTCACCACCGGTCTTCAAATGCTATCCATATCGTCGTATCACTATTCGGAATGGGTTATATGACACAAAGGTCCTCTCCCGGCTAAACCGAATAACGAGCGCAATTAAAAATCATATGGATACTGGGGTCTCAGTTAAATCACAGCTTAAAGCTTAAAACTTTTCATTCGAATGGTTAAACAAATTACCATTTCCAATCTTTTAAACAAAAAGATTCATTTCAAAAAGTTAACCCCGTTCACCAAGATCCATTTATAGATTTCAAAACAATTCCCATTTCAATTGAATTAACTCGTTAAATCTTTAAGTCAAGATTTAACTTATAGCTTTCAAAACTCGTTTCCAAAGATTCATTCATAGTCTTCCAAAACAATTCCATTTCAAGTTAGATTAACTCATCCGGTCTTTGAAATCAAAGACTCATTTTATAGTTTTCAAAACATTTCAATTCCATTTCAAACTTGAAATTCTTTCAACACAAATTGGAAGTTCATTACTTATGTGAAAGCTTTTACTATTTGAAAACAAATAGTTTCGTTTCAGAAAGAAATCCAGTTATATTTACACGAGTTAAAACCCTTGAATTCAATTCAAATTCCCAAATCAATACCTTTAAAATGGTTTAACCCATATATAACTTGTACAGCATCTTTAATCCCTAGTTTCAAATGATAGGATTCAATTTCAAACTTGAATTCAAATTTAAATCAGATTATTTAAATTTCAAGACTCGATTAAGTTATTCGAAATAACTTTTATCTTTGAAATTTCATTTCAAAAGCTTTTCATATTAAACCCCAATTTCCAATTTCAAAATCAATTGAAATTAAAATTTCAATTTCAAAAACATTGAATTCAAATCATCTGTGATTTAACCGATTTCCACATGAAATCCATATTTGTGTGTGTATGGTGTAGTCCAGGGGTTTTACACACAATAGTGCACAACATCAATCATCACAGATATATCGATAAGCAGTATAACCCATAACGCTTATCTTCATTCACAGATTCATAGATAAAATAAATTTATCAGTCATAAAGATTCATCATTACAATTCGATGTGGGTTTCGGATAACCAACTGGAATCCGACTCCCTGTCGCATCGAAATTCAAATGTCGTTTACGGGTCAAGGGTTTTCACATTCATCCAGAAACATATCACAAATATCACAGATTAATACACATCAACTAACATCACAAAATATCACAATCACATAACATGAATATCAATCCAATACACAACATTCGATAATAATCAATCATCTTTAATTAAGATGAATTAATCGTGTGATTTGAACTAATTAACCAGATAATTACTTTCATTAATCATCTTTTAATCCATGATTAATTATCATTAATTTCAATTAATTAAATCTTAATCACCTTCATAAATTTATAAATCTTCAATTAATTAATTATTCTTAATTAATTATCCTTAATTATAAATTAATTAGCTTTAAATTAATAATTAATCGATCTTTAGTTAATTACAAATCATTAATCAATATAAATTAACTTAACTTTAAGTTAACAAATTTAAAACATTAAATCAACTTCTTAATTACTTAATTAATTACAAATTAACTAACCCTTCTTAATTACTCCTATTAGATCAGTTAATCAATAATGATCACTTAAAATTGTTTAAGGGATATAACTTCAAATTCTTTATTTTGCTGAAGGTCTCAACTACACCGAGAGACCCCCTGTTTTCCTCGAGTCAAACTCGAGTCCCTCCCACATATTTCCCGAGTCATTCTTCTCCCCTCACGTACATTCTTCTTCTTCCTTTTTTTTTTCAAAACTCAGATAAATTTCTAAATGTATAAAGACAGTAGGCTTATCACCTACAAACACTCGAGTACGATCTCGAGTCTAATACCCAAAAACCCCATCCTAACTGCGAGTCATTTCCATGACAAACCCACTGACACACGAGCTACCTCGTGCACATGCACCGGCCACCGCCGACCATCCAGCCCCCAAGCTCACCTACGACAAGTCACCCTCTACCCCTACTTGCCATTTGGCCACCCAGAAACGCCATCCAACATCGAAAGCGAAATCGAGCTACCTCGATCAAAAGGAACTGCCACTATCGCTTGGAGAATCGCCTCGTCACCGCTGCTCAGGTCACCGGAGTCAACCAAGTTCCGACCACACCTCGACAACACTACAAGCACTCATTTCCTGAAGTATCGTGAAGCTCGATCACGAATAGGAATCGCTCTCTCCACACTCACAGACATGTCCAAAAGCTCACACAAAACCCTAATTCGATCCCATTCCTTTGATTTATGAAATAGAAAAATTCTTTGACAATTTTCTCAACATCAATGATGTTCGAACAAGCTTCGAACAAATTTTCATGATTTTAAATGGGTTCGAATATTAGAAAATGGGAAAAATGCAATTTTCATTCAAATTCAAACTACTCTATGAATTCAAAACCAAAAATCTCCGTTTTTGTTTTAAAAATCCTAATTTGCAAAGTATATTCAAATTATCATCCTGAAACAACAAATTTCCATGATGGGTTTTATCATGGTTTTAAGAATTTCCCTGTTCTTTCTATTTTTTTCCCAGTTAACATCAAATATTTTCCTTAACTTCATTTTAAAGTTTAATCTAAGACTAAACAACCAATTCTTGTCTGATAACTAGATCATAATAAAGATCAGAAAAAAAATGGATTAGAACTAAGTTAAACTCTGAAATATGGA
This sequence comes from Allium fistulosum, assembly GCA_030737815.1. Classification (NCBI taxonomy): domain Eukaryota; kingdom Viridiplantae; phylum Streptophyta; class Magnoliopsida; order Asparagales; family Amaryllidaceae; genus Allium; species Allium fistulosum. The sequence continues at coordinate 248,121,365 of CM060906.1, read as the reverse complement.
ACAGAGGAGATGTATTCACATCAGACATGCACACAATAATATCATCATATAGACAGAATCATATACATAGATATACACATGCAAGTTAGCATTATCACAAATATTTCACAAACAACCATCATTAACTTGTTTAGATTTTTAAGTAAAGATGTTTACTCACCTTTGTTCCTGAGAAGATAACATAGCCCATTGGTTTGAAAAGCAGCAGGCTTGATCTTCCTTGATTACTATCTTGTTTTTCTTAATTGAAAGATGTTTTTAGTTTGAAGTTTGTTTTCAATTTTAGATGGTGCTCATTTTCATTTTTCATAGCTTGAAGAAACGAACTGACAATGAAGAGTTGATATGTAAAAGAAATGAAGTAGACAGGGTAAGGAAATTTGTATAGGTGATAATATTATTTTGTACACTTAAAGCAGAGATTTTTCTTTCCTCTTGTACGCTGATATGTTGTTTTGGGGCTAAAGATTCCTTGCATTAATTAAGGTGTACAAACATATACTCATTTTGTTTCTTCTTCTTTTTTATTTACTTACAACTTATGTAGGCTGGTACACTTGCTTTTGTGTGCTTGCATTAATTAACTTAGCTTATTTGATAAGCCTTCATAGATATTTATGTTTGTATTTGTTCAACTTGACTATATTTTATTGATGTCTTCATTTGTTTACCCCTGTTGACCTCGGCTGTAAATGCTCTGAGATAACATGATGGCTTCTATGCAAGCTTTCACACTTGTATTACTTTGTTTTCTTTTTCTTATCCTAGCCTTGCATTATTTTACTCGACTGATTAAGATGTTATCTTCTTTTGTTTTGCAAACTTGAATATACTTTCTTTATTTATATTTCTTCTTTTTGTTTTGTTGACAAATAATTTACTTTCTTTGTATATGAATACATAGTGTTTCTTTACTTTTGCTTTGTAATTTCTAGTTAACATGTTGTTGTATTTTTAGCTAATGTATTCACTTATATCATAACTACATAACTTATCTTATTTATTTATATTCCAATTATAACCCATCAGATTCTAATGTAAATTATTTGTTTTACTTACTTTTATACTTGTGTCAAATATCTATATATTTTATAATTATTTTTAAACCATTTATTTTCCTTGTTTTATACCTACTTGTCTCATCACTTTAATCAATTTATTTCACAATTTTAATTCAAAAATTAAATTAATATCATTTTAAATTTATATAAAATCCCGGGTCGTTACAGACTTCCCCCCTTAAAAGAATTTCGTCCTCGAAATTTGCCAAGGAAGACACAAAGATGGATGAAGAATATTTCATCAAATCAAACTGAATATCTATTCTGCATTTGGCTTACCAAATCAGAATATCAACAATAGATACAAGAATGAATCTGTTTAACACTTCACAAGATACTCGGGTTATCCAGATCTACGAAATATGCAATGGCATCGGTCAGTTCAAAGGAATAACTAACCATTCGTAGAACATATCGGGACCCAAAGAATAGATAGATATATTGATACAATTTCAAAACTTTTAGTTTAGAACTAAAGTATACCTATCAACCATAGCAAACAAAGCAACCAATTCATCCAAACAAACAATTTTGGCCATTCCGGAGTTTACATTCCATATCAATATAACGAATCTTCTTCCTGGATCTACCAGGAACTACCGAAGGATTCAGAAAAGATGACGAACAAAATAGATTGATAGAGAAAAGATTGTTTCCGCTATTGTTACAGAGTATTGACCATTTATAGTCGTATTTCCCTGTCCCCTATCTCATCCTCTTCTTACACTCATACTTACTATCAGTGGATAGCAAGAGAATTTACTGAGGCTTTCGAACGGATATCTGAGGAATACTCATTCTAGAGTTTACTTCACTCTATCTCTAATGAGCTACTTAACGCGTTATACTCCTGAACTAAAGTTCAACCTTAGCTCTGATACCACATGTAACGATACGGATTTTTCGCGTTCGAAAATCAACATCCGTACTTCACATTGTACTAGAATGCCGCAGATTCGACCGTTCAAATCCGATTCGCCGGAGCTATAACACCATTAAGTATAACAACACAGCGGAAGAAATGAATAATACATTGATATACAATATCTGATACAACAGAGTGATACAATGAATATCAATATACATCAGAGATATGATACAACAAATAGCAGCGGAAAAGAAAACGATAACATCAGCAGCGGAACAATATCTCCAATAGAATGCTCCAATCCATAGCTAGCGGAAAGCAAGGTCAGTGGTCCAAGGACTGACTGGCTCCAGAAAATCTACCAAACCTGAATATCTGAGAAAACCCAACTCTAGACTGCCCGTGTGGAAAATAGTGGGCACCCAGAGTTTAGGAAGGGAACAATAAACTCCGGATCAGTCATGGGACTGGTGTGAGCAACAAAAACAGTTTATCTTTAAACAAACACAAAAGGCTTTTAAACATTGAAATCCGCAATGCTTTTCGAAAATGAAACTACCATAAGGCCTCCCGCCACACACACAATGCAATCGCAGACTTGGAGGAGATTTCTCCTTATGATAGTCAAAAATGCTTACTACGTAAAATCAAAACTCTTTTGATATTATTACTAGTGCATAGTGTAGAAAACCATTTCGAAAATATAATATCAATCTTAGCCAGCATACAACCATTGTTGTATGCCTACTATAGCTACTACGTTCAATAGCAGGTTACCGCCACATTCCATAGTAGGTAATACAACTAAAACCGTACAGGGTTCGTATTGCTTCTTTGGATTTCCAACAAATGATCAGGCTAAGGAACTTCCTTACCGAAATAGAAACGCCTCTAGAAAGACGCCCCGAGAACCTAACCGGATCTCTGCAAACAAAAGGCCGATGCTACCTCACGCTGTACAGCTGTAACTAGGTAACTAACACACTGACGCTACCTCACGCTGTACAGCTGTAACTAGGTAACTAACACACGAGCTATGTCATCCCCCGGTCGTTACCGACCTTTATCCGCGGGATCCCGAAAACCAACAAAGCAACATCATACAGTAATAAATTACCGTGTCCACATGAGTTAAGTATCTGGGCTCCATACCATGATACCACCCTTTATCCAGAAGGAAATGACATACCCTAAGGGCGCTACCCCTACAAACCTTTGTCGCAACATTCCTGTTTCGACCATTACCGGGTTGTGAGGCTCGACGAAGTCTCGTCCACAAAGCCACGCTTTTTCACAAAGCCACGCTTCGATCAACAAATGATCAGCAGCACTTCGTATGCCACATTACCAAATTGGGAATGTATCACTAGTAACCATCAACTACATAACCTCTGAGCTCGTACGTCTCAGAGAAGGGTGTTAAGCTAAGAGAATAAATTCTCCGCCACCAACATAAATGTATTTGATAGAAACCAGCTTTACATCTCAAAGTGTAATGTCAGACACACATCCATACAAGTCTGTTCCGGGTTCGAACAGAACCGAAGGCACTTCCGAAGAAGCCCTTGCAAATCCGGGTATTCACAATCTCGATCGGACTTCCCATCACTTAGGGAATCTCTATACCGGAGCCATGATGTAGAGAAAATCGATAGGTCATCATATCGCTCTCGCAAATACCCGGTCTTCACCACCGGTCTTCAAATGCTATCCATATCGTCGTATCACTATTCGGAATGGGTTATATGACACAAAGGTCCTCTCCCGGCTAAACCGAATAACGAGCGCAATTAAAAATCATATGGATACTGGGGTCTCAGTTAAATCACAGCTTAAAGCTTAAAACTTTTCATTCGAATGGTTAAACAAATTACCATTTCCAATCTTTTAAACAAAAAGATTCATTTCAAAAAGTTAACCCCGTTCACCAAGATCCATTTATAGATTTCAAAACAATTCCCATTTCAATTGAATTAACTCGTTAAATCTTTAAGTCAAGATTTAACTTATAGCTTTCAAAACTCGTTTCCAAAGATTCATTCATAGTCTTCCAAAACAATTCCATTTCAAGTTAGATTAACTCATCCGGTCTTTGAAATCAAAGACTCATTTTATAGTTTTCAAAACATTTCAATTCCATTTCAAACTTGAAATTCTTTCAACACAAATTGGAAGTTCATTACTTATGTGAAAGCTTTTACTATTTGAAAACAAATAGTTTCGTTTCAGAAAGAAATCCAGTTATATTTACACGAGTTAAAACCCTTGAATTCAATTCAAATTCCCAAATCAATACCTTTAAAATGGTTTAACCCATATATAACTTGTACAGCATCTTTAATCCCTAGTTTCAAATGATAGGATTCAATTTCAAACTTGAATTCAAATTTAAATCAGATTATTTAAATTTCAAGACTCGATTAAGTTATTCGAAATAACTTTTATCTTTGAAATTTCATTTCAAAAGCTTTTCATATTAAACCCCAATTTCCAATTTCAAAATCAATTGAAATTAAAATTTCAATTTCAAAAACATTGAATTCAAATCATCTGTGATTTAACCGATTTCCACATGAAATCCATATTTGTGTGTGTATGGTGTAGTCCAGGGGTTTTACACACAATAGTGCACAACATCAATCATCACAGATATATCGATAAGCGGTATAACCCATAACGCTTATCTTCATTCACAGATTCATAGATAAAATAAATTTATCAGTCACAAAGATTCATCATTACAATTCGATGTGGGTTTCGGATAACCAACTAGAATCCGACTCCCTGTCGCATCGAAATTCAAATGTCGTTTACGGGTCAAGGGTTTTCACATTCATCCAGAAACATATCACAAATATCACAGATTAATACACAGCAACTAACATCACAAAATATCACAATCACATAACAGGAATATCAATCCAATACACAACATTCGATAATAATCAATCATCTTTAATTAAGATGAATTAATCGTGTGATTTGAACTAATTAACCATATAATTACTTTCATTAATCATCTTTTAATCCATGATTAATTATCATTAATTTCAATTAATTAAATCTTAATCACCTTCATAAATTTATAAATCTTCAATTAATTAATTATTCTTAATTAATTATCCTTAATTATAAATTAATTAGCTTTAAATTAATAATTAATCGATCTTTAGTTAATTACAAATCATTAATCAATATAAATTAACTTAACTTTAAGTTAACAAATTTAAAACATTAAATCAACTTCTTAATTACTTAATTAATTACAAATTAACTAACCCTTCTTAATTACTCCTATTAGATCAGTTAATCAATAATGATCACTTAAAATTGTTTAAGGGATATAACTTCAAATTCTTTATTTTGCTGAAGGTCTCAACTACACCGAGAGACCCCCTGTTTTCCTCGAGTCAAACTCGAATCCCTCCCACATATTTCCCGAGTCATTCTTCTCCCCTCACGTACATTCTTCTTCTTCCTTTTTTTTTCAAAACTCAGATAAATTTCTAAATGTATAAAGACAGTAGGCTTATCACCTACAAACACTCGAGTACGATCTCGAGTCTAATACCCAAAAACCCCATCCTAACTGCGAGTCATTTCCATGACAAACCCACTGACACACGAGCTACCTCGTGCACATGCACCGGCCACCGCCGACCATCCAGCCCCCAAGCTCACCTACGACAAGTCACCCTCTACCCCTACTTGCCATTTGGCCACCCAGAAACGCCATCCAACATCGAAAGCGAAATCGAGCTACCTCGATCAAAAGGAACTGCCACTATCGCTTGGAGAATCGCCTCGTCACCGCTGCTCAGGTCACCGGAGTCAACCAAGTTCCGACCACACCTCGACAACACTACAAGCACTCATTTCCCGAAGTATCGTGAAGCTCGATCACGAATAGGAATCGCTCTCTCCACACTCACAGACATGTCCAAAAGCTCACACAAAACCCTAATTCGATCCCATTCCTTTGATTTATGAAATAGAAAAATTCTTTGACAATTTTCTCAACATCAATGATGTTCGAACAAGCTTCGAACAAATTTTCATGATTTTAAATGGGTTCGAATATTAGAAAATGGGAAAAATGCAATTTTCATTCAAATTCAAACTACTCTGTGAATTCAAAACTAAAAATCTCCGTTTTTGTTTTAAAAATCCTAATTTGCAAAGTATATTCAAATTATCATCCTGAAACAACAAATTTCCATGAGGGGTTTTATCATGGTTTTAAGAATTTCCCTGTTCTTTCTATTTTTTTCCCAGTTAACATCAAATATTTTCCTTAACTTCATTTTAAAGTTTAATCTAAGACTAAACAACCAATTCTTGTTTGATAACTAGATCATAATAAAGATCAGAAAAAAAATGGATTAGAACTAAGTTAAACTCTGAAATATGGAACAGAGGAGATGTATTCACATCAGACATGCACACAATAATATCATCATATAGACAGAGTCATATACATAGATATACACATGCAAGTTAGCATTATCACAAATATTTCACAAACAACCATCATTAACTTGTTTAGATTTTTAAGTAAAGATGTTTACTCACCTTTGTTCCTGAGAAGATAACATAGCCCATTGGTTTGAAAAGCAGCAGGCTTGATCTTCCTTGATTACTATCTTGTTTTTCTTAATTGAAAGATGTTTTTAGTTTGAAGTTTGTTTTCAATTTTAGATGGTGCTCATTTTCATTTTTCATAGCTTGAAGAAACGAACTGACAATGAAGAGTTGATATGTATAAAAGAAATGAAGTAGACAGGGTAAGGAAATTTGTATAGGTGATAATATTATTTTGTACACTTAAAGCAGAGATTTTTCTTTCCTCTTGTACGCTGATATGTTGTTTTGGGGCTAAAGATTCCTTGCATTAATTAAGGTGTACAAACATATACTCATTTTGTTTCTTCTTCTTTTTTATTTACTTACAACTTATGCAGGCTGGTACACTTGCTTTTGTGTGCTTGCATTAATTAACTTAGCTTATTTGATAAGCCTTCATAGATATTTATGTTTGTATTTGTTCAACTTGACTATATTTTATTGATGTCTTCATTTGTTTACCCCTGTTGACCTCGGCTGTAAATGCTCTGAGATAACATGATGGCTTCTATGCAAGCTTTCACACTTGTATTACTTTGTTTTCTTTTTCTTATCCTAGCCTTGCATTATTTTACTCGACTGATTAAGATGTTATCTTCTTTTGTTTTGCAAACTTGAATATACTTTCTTTATTTATATTTCTTCTTTTTGTTTTGTTGACAAATAATTTACTTTCTTTGTATATGAATACATAGTGTTTCTTTACTTTTGCTTTGTAATTTCTAGTTAACATGTTGTTGTATTTTTAGCTAATGTATTCACTTATATCATAACTACATAACTTATCTTATTTATTTATATTCCAATTATAACCCATCAGATTCTAATGTAAATTATTTGTTTTACTTACTTTTATACTTGTGTCAAATATCTATATATTTTATAATTATTTTTAAACCATTTATTTTCCTTGTTTTATACCTACTTGTCTCATCACTTTAATCAATTTATTTCACAATTTTAATTCAAAAATTAAATTAATATCATTTTAAATTTATATAAAATCCCGGGTCGTTACAGAAAGTATGTCCATATCCGATCCCGGTCTCTTTAACAACCAATCGTTATTATAACCCGTGGTTATAAATTTCAAAAATAGTTTATATTTCAAATCAAAATACTTCATTTAAACCATTTAAAAATGAAGCCATTATACCTTTAAATCAAATACCCAATTCCTAAAATTTAGCCTTTTCTGAGTTCATTTATTCACTTAAATACTTTAAAACATTGAAATTTCAGCTTTCGCAACACTTAGAAAATGCTGCGGTAAGTTATATTTGAAAACAATTTCTTTCAGCAAAGACAACATTTAAAAACTGCTGTAGTAGTTCAGGGTTCAATTAAAAAAAATTAGTTCAATTCAGCAAAGACAGCACTTATAAGGTGCTACTGTAGCCTTTTTATTAGTTTCAGATTTTAACTTTCTTCATGCAACCACAGCACTAACCAAGTGCTGCAGTAGCCCTTAGTTAATTAGCCTTTAGTTCATTTACATCAACCACAACACTTACAAAGTGCTGCAGTATCATTTACTTCAGATTTTAAGTTAATTTCAGAAACGGTAGCATTTCTGAAGTGCTTTTAATTCAATTTCCAGATTTATAATAAAATTCCAGAAACAATTAAACTTCAATTTTAACCATTTTAACTTATAAAAATCATATTTTTCCACTTCAAAATTGTACATTTAAATACCCTTTAATTTAAAATTTTATAAAGGAAAATTTTACAATAATTATCAAATTTTTCAATAATTCACTTATTAAATTCAAGTGTACCATTTTCCCATTCTTTGCATTTTTAACAATTTACTTTTAACACTTAAATTTAAATTTCCATTTCATAAAAAAAACTTAATTCCCTTTTTTATTTAATTAACTTAAACTTCCATTTAAAAATCAAATCACAAATTTACAAATTAAGTTATGTTTCAAATCACAATTTTTCCATTCATTTACTAACATTTTAATACATAGAAAAATCATTATCACTTTATTAAATCATTTTAATTTCAATTTAAATCAAATTATCATATTTTTTCATTTAAAAATACTTAAAATTTTCCAAAAAAATATATATAAAATAACCATGGGTTTATACAATATTTTCTAACCTAGGCCAAGTGATACGGTAATATATCATTTCAATCCGTAATTTACAAAGAAAAATCCGCGTTCTTTCATTTCAAACCCGCAATCCCAAGTAAATAAAAATAAATAAAAATCGCTCAGGCCTATCATTTCAGCCCATAACGATTTTCCCCTATTCTAAAGTTCGTTCGAGTATGTATCATTTCAACCCATAGTGATTCTATTCTACAGGGACCTTGCAGTGTGAGAAACAGAATAAAATAAACAATATAATAGAATATAACATAGCAGATGATGTGATAAGTTTATAACAGGGTTTAACATCATATATAATACATATCATAGGCAGGTCTAACAGGATATAACAATTTACACATTCACTTGTTGTCACTTCACAATTCTATAAGTATGAATGTCAAGCGTGAATAACTCACATTTTTGTGCTGGAGTTAGCAAATCAAACACACAAACAAAAATCCAGAAAGCACGATAGCACGACTTTTGATTTGAGTAGAGAGATAGCCAAGATATTAATCTTGTATTCAGCAATAAAACAAAGCAAAATATAAATATAAATAGGACAATTTTTTGATCAAGGCCTTGTAGAAAAACTAATAACAAAAATAAGCATCTTCAAAAACTAATTGCCAAAATAGGCCTCGTTTACGTTTGTAGATGCGCAAAAATGGAATGCGCAAGTATATTTTTTTTATACGTAGAGCTTGCGCATTCCATATTTGCGCAAGCTATATTTTTTAGCTTGCGCAAATATGGAATGCGCAAGGTCATTTTCGGGCGTCAAAAAGATAGAGAGCTGAATCTGGGGTCATTCATCAAACCTATCCCCTTTCTTCCCAAAACCCTCCCCATTTCCAACTTCAAACCCATTTCAAATCCAAATATCTTAAGTCAAAATCATTTTTCCTCATCTATTTCTTCAAACAAACACTCTATTGTGCATAAAATGGAAGCTAGCTCTTCGTTGATTAGAGGTAATTATAATTCATTTTTTTTGAAAATTAAGATGTAATTTTGCTATTGTTGATGTTGTTGAAAATGAAGAGTTATTGGTGGTGGTGGTGTTAATTATTAGACAATGGTGTTGTTGTTGAATTAGTTGTTAGTGTTTGATGAACTGGGAAACCCTATTTAAATAGTAGTAAATTAAAAACCCTAATTTACACCTTAATTGTTTATTTTTTATTATGATGGTAGACATTAATGATCGGGAGATAGACGACGAAACATTGATGAAACATTTTGATGAGGTTGAAGGGAAAATCGGAGTTGCAAGTTCAATTCATATTGACTTTGATGTCGATCATGTTCTGGAAACACAGTTTGAACCAGTACCGCGTAAATTCCATTCAGGATCATCAACCTTACACGGTCGTTTATGTGAAGTTGTTTCTGCGGAAATGCCCGGTCATCAACATACAGTTGGTGAAAATTTGTTGACGCATATACATCCTGTTGGTCCATCCGTGCCAAGGGGACAACGACCATATCCAAATTGTTATTGTGGAGATATGTGTGTAGTGGTTGTTTGCAGAAAGGAAAAGAATGCTGGACGAATATTTTTCGGATGTAGTTCGTACAACGAACATAGATTAAATCCTCGTGAATATGATTGTTGCAATTATTTTAAATGGATTGATCAACCCCTGTGCGAAAGGGGACTTGAGTATGCCCACGAATTGCAAGCCGAAATAAGTCGTTTGAAAAGTGTGAATGAAGAACTAAGGACGAACAGTGGAAGGCCTAGAATGTGGTAGATGTTTGGGGCTTGGTTAAGTTGTCATATTTGGATTTTATGTTGTACCGTTGGATTGGTATTGTGTTATTGCGAAAATGTTTGTATTTGTTGTAACCCGTATTGTGAGCATGGTGGATAGTTTATTATGTTTTTGAAATTCATTTGATAGTGTTGACTTTAATGACGAAATATATTGGTTACATTATTATATTGATTTGCTTGTTTCGGTTTTTTTAAAGATTGAGTTGACTGCTTTTGGTTGAAGATTGAATGCGGAAGCAAAATCTACTTAGAAAACATAGGTAATAATTCATCAAATTGTTGTTTATAGTTATGTTAGTGAACAAAAACTATAAATGTAGTATTGGAACTTATTTTGCAGATAATGTCAAAGGTTCCGACTATATTTTACTTTGATGGCGAATTGTTGGTTGATGATGAAGGTAAACCTAGATATGTGGGCGGAAGGCAAAAAGGATCGACAATAAAAAATCATTGTAGTTTCGAAGAGCTTAAACAAAGGGCATTTGAAGTGACAAAAGCAAATCTTGTGATATATGATTTAAACTTAGCGGTGAAATGGGTTCGGGATGATGGTGCATCCGTTATTGATTTGGAAAACGACGACGATTTGAACTCCACCTTTTCAGTTGGAATGGGAGTGATAGAAATATACGTTGTGAGAGTGGAACATGAAAATGTGGTTGAAACACAAGCGGCAGTAATCTTTGGGGATGAGTATATGCACACTACACAGTTACAAGAAACACAATGTTCGGCGTATCCTTCGTATTTTTCAAGCCATCAAGGTAGAGAGTTTACAAACTTACTTCATAGGTACAGCGGAATGGTTGGAGTCTCTTCTAGTCAGGAACAACATATGATGCAGAACGCTATAAATCCAAATTAGTCGCAGGCGTTTGAAAAGTGAGTACTATTATACGTTTGCACTTGTATTTTGACTTACGTTAATGCAAAATATATGACCTTTGTTTTTTGTATTCCTAGTGTCGAAGATGCATTTACTGGTTGTGATGACGATGGTGCCGATGATCATGTTCTTACTCCACACGAGATTTGTGGACAATTGGATAGCATGGAAGTAGCTTGTGCGGATGATGAGGATAGAACTTGGATCCATCAAATGGAAGTTAACAATGATGCAATCATATATGCAGACATTGAGGAGGCTGATGATGTAAATGCGGAAGAAGAACAAATCACATATGAAGAGGCTCTAGCCGATGATTTATGCAAGGCATCAATGATGGTGAAATCGATAATGCAAAATTGTCATCAAGACGTGGAAGTTTTTGGAAGAGAATGTGCGGAGAACGGTCCACGAGTTGGGTTAATTTTTGAAAGTAAGCAGAAGCTTATTGAACAGTTATGTGAATGGTCGATTAAATGTTCAGTTTCGTTTCAAGTTCTGAAATCGCGTGCAAATCAATACACGGTCCATTGTGCTGTGGAAGAAACATGCCCTTGGCGAGTTCATGCAAGCCTTTCGGTAAGAAAAAATTCAAAATGGTGGAAGATAACTACCTACGGCGGCGATCACACTTGTTTAAATGCAACCATAAACTCAAAACCATCGACAGGCAACTGCTAAGTTTATATGCAGCAAAATACTTCCGTTGATTAAAGCTGAAACAAACATGACTGCAAGAACTGTTCAAGAGACAATGTCCAACATGTTTCATATTAAAGTGAGTTATTTTCGAGCCTGGCACGGACTGCAGAAAGCTGTTGCAATGATTTATGGCGATTGGGAATCGTCGTATGCGGAATTGCCGAAATATCTGAGAGCCCTACAACATACCAACCCCGGAACCGTATATGATGTTATTCATAGTCGTGGTGTTTTTGATGGTGCTTTTTGGGCTTTTGGACCTTCTATTCAAGGCTTCGACCACTGTCGACCCATATTGTCTATTGATGGAACTCATTTATATGGGAAGTATCTAGGTACGTTACTAGTAACAACTAGGGTGGATGCAAATCAAGAGCTATTTCCTTTAGCTTTTGCTATTGTACAAACAGAGTCGAGGCAAACGTGGAGTTGGTTTGTTCGTTGCATATGGAATTATATTCCATCCGTACGTACTAGATGTATCACCTTTATCTCGGATCGTATGAAAGGAATTCCACGTGCGCTTAGAGAAGGTTGGCCAGTTAAACATCATCATCGTTTTTGTATCCGTCATATTAAAGCAAATTTCAAGAAAGCGGGGTTTGGCACGGATGAGCTACAAAATTTATTACACGCATGTGCCACGGCATCAGAGGTCGTAAAATATAATGATCTTTGAAAACAGTTGAAGGATGTAAATCGAGATGCCATTGCGTGGATTGAAAGAAGTTTGAAAGACCAGGAATCAAGCTGGACTCTTTGTCACGACGGTGGAGTAAGATTCAATATGATGACGACCAACGTTTTCGAAATCTTTAACGGTGTGCTCAAAGGAACTAGGAATTTACTTGTTAGATCATTGGTTGCACGTACGTTTCATCGACTGAACCATTACTTCGTCGAACGATGTACTCAAGGGGAAGAGTGGACGTCGCAGCTCGCACCTAGGTGGGAAGCATTAGCGCGGAGAAGAATGGAAGAATCGAGGCTCATGTCTATAGAGAGATATAGCTTCGTTGAATGGCAGGTGAAAGATGTGCATATGTTTGATTATACGGTGAATATCAAAGATAATGTTGCCAAATGTTCGTGCAACATGCCAACATTAGATCATTTTCCGTGCTCCCATGTATTAGCGGCTTGTTCACGTGGTTCGGGTGGTGCTAATAGAGCGTATTTTGACTTAATCTCCACGTGGTACACGAAGGCTATGTATTCCGCAGCTTATGCTCCTTTATTCCACCCTATACCAGATAGTCGACATTGGAACGTCTACGATGGTACAATTATACAACCGCCGCCTGTGCGCAGAAATTCAGGTCGTCCTCGGTCTACTCGAATAAAAGGTTTTATGGATCCGCCATCTTCATCCGGCCATAATAGATGTAGCAAATGTGGTTCTATTGGCCACAAGAAGAATACTTGTCCACGTTGAATTGTAATAGAAGTAGAACATCTATGTTACTGTATGCCTTGTTGAAACTTTTTCGGATGATGTGGACTTTGTTATGTAATGGTGCTGTCATTTGAATTGTGTTTGCATGTTATATAGAATGTTCTTCAGACTTTTTGTGCAAAATTGTGTGATTTATGGTGTTGAAACAGCTCTCTATCTCGGACAGGGACAAATATATGCTTGCGCATATATGGAATGCGCAAGCTGTCTAAGCTAAAAGTAGCTTGGGCATATGTGGAATGCGCAAGCTATATTGACAATATAGCTTGCACATTCCATAAATACGCAAGCTATTTTTGAGCGTAGAACTGGGTTATTTGCAGCGTTCCGCCTATGCTACAAAAGAGCAAATGTAGCATTTGTGGACTACTGTAAATAACCCAAACATAGCTTGCGCATATGTGGAATGCGCAAGCTATATTGTCAATAATGCTTGCGCAGTCCACATATGCGCAAGCTATTTTTGGCAGAGCAGCTCTCTGTTTGGAACTGACCCAAAATATAGCTTGCGCATATGTGGAATGCGCAAGCTTTATTGACAATATAGCTTGCGCATTCCACATATGCGCAAGCTATATTTTGGGTCAGTTCCAAACAGAGAGCTGCTCTGCCACACAAAATAAAACAAATAACACACCATTTCATTAACAATACCATCACAAAACAAAATAAATAACACGATCCAACTGACAATTTAAAATCATCCAAAAAAGGTTGAACAGGTCGTACAATAACATAGACACATATAAGGCAACAACCCCTAACCTAACCCAACCAAAAGAAACAACAACAATATGACCAACACCGTCAATCACGAATCCTTCTTATCTCAAGTGGGGTGTCTCTTTTCTTCTTCTTCCGTTTGTACACGATGGGAGCCGATCCTTGGCCTTCTTCGAATGTTGGAGCGGGTGTAGGCACCGGAATTTCTTGTTGTTGACTTGGCCCAAAAATGAGTTCTTATTGTTGAATTTCCCACTGCGGCGGCTCTTGAGTATGCTCGTATGTCGACTGTGCAACATAGCCGAATTGTTGTTCTCCTTCGTGCCAAACCGGCCATTCAGCGTGAGTTTCTCCGCCGGTGTATTGATGCTCTACCTCGGGCCAAGCAGGCCATCCAGTTGTAGTTTCGCCACCGAGATGTTGTGAAGCCTTCCCCTCTGCATGTGCCTCCTCCCATTGGCCTTGTCCACCCACTACTGTGGTATGTGTCTCCTCTGTACAACGTGGTGGCTCTTCTACAATGTGCAGCGGCTTGGCCGACCTTCTTAGCTTGTTCCGACCCAAAATCATGTCAAGTATTCGTCGTAGGTCAATGCACTTGCTTTTGACCTTGTCCGGCTCCATATAACTTTCTTCTTTTTCGCCCACCACATCCAAAGCGCTGTATATTCCGCTTACCTAAACCATAAATCATAATAATGCATCAATATGACATAAAAATTGAACTATACAAAATTTGAAAATACAACACTTACCACATCACGTTCTAGAGGAGCACGGGGAGTGTACGCAACCAACTTCCTTGCCAACTTTTTAAGAATATAACGACGAGTAATTCGCCAATACCAATACTCGTATTCGCTCAAAGGTGTCGGAGGCTCGCGTGCTTGTTCGACACGATCAATTCTTGATTCCCAAATAGCAATACTTTCCTCCAAAAATGCCATCCAGCTAGTGGGTTCTGGATCAAGGGGGACGACAGGATTGGGAATGTGCTGATAATCAAAGGAAAACTATCTTATAACCCGATCGGGTGCATACAACTCAAAGTCTAAAAATAGAATCAGTCGGCTCTTAGCAATCCAACCGACGAACGAATACTCAATTTCCGGATGTCCAAATTTATACACTAATGAATATGGTTCCCATGTAACCGCGTCATCCGCCAACAAATCCAACTCATTACGGTAAAACTGTACATTTCTTGGCGTCTCAGGCCAACTCCTAGCATAGTTCCACCTAGCCCCGAATGGAAGATACAGATCTAAGTTGGTAGGAATTCTAATAGACAGCCGTCCAATGGAAATATGCAACCACGACCATAGTTGCAACAACGTTGCAGAACACCCTAAAACTTTTCGACGTTGCAAGGCAACGTTCGATAACTCACTATACAAATAGCAGAGAACAGCACTACCCCAAGAATGATAACCACAGTCAGCCAAATCATCCAAAAAAGGTAAAAATTTCAAACTTAATCTCCCTTTGGAATGATCAGGAAATAATCGGCAACTCAAAAAATACAATATCACGACATGAGTGCGCCGAAGTATATCTAAATCGGTCGCCCCTTCGGGTAGTGGTTCAGAAAATTCACTTTTAAACCAAGTCATTGATAAATCACTTTTAGACTTAACCGCCTCTCTAGGTGGAAAAATACCAAGCAAGTCATGAGCCAATTCGATGTAATCGATATCTAAATTTTGCAAACATACCGGACGACCGTCTCCTTTAAGACCGAAAAAAATGCACATCCGCTAGAGTCACTGTCATCTCCCCGACTCTCATATGAAACGTATTTGTTTCCGGCCTCCATCTATCGCATAAAGCGGTAAGAAGGTGATGATCGAGCCGAATGTAGTCGATTTTCATAGCTTTCCAAAATCTGGAGATTCGTAGATTCGGCTCCAATCTTGGATCTTTATAATCGATCTCCTTAAGCTTGCTCGAATGATCGCATATCTTCATAGTTTCAACACCCTGCAATATATAAATAAATTATAATTAGGAATTTCATATTTGAATTCCCCGGTTTACCAATATCGAACATTTACCTCCATTAATGTGTCGTTTCGGCTCCTATAGTGTTCTTGAAGATAGAGAACACTTCTATCTTTGGGCCCAGGAGACAATTCTACAAACAACAACAACCGTTTATCCATACAAAAACTATGCACAAAGTTAGGGTTTTTGGTATATGAATACTTCAAATCCTTTTGCATTTTCAACAAAGAAGCCAACAATGTGAGTACATTCACATCAACATCATCAACACTACCTCTTTCGCTAACAATAACAATCATTTCTAAAGTAGTATTCAAATTAAAAAAATGAATTATAATTACCTCTAATCAACGTAGATGAAGAGCTAGCTTCCATTTTATGCGCAATAGAGTGTTTGTTTGAAGAAATAGATGAGGAAAAATGAATTTGACTTAAGATATTTGGATTTGAAATGGGTTTGAAGTTGGAAATGGGGATGGTTTTGGGAAGAAAGGGGATAGGTTTGATGAATGACCCCAGATTCAGCTCTCTGTCTTTTTGACGCCCGAAAATGACCTTGCACATTCCATATTTGCGAAAGCTTAAAAATATAGCTTGCGCAAATATGGAATGCGCAACCTCTACGTATAAAAAAAATATACTTGCGCATTCCATTTTTGCGCATGTACAAAAGTAAACAAGGCCTATTTTGGCAATTAATTTTTGAAGATGCTTATTTTTGTTATTAGTTTTACTGCAAGGCCTTGATTAAAAAATTGTCCATATAAATACAATACCAAAATTTATTGGAACAAAAATGGAAATAGAATTTACAAAAGACATCACCAAGCTTTTCAATCAATTTTGCTTGACCATAACTCAACATTTGCTCAGCCATACATGCTTATGGCTCGGCCATGACATGTTTTCATGTGGAAATGGTTTTGGTTTGGATCACTAAACTCACGGCTAGCAAGAATGTGGAAGGTTTGGGAGTTACAAGGTGGAAGGTCAAAAGGCAATGCTAAAAAGGAGGTTTGATTGCAACATTTAGGCTCGGCCAAAGGTCAAGTGGGCTCGGCCTTGGTTAGGTACAGGTCTGGTGATGGCTGAAGTGATGGCCAGAGGTGGTGTACTTGCTTGTGGTGGTGGCTAAGGGTGTGGCCGTGGTCAAAAAATGAAGGGAATGGGAAAACTAGGGCTCAGCTATGCATATGTTTGTATTTTTGCAAAGTTTGTGGCGATGACTTCATCTTGGTGGTCACGGCCATGACTGGACAGAGGGGGTGGTGATGTTGCCGTGGATGATGTGGGAAAGGAAGTGGTGTTGGTCGGTGGAGGAGATGGTGGGGTTTAGGCCGAGCAAATATATGAAGAAATCAAGGCAAAATCATTGAAAAAATGAAGAAGAAGATGAGAAAAGAGGCCATTGCTCACCAAAATAATTTCAGAAATGATAGCCGTGAAGAATGATGTGAGATGGGAAGTTTCTCATGTGAAAAAAAAATACAAACTCATGGCTACAATAAAGAAAAGAACGGCCAAAGAATTGAAGAGTCTAGACAATGAAAAGTCACAAGTTTAAAGCCTTAGTCTCTTCGAATTTCCACTTTCTTTTATTCAAAATAAACAAATAAAATATCAAGTAAAATAAATAAAGACAAACAAAAATAAAGTGAAAATGAAAATAAAAAAATATTCTTAGGAAAATAAAAAGTAAATAAAGAAAATAGTTTATTAAATTTAAAACTAGAATTAAAAATTGTAAACAAAATATAACTAACATTGGAAAAATTACAACTACACTTTTAAAATGTTTTAAAAATAATATTTTGAAATAAAATCTAATTTAAAAATATTTGCAAAAATCTTGGGTTGTTACACTCTCCCCCACTCAAATCTTTTCGTCCTCGAAAAGAACGAAACAAGGAAGACAAAGAAAAACCAAGATAGAAAAGCAAATAGTACCTAAAACAAACAATTCCGGATTCGAAGCACGAATGCTCTCCTCCGTCTCCCAGGTACAATCCCGATCATCAGTACTCCACTGTACTTTGACCAGACTAACAGATTTCCTTCTTAGCTGCTTCGTACCTCTGTCGACAATACGAAGTGGCTTCCTTTCGACAGTCAGATTAGGCTCTATATCCAAACTATCGAAAGCAGAAGGCTGAACAATAAGAGATGGATCATGCAGATAGCGACGAAGATGCGAAACGTGGAATACAATATGCACTTCAGAGAACTTTTCAGGAAAATCCAGACGATAAGCTAAAGAACCAATCTTCTCCAAGATGCGGAAAGGGCCAATGAACCTAGGAGCAAGCTTCCCTCTACGACCAAAGCGAATGACATTCCTTAAGGGAGAGACCTTAAGGAAAGCCAAATCACCAACAGCAAACTCCAAACTCCTCCTACAACGATAAGCATATTTCTTCTTCATATCCTGAGCAATCCTCATCTTCCTCTTGATCTCCTCAACTCTCTCAGAAGCCTCTAAAATCACATCAGGACCAAGAACCAAATGATTACCGGATTCAATCCAGCAAGATGGAGATCTACAAGGTCGTCCGTAAAGAGCAGCAAACAGAGACATTTTAATACTAGCCTGAATTCAAAGATAGAAATGAGATAGATAAAAATTAAGATAAGATTAACACAGAAGATTGAGATTATACGTGATAACTATTGTTATAGGTGAATTCGACAAGATGGAGATGATCTTCCCAAGATCCTCCATAATCAAGCACACAAGCACGAAGAAGATCTTCTAGAATCTGATTTACCCATTCTGTTTGACCGTCGGTTTGTGGATGGTAAGCAGTGCTAAGATTCAGATGAGTACCCAAAGATTCCTGAAAAGCTTTCCAAAACTGACTAGTAAAGATATGGTCACGATCACAAACAATACTGAGAGGAACACCATGGGGGCGAACAATCTCTCTCATGTAGATCTCAGACAAACTAGAAGCAGAACGGGTATAGTTGACCGGAATGAAATGAGCTGATTTGGTCAGTCTATCCACAATAACCCAGATACTCTCATTACCCCTCCTAGTCCTCGGTACTCCATCAATGAAATCCATAGAAACCTGTTCCCACTTCCAATTGGGAATCTTAAGAGGCTGCAACAAACCAGGGGTCACTACACCAAATACCGAGATTTGCAACTAACCATCCGCGAATTTGGCAACGGTTATTAACCGTTGCCATTTAGAAACGGTTAATCACCGTCTTGGTTCAGTTAGCAACGGTTTTTTATCGTTGCTAATTGGGAACGGTTATTAACTGTAGCTTCTTTGGAGACAAATGATGGCGGTGAATTTCATCCTTTCGCGCCATAATTTTTGGCGCGCTTCGTTCCAACTAGCAACGGTTTTCAACCGTGGCTAATTAGCAACGGTTTGTAACCGTCGTGAATGTAGTGGCATATAATGGCACTAATTTTGTGCCAAATATTCACTGGGAGCCAAAAAGAATTGGCCCGTCACTTTTCCTTCCCTCCTTTCCTTTGATATTCGTTTCGTCCTCTTTCAACAAAAAGAAAACCTAAATAAAAAAAACCCCAATTCCACCAATTCGATTTGCTTCAACCCGCTCATCTTTCCATCTAATCGTGAAATCATCTTCCATCCAACCGCGAACCCATCTTTCCACCTAATCGTGTCCAGCTGTGAACTCATCTTCCTTCCAGCCGCACCAGTTCTTCCTTCATTCAACGCCAATCAGTGGCCCTCTCAGATCTGTGTTCGGAGAAGTATTACAACGTGAATTTATCGAATACCTACTCCAGGTTGGGTACTCATTTTTAATTATTTGATTTCTATTTTAAATTTGATTTTGTTTCATACTTGTATTATAAAATCTAATTTGAAATCTTAATTATCTCAGATCTGTGTATCTTTGATATTTGGTTTCTCGAGTTTCATTGGCATAATCGAAGAGAGCGCATAACTGCCTGGTAAGCTTTGTTTTGTAATAATACTTGTTGTCAATTGAAATGGAAACTCTGTGTACATGTATTTGCGGTGCATTGTTATATCACAGTACTTATGTGTAGAATTAAAAGAACCTTTAACTTCATACGTTGCTCGGCTAAGTCTTGAAGAACCTGGTTCAAATTTAACGTGAATATCTTCATGGTGATAAGATAAACTTTTAACTATGTACCAAGGATTTTCTGATTCTTCTCAGCCAAAATTTTTCCACCTTTTGCTTGTTCCATGTCGCTGAAAAGAGATTTAGGACGAATGTTACAATCACCTTGAAAATTGACTTATCACAACTTAGTTAAAAGATTGTCAAATGCAATGATTACAAATTAATCTGTAATCCACACATGATTAATAGAAATCAGTAAATTATTTGGAAAACAAGCATGTGTGTTTCTACTCAATGCTTTATATGTATTATCGACGACTGGCTGTCTGTACACGGTGAATCCATTCGTTTCTATGGTTGAATAATAGGAAAAGATTACATGCTTATATTTGTAGTTTAGAATAATAAAGAAAGGGATGCAACACAAGTAAAGGAATAGTTTATTCCCTATAATGCTTGCTTATGGGTTTGTTTAGTGTTACCATATAAGCTGTCATTTGAGTTCCATCATTATCTTCATCTTTTAGGATTGATGTTTCATTAAGTTTTTGGGGATTGATTATAGTCAATATCTACTACTCTTTAACAGTTTGCCAAAGTAGAGATGCACCTTCTAATCTAAACCATCAGAATACATATTTGATGTTTTAAGTGTACAATGTTAGAGAACCAAGAAACAATTGGTTATGCAAAGGATGATCTTTTTACATTTATATATAATTTGTTTTACAAATTGTACAATGTGAGATAATCTAACACGTCCCCGTACGTGTGGTGTATCATCAGCCAAACATTGCAACATGGAAGAGAAGTAGTGTTGTAGTGTGCATTCTCATATTTACTAAAGCCTAAATGTTGTACTGTACTGCATGCTGGTTAGACATAGCTGCTTATAGTGACTGCTAGGGTATAAGTTGATGTAATGAATTTTGTTTTACTAAATATGAGACCATATTTAGTAAGTGGATAAAATTGTTGTTAATGGCGCAAGCCAAGTATCAGGAGAGGGGTAATGCATAGACATTACTCTGGTGCTACAAAATGGCCGTTGTAATGGCAAATTTTTTGGAAACAGTTTGATGCTAACGTTAAATTTCAAGTGAAATCAGAAGAATATACATCTGTTTAGTTAATATCAGAGTTGAACTTGGTGGAAAGCCATAAGATATTGTTACCCATGATTTCTTATTAGATCTTGTTATTTTCTTTCAGTATGTCTTTTAGTATATACAAACAATGGATGAATCAATCTAATCGAAGAAATACAGAATATGTGGAAGGTGTGAGAAATTTCGTTAAATTTGTTGCTGAAAACGGTAGCAATAAGGAAAAGTATTCGTGCCCTTGCACGCGGTGCAAAAATGAAGATACATTCAAATTAAATGACATTCATTTTCATTTGCTTAGATATGGTATTGTTCAATCATATACCGTGTGGTGTTTTCACGGGGAAAGAATACCGGAGAAGCCAAAACAACAACCGGTTAGTCATGCCACAAATACTGATGAGTCCGAACATATTAGGATGGAGGATTTGATCAATGATGCAGATAGATTCCATCATTTTCAACCTACAAGTCAGTTGCATGATAATGCTAATATTGGTGAGCAGTTTACGGATAAATCATTTTTTGATAGTGCAACTGCAACAGAGCCATTGTATCCTTCTTGTCCAAAAGAGATTACAAAGTTGTATGCCATTGTGAAATTGAATAGCTTGAAGACCCAATACGGCTTTTCAGACAATGGTGTGACTGCACTACTCGAATTCATAAAGGAGTTACTCCCCGAAGGTAACACGCTACCGTCAAAGTACCCCGACGTGAAGATGATCATTAAGCAAGTTGGGATGAATTACATAACTTATGATGCATGCATTAATGACTGCATCTTGTACTGGAAAGATAATGCGAACAAAGTTTCATGTACAAATTGCAACGCACCAAGATATAAGATATCATTCGACGAAGAGAGAAAAGCTACCACAGTACCTCAAAAGACCTTAAGACATTTTCCTTTAATTTCTAGATTGAGAAGACTGTATACTGTACCATGGATAGCAGAAGCGATGACCTGGAATGGTCGTGCCAAGTCCGGTACAACCGTAATGCGTCATCCACATGATACTTCTCAATGGAAAACTACAGATTCTTTTGATTCTTCGTTTGCTGCTGAACCACGAAATATCACGCTTGGAATAGCAACAGATGGTTTCTGTTCGAATGCTTCTTTAACTAACCCTTACAACTGTTGGCCAGTAATTGTAGTACCATATAACCTTCCTCCGTCTTTGTGCATGAAAAGAGAGTTCTCAATGTTAACACTGTTGATTTCTGGGCCAAAACAACCGGGGAAGGATATTGATGTTTATTTAGAACCTTTGATAGACGAGTTAAAGCAGTTATGGGAAGGAGTCGTTACATTTGATTCATTTAAGAAATCTGAGTTCATAATGAGAGCTAGAGTGTTGTGGGCAATCCATGATCATCCCGCACTTGGGACTTTATCGGGATGTACAACTCACGGCTACTTTGCATGTCCTATTTGTGGAGAAGAAACTACATTTGTTTATCTCCCTGAAAGTAAGAAGATTTGTTACATGGGACATCGTAGATTTCTTCCGTCCAGACACAAGTTTCGATACGATAAGACAAATTTCAACAACGAGCAAGAACTTAAGCGTCCTCCAAAACCACTGACTGGTTATCAAGTTGAAAAAAGGTAGCGAATATAAAAATGAAAGTTGGTAAAAACATACCGGAAATTGGTCGAAAACGGAAAAAGACAATCGATGAAGAAGTTCCTGCATGGTATAGGAGGTCGAAGTTCTTTGATTTTCCATATTGGAAAACAAATTTGACCCGACATAATATTGATGTTATGATTACAGAGATGAATGTCACGAAACATTTGATCAACACAATTATGAACCATAAAGACATGTCAAAAGATGGGATCAATGCACAGAAGGATTTGAAAATCATGGGTATAAAACAAAAGTCGTGGGTGATAGAAGATCCTGAAACAAGCAAAGTTACCATACCAAATGCGACTTTCACTTTGAGCAAAGAAGAAAAGATACGGTTTTGCACCGTTTTGAAAATTTTGAAAGTGCCGAGCAAATTCTCTTCGAACTTCCATAACAATGTGAGCATCAACCCTCCTGAACTAAAAAATATGAAGTCACATGATTACCACGTCATAATGCAACATTTACTTCCGGTATTGCTTCAGCATTATTTTCCGCAACATAAGGATCTACGGAATGCTATTCACCGCATTAGTCTCTTTTATAACATTTTGTGCTCAAAGGTGATCAACAAGGAACATCTTCTAAAAGCAAAGGCTAGTTTGGTAGAAGCAATGTGTGTTATTGAAAAACATTTTTCGCCTGCATTTTTTGATATCAGTATTCACCTTATGGTTCATTTAGCCGATGAAGCATTGATTTCTGGTCCTGTTAGATATAGGTGGATGTACCCATTTGAACGGTAAATTACTAATTTTAGTTATGTACATAATTATTCGATTTAAATAGCTATTGATGTCTACATTTTACAATTATTCATCTTCATAGGTTGATGAGAACATATAAAGGATATGTGCGCAACAAAAGATATATTGAAGGGTGTATTGTAGAAGGATATATTGTACAAGAAGCTAGTCTTTACTGCATAGAGTATATGCCAAAAGGAGGTGCTGGCACTCATAAACATACCCGTGAAGCATTTTTAGACGAGGATGATGAGTTTGCTGATGAAATAGCACTAGATAATGGTAAATATATAACGTTAACTCAAGTGCAATTTCAACAAGTGCGTAAATTGGTCCTTGATAAGTACGACGGATTGGATGAATGGAAGAAGTAAATTCATGAATTTGTTCTGAATTCTTATTATTGTAAATCAATTCATATATATAGTATTTATTGTGTGTTTTTCGTAGGAGGTATAACTCCTATGTTCAAAGCATCAAATCTCAAACTCGAGGCGGGGGTACATCTGGGGAAGCTATTAAAAATTTCACTTTTTGGTTACGTGAGGAGGTATATGTATTAAATATTTAACGTATTTTCAAGTTGACCATACACCTCCTTGACAATGTTTTTTTACTTATTGTGTTTGTTGTAGTTGTTGAAGACCGTCGATGTTGACTCAAATCTTTGGCGGTTAGTTAACGGGCCGAAGTTTGATGCCCGTAGTTATATGAAGTACCAAGTGAATGGGTTTTTATTTTCTCCGAAGAGTTATGAAGAGCGAAAGCTAACACAGGATAGTGGTGTATGCTTGAGAGCAATTACACAATTTAGAGCGAGTGGGAAGGATAAAATTTTTAAGGAAGCAGAAACAACTTATTACGGAGTCATTCAACAGATAATTGAGTTGGATTACATTGACTTCAAACAAACAGTTTTTTTATTGTGATTGGGTAAAGGTCGAAGATAAGATCAATGGTTGTAAAATAGATTATGTTTCAAGCTTGATCACAGTTAACTTGGGAAAATTGAAGAATAAAGATAGCGTGAATGATGAGCCATTTATTCTTGCATCGGAAGCGAGTCAAGTGTTCTACTCAAAAGATTTTAAAAATAACGGATGGTTTGTGGTTTTGCATAATCCAAAACGGTTGACCATAAATGTGGATGACACTGAGTTTCCCACCGTTTATCAATCAGCTTTTGAAGACAATGAAAAATTAGAAGATCTTATCAAATGCATATGTTAACTTTGTATTTCAGAGCAGTTATTGTACCTTAACAAAATATTTATTTAAAATGGTGTAAAATGTAAAATGGTGTGTTATATGATAGTAATAGATGCATTATATTTTTTATTAGTGCCATTATAATATCCTGATGGATCCATAAGGATGGATATATTGCAAGAGTTCATTTTGTGTTTGTAGTTGTAGGTACTTACATATGATCACATACATACACACATGTACACATACATACATATGATCAGCTTGACTATTCTGTCTTTCTTTGTGTTTGTAGGTAGACAGGCAGTTCAAGATATTGTATTTGCACCCTTTAGTTCAGCAGTGCTAAGGTAATATATTTTTGTATTTGCATCCTTTATTTCAGTCAGTATTTTAGATATTGTTTTGAATCTGCTTAAGTTTAAAATTCTGGTGATGCAGGAAGACTTTATCACTGCCGCATAAAAGTGAATGTTCCCCTTCCCGCCCATCCCTGTGATGCCCGATTGCTGTTAGCCAAATTATTGCATGGATTCCCCTCCATAACAAGATCAAACGCATTATATGACTTAATAAAATTGCTCCAAGCGATTACTGGTAAGCTGTTGTACATCTGATATAGTAAACAACGTCCCCTTCTGATTTGTCTGATCCCACCAGTTTCTCATCACATTACGATTATTGTCAGTCGGACCGACAAAAATCGTAATGTGGTGAGAAACTGTTGGGATCAGGCAAATCAGAAGGGGACGTTATTTACTATATCAGATGTACAGCAGCAATAAGGGGAGGTTATGGAGGGGACTCCGTGCAATAATTTGGCCGACAGCAATCGGGCATCACAGGGATGGGCTGGAAGGGGAAGAAATGTACGTCATAATGTTGTTGGGATTATTTTAGGATTTTAGACTTTGCAGGACATAATGTCACAAGATGCCACACCACCATCAAATGATACAACTTCACAATCATCCACTTTAAAACGGGAGAAAATTGATATAGACAACTACGGTTCTCCAGTCGGAAAAAATGGTTCAAAGGTCGCTACGAAGATTGGTAAACTAGTAAGAAATCATGTGCCAATCTCATATCCAAGTTGGAAAAAAGTTCCGCCAAATTACAAGGAAGACGTGTGGAATCAATTGGAGGTAAGTTCACCAATCTCATAACCATTTTTATGTACTGTTTCTGTTTGTAAAATATGGTCGTCTGATTGTAATATGCACCCTTTTTATGTACTGTTTCTGTTTCTGTACTGTTTCTGTTTCTGATTGTAAAATAGGCCTGAATGAGCGAGGGTTCATATGAGACCATATTTATGTACTGTTTCTATTTCAAGATATATTCTTTTATGATATTTATAGGATATTTAGATTGATCACTTTATTCATAGAGACTGATGAAACTATATACGTTGAAATGTAAAAATCCATATACTTTGAAATGTAAACTGTGTACATGAACTTAGATGGTTGAAATTCATTTATAATGCTTTCAATACATAAATAAAAAATGGTTTACATGCATTTTTTGTTATGCAGAAATATTATGAGCTCGATCCTCTATCAAAGGACCTTATTATGAAAAAAATGTCCGAGGCTTTTAGGAGACACAAGAATGATTTGTGCAGGAATCATTATGACCATTTCATCACTGACGAAGAAAGAATGAGAAATTGTCCACCGAAAATTGATCAAGATGATTGGGATGAGTTCATAAGAAACGAATCAAAACCCGAGGCAAAAGAAAAAAGGAAGCGAGGTAAACAAAATAGATCAATGCTCGAATATGGTCATCATTCGGGACGTAAGAGTCACGCTATGATTACTCAAGAAATGGTATGTGTCATTGAATTGGTGCATCACATTGCATATACCATTAGTTCTAAATATAATTTTAGGCAATTGTATGCAGGTCGATTCAAGTAGTCCGGGAACAGAAGTATCACGTCTTCAAGTATGGGAGAAAACGCATAAGAAAAAAGATGGCAGCACGTCAGATGCGACATCTTCCTACTTTGTAAGTTAAACAAATAATAACGCCTCTAAATTAAATTTTCATTATTCATATATATGTATTTACTTTTTAGGACAAAATTGAAAAAGAAAAGGAAACGACGAGTGGTGGTGATGAAGCCGTCTTTATATCAGTGTTTGGTAAAGATGTAAAGGGCAGGAGCCGAAGTATTGGGACCAATATAGCTCCTAGCCAAGTTAAGAGTGCTGCCATTCCATGCAAACGGCTCAAACAGGCCCAAGGAGTATATGAGCAGCGACTGCAAAATGTGGAGCAAATATTGATGAAGCTGGACAATATGGATGATAAACTGGAGCGTCTTCTTAGCATAGCCCAAGATAATCATCAAGTAGGCAGTGAAATCGCATCTTCTCAGTTTGCCACTCCGAACAATCAGTTAATCGACCAAAGATGTGAAATCCTGAACTTCGAGGACGAAGTAATTGCAACAGGTACTATTTTAATCGACCAATCAGTCTTTTTGTGCTTCGACCGAGTTTACTGCTCTCTGTGATTGTGCATATAAACAAATTAATGAGTATTAGTGCATGTGTATTTATAGATTCCAAATTATCTTTTGTTATAGAAAAAGAGGTTAGGCAACAAAGGTTCACGTTTGACATGTACGTCATAATTAGGTTCACAAGAGGTATATATGACATTTTCAAATCCAAATTAACATAATCATAAGATATAAGAGAATATTTAGCAATATTTATAATGATATAAACATAGGATAGAGCAAATTAAGCAGTTTTAAGTAGTTTTAGCAAATCAATAACAATGATCACATGGATAAGTTCTGGTGGGCACAACCTTCACTAAATTCTTGCTTGGCTGAAAGTACAGTGTTATTTAAAAAAAGGTTGTGTTCATGATTAGATTTGAGAAACAGTGAGAGATAGCAAGAAATGATGAAGAATCACGTAAAAGTTCAAAATGCTATTGCAGAGCTAGAGTTTGAGACATCGAATGAATGACAGAGATGAGAAGGAATTCATTGTCAATAGCGATCTAGTTTGTATACTTATACTCATCGTAGTCTTTATCTTATATCTGTTTTGGTTTCAATTTTCATTGACACTCATGAATAGCCATTATGTCCAAAAATAAATCAGTAAACTCCAAAAAAAAAGGATATAGAAAGATCATAAAAGTTTACACCTTCCATTCCAATCTTGCATGATTTTAAAGATCGAATATCGCATACACAATGGGTCTAGGACTTGTGTAGCTCTGCACAATGGTCTTAAATGTTTGGGAGCTTGTTAGTTCTGTAAATGTGATTCCATATATTCACTCCAGAAATGCTTATATAACAGGTACTATATGCCGAGATTCCACAGCATTAGTAATTCATGGAAAACCAGTACCACCCACATATGAAAAAGTGTTGTTGGGAAAAATTTTATTGCCGGATGAGCTAACCGCCAAAATATGTCGACAATTTACCGAGACCTTTGGGGATGTTGGAGCCGGAGGTTATGTGAGCCATCAAAAGGGTTTGATACGATATCTTTAGTCGGAGGTATTGATATTTCTGACTTGTTCTTAGCATATATTGCTGGTTTTCTTTTGTTTGCTGTATATGAAATTTGCATATGCAAATGTTTGCACAAAAAATGGACAAACACCTCAAAGTTGTATGATTTAGTAGATCTTATGTTGTTCTTAATGATTTGGGTGATTTATGCAAATATATGAAAAGCAGGGACTAAACTGTAAAAAGACACGCAAGTTTATAGTGGTTCAGCCAGAATGTGCCTACATCCACTTTATATGTTATTTCTCTTCTCTTGACTAGATTACAAGTACAAAGCTTTGATACAAGTAAAAGAAAGTTGTTTGAATGTTCTCTCCGTGCTTGAGCTCTCCCAACTTGTCCCCCATTGTTGTACCCCTGTCCCTCTATTTATAGAGTGAGGCTGGGGGTAGGGGTCTTGGAGGCATATAGCAGCTGGCAGGCCTGGGCTGACGTAATCTGGCCTGGCACGTCTTGGTTCGGTAGTATTTAGTCCGGCGATGATTGGTCCGGCATGGGGTTGGCATCGAGTTGGTCCGGCATCTAGTTGGTCCGGCATTTAGTTGGTCCGGCATCTAGTTGGTCAGGCATTGGTTTGGAGGTAGGTTGGTTCGGTGAGGCGCGTTGGACCGGCAGGGCTTTGGAGGGAGGTTGGTTTGGTGAGGTGTGTTGGGTTCGATCTGGTGGTACTTGGACCAGTGTGGGGTTGGTGATGGTTCGGTAGGGTATGAAGGTAGGTTGGTTCGGTAATTTTTCTGTTCGGTGGGGAATGAGTGTGTTGGTCCGGTTGTGCCTTCCCTTCTCTTGGCTCGGTAGGGGCGAAAACGCTCCCAACATTTGCCCCCCAAAGTGAGGTATATGCTGGTATATAGCTTACTTTGTTTAAGCCTGGTTGTCCTTGTTCGGTTCTGCGTGCCGAATGGATTGGTCCGGGGGCCCCTTCCTTGCCTATAAATATCAGAATTATGCCACCGTTGTCTCCTTACCGTTTGAGATTGCCGAACCGACTGATTGCCGAACCAAAGCTTCTACCCTTTGCCGAATCAGCTGCGTTAGCCGAACCAGGTGAGACCCTTTTACTGCCGGATGAACTTGTATACTGCACTACCGAATGAGCTTCGGGTTTCCAAGCACCGAATGAATGGTGGAGTACGATTGCCGAATGAGCTTTAGTTGAGATTGCCGAATGGGCTTTCCAGATGAGAATGCCGAATGGGATTTCCAGATGAAGATGCCGAATGAATTTTTACATTTACTTTACCGAATGACAATGGGAGTCTGAGCATTTTGATTTTATGAGTGAAATTTCATATTACACACATACTTGTTTACATCCTCTGTTCTAACGACGTTCTTCTTTGTGTTTGCAGATAAATGTCTCGAAAAGCAGAAACTCGGTCAGATAAAAAGAGGTCCCAGGGCGAAGGAGAATCTTCCGCAGTGCCCCCTGCTCAGCCAGGACCGGAACGTCACGGATCTACCCCGAGATCACTAGTGGACGGGTACGGTCCTCAGGAGCTTCTGAACTCCCCACCTGATTGCTTTCCCAGCCCCCTTAAGGAAGAGCAGTTCGATGTCATCTCCCGTTCCTTCGGAATTGATAGGGCGCGCATGCTATTGCCAGGGAGAGAAGTGATGCCATATGACCCTCCCGAAGGGTACTTCGCCTACAGCAGATATCATTGTATGTGTGGTGCCATTCCACCTCTTAATGCTTGGGTAACCAGCTTCCTTACATATCTAAAGGTGGCCCCATTCCATCTTCAACCCAACTCCTATGCTATACTGGTGTGCCTCTTTATCATCTTCCAGAGGAAGTATGGGCGTGCTCCTTCCAACCGGGAGATCCGGTACTTATATAATCTGAGGGGCTATAAGAAGGGGTCCCCATACATCAGCCTGGAGTCAGCCGTAACCTTCAAGCCGGTCTTGGATCTGTATTCTAAATACAACATGTTCAAGAAGGAGTGGTTCTTCGTCAGGGACGGCTCTGTTTCTATTCGGCGTTTCACTTCTGGATGTAAGTTGATGCTTTATTTATAATTTCCATTCTGGTTGCGATGCTTCTTCTCATACATTTTCGTTTTTGCTAGCGACAGGTGGCTTTGCAGTTGTGGAGACTGATCGCCTGGTTCAGACGGCGGCTGAGATAGAAGCTATCCCCGGGAGAGATAGATCAGCTGCCTACCTGATCAGAAACGCGACCCTTCTGGAGTGTAACTTGATCCTTCCACAGCAGTCAGTAGTCAAGCCGAGGGAAACGGCGGAGGAGAGGGCGGCTGCTCAGGCTAAGGGAGGTGTCACGATAGAGAGTGGCAAGAGAAAACCTTTCACAAAACCTCCAGCCGTCGGAGGTAAGAAACTTAAGAAGTCGGACGGTCCTTCCCCCAGCAATTGTCCACTTACCCAGGGGGAGGAAGACATAGAGGAGGAAAGAGGTGAGGGTGGAGATGGTCGGGAAGGTGATGATGGTGGCGATGGCATCGGGGCCTTGCTCCCTAGGCAGGCAGGCGAGATTCAGGAGTGGACGGATGATGCATTCCGTCAGGCTTTTGAGGGGCTGGACGGAGAAACGGCTTTGGTAGAGAAATCCGGGAAAGTTGACAAGGCCGGGACCGGTGCAAGCGGATCTTCTCAGACTACTGTAGCCAAGGTGGCTCGGACGACTCAAGGTGAACTTTTGACTCATGCAGGCTCCATTTATGATAGAGACTTAGGAATATTTTATGATCCGCTCCCATCCTGGAATGAAATCCAGGACTCATTGCAGTATCCTACTCCTCCCCAGGGTTTGTATAACAGATGTGTTTCCTTTCTTCTTTTAACTTTTAATTTACCGTGTTTCTTGAATTATGGATCAATGTAAGCTTGTGACACTTGTTCTTTATATCAGGAGCAGGTAAAACGGCCAAGGCCTCAGATCTTCGGCACAGGCTTGAACAGTACAAGCTCTCCAAAGCTTCCGCCAAGCCGAAGCCTTCGGCCCACCGTTCCGGGGATGTAGTCGGCTACCGTCCTCTTCTCGGGGTTATTGACGAGGGCATTCAAAAGAGAAAGAGGAGCCATCCCTTATCCGAATCTTCACTTGGTCCTCAGCCTCCAGTTCAGCCTCTTCATGATATCACGGAGGAGGATACTGAGTTCGTACTTTCTCCGCACCCGTCTGAAAATCCTACCGTCACTCAGATTGATCGTCCTGACTTGGCTCGGAATCCATTTGCGGGTCATCCTGACCTGGATCCAAGTTCCCATGATATTACTTTTGACGAGGATACCGGTGAGCACCTTCTTCCCCGCAATCCCATGGTACGGGTGCTCGATGAGGCTAAGTCCTTAGATCTCGATCTACTTACTACTCGGATAGTTACCATGGGAGACGAGGCCAAGGCTAATATTGATCGGGTGGCGGCGGAGACTAGGAAGCTGATGGGGCATCATGCCCGGCTGGTTAAGGCTGGAGAGGAAATTGGGAGTGTCAACATCCGACTACGATTGATGGTTTCGGACCAGGCCAAACAGCTTGCTGATCAAGCTATTCAGATTTCCCAACATGAGGCTGCCGCCGGGCAGTTGAGGAAGACTATGGAGGAGGCTAGTAAGGCGGAATTGCGGAAGATGGAGGCCGCTTGCAAGGAGCAGATTAATATGGCTATCTCGACAGTGGATGAGGTTCGAAGGGCGGATCTTGAGCAAGTAGAGGAGCTGTCGGGAAAGCTTGAAGCCGCGGAGCTTACTCAGGTCAGGCTAAAGGAGGAGATGGAGGTGATGAGGAGGTCCCTTCAGGCTAATTGCTCGCGATACCGACTGGAAAGGGATGCTGCCATTGCAAGGCTATCGGTTTCCGAGGTCCGTATGAGGGAGTTTGAGGACAATGAGGGGATGATGGACGACATGCTGCAGGACATGTACTTTCGCACTTGGAAGCAGGGCAACTTATCTTGGATGGACGACTACCCCCGGGTTATGGCTAGGATTTATCTCAGGGCTCTAGAGGAGGCCAAGGCGGACAAGGAGGGTGGAGCGGCTTTTAGGATGGATGTGGTCACTGCTCAGTTCACCAAGGAGGAGAGGGTAGCGGTGAAAGAGGGGATGCGGTTGTTCGCGGTTGAGGAGGCCGGTGTGGAAGTAGGGGATGACGACCAAG
Organism: Allium fistulosum; assembly: GCA_030737815.1. Lineage (NCBI taxonomy): Eukaryota > Viridiplantae > Streptophyta > Magnoliopsida > Asparagales > Amaryllidaceae > Allium > Allium fistulosum. Next base: position 248,088,682 of record CM060906.1, on the reverse strand, counting down.
ACGATCAAGGGGAAGTTGCTGGTAACCTCTACGCCACTAGTTTCTTCTTTTGTTAACCATGTTGCTCATCACTAATGATTTCTTTTTATGACCGGACAGGTGGGCAAAAGGACAAAGACAAGACTCCAACGCAGCCGGCTCCCTGATTAGACCTGGAAAATTCTTTTTGTAGACTCGACCTGGCTGTATACGTTAGTCTTAAAACAGTAAAGTAACTTTTAAGTTGTAATTCTTGCTACTTGTAATAATCAACATCATTTTTGACGTGTAATTTTCTAACTTAAGCTGATTCTGTCGTCTTTTGAATGTTTTTTGTTATTTTGACATGTCGTGTGAGAAATATAGCTATGTATATTCTTGTAATTGAATTGTGTTTGATGTCATGTTCTTGTTTAAAACATAATTTCATGACTTGCAATGTTAGCGTGTGGTGTGAATAAGTTGTATTTGTACACAAAAGAAGAAAATACCGCCTTTCATGTTCTAATCGTAGATGGCAGTTTTGAATATCTTGTATGACCGAGCATGGAACGCAGTTGAATGCCCTGCCATCCAATTGTGAGTCCCTACACCCATTGGCGAGTATCTCCTACTCTGTATCCTGTACTTTAGGGATTGTTATAGAGGATAGGAGGAAAGTTTTTTAAGTAAAATTGAAATACGTGAAATAGTAAAACTTTCAATCATGGAAGGCCTTCGATGTGCTTAAGTTCATGGCAAACGGGTTTTGTAGTCACTTTCCCTAGCTGTGGGTCTTGGAGACATTTGTCACCCATCTTACGCCTCCACGGGGAGTTAATTCTTTTTTACCACAGCCGCACCTAAGACACATCGGAGCCGAGATCGCGCACAGTAACTACCCGGGCCATTATGGCCCGTAATCGTGGGTATTATTCGATTTACTGTGGCCGGCTAGCGTGGGTGCCGATCGTCAACTAGGAACTGCCCCTGGCTGGCCACACCTTATGTTGGGGCTTATAGTCGGTTCACAGTTGCCGGCGAGCCTAACGCCGTAATGAGCTGCCTCGGCTATAGTCGGCCTTCTCGGTGGCTTATAATCGGCTCATTACAGTTGGCTTTAAGGGCCGCCGCGAGCAATGAGTTAACCCGCAGCAGAGGGATGTCGGAGCAAAAGTGTCTCATTGGCGAGGGCATAGATTCGCATAGTACCTATTAGGTCTTGTCTAGGAGAGGTTGCGCTGTGGAGCGCCTTGAGTGAAAATGCTATTTGCACAGGATTTTGTTCAACAGAAAAGGATACAGTTAACAAGCAGCCAAGATATGAAGGAACAAGTTAAAAAGAGACAAGTTTTTTAAAGTGGTTCGGCACGAAATGCCTACGTCCACTGATTCTCTTTGTTAATTCACTTCATATGGGCAGTATGAGTTAAGAAAAGTATCGACGAAGGTGTTGGATGTTCCATGCCCTCTGGAACACCTCCCCGTCCACTGTTGACAAAATATAAGTTCCATTGCGAAGATCTTTATGAATTACATATGGTCCGTCCCAGATTGGATCTAGCGCTCCGGGGCGCGGGAAGATTCGCTTGAGGATAAGATCTCCTTTCTGTAAGCTACGATGCTTGACTTTGGAGTTGTATTGCGTTGCCACTTTTTGCTTATGGGTTGCTGCCCTGGAAGGCTGCATCATTTCTTCTTTCCTCAATTAGATCCGGAGACATGAGGAGGAACTCTTCGTTCTCTTCTGGGTTGTAGTGGATCCTACGGTGGGAAGGCACTATAGTTTCAACTGGGAGCATAGCCTCTGATCCGTATGCCAAAGAGAAAAGGAGTATGCCCCGTTGATGTTCTGAAAGACGTGCGATTGGCCCATAGTGCCGTAGGAGGTTTCATCCACCCAAGCGCCCTTCGACTTTTCGAGTTTCTTTTTTATTAGAGTTTTGAGAATTTTGTTGACGGTTTCGACTTTTCCGTTTGCCTGGGAATAAGCTATGGATGAGAAGCTTTTGTGAATTCCATGCTCTTGGCACCAGTTGGCGAACTCCTCGCTGTCAAACTGAAGTCCATTGTCCGATATGATTTTGAATGGAACTCCGTACCTGCATAGAACATTTTTTGATCAAGAAGTTAATAACTTTTGCTAAAAATACTTTATTTAGGGGTTCTGCTTCCCGAGGGATGTGTTTGATTAAATAGTGATCCCATCGATTGAGAAGCAACTTGGTCTTCTTTAAATATGCTATGAGTCGTTCTTCTCGAGCCTGGAATCCTACTAGTATTTGATTTACAATAAGTTGAGAATCGCTATGAAGACACAAAGAATTGGCTCCGATTTCTAAGGCAAGTTCTAATCCAGCTATCACTGCTTCATACTCTGCATCGTTGTTGGTGGCAGTGAATCCTGACCTTACAGCATAGTGTAATTCATTTCCCTTGGGAGTGATTATTACCACACCTGCCCCCGAGCCTTGTTCGTTGATGGCGGTGCGAGGATGGTAGGTGATATCATATTGACTCAGTTGAATGCACCATTTAAGTAGTCGCCCAGAAGCGTCGGGACGATGGAGTACCTGCCTTAGTGGTTGATTGGTCAGAACTCTGATGGAATGAGATCGGAAATAGTGACGCAGTTTCCGTGATGTGATTAGTAGGCAATAGGCTAGCTTCTCAAGTTTAGGATATCTGGTTTCTTCTTGTGCGGGGGGCGTTTGTATTTAACTTCGTCTTGAGTGGCCAGGGAGATGTTTTCGATCGTTTCATTTAAAGGAGTATAAGCGTCAAATCTCGGTTCTGGCCGATACAGGCACTTTTCTCCCTTCTTGCCCCCAGCATTGTCTCTAGAAGCATCCCTTCGAACGTCCTTTACTACAGCGGACGTGCTGCCGTGAGCTGCCTTATTTTGTCGCCCTGACTGTCCTTTAGTGGCAGCGTCTTGAAGCCTCATATATTTCCTGGCCTCATGGAAGAAATCGGGTAAAGTAGCTGGTTTTTCTTTTGTCAATCTTCTAGCAAATTTAGTATCCGGATGCACACCACTACAGAGGGCCATTAAGATAAGCTTCTCATCGGCATCTTGGACTGTGGCCGTTGCGGCATTGAATCGGGTTAGGTATTGCTGCAGCTTCTCTCCAGGTTTCTGCTTGATACTGGATAGGGAATAAGCATCCTTAGGTTGTTCCACATGAATGCGGAACTGGCTGATGAACTTTTCTTTCAACATTTCCCATGAGCTGATGGATCCCTGAGGTAGATGACAGAACCAGGAGGTAGCGAGATCTGCTAAGAAGAGTGGAAAGCATTTGCACAGTACTCCCTCTGTCGCTCCACTCATGAGCATATGTTGTGTGTATCTCTGCAAGTGTGCAACGGGGTCGGAGGTTCCTTTGTAAGGTTCCATTGTTGGTATCTTCCATTCTCGGGGGGTGATAGCAATTTCGATGTTGCGGGCGAAAGGGCCGGTCACCCTAGTGCCTATCCCTCGATCTCTTTGCTCCCGTTGGACGCACTCTCTGAATAAGCATGCCATCCTTTCATCAGAATTTGGAGCAGATAGAAACGAATTTGGCTCTGTTCTGTGGGATTGATCCTGTCCAGATGATCTGTAGGGATGGTATTGTCTGTCATTCCTCATATTTTCCGGTGGCTGCCTTTGGTCTTCTGGGAGCATGCTAGGGTCAGCCATAGTTGGCCCTTGCCTTGATCTTCCCCTACCGGGTTCCGATCTAAGCACTTCCTCTGGTCCAACTTCGGGCTGGTTTCTAGCTCGGCCCCGCTCACTAGCGTTTCCGTGGTTAGGTAGCATGACAGGCTCAGCTACAGTTGACCTTCGCCCGGTACCTCCCCCGTGGGGTTCGGTTCCAAGCATTTCCTCAGACCTAACTTCGGGCTGTGCTCGATCTCGGCTCCTACCATGGCTGCTTCTGCCGTTAGTTTCTTCGAAGAAGGAAGATCTTTGTTGTCTCTGAGATCCTCCAGACTGGGATTCGCCCCATGATTCGGTGTTGCGGTTGGACTCTTCAGCATCCCTTAAGCGTGACATGAGATGGTCCACCAAGGCTTCCTGCTGGGATGTGAAGCGGTTAGTTACTTCAACCACAACCCTGTCTAAATCTGCCCTAGTAATTGTTGTGGGCTGTTCTGTGGCAGTAGTGGTTGGATTAGCCTGTCCTTCATTTGTTACTGCTGCTGGAGGAGGACGATTTACTTGATTCGTGACAGCTGGATCTGGAAGACTGCTGGATGCGATGTTTTTTCCTTTGTTAACATCTTTTCTCTGTTTGGGAGGCATGTTTTCCAAGTGGCGAACGATGCTGTTAGGAAAACTGTTAAGTGGATGAAGCTGAAGCTTCGAGCTTCTAGTTCTCAGTGAAAGCACCAAAAATGTTTGCACAAAAAATGGACAAACACCTCAAAGTTGTATGATTTAGTAGATCTTATGTTGTTCTTAATGATTTGGGTGATTTATGCAAATATATGAAAAGCAGGGACTAAACTGTAAAAAGACACGCAAGTTTATAGTGGTTCAGCCAGAATGTGCCAACGTCCACTTTATATGTTATTTCTCTTCTCTTGACTAGATTACAAGTACAAAGTTTTGATACAAGTAAAAGAAAGTTGTTTGAATGTTCTCTCCGTGCTTGAGCTCTCCCAACTTGTCCCCCATTGTTGTACCCCTGCCCCTCTATTTATAGAGTGAGGCTGGGGGTAGGGGTCTTGGAGGCATATAGCAGCTGGCAGGCCTGGGCTGACGTAATCTGGCCTGGCACGTCTTGGTCCGGTAGTATTTGGTCCGGCGATGATTGGTCCGGCATGGGGTTGGCATCGAGTTGGTCCGGCATCTAGTTGGTCCGGCATCTAGTTGGTCCGGCGATGATTGGTCCGGCATGGGGTTGGCATCGAGTTGGTCCGGCATCTAGTTGGTCCGGCATCTAGTTGGTCCGGCATTGGTTTGGAGGTAGGTTGGTTCGGTGAGGCGCGTTGGACCGGCATGGCTTTGGAGGGAGGTTGGTTCGGTGAGGTGTGTTGGGTTCGATCCGGTGGTACTTGGACCGGTGTGGGGTTGGTGATGGTTCGGCAGGGTATGAAGGTAGGTTGGTTCGGTAATTGTTCTGTTCGTTGGGGAATGAGTGTGTTGGTCCGATTGTGCCTTCCCTTCTCTTGGCTCGGATGTTTGCACAAAAAATGGACAAACACGTCAAAGTTGTATGATTTAGTAGATCTTATGTTGTTCTTAATGATTTGGGTGATTTATGCAAATATATGAAAAGCAGGGACTAAACTGTAAAAAGACACGCAAGTTTATAGTGGTTCAGCCAGAATGTGCCTACGTCCACTTTATATGTTATTTCTCTTCTCTTGACTAGATTACAAGTACAAAGCTTTGATACAAGTAAAAGAAAGTTGTTTGAATGTTCTCTCCGTGCTTGAGCTCTCCCAACTTGTCCCTCATTGTTGTACCCCTGCCCCTCTATTTATAGAGTGAGGCTGGGGGTAGGGGTCTTGGAGGCATATAGCAGCTGGCAGTCCTGGGCTGACGTAATCTGGCCTGGCACGTCTTGGTTCGGTAGTATTTGGTCCGGCGATGATTGGTCCGGCATGGGGTTGGCATCGAGTTGGTCCGGCATCTAGTTGGTCCGGCATCTAGTTGGTCTGGCATTTAGTTGGTCCGGCATCTAGTTGGTCCGGCATTGGTTTGGAGGTAGGTTGGTTCGGTGAGGCGCGTTGGACCGGCAGGGCTTTGGAGGGAGGTTGGTTCGGTGAGGTGTGTTGGGTTCGATCCGGTGGTACTTGGACCGGTGTGGGGTTGGTGATGGTTCGGCAGGGTATGAAGGTAGGTTGGTTCGGTAATTGTTCTGTTCGGTGGGGAATAAGTGTGTTGGTCCGGTTGTGCCTTCCCTTCTCTTGGCTCGGCAGGGGCGAAAACGCTCCCAACAGCAAATGCATGTGTATTTTGTCCTGGTCTGTCTTGTTTACAAGATAATCGACAATTTATCAAATACTAGGAAGTAAAGTCAAAATTCAAGGACAAAATCAAAAAACAAAAAACATGATCAATGTGCCTGAACGATGAATGGAGGCCAATAAACTAAAATTTAATTAGCTAAAAAAATTTATGTGTGTATCGTACTAATTGGGTTTAATGGGTGGTAAAATAATTTGGTTATGATGTAGGGGAGGGGACTGAAATGGTAGGGGACTGGAATGTTTGGTAGGGAACTGGAGTGGGTACTGGAGTGTTTACTGGTGGTTGGAGTGGTTGATACTGGTGGTTTGTGGTAGATTTGGTGAATAGGAAGTGGGAGGCAGTTTGTAATGCTGGAGTTCATTGCAGAATGTGGAGTTAGAGAGGTTGGTCGGGATAGTTGAATTATGCTGACAGTGTTATGGTTGTGATTTGGTTTGAAGAGGAAATGAAATGTGTAGTGATTGGTTTGAATAGGAAATATGGAAATGTTGTTGGAGTGCAGGCAGGTTTGTAGTTTGTGTTTGATGGCTTATTGGTACCAAGGGAACAAGGTTGGAAGTGTAAATGGTGAATGAAAGGGAAGTTGAAGGCTGCGGAGCAGTCAGAAGAAGACTGTTACACTTTTTGTGATGTGAATGTGCAGTTGACAGGGGATTGGTTTTGAAGCAGACAATAAAAGGAATTACAGTTGTTAGAATTCATATAATTGATTTAAAAGTTATAACAGTTAGAATGCATATAATTAACTCGTTTAATCAATGTTGGATTACCAGCAGAAATACTCGCCGCATTCGCAGACATCTCTTTTGCTTGAGTACTGAGTAGAACCAAACCTGTACTTGGCTTATTTATGATAACGAGGCTATGTGCAATATCCTTTTGTTTTCATATATTCTAGGTGAAATCAATCATAGATTAAGCATACATAATGTACACCTACCGATGAGGTAATAACTTAAAGGTATACTGCAATATAGCTTTAGTTGGACATCAATGGTGCAAAATTGGTACATACTATTAACATCAAGCAATATTTATTGAAAAAACCATTATAAAATGTTTGGATTTAACTTGATAGGTGTATGCACGTACAAACTTTAAAGATTATGGATTTAACAATACCCGAATGAGATAATTAAGAAAAATAGTAGAATCAAATGCATTCGGAGGAGGTGGACATTTAAGGTTAGATATGTTCGAGCAACTTGTTCATATTAGTTGATTTCTGGCTCAGTACAAACGGTGCAACATTGGACAAAAACCCAAAAATAGTGTAGTACTTAAGTGTAGTACTTGACCAAGCTAATGGTGTATGTTGTTGACAGGCAATAGGCAGTAGGGGGTGTGATGTAGTACTTAAGTGTGGATGAGATGAAAACAGAGAAAATGAGGAAGTGCTGTAGTGTGTAGGAGTGTGGTTGTGAGTGGAAGTGTATAGCAGAGGGGATGGGATGAAGTTGAAAGGCAGTTTTTTTGTTAGTGTTGTTATAGTTGTTTAAATGTTTGCTGCCACTTTTACTTGTGCATTATTATTGCTTACACAGGAATTCCGTTGCTCTATTAACTGAACTTGACCAAGCTAAAATTCACTGTATGATTTGAGTTTAAAACCTGTTTTTACTTTTGCGCAGGAATTGGATAGAATACTGTATGAACCACAGCATGAGCCAAATAAATATCAGCTTCGGCTAACCTGCTCAGCATCCTTTTAATGTGTTTATTATATGTAGACTTCACTGCTTGCAAAACAATGTAGTTTAATTAATGAAATCTTTGTAGTGTAGTGTAATAAACAATGTAGTGTAATAAGTATGATATTCCGGCACGGTAGCATTCTGTTTGCAAAACAATAGTGTAATTATAAGTTTGATAATTTTATATGTATGGTATATGTGCGATATGTTTATAGTGCTTGTGTACCAATATTTTGATATTCTAGCATATTTTGATATATATTGATATTCTGGTATATATACTGAGATATGCGTGTAACGCAGTAGTGAGTTACAGATGTGATTTTGTAGGAGCAGGAGCAAACACTATGTGCAACGGGTGTTAACCGTTGCTTTATGTGTGACTTTGGGCATAAAGCAACGTTTTTTGGCCATAAAGCAACCCTTGCACCCGTTGCTTTTTGGACAGAAAGCAACGGTTTATATCCGTTGATTTTTTTCCCATTAAGCAACGGTTCGTAACCGTTGCCTTTTGTACATTAAGCAACGGTTTATACCCGTTGCCTATTGTCCATAAAGCAACGGTTTATACCCGTTGCCTTTGGCCCAATTTGCAACGGTTTATACCCGTTGCCTTTGGCCCAATTTGCAACGGTTAATACCCGTTGTCTTTGGCCCAGTTTGCAACGGTTTATACCCGTTGCCTTTGTCCCAATTTGCAACGGTTTATACCCGTTGCCTTTTGGACATAAAGCAACGGTTTTCTCCCGTCGCTAAATTCAACCACTCCTGTGTTGAAGACGGTTTTTACCCGTTGCTTTTGGACTTAACAACGGTTTTGACCCATTGTTAATAGCTTATAATGGTGTAGTGGGTCTTCTGATGATCGGCCTTGACTTGCTGACAAGTCGCACACCTACTAACAAAGATGGAGATATCTCGCCTCATACCTCTCCACCAATACAACTTCTTCATATCCTGATACATCTTGGTCACTCCCGGATGAATAGAAAGTCTGGATCGATGATTTTTTTGAAGTAACTCCTGTCTCAATCCATCAACATTCGGGACACAAATCCTATTATTAATCCTCAAAATACTTCTATCATCGATCTGGGCTCCACTACCATTAAGACTACTACTACCAACCCTACTACGAACACTCTCCTTCATCAATCTAAGCATCTCATCCTCATCCTGCTTAGCCATGATACGATCCAAAAGAGGAGAAGAAACAACCAGCTGACACAACATAGCCTTCTTCCGACTCAAAGCATCCGCCACAACATTAGCTTTCCCAGGGGTATAGTTGATGTCGAGGTCATAAGAAGCAAGAAACTCTAACCACCTAACTTGTCTTTGTTTCAAATCCTTATGAGTGAAAATATACCTCAAAGACTGATGATCTGTGAAGAGCTCAAACTTAGTACCCAAAAGATGATGCCTCCAAAGCTTCAAAGCAAAAACCATAGCAAGCAATTCCAAATTATGAGCAGCATAATTGGCTTCATGGGTCTTCAACTGACGACTGGCATAAGCAATCACCTTCCCATCCTGCATCAGAACAGCTCCCAAACCTTCACGACAAGCATTAGTGTATACCGTTAATCCCTCATTTCCATTTGGAACGGTAAGAACTAGTGCGGAAGTAAGCTTGTGCTATAACTCATTGAATGTGGCTTTACACTCATCACTCCAAATAAACTTAGCATTCTTACGAGTCAAAGCAGTGAGAGGTGCAGCAATCCGAGCAAAATTCTCAATGAATCTCCGATAATAACCGACAAGGCCCAGAAAACTATGGATATTAGTTGGAGTCTTAGGAGTTTCCCAATCCTGCACAGAATAGGGATAAATAAGGACAGTTGGAAAGATAGAATAAATTGAATGAAACAAGGAAAGAGAAGGAAAGAAAGACTTACATTGATCGCAGCGATCTTGACTGGATCAATAGACACTCCATTACCAGAAATAATATGTCTAAGGAATCAGACTTCATCCTTCCAGAAATGGCATTTAGAAAATTTAGCCTTCAACTGATGATTTCTAAGAGTCTCCAGAAGATATTTCAAATGCAACTCATGTTCTTCCTCAGACTTAGAGAAAATGAGAATATCATCAACAAAGACTAGAACAAATTTATTAAGCACATCTCGAAAAACACGATTCATCAAATCAACAAAGAAAGTAGGAGCATTAGTCAAACCAAAAGGCATGACTAACCATTCAAAAAACCCATTCTTAGTACGGAAAGCAGTCTTAGGAATACTTTCCTCAGCAACTCTGAGCTGGTGGAAACCTGTGGCAAGATCAAGCTGAGAGAAAACAGTGGCACCATAAAGCTGATCAAATATATCATTGATACGAGGCATTGGATATCTGTTTTTTATAGTGAGCTTGTTCAGCTCCCTATAATCAACACACATCCGGAGAGAACCATCGGACTTAGTGACGAAAACCACCGCTGCTCCCCATTCCGAATAGCTAGGTCTGATCAGACCCTTGGAGAACAAGTCCTCAATTCGCTTTCCCAACTCAACCTTCTTGCAAGGTGCCATTCTTCTAGGAGGAAGAACTACAGGTCGAGCTCCAGGAATAAGATCAATACGGAAATCAATTTCCCGCTTAGGAGGTAAAGCAGTGACTTCACCAAATACATCGGGATAAAGTTTGACCACACAAGTCGACTGAAGATCAACAGGAGAAGAATCCAGAGAATAAATAAAGCTGCCAGCATAATCATGAGGCATACGACACTGAATAACCAAAAGATTTCCCCGATCATCCTCAAGAGAAAAAATTCGGGATTTACAAGAGATACGAGCATCATGCCTATTAAGCCAATCACCTCCAAGTAACAAATCAAAAGCATCGAAACCAAGAACATAGAAATCACCAGAAAATTTATGGCTAGAATAGAAGAGTCTCACTTGCTTATAAATTCTATTAAGGTTCGCGGGACCACCAATAGGATTTTTAACACATAAAGATTCAACAGCATACACAGGAGAAAGAAGATGCTCAAACTTATCACAAAGATCCACAGTAATAAAACTATGCGAAGCTCCAGTATCAAATAAAATACGAACAGGATGATTAAATAAAGAAAAGGTGCCCTGAAGAGTACCTTGGTCATCACTACGAGCAGGAGCAGGGGCAGCAGGAGAAGAAGCAGAGGTAACAGCAAAAATACCAGATGGCTTGCCCTTCTGATACAACGGAAAATCATTCTTGAAATGACCAGGCTACAGACAGACATAACAGAAGTTGTTCCTGGTACCCTGAGGTGGAGGAACAACAGTACCAACTGAAGTAGGGCAACTATTTGCATAGTGTCCCTTCTGATCACACTTGAAACAGGTAATGGTAGATAGGTCGATAGGCTGCCTCTGAGAAGGAGAAGATGAAGATCCCAGACCTGGATTCTTGAGCCAATTCTTCTTCTGCTGATGGAAATTTGGCTTTCTCTTTTTAGAGTTAGCAGAGGAAGACTGAGATGCAGGAGCACTAGCAACAGCAAGACCCTTGGAAGTAGGGTTCTCATAACGAATAGCCATATCCATAAGCTCGGTGAAAGTGCCATGAACATGAGAAATGAGACGATCATAGAACTCTGAACGAGCTCCAACTACGAACTTTTCATTCTTCTTAAGTTGGGTGTCAATAAGGCTAGGACTAAACTTGGAAAGTTCATTGAACTTCCGCTCATACTCAGAAAAGGACATGGTACCCTGCTTGAGATCCATGAATTCACGATAAAGCTGAGATTTTCAGGCTTCTGGCATCCATTTTTCCACAAAAGCCTCCCTAGAAAGAAGATACATAAACAAAACTTAAGATAGATTCAAAAGAAAGGAAATAGGAACAAAATTCAAGATAACACAAAGGATACCTAAACTGCTCCCACAAAATATCACCCTCGTTAGTGTGAGCTGTAACAGACTCCCACCAATCCAAGGTTGACTCTTACAGGTGCCAAGCTGCTAATTGACGCTTTTAGGCATCAGAAATCTCGAGACCGATAAAGATCCTCTCTAAACTTTGTAACCATTGCTGGGCTTCAACCGGTAAACTTAGTTCCACCAAGTTGAGAGAATTGTTTACAGAGAACAGTAAACCTAACAGGTGTAGCAGGTTGAGGAGCTGGGGCAATACCACGACCCCTACCTTTGGCATTTCCACGATTCATCTTGAAAAATCAAGAATGAATTTTAGGACAATGGTAAAGAGAAGACAAAGATAAGATAAGATTAGACAAGATAAGTTCACTAGGATGAATATCCTAATTAAAGAAATTTCTAACAAGGTAAATACGAAAAGAAGGAAGTTTAGAAAATTTTCTTTTAAAACAAGAAAATTTTATATCAAAATAATATTTGAAAAATCCTTTGAAAAATTCATTTTAAAATCATTTTATACTTTGAAAATACGTTCTCTCACAAAGAAATGATTCTGAGGTTGATTTCACTCATTCTAGAGTATTTCTACCCTATCTCTAATGAGTTTTTGCTCCATAGGCTAAGGTTTGCCTAAAAACCAAAGCTCTAATACCAAATGTAATGACCCACTATTTTGGACCATTCAAATCGACAATAAAACCACACATGTCAGACTTGAATAATGCAAAATAACAGACTGTAATAAAATTTGGAGCAAATAAAACAAATCATAGAATCATAAACACAGAATATTAGAATAACTCGCAGCGGAAAATAAAATAAATAGTGGTTCATGAAGCCACTACAATACAAAGTCTCAAAATAGATTCAAAATACATAGTCTGAAAAACATATACAACATAAGTCTGAATACATAAGCATAGAAGAAATCCCAAATACATATGTCTCTAATACAAAGCTGACAAAGAAATACTGAATGGAAATAGATAGCAACTAGATAAAAGATGATCTCCAGCAGTCCTAGCTCCAGAAGGTGAGATCCAAAGCTGATACTTAGGCTGACCCGAGCGTAAAAAAAACACAAACACTCGAGTTAGGACATACATACTTATATAATGTAAACCAACTAAAGTGAACTGTAATAAAATGCACAAGTAACTTAAAGAATGCTTGGGATCGCCCATTCTTTAAGGATCCGTTAAACTATCTACTATGTAGTAATATTCACTATTATAATAACGTCTAAATATAAAATAAACTTACTTTAAAATAGCATTAAGGAGTGACCCAATATTCCCCTTAACACGTAAGAGTCCCAGTAGTCTATCCAGTATTAACATACTCCCAGATCGGGGGCTACCCTTAATACTCCACAGGCTACGGGAGAACTCCAAACTCGTAGTAAAGTTCGATATGGTAGGTGACACGGCACAACTAGGCAATGCCAGGGTAGATATACCAATTACGCATTCGGGCTGGTGGAAACGCATAGCAGCCACTACCGCCCACCTCGAGCCACACTCCCAAAAATCAAGGGGTGCACCCAATCAATCACAAAAGTAATATAATGGTATCGAAGAAGTGTGTCCGATCAGAGGTGTTACCTCATTGGCTCGTCAATCGCTCCTGTTTTAGCCACCTTATGCCAACTCACATAAGTTGGGTCCACGTAAATATACCTTTAGGATCGTCGCCACCATCCTACTTCATTCTGGAATCTCCACCGCGTACACAGTTGTCCAAGTGGTTTTCTGTAATGACCCGGGATTTCGTATTGATTTATAATCGTCATTAAACGATTAATCGATTGTTAATTGCTATTGAGTATTTTAAATCAGCTGAAATTCTTTTGAAAATAGGTTAAGTGTAATTGAGCTTTGCAAATTTGAATCTCGGCCAATCCATTTTGATGCTGTATTGTTTGAAGTATAACCGGTCCCTCTTTTCAATTGCATTCATTCGAAAACCCTATAACCCGATCTTCCTCAACCATTCCAATTGGAAAACCCTAAAACGAAAGAAAAATTAAAAATGGCGGCCACAAAATTTCTTGCTCGTTCGTTCCTCTTTGCAACTGAGTTAGGGCTTGTGAAAAATTTGGGGCTTCGATTGTCGAAGGCGCCAGCAAATGAAAGACAGCCTCGTCAATGAGAGCTTCTGCAAATCCTTCGATCTTTGCTTTTGACCATGGTTTGGATTTGAATTCGTCGAATCAAAGGTGAGTGACTTCTCACTCACATTTAATTCAAGCCTCTGTTGATTTTTGGCTATCAGTGGTTTTGGATTTCTGGTATTTTAAATTCCGTGAATCTCTGGGTTGAATATGTTTAAAAAGCTTTGAGGATTGACTTCGACATTTTAACAGTTGCTTTGAATTTTCTATTGGCTCCAGTTCTTGATGTTGATATAACTAAACTTTGGGCCACTTCGATTTGAACTGCAGTTGATTTTGTTGTTATTTAGATTAGTCTGTCTTCACTTTGTAGTATGCTCCGGTCACTCGACATTGCTATCCTTTTCACTGTGAATTATTTTCGATACTTGGCTCGATCCTAATTGATTTTTGGTAGCACTGGCTTGGATACTTCACTTTCCAGTTTTTCATCCTTGTTCATGTGCACTTGTTCCCATTCATGTAAGTTCATCTTTGATCTGGAGCCACTGTCACTTATTCATTTGGACTTGAGTTTGTTGATTTTACTTAAGTCTGTTGTCTTCACCTGTGTACATTGGTTGATCTTGTATAGTTGCATGTTGTTGCCATATCTTTGTTGTAACTCTTGGAGTCTGGGTTGCTTTCATTACTGTATTCGTGATGAACTGTAGTTGTGCATTCATCTGAATTGCTTCCCTGTTACTATTGAGTATCTTCTCTGTCATTTGCAGTTGCACATCTGAGTCATTCATTCTGTTTTCATATTGTTGCATTGTTGCCTGTCATCTCTACTTCACCTATGCTGCATGCTATTTGTTGTACATATAGGCGATCAGTTGCCTGTGGTCTTTACTCGAATACGATTTTGTACATGTAAAATTTTGAACTAGTGCACTTGTGCCCATTCACTGCTGCACTCAGGTCTGTGACATTTGTAACCTGTATATTCATGTTGGAGTTGTTCATTGAAGTTCATTCTATTATTGTTGGCACTGACTTCATCATGTTGGCATTCTTTTATCTGGTTTGTTGTTTTTGCCTATGTGCTTCGACTTTGGCATTTGCCTTGTTCTAGACTATGAAATTAATACTGTCCAGTTACAGAATTAAATATAAATGTACAATTCGTACATTCATGTTCTGGAAACTGTTTGCACCCAGTTGCATTCTAGTCTTCATACATATGTATGCAGTGACGTATGTATATACATTAATTGATATGTATATACGTATGTTCGAATTTGCATATATGTTTACTGTTCTGTATTCATTTAGAAGCCTGTCTGCATATATACATGGTTAAGTCTTGTCATTGTTGATCCTTTTGGGTTGCAGTCGGAAGTAAATTGATTTTCTCGAGCATGTATGAGTTTAAAATGTTGGTTTCACTGATTATCGATTTCATAAACAACATTGCAGTCTCTGTTTGTAGTTCTGCCCTTTTTCATTCATGTAGGAGTTGCATGTGTCTTTCCACTTGATCATTGTATCTTGATTTGGGTTGAGCACCACTGATCTGATAAATTTGTATTTGATTACTATATCTTGTTGGTGACATTATTCTTTGTTTAAGTGCTTTTGAATATGTACAGTTGTGATTGCACTTGACCCTCTGTAGTCGTGGCATTCATTGTGTACTTGCACTTGTATTTCATGGTTGTATATGTTAACATACTTCAAGTGGTCTGCATATACCCTTGTTTACGTCTCCACTGCATAGCTTTTAACTTAAGTGCATTTCTTGATTTCGGTTGTACTTGGTCATTTGAGACGTTAGGTCTGCATACATATGCTTTGATGCGGTTTTGATTTGTTGTAGCTGCTGCACTTTTTGATTTAGTGTACATGTGCATGCATCTTTGCATCTGTGTTTTCATTGGGTGTCTGCACATGCTTCTGGTCCATTGCTTAGCGAAGTCTGACTTGATTAGTTGTGAGGTTGCCACTGATTTAAGTCCATCTTGTTGTTTCATTTCCTTGCCTCATTGGGTGGCACTTGCTGCCCATTTAACATGTGCATTTCCTTCATGTGTTCTGCGCACTGTGTGGCCACCTAATTGTATATATGTGGACTAGTCTTCATTTGCATTGTGCAGTAGCTTAAGCATTTAGCTTATTGAATTGGTTATCTCACTGGACTTGTTGAGTTGTCCCTGTTGTCACTTTAGTCTGGACTGCATATATGAAATGGTCGCTGACCTGATTTGTACATTGGTTAGCTCCACTTGACTTTGTTAAGCATGTCTCTATTGTTCCCTTGACTTGGTGCCTGTAGATCTATTGCAGTCTCTATTTTTGCATTGCATTGATGCACAGATTTTTATTTGCAGTCTGTTTTGGTTGCCCCTTGCACTGGCCATTGACTTCAAGTGGTGGCTGCATTTTCGTTGCAGTTTTACCCTTGTCCCTTGTGGTAACTTTATATTCGGTGGTGGCGAGGCAGTGCACGCGTGCGTGCACTGCAGCCACCCAGAATTGACAGTTTTGAATTGATATTTTTCTTTGCGTCGTGATGCATTGATCTTTTATGCCGTACTGGCGAGGCCGTACACGCGTGCGTGTGCGGCAGCCAATCAACATTGCCATTTTTAAATTGACATTTCAATTGCTTAAATTGATTTGGATTGTTAATTGTTGTTTAACACTGTTTAGTGTTATATCTGCCGGTATCCGTTTCTTTTATCGAGGAGTCGGATATACGAGATTTCTGTGATTGTCGTCTATTTGATTATCTGATTATTATTGCTGCTATGCACTAATAACTGAGTTTGAATTAGACTGACCCGTGTATTATTTTCTTTCGAATTTAATACTCGGGTCAGACCCGAGTTATTTCAGGTTGTAGATTTCCTGCTTTGAGTTGCTGTTTGAGCTATGAAGACTTTTCACATCTTTTGGAGTAATCGTGTCATAGTATAGGTTGATATGTATTCATGTATATTAGTTGATAATGTACGTGTATATATAACTTCCAGAGTCGACAATTGTAGTTGTATCATATGTATTGTGTCAACTGTATTGTAACTGACATCAGTTATATATATGAGACTTTTGTTTTTATCTGTGTTCCGCATTCTTTGTGTATCTGTGTTGTTTTTATATATATTGTCCTAAACCATTATGAACCATCGTAGCTTGTTTTATACTGGAATTGGGTATGCCGATGGGAGTGAATAAATAAGAGATGGAAAATTTAAAATATATACCACTCCTATCGAGGTAACCAATACTAGTGTAAGGCCAACTACGGATGGCCGCTCCTATCCAGCCTTATTCTTCATAATAACAGACAGTATTTCTTTTAATACTCTTTGTTATTGTGAGTATAGAGGTGGGGCGTCACAGTTGGTATCAGAGTCTGGGGTTTATGGACATAATATAAAACATAACTTAGATGGAACATGTGTTACAACTATTTGTCGATGTTTTCTTCGTGTTTTGAGTCAAAACTAAAGTTTTGAAATTATGATGAAATTTTTAAATATCTTTATTTAAAAATAAAAGTGAAACTGTGTTTTGTTGATTTGATTAAATTGTGTTCTGTTCATCAGAGTGCGCAGCGGAAACAGTGAAACTGTCTTCGCTGAGTACAACTGATAATCTTTTTGATTTAAAAATCAAAATATGAAATTGAAATAAATTTCGTTTGCTGTTGACATAGCTGTGTTTATTTTGTTTCTTTGAGAATTTCGAATCCGAATTGAGGATTCGAAACGATTGCAGTTATGAGATTCTTGTTGAGATTTTTGCTGATTTTCTTTTATGCTAATCACATGTTGATTAGATTTTTGCTGATTTGAATTATCTTCATTGAAGATATAATCGAAAGATTTCTTTGTTCATTTTGTAGTACGTGCAAATTTGATTTACACGTTACTGCATTAATTTTACGTTGAACCGATGCTTGGTTATGAAACGTATTTTATTGCCGTTACCTTTATAACAGGATTTTTACACTAGTGCTATATTTTGAAGCACGATGTTTAGTTGAAAATTTTATGAATGAAAATTCACTGGTGTTACATTGTGGTGTAAATTATTTTGATGAGATTTTGACGTTTAAAAATTACTGTCGCTTTGGCTTCAGTAACCGTCAAATTTTAAAAGTGGATTTTCAAGCGGTTATACCGCAATGCTGATTTGTGACCCGTTTTTACGGTATTTGAGAAGTACAATTTCCTTATCGAAATTGTTACTAATATTGCTGCTTTAATCACATAATAGGGAAATCGTTTTAAAATGAAAATTGTTTTATAAAAATTTCTAATAGTTTGCACTTTCAAAAGAAGAGGAAAGTAAGTGATAATCACTTATGAGATTTATGGCATTAAGACCCAAGTAAGGGCAGCCGATTATTTTGTATGAAAATCATATTATGATTTCTGTTAATCTTTATTTCTCTGAATAAATATATGATGATCATGAATGACATTTTGATTGAATTTTTGGTTGCTGTTTTAATTTGTTTTTGGCTAATTTTGTTTTGAGAATTGTTTAATCAATCATATAACCTGATTACAGAAATGAGTTTATGACTCAGTTTTTATAAGAAAATAATTTGATTAATTTACTGAGAAATATGGTATTGAATAATAATAATGGATTAGGCAGTATGAACAAAGAGGTTTATGCTCATGTCTAGTTCATTTAAAAATTGATATGAACAAAGCAATATTGAAAAAAAATGTGATCAAGTAGAAATGACTTTGAAATGGGTTGTAAAATTTGGCATGAATGTTGGTATGTTTAGATATGATTTTTAAAGAAGTTAAATTCCCTACTTATGAAATGAAGAAAGGATTACAAGAGTATTTCTGGAGTTAAAAAAAGAAAAATTCCTTAAATGAATAAATATGTATGGTCTCTAAATTACCAAGTAATTTAGGAGAGGTGCCTTGATCTACTCATCATCAGGTGGATGATGGGTATGTGCATGACTTGTTCAAGTCCTGAAGGCCTCTGTGCAAAGGTTAACAGAATTGAGTCCTTTGCAATGCACACTTTGTGTTCAAAGGCAAGAGTTTGGACCATATAAAAATGTAAAATGGAACTGGAAAATAAGCTAGGCAGTGTGAACAAAGGAGGTTCATGCTTATGTCTAGATTGTTTTAAATTGGAAATGAACAATGCAATAAATTATTTATGTGTTGATTTGTTCAGATCTAAAGCTAAAATGTTTTATGGGTTTTTCTCTAAAAACCTTACCCTATGTTCACAATAGAATTGAGTATAAGAATTTTTATAGAATTCTACTGGATTTGTTTAAGAGATCATGACATTCTTGAATATAGGAGATATGCAAGTGATAAAATAAATTTTGAATGAGACAACTGGAAAAAAAAATTGAAATAAAACATTATTTTCATGGATGAAGTCATGGTCAGTGAAATCCATGAGAGAGTTTAATTCTCTCTGATTGAGGGAAAAAGGGGAAGAAAGAATGTAAAAGCATTCCATGAGTTAATAAATCTTTCTGAAATAAGAAATGAGACAGGTCACTAGATTATAAAACTAATCTAGGAGAGAAGCCTTGATCTATTCATCATAAGGAGTATGATGGGTATGTGCATGACCTGTTTAAGTCCTATAGGCCTTTGTGCAGGGGTTAACAGATTGAGTCCCTTGCAATGCACACATGGTGTTCAATGGCAAAGAGATATGACCAAATTAAATTGATAAATTGAGATTTAGAGCTGAGCTATGGAATTAAAATGAGTTAATTCCATAAGAGTATGTGTACATGTATACTGTATTGAACAATTGAATATTTGTTGATTTGAGATTCGATTATCACTTTTGATAATTGAATATTTGTTGATTTGGGATTCGATTATCGTTTTTGATAATTGAATATTGTTGATTTGAGATTCGATTATCGTTTTTGATAATTGAATATTTGTTGATTTGAGATTCGATTATCGTTTTGATAATTGAATAATTGTTGATTTGGTATTTCTGATTATCGTTTTGATAATTAAAGATTATCGTTTTGATAATTAGGCAATTGCTAATTTTGCTGATTGTAAGATTTTCTAGTCTCTAATTGATTCTAGATTATGTTGATTATATTAAATTAATGTTTTGTGATTTCTGTATTCTAATTATCTAATTGATAATTGAATATTGCTGACAATTGCATTTATCCAGTTTTGATGTTTTCTGATTGTCTATTTGATGATTAGATTTTGTGAGAATTTGTAAATTTCTTTTATGGAATTAAAAGTTTTCTTTGGTTTTGGTGTTCTCGATCTTTATTTTTCTAGCTTAACCAGTTTATGTTAGAAAAAAAATAATAATAATTGCTATTGACAACCTTAATTATGAAAATTGCGGGGATGCAATTTCTATAAGGAGGGGAGTCTGTAATGACCCGGGATTTCGTATTGATTTATAATCGTCATTAAACAATTAATCGATTGTTAATTGCTATTGAGTATTTTAAATCAGCTGAAATTCTTTTGAAAATAGGTTAAGTGTAATTGAGCTTTGCAAATTTGAATCTCGGCCAATCCATTTTGATGCTGTATTGTTTGAAGTATAACCGGTCCCTCTTTTCAATTGCATTCGTTCGAAAACCCTATAACCCGATCTTCCTCAACCATTCCAATTGGAAAACCCTAAAACGAAAGAAAAATTAAAAATGGCGGCCATAAAATTTCTTGCTCGTTCGTTCCTCTTTGCAACTGAGTTAGGGCTTGTGAAAAATTTGGGGCTTCGATTGTCGAAGGCGCCAGCGAATGAAAGACAGCCTCGTCAATGAGAGCTTCTGCAAATCCTTCGATCTTTGCTTTTGACCACGGTTTGGATTTGAATTCGTCGAATCAAAGGTGAGTGACTTCTCACTCACATTTAATTCAAGCCTCTGTTGATTTTTGGCTATCAGTGGTTTTGGATTTCTGGTATTTTAAATTCCGTGAATCTCTGGGTTGAATATGTTTAAAAAGCTTTGAGGATTGACTTCGACATTTTAACAGTTGCTTTGAATTTTCTGTTGGCTCCAGTTCTTGATATTGATATAACTAAACTTTGGGCCACTTCGATTTGAACTGCAGTTGATTTTGTTGTTATTTAGATTAGTCTGTCTTCACTTTGTAGTATGCTCCGGTCACTCGACATTGCTATCCTTTTCACTGTGAATTATTTTCGATACTTGGCTTGATCCTAATTGATTTTTGGTAGCACTGGCTTGGATACTTCACTTTCCAATTTTTTATCCTTGTTCATGTGCACTTGTTCCCATTCATGTAAGTTCATCTTTGATCTGGAGCCACTGTCACTTATTCATTTGGACTTGAGTTTGTTGATTTTACTTAAGTCTGTTGTCTTCACCTGTGTACATTGGTTGATCTTGTATAGTTGCATGTTGTTGCCATATCTTTGTTGTAACTTTTGGAGTCTGGGTTGCTTTCATTACTGTATTCGTGATGAACTGTAGTTGTGCATTCATCTGAATTGCTTCCCTGTTACTATTGAGTATCTTCTCTGTCATTTGCAGTTGCACATCTGAGTCATTCATTCTGTTTTCATATTGTTGCATTGTTGCCTATCATCTCTACTTCACCTATGCTGCATGCTATTTGTTGTACATATAGGCGATCAGTTGCCTGTGGTCTTTACTCGAATATGATTTTGTACATGTAAAATTTTGAACTAGTGCACTTGTGACCATTCACTGCTGCACTCAGGTCTGTGACATTTGTAACCTGTATATTCATGTTGGAGTTGTTCATTGAAGTTCATTCTATTATTGTTGGCACTGACTTCATCATGTTGGCATTCTTTTACACTCCTCCCTATGCGCTCTTTGGAGCAATCTGGTTTGTTGTTTTCACCTATGTGCTTCGACTTTGGCATTTGCCTTGTTCTAGACTATGAAATTAATACTGTCCAGTTACAGAATTAAATATAAATGTACAATTCGTACATTCATGTTCTGGAAACTGTTTGCACCCAGTTGCATTCTAGTCTTCATACATATGTATGCAGTGACGTATGTATATACATTAATTGATATGTATATACGTATGTTCGAATTTGCATATATGTTTACTGTTCTGTATTCATTTAGAAGCCTGTCTACATATATACATGGTTAAGTCTTGTCATTGTTGATCCTTTTGGGTTGCAGTCGGAAGTAAATTGATTTTCTCGAGCATGTATGAGTTTAAAATGTTGGTTTCACTGATTATCGATTTCATAAACAACATTGCAGTCTCTGTTTGTAGTTCTGCCCTTTTTCATTCATGTAGGAGTTGCATGTGTCTTTCCACTTGATCATTGTATCTTGATTTGGGTTGAGCACCACTGATCTGATAAATTTGTAATTGATTACTATATCTTGTTGGTGACATTATTCTTTATTTAAGTGCTTTTGAATATGTACAGTTGTGATTGCACTTGACCCTCTGTAGTCGTGGCATTCATTGTGTACTTGCACTTGTATTTCATGGTTGTATATGTTAACATACTTCAAGTGGTCTGCATATACCCTTCTTTACGTCTCCACTGCATAGCTTTTAACTTAAGTGCATTTCCTAATTTCGGTTGTACTTGGTCATTTGAGACGTTAGGTCTGCATACATATGCTTTGATGCGGTTTTGATTTGTTGTAGCTGCTGCACTTTTTGATTACTGTACATGTGCATGCATCTTTGCATTTGCGTTTTCATTGGGTGTCTGCACATGCTTCTGGTCCATTGCTTAGCGAAGTCTGACTTGATTAGTTGTGAGGTTGCCACTGATTTAAGTCCATCTTGTTGTTTCATTTCCTTGCCTCATTGGGTGGCACTTGCTGCCCATTTAACATGTGCATTTCCTTCATGTGTTCTGCGCACTGTGTGGCCACCTAATTGTATATGTGTGGACTAGTCTTCATTTGCATTGTGCAGTAGCTTGAGCATTTAGCTTATTGAATTGGTTATCTCACTGGACTTGTTGAGTTGTCCCTGTTGTCACTTTAGTCTGGACTGCATATATGAAATGGTCGCTGACCTGATTTGTACATTGGTTAGCTCCACTTGACTTTGTTAAGCATGTCTCTATTGTTCCCTTGACTTGGTGCCTGTAGATCTATTGCAGTCTCTATTTTTGCATTGCATTGATGCACAGATTTTTATTTGCAGTCTGTTTTGGTTGCCCCTTGCACTGGCCATTGACTTCAAGTGGTGGCTGCATTTTCGTTGCAGTTTTACCCTTGTCCCTTGTGGTAACTTTATATTCGGTGGTGGCGAGGCAGTGCACGCGTGCGTGCACTGCAGCCACCCAGAATTGACAGTTTTGAATTGATATTTTTCTTTGCGTCGTGATGCATTGATCTTTTATGCCGTATTAGCGAGGCCGTACACGCGTGCGTGTGCGGCAGCCAATTAGCATTGCCATTTTTAAATTGACATTTCAATTGCTTAAATTGATTTGGATTGTTAATTGTTGTTTAACACTGTTTAGTGTTATATCTGCCGGTATCCGTTTCTTTTATCGAGGAGTCGGATATACGAGATTTCTGTGATTGTCGTCTATTTGATTATCTGATTATTATTGCTGCTATGCACTAATAACTGAGTTTGAATTAGACTGACTCGTGTATTATTTTCTTTCGAATTTAATACTCGGGTCAGACCCGAGTTATTTCAGGTTGTAGATTTCCTGCTTTGAGTTGCTGTTTGAGCTATGAAGACTTTTCACATCTTTTGGAGTAATCGTGTCATAGTATAGGTTGATATGTATTCATGTATATTAGTTGATAATGTACGTGTATATATAACTTCCAGAGTCGACAATTGTAGTTGTATCATATGTATTGTGTCAACTGTATTGTAACTGACATCAGTTATATATATGAGACTTTTGTTTTTATCTGTGTTCCGCATTCTTTGTGTATCTGTGTTGTTTTTATATATATTGTCCTAAACCATTATGAACCATCGTAGCTTGTTTTATACTGGAATTGGGTATGCCGATGGGAGTGAATAAATAAGAGATGGAAAATTTAAAATATATACCACTCCTATCGAGGTAACCAATACTAGTGTAAGGCCAACTACGGATGGCCGCTCCTATCCAGCCTTATTCTTCATAATAACAGACAGTATTTCTTTTAATACTCTTTGTTATTGTGAGTATAGAGGTGGGGCGTCACATTTTCGGTATCGACAGAGAATATGTCCATATCTGATCCCGGTCTCTTTAACAACCAATCGTTATTATAACCCGTGGCTATAAATTTCAAAAATAGTTTATATTTCAAATCAAAATACTTCATTTAAACCATTTAAAAATGAAGCCATTATACCTTTAAATCAAATACCCAATTCCCAAAATTTAGCCTTTTCTGAGTTCATTTATTCACTTAAATACTTTAAAAGATTGAAATTTCAGCTTTCGCAGCACTTAGAAAATGCTGCAGTAAGTTATATTTGAAAGCAATTCCTTTCAGCAAAGACAGCATTTAAAAACTACTGTAGTAGGTCAGGGTTCAATTAAAAAAAATTAGTTCAATTCAACAAAGACAGCACTTATCAAGTGCTACTGTAGCCTTTTTATTAGTTTCAGATTTTAACTTTCTTCCTACAACCACAGCACTTACCAAGTGCTGTAGTTGCCCTTAGTTAATTGGCCTTTAGTTCATTTGCATCAACCACAGCACTTACAAAGTGCTGCAGTATCATTTACTTCAGATTTTAAGTTAATTTCAGAAACGATAGCATTTTTGAAGTGCTACTGATTTAATTTCCAGATTTATAATAAAATTCCATAAACAATTAAACTTCAATTTTAACCATTTTAACTTATAAAAATCATATTTTTACACTTCAAAAATGTACATTTAAATACCCTTTAATTTAAAATTTTATAAAGGAAAATTTTACAATAATTAGCAAATTTTTCAATAATTCACTTATTAAATTCAAGTGTACCATTTTCCCATTCTTTGCATTTTTAACAATTTACTTTTAACACTTAAATTTAAATTTCCATTTCATAAATAAAACTTAATTCCCATTTTTATTTAATTAACTTAAACTTCCATTTAAAAATCAAATCATAAATTTCCAAATTAAGTTATGTTTCAAATCACAATTTTTCCATTCATTTATTTAACATTTTAATACATAGAAAAATCATTATCACTTTATTAAATCATTTTAATTTCAATTTAAATCAAATTATCATATTTTTTTCATATAAAAATACTTAAAATTTTCCAAAAAAATATATATATAATAACCACGGGTTTGTCTAATATTTTCTAACCTAGGTCAAGTGATACAGATAATATATCATTTCAATCCGTAATTTACAAAGAAAAATCCGGGTTTTATCATTTCAAACCCGCAATCCCAAGTAAATAAAAATAAATAAAAATCGCTCAGGCCTATCATTTCAGCCCATAACGATTTTTCCCTATTCTAAAGTCCGTTCGGGTATGTATCGTTTCAACCCATAGTGATTCTATTCTACAGGGATCTTGCAGTGTGAGAAATAGAATAAAATAAATAATATAACAGAATATAACATAGCAGATGATGTGGCAAGTTTATAAAAGGGTTTAACATCATATATAATACATATCACACGCAGGTATAACATGATATAACCATTTACACATTACTTGTTGTCACTTCACAATTATATAAGTATGAATGTCAAGCGTGAATAATTCACATTTTTACGCTGGAGTTAGCAAATCAATCACACAAACAAAAATCCAGAAAGCACGATAGCACGACTTTTGATTTGAGTGGAGAGATAGCCAAGATATTAATCTTGTATTCAGTAATAAAACAAAGCAAATATAAATATAAATACAATACCAAAATTTATTGGAACAAAAATGGAAATAGAATTTACAAAAGACATCACCAAGCTTTTCAATCAATTTTGCTTGACCATAACTCAACATTCGCTCGGCCATACATGCTTATGGCTCGACCAAGACATGTTTTCATGTGGAAATGGTTCTGGTTTGGATCACAAAACTTACGGCTAGCAAGAATGTGGAAGGTTTGGGAGTTACAAGGTGGAAGATCAAAAGGCAAGGCTAAAAAGGAGGTTTGGTTGCAACATTTAGGCTCGGCCAAAGGTCAAGTGGGCTCGGCCTTGGTCAGATACAGGTCTGGTGATGGCTGAAGTGATGGGCAGAGGTGGTGTACTTGCTGGTGTTGGTGGCTAAGGGTGTGGCCGTGGTAAAAAATGAAGGGAATGGGAAAACTAGGGCTCGGCTATGCATATGTTTGTATTTTTGCAAAGTTTGTGGTGATGGCTTCATCTAGGTGGTCATGTCCATGACTGGATAGAGGGGGTGGTGATGTTGCCATGGATGATGTGGGGAAGGAAGTGGTGGTGGTCGGTGGAGGAGATGGTGGGGTTTAGGCCGAGCAAATATATGAAGAAATCAAGGCAAAATCATTGAAAAAAATGAAGAAGAAGATGAGAAAAGACGCCATTGCTCACCAAAATAATTTCAGAAATGATAGCCGTGAAGAATGATGTGAGATGGAAAGTTTCTCACGTGAAAAACAAATACAAACTCACGGCTACAATAAAGAAAAGAACGGCCAAAGAAATGAAGAGTCTAGATAATGAAAAGTCATAAGTTTAAAGCCTTAGTCTCTTTGAATTTCCACTTTCTTTTATTCAAAATAAACAAATAAAATATCAAGTAAAATAAATAAAAGACAAACAAAAATAAATTGAAAATGAAAATAAACAAATATTCTTAGAAAAAATAAAAAGTAAATAAAGAAAATAGTTTATTAAATTTAAAACTAGAATTAAAAATTGTAAACAAAATATAACTAACATTGGAAAAATTACAACTACACTTTAAAAATGGTTTAAAAATAATATTTTGAAATAAAATCTAATTTAAAAATATTTGCAAAAATCTTGGGTTGTTACACACATCATCACATATACCGCTTATTGTCGATGCCGCCAACTATCTATGTTGACGTCACCACACAGGTAAAGCCACATATTAGTGATGCTGCTAGAAACCGATAACGACGTCGCTAACGCCACCTCCATTTCATACCGCTAATCATCTATTGATGCATCACTTCATCAACTATTGAATAGAACCACAGTATGATGCCAGGAATCATGGTTGCCAAGGTTATACTGGATAAAGCTGCCTCATATCGACATGGCTCATCATCAACGTCGCCATTGATCGAAGCCGCCACTTTGTAATATTTATGATAGTATCGTTAATGTTTAGCTTAGATGTAACACCCCTAATTTTTAATAATATTATTTAGAAGATTTAATTAGATATATTAAATAGAATAATATAAATCTTAAAGTGATAAGGGGATTGAGATTTGAATAAATACTTAGAGGCCGAGCTTAATTAAATAAATAGACTACTAATGGTTATACATGTTAATTAATTAACACAAGGGAATTAGGGTAATTGTCGCACCATATTTCCATCACCCTTTATATTCTCGCGCCTTAACCATTCACGTTCATTTTAACAAAATAAAAACAAATGTAAGAAAGAGGAGCCAGCCATTGCTTAGGAAGAAAGAAGAGAAATCCAAATCTAAAGCTAACGATTCAAGTTAAGGGAAATTAATCTCAATCCAATCTCCTTATCCTAATCAAGTTGAATAATAATCTAGATCATCTCTATTTTGTTTTATGATTATTTGTTTTAGGGTTTAATATTAAATCTGTTTTAATGATGATTTGGATGATAATATGCTTGGATTATAACATGTTTGATTTAAAAAAGATTGTTTAAATATGATTTTATGCGGTTTTAAGGGTAAAACCGATTAAAATTAATTTCAAATGCCATGAGAACATTTTATGTCATGTAAAATATGGTTTTGGAGTTGGGTTTCAATTTTTTTAATTTTCCAAGCTATGAAAATTTATTATGAATTTCAAAGGAAAATATGTATAAATGGGTTTAGAAATTAGTTTCGGTTGTTTCATGAAGAATTTGGGTCTAGAATTTTTATATGTTAGATAACATATTAAAGGTGAATTTTTGTGATTTTTGAGGATTTTTCCTAAGTGATTTACTATGAGAATTAAATTATTTTGAAAGGAGGACCTAAATGATTTAATTGTTTTACTTAATGGAAAGGCTTATTTGTTAAATTAATCTTGATTTAGATCTGAAATTATGCGGTGGTTTTATATAGAAAATAATTTGAAAAGTTTAAGGCAACCAATTAAATGTTTACAAGTAGGCATGTTAGTTACAAAGTTATTACTTTTATTAGCATTAATCAGCTTTTACCTAGAAAAGTGGGTTCCGCCTCTTTTAGAAGCACCTTTCGACTCATAGCTTCCGCCTTCAATCAAGTCGAAACCCCACGAAACCAAAACCAATACATAAGGTATCAACATTGGTACGTAGTGGATTGGAGAAATAGGGAAGGCATGGTGTCGAAACATAGCTTTCGATAGGAACGAAACCTTTGTTTTGTTTTCAAAAGAAATGCGCTTGCCTGTTTTACTAAATGCTTTCGAAGTTGTTGAAATATATGTTTTCGAAGGCGTCATTTGAATAGCTTTCGAAAGGGGGGTTGCTGCCTTATTGTTTAAAGTATAGCTTTCGAATGAGTTACTTAGTTGCCAAACTAATGATTTCAAAAGGGGTAGTTTCGACCTAGCCGAAACCTTTCTGTCGACCTTATTCCTTTCAAAGGAATTGAAGATATCAATGCTTTCTAAAGGTAGCCTTTGTTTTGTTAATATGAGCCACTTCCTAAAGCTTTCGAAAGGGGTTATTGGTTTTGAAGGCAATGGCTTCGAAAGGGGTTCCGAAGCTAACCATCAAGTGTTTTACCTAAATGATTTGTGCTTTCGAAAGGATGGTTCCGAAGCCATCAAGCTTTTCCCCAAACACTTTTATATGATAAAGAATGGTTTCAAAAGAGATACTTTCGTTTATATTCACTTTGACCCAAAAGATATTTTAAAGATAAACCCAATGGTTTCGAATTGGTACTTTCAATGGTTTCAAAAGGGGTACTTTCATATGGTTTTGAAGCTATTCTTCTATAATTGAATGGTTTCACTTTAATACATTCGAAAGGTTTCGAAAGAAAGGTTTTAAAGTGTTTCGAAAGGCAGGTGCCTAGAGTTTCGAAAAGAAGATTTTAATGCTTTCGAAAGGAAGTTTTCCAATGGTTTCGAAATTAAAGATTAAAGGTTTCGAAAGCCTTAGTTTTCAAAATAAATAACCCAATCTCATTTTACAAGAAAACCATGGAATAATAAAAGAGTTTTGAAATGATTTAAATATGGAGTTTTGGATGAAGTTTTCCTTGATAATAGGTTAAAGGGATTAACCGAGTTTTATATAAAATGATTTCAAGGATATTAAACCACATGTGCTAGTATTATATGTTATTATGTTTACTTCTTTATATATACATATTCATATTGTAATGGACCCATAACGGTATTTTGGGGGAGAAAAGGGGCAAAATAACTAGCTAGGTTGGCCCAGTAGTGAATATAAATTGAATTAACTCCTGAATTAGTAGAATTTCATCCAGAAGGTCAGATAAACCAGAATGTAGGATGCCTGATTAGTGAAGTTGTCAGATAGATAGGTCCATAGTAAACCCATGAAAACGATGATTAGAAAGAGTTATTGGCGGGGCTAATAGGTTTGTGGTGAACCCATGGAAACTATATCCGGATTAAGCTATTGACATATGTCAATTGGTTCCTAGTCAACCCTTGAAAACTAGGATAAAAGGGAAGTTATTGGAGATACTAATAGGTTTAGTGAGGACTCATGAATGATGAAGTAACTAGCAGGGGCCAATAGGTTCTTAGCGATCCCACGAAAACTATGAAACTGGACAGGGAGTTCTTAAATATTAAACCGGTTAATAGTCAGCCCATGAAAACTATTTGGTTAATAGTGACCCTAGAAACTATAAAATGAGACAGTTAGTCAAAAATGAATGGGGATGGGAAATCCAGAATTTATTTACTTGTTTGCATATCATCATATTATTTTGAACTACTATGTTTTAACCATTATGGATGCAGGAGTACGTATATGGTTTTATAAAGTTTTAGGATACTAGTGAGGGGAGAACCCGTTCCGCTAAGTGGCGTGGTCTCACTATATATCTAAATTTTTTGAGATGGTAGATTATTATTCATACTAAGCTTTATGTCTGACTCAAAGTTTATGTTTTCTGCTTAAACTCTCGGGTGCTCAATTGATTTTGAGTAGTTTGAGGTTTTCAGGTTCTCTTTTAGACGAATAAAGCTTCCGAAGACGTGCATGAGGCAAGCTAGTTAATAAGAGTTACTTTTATTCCGCCATATTTTGGTTGTAATGGCAAAGTTGTTAACTTTCCTAATTATATACTCTAATCATCAAAGGGGCATCTTCATATGTCGCTCTTGGCGTATGTGTAATAATTATATTTTATCCGAACGTGGTTACGATTGTGGGATTATGTAATGAAATTGAAATGCTTTGAAATGGAATGTGGAAATTGTTTGATGTTTTAATTTTTTTTTCCATATTCATGTGTTTCTGTGTATCAATGTATCTAACATTAACGTACTTGGTTGCCGAGGATTAATAACTATGGATGATTGTAGCATCCGTAGCCATTAGTTTTGAGCCTCCAAGTGGGGGATGTTACAAGTTGGTATCAGAGCATAGGTTTATGAAACTTAAAAGAAATTTAAACCTAAAAGATTTTCAAAAAAAAAACATAGTCCAACAAATCAGAAAATACGATCGGGGTTTGGAATAACACTATAGTAATGTACTTGTATTTGATATTGTACATTAGTACGTATTCCCCTCTCTCTTAGACCGTTCTTTTGTATCTTATTAAGACTCATATATAGATTTATGAAAAAGAGGATATGGAAGCAAGAAACAGAAGAGGAAATATCGGTGGAGGAAGCATCGCAACCAATTGAAATGCTCGACCTACCAGGAAGAACCCTAGTCGACCGGCTAATGCTAATAACCAAAATGCTGATGCCAATGTGGGTCTTGGAAATCCACCAGTAGATATGGGGATAATGTATTAGTTCTTCGTCAATATGATGCAAGCAGGAGTTGCTGCTGGAGTTGTTGGAAATGTTGGAGGAGCTAATCCTATGGCTCTAGTTGGGAATAATTATGCTAAGCTGAGCAGAGATTACACTAGTCTTGGTGGGAAGCCATTTATGGGGATGAAGAATACCATAGAGGTAGAGAATTGGCCGTCGCATTGTGAGGGAATATTTGCTGATCTGGATTTAGATGATGAGTAGAAGAGAAGGTTGGCCCCTTGGCAGTTGCAAGGGTCAGCACTTCATTGGTGGAACAGACTGTCGAGGTTACAAAGAAGGAATTGACTTGGGCAGATTTTAGAAGAAGCTTTGAGCAAAGGTTTATGTCTGAGGCTGCTAAGTCAGCGCTGCTGAGGAAGTTTTTGGATCTAGAGTAGGGAGAGATGCCGGTTATTGAGTATGCCACTAAGTTTGATGAGTTGTCCCATTATGGATATAATATTATAGACACCGTCATCAGAAGGAATGAGAGGTTTATTAGGGAACTGAGGCCTGAGATTGCTAGAGTAACCCTGCCACATCTTCGTGATCCTAGTAATGTAGTGGTGGAGATGGCAATTCTCCATGAGGGGATGATTTCTATTTGTGCTAGAGAGAAGCTAGTTGAAATCCAGGGTTCTCAGGGGAAGAAGAGAAAGTTTTTTAAGAAGAAGGGAGCCCAGAAGGGAGATGCTGCCAAGAAGACCAAGGCAGATTTAGTTTGCTTCAAGTGTGACAAGAAGGGTCATCATGCGCATGAGTGCCAGTCAGGCAAGGGAAAGAAGGCTGCTGATAAGAAGAATGTGAACAGCTTCAACCGTGATCAAGTTGGGCATTATAAGAATCAGTGTCCAGAGCCAGTTAGGGCAAACAGAGGGAAGGTTTTCGCTATTGGACTAGCATCGGCTAGGCCTATTGCAGCTGATAAAGGGAAGATAGTGATGGAAGGTACGCTTTTGATTCAGAGTATACCGGTTAGGAACTATTTGATACCGGTGCATCACATTCATTTATATCTCAGAATTTGGTTGATAGATTATGCTTAGATCCCACATACCTTGTTACTTCCTTAAGGGTTGCGAATCCAATAGGAGGGTATGCAACTCTAGGGATGAGATGTGACCAGATAGAACTAGACTTGTTAGGTCATAAGTTTGCATGCAGTATGTATGTTTTTGATTTCATAGACTTTGGAATCATTTTGGGTATGGATTGGTTTAGTAAGTATGAGGCTAGGATATTTTGCCAGGATGGGGAGATATTACCAAGACACCCTGATAGTCAGAACCGAATTATATTCTTAGTGGACAATTCTGACCGAAGATGTTGTGCTGTATTAAGTGCTATGGAAGTAGGAGAAGAGTTAAGTCAGGTTCGAGTAGCAAGAGCGTTTGCAGATGTCTTTAAGCCGGTTACATGACTATCACCGAAGCGAGCTGTTGAGTTTCAGATAAATCTTATGCCAGGAGCTGAACCTGTTAGTAGACCACCTAGCAGAATGACACTGACTGAGATAAAGGAATTTAAGGTGCAACTAGCAAATTTAGAAGGAAGGAATTTTATTAGACCTAGCAGTTCTCCTTGGGAAGTGGCCGTGGTGTTCGTGAAGAAACCAGATGGATCGTTGAGGATGCGTATCGACTCTCGAAAGTTGAACGAGAGGACGATTAAGAATAAGTATCCTTTGCCGAGAATAGATGATCTATTTGATCAGTTGTGTGAAGCCAGAGTGTTTTCCCAATTAGATTTGGAAACAGGTTTCCATCAGTTAAGAGTGGTAGAGGAGAGTATTCCTTTGACAGCATTTCAGACTTGGTATGGTTCGTACGAGTGGTTAGTAATGTCATTCGGATTAATAGATGCACTTTCTTTCTTCATGGTTTTGATGAACTGAGTTTTCCGAGAGTACTTGGATAGGTTCGTGTTGGTGTTTATAGATGACATTTTAGTGTACTCTAAAGATGAAAGGGAGCATGAGGATCATCTTAGAGTAGTGCTTGAGATGTTGAGGCAGCATCTGCTAAAAGCAAAGTTTTCCAAATGTCATTTATGGAAGAAAGAGGTTAAGTTTCTTGGTCATGTGGTTTTGGAGAAAGGCTTGTCAGTCTATCCAAATAAGATTGAAGCTATTAATTGGAAGAAAACAGAGACGGTGGTTGATATTAGAAGTTTTTTTGGATTTGCCGGCTATTACCAGAGATTCATTAAAGATTTATCGTGGATAGCAGCACCTTTGACTAAGTTAACCAGGAAGGAGGTGAAGTTTGTTTGGTTTGACAAATGTGAGGAAGCATTCCTTAAGTTAAAGCATTTGGTTACCAATGCACCCATGTTAGTAGTTCTAGATGGAAACCAAGGGTTGGTGGTGTATACCGATGCATGTGGGACTAGATTAGGAGCTGTACTGATGAAGAAGGGTAAAGTGATTGCCTACGCCTCGCGATATCTTAGATCGCATGAAGTAAGATATCCTACTCATGATTTGGAGTTGGCAGCGGTGATCTTCTCATTGGAGATTTGGAGGCATTATCTCTTAGGGGAGAGATTTGAGCTATGCACAGATCATAAGTCTATAAGGTACTTATTCTCTCAGAAGGAGTTGACTATGAGACAGCAGAGGTGGATGGAGTTTTTAGCTGCTTATGATTTTGGTATAGAGTATACTCCTAGGAAAGGAAATAAAGTAGCGGATGCTCTTAGCAGAAGACATTAGAATGTGTTGTTAGCTATGTTGCAATAATGAAAGGATTTAGAGGCTTTGACTACTTGTAGTGTGCAGTTAAGATCGAATACTAGTTCTAGTCAGAGCAAGCCATGTTGTCCTGTTTAGAAGTTTGACCATTATTGATCGAAAGGATTTCTTCTAAGTGGAAAGAGGATCCAGTGTCGGTCGGAGGATTAGAAGGCTTGAGATTGGAACTGAGATCGATGATTTGAAGGATTTTAGTCTGGACCAGAGGGGATGGTTGAGAAAGAAGAGACGGTTGTGTGTTCTGAATGTTGAGGACTTAAGGAAAGATGTTCTTGGAGAATGTCATCGATCCAAGTTTACGATTCATCCTGGAGGGACCAAGGTGTACCAAGATATGAAGAGGAGCTTCTATTGGGAAGGTATGAAGAGGGATGTTGGCTTGTGGGTTAGGCATTGTGAAAAATGTCAACAAGTGAAGGCCGAACATCAGAAGCCGAGTGGGTTGCTTCAACCTTTAGAGATTCCAGTTTGGAAATGGGATTCGATATCCATGGATTTTATTGGCGGGTTGCCAAGGTCAAATAGAGGAAATGCAAGTATATGGGTTATAGTGGATAGGTTGACCAAGAGTGCCCATTTCATTCTAGTTAAGTCAACCAGGACGACACCTGTTTTTGCTAAGTTGTTCATGAAGAACGTAGTTAGACTACATGGAGTTCCTAGTGGTATTGTCAGTGACAGAGATGCTTTGTTTACTAGTGAATTCTGGAAGAGTCTACAGGAAGTGTTAGGTACCAAGCTTAGTATGAGTACTGCATATCACCCTCAGACGAATGTGCAGACAGAGAGAGTTAATAAGGTACTCGAGGATTTATTGAGAGATTGTGTATTGGACTTTGGTGGATCTTGGGGATCACTTACATTCGGTTGAGTTTTCCTATAATAATAGTTATCAGACTAGTATAGGAGTGGCGCCTTTTGAAGCTTTGTATGGAAGGCCATGCAAATCACCAGCATGTTGGTTGGAGACTGGAGATAGATTGGTCTTAGGTCCAGATGTGGTTAGAGAGGCGACTGAGAAGATTGAGCTGATCCGAGAAAGGATGAATGAAGCTCAGTTCAGACAGAAGAGTTATGCAGAAAAGAGGCGTAAAGACCTAGAGTTCGTAGTTGGAGATAAGGTTTTCATTAAAGTATCACCGATGAAGGATGTGGTACGATTCAGAAAGTCAGGGAAACTGGCACCGAGATATGTTGGTCCATTCAAGATTATAGAGAGGATTGAAAAACTCGCGTACAGAGTAGAGTTTGTAGTTGGAGATAAGGTTTTCATTAAAGTATCACCGATGAAGGATGTGGTACGATTCGGAAAGTCAGGGAAACTAGCACCGAGATATGTTGGTCCATTCAAGATTATAGAGAGGATTGAAAAACTCGTGTACATAGTAGAGTTGCCGAGCAGTATGGCAGGTGTCCATAATGTATTTCATGTGTCTCATCTTCGCAAGTATGTGCATGATACATAGACTACTATTCCTCCGACAGGGTTGGAAGATTTGATAGTAGAACCTAATTTGACTTTTGTTAGACAACCAGTTCGGGTTGAAGCAAGAGATGAGAAAAGATTGAGGAACAAGACAGTTAAGTTGGTGAAAGTTCAGTGAAGCGACAACAAGGACTGTACTTCGGAGACAGAAGACATGATTAGAGATACTTATTCTGATCTGCTTTGAGGGTACGCCTACATTACATTTATATAGGTAGTTGCTAGTCAGGTAGACCGGTATGGTTGTTAGGAGTCATTACAAATGATCGCTATGTTTTATATTTAGTCCTTACCGAATTTCGAGGACAAAATTCTTTAAGGAGGGGAGCCTATAACACCCCTTATTTTTAATAACATTATTCAAAAGATTTAATTAGGTAAACTAAATAGAATAATGTAAATCTTAAAATGATAAAGTGATTGAGATTTGAATAAATACTTAGAGGCCGAGCTTAATCAAATAAATGGACTACTAATGGTTATACATCTTAATTAATTAACACAAGGGTATTAGGGTAATTGTCGCACCATATTTCCATCACCCCTTTATATTCTCGTGCCTTAACCATTTACATTCATTTTGGACAAAATAAAAATAAAACGTAAGAAAGAGGAGCCGGCCATTGCTTAGGAAGAAAGAAGAGAAATTCAAATCTAAAGCTAAAGATTCAAGTTAAGGGAAATTAATCCCAATCCAATCTCCTTATCCTAATCAAGGTGATAATAATCTAGATCATCTCAATTTTGTTTTATGATCATCTGTTTTCGGGTTTAAGATTAAATCCATTTTAACAATGATTTGGATGATGATATGCTTGGATTATAACATGTTTGATTTAAACAAGAATGTTTAAATATGATTTTATGTGGTTTTAAGGGTAAATTGATTAAAATTAATTTCGAATGCTATGAGAAAATTTTATGTCATGTATATATGATTTTGGAGTTGTGTTTGAATTTTTGTAATTTTCCAAGCTATGGAAGATTTAATATGAATTTTCAAACGAAAATATATATAAATGGGTTTAGAAATTATTTTCGGTTGTTTCATGAAGAATTTGGTTCTGGAATTTTTATATGTTAGATAACATATTAAAGGTGAATTTCTATGATGTTTGGGGATTTTTCCTAAGTGATTTACTATGAGAATTAAATTATTTTGAAATGACCTAAATGATTTAATTATTATGCTTAATGGAAGGGCTTATTTGTTAAATTAATCTTGATTTAGATTTAAAATTATGTGGCAGTTTTATTTGGAAAATAATTTGAAAAGATTAAGGCAACCAATTAAATGTTTACAAGTAGGCAAGTTAGTTACAAAGTTATTACTTTTATTAGCATTAATCAGCTTTTACCCAGAAAAGTGAGTTTTGCCTCTTTTGGAAGCACCTTTC
This sequence comes from Allium fistulosum, assembly GCA_030737815.1. Classification (NCBI taxonomy): domain Eukaryota; kingdom Viridiplantae; phylum Streptophyta; class Magnoliopsida; order Asparagales; family Amaryllidaceae; genus Allium; species Allium fistulosum. The sequence continues at coordinate 248,052,354 of CM060906.1, read as the reverse complement.
GACTCATAGCTTCCGCCTTCAATCAAGTGGAAACCCCATGAAGCCGAAATGAATACACAAGGTATCAACATTGGTACGTAATGGATTGGAGAAAGGCGGAATGCATGGTATTGAAACATAGCTTTCGATCGATTTCGAAGGGGTCTTTCGAATAGCTTTTGAAAGGAGGGTTGCCGCCTTATTTATTAAAGTTTAGCTTTCGAACGAGTTACTTAGTTACCAAATTAATGGTTTCAAAATGGATAGTTTCGACCTAGCCGAAACCCTTTTGCCGAACTTATGCCTTTCGAAGGAATTGAAGATATCAATGCTTTCGAAAGGTAGCCTTTGTTTTGTTAATATGAGCCACTTTCTAAAGCTTTCGAAAGGGGTTAATGGTTTCGAAAGCAATGGCTTCGAAAGGGGTTCCGAAGGTAACCTTCAAGTGTTTTACCTAAATGATCTGTGCTTTCGAAAGGATGGTTCCGAAGCCATCAAGTTTTTTCCCAAACACTTTTATATGATAAAGAATGGTTTCGAAAGAGATACTTTCGTTTATATTCACTTTAACCCAAAATATATTTTAAAGATAAACCCAATGGTTTCGAAAGGGGTACTTTCAATGGTTTTGAAATGGTACTTTCAACGGTTTCAAAAGGGGTACTTTCATATGGTTTCGAAGCTATTCTTTATAATTGAATGGTTTCACTTTAATACATTCGAAAGGTTTTGAAATAAAGTTTTTAAAGTGTTTTGAAAGGCAGGTGCCTAGAGTTTTGAAAAGAAGATTTTAATGCTTTCGAAAGAAAGTTTTCCAATGGTTTCGAAAGTAAGGATTAAAGGAATCGAAAGCCTTAGTTTTCAAAAAAACCCAATCTCATTTTAAAGGAAAACCATGGCATAATAAAAGAGTTTTTAATGATTTAAGTATGGAGTTTTTGAAGAAGTTTTCCTTGTTAATAGGTTAAAGGGATTAGCCAAGTTTTATATAAAATGTTTTCAAGGATATTAAACCACAGGTGATGGTATTATATGTTATTAAGTTTACTTCTTCATATATATATATATACATATTCACACTGTAATGGACCCATAACGGTATTTTAGGGAGAAAAGAGGCAGAATAGCCAGTTAGGTTGACCCAGTAGTGAATATAAATTGAATTAACTCCTGAATGAGTAGATTGCATCCAGGAGGTCAGATAGACCAGAATATAGGATGCTAAATAGTGAAGTTGTCAGATGGACAAGTTTATAGTAAATCCATGAAAAATATGATTAGAAAGAGTTATTGGCAGGGGCCAATAGGTTTGTAGTTAACCCATGAAAACTATATCCAAATTAAGTTATTGACAGATGTCAATAGGTTCCTAGTCAACCCATAAAAACTAGGATAAGAGGGAAGTTATTGGAGATACCAATAGGTTAAGGGAGGACCCATGAATGATGAAGTTATTGGCAGGGGCCAATAGGTTCTTAGTGATCCCATGAAAACTATGAAACTGGACAGGGAGTCCTTAAATATTAAACCGGTTAATAGTTAGCCCATGAAAACTATTAGGTTAATAGCGACCTTAGATACTATAAAATGAGACAGTTAGTCAAAAATGAACGGGGATGAGAAATCCAGAATTTATTTACTTGTTTGCATATCATTATATTATTTTGAACTACTATGTTTTAACCATTGTGGATGTAGGAGCACAGTATATGGTTTTATAAAGTTTAAGGATACTAGTGAAGGGAAAACCCATTCCGCTAAGCGGCGTGGTCTCAATAGATATCTAAATGGTTTGAGATGGTAGATTATTATTCATACTAGGCTTTATGTCTGACTCAAAGTTTATGTTTTCCCCTTGAACTCTCGGTGCTCAATTGATTTTGAGTATTTTGAGATTTAAGGTTTTCAGGTTCTCTTTTAGACGAATAAAGCTTCCAGAGACATTCAGGAGGCAAGCTAGTTAATAAGACTTCTTTTCATTCCGCTATGTTTTGGTTGTAATGGAAAAGTTGTTTACTTGCCTAATTATATACTCTGATAATCCAAAGGGGCATCTTCATATGTCGCTCTTGGCGTATGTGTAATAATTATATTTTATCTAAATGTGGTTATGTTTGTGGGATTACATAGTGAAATTGAAATGTTTTGAAATGGAATGTGGAAATTGTTTGATTTTTTAATTTTTTTCCATATTCATGTGTTTCTGTGTTTCAATGTATCTAACATTACCGTATTTGGTCGCCGAGGATTAATAACTATGGATGACTGCAACATTCATAGCCATTAGTTTTGGGCCTCCAAGTGGGGGATGTTACATTAGACAACACATGCGATGTTGATAACTTTCGTTGTCAATGTCCATTAATGTTATCGACGCCACTCTTAATCAGTGATTACTTCATACCATCATTAATTCAAAATGATTATCATTGATACCGCCAAAGGCCAGTATCACGCCGACAATACTAAAAAAACATCGCATATATATACGTGCGACGTTGGTGTCAAGGGTCATCGATATTCATAAAAGTCATTGAAGTCGCTTCTTACTGATGTCGTCCTTCATCAATGCTACACCATTGACTCGAATATTGACTCGCATATTGACTTGGACCATATATGGTGTTTAACATGAATATACAGAAAGTTGTAATGGATGCATAGTTCATCTTGATGACTTCGACTAGCCTCAACAAAGCCTCTTCTTGATTAACTCTTTTTTTACACACTTTCGGGGTTAATGAATTTATTCATTAATATTTTGGCGCTAGAAGGAGGGCTCGAACCTCCGACTTCATTAAAACCCTAAGTGGAACTACCCTAGCCTACATATTTAGGACTTAAAGGACTCGCCCAACCAAGCATATCCCATTCCAAACCAACCTACCTTCGATTGCATCAACTAAGTCATGCCAATTGACCATGTTAAGATGCATGAACAAGGATCCTACGAGCCTCGAACAACCAGGCCCACTTACACAGTCACTAATAATCCTTGGCTTCACGAAAAACAAGTATTAAGAGTCAATGCACTGCAAATCATGGAAAATAAAAGAAGATAAGTGGCACCTTATAATCCTGACAAATGGAGCTTGAATCCCTTCCATCTAAGGCCATCACCGATCTTTTCCCTAGGAAGACAGTGCAAGAAGGATGAATTCTTCTTGAAAATATGAAAAGAGATCCAAATCAAAGCCAAGGGGACCATTTTCGAAAGAGAAATAACAAAGGATTTGTTCGACTCACTAGGAGGTGGGAAAATATTCTTAACCACTCTCAAGCATTAGATGAAGCTCGAGATTTTTTAAAAAGAAAGCTTGTTATGGAAGCTAAGGAGCCTGTCATGCATAAAAGAGCCATAAGGAATTCTGAAGCATCAACTACCAAAAGATCATGGCTTTCAAAGAATTACACACTTACCACTTCCTATGAGAACATTTATCTCTTGACCAAGGATGAACTCAATTACCAGCCTTTGCAAAAGAAATGCCCAAGAAATGAAAGGAATCTCAGAGGATCTTATTGCTATTATCATCAGGCCAATGGGCATAATACAAACCAACGTCGAAGCTTGGAGGGCTTGATTAACAACTTTCTAGGGCATGGAAAACTTAATGAATTTGTAAATTGATGTTAAACAAGTTTAAAATAATGGAAGGTTCTCCAAATAAGTGAATCTACATAGTTAAGAAGTAAGATTTTCCTAAGGCAAAAGACCTGGCCATCAAAGGCCCATGGTCATTAAAGACCTTATAAAAGCATTCAGTGCCATCATTAAAGGCCTCACTGAACACCTCCTAAAGGGAGGATGGAGTAAGCCTTTAATGTCGTCATCAAAGGTCTCACTAAAGTACTGAACAAGCCTTTAGTGCCATCATCAAAGGCCTCACTAAAATGCCTCCTAGAGGGAGGATGGAGTAAGCCTTTAGTGCCGTAATCAAAGGCCTCACTAAAGCACCGAATCATCCTTCAGTGCCATCATCAAAGGCCTCACTGAAGCACCTCCTAGAACGAGGACGGGTAATCTTTTAGCCTATTCAAAGTGTCAAACCAGTCTTTAGTGCCGTCATTAAAGGCCTCACTAAAGCGCCTTCTAGAGGGAGGTCGGATAAGTCTTTAGTTCTACTCAAGATAGCTAACCAAACGCACTGGACAACAGACCTAAATTATCACCTAAGATGGTGATAAAGTATCCAAGAAAAGTAGTGCTCCAAATCAATCAATCTTCTAGAGGAAAATCTATCAAAATCTGAGCCAAGTATTGCTCCTAATGAATCATTCTTCTAAAGGAAGATCTATCAAAATCCGAGCCAAGTAGCGCTTCGAATCAATCAAATCTTCTAGAAGGAGTTCCATCAAATGTGAGTTATTTATGCTCCCCAACAAACACAATTTTCAGCTACCAGAAAAGAAGTTCTGGTCTTCTATTATTGCTAGATAAGGATTTCTGGTCTTATTCTTTCATTGCCAGATAAGGATTTCTGGTCTTCTATTATTATTGTCAGATAAAGATTTTTGGACTTCTTCTATTATTGCCAGATATGAAGGTCTTCGTCTATTATTGCTAAATATGGATTTTTGGTATTCCATTATTATTGCCAGATATGGATTTTTGGGCTTCTATCATTAAAATTGCTAGATATGGATTTCTAGTCTTATTATTGCTAGATATGGATTTTTGGTCTTATATCATTATTACCAGATATGGATTTCTTGTCTTCTTCTATTGTTAGATAAGGAATTTCTGGTCTTCTTTTATTATTGTTAGATAAGGTTTTCTAACAGGTGCTCTGGTCTTCTATTACTATGCGTGTAGAGTGGCTCTCTAAACTTCTATTCAAATTGTCGGCAAAATGATTTTCTGATGGCAAGGCGTCGCTAAATCAATCCTCGAATTAATTTAATGGGAATATCCTTTACTAAAAAAACTGTTGAATATCTACTAATGGAGACACATGTCTCTATATATCAAGTTATACATCGAAAGCTCAAAACGCAGAAAAAGCAAGATATTGATCGTCAAGTGATTTTAAGTAAGAATCAGCATCCGATTCATAACTGCAACCGAGGTAATATTCATTCAAATACAAATTTATTTACTATCTAATATATCATGTACAAAGTTACATGTATAGAAATTAAGAAAAAGAAAAATCTCTTTAAAGCAAATCATTGCTAGGGCTCATGGCTACCTGCTGTTTTCTCCAAATCCTTGGCAAGTAAAGGATCAGTAATCTGAAGAATAGCCACGTCCAGAAGTTCTTTGAGTTTCTTTTCCTTTCTCTGAACAGTGTTTACATCGTCAACTGAATTAATTTGAATTTCTAAAGCATGCTAGAATGTCCTGTTGGCTTCTCGAAAAATTTGAGCCATACCTTTTAACTCTTCAATCTCTTATTTAAGAGTGTATTTCTCATGATCAAGCTTTTGAACTCTACTTTCGTATTCGTTAAGGTGTTGAGATACCTTTTCATTCCACTTCCTGTTGAAGTATTGCATGCATTCTAATTTAACCCGACTACTCCAGTTAGATCTTGTTTCATTGCTTGAATCCATAGATGGGTTTAATAAAGTAGGAAATTCTTGGCAAGAAATAGATTTGGATCTTGTCCTTCGTCAAGGAGTAGGAGTGGAAAGGCTAGAATCGCTTCCACTCACAAAAAGTTCCAGAGATTGACAAGAAAATTGACTTTTCATTAATTCCACTTCAAAATCATTTATTTAGTGATATAATTCGGCCATTTAAGCATCAATCTCAATCGAGGGTTTAGAAATTAAAACCGTGTCAATCTTTTCTCTCAATACTTGAGATTTTTTGATATTCTCATCAATCTGATACTATAAGCTCGAGGTTGCTTCTTTTTTCTTTCTAAATGTCGACCTTACTTGATAGTATTTCCTGTGCCAATCTTGCGCATATGGGTTGTTCGAAAATCGTAAATTTGAAGCATCTTGAAAGGACTTCCTCTTTTCAATGTTAGTAACCAACATATCTTTAATTCCAATTACTCGTGAAAGTACATCTGTAGGATCCGAAGCGAGTGATGGTTAGTTTTCCTAATCAAAGTAAATAAAAATCAACACATGGGAATAAGCTATTTAATTGATAACAGAAAAGTTTACAAATGAAAAATGAAGTCAAGTTACATCACAATTCTGTTTTTAAACATTCAATTAGTTTTTAAAGCTTCGAAACAATAATTTTGGTCTTTTGAAATGACCTAACCAACAAGGTGAGAATACCATTAAAAGAAGCTTTAATTCCTTCTGGAGTATAAACTGGAGGAAATCGATGACAGTCCCATTCCCCTACTAGAGAGCTAGTGCGACCACATATTAGTTGAGCGTGATAAGTTCGAATTTTGCTCAATAATATATCCTTTTCATAACCAAGAAATCGAAGCGAAAGTGTGGAAACCTCATGTGAACTTCTTGGAGGTCTCTAAGAAAGCAGTGTCTTACTAGCTGCGATGTCTTGAGAATTAGGGATTTCTCTTTAAAATCCTTCTTTAATTTGACAAATATATTCAACAATTCCATAGAAACAGCGCTACTTGATTTTTCCTTAATCTGTGCAGAACATGAAAATTAGACTAAACAAAAGGAAAACAAGGAGAGAGAAATTAGAAAGCTACTTGAATTACACATAACAATTATACAATTGTTCAGGTTCATACAAGATCGATTTCTTATACATTTCAAAAATAAATCGCTTTCTATTATACCTAAGTTTTTCAGGGGAAAGAGAGTGAGAAGAAAGTGGAATGGAAATGACTCTAGGAAGATTCCAACACACCCCGGGATGAGGATCAGACCCATGCTCATCCAAGTATCTACGATGAAACATCTTAGCAAAATCCAGCGGTTATCACCGAGGTAGGAGAAGTCAAAAAATATATACCTAGAGTAAGCCTTATAGAGAAACTCCTCCAATGCACTCCAATCGTCAAACAACATCTAGAAGAGGGTCATCAATTCTGCATTTTCCGCTAAGAGTCTGTCGCGGTGAAGGCGTGCCCTTTTTCTCCGGAGAGCAACTTCCCTTTCTTTATAATATCTTAGTTTGATGCGCTGGTTGCAAGGTTCTTATATTTTTTGGACAACTCGTTATATTCTTCCAAGTGTCTATCCAATTCTCTATTCAACCAGTCTATTTCCGTTTGCTTCTTCTCAAGCATAACGTCATAATGATATTTCAGTTTTTTCTTTAACTAAAGCAATCAATATATCAACTAAGAGTTACTTAATAACTTAAAGTGTTTGAATAAAGAGATAAATACATACGAAAATGGAATTAAAGATGAGGAAATCTTCTCCTTTTCTATGGATTTTTGGCCTTGAGAAGCACTACCATTCTTGGAAGAATCATTCTTTGGAGGATCAGATATGTTGGCAGTTTCTGTATCCTAGACATTTGAATCTAAGTTAGCATCATCACATCCTTATCATCTGGTTGTCCAAAAGGACCAACTCCACCACCTCCACCATTGCCTCATTGTCATCATCGCAATCATCACCTTGATTGTCATCACGATCATCACCGTCATCACGATCATCATTGTTGTCATCAACATCGTCGTTGTCATCGTTTTCTTCTCCATCGGAGTTTGTTCCTTCGTTTATTGGAGCATCGTTAAAGGCTAGCCTTTTTCAGCATCAACTTCCTCTTCAATGGAAAATTATTCTTCCCAAGTCTTCCTATCCTTCTTTATCCTAAGACTGAATTTCCTCTTGAACTTCTCGCTCAAGGCTGGTAGAGATGGAAAGTCCAAATCTGGGCATTTTTGAATATTGTTAGCGTATGCCACGTACAAAGCATCTTCGTTACACTTTTTGGTGATTTTCAGAAGAGAGACATCAAGAAAGGAAGTAACTTTTTTCTTAGTCTCACTAATAATGTTATTAGAGTAATCTAAAATACTAGACTTTCTTTGCAGTTGGTCTTTTAGCAATTTGTTCTTCTCAGCTAGCTTAGAATTTTCTTTGACCACCTTTTCAAAACCTGCTTTGAATTTATTATTCAGCTCAATTTCAGCTTCTAATTTCTTCGTTTTCTCTTCCAACAACTGCTTAGCTTTCTTTTCCTCATTAAGAGAGGAAGCAAGTTTGTCTTTATCAAGAATAGCATCATCTCTCGTCATAGCGATGTCGATCATACCATTGTTAAGATAAGAGATATTTTCTTTAAGCTGAGCCACTTCATTAGAAGGACCTTAGGAAGCAGCTTGAAGAAGAAACATGTGCTTTCTTACTTAGAATATATAACCTATCTAGGTCAGAATGGAATCCGTAAAGTTAAGGTTAACCAAATGAATAGAAAAACATACCGATAAAAACTATTTAAGAATAAGGAAAATGCGATCATCAGAATAAGCTGGAGGCTGCGATGATCCAAGAGAAGTGATGGAGGGAGATTAAATAGACAATCCTCAAAATTCATTGCCGAGAATTGAGTTTGAGTCTTAGAAGGAAGAGGATCAGTTGGAGAAAGAAGCAAACCCAAATCAGCACATATGCAGTTGATAGATGTTGGGGAAGTAGGGAAAGTAATATTTAGGAGGGGATTGGGATTCCAATCCTCCTCGATCTTCTCTGAAGCTTTATCTAAATTTACTGCTTAGGATTTGGATCGATATTTACAAGCCTATCCTCATCCACAAAAATGGGGGTGAACTCCCCTATAAGTTTGGACCTTTTACCTTAGGGGGAAGAAGGAATGTCAATAAGGGCATCATTACCCGTTTCTTCTTCATCCAACTCTTCGATGGCTTTCGCAATAGTGTTTTTAAAATAAATGGGTTTGATTAACTGAGGTTGATCCGAAGCTTCATCTTTACACTTCCTCTTTTTAGAAACGCTACTTTTGACCTTTATTTCCTCGGGAGCAACAAGGAGGGCAGACAAGCCTAAAGTTTAAAGAAAAGTTAGTAAATCAATAATATTAGGAATTCCATTTCTGGTTGTATTAAATTTTACCAACAGAATTAGGTTGAACCGAGGAGTTAGAAGTGAAGGATTCTGATTTTCCCATAACCGACGAGCTCTTTCCATGAGAATTGTATTTGACCATTGGTGGTTCTCCCAAAATCTTGTGGTGATCTAAGATGATAGAACACTGGAGGAGCTTCGATGAAGTTAGAAGCGTGAGCCAATTTCTTCTATTCTCAGAACTAGATTAGGGAGTCCACAATCTTTTAGTCGTCAAGGTTTAGATTTTTGGAAGAAGGATCTGAAATAGAACACCTATGAGTAAAGGAAATAAACAAACAAGGGTAATCAAGAATGAGAAACTTACAGGCAGTAGAAAATGTTCCTCTGATCTTGGAGTAGCACTTGATGAAGAAGAATTGCATCTCCTATCCTCTCGTCTTATTAATAGTCTCAGAATTCATACTTTTCGGATGGGAACGAATTCGATGCATATGATGAACTTGTTGTTCACTAATTTTGGCAGGACTAGCTATTGAGTGAAAGATTTAGACACTAAGAGAAGGAAGTCCAAATTCCCTAGCCAAGGCTTCCAAGCAAGTCAAGTATGTATAAGAATTTGGTGAGAACCGAATAGGAGCAATGCCCAGATGTTCAAGATATCTCAGGAGAAAACCGAGAAAAGGAAGATATCCTGTGTGCCAAATGTGTATCATGGTAAAAGTAAAATATCCTTTTGGCAGGTCAAAAATATTATATGTAGAGCCAACGGGAATGGCTTCGATCCTAGTAATTCCAAACTGTTCAAGAATGGAGCTCACTTCTTCCTGGGTTGTTGTATACAAAGGATTCAAAAGATTATCTCTTTTTCTACTGGTCGAGGGAGAAGGTTTAAGCCCCTTACTAGGCTTCTTAATGGACTTCTTACTAGTCTATTAACCTTCCATTTTCCTACCAAGTGATGTTATTCCTGATTTAGTAAAATAATAATGCTCATATAATCTAAAATATTTATCACATGCCAAGTTAAAAGTTGTTATCTAAATGATTCATTTCCCATCTAAGTGCTCAAAGAATATGTTAGGCATATGGATGGTAACTCTTAAATGACACATGTCAAGTTTGGTAAAATTATATGGAGAAATTTACAAAGGAAATCCAAGTTAAATTTGAATTTCAACTTTAACAAAGGAAATCCAATGAAAAATTACATGGAAATTAAGTAGTTGTTCGATGACAATAAACCTACATCAATAGCTTTGTCGATGTTGAGTGTCAAAAATTCTATGTTATAAAGCATTAATGAGCATCATGACTATAACTAAAGTTGAAGTGATGAAGATTGTTGACATCAATGTGTAAAGACGGCATGAGTTGATAATGTGCCTATCAATGATATCAAAATATTTTTAGTATAATATAGTCTTTGCTACTAGACAATAACCTAAATGATATATGTAAAAAAAATTAATAAACTAAAATAATCAAATCAATTTTAACAAAGGAGTTTCATGGAAAAGCTATATAAAAACTAAGTAAAAGTAGACATGCGACTGCAATAAGACAAGGTCGGCGGCTATATTAGTGTTATGTGTCGCGAAGTTTATATGATAAAGCACTAGTCGATGCCGCAAATAATAATGTGGACGCTATTGAATAACGACGACATAGGTTGATAATGTGCTAATTATTGAAGCTGTCATGGAATTAAATGACGTATAATGTGTTAATTTAACAGCATCATAAGCAACGATATTAATACCTTGAGACTGTTGATGTCAAGTTATAACATCGTAAGGTAACAAAAAAGTAAACGGCGATGTCCGTGATTAAGTGGTGCCACATCTAATTGGTATACACTTCCTCATAACAATAAGAGATTGTCGCACCTCATCTAAGTTATTAACAACATAATGGCTTTTAGGACTTCAAAGTTTATAAACAAAAGATCCAACTAACATTGGGGATCACTTTGATATCATAAAGCATTGATCATGATATCGTAAAGGGTGAGCTATTTAACAACAACGAGCGGAGTCAAACTTAATCGATGATGACATCATTTAACAATGACGCCATGAAAGGTCAAAATTCAACCCAAACTAACTATCATATCTTAATACATTGACGACATGAGAGCTCTGTGCTAACGGTTTAGTAAGTACTGAATTAATCAATTAGCATCGAATCTGTTAATGGTGTCGTGAGTATCGATGCCAACACTGGTCGAGATAATTTTGGATTCAGGGTTAACAATTAACCTGCTTCACTATGAAATTCGAAGCCTAGACTTTCAAATTGACCTCCTCTAGCTAAGAATTGATTCAAAAATTAATAAGGCCGCATAAAATTTAAACGATAGTACACCTACAATCATGGCTCTTATCACCTTGATAGTTCGTTCAAAATCAAGGAAAATCCCAAATCAAACCCTAAACAACAATCTCAACACCAAACCATTTGAATCGGCTCGCTAATAAGATCGATGAAAGAATAAAAATCATACCTGAACCAAAAATCAATTGCTTGAGAATTAAAAAAATTTAAATTTATTTAGGAATTTATGATTTTTTGCTTGAGATTCTCGTTTGCAGGTAAAAGAAGAAAAGAGAAAGAACCTGCTATTAAAAGAAAGGAATAGATACATGTGAGCCATTAGATTTATCTTAAATGGATGATTAGATTGATGAAAGAATACCAATAGGCGGGAAAAGACGACATCGAAACTATTGACTTGAAAAGTCAATGATTCCTCTACTCTAAGGGGGAAAATATTATCACCATAACTAACTTCGAAGACAAGAATGGAATGCTGCTCTTTAAGGTAGAAGTAGCATTGCGCTTCATTTATGCTCCTTGTTATCGAAGATGCATGATTGACGATGTCGCTTTCTCTGAGGTCGACTCTCATCCAAATTACACTACCTCGAAGCCGCATGTCATCACCTTTGCCACTTATTGTCGATGTCGCCAACTATCTATGTCGATGTCACCGCACAAGTTGAGCCACATATCAGTGATGCTGCTAAATGGCAATAATGACGTCGCCAATGTCACTTCCATTCTATACCGCCAATCTTCAATTGATGCCTCACTTCATCAACTATTGAATGAACCATAGGATGATGCCATGAATCATGGTTGCCAAGGTTATACTGGATAAAGCCGCCTCATATCAACGTTGCTCATCAACAACATCGCAAATGATCGAAGCCGCCACTAAGCAATGTTCATGATGATTTTCGTCAATGTTTAGCTGAGACAACACATGCGATGTTGATTACTTTCATTGTCAATGTCCACTAATGTTATCAACACTACTCTTAATTAATGATTAATTCATACCAACATCAGTGATAAGAAAAAAGTAAGTTAATGGTACACCATTAATACATAGGTTAATGTTTGTAGACAAATATAAAATAATTGAAGGGTGAAAATGAAAAATGGACCTTAAACAAAGGAGAATTTAGTATAGAGTTTGAGATGGGATGTGAGAGCATATAACGAAAATTCATATATTTAACATTATATATAATAGAATAGATAAGACATGTACATCAAGACATTGCAATAAATAAATTTGCTACCAAACAATTTTTAAAAAGAACAATGATAATGAATGCCTTTAAATTGCCGCATTTGGGCCGAATGTGTGGTTGAGTACAAGTTAGATAAAAAACAAAAAAGGAAAAAAAAAATAGAAAGGAGAAACTGATATTTTTATAGAGGTTCAACCTAAGACCATTACCGGTAATTGACTTGTTCAATTTATGCATCTCTCCTACTTTTGCATTGAACGAACGTGTTTCGCATCCAAATAAGATACAAACCAATCACTAGACCAGTTTTGGAAAAAATAAAGAGGTGTGGGGAAGGGGTTTGGGGGGTGGAAAATAGTACGACAAAGATTAAGCTTTCACCTTTTAAATATCCCCCTATGCCGGATGTCGCCTCCACTTTTCCTTCTTCTTCTCCACTTCAGCTTCCAAGTCGAAAATTGCAAAACCTTACCCCTAAAACCCTAAATGGAAGTAAAAAATACAAATTAGACCTTGTTTTTGAGATTTACACATCTTGAAATGTCTAGATTGCTAAAAAATTAAATGAAAAAGTTCATGTAGGGGAAAGTAGTGGTGGTGGTAGGGGTGGAGGCAGCATTGGCCGTGGAGAAGAGGATGTTATTGTTCTGTTTTGATACGAGAATGACGTAGAAGAGTTACTTGAAGCCGCCATATATGCCAGCGAGGGGGACAGAGGTGGTTGCGAAGGTCGAAGAAGTTGGGGAGGCCGATGAGGTGGCCTGGTAGGAAGGAGTGGTAGGGGATTAGGCTAGTTTCTACTAGAGTTGCAAAGCTAGGTGGTTTTGAAGATCCAAACTTAAATGCGGAGAAGGTTCTTACTTATTTTCGGATACTTCTGGAATGGGATGTGCATGTTAGCATGCAGAGTAGCTTGGATATAAGTATCTTCTTTTGGCCATTACATTTAAAGTAAATTGTCATTTTATTACATATATTTAAGATTTCGTTTAAATAAACCAGTAACAGAATATTTGTTCTTGGGGTTTGTTGGCTAATACTTAAAATACTTTAATAAGCATTTTGTGAATAATCTTAGAGTTGTAGCATTTCAACATGAGCTTGGATTTCATCTTTTCTTAGGTAATTTAATCATTCATTTAATATAGAAAATATTCCCCCTATTTACTGACACTGTAGTTTAGTCTTGATTAACTTGTTATGTAATTTACATTTTAGGCATTCATACTATTATGAAAGGCTATGTACAAAATTGTGTGTTGCAATTGCTATTCTATGGTATAAAACTACCGATACTTTTCATTTTCCTTGTAGTAAGCTAGGGATTACACCATTAGGCTTTGCTATGCTCACTAGCGTAGGAGTTACTGATTTTCCATTGCTTTTAAATGATGATAGGTGCATGCTTTTTCATGATTTTTTTTACCATATTTAGACACTTCACCGGCATCTTATCATACAACAACTACTATTAGCGTGATTCCAACTGCCATGGACAGCTTATTGATGGAGTATATGCAAGAGCATGATTTGGAACTTACTTGGTTGTTTGCACTGCATCTTATTGGCTACTTATTTTTAATAAAAGTAGAAGTAGTAAGTAGGTGGCCTATATTGAGACCATGGTAGGTTTGGACTTTGACTACACTATCAGGTATGATTGGGGTACTCTCATATTTGCCTACCTATATAGATGTTTGGATGCACAGTGCATTGTTTCTGATTCATAGGCTTTATTGTTTGGTTTCTAGGAGTTGATCATATAGTATTGGTATTTTGAGTATCCTTTAATGTTATATTCTTACTGGTATCTCGATGAGAGGTGTTGGAGACAATTGTGTGACCACGATTCCATTCCCGATGATCTACACCCTCGTACATATCGTTGTATGAGTTATGATTCTGATCAGCTTACAGTCATGACCAACAAATTTGGTCTGATAATCCATAAAATACTGAGAGTGAAATGTTGATCGAGACATCTCAAACACATCATCCTGTTCCACTTCGGCTATAATTTTTAGGTATCTTCGACATGCTTTAGTAAACGTAACATAAATACTCCTAGTATCTATAGATTTCGTCTTCTTAACCTACAATCTGGATGGTTATTATAAGCTTCATTTACATTGATCCAGAAATCTTCATCAACCTCCTCTTCCATTTGTCTACGATCGGCTTCTGTAACGACCCAAATTTTATATATATTTAAATTAATAATTAATTTAATTTTTGAATTAAAAATTGTTAAATTAATTGATAAAAGTGATACGAGTTTCCCCGAATTAAAATAAATTTTGTATAAATCATCTAAATTTAAAAATATTGTAAATGTGTATATATGTGTATATATGAATGTATATGTAATATATGAGTAAATTTGTATATGTATATATATACAATGAATTTGAATTTAAAATCTTAAATATAAATGGTTTAAAATATAAATAATAAAATGTTGGGTAATAAAACTTTAAAAGGAATTCAAAATAAGTGTTGATGTTAAACAAATATTTCGAATAAATCTATGGTTATATAAAATATGAAATGCACTTATAAACTTCTAGAGATAAATATTTAAGTTTAAATAAAAGTAAATATATAAAGTAAAGCAGAAATTAAAATGGAAATTTATTATATTTTAAAGTGATATTGCAAAAGAAAAGAAAATAAAAATACATTCAAATATATTCTAGTGTGAACAAATATACATAGCTATGTATATACACTTGCAAAAGAAAAACTAACATATTCAAGAAAGTAAAAAAATATGTATAAGTGTGAATGTTGCATAGGAAGCCCCAACAAATCATTTCAGCCGAAATGAAAGAAGAAGAAAAATTATTAATATGCAAATTTGTACAAGCCAAGTAATAAATGCAAATATCTTTAGTACATAAGATAAATACTATCAGCCACCGAAATGAGGAAAGAAAATATAGTTTGTACATGACAATTAATGCCATCTCACTTCAGCCACCAAGTGATTGTTTCAGCCTCCAAGCAAAAGAAAAAGTCTCTGGTATTTGTACAAACAAATATTAATAACCCTGTACAACAAAATTATTACCTGTACAAAGACATATCCTTGTGATATTTCTTTTATACATATCAATTCTTCATTTTTAGTTCGTTTCATTCCAAACTGAGAAAATATGGAGTAAACATCATCTTAAAAACTTAAATAAACTTCAACTAAAACATCAAACGAATCAAGACAACCAGAGATCAAAAGGCAGAGCAACTCAAAGCAAAGATCAGTTTTCAAATGCAAAGCCTGTTCTCTGCTATTCAAAACATCCAGGTGAGTAACTTCATATTTTAAATAACCTAAGTTTTAAATCTAGTTGTATGATGAATATCTGAGATTTTGTTTGTGTGAAAATATATGCACTGTACTGTATTTTGGTGAAATAATGCCTGCATATTGTTATCTGGATATACCTCTGTTTATAGATTTCAAAACTCTAGGTTAGTTCAAAAATCATTACTACTTAATCTATTGATTGTTAGGACAAAGTATATAAACAAAATATGTTTGTTCGATCATAAAGTAAATTATAAAATTTGAATTCAAGTTAAACAAAGTAGGTCTGCTCTGAAACCTTAAAGAACAGTGAAAGTTTAATATAAATGATATTTTTATATATCTTGGATTATCAATTCAAGTTTATAAATTGAATCCCTAAGCAAAATCCTGATTTTTAAAACAAGAATCACAATTTCTAGTTTGGGATTCAAGGTGCAGTTCTTATTTGAACAAAAGAATGTCTTTTGATCGATTTCTGAGGATCAAACGAATCTTAGATGTTGAAATTTGTTTTGAAGCTAGTTGGATGATGGACGAAGTCAGGAAAATTGTTAAATAATTTTTTAATTGCAAGAGATGGCGGATCGAGGCGAATGTAGGGTTTAATACATGGGTTTGGAGGTCGTCGGAAACAAGGAGATCTCGTCTCCTCTAGTGAACCGAGCTGCTCCAGACTCTGGGGAAGAGAAGTATAGGGAACTGACGAGGTGAGGCCGGAATTGTAGCTTTTCTGATGGTCGGGATTCACTTGGATGAGGCGGTTTTGACAAGGAGGGAAGTTCGAGTTTTCGAACTGGTAGCTCGATTTTGTTGAGGGATTGTTAGCGTCGAATTGATTCTTGCTTTCGATTGTGAGGATGGTTTGCGACTTGCCGGAGTCGGGGATATTGACCGGAGCGCCGCCGCGTCACTGTGCACGTGTATGGCAGCGATGATGTGCATCAGGGACGTGAAGTCCTGGGTCGCGTATCGTACTCGAGTCGTGCTCGAGATTTAATGTGGGTTGCTTCGGGGTTTAGTTCAAGCGTTCGAATGATTTTCCTGATTTCTCCTCTTAGTTTAAACTTAAATTTTAAAAATTTAATTTGCTGTAGAAATGAAAAAAAAAGGGAAGAAGAAGAAGATGTTTCAAGGTGAATGTCTCGGTGATATGGGGGGTTAGCTCGAAGTAGCACTCGAGTTAATTTGGGGTATTTCTCGGGTGTTTCCTAACTGCAATATTGTATTATAAATGTAAGGTTAAAAAAATGGTTTTCAACAAGTTTAAAAAACAGTAAACTCAATACATGTTCAACCAATTGAGTTAAGACTTAACAACAAGTTTAATTATTTAGTTAATACTTAGCAATGTTTAACCCTTAATTGTTTTAATTAAGTAATTAAGTCACGTTAAGTATAAAATTTAATTGATAATTAAGTTGTAGTTAATAATAATTGGATTGTCAAAATTTAGAGAAAATTTCTTTTTGAAAAAAATTAATTAAGTAATTGAGTTTAAAGGCTTTTCTTTATATAAGTTTCTTATGTAAATAATAAATGTTCTTTACATTTATTTTAAGGTTTATAAATTGATATTGAATTTGATTTATGTTTAAATGGTTAAAACATTTTAAATCTTAAATTCAAAATGGAATTTGAATATAAATTTAGAAGTGTAATGTTTAAATACACTTGAATGTTAATGGAGTCATTAATAAAGTAAATGAATTATCTTAGAAATAATTAAGATAATAAAAGAATTTAATTTATAAGAGAATTAAGGAATGACTTATTTATTTAATTTATAAATTAATGATTTAGATTAATTTATAATTAGAGAGTAATTAGAAGTGATTAAGAAAATGTTATTAGTTAATGAAGAAAATTAATTAAGGATTATTAAGTATTTATTAATGTGATTAATTGTAACTATCAATTAGATTAATTAATTAATAATAATCATTTATGAAATTGTTTAAGTGTAATTACTTTATGGAAGTAATTAAGAAATTAATTGTTCATTGAAATTAACTAAGAATAATTAATTAAGGGTTAATTATCAATTAAGGGTTAATTTATGATTAATTAAAGGATAATTCATTAAATGGTTCATAATTAATTGACTATTAATTTACCATAACTAGTAAATTTATTTGTAGAAATAAATCTGATTTAATTTAATCAGATAAATAAATTGACCTTACTTATGGATGTTTGAATTGTATTGAATGTTTTTAAATTGTTATTCCCTGATCTGTGATGCTTTGTGATATATCCTGATTTATGTTGTGATCTGTAATGTAATTTATTATCTATGATATTTATATATCTGTGATCTGTGAATAACGGATAAGCGTTATAGTATACCGCTTATCAACTATATTTCTGTATTTTGATCTGGGATGATTGAATGATGTTGCACTACTGTGTGAAACCCCTGGACTACACCAAACACACACAAATACTGATTTCACGTGGAAATCAGTTAAGTCGTAGATTTTTGATGATTTTAAAGATTGAATTCTTGAATCTAAATGGTTTTGGAAATTGAAATTAAGAGCTTTGTAAATGAGCTTTGAATGTAAAAGTTATTCTAAATAACTTAAATAAAACTTGATATCTTAATAATTTGATTTAAATTTGAATTCAATTTTTGAAATTGAATTCAATGATTTGGAAAACTAATTGTTTTCAACTGATAAAAGCTCTTATATAAGAAATGGATTTCCAATTTGAATTAAAGGAATTTCATGTTTGAATTGAAAGTGGTTTTCCAAATTACGAATAAATCTTTGGAAATGATTTTGAAAGCTATAAGTTAAATCTTTTTTTTAAAGATTTAATGAGTTAATCCAATTGAAATAGAAATTAATTTGGAAAATCTATGGACGAATCTTTTGTTTAACAGATTAAAGTATGGAAATTGTTTAAACCATAAAGGTTGTTAAACTGAATCTTTTTGTTTAAAGATTTGAAAATGGTAATTTGTTTAAACCATTTGAAAGCAAAGTTTTGGGTAATAAATTGTGACTTAATTGAAATCCATTATCCATATGTTTTTAAATATCACGCTCATTATTCGGTTTAGCCGGGAGAGGACCTTTGTGTCATATAGCCCATTCCGAATAATGATACGTCGTATATGGATAACATTTGAAGACCGGTGTTGAAGACCGGGTATTTGCGAGAATGATAGGATAACCTATTGATTGTCTCTGCACTGAGTCGCGCCGGTATAGACATTTCCTAAGTGATGGGAAATCCGATCGGGATTGTGAATACCCGGATTGCAAGGGCTTCTTCGGAAGTGCTTTCGGTTCTGTTCGAACCCGGAACAGACTTATATGGTTACATGTCTGACATTACATTTTGAGATATAAAGAAGATTTCTTTCAAATACATTTCTATTGGTGGCGGAGAATTTATTCTCTTAGCTTAACACCCTTCTTTGAGACGTACGAGCTCAGAGGTTATGTAGTTGAAATTTATCAGCGATATATTCCCAATTTGGTAATGTGGCATGCTGAGTGTTGTTGTGTGATGATCATTTATTGATCATTTGTGATCAAAGCGTGGCTTTGTGAAAAATCGTAGCTTTGTGGACGAGACTTCGTCAGACCTCACAACCCGAAAATGGTCGAAACAGGCAAGGTGCAGGAAGGTTTCAGGGGTAGCGCCCCTAGGGTATGACCATTCTTTCTGGAAAAGGGTAGTATCATGGTATGGAGCCTAGATACCTACTCATGTGGACACACTTTATTTATTATGTGTGATGTTGGTTACCGAGCGCTCGGATAAAGGTCCCAAAGGACCGGGGGTGGCATATCTCAGTTTTACTGCCCGGGAAGGGGGTAACCGGCCTTGTGTTGGCACAAAGCAGGTTGTCTCTCGGAGCGCCCCGCCAGAGGCGTTCCTACGTGGCATAGGAAGTTCCTTAGCCTGACCATTTGTTGGTAATCCAAAGAAACAATACGAACCTTGTACGGTTTTAGTTGTATAACCTACTATTGAATGTGACGGTAACCTGCTATTGAACATAGTAGCTATAGTAGGCATAACGTGAAATGCCTATGCTGGCTAAGATTAATATTATACTTTCGAAATGTTTTCTGCACTATGCACTAGTAATAATATCAAAAGAGTTCATTGCGTAGTAAGCATGTTTGACTATCATAAGAAGAAATCTCGTCCAATTCTGTGTTTGCATTGTGTGTGTGGCGGGAGGTCTTATGGTAGTTTCATTTTCCAAAAGCATTGCGGATTTCAATGTTGAAAATTCTCAAATTGTTTGTTTTAAAGATAAACTATTTTTGTTACTCACACCAGTCCCACGACTGACCTGGAGTTTATTATTCCCTTCCTAAACTCTGGGTGCCCATAATTTTCCACACGGGCAGTCTAGTGTTGGGTTTTTCAGATATTCAGGTTAGTAGATTATCTTTTCTTTCCGCTGCTATTGTCATTGTATCATATCTCTGATATTGTTGTATCATATTGATATCATTGTTGTATATCATATTTTGGATATTGTATTCATAGGAGTTGTATATGATATCATCTATTTCTTTTTCCGCTGTGTTGTTATACTTAATGGTGTTATAAGCTCCGGAGAGCCAGATTCGGCATTTGAATCTGCGGCATTTTGAGTACAAGTGAAGTACGGGTGCCGATTTTCGAAGGCCGAGTCTGGGATCTTTACATTTGGTATCAGAGTTGAGGGTAAAACTTTAGCTCAGGAGTATAACACATTAAGTAGCTCATTAGAGATACAGTGAAGTATACCCTAGAATGAGTAATCCTTAAGATATCTGTCCGTATGCCTCAGTAAATTCTCTTACTATCCACTGATAATGAGTATGAGTGCAAGAAGAGGATGAGATAGGGGACATAGAAATACAACTATAAATGGTCAATACCCTATAACAACAAGGAAACAATATTTTCTCTATCGATCTCTTTTGTTCGACATCTCTTTTCTCAATTCTTTGATGATTTCTGGTAAATCTAGGAAGAAATTCGATATATTTGTATGGGACATAAACTCCAAATAGGTCAGAATTATTTGTTTGGATGTATTGGTTGATTTGGTTGATATGGTTGATAGGTATACTTTAGTTCTAAACTAAAATTTTTTGAAATTGTATCCATATATCTATCTATTCTTTGGGTCCGGATATGTTCTACGAATGGTTAGTCATCCCTTCGAACTGACCGACGCCACTGCATATTTCATAGATCTGGATAACCCGAGTATTTTGTAAAGTGTTAAACAGATTCGTTCTTGTATCTATTGTTGATATTCTGATTTGGTAAGCCAAATGCAGAATAAATATTCAGTTTGATTTGATGAAATATTCTTCATCTATCTTTGTCTCCCTGTGCAATTTTGAGGACGAAATTCTTTTAAGGGGGGAAGTCTGTAACGACCCAAATTTTATATATATTTAAATTAATAATTAATTTAATTTTTGAATTAAAAATTGTTAAATTAATTGATAAAAGTGATACGAGTTTCCCCGAATTAAAATAAATTTTGTATAAATCATCTAAATTTAAAAATATTGTAAATGTGTATATATGTGTATATATGAATGTATATGTAATATATGTGTAAATTTGTATATGTATATATATACATTGAATTTGAATTTAAAATCTTAAATACAAATGGTTTAAAATATAAATAATAAAATGTTGGGTAATAAAACTTTAAAAGGAATTCAAAATAAGTTTTGATGTTAAACAAATATTTCGAATAAATCTATGGTTATATAAAATATGAAATGAACTTATAAACTTCTACAGATATTTAAGTTGAAATAAAAGTAAATATATAAAGTAAAGCAGAAATTAAAATGGAAATTTATTATATTTTAAAGTGATATTGCAAAAGAAAAGAAAATAAAAAATACATTCAAATATATTCTAGTGTGAACAAATATACATAGCTATGTATATACACTTGCAAAAGAAAAACTAACATATTCAAGAAAGTAAAAAAATATGTATAAGTGTGAATGTTGCATAGGAAGCCCCAACAAATCATTTCACCCGAAATGAAAGAAGAAAAAAAATTATAAATATGCAAATTTGTACAAGCCAAGTAATAAATGAAAATATCTTTAGTACATAAGATAAATACTATCAGCCACCGAAATGAGGGAAGAAAATATAGTTTGTACATGGCAATTAATGCCATCTCACTTCAGCCACCAAGTGATTGTTTCAGCCTCCAAGCAAAAGAAAAAGTCTCTGGTATTTGTACAAACAAATATTAATAACCCTGTACAACAAAATTATTACCTGTACAAAGACATATCCTCGTGATATTTCTTTTATACATATCAACTCTTCATTTTTAGTTCGTTCCATTCAAAACTGAGAAAATATGGAGTAAACATCATCTTAAAAACTTAAATAAACTTCAACTAAAACATCAAACGAATCAAGACAACCAGAGATCAAAAGGCAGAGAACTCAAAGCAAAGATCAGTTTTCAAATGCAAAGCCTGTTCTCTGCTATTCAAAACATCCAGGTGAGTAACTTCATATTTTAAATAACCTAAGTTTTAAATCTAGTTGTATGATGAATATCTGAGATTTTGTTTGTGTGAAAATTTATACACTGTACTGTATTTTGGTGAAATAATGCCTGCATATTGTTATCTGGATATACCTCTGTTTATAGTTTTCAAAACTCTGGGTTAGTTCAAAAATCATTACTGCTTAATCTATTGATTGTTAGGACAAAGTATATAAACAAAATATGTTTGTTCGATCATAAAGTAAATTTTAAAATTTGAATTCAAGTTAAACAAAGTAGGTCTGCTCTGAAACCTTAAAGAACTGTGAAAGTTTAATATAAATGATATTTTTAAATATCTTGGATTATCAATTCAAGTTTATAAATTGAATCCCTAAGCAAAATCCTGATTTTTATAACAAGAATCACAATTTCTAGTTTGGGATTCAAGGTGCAGTTCTTGTTTGAACAAAAAAATGTCTTTTGATCGATTTCTGAGGATCAAACGAATCTTAGATGTTGAAATTTGTTTTGAAGCTAGTTGGATGATGTACGAAGTCAGGAAAATTGTTAAATAATTTTTTAATTGCAAGAGATGGCAGATCGAGGTGAATGTAGGGTTTAATACATGGGTTTGGAGGTCGTCGGAAACAAGGAGATCTCGTCTCCTCTGGTGAACCGAGCTGCTCCAGACTCTAGGGAAGGGAAGTATAGGGAACTGACGAGGTGAGGCCGGAATTGTAGCTTTTTTGATGGTCGGGATTGGACGAGGCAGTTTTGACAAGGAGGGAAGTTCGAGTTTTCTAACTGGTAGCTCGATTTTGTTGAGGGATTGTTAGCGTCGAATTGATTCTTGCTTTCGATTGTGAGGATGGTTTGCGACTTGCTGGAGTCGGGGATGTTGACCGGAGCGCCGCCGCGTTACTGTGCACGTGTACGGCAGCGATGATGTGCATCAGGGACGTGAAGTCCTGGGTCGCGTATCGTACTCGAGTCGTGCTCGAGATTTAATGTGGGTTGCTTCGGGGTTTAGTTCAAGCGTTCGAATGAGTTGCCTGATTTCTCCTCTTAGTTTAAACTTAAATTTTAAAAATTTAATTTGCTGTAGAAATGAGAAAAAAAGGGAAGAAGAAGAAGATGTTTCAGGGTGAATGTCTCGGTGATATGGGGGGTTAGCTCGAAGTAGCACTCGAGTTAATTTGGGGTATTTCTCGGGTGTTGCCTAACTGCAATATTGTATTATAAATGTAAGGTTAAACAAAATGGTTTTCAACAAGTTTAAAAAACAGTAAACTCAATACATGTTCAACCAATTGAGTTAAGACTTAACAACAAGTTTAATTATTTAGTTAATACTTAGCAATGTTTAACCCTTAATTGTTTTAATTAAGTAATTAAGTCAAGTTAAGTATAAAATTTAATTGACAATTAAGTTGTAGTTAATAATAATTGGATTGTCAAAATTTAGAGAAAATTTCTTTTTGAAAAAAATTAATTAAGTAATTGAGTTTAAAGGCTTTTCCTTATATAAGTTTCCTATGTAAATAATAAATGTTCTTTACATTTATTTTAAGGTTTATAAATTGATATTGAATTTGATTTATGTTTAAATGGTTAAACATTTTAAATCTTAAATTCAAAATGGAATTTGAATATAAATTTAGAAGTGTAATGTTTAAATACACTTGAATGTTAATGGAGTCATTAATAAAGTAAATGAATTATCTTAGAAATAATTAAGATAATAAAAGAATTTAATTTATAAGAGAATTAAGGAATGACTTATTTATTTAATTTATGAATTAATGATTTAGATTAATTTATAATTAGAGAGTAATTAGAAGTGCTTAAGAAAATGTTATTAGTTAATGAAGAAAATTAACTAAGGATTATTAAGTATTGATTAATGTGATTAATTGTAACTATCAATTAGATTAATTAATTAATAATAATCATTTATGAAATTGTTTAAGTGTAATTACTTTATGGAAGTAATTAAGAAATTAATTGTTCATTGAAATTATCTAAGAATAATTAATTAAGGGTCAATTATCAATTAAGGGTTAATTTATGATTAATTAAAGGATAATTCATTAAATGGTTCGTAATTAATTGACTATTAATTTACCATAAATAGTAAATTTATTCGTAGAAATAAATCTGATATAATTTAATCAGATAAATAAATTGACCTTACTTATGGATGTTTGAATTGTATTGAATGTTTTGAAATTGTTATTCCCTGATCTGTGATGCTTTGTGATATATCCTGATTTATGTTGTGATCTGTAATGTAATTTATTATCTATGATATTTATATATCTGTGATCTGTGATCTGTGAATAACGGATAAGTGTTATAATATACCGCTTATCAACTATATTTCTGTATTTTGATCTGGGATGATTGAATGATGTTGCACTACTGTGTGAAACCCCTGGACTACACCATACACACACAAATACGGATTTCACGTGGAAATCAGTTAAGTCACAGATTTTTGATGATTTTAAAGATTGAATTCTTGAATCTAAATGGTTTTGGAAATTGAAATTAAGAGCTTTGTAAATGAGTTTTGAATGTAAAAGTTATTCTAAATAACTTAAATAAAACTTGATATCTTAATAATTTGATTTAAATTTGAATTCAATTTTTGAAATTGAATTCAATGATTTGGAAAACTAATTGTTTTCAACTGATAAAATCTCTTATATAAGAAATGGATTTCCAATTTGAATTAAAGGAATTTCAAGTTTGAATTGAAAGTGGTTTTCCAAATTACGAATAAATCTTTGGAAATGATTTTGAAAGCTATAAGTTAAATCTTTGTTTTAAAGATTTAATGAGTTAATCC
The DNA here is from genome assembly GCA_030737815.1 of Allium fistulosum. Classification (NCBI taxonomy): domain Eukaryota; kingdom Viridiplantae; phylum Streptophyta; class Magnoliopsida; order Asparagales; family Amaryllidaceae; genus Allium; species Allium fistulosum. The sequence continues at coordinate 248,027,239 of CM060906.1, read as the reverse complement.
AATTGAAATGGAAATTAATTTGGAAACTCTATGAACGAATCTTTTGTTTAAAAGATTAAAGTGTGGAATTTGTTTAAACCGTGAAGGTTGTTAAAATGAATCTTTTTGTTTAAAGATTTGAAAATGGTAATTTTTTTAACCATTTGAAAGTAAAGTTTTGGGTAATAAATTGTGACTTAATTGAAATCCATTATCCATATGTTTTTAAATATCGCGCTCATTATTCGATTTAGCCGGGAGAGGACCTTTGTGTCATATAGCCCATTCCGAATAATGATATGTCGTATATGGATAGCATTTGAAGACCAGTGTTGAAGACCGGGTATTTGCGAGAACGATATGATAACCTATCGATTGTCTCTGCACTGAGTCACGCCGGTATAGAGGTTTCCTAAGTGATGGGAAATCTGATCAGGATTGTGAATACCCAGATTGCAAGGGCTTCTTCGGAAGTGCCTTCGGTTCTATTCGAACCCGGAACAGACTTGTATGGCTACATGTCTGACATTACATTTTGAGATATAAAGCAGATTTCTTTCAAATACATTTCTGTTGGTGGCGGAGAATTTATTCTCTTAGCTTAACACCCTTCTCTAAGACGTACGAGCTCAGAGGTTATGTAGTTGAAATTTATCAACGATATATTCCCAATTTGGTAATGTGGCATGCTGAGTGTTGTTGTGTGATGATCATTTATTAATCATTTGTGATCAAAGCGTGGCTTTGTGAAAAAGCGTAGCTTTGTGGACGAGACTTCGTCAGACCTCACAACCCGGAAATGGTCGAAACAGGAAAGATGCGGCAAGGTTTCAGGGGTAGCGCCCCTAGGGTGTGACCATTCCTTCTGGAAAAGGGTAGTATCATGGTATGAAGCCCAGATACTTACTCATGTGGACACACTTTATTTATTATGTGTGATGTTGGTTACCGAGCGCTCGGATAAAGGTCCCAAAGGACCGGGGTGGCATATCTCAGGTTTACTGCCCGGGAAGGGGGTAACCGGCCTTGTGTTGGCACAAAGCAGGTTGTCTCTCGGAGCGCCCCGCCAGAGGCGTTTCTACGTGGCATAGGAAGTTCCTTAGCCTGACCATTTGTTGGAAATCCAAAGAAACAATACGAACCTTGTACGGTTTTACTTGTATAACCTGCTATGGAATGTGGCGGTAACCTGCTATTGAACATAGTAGCTATAGTAGGCATAACGTGAAATGCCTATGCTGGCTAAGATTAATATTATACTTTCGAAATGTTTTCTGCACTATGCACTAGTAATAATATCAAAAGAGTTCATTGCGTAGTAAGCATGTTTGACTATCATAAGAAGAAATCTCCTCCAATTCTGCGTTTGCATTATGTGTGTGGCGGGAGGTCTTATGGTAGTTTCATTTTCCAAAAGCATTGCGGATTTCAATGTTGAAAATTCTCAAATTGTTTGTTTTAAAAATAAACTGTTTCTGTTACTCACACCAGTCCCACGACTGACCTTGAGTTTATTGTTCCCTTCCTAAACTCTGGGTGCCCATAATTTTCCACACGGGCAGTCTAGAGTTGGGTTTTTCAGATATTTAGGTTAGTAGATTATCTGGAGCTAGTTCAGTATTTGGAGTTCATTCATCGGAGTTGCTCATCTTGGAATTGTGGATTCATTTTTGTCTGAAGATCATTTTGGAGTTATCACTTCTACTGACATTGTTCCGCTGCTGATGTTATCTTTTCTTTCCGCTGCTATTGTCATTGTATCATATCTTTGATATTGTTGTATCATATTTATATCATTGTTGTATATCATATTCTGGATATTGTATTCATTGGAGTTGTATATGATATCATCTATTTCTTTTTCCGCTGTGTTGTTATACTTAATGGTGTTATAACCGAAGAGCCAGATTCGGCGTTTGAATCTGCGGCATTTTGAGTACAGGTGAAGTACGGGTGCCGATTTTCGAAGGCCGAGTCCGGGATCTTTACAGCTTCTATATAAGATCTAATCGACACCAAATTATCATGGGGAGTGCACATTTGATTTTCTATTGGGAATCCTATAAACATCCTATACTAACCTTGCATTATAATAGTAATTCATGATCCACGTGACTTGCAACAGCTAATTCAGAATATACATATGTCAACCATCCATGTTTTTGAAAGAAACATAGTTGTGTTTGTTACAAGTCCGTGATCCGTGTGGCTTGCTTTGCACCTCACAGTGCAGCCATGTCGTGCAACTTTTATCAACGACTAGTCCAATCTCACACTATAGCCATTTTGCGCACTTTGATTCCATTTAATGACTTGTCCCATCTCACACTATAGCCATGCTATGCACTTTGATTCCATTCAATGGCTCATCCTGTCTTACACTGTAGCCATGCTGTGCACTCTGATTCCATTCATGGCTCGTCCCATCTCATACTGTAGTCGTGTTGTGAACTCATATTCCATTCAATGGCTTGTCCCATCTCACACTGTATCCATCCCGTGCACTCTGATTCCATCCAATGACTCATTCCATCTCACACTGAAGCCATGCTTTACAATCTGATTCCATTCAATGGCTTGTCCCATCTTACACTATGGCTATGTTGTGTACTTTGATTCTATTTCATTGCTTATGTTATTTCCCACATCTATATATACTCTATTTTGCAAATACTTAGAACATAACTATACAAAAATAAGCAAAGCATAAACCAAATTACAAAGTAATCAAAAGGAAAATGGATCATTATCTTTGCCACTATAATCAAAACATGGAAAAATTGAACGATGAGGATGAAGATCTACACACTTAAACAGTCGAGTTTGCTACACAACATTTCATGCAAGGATATTCTTATCTTTTGGTGAACGCTCTTCCAGCAACCACCGTGGTAGCATTCCTAGAAGAATTGATTGATGCTACGAGAGAGACTATGAAGATGGACATGACAGGCTAATGAAGGACTACTTTATCAAAAATCCAACCTACGATATTAAATTGTTCAATCATCGATTTCGTATAAGTCTCGATATTTTCAGTTGAATTTGTTTAAAACTCCATGAAAATAATCCATATTTTACATATTGGGGCATTCAAACAAAAAATTTCCCCGCTACCAAAATCTCAACTGCTTTGCTAATGTTGAGCTATGGAATGGCCGGTGATCAATAAATGAAGATTTTAAGCTTGCATCATCAACAACGATAGAGAACATGAATGAATTTTGAAAAATTATAATCATGTAGTTAGATAATGAATACTTACATACTCCGGGTCTAAATGATGTCATTAGGTTACTTGCTAGAGGAGAAGCATAGGGGTTTCCTAGTATGTTAGATAGTTTGGCTGCATAGATTGGGCATGAAAAAACTATTTGTTAACTATATTTTTCAACAACCTCAGAATTTCACTAGGAAAGGCAAAGGTTACAGCCTAATCGTCCGGTTTAAGAGCCAAAATGAGTGTTCAATGGGTAAATGACACAAGATAGAGAGTGGTTTAGCAAAGCTACTTACATCCGCTCTGAATTCCCATTATCATACGGCTCTCTTATAATTACAGGGAGTTACAAGACGTACAACAAGATAAAAAGTGTGGCTCAAAACTAATGTTGCTACTAATCTTGAGGGCTTGCTGAGGTTAGAACTGTAGACATTAAACTGCCATGAGAATCTGATGCTTGATGCAAAGTTAAGGATGTGAGATCGTGAGTGACTGATGGGTGCTTCGAATAAATCGACCCTAGGAGGGTGGCGACACACAACCGATTGGTAGACCCTAGACGGGTGATGACCAACAATTGAATGGTCGACCCTAGGCTGGTGATGACCAACAATCGAATGGTCGATCCTAGGCGGGTGATGACCAACAACCGAATGGTTTACCCAAGATGATAGTGACAAACAACTGAATGGTCGATCCTAGACAAGTGACGTTCAACAACCCCTTTGAAGGTGCCATGCATGGGTTATTTATAGTGGTTGAAACTGATACTAGGATGGTTGAGATGGTGCCGTAAAATCGATTGGAAATGTGCTACGCTATAGAACTGATTAATGAGGAACGACTAGCGAAGTAAAGGGAATCGACGGTGGATGTCAACATCAATAGGGGATTCCATGCCCTTCCCTTATTGTTTAGGTAATATTCATGCAAATGGCACCATGTTGCAACATGCTCTATGTCAGAAGAGGACACACTCGGTTGTACTTTTTTACCGGCCTTGTCCATATGCTGATGTGGCAAGGCGGACAAGGAAGGCTAGTTTTTTCCCAAAGATATGGAAAGAGGTGGGATACTGCTAGAGGTTGTGCTAAAGGAATGAGCCGAGCCGAGCAGGTTTGACTGCACTACTCATATTGATACGGAGGACCAGTTGTAAGGTTTCTTGTAGGGTTGTATCGCAGTTGGTTTAGCAGGCCATGCCTAAGCTAATCTAGAGATGTATTGATCGAAGGATGGGCTAAGGGAGGTGCTCGAATAGACGAGCTGTATAGGAGCCAGCTAGTCATAAAAGGGGGCCATACAATGAGGATCGGACCGAGCAGTGCAGATGCCTTGCTTTATTTGTTAACTGACTATTGGTCGCTGTCTCGGGGTGCACTAGCCCGAGGAGGACGAATTGAAGTGCTATAAAGAGGACAGGCCGACGGGGATCTAACCTAGATGGTAGTCGAGGGAGGCTTGTGGCCTGCTTTTGACTCTTGAGTAACTTATGATAGGCTAGTTTTTTGGCCCAAGCTGGCCGAAATAGGATCAGATCAAGTTAAGAAACCTTGATTAGCCTATCTTTGTATTTGTTAAAATTTTGATTAACACTATCCAACCAGTTGGAAAGGAATGTTCACTAAATATAGAAATGTGCCAACTATGATTCTAGAAGTTGTAGCATTTGATGACTTATAGATATGGCATGTATTTCTCGAGTACCAGGTTGTTAAATGATATTAGTGTTTTAAAACAATCTTGTTTGTTCTTAGAAGTGGCTAATGGATTGTCATCGGACATTGAGTACAAAGTGGGTAATGTCATGCATCGAATGGGATAGTACCTTGTAGATGGAATATACCTGAAGTGGAGAACATTAATCCAGGGATACAGGGTCCCCGACAACAATAAGGAAAAGTGTTTCACAAAGAAATTGGAAAGCTACAAAAAGGACGCCGAACGTACCTTGGGTGTTTACAAGCAAGGTGTCAGATTTTACGAAATCCTACCCAATTTCATGCTGCACGAGTTCTTCTGAGATTGTGTATACATATGCCATAATTCATAACATAATTATGGAGTCTGAAAGAGGCAGGTATAAGAATCAAATAAATAATTATCCAGACATGTTCAAGGGTTCAAATACTAGACCCCAAAATACATTAACTCGATGGAAGAATATATTTCAATAGCAAAGCATATTGAACATCAAGCAGGACATTTTGAATTATGTAACCAACTAGTCGACCACCTATGGGTGCATAAGGGAAGGAAAGTTAGGAATACTTAGTAATACATGTCCAAGTAGTTTGTTTGCTAAGTGTTTATTGAGTTCTATGGATTTTTTTTGTTTCTAAGCAAAATATATCCAAGTAGTTTTCTTACTAAGTTTTGTAGAAGTGTCCTTTGAGTTCTTGTGAAGTTGTTCGTGAGTTTGTTTGCTAAGTGGTTTAAGGAAGTGTTTGTTAAATTCTTTATGAATTTGTTTGCTAAGTTGTTTATTTAGTAATGCTTGAATAATGTGTTTTTTAGTTGTATAATTCTTTACAAGTAATAGTATATGGAGTTGTATATTTATTTCTTACTAAGCAAATTTTGTCAAACAAAGATACTTAGCTTGAATTAAAAATCATACATTTCAAATACATACCCAGTCCAAACATATTAACCATACAAATGCATCACTGATATAAAAACACTAAATAACAACAACTTATATTTAATATCCATCCCTAGAAGTGCCACTTCCTCTTTCTCTTCGATACGATTCTAATTCTTCGTTGACCGGTTCCTGCTACGGAGAAGAAAGCATACTAAAGTCACAAGTGATAAGTTTAATCATGTTTTTCTCCCTATACCTTGCTTCCTTTGGTGCTTCGACTTCTTGCTTCAACTTGCAATCTTGCATAAGAATTTTTTGAAACTCAGTACTTGATTGCATTCATTGTTCTTTAAGGGTTTTCCTGCTATCTCTTGTTTTAGAAATAATTTTTTCTTGGGTCTCCAAGAATCTCGCAAACTCTGCATTTCATTGTTCCAATTAAATTCATTTATTTCTTCTAATCGGACGATCACCATCGTTTCCAAACAGTGGCGATCTTCCTTGAGAATTAGGGTCTCTACCTAGACTTTAAAAGGAGCAGTTCATTCTACTTGCCTTTTTTGTTGTGCATACACGAATTTGTTTATTTGTTCCATTTTGGTAGAGATAAAAGAAGTTCAAAGCATCTTGAATTTTAAATGTGTGGTCGCACTGATCTTAGTGAGTCTTGCGCGCTTCTTCTATCTGTTGTAAAACCAAAAATATACGAATAAACTGTTCTCAAAACTATATATAGAAACTGAAACCAAACTTATAATGTCATAATGGGCAGCACTTCTTTGTTCTGTTTTCAAGCGTGGTTAGAATTGCCAAATAGTTTTGGCATGTAGGGTTCATTATTCGATAATCTCCTCTCAGTGAAGCCCAAGTCCTCTTTACTAGCTCTAGCGTATTGTCGAAGCCGACAACTTTTTGCCTTCTTACTTTTCTTGTTATTTTCCATGATACTATCATTTGAAATTTTAACCTAATGTCTAGCAAGCAATACATACTGTTGTGGAGTAAATTTTACTTTCTTCTTCCATGTCTCATTTGCTTTTGTTTAATCTTCACCAGTTTTAGCTTTAATGTCTTCAATTTCAGCTTCAATTCCAACTAAAGTTAAACCCCTATAAAGTCCTCCTAATAAACGCTTAAAGGTTTCTACTTCCTTTTCTTCTTGTTGCATTTCGGGCTTTAAGGAACCTACGTTTCTTCAACTCCTTCATCATTGCCTTCTTCAACATTTTTTGCCTTTGCTTCTGCATCTTCTTGTTCTTTAGAACTGCTTCCAACTTTAACATCAACATTGGTGGAGGTATTACAACCTTAAGAAAACTATCTTGCTAGGTTCAGCATAGCATCTCAGTCACAGATATCTAGCTGTTACATGCAAAGATGATGTTGTTGTTGATCACCTTTTGTCATCAACATTGAGAAAGATAAATGATCCAAATATGTTCCAAGTTGATGAGTGGCAGGTCGGTGGTGGTAGTAGGATTGAGGTGCGGTAGAATGATAGTAAGGTTGTGAATGGCGAGGGATGATAGTTGGAACATGCGGAGGGTAAGGTTGAGTGTAGTGCATGTTTTGATACGACATATAATCATACTCATTATGTGGTCGAAGGATTTGTTGTTGGTTGTGAGTATGGATCTTGTGATAACTAGTAGAAGGGTATGATAGATTCAACCATTAATTCTGAGGAGTGATATTGGTTTTTTTTCTTGTTCTTTTGTCGGAAGAAGACATGATTGTGTAGTAGAGAGGAAGGATGTGAAGAAGTTTGGTATATGGGATGGAAGAAGGGATGGTATATATGAGGTAGGGGAAGAAATATGGTCGTTGGAAACTAGTTATTGAGATGAACGTTGGGGGGAATTAAAATGGTAAAGACTTTGCCGTTTTAAATATAAAACGACGAAGTCTTCATAGTTTTATTTAAAACGACAAAGAATTTTACGTTTTATATATAAAACGATAAAAACTTTCCGCTTTAACCAAAAGTCTCATATTCAGTTTACCAGCCACCAAAATGGATAAACATAGCCATGGCTAAGTGAACCAGCCATACCTGATTGCATGGTGGCTAGTTCAGTTTGCTTTTTCCATTGAACAAGTCATTGTTGGTTGTGCTCTACGCATGGTTTACATTCTCTTTTCTTTATTCATTTTCACTTTATATCTTCTTCCTTTACAATTTTTGTTTTAACGTACAATGTGTGTATATATATATTATAAATGGTGGAGTGAAAAAATCTAAGGGCATTGGTGTATTTTTTTTAGGATAAAATGACTTGCCCAATTCTTCATTTTTAGCTAGCTCATATTTATAGTTGAATCTAATGGGTTATCTCCTTAAATTGTTTTGATAATTTCCTACGAACTGACCGAAAAATATAGAATTTGTGCAATTTGATCACTTTATATTGAGCGCTTGGTTAGTATTCGAGTGCTACTCAAAATAGACATTCAACCCTCCATTCTTTGACTGCTTCACATCAACCTCAACCTTATTTTGATTAAAACCGCTAGTCTTCCTCGAGCCAAACCCAAGCTATCTTCGAGCCTTTCTCTCCTCACTTCAAACGCGGCCATAGTTGTAATGACCCGGGTTTTTCGGACTAGTCAAAACGCCGAAAAATCCGTCCGTTCTAAAACTATGAATGAAAACTACCAATTTAATATACAATATTTGATGAATATTCAACATTACTAAATGTATAGGATAAAACTTTCAATTATACAAATTATGAGAGTAATCATTTATTCTACAGTATGCTTTAATACAAACCTAAAATCAATACTACAAATAAACTATAAATCTACCGTTGCGCAACTCTGATGAGAAACAACAATATCCTTACCGGCGAACTCAATAAATAATGTAAATGTGGAATAAAATAGTAAGCAGAAAATATACAACAATACACGATATATAGCAAACAATAAACAGAAAAATGTTATGTTATTATTGGGGCTGCGTCACTACCACTTGTGATTGCCTACGTACCCCTATCTAATTGAGTACCCAATTAGAGATAGGATCAAGCCAACATAGTTCTCCTACCGCAAATAGGACTCATGGTGCCTACAATGCAATAAACAATATGCAATTCCAAAACCTCCCACTTAGGCTTAATCTTCAATTTTAGATTTTTAAAATCTAATTAACTTTACGAAAATTTTCTCTTTGGACTTTATTCCTGAATTCTTATTTCGAATTTTTTGAAATATATATATATATATCTTTTATATTCAAACTAGTCCTTTTATTTCGGGATCTGAAAACAAATCACTTTTTGAAAAGATATTAATATACAAGCATACAAACTATATGCTACCTGATCGGGAGGTTTCTAGCTATAACAAGGAAAATGGGTCCCAGCCTTCCGAAAATAAATATAGATATGTATATCCCACTATAACAAGAGCGGACTATACTGAGCCTACAGAACATCTGCACCTCCCTTGCCACTTTTTAGTTATGGTTTACCCGAATCATCAATAACATAACAAATCACTTTAAATCCCGAAGTGAAAAAATCATTTACACTAATAATTACAAATACTTCTAATCTATAATAATTTCCATTTCCAAATCCTTTCAAAAATCATTTTAAAACCATTGGGTTTATTCCTCGAAATTCTTTCTGTTTTATAAAACATGTTTATAAAACCATTATACAAATCACTTTTGTATAATATAACTTCAAAATATTCATTTCCAAATATTTCTATTTATTTAAACATTTCATAAACTTTCATTTTTGAAAACCAACTTTGAAATCAATTCCATTAACATCAAATTATTATAACTAATTGTAACAATTGAATGAACCAATATTATCGCTAAACACCTTTTAGTCTAATCGTGAAATAATTCACAAGGTGTTAGCCTACAATTGTTTTCTACCCATCCCATGCATAGGGATAATTAATTGCTCATAAACTGGCGAGCAATGTCAATAATCGATAAATAATAATTAGTGCTCATAAACTGACCGAGCGCAATCCAAACAACCAAACAATCAATCAACAACAATAATAAATAGCAACGCATCGATTAATTTATTAACAATCAATATCAAACAGATCAATTATCGAATAATAATAAATCTATATAGTTTATAATAACAGAATAAGGATTTGTTCTGCTGATAAAAATGTGTCAATAAACTACACTAGTGTGTTCTATTCATTAATATGAATTTAACGTCGAAAACCGCGGGTTAAACGGACTCCGTATGGGGAAACTATTCATATTTTAAAGTTTAATCTTTTAAACTTGCTATTTAACAACTAATTACTTAACTAGCTTTTAAACCAATTTATTCTCACCCAAACCAAAATGTATGGCCCAATACTTGTTCCTACATTTCCTTATTATTCCCAAATTCATATTTACAGTTTAACACTTAAAGTAGCAAACTAAGTTAATTAATTAAATTAATAACTTATTAAATTACTAACTTATAAACAAAAACCCACCCCAAACCTACTATAGCCCAAAAAGGCAAGACCCATCTTACCAAGCTCCAAGCCCACATGCATCCTTCCTCTCTTCATGATTTCATACATGTACAACCATACAACTCGAGCCCTCCTCCTTCTTCCTTTTGCCTGCATAAAAGAAAACACATGGCCAAGCACTCACACCCCAAACTCTTCCTCCTTCACGTCTCTTGGCCACCTGCACATCCCTTCACCTTCATTTCATGCGGCTGTAATTCGTTCCCATGCATACCTCTCCATGACCATGCACATCAATCCCCATGAATCACACATACACACTAATCCACCCACATACACTGCCATACTCGCACGCAACACACACATGCATGCATACATATATTTGGAACCACACACTTGCACAACCACAACACATACACATGCTACATGCTTATGTGAAAGTGCTTCTCCCCCATCAACAACATGCGTACATGCATGTGTTTCATTCTCTTTTTTTTGTTCACACATGCGCCTGCACATGTTTCTTCATTATTTCCACACACGCCTGTAACCACAACCATGCAACAAATTCACTCACGCATGCATACATCTCACATCACCAAAATACATGCAAACTTCCTCCACCTCATTTTCTTTCCTCCGACCATGAAATGACGTGCCGTCTTCGCCGTTGAACTCATCATCGAGAGATGCGTCACCCGGTACATCCAACTCTAACCACCACCATAAACTATTGACCGTTGGGACCCACACAAGCCACCATCTTGAGTGCAACTTGAACGGAAAATATTGCACACATCATTCTCTACAACTTGGAGTTTTTGCTAAAATTTAGTGTATGGAGAGTGAATGGAATTATTAAAAGAAAAGGGGAAGGCAAAAATAGAAATTATGTTTTGTACGTGCTTTACATACAAAATAAAAATGAGCAAGTGTTCCATGTGTGACCATCCCCCTCTCTCCTGTGTCTTGCGTGCACAAATATATAAGCAAAGTTACTTCATACTTAAGCAAACTAAGGACAATCACTTAAATGCTTAAGTAACCAATGTCCAAGAGCAAGGACAAGCAAAGGACAAAATGAAAGACATGTAGCGTGCATATGAGGGTAAAGTCCATATATAAATTTGAGTGTAAATTTTGTTTTTTTTAAAAGTTAGATTACAGTACACCGCCACATAATAACGCGTTCACTTACAAGCCGAAAATGACCGATATAAAAATATGATCGTGCATAATAATGTTACATGATCATAAAACAACAATATATCAGACAAGTTAACTTATTCTGTTAAATTTCAAAAGTGCTGACGTTTGTCGCAAAGTGCGTCAAACGAAAATATTTTTATTTTCAAAATTAAAAATTATGGAAAAATTCTATAAACTAAATTAAAGTGACGTCATCAGAAACCAAGTCTAAATTTAAAACGTATGTTTTATTATAATTTAATTCAAATTCGAATATTCAAATAAATTAAATATTCACATTCGAAACATAAAAAATTGCGGGTCGTTACAACAATCATGTCTTGTGCCCAACCTAAAGCCATATTTATACACTCCCCCATGTGATGCTTGGCTTCAAACCCACTTCAAAGCTACCTTTGAGTGCTTCTTGCTTTATATGCTATCCACTAATTTAAGCCGACTTAGGTTCCTTGCTTTGAGTACTCCGGGTTTTTGTTTTGAGATGATTTATAACTTTTATAGTTTTCTTTGTTTACATTATTTTTCTGATGTTTCTTTGAATAATGCTTCAGGTAAATATCTGGTACTTTTCTTAATGGATTCTTGAATATTTCTTCAATTATTTCTTCTTAGTTTTGAGCAGTATTTCAGTCTTTATTTTGTTGGTTTTCTGGTAAGATCTAAGTAATTGTACACATAGACTATTATTTTTAATAATAACACTCATTTTGATGTCTTGGGGGTTTGAATCTATGACCTCTAGGACCTCAGCATACATCATCATACCACTTACATTTAAGTTTGTGGTCCTTGATGTTGTATCTGTAGATTATGTTGTCGTTAATTATTATTTTTGAATATGGTGAATCGTCTTATGCATACTGATATTCTAGGTATTGCCAAAATATGAGTATAACACTCGACTCCAAGTTTACTTGTGTTGTTGAGTAGAAGTAAACTTTTATCCATGTTTTTTTGAGCCCTCCTTTCTACTCAATCTTTTAGCATGCTTGAATACTTTCTTAGCTCGCTTATTCTTGTTTTATACCTAAAATTGCACATAGGTTACGCTGTTCTAACATTAGACACCCGCTCTTTGTTTAAATACTTCTCGAATAAGCATTTAGTTCAACATGTGTAGATATGTTCATTAGTATATAAAATATATATAAAGAAAGTAAAATGGTTAAGCTTACATGTTCTCTTTGTATGTCCACCCTTTATTTGCAGAGTGCCACAAACATTTTAAAGGGCTTACACTTACATCACTTCCATTGGTTAGGCTCCATGTTCTTGGTCAATTTTGGAGCGATCGAGATAGTAAATTATAGAGTGGAGGAAATGCCTTATAGGAAATTATATAATTTTGATTATATTATTATACGCTTAACACTTATGTGCAAATCTTGTTTGAAATGAAATTACGTTTTTTGGTTTCTATTTCTATCGTATGTACCTATATTTATAATTAAATGTTGATGATTACACTTTATACATACATACAATAAGAAATTCCGAGGAGTGTGTTTTAAACCAATTATAGTTATGAATGTGTTCGTAATCAAGAGTAATGAATCGGTATATATAAATAAATACATATCCATAAATGTCCTTAGTCAAGGTGATTCGGGAGGAGGATATTGATTCACCTATGAGACTAATGTAATGCTCTTCGTATAATGACCGGTGATTTGCTCATGACCACTAGGGACACCAAGAGGTTACATATTTGTAGTTGTTGTGGAGATCAACAACAATATGACTCATCGAGAGTCTTATATTTGTTAGTCATACCTAAGTCAAAATAGAGGATCCCAAGTGCTGACGTGCAGTGGTATTTTGGCTTGAGAGGATTATGGATCGATAGTCTACTTTGATGATGGTTCATCACATGATATACCTTGGTGTTTAAACCATAGTTGGGCTTGGGATAAAATACTCAAAGTGAAACATTACTCAAGGGAAAATTCTTCTCCTTCAATACAGAAGGTTAGTGTCATCATAATTGGATTTTGGCTCGAAGTTAGAAATCTTTGGCTCGAGAAAATTCGGTTAATCAATAATTGTTATCGATTGAACTAAGTGACTTCGAAGTTCAAACTTTGCAATTAATAAGGACATTATCAGGTTTTTGAACAATGACAAACCCGAGATGTTTAAGTGATATAGTTTTGATAAAGAGACGAATGTGCATAAATATCATTGCATAAAACACATACAAATTAGGACTTCACCCAGTTGATCGATAAGTATATGACTTTGTGACCTTTGTTGTGCTTCAGCAATGATCGAATATGCTTTGATATTCAAATTAGTTTAAATATTAACTAATGACCGAAATCACACATATGACTCACATAGTAGTCAAGCGTAGCATTAGACCTAAATGTTATAATATAATAACTTATGATTCTTATAAACTATAATAAAGATTATTCATATATATCATTGGTATGTGTATATATGTGAATAATTTAATTTTTTAAATTACTAAAATTAATTAAATTAAATAGGTAAAATTATTTTATGTATTTTACTTAAGTAAAATAGGTATTTTAATTAATTGAAACGGGTAACATAAAATATATAATGATACATTTTAGGTCACGTTTCAATTAATCAATATACATTAATTGGTTTAAATATGACCAGAGGTAGAGTCAAATATATTTGGTCCAAAAGAATGAAATTCCAGGCCAATACCAATCAGAAAAAAGAGAAAACTTCTCTTCTTTCTCTCCTTCATTAGAGAAAAGTTCTCTTCTTCTTCTTCCCCTCTTCATCTCCTTTATTATGGCATTCAAGCTAGATCTTGCAAACCACAACTATAATCCAAAAGGAGTTTTCAAATACAAATTCCAACATGTACAACAATAGATTCTTTCATCCACGTAAATTTTATTTTCTCCTTTTAAATACGCCATCGGGATTTATGTGGTTAGAACATTAATCATAAAAAGAAAAAAAATGAAATTAGTCATATAGATAGATTTATCATCTTAATTTAGTGTGTGTGTGTGTGTATATATATGTATGTATGTATATGTATGTATGTTCCTTATTATGATTAAACCATAAGATATAATAGATAAATACATACACAGACACATACATATATACATACATATATGCATTTAATGCGAAAATAATACTTGGAATGTATTTTATTTATATAACTGAAAATTCTTTAGTTATATTTTTTTTAACACATACATATATACATATATATTCACACACATAAATATATATACACATACATGTTTTTATTTTCGAATTAAAAAAATGTTTCAGAACATTATATATAAACAATAATACACACACATATATAATATCAGATGTTTCATGATATCAAAATTTACTTTAAATCTAAGTTGATGTGTGTATTCTAAATTTTAGGAATTAGATCCTGAAAAATGATTAACTATTTATCATGTTAAATTATATAGATATAGAGACCCCACTTAACAATAAAGTTATCTTACTAAACATTATTTAAAACATATCTTATATAAATTAGTAAATGGATAAATAAATTAACACACACACACCCATCTTTATTATGGTTGAATATATCATTATTATATGTATATGTGTATACATGTAGTTTATTTACATGTTTGTATATATATAATTCACTTTGTAATATGCATTTATATTAAATACCAAAAATATATATACATATAGTTCTTTTATTTAACACACACACACATGTATATATATGTAGTCATATATACAATTAACTATATATATATAGTTTCATCTAGCCATTTATCTATATCATCATATTTTTACATTCATATAAAATCAAACTAATACATATGTTGAGTATATTAATACTCACGTAATATAACTAAATTCATTGTCAAAACAATTTTCAAATTAAATTAAAATCAAATTTATATTAAATATGATTTAATATATTTTTGCATTTGTTCATGATAACACAAAATTAAACTATAGATAAATTTCACTAGAGTTTTTTGAAATAAACCCTTTTACTCCATTGTGCGACGCTCTTGATCTAAAAATGGTATCAGAGTGAGATTTATAGAGGCATCTACATGGTCGTAGTCAGTAACAAACTAGGATTTTTGTTTGCGTGGGGAAGATTTGTATAAATAATTAAATATATAATAGAAAAATTAAAATTCAACCGAAGTGCTTTGGGACGTAATAAAAAATAAAGTTTGACTAGTTATGTAATATCGATAATTCTATAAACTTACACACAAAATACATAAGGTACTGAATATTCTATTTGATCCATGCTCTACGAACTTCGTAGAAATCAAATTCATCTACAATCACTTCAACATCAAGAATTTTAGCAACCTCTCTTTCAATATATATTATCATGTGATTTCCAAGTAGATCATCACTCATCTTATTATGAAGTGGTGTCTTAATCAACTACATAGTTGGAAATGCTCGCTCTATGGTTGCAGTAGATGCTGGAAGAGTTAACACTAGACAAATCAATCTATGAAGAAGAGGGCATCTTTTAGCTTTTCTTATTTTCTCTAATTATTCAACTCCGAGAGTGTTGAAATGTTATGCAAGCGAGGATCAAGACATACATCTAGCTCATAATTTAGAAATTAGTGTTTCAATTGAAAATTAATTTCAAACTCGCTAAAATTTCAAGGATATTATTTTTTTAGCTAGCAAACAAGCATCATCAATTTTTAGAGCTTCAAAGTTACTTTTTAGCTCTATAACTGAACTAAGGTTTAAAAGTCCAATTGTTCTATCTGAAAATCTTATAGAATACTCCATTACTTATGTGTCAATAGTTTCATTTAATATATCACAATGATAATGATGATCTATAGTGATTTCATCACATTGTTGACTAGAGCATCTTGTTCCCTCTAAATGATGAGAACTCATATTTGGTACTGCAATGAATTGCTACTACAAAAGGATATCACATTATTTGAAAGACATTCCCATTTATCATCATTTTTCAAATTGCAAAGAAGAATTTTCATAATCGAGATTGAAAGAATTCCATTTGAGATATTTTGAGACTATTCCTAAAATGCTTGACAAAGAACTTTGATGATTCCCATTACTTCGACCATCAAGTGTAATATGAAGACAAATTGAAAAATATTCATCGCAAGTAGAGCGCCATTTGCTTCAGCATGAATTTTTCTACTTAGACCTTCTTCTTTTTATAATTTCAAGAACCTCGTGAATGTGCTTCTTGATGCTAAGCAAGCTACAAGCTGAAGAGTAATGTGAGCTCCAATGAGTAGAAACTGGTCGTCATAAGGTTGTTGCTGATTTGTACCAATACCGGCTTGAAAATTTCCACTCAACATCATATCTTCCACTTCTTTTCTTACAGCCTTTTTTAGCGGTTGATTTCTTTTAGGAGGTGTACTTACTAAATTTACAATACAATTTAACATTGAATAACTCTATGCCACATAGTTCACTAGAAGCCCTAAGCAATGCAAGTTGCAATCGGTGCGCAAAATAATGCACATAATATGCATATGGACATTCTTCTAGAAATAGTGCTTGTAAACCACCCCAAACACCCCTCATGTTACCAGCACCATTATATTCTTGACCTTGTATATTTTGAACAAGCAAGCCATTTTGATTAAGTACATTTGAACATGCTTTCTTTAAAGTTTGTGTAGTGATGTCTTCAAATCCAACAACATCAAAAAACCATTTTTGTATACAGCCTTCATCATCAATAAATCTAATAACTATGAATATTTGCTCAATATTCGATTCATCATGTAACTCGTCAATAAGTATACAAAATTTAGATTCACCAATCTCTTCACAAATCCTTCTTCTCACAAGGTCACCAATAATTTCCATAATATCATTTGAATTTTTGATGAAACATACGAAGCATTTCCAAGAGCATTTCCTAATATCACTTCCACGACTTCATTAGAAAATGAAGCTATATACTTAAGAAATTCAAAAAAAATTCCACAATTAAATGAATCAATAGATTCTTAATTCCCCCTAAGTGCACAACCTTGACATGCAAGATATATGATAGCATTCACTGAAGTGATGACTTGTTGTCGGCTTTTTTTTCTTTAATTTCAGATGAAAACACAATTGTTTTTCAATACCCTGTGAGGGATTCCTCAAGCAATCCAATAACATTACATTGCTTGAATGTAATGAAAGTAGACCTCCTTCATGATGTTTGAGACAACAATCTTTTCCGCCAACTCTTTTCCAACTGTTATACCCACTAAAAATCCATGTACCTTGTTTGTGATGTTGAGAAATATTTTTATAAAAAAGAAAACAATAAGCCTTTTGAGTTGTTTCGGAATACTCAAGCAATTTATAGTCTTTGAACCATTCAAATCTCACACGACGTCTGTCTTCATTGGAATTTTCTTTTAAATCAGGTTCACATAGTCCCATTCCGATGTAATGACGATGAATTGCATCTTGATCTTTATAATGATATATCCATATGGCTTGACGTAATCCTAGATCATGCTTCACAATGTCTTCAATTTTTTGAATTTTGATAGGAAGCACTTCATTGGTAGAATCCAAGCTATTTAACTCCAAATTCAAAGGGGAAGTCAGAGATGATGCTCTAATATTATCAGACATTTTTGTGTAGAATGAAAACAATTTTTCTTTCATCTCTTCGACATAGCTTCAAAGTTCAAACAATAATAAAAAAGTTTTAAATACTAATTTTGATTGAATAATTCACTTCGTTAAACATTTTCTTACTTCATATTCAAATTGAAAAAAAGCAATTTAACATTAAATGAAATGCAAAACAAATGAAGTAAATTGCCTCAAACATTTTTTTCAGCAAATTGGGGTACAATAAATTTTTAACTATAAGATACAATTTCAACATCATTAAGGAAAATAAGGAAGAGTAGTTAATTCAAGGATAATCCAAGAATTAAGATGCTTTTTAAGAGAATTTTTTTGTATGATTTAATCAAACAAATCAATTAGACAACAAACCAGTGGATTAAATAACATAAAAGAGGCAATAATTTACAAGATTAAAAGGATAACTACCTGCAGCACCTTAGGAAATTTTGGTTTAACTCCTAAAATTAGCTCTGGAGAATGTAGTGGAGGCTGAATTGAAACACTAGGCTACTGAATTGAATACTCGAATTAGGGTTTTGATTTACTTAGTCAAATCAGGTACGAAGGTTGTATTGAAGAACATCGAGACGACATGGATTTCTAGGACTCCAGCTTGCAAGTTGCGAATGCAAGAGGGTGAGTCGTGAGAAGTTATATGGGTTTTTATTTTCTGTTTTTTATTTATATTTTCTACAAAAATCGTGGGTTGGGAAATAACCCACCTTGCCTTGGCTTTGGACTCATCACTGGTCGTGGTGAGGTTGCAAGTTCAATCCTTGTAACCAACGTAATAGAGGGGTTCTCACATTATGATCTTTGGTGAAGCATTGAATCTTACCCATACATGTCATAAAAGGTTGTGTAAGACGAGAGGCTGCACCTAAAACTCACTCATGAGTGGTCTTGTGTGGGAAAATCCAAAAGAGTTTCGAACTGACCAAAAATGGTATCAAAGTCATCACATGTTAATATTAACAAATTGACCAACATGTAAGGTTGAACTCATGAGAATTTCACCGAGATAGGTGTCTAGGAATGGGTGTTTAACTAAGGAGAAGGTTGCTCCAATTAAGAAATATTCTTTCGAATGGAAAACCTCCCTACTGATGCCTCTTATTTAGCTCCTCTAGGTGGTATGTCTGTACTTATGGCCTAAGAATACAACCCAAATTTTTTGTGCCTTAGGCTGATTCAAACATGAATTCAGATTAAGTATGAATCAAATTTGAAAATTGTTTTTAAATTTGAATTAATTAATGGTATTCGAACTTGAAAACATTTGTAAATTTAAATTGATATTTATAAAATTATAAATATATATTTAACAGTGTTTTAAATTTGAACAAAATACAAATTTAAAATTGCTTAAACTTAAATTTAAATTAAATTACAAAAAAGTTATGATAATGAAACTCAAACCGTTTGAATTTAAAATTGAAATCCAAATGTTTTTAAATTCAAAACCAAATTACTTATAAATTGTTATAGTTAAACTAAAATAAATTCTAAATTATTTTTAACTTAAAGAAATAAACTATAAATGCGATAACTATAATTTCAAAATTGTTTGAAATGAAATATAAGTTATAAAAGCTAAAATCTTATTAATTAAAAAATAATTTTGATGATTTAAAATTATACTTAATATTGCGGAATAATAAACTCATTAAGCTATAAGGGATGTGTATATTATATTGAATTATGACATTTTATAGGTTGTTATGTACTTATCATTCCTTATTATGGTAACATTCAAATTTGTTTCTATAAATTATAAATTTATATATTAAGGTTGATCTTTATCATTTGTATACAAATAGACATACTAGGGTATAAGGATGGTTTTTGAGCACACTCAAGTTGTTTATATTCTCCATAGAAGCTTTATATGTCCCTAAATAGGTAAGACAAACTATTGACTTTGTTGAGCAAACTTAGGGTTATATATATACTTGTACTTACATATTGTGAAATGATATGTCATGAGTGTCTAATAAACTCTATGATTTATTGAGCATACGTAAGGTCATTGTGATGATTAGGAGTAATGATTATAATGTTAGGAGTTTTATATTGTATATCCAATAATGTGTTATTCAACATTTATCAATACCTTGATTTATTGAGCAAATTCAAGGCCATGGATGCATGACAAATGGGTCCTAATACCATTGGAGAAGGTCTAAGAATCATCATATGGTTCCTTAGGGTTTGGGAGTACGTGCAAAATCTAGTCGAAATCTTAAACATGTTGAACCATTCTAATAAGTATAATAACATATGTAATTTGTTAACCCTAAAATCCACTTAGGAACAAAGGTATGAAAAAAGGTTAAGAAAAGTGCTAGGCAGTACTAAAGTTGAAGACATAGGTATCGTCAAGGTTCACGGAATGGTGTTTCGAAGGCATTGAGATGGCTTTCAAAGGAATCGCAAGCACCAGGTGTGTCATTACAAATAATAAACAGTGCAAAAGCTTTTGAAAGGATGAAAAAGAAAGCAGGGTTACCCTTCTGCCTCATTAAAACCCTTCGATGTAGATAGATTCGCATATATAAGAAAAAGCAGGAGTTGGTTTGAAACTCCCTTTCGAAGGCAATGGATAACCATTCGGGCCAAATTTTTCGAAACCAAAGGTTTCGCCTTCATTCAAATTACTTAGAATGATGCCTTGATCAGAACAACCCTTTCGAAAGCATAATTAAGCCTTTCGAACCGATCGAAGCCTTTAACATCCAGGGAAGGTTTCGCACCAGTTCGCAAGCATGTGTTCGGAAACTATCTACCGCGACGAAACTATCAACACTTCAACACCTTCGAAACCCCAAAAAAATACATCTTGGCAGAGTCGGAAGCTTACAAATCATATTGAGGTGGCAGAAATCTCCGGTGAATCGACTCCTGTTATAAAGGAGTTTCACCCCTTTACAAATAAAATTGAGGTGGCGGGACCGCTGATGGGATTAGTCACACAAAAAGTCGACGTCGCCAATTGCGGTTGCAAGATGAGCTTAAATTTATTACAGGGATCAACAGAAATAGAGCTATGGGATGCTCCAGGACCAAGAACACGAACATGAAAAGACACGAATGGATTTCAGAACAAAGGGGAAGTTCCAAAATTCAAAAGAAATCCTACTCCAGGTCGAAGGATTCCAAGCTCGAACGAAAATGATTCTGTAATTAATTCAACTCATTCTAGGGTATTACTACCCTATCTCCAATGAGTTTTTTACTCCATATGCTAAGTTTTGCCTAAACCAGAGCTCTGATACCAACAGTAACGACCCGCTATTTTGAACCATTCAAATCGACAATCATCCACTCATGTCAGACTTGAATTGCTCAAAATAACAGATGTTAATTTATATTTGGAAAAACTTAGCATATACAGTAAATAAATCAATCACAGAATCACGGACACAGAGTTTACAATAATAAGCAGTGGAATAGATAAATAGTAGTTCATGAAGCTACTACAATAAATAATAGAGTCTGAAACAAAATACAATAGATATCCAATACATAGAAGTGTCAATAAAAAAAGAAATGACAAGTCTGTACAAAATGGCTGGAAACAACAGAGAAGCTGAATAGATAGAGATGGATCTCCAAGCAAAGCTCCAAGCTCAAAAGGTAAGTCGCAAATGCTGTGACACTCAGTCTGACCCAAGCATAAAACAAAACACAAAATACTCGAGTCAGGATTAACATTCTTATACTAGTAAATCAACTTCAGTGAAATGTCAATTTAAATATAAAATAACTTAAAGGATGTTTGGGATTTCCATCCTTTAAGGATTCGTTAAACTATCTACACGCATAGTACAATACGCTACATATATAATGTCTATAGTAAAGTAAACTATTAAAATAGCGTTAAGGCGTTACCCATATCCCCATTAACACATTTTTATATATTCCCATAGTCTATACAGTACCGTAATTCCTCCGTAAACTGGAGGGCAATCAGAGGGCACTACATAGGTACGGTACAAAACAAACTCGTAGAGGGTGCGATAAGGCATGTGACAAGGCACACGAGGCAATGCCTAGGGTAGGATACTACCGTTTTGTGGATCTGGACTGGTGGTAATGCATAGCGGCTACTACCGTCCACCTCGAGACACACTCCCAAATCAAAGGTGCACCCAATCAAATCACAAAGTAATAGAATGGTATCTAAGAAATATGCCTGATCGGAGGAGCGACCTCACTTGGTCCGGCGTGGCTCCTGTTTTAGTCACATCTAGCTGACTCACGGGAGTCAATGCTACGTTAATACCTCATATAAAATCATCTCCATACCATCCTACTTCGTTCTGGAATCTCCATCACGTACACAGTTGTTAAAGTGGTTTTCGCTATTGGCAGAGAGTATGACAATATCCGATCCCGGTCTCATTAACAACCAAATGCTAAATTTCACACCATGGTCAATCTTATATTTCAAACAGTTCATATTTCATATCAAAATATCATATTCATTTCAAAATCAAATCACTTTAGAAATCATATACACTTTCGAAATCATATCTCTTTAATTTATAATTCACTTTAATTTATAATTCACTTCCAAAATCATAACCACAAAATAGGTTAAACCATCATATCAAAGTATTCGCATTTAAATCCATTAAATCTAAATCATAACAGTTCTATCTTAAACAGTTTAAATAATAAAAATAGTTTATATATATTTTGAAATAGTTATAGATTTAAAAATAATTTATATATTTTAAAATAGGTTATAGATTAAAATAGTTTACATATTGAAAGAGTTTATATTGAAATAGTTTCAAATTAGAATTATTTCTTCTAATTTCACAAGTCAATTCAAAACAACTTCAGTTCCAATTTTTTTTATTTAAATCAAATCTCAGTTCGACAAATTTCGAATTCTCATTAAAACCATTTTTAATTTATATCGCTTTCAAATCCATATTTGAATTACAAATTTAAACCACTTCCAATTCAACATACTTCAATATTCAACAATTTACAATAACTCAATCTGATAAATTTAATTTATATTCAAATTCAACTTTAATCCTATTTAAAATTTAAAAATATTCACTTAATCATCTTTAATGACATTTAAATAAAATCTCATATTACAATTTAAAATCTAATATTAAATATTCAAATTTCAATTTTATTTAAAGTTGAAAATATTCATTTAATCACTTTTTATCAAATCGAGTTATAAAATCATACCCTTCAAAATCTCAAATCAATAAGTTCAAATCAAACCTTATTTAAATTCAATTTTAAAGAAATTCAATTATAAATCGATTCTTATTTAAATTCAGTTCCTAACTAATTGAATTAAAAATCAATTCTTATTTAATTTATCTTTCCCACTTCTATTTACTTAAAGTTATTACAAAAATCTTTTTTAAAATATTAATATAAATTTTAAATAAATAATATAAAACATATTGTATATACTAATTAAATTAAATTTTATTAAGTTAAATTTTATTAAATTAAATTTTCTTATATTAAGTATTATTAAATTTAATATTATTATAATTTAATATATTTTAAATCTTATTTTATATATTTTAAAAATAATATAGTTATACGTAAAATTTTATAAATTTCATTTAGAACTTAAATTATAATTTTAAAATATCCAAACATAACGTTTTATAAATCTAACTTTTACACATATTAAAATTAAAATCTTTATATTATTTTTAAAATCAATATTTATTAAAACCCATATATTTCCTTTCAAACCTTGGAAATCATTTTCAAAAATAGACCAACGTTGTCCGTATATAATTTTCTATCATAGAGTCAAGTGATACAAATATGTATCATTTCAATCCGCAATTTAAATTTAATATTACGAGTATATATCATTTCAACCCGCAATCCCAAAATTTCAAAATCAATGAAAATTCCTTGGGTTTATCCTTTCAACCCATAACGTTTTCCCCTAATCTATAATATCGTTCGGGTATGAATCATTTCAACCCATAGGGAATTTCTAAACTAACAGGGAACTTGCAGAGTGAGAACAAATATGATAATATAGCATATCAACAACAGGCATATATCATCAGTATAACAAATTTAAATATAACATACACAGCAGGTTATGGTGTTATATTTCATAGGTGAACAATTTCTGACAATGGCATATCATATTTAACAATTAAATAACTTAACAATTCAAATTTAACCACATATTTCAACCGTTATTCAAGTGAATTAAATTTACTAAATATAAGAATGTTAATCGTGGGTGATTGCTCACCTTTCGAGGCTAGAGGAATTTGACAATGAAATGAGCTACGAATTGAATCACGAACTCGACAATTGACCAATCCAAACGACAAATCTCAACGCAAAGCAAGGTGAACACGAATTCGACGAACTAAGTCGATGATTAGGAATCGATGAAAACAAATCAAAATAAGCTTGATATAAATTGAAATGAAATATATATCATATTAATTTTCTCTTAAAACCAATATTCAATTAAAAACACGTATTTAGAATAAAATCACTATATAAAAAAATCAATATTTTATTGAAACCCATATTTGATAAAATTCTTAAATTAAATTTATTTCATTTGTAAATCATATTTATAAATCATATTTAAAGTTGAAAATATTCATTTAATCACTTTTTATCAAATCGAGTTATAAAATCATACCCTTCAAAATCTCAAATCAATAAGTTCAAATAAAACCTTATTTAAATTCAATTCTAAACAAATTCAATTATAAATCGATTCTTATTTAAATTCAAGTCCAAACTTGAATTACAAATCAATTCTTATTTAATTTATCTTTCTCACTTCCATTTACTTAAAGTTATTACAAAAATCTATTTTAAATTATTAATATAAATTTTAAATAAATACTATAAAACATATTATATATTAATTAAATTAAATTTGATTATATTAAATACTATTAAATTTAATCTATTTTAAATCTTATTTTATATATTTTAAAAATAATAAAGTTATAAGTAAAAATTTATAGATTTCATTTAAAACTTAACTTATAATTTTAAAATATCCAAACATAAAGTTTTAAAATTCTAACTTTTACATATATATTAAAATTAAAATCTTTATATTATTTTTAAAATCAATATTTATTAAAACTCATATATTTTCTTTCAAACCTTAATAATCATTTTCAAAAATAGACCACCGTTGTTCGTATATAATTTTCTATCCTAGGGTCAAGTGCTATGGATATTTATCATTTCAATCCGCAATTTGAATTTAATATTATGGGTATATATCATTTCAACCCACAATCCCAAAATTTCAAAATCAATGAAAATCGCTTGGGTTTATGATTTCAACCCATAACGATTTTCCTCTAATCTATAATATCGTTCGGGTATGTAACATTTCAACCCATAGGGAATTTCTAAACTAATAGGGAACTTGCAGAGTGAGAACAAATATGATAATATAACATATCAACAACATGCATATATCACCAGTATAACAAATTTAAATATAACATAAACAATACGTTATGGTGTCATATGTCATAGGTGAAATTTTTTTGAAATATAAGAATGTTATTCCAAGTGAATTAAATAACTTAATAATTCAAATTTAACGACATATTTCAACCGTTATTCCAAGTGAACTGAATTTACTAAATATAAGAATGTTAATCGTGAGTGATTGCTCACCTTTCGAGGCTAGAGAAATTTGACAATGAAATAAGCTACGAATTGAATCACGAACTCGAAAATCGACCAATCCAAACGACAAATCTCAAAGCAAAGCAAGGTGAACACGAATTCGACGAACAAAGCTGATGATTTGGAATCAATGAAAACAAATCAAAATCAGCTTGATATAAATTAAAATGAAATATATATTATATTAATTTTCTCTTAAAACCAATATTCAATTAAAACATGTATTCAAAATAAAATCTCTATAAAAAAATCAATATTTTATTAAAACCCATATTTTCAAAATTCATCAACATTATTTATTTAAACATAATATATATGTTATGTTATTACAAAAATCTAGTTTAAAATATAATCATAAGTGTAAATAAATATTTTTGAACATATTATATGTACTTACGTACGTAAAAGCTACCCATATACAAAAGCATATAACTTTAATATATATATATATAATTCTTTAAAGAACGGAATAGAATTTATAATATATATAATACTCGAAACATATTATATACCTTTATATATAGAAAGAGGTGAGAAGTGAAAATGGTGCGTTGGCTTATGGCTACTGGGTCGATGTTAGGAAGGCCGGAGGGGTTTCAACTGTTGCGGCTGGCGGGTTGGAGTGGAAATAAGGCGGCGAATGATGGTGACTGGAAGTAACGGTGGTTGATCTCAAGCAAGAGGGGGAGGAATGGGAAATGTGTAGGAGGATTGGCAAGTGGCAGTCGAACAGGTGAAACGGCTGTCACTGGTGCTTGGCTTCACTATGTGGAATGGGCGGTGGTGGAAAAGCGGAGGAGTGTGGAAGGCCAGGGACGTGGCTATTGGAGGCGCTGGTCAGATCACAGGGCGGAGAGAGGGTGCAGCTGCCGGTGTGGTCGGGGATGAAGGTGGGCAAGACACGATGGAAGTGGCTGAGGCGGTTCTGTTGCATGGATGTGTGATGGAGTTTGGTGCGAGCTGAGTCATGGAGGTGGAGATGTGGTTGCGGTCGAGGGAGGTTTCGGCTGTGAGACGTAAGGATGAGCAAAGCAGGTTCAAAAGGAAGGGGAAAAAGAACAGGCTACAGGTGATATTATATATAAAGTTTTCATATTATTATAGTACTGGAATGCAAAATCACAGAGAAAAAGTGAACAAGAGGAAGAGAAATGAAAACCGACGAACCAACATATAATATTGGAACTAGTGGGAAAATGAAAAGTCAGGCACGATTAAAAATTTAGGAAATAATTGCTAGTAGCCATTAGTTTTCTCACGGTGGGTAAATGTAACAACCTGCCTTTTTGGATGGTTTAAATCGACGATAAGCCACACACGTCAGATTCAACCCATTCAAAAGGGCAGATTGATATAGGGTAAATTAGAAAAAGGAGAGAAAGAAAGAAAACAAATACAGAATCTCACAGCGGAACGACAAAATATAATAATCAAATAAACAGTTCATGAAGCTATTTATAAATAACATTGATTTTTATTTTATAATACAAATCAGAGTTACATACAACAAGAATGAATAATAAATAAATGCAGAGGAACAACATGATGTAGTGGAATAAATATAATAAATAATAATTGTACAAAATCTTCGTCTTCATCCTCCAGAAAGCAGTCTTCGATAACTGAAAAGCTTAGACTAACCCGAGTGAATTGAAGAGACAAAACACTCGAGTTAGAACTAAAAGATCTTATGTAAGTTAAATCAACAGTAAATAAATATGAGTGTAACGATGTCAGAGATGCTTACGGGGTTTGACATCTCCTATCCAGTGTCAACGTGAGTGCAATAAATTAAGAGATGTTCGGGATTCTCATGTCCTAAGGATCCGTTAAACTATCTACATACATAGTACAATACGCTATTATAATAGTGTCTACAGTAAAGTAAAGTATTAAAATAGCATTAAGGCATTACCCATATCACCCTTAACACATTTTCTATAATGCAGTAGTCTATACAGATACTGTAAACTCTACCCACAGGTGGGCTATTAGTGAGAACTCCATAGGTACGACATAAAACAAACTCGTAGAAGGCGCGATAGGGCATGCGAACACGGCACTCGAGGCAATGCCAGGGTAGATATACCAATTGCACTCCCGGACTGGTCGTAACGCATAGCAGCTACTACCACCCACCTAGGAACACACTCCCATAATCAAAATCAAGGTTGGCCACCAAATCAATCACAAAGTCAGAATATACTATTGAAGAAATGTGTCCGATAGGAGGAATGACCTCACTTGACCCTGTATAACTTCTGTTTTAGTCACATCTAAGCTGACACACAGGAGTCAGGGTCATGTAAATACCTCATATAGAATCGTTCGCCAAACCATCCTACTTCATTTCTGGAATCTCCACCACGTACACAATTGTTAAAGTGGTTTTCGGTATTGGCAGAGAGTATGACAATATTCGATCCAGGTCTCTTTAACAACCAAGCGCTTATTACACACCGGATGGTTCTTTTACATTTCCAAAAGGTCAATTCACAATTGATATCAAAATATCATATTCTCAAAACCATATCATTTCGAAATCAAATTCACTTTCAAAATCACATTCACTTCCAAAATCATATTCACTTTCAAAATCATATTCACTTTTGAATTTATCGATAAGATAGGCTAATAAAATCCTCGTTCCAAAATCATCATATTTACTCAAATATGTCATTTCACGAAAAGGTATCAATTCCAAATTTCAACTAAGGTTGTATCATCATCAAAGATTTAAATATAAATACTTCAACTTTACACAGTCTGAAATTTTAGAGAAAGGTTTAGATAGTCATTAATAGTCTTAATAGTAAAAAAATAGTTTAAAATAGATTAAAATAATTTAAATAATGAAAATAGTTTAAATAGATTTAAATTTGATTTAATTAGATTTAAAACGATTAAATAGTTTTAAAATAGATTAAATAGATTTAAATTATATTAAATTTATTTTTAAATAGATTAATTAAATTAAAATAGATTAAATTGATTTAAATTATATTAAATAGATTAAATAATTTTAAATAGATTAAATAGATTTAAATTATATTAAATAGGTATAAAATAGATTAAATAAATTTAATTAGGTTAAAATTTGTAAAATAGATTAAATTGGATTAAATAGGTTATAATAGATTAGAATAAATTAGAATAGTTTAAATTGATTAAAATAGTTAATTTAATTAAAATAGTCTAAATTAGTTTAAAATAAGTTGCAAAGTTATATCCAAACATTTCAATAACTCAATTCCGATAAATTAATTTATATTTAACACTTCAACCTTGAAATTCCAATTTAAATCCTTTGAACACTTCATTAAGTCAATTCCAATTTCAGCATTAACGCTTGGATTATTGAAAATAATTCAGTTTATATAAATACGTTTCTATTTCAAAAATGCCAGTTAACTGAATTCAAAATTTAAAGAATTAAAAATCATTTAATTTAACCAATCCGGTGTCCGTATATAATTTTATACCATATGGTCAAGTGATACGTATATTTATCATTTTAATCCGCAATTTAAATTTTATCATTTCAAATCGCAATCCCGAATTAAATAAAAATCCATAAATCACTCGAGTCTATCATTTCAACCCATAACGATTTTTCCTTAATCTATAAATCGTTCGGGTATGTATCATGTCAACCCATTGGGAACTTGCAGTGTTATAACAATATAAAAATGCAACATCCAGTCATCCAATATCAAAAATCAAACATCCATCACAATCATTATCCAAATCAACCAATAAACATCAATAGATAACTGATTATCATTTACAGGTATTAAATTTACAATTAAATTCAATATTAAATTAAAGGATAATTAAATGCAATAAAAGTCAAATTTAACTAGAATAACAATTTAAACATACCACACATCGATCAATTAATTTCTAATCACATCATAAATTTAATTTAACAAACATTAGACATCTGTAGTAGTTGTGAGTAGGTTAAAACACTCACATTCGATTTCAAATCGATTTAAAATCCAAATGGAGGCCCAAATTTGAACAGTCTCAGAATTCATCCAAACATGCATCGAAATGTTCGGAATTTTGATACGACTGCAATGGAGAAAACCGCGCATGAATCCGACCTCGTATGTAGAAGTTATAGTCGTTAGACGGTTTGAATATAAATTAAATAGAATAAACAAACAAATAAAATATAAAAAAAGTAAAAGGGAAACACTTACACGTCATCACCCCTACCGTGAACCCTAACCCCTCTCTCTATAGAACATCGCGACATCAGGAAGTCGCGCTGCCGCCTCATCGTTCACCACGCCGCTACAGGCGATCGAACAAGCTCCGACACGGGGTACGAACTCGACTCCATCTTCTCGACACCACACGACCACTCGCGAACACCCACCAGGCGCCATCGAAGCCCTAAAATCCATCAACAGCCGCCGTTTTCTAAACCCTAAGTCGAATTTTCTAGCCACATCCAACCGTCGTCTGGCCAAATGAACCACACCGATGGACTACGCTCGGCGATCTCCACAAATCAATATCATCAATTCGACGATCGGTCAAAGTTGATCACGACGCAACGAACGACCGAGAATTAATCGCCCAATTCTGGCCACACAGAAACCCAAATCGAAAAACAAACTGCAGATTTGACTTGCGCTCATCGAGGACTTCGAATTGGTATACAATGTGATAGGGTTTGGAGGGATTTGATTTTGAAGTAGAATTTTGAATCGAAATTGAAATGAGGAATTTTGGGTTTTCAGCCATTGAGAAACAGGAACAAATAGATGGTGTTGTACATATTGTAATAAGGAAATGACTGCTAGAGTTTGGGAAACAAAACTATTTATATTAACAAAGCCCGATAAGAATGAATAACATATCGAACTGGTTCGAATTGACAATAACGACCCAAAAAGCCCGTTTCGCTTCCGAAACGAAAGTGGGTCATCCCATATATCAAAATAGATGTTCTCGATAATTTTAAACTCAATGGAACAGTTTTCAAGTCCTAATTCCATTGTATGAAGAAGTTAGCTTAAAATCAACTTATTTCAAATTGATTTCAATTGAATTTAATTAAATTGATTTCTACGCTTTTCAAGCCCGTACGATCAAACAACAAGTCTGATCGCTACGAAACTTGAAATCCTACAATAATTCACTGTTATGGATCCGATGAAATTGTTTTCATCGAAATCCGAGATAGTGGCCAAAAAGGCTATTTTCACATTAATTAAATAAATTAATATTAAAATAATTAAATCACTTTTTAATTTCAATTTTGATAACCAACAATTTTCATAAATTTTGATTACTTGGTCATTTACAATAATTTAATACAAATCTACATATCAATTCTGTGTTAAATATTACACTAATTACAGTGTTCAATTTCAAATGTAATTAAATCCAATTAATTATAATTTAATTCCAATAGATTTGATATAATTTGATTTCAATCTTTTTATTCATCAATTATTACTCTATAGACATAGTTAGCATTTGTTTATATCTTATTACATTAACATTCTCTAATTATCATCTTTTACCATATTAGTTGCAATATTTCAATTATATTGAATTTTTTTGTTGATTTTCACATTAATTATAGTTAAATCCCAATAAATTTATTTATCTTGGTTTCACTCCTTTTTAGTAAATCAATTATTACCTTATGAATATAATTAACATTTCTATACCTTTTATTACATTCATAATTTGAAGTTATTGTCTTAAATCATTTTACATAGCATTTAATTTCATTTTATTAAAATTAATTAAATAAATTAGTAACAAATAACAATTGTCACCTTTTCTACATTCAGTCACATTTGTATGTTTGTTATCTACACATAAAGGTTATAATTATTTACACAACACTAATTTTTTTCAATTACAATTTATTACTTACTATTCTAATAATTACTACAACATTTAAATTATCCATTTCTCTTTTAATCCAATTATCAATTTATACACACATTATTACAATTAATTTACAAGTTATAACCAATTATAACTTTTTAATCATTCCAATTAATTGGAATTACATTTAAAGCAGTTATCAATTACCTTAAATTAATACTATTACATTTCATTCTAATTATCTACTTATTATTAAATCATAAATTTTTATTTCTTCCAACATTAAATCACCAAATCTTATTAAATTAACAATTTTTAATCATCGAAAATTACGGGTCGTTACACTCTCCTCCACTCAAAACTTTTCATCCTCGAAAAGGAAAAAGAAGGGAAAAGAAGGAATCAAGTAGTCAATATATCTTATTCTAAATATTGAATTTATAAAAAATTAATTTACAAAATTAAATAATTTAAGTAAAATATCAATTTATAAACAACTAAATCCTTTTATTAAGTTAATAAAAGTTTGAAAACATTTCACAAAATTTTCTAAGTCCAAAATTCACAGAAAATTTCGGCAGAGTCTCCTTTACACGGAGGGGTCTGGGAGAAATAATAATATCAATAATAAAAATATATATCATATATTTCAAAATAAAATATCTCAAACCATGGGAAAAACAATATAATATCGCTAGAAACCGTAATCCAAAAACGTACCTATTTTTCGGCAAACAGACGCTGTAACGTATCGGGTTTTGCCCGCTCGAAAATCAACATCCGTACTTCACATTGTACTAGAATGCCGCAGATTCGATCGTTCAAATCCGATTCGCCGGAGCTATAACACAATTAAGTAAATAACACAGCGGAAGAAAAGAATAATACATTGATATATATTATCTGATACAACAGAGTGATACAATGAATATCAATATACATCAGAGATATGATACAAGAAATAGCAGCGGAAAAGAAAAGATAACAACAGCAGCGGAACAATATCAATAGAAGTAATAACTCCAAAATGATCTTCAGACAAGAATGAATCCACAACTCCAAGATAAGCAAATCCGATGAATGAACTAGCTCCAGATAATCTACTAAACCTGAATATCTGAAAAGAAACCCAACTCTAGACTGCTCGTGTGGAAAATTATGAGCACCCATAGTTTAGGAAGGGAACAATAAACTCCGGATCAGTCATGGGACTGGTGTGAGCAACAAAAACAGTTTATCTTTAAACAAACACAAAAGGTTTTAAACATTGAAATCCGCAATGCTTTTGGAAAATGAAACTACCATAAGACCTCCCGCCATACACACAATGCAAACGCAGAATTGGAGGAGATTTCTTCTTATGATAGTCAAACATGCTTACTACGCAAAATCATCTTGATATTATTATTAGTGCATAGTGCAGAAAAACATTTCGAAAGTATAATATTAATCTTAGCCAACATACGACCAGTATCGTATGCCTACTATAGCTACCATCTAAACAGTGGTGACCACCGTACGTAAATGGCAGGTTCTACAACTAAAACCGTACAAGTTCCGTATTGGGAATTGGATTTCCAACAAATGGTCAGGCTAAGGAACTTCCTTCCGCCGCATGGGATCGCCTCTGGCGGGACGTCCCGAGAGACAAACTGCTCTCTGCCAACAAGGCCGGGTTACCCCTGTAACAGGTAACTCACGAATATGCCACCCCTCGGTCCTTTGGGACCTTTATCCGAGGCGCCTCTAAACCAACATCACACATAATAAAGTGTATCCACATGAGTAAGTATCTGGGCTCCATACCATGATACTACCCTTTTCCAGAAGGAAATGACATACCCTAAAGGGCGCGACCCTCATAACCTTGCCGCAACATTCCTGTTTCGACCATTTCCGGGTTGTGAGGCCCTGACGAAGTCTCGTCCACAAAGCTACGCTTTTTCAAAAAGCCACGCTTTGGGTCAACAGATGATCAACCTATGATCACAAAGATAAATGATCAAACAAATGATCATATCACAAATGATCAAACACTGATCATCACACAGCAACACTCAGCATGCCACATTACCAAATTGGGAGTATATCGCTGATAAATTTCAACTACATAACCTCTGAGCTCGTACGTCTCAGAGAAGGGTGTTAAGCTAAGAGAATAAATTCTTCGCCACCAACAGAAATGTATTTGAAAGAAATCGGCTTTATATCTCAAAGTGTAATGTCAGACATGTATCCATACAAGTCTGTTCCGGGATCGAACAGAACCGAAGGCACTTCTCACGAAGCCCTTGCAATTCCGGATAATTTCCAATCACGTCCGGACTTCCCGTCACTAAGGGTGATAAAACCTCTATACCGGGGATCAGCCGATGCAGAGTAACTCGACGGTAATCCTTCCGTTTTCAAAAATATCCGGTCTTCAACACCGGTCTTCAAATGCTATCCATATACGACGTATCACATATTCGGAATGGGTTATATGACACAAAGGTCCTCTCCCGGCTAAACCGAATAGTGAGCGTAATATTTAGAAACATATGGATATGGGATTTCAATTAAGTCACAACTTAAACCCAAAACTTTCCATTTGAATGGTTTAACAAATTACCATTTTAAATCTTTAAACAAAAAGATTCAACCTTTACGGTTTAAACAGTTTCCACACTTTAATCTTTTAAACAAAAGATTCATTCACAGATTTTCCAAATTAATTTCCCTTTCAATTTGATTAACTCGTTAAACCTTTAAATCAAGATTTAACTTATAGCTTTCAAAACAATTCCATTTCAAATGGTTTAAACAAATCATTATTTTTAAATCTGTTAAAAATAAACAGATTCAATTCATAGCTTTCAAAAAGAATTTATTCATAACTTGGAAAATCATTTTTCAATTCAATATTGAAATTCCTTTAATTAAACTGGAATTTCATTGCTTATCTGAAAGCTTTTATCATTTGAAAACAAACAGTTTCATTTCAGAAAATCTGATTTATTCATACTAGTTGAAATCCTTGGGTTAAATCCAAATTCTCAAAATTATACTTTTAAATGGTTTAACTTTATATAAACACATTTATATCATCTTTAATCCCTAGTTTCAAATCATAGGATTTAATTTCAAACTTGAATTCAAATTTAAATCCAATTATTTAAATTTTCAAAACTCGATTAAGTTATTCAAAATAACTTTTATCTTTGAAATTCCATTTCAAAAGCTTTTCACTTTAAACCCAAATTTCAATTTCAAAATCAATTGAAATTAAAATTTAAATTTCAAAAAACATCAGATTTAAATTATCTGTGACTTAACCGATTTCCACGTGAAATCCATATTTGTGTGTGTATAAGTGTGGTCCAGGGGTTTCACACAATAGTGAAACATCATACAATCATCACAGATATATCGATATCGATAAGCGGTATAATCGATAACGCTTATCTTCATTCACAGATTCATAGATAAAATAAATTTATCGATCACAAAGATTCACTATTACAATTCGATGTGGGTTTCGGATGACCAACTGGAATCCGACTCCCTGTCGCATCGAAATTCAATGCCAATTTACGGGTCAAGGGTTTCATATTCACATAACAATATATACATCACAGATAAGTAAATTACAGATCATAACATAATCAGGATATATCACATAGTATCACAATCAGGGATATCAAACAATCAAATCAATAGAATCCAAATATTCATAAGTAAGGTCAGTCAATATCTAGTTTTTTCAAATTAGATTAATTACTTATGAATAAACTACGAATCTTGGTTAATTAATCAATAATTATAAACAATTTTAATTGATTAACCTTTAATCCTTTATAAATCAACCTTTAATTAATTAATTATCCTCAAATTAATTACCTTAATTAATAAATCATATTAATTAATTATCATTCCTTAATCACCTTCATTGATTTATTTATCTTTGATTTATTATCTTTAACATTTATTGCTTTAATTTATTAACCATATTAATTAATTTTCCTTTTACTAATCATTTGATAAATAAATCAACTTTTAACTCATTAAATAAATTATCTTTAATCAATTATTTCTTAATCACTTGATTTATCAATTTTAATCATTAATTAATATTTAATTAATAATTCTCCATTAATGATTTTAACCTTTTAATTACTTACTTACAATATTACATTTATTTTTAAAAATAAACTTTAAAATAAAAGTTATATATATATATTCTAAAACACTTTAACTAAATTAATTTAAAATAATTTATTTAAAACCCTTAACTAATCCAAACTTAACTAAAACAATCATTATATAAAAGAATTAATTAAGAAATTTGTTTAAACTGGATTTGTTTAAAAATTTTAAACTGTAATCTCAATTACTCGGGTCAAACCCATAGTTTCCCCGAGCAAACTTCGGGCCTCACCAAAACTTCAACTGCTTCGAGTTGATCTCGCGAGTTACACGAGCACGAACCCGAGAACTCATCTTCTTCAACAATACGAAAACCCCAGATGCACAAAATTTCCTACGTGCACGTGCACGGCTCGTTTCCGCCGCCGCTACCTCTGACGACCCTCCAGCCTCATCAACGATCCTCCACCAGCACGATCCCGACCCTCCAAACTGTGCCACGAAGTCCCAGACGAATTCGAGCACTCTCGAACTCCACCTGATAAAACAACCCCGGCCTAAACCTCCTCGTCCAGGCGACTCCGACTATCAGATGACGCGAAAATTCACCCACACCTCGACGAACTCCCCCGCCACCTTTCCTCAACGTTTCGTCGCACTCGATCAACCACGCCGGCCGTGGTGATCATACTTTCCCTACTCAGAAAAACTAGGGCTCCAGGAAGAATTCCATCGCCCCATCTTCCATGACGAAATTCATCACACTCCAGTATTTTTCCCATGAGCTACGATCACTCCTCCATCGATATGTAGAACCCCGACCACCACCCTTCCATAGATCATCAGAAATCTCCTCGCAACACTTTTCTGATCAAATCCAAACTGCTCTCGAATCCCACCACTAAAAATTTAGATTTTAGTGTTAAAAATCCTATTTTTGTATAAGCAATCCATGTGTATACCTGAATCTAAGAGTTTTGACAGTTGGATTTTGACTTGGTTTAGTGGTGCTCTGTATTTTCTTTGTTTTCAGAGGCAACTCAAAGATGTTTAGTTTAAAATAGTTTGTAATCTAAAGTCCATGGTATAACAACCTATATTGTTCTAAACTAAGGTAGAAGTGAAGATTGAATCATGGGTAATTGATTTATAAATGGGTTTAGGACCTGTAATTGAAAACAGAAAATACCCAGACCATACACAAAACATCTACATATATATTCACAGAGTTAAAACATATTCACAGGCATGTTTATATTCTGAGATGATCAAGTAAAACAACTATATACTTATATTTTAAAAACATTTGTTACTCACATTAGATTCCAATCCTTGAATATAAACAGAGGGAGAGATTTGGATTTTAGAAATAGGTTTACTCTGTAAACCTGGAACAAGAATATTTGTCTGTAACCCAGACATGCACAATCATATATACATACTTATATGTATATACAAACATAATTCCACTTGAAACAACAGCCCAGATCATACTTCAAGCATTCATTACCATATCAAGGAATATAAGCAAAAAATAAGGGAGTTTGCTCACAGATTCTCAAACATTGGATTCAAAGAAATGGGTTTAAAGATTAAAGTTGCTCACCTCAGTCATTAAGAACAGAGAACTCTGTTGATTTGAAACTACAAATTTGATTTTCCAGTTCGAAAGCTTGAACACTTGCGTTTGATCTCTGGTTTGCCTTGTTTATTGATGTTTTAAAGTTGAATTTCTTTTGTTTAAACTATAAATAATACTCACTTCAATTTTTTCTTAGCTTTGAACTGATCGAATGTGAATGAGGATGGATATATGGAAACAGTTTACAGGATAGTTTATTTGCATGGTACAAGCTTTGTTCAGAGTTTTTTTGTAAAATCAGGAGGCTGAGAATACATATTGTGAGCTAGAGGAGATGTTTGCATGACTAGCATTAAATGCTTTGTACCATGATACTTCCATTTTCATACTTATCCTATTTTTCTTTTCTACATGCCTGGCTTATTTTACAAGCTATATAATTTTACTTTGTATTTGTTCATACTTGTTGACTTCGGCTGAGATGATATTTTATGGCTAAAGTGATGTTGTCTTCATTTGTTTGCTTGCTTTGTATTTAAATGTTTTCTTTTCTCTTGCCTACATACATCCATAATTAATCATACATATAATATTTTATTTTATACTTTACACTTAGATTTATTATTGACAAGTAGTTTTTATTTTATAATATGAGTAAACTTCTATCTTTTACTTTATTTTATTTTTCTTTTATTATTTTGTAGTCTATTACTATTTATATTATTTTGTATTGATTTATTAACATGAGATTAAGATATATATCTTTACTTTATATTTTAACATCCTATATATTTTCATTTCTTAAACCATTTACTTACATTTTAAATCCAAATCATATATATATACAAATCGTTTAAATTCATATGACTTAATATAGATTCTAAGAGAATCGGGGAAACTCGCTTCCATTTATAATAAATTTTACAATTTTTATTCAAAAAATTCCTTTAATTATCAATTTAAATAAAATTAAATTTCGGGGTCGTTACAAACTTCCCCCCTTAAAAGAATTTCGTCCTCGAAATTGCCAAGGAGACAAAAAGATAGATGAAATAGGATTTATCAAATCAACTGAACATCTGTTCTGCATTTGGCTTACCAAATCAGAACATCAATAACAGATACAAGAACGAATCTGTTTGACACTTCACAAGATACTCGGGTTATCCAGATCTACGAAGTATGCAGGGGCATCGGTCAGTCCGAAAGGATAACTAACCATCCGTAGAATAAATCGGAATCCCAAAGAATAGACAGATACATAGATACAATTTTAAAACTTTTAGTTTAGAAACCAAATTATACCTATCAACCATAGCAATCAAAGCAACCAATTCATCCAAACAAACAATTTGGCCTATCTGGAGTTTATGTCCCATTTTAATATATCAAATTTCTTCCTGGATCTACCAGAAATTATCGATGAATAGAGAAAAGATGCTGAACAAAAGAGATTGATAGAAAAAAGATTACTTCCTTGTTGTTACAGAGTATTGACCATTTATAGTCGTATTTCTCTG
The DNA here is from genome assembly GCA_030737815.1 of Allium fistulosum. NCBI lineage: Eukaryota > Viridiplantae > Streptophyta > Magnoliopsida > Asparagales > Amaryllidaceae > Allium > Allium fistulosum. The sequence goes on along the minus strand of CM060906.1, from coordinate 247,988,417 downwards.
TCCCCTATCTCATCCTCTTCTTGCACTCATACTCACTATCAGTGGATAGCAAGAGAATTTACTGAGACGTTCAGATGGATATCTGAGAATTACTCATTCTAGAGTTTACTTCACTCTATCTCTAATGAGCTACTTAACGTGTTATACTCCTGAGCTAAAGTTCAACCTTAGCTCTGATACCACATGTAACGTATCGGGTTTTGCCTGCTCGAAAATCAACATCCGTACTTCACATTGTACTAGAATGCCGCAGATTCGATCGTTCAAATCCGATTCGCCGGAGCTATAACACAATTAAGTAAATAACACAGCGGAAGAAAAGAATAATACATTGATATATATTATCTGATACAACAGAGTGATACAATGAATATCAATATACATCAGAGATATGATACAAGAAATAGCAGCGGAAAAGAAAAGATAACAACAGCAGCGGAACAATATCAATAGAAGTGATAACTCCAAAATGATCTTCAGACAAGAATGAATCCACAACTCCAAGATAAGCAACTCCGATGAATGAACTAGCTCCAGATAATCTACTAAACCTGAATATCTGAAAAGAAACCCAACTCTAGACTGCTCGTGTGGAAAATTATGAGCACCCAGAGTTTAGGAAGGGAACAATAAACTCCGGATCAGTCATGGGACTGGTGTGAGCAACAAAAACAGTTTATCTTTAAACAAACACAAAAGGTTTTAAACATTGAAATCCGCAATGCTTTTGGAAAATGAAACTACCATAAGACCTCCCGCCACACACACAATGCAAACGCAGAATTGGAGGAGATTTCTTCTTATGATAGTCAAACATGCTTACTACGCAAAATCATCTTGATATTATTATTAGTGCATAGTGTAGAAAAACATTTCGAAAGTATAATATTAATCTTAGCCAACATACGACCAGTATCGTATGCCTACTATAGCTACCATCTAAACAGTGGTGACCACCGTACGTAAATGGCAGGTTCTACAACTAAAACCGTACAAGTTCCGTATTGGGAATTGGATTTCCAACAAATGGTCAGGCTAAGGAACTTCCTTCCGCCGCATGGGATCGCCTCTGGCGGGACGTCCCGAGAGACAAACTGCTCTCTGCCAACAAGGCCGGGTTACCCCTGTAACAGGTAACTCACGAATATGCCACCCCCCGGTCCTTTGGGACCTTTATCCGAGGCGCCTCTAAACCAACATCACACATAATAAAGTGTATCCACATGAGTAAGTATCTGGGCTCCATACCATGATACTACCCTTTTCCAGAAGGAAATGACATACCCTAAAGGGCGCGACCCTCATAACCTTGCCGCAACATTCCTGTTTCGACCATTTCCGGGTTGTGAGGCCCTGACGAAGTCTCGTCCACAAAGCTACGCTTTTTCAAAAAGCCACGCTTTGGGTCAACAGATGATCAACCTATGATCACAAAGATAAATGATCAAACAAATGATCATATCACAAATGATCAAACACTGATCATCACACAGCAACACTCAGCATGCCACATTACCAAATTGGGAGTATATCGCTGATAAATTTCAACTACATAACCTCTGAGCTCGTACGTCTCAGAGAAGGGTGTTAAGCTAAGAGAATAAATTCTTCGCCACCAACAGAAATGTATTTGAAAGAAATCGGCTTTATATCTCAAAGTGTAATGTCAGACATGTATCCATACAAGTCTGTTCCGGGATCGAACAGAACCGAAGGCACTTCTCACGAAGCCCTTGCAATTCCGGATAATTTCCAATCACGTCCGGACTTCCCGTCACTAAGGGTGATAAAACCTCTATACCGGGGATCAGCCGATGCAGAGTAACTCGACGGTAATCCTTCCGTTTTCAAAAATATCCGGTCTTCAACACCGGTCTTCAAATGCTATCCATATACGACGTATCACATATTCGGAATGGGTTATATGACACAAAGGTCCTCTCCCGGCTAAACCGAATAGTGAGCGTAATATTTAGAAACATATGGATATGGGATTTCAATTAAGTCACAACTTAAACCCAAAACTTTCCATTTGAATGGTTTAACAAATTACCATTTTAAATCTTTAAACAAAAAGATTCAACCTTTACGGTTTAAACAGTTTCCACACTTTAATCTTTTAAACAAAAGATTCATTCACAGATTTTCCAAATTAATTTCCCTTTCAATTTGATTAACTCGTTAAACCTTTAAATCAAGATTTAACTTATAGCTTTCAAAACAATTCCATTTCAAATGGTTTAAACAAATCATTATTTTTAAATCTGTTAAAAATAAACAGATTCAATTCATAGCTTTCAAAAAGAATTTATTCATAACTTGGAAAATCATTTTTCAATTCAATATTGAAATTCCTTTAATTAAACTGGAATTTCATTGCTTATCTGAAAGCTTTTATCATTTGAAAACAAACAGTTTCATTTCAGAAAATCTGATTTATTCATACTAGTTGAAATCCTTGGGTTAAATCCAAATTCTCAAAATTATACTTTTAAATGGTTTAACTTTATATAAACACATTTATATCATCTTTAATCCCTAGTTTCAAATCATAGGATTTAATTTCAAACTTGAATTCAAATTTAAATCCAATTATTTAAATTTTCAAAACTCGATTAAGTTATTCAAAATAACTTTTATCTTTGAAATTCCATTTCAAAAGCTTTTCACTTTAAACCCAAATTTCAATTTCAAAATCAATTGAAATTAAAATTTAAATTTCAAAAAACATCAGATTTAAATTATCTGTGACTTAACCGATTTCCACGTGAAATCCATATTTGTGTGTGTATAAGTGTGGTCCAGGGGTTTCACACAATAGTGAAACATCATACAATCATCACAGATATATCGATATCGATAAGCGGTATAATCGATAACGCTTATCTTCATTCACAGATTCATAGATAAAATAAATTTATCGATCACAAAGATTCACTATTACAATTCGATGTGGGTTTCGGATGACCAACTGGAATCCGACTCCCTGTCGCATCGAAATTCAATGCCAATTTACGGGTCAAGGGTTTCATATTCACATAACAATATATACATCACAGATAAGTAAATTACAGATCATAACATAATCAGGATATATCACATAGTATCACAATCAGGGATATCAAACAATCAAATCAATAGAATCCAAATATTCATAAGTAAGGTCAGTCAATATCTAGTTTTTTCAAATTAGATTAATTACTTATGAATAAACTACGAATCTTGGTTAATTAATCAATAATTATAAACAATTTTAATTGATTAACCTTTAATCCTTTATAAATCAACCTTTAATTAATTAATTATCCTCAAATTAATTACCTTAATTAATAAATCATATTAATTAATTATCATTCCTTAATCACCTTCATTGATTTATTTATCTTTGATTTATTATCTTTAACATTTATTGCTTTAATTTATTAACCATATTAATTAATTTTCCTTTTACTAATCATTTGATAAATAAATCAACTTTTAACTCATTAAATAAATTATCTTTAATCAATTATTTCTTAATCACTTGATTTATCAATTTTAATCATTAATTAATATTTAATTAATAATTCTCCATTAATGATTTTAACCTTTTAATTACTTACTTACAATATTACATTTATTTTTAAAAATAAACTTTAAAATAAAAGTTATATATATATATTCTAAAACACTTTAACTAAATTAATTTAAAATAATTTATTTAAAACCCTTAACTAATCCAAACTTAACTAAAACAATCATTATATAAAAGAATTAATTAAGAAATTTGTTTAAACTGGATTTGTTTAAAAATTTTAAACTGTAATCTCAATTACTCGGGTCAAACCCATAGTTTCCCCGAGCAAACTTCGGGCCTCACCAAAACTTCAACTGCTTCGAGTTGATCTCGCGAGTTACACGAGCACGAACCCGAGAACTCATCTTCTTCAACAATACGAAAACTCCAGATGCACAAAATTTCCTACGTGCACGTGCACGGCTCGTTTCCTCCGCCGCTACCTCTGACGACCCTCCAGCCTCATCAACGATCCTCCACCAGCACAATCCCGACCCTCCAAACTGTGCCACGAAGTCCCAGACGAATTCGAGCACTCTCGAACTCCACCTGATAAAACAACCCCGGCCTAAACCTCCTCGTCCAGGCGACTCCGACTATCAGATGACGCGAAAATTCACCCACACCTCGACGAACTCCCCCGCCACCTTTCCTCAACGTTTCGTCGCACTCGATCAACCACGCCGGCCGTGGTGATCATACTTTCCCTACTCAGAAAAACTAGGGCTCCATGAAGAATTCCATCGCCCCATCTTCCATGACGAAATTCATCACACTCCAGTATTTTTCCCGTGAGCTACGATCACTCCTCCATCGATATGCAGAACCCCGACCACCACCCTTCCATAGATCATCAGAAATCTCCTCGCAACACTTTTCTGATCAAATCCAAACTGCTCTCGAATCCCACCACTAAAAATTTAGATTTTAGTGTTAAAAATCCTATTTTTGTATAAGCAATCCATGTGTATACCTGAATCTAAGAGTTTTGACAGTTGGATTTTGACTTGGTCTAGTGGTGCTCTGTATTTTCTTTGTTTTCAGAGGCAACTCAAAGATGTTTAGTTTAAAATAGTTTGTAATCTAAAGTCCATGGTATAACAACCTATATTGTTCTAAACTAAGGTAGAAGTGAAGATTGAATCATGGGTAATTGATTTATAAATGGGTTTAGGACCTGTAATTGAAAACAGAAAATACCAAGACCATACACAAAACATCTACATATATATTCACAGAGTTAAAACATATTCACAGGCATGTTTATATTCTGAGATGATCAAGTAAAACAACTATATACTTATATTTTAAAAACATTTGTTACTCACATTAGATTCCAATCCTTGAATATAAACAGAGGGAGAGATTTGGATTTTAGAAATAGGTTTACTCTGTAAACCTCGAACAAGAATATTTGTTTGTAACCCAGACATGCACAATCATATATACATACTTATATGTATATACAAACATAATTCCACTTGAAACAACAGCCCAGATCATACTTCAAGCATTCATTACCATATCAAGGAATATAAGCAAAAAATAAGGGAGTTTGCTCATAGATTCTCAAACATTGGATTCAAAGAAATGGTTTTAAAGATTAAAGTTGCTCACCTCAGTCATGACGAACAGAGAACTCTGTTGATTTGAAACTACAAATTTGATTTTCCAGTTCGAAAGCTTGAACACTTGCGTTTGATCTCTGGTTTGCCTTGTTTATTGATGTTTTAAAGTTGAATTTCTTTTGTTTAAACTATAAATAATACTCACTTCAATTTTTTCTTAGCTTTGAACTGATCGAATGTGAATGAGGATGGATATATGGAAACAGTTTACAGGATAGTTTATTTGCATGGTACAAGCTTTGTTCAGATATTTTTTGTAAAATCTGGAGGCTGAGAATACATATTGTGAGCTAGAGGAGATGTTTGCATGACTAGCATTAAATGCTTTGTACCATGATACTTCCATTTTCATACTTATCCTATTTTTCTTTTCTACATGCCTGGCTTATTTTACAAGCTATATAATTTTACTTTGTATTTGTTCATACTTGTTGACTTCGGCTGAGATGATATTTTATGGCTAAAGTGATGTTGTCTTCATTTGTTTGCTTGCTTTGTATTTAAATGTTTTCTTTTCTCTTGCCTACATACATCCATAATTAATCATACATATAATATTTTATTTTATACTTTACACTTAGATTTATTATTGACAAGTAGTTTTTATTTTATAATATGAGTAAACTTCTATCTTTTACTTTATTTTATTTTTCTTTTATTATTTTGTAGTCTATTACTATTTATATTATTTTGTATTGATTTATTAACATGAGATTAAGATATATATCTTTACTTTATATTTTAACATCCTATATATTTTCATTTCTTAAACCATTTACTTAAATTTTAAATCCAAATCATATATATACAAATCGTTTAAATTCATATGACTTAATATAGATTCTAAGAGAATCGGGGAAACTCGCTTCCATTTATAATAAATTTTACAATTTTTATTCAAAAAATTCCTTTAATTATCAATTTAAATAAAATTAAATTTCGGGGTCGTTACAGACGCTTATATTATAAAACCAAAAGCAGTAGCAATTGCTTCCTTAACCTGTATTTCACTTATATAATCCAAAAGAGTTAATAATTATGTAAAAGAGAAATATTTTAAGTTTTTTTCAACTAATAACAAAAGAAATCAATACAACATAAAAACAATCACTTTCAAACAAACTGTACAAACATTATTTCAACAAAGAAGACAATCATCCATCCATTTCAACCAAAACAAATGGTTTGTTCGGGTTCGGAAACTTTTAATCGTATAAAACGATAAATAAACTACTAAGTATACCATACACTCAACAGTCTTAGATAAAACTCAATAGATCATTTATACATCCTACACAATAGAAGTATCCTTTTCCGACCAACCCATAAGTGTAACAAACAATAATTCCGAATAATATTTAAGTTTTATTCTTATTACTCTTTCTATTTTTCACATTATTCACTATTCATTTTCATTTGTTCAAACAATGCTTGTTTAATTTCTTTACATTTATCACTTACAAAATTTTATTTTCCATTCATTTAGACAATACCAGTTTCTTTTCATTACCTTACATTCGTTTCTTACATAAGTTATTTCCATTTAAGTCTCTTTACAATTTAATTCTCCATTAATTGATTATTTCCTTTTTACATTCAGTTTTCCATATTTAGTATAATTGAATATTAAATCCATTTCCAAATCATTTCAATGTTTTTTGAAGTTATAACCATTTAATTAATATAGTACTCATTTTAATTATAAATGGTTTCAACATTAAATTAAGTTTATAATTATTTACTTACAGTATTCACCTTTGCTATTCGATTTGATTATAGATAGCTTAACTGTTAACTTAAGCTAATAATCATTTTTCTTACATTATTCACTTTTATTACATTTAATTTGTAGCATTTCAAATTATTAACTTAAGTTTATAATAATTTATAACATCAGAATTCTTATCTAGAAGAAATTCCATTGAACACTTTCATTTACTAAAGTTTACTTGCATAATATTCTATTACATATCCTTTTTAACATTACAACTTTTTTCATTTTGGTAAGTTATATATATATATATATAAATGTCTTTTAGAATGCAATAGAAAGTTACACCATATTTATTTTATTAACAAAATGTTCAATGGTTACATTTTCTTATTTCCATTCCTTAATTTATAAATGACAACCATCCATTTCTTTATATCTTATTAATTTCTTAACATCTAATTTCTTATTTCACATCTTAGCAGCTTCCAAACATTCAAATAGTTAAGATTTCAATTTATTACATTAACTGAAACTACTAATTATCAGAAAATTTAAGAACTAAACTCCGGGTTCAATTTAGTCACTTAGAAAATAATATATGTATTCATCCTTTATAGATCAAATCATATTTAGAAATTCAAAATTAAGGCTTTATTCATCAAAACAGATGTGTAGTAAAACTACTACAACAACCTACCCACTTTGAAACTCGAAAATGAACGTCGACGATGCGTGCACTCATCACCGAAATTATTTTCCAACGACAGATAGGGGAGTACAGAACTTATTTCCTTCAAAAATTTCTTTTTAAAACATTTCTTTCACATCATCTTGAAATATTTATATCAGAAAATATTTCCAAATAATATTAATATTATTATTCCAAAATCTTTCGAAATAAATTTTCAAAAATCCCGGAACTTAAGTTCTCAAATTCCAATTTATATTCATTTTATTTGTAAATCTTATTTTCAATCAATATTTATAAAATTCTCTACCTAACAAACAACATATTACACCCAACTATACCTTTTATAAAATTTATTAGTTTATATACAAAAATATATAATAAGTAAAATTATTTCATTTACTTATATTTCAAAACAAATATTGTGTCGGTCTGCCCTATTAAGTGCTCAAAAATCCCTATCGATGTCATAGCGTCGTATGCACCAACCATAATTTATAAATACATAACGGAACAAATTAACACAATACAAAACCCCTTTACAACACTAATAAATACGCTCTCATATATATACACTCAGCGACTCATCCTAGGGTATTACTACCCTATTTTAAATGAGTCAGAGCCCACAAAGCTAAGGTTATCGCTAAACCAAAGCTCTGATACCAACTGTAACGACCCGCCTTTTGGACGGTTTAAATCGACGATAAGCCACATACGTCCGATTCATCCCATTCAAAAGGTCAGATTTCTATGGGGTAAATAAGAAAAAGGAGAGAAAGAAAGAAAAAAATAAAGAATCTCGCAGCGGAACGACAAAATATAATAATCAAATAAACGGTTCATGAAGTTGTTTATAAATAACATTGATTATTCTTTTATAATACAAATCAGAGTTACATACAACAAGAATGAATAATAAATAAATGTAGCGGAACAACATGATGCGGTAGAATAAATATAATAAATAATAATTGAAAAAAAATCTTCGTTTTCATCCTCCAAAAAGCAGTCTTCGATAAACTGAAAAGATCAAACTGACCCGATCGAATTGAAAAGACAAAACACTCGAGTCAGAACTAAAAGATCTTACGTAAGTTAAATCAACAGTAAATAAATATGAGTGTAACGACGTCAGAGATTCTTACGGGGTGTGACATCTCCTATCCAGTGTCAACGAGAGTGTAATAACTTAAGAGATGTTCGGGATTCCCATCTCCTAAGGATCCGTTAAACTATCTAAATACATAGTACAATACGCTATTATAATAGTATCTACAGTAAAGTAAAGTATTAAAATAGCGTTAAGGCGTTACCCATATCCCCCTTAACACATTTTATATAATGTCGTAGTCTATACAGATATTGTAAACTCCACCCGCAGGTGGGCTATCAGGGAGCACTCCATAGGTACGACACAAAACAAACTCGTAGAAGGTGCGATAGGGCATGTGAACACGACACTCGAGGAAATGCCAGGGTAGATATACCAATTGTACTTCCGGACTGGTGGTAACGCATAGCAGCTACTACCGCCCACCTCAGAACACACTCTCATAATCAAAAACAAGGGTGGCCACCAAATCAATCACAAAGTCAGAATATAGTATCGAAGAAATGTGCCCGATAGGAGGAATGACCTCACTTGGACCGGTATAGCTCCTGTTTTAGTCACATCTAAGATGACTCACGTGAGTCAGGGTCACGTAAATACCTCATACAGAATCATTCGTCAAACCATCCTACTTCATTTCTGGAGTCTCCACCACGTACACAGTTGTTAAAGTGGTTTTCGGTATTGGCAGAGAGTTTGATAATATCTGATCCCGGTCTCTTTAACAACCAAACGCTTATTACACACCGGATGGTTCTTTTACATTTCCAAAAGGCCAATTCACAATTGATATCAAAATATCATATTCTCAAAACCATATCATTTCGAAATCACATTCACTTGCAAAATCACATTCACTTCCAAAATCATATTCACTTTCAAAATCATATTCACTTTTGAATTTATCGATAAGATAGGCTAATTAAATCCTCGTTCCAAAATCATCATATTTACTCAAATATGTCATTTCACGAAAAGGTTTCAATTCCAAATTTAAACTTAGGTTGTATCATCATCAAGGCTTTAAATATAAATACTTCAACTTTACACAGTCTGAAATTTTAGAGAAAAGTTTAGATAGTCATAAATAGTCTTAATAGTTTAAAATAGTTTAAAATAGATTAAAATAGTTGAAATAGTAAAAATAGTTTAAAAAGATTTAAATTTGATTTAAAATGATTTAAATAGATTTAAAATAGATTAAATAGATTTAAATTATATTAAATAGACTTTTAAATAGATTAAATAAATTAAAATAGATTAAATTATATTAAATAGATTAAAAAATTTAAAAAAATTTAAATAGATTTAAATTATATTAAATTGGTTTAAAATAGATTAAATAAATTTAAATAGCTTAAAATTTGTAAAATAGATTAAATTGGATTATATAGGTTATAATAGATTAAAATAAATTAAAATAGTTTAAATTGATTAAAATAGTTAATTTAATTAAAATAATCTGAATTAGTTTAAAAATAGATTCCAAAGTTATATCCAAACATTTCAATAACTCAATTCCGATAAATTCATTTATATTTGACACATTAACCTTGAAATTCCAACATAAATCCTTTGAACACTTCATTAAATCAATTCCAATTTCAGCATTAATGCTTGGATTATCGAAAATAATTCGGTTTATATAAATAGATTTCTATTTCAAAAATGCCAGTTAACTGAATTCAAAATTTAAAGAACTAAAAATCATTTAATTTAATATATCCGGTGTCCGTATATAATTTTCTACCCTATGGTCAAGTGATTCGGATATTTAGCATTTCAATCCGCAATTTAAAATTACAGCTATATATCATTTCAAACCGCAATCCTGAATTAAATAAAAATCCATAAAATCGCTCGAGTCTATCATTTCAACCCATAACGATTTTTCCCTAATCTATAGATAGTTCGGGTATGTATCATGTCAACCCATAGGGAACTTGTAGTGTTATAACAATATAAAAATACAACATCCAGTCATCCAATATCAAAAATTAAACATCCATCACAATCATCTTCCAAATCAACCAATAAACATCAATAAATAACCGATTATCATTTACAGGTATTAAATTGACAATTAAATTCAATATTAAATTAAACGATGATTAAATGCAATAAAAGTCAAATTTACCTAGAATGACAATTTAAACATACCACACATCGATCAATTAATTTCTAATCACATCATAAATTTAACTTAACTAACATAAGATGGTCTAGTAGTTGTGAGTGGGTTAAAACACTCACCTTTGATTTCAAATCGATTTAAAATCCAAATGGAGGCCCAAATTTGAACAGCCTTAGAATTCCTCCTAACAATAGTCAAAATGTCTGGAATTTCGATATGATTGCAATGGAGAAAACCGCACGTGAATCCGACCTCGTATGTAGAAGTTATAGTCGTTAGACGGTTTGAATATAAATTAAATAGAATAAACAAACAAATAAAATAAAAAAAGAGTAAAAGGGAAACGCTTACACGTCATCACCCCTACCGTGAACACTAACCCCCCTCTCTACAGAACATCGCGTCATCAGGAAGTCGCCCCGCCACCTCATCGTTCACCACGCCGCTACAGGCGATCGCACAAGCTCCGACACGGGGTACAAACTCGCCTCCATCTTCTCGACACCCCACGGCCACTCGCGAACACCCACCAGGCGCCATCGACGCCCTAAAATCCATCAGCAGCCACCGTTTTCTAAACCTTAGGTCGAATTTTCTAGCCACATTCAACCGTCATCTCGCCAAACGAACCACACCGGTGGACTACTCGTGGCGATCTCCACAAATCCATATCATCAATTCGACGATCGGTCGAAGTTGATCACGACGCAACGAACGACCGAGAATTAATCGCCCAATTCTGGCCACCCAGAAACCCAAATCGAAAAAAAAACTGCAGATTTGACTTGTGCTCATCGAGGACTTCGAATCGGTATATAATATGATAGGGTTTGGAGGGATTTGATTTTGAAGTTGAATTTTGAATCGAAATTGAAATGGGGAATTTTGGGTTTTCAGCCATTGAGAAAGAGGAACAGGCAGATGGTGTTGTACATACTGTAATAAGGAAATGACTGCTAGGGTTTGGGAAACAAAACTATTTATATTAACAAAGCCCGATAAGAATGAATAACATATCGAACTGGTTCGAATTGACAATAACGACCCAAAAAGCCCGTTTCGCTTTCGAAACGAAAGTGGGTCATCCCATATATCAAAATAGATGTTCTCGATAATTTTAAACTCAATGGAACAGTTTTCAAGTCCCAGTTCCATTGTATGAAAAAGTTAGCTTAAAATCAACTTATTTCAAATTGATTTCAATTGAATTTAATTAAATTGATTTCTACGCGTTTCAAGCCCGTACGATCAAACGACAAGTCCGATCGCTACGAAACTTGAAATCCTATAATAATTTACCGTTATGGATTCGATGAAATTAGTTTTGTAGAAATCCAAGACAGTGGCCAAAAAGGCTATTTTCACATTAAATGAATAAATTAATATTAAATTAATTAAATCACTTTTTAATTTCAATTTTGATAACCAACCATTTTCATAAATTTTGATTACTTGGCCATTTACAATAATTTAATACAAATCTACATATCAATTCTGTGTTAAATATTACGCCAATTACAGTGTTCAATTTCAACTGTAATTAAATCCAATTAATTATAATTTAATTTCAATAGATTTGATTTAATTTGATTTCGATCTTTTTATTCAATCAATTATTACTCTATAGACATAGTTAACATTTGTTTATATCTTATTACATTAACATTCTCTAATTATCATCTTTTACCATATTAGTTGCAATATTTCAATTATATTGAATTTATTTTGTTGATTTTCACATTAATTATAGTTTAAATCCCAAAAATTTTATTTATCTTGGTTTCGCTCCTTTCTAGTAAATCAATTATTACCTTATGAATATAATTAACATTTCTATACCTTTTATTACATTAATAATTTGCAGTTATCGCCTTAACTCATTTTACACAACATTTAATTTCATTTTATCAAAATTGATTAAATAAATTGGTAACAAATAACAATTGTCGCCTTTTCTACATTCAATCACATTTGTATGTTTGTTATCTACACATAAAGGTTATAATTATTTACACAACACTAACTTTTTTCAATTACAATTTATTACTTACTATTCTAATAATTACTACAACATTTAAATTATTCATTTCTCTTTTAATCCAACTATCAATTTATACACAAATTATTACAATTAATTTACAATCTATAACCAATTATAACTTTTAATCATTTCAATTAATTGGAATTACATTTAAAGCAGTTATCAATTACCTTAAATTAATACTATTACATTTCATTCTAGTTATCTTCTTATTATTAAATCAATTTTTTTATTTCTTCCAACATTAAATCACCAAATCTTATTAAATTAATTATTTTTAATCATCAAAAAATACGGGTCGTTATAGTAAATAAATGGCCACATGGAAACCGAAAGGCTTAAAACGGGTACCGATACGGCAAATCGTTACGCCGATTTCGCCGCATACCGGATGCCGACTTATAAGAATGCATACACTATGGAGATCAGCACGACGAGATGATCAGAATGGTACACAGATATCAGCGATACGACCATCTTATCAAAAATCGATATTTCGTTGCCAAACTGCTGTAAATTCGTCGGAATTAAAATAAACGAGGCTAGAGAAGTCCAAATTTGGCGAAACAAAATACGACGTCACATTTAGAAAATAGTTTACATTTTTGTTATATAAAAATATTCCGATTTTGAAAATATTATTATTTTCATCAATTTAACTGGTTTTAAATTGAAATTGAAAATTACACAATAGAACTAACTTTCATATTATCTAATGAAAATCTGCCATTTGCTATGTTTAAATTGACACATTCCAAATATCAAATTTTCATTGCAAAATTTAATTTTTTAATTTACACAAAAAAATCTAGTTAATTATGTTGTAAAAATCATTAAAATTTACGGGTCGTTACAGAAATCCTCAGGCTGACCCAAGCGTAATGAAAAGACAAAACACTTGAGTCAGAACTAAAAGATCTTATGTAACTTACATAATAAGTAAATATGAGTGTAACGGCTTCAGAGATGTTTACACGATTTTACATCTCCTTTCCAGTGTATAACGTGTGTGCATTAACTTAAGAGATGTTCAGGATTACCATCTCCTAATGATTCGTTAAACTACTTACTATGTAGTAATATACGCTATTATAATATGTCTATAGTAAAGTAAAGTATTAAAATAGCATTAAGGCATTACCTATATCCACTTTAACACATTTTTATATAAATACCGTAGTCTATACAAATACTATAAGCTCCACCAAACCGGTGGGAAACTCAGTGAGCACTCCATAGGTACGATACAAATCAAAGTTGTAGTGGGCTCGATAAGGCATATGACAGGGCACGCGAGGCAATGCCCAGGGTAGGATACTACCGTTTTGCAGAAGTGGGCTGGTGGTAACGCATAACACCTACTAACACCCATCTCGGAACACACTCCCATAATCAAATCGAAGGTGGCCACCAAATCAATCACAAAGTAACAGATATGGTATCGAAGAAGCATGTCCGATCGGAGGAGCGACCTCACTTGGCCAAGGTATAACTCTTGTTTTAGTATTATCAAGCTGACCCGAGGGGGTCAAGGCTACGTTCATACGTCATATAGTAGCGTTCTCCAAACCATCCTACTTCATTCTGGATTCTCCACCACGTGCACAATTGTTAAAGTGGTTTTCGGTATTGGTAGAGAGTATGACAATATCCGATGCTGGTCTCTTTAATAACCAAACGCTTATTTCACATCGGTTGGTTCTTTTACATTTCCAAAACTGATTCATAATTGATATCAAAATATCATACACTTCAAAATCATACCACTTTCGAAATCATATTCACTTTCAAAATCATATTCATTTTCAAAATTACAACCACCAAATATGTTAAACCATCATATCAAAATATTCACATTTAAATCAATTAAATCTAAATCATAACAGTTCCAACTTTAAACAATTTGAATATTAAAAGTAGTTTATATTTTGGGATAGTTATACACTAAAAATAGTTATATTTTAAAAAGAGGTTATAGATTAAAATAGTTTATATATTAGAAATAGTTTATATATGAAAATAGGTTATATATTAAAATATATATATTAAAAGTTGTTTATAAATTTAAAATAATATATACTAAAATAGTTTATAATTTAGAAATAGGTTATAGATTAAAATGGTTTATATTTTAGAAATAGTTTATATATTAAAATAGGTTATATATTAAAAATAGTTAATGTATTAAATTTTTTTAATATATTAAATTGGTTTATACGAGAAAATAGTTTATATGTTAAAAGAGTTTGAATATTAAAAGAGTTTATATCGAAAATAGTTTCAGATTAGAATTGTTTCTTCAAATTCCACAAATCCATACAAATAAACTTTAGTTCCAAAATTCAATTTAAATCAATTTTAGTTCAACGATTTCAATTCGAAAGGATAAAGGTTTCAATTCAGATTCTCATTAAAAACCATTTCAATTTATATCGATTTCAAATCCATGTTTGGACTACAAATTTAAACCACTTCAAATTCAATGGGTTTCACAGTTTAAATAATTAAACGTTAAAATAACTCAATTTTGATAAATTTCATTTATATTTTAAAATTCAACTTTAAGATTTCAATTTAAATTCTTTAAAAAACTCTCTTAAACCAATTTCAATTTCAAAATTTAAAGCTTGGATTTAAAATAATTCAGTTCATATAAATCTAATTTTATTTCAAAATATCATTTAACTGGATTCAAAAATTAAGGATTTAAAATCATTTAATTTAACCAATCTAGCATTCGTATATAATTTTCTACCCTATGATCAAGTGAAAGATATATATATCATTTCAGCCCGCAATAATTTTAAATTTACGGGTATATATCATTTCATCCCGCAATCCCGAGAAAAATTGAAAATCCATAAAATCGCTCGAGTTTATCATTTCAACCCATAACGATTTTCTCAAATCAATAAGATCGTTTGGGTATGTATCATTTCAACCCATAGTGATTTTCCTAACAATATCTAAGGGAACTTGTAGTGTGATGACAACATATAAAATAAATATAGTATCTAATCATCTAAATTTCAACAATTAAACATCCATCACAATTGTCATTCAAATCAACCAATAAATCACAACAAATAAACTGGTTATCATTATCAGGTATTTAACTGGCAATTAAATTCCAATATTAATTCAAATGGAAATTAAATTCAATATAAATTTGAATGACAATTTAAATATACCAAACAGTAATCAATAAATTTCTAATCACATCATAAATTTAATTTAACCAACATAAGATGATTTAGTATTTGTGAGTGGGTTAAAACATTCACCTTTGGTTTGTCGTCGATTAAAAATCCAATTAAAGCCCAAAAATATAACAATCTTAGAATGCAGCCTAATCGGTTCTATAATGTCTGGGATTTCGATACGATCGCAACGAAGTAAACCGCGTCCAAATCCGAGCTCGTATGCAAAAGTTATTTAGGTTAGAACATTTGAATTTTTTAAAATTTAAATTAAAAATAATATAACGGTAATAACGTAAATTCAATACCCAAGCAGCCCTAACACGCGATTGAGATCACCCATCGACTTCCAACCGCCAGTTGCGAGCCTTGATGCCGCACCCTATGACCCACGAAAACACGATCACCCATCGCCGACATCCTCTCCACCTCAGGCCGTGCCTCCACCTTGCATGCAGCCACCGTCGGCCTCTTAATCAGCCTCCGCCTCCGCGCCTATATAATTGGCGATTCTAGCGAAATCGAGCCTCCATATGATGAACGAACACTAGATTCGAGATCTGCTCGCCTTCCTCTTCCAAACGCCATTCCCCGATCGTCGAATGGTCAACGATCCACCGTTGGATCGAAAACCCTAAAAATGGACGGTTGAGAAAGATTGCCAATTTCTGGCCAAACTGTGATTCAATTGCAAAAATGAATTCCAGCAGTAGATTATGCTCGTCGAGAGCTTTCCAACAATATATAATTTGCTATGATTTGAGGAGTTTGAGATTTGGAATTGATTTTGATTTGAAATTTGAAATTGGGAATTAGGTTTCTACCATTGAGAATGAAAGGAGCAGATGGAAAAATAGTATGTTCGGAAATAAGAAAAGGTTGCTAGGGTTTCAAAAAAGAAATCTATTTATATAGATAGATGAATAAGAACGAATGGTACAGATTGAATTGATCAAAATGATTACGCGAACCCGAAAAGCATGTTCTATTTCCGAAACGAAAGTGGGTCATCCAATATATCAAATTATAGGTTTTCGATATTTTTAAATTCAATGGAACTAGTTTCAACCCCAAATTCCAATATATATAGAAGTTAGCTTTTAAAATCAGATTATTTTAATTAAATTCATTAAATTGGTTTCTACGCGTTTCGAGCCCGCACGATCAAACGATAAGTCTGATCGCTACGAAACTTGAAATAGTACAATAATTCACTGTTACGGATCCGATGAAACTGGTTTTGTCGAAATCCAAAACAGTAGCCAAAATGGCTATTTTCACGTTAATTAAATTATTATTAAATTGATTTAATCACTTTTTAAATTCAAATTTAATAGTTAGAAATTTCATCATTCAAGATTACATATGAATTAATAATCTATCAAAATAAAATTTTCTATGTTAAATTCACTATTAAAATATTTCGCTAAATTCAACGTTCAATTACATTGTAATAAATCCCAGTTAATTATATTTTAAATCCAAATAAATTCTTTTATTTTGATTTCCACTCTTATTATTAAATCAACTATTACCATGAATATAATTAACATTAGTTTACATTTTATTACATTCATATTCTACAGTTATCATCTTAACTCGTATTAGCTGTAATATTTCAATTTCTTTTATTCCATTAACTACCAATTTAATTACTTATTTACAATTATAACCAAATTTACTTTACAATTATTCAATTGATCGAAATTTCATTAAAATAATTGTCAATTACGTTCAAACAACATTATTAAATCATATTCTAGTTATTTTCTCATTAATAAATCATAAAATTTTAATTTCTCACAATATTAAATTGTAAAATCTTAATTAATTTAATATTTTTAATTATCTAAAATTACAGGTCGTTACACTCTCCCCCACTCAAAACTTTTCATCCTCGAAAAGGAAAAAGGATGAATTTAGAAACTAATATATTTTTATTCAAAATAATCAATTTATAAACACTTTAAAATTATATAATTAAGTATTTTAAATAAAATATATAAATTTATAAACAATTAAATCTTCCATATCCAAGTTTAATAAAAGCTTGAAAATATTTTCACTTTCATAAAGTTTTCAAAGTCCTAAATGTATGAAAAAATTCGGCAGAGTCTCCTTTGTACGACTAACTCCATAAAAAAATGATATCAATAATTACAATATATATTATATTTCAATAATAAAATATCCCAAACCATGGGAAAAAAATAAAATATCGCTATAAAACCGTAATTTGAAAACGTACCTACTTGTCGAGCAAACAAACTTTATTTATGAAATCAAAAGCAGTAGCTATTGCATTCATAAACCTGTATTTCACTTATATAATCCAAAATAGTGATAATTATGTACAAGAGAAATATTTTAGTTGTTTCAAATTAATAGCACAAGCAACCCAACATAACAATAGTCATTTGCAAACAAAACAGTACAACCATTATATGCAATCAAAGAAAAGCAATCAAGCATCCATATTAACCAAGCTCATGGTTTGTTTAGGTTCAGACACTTTTCATCGTACAAGGGTGATGAATAAACCAAGTGTACTTTACGCTCAACAGCCATAGATAATTACTTAATAGATTGTTTATACAACCATAAAAAATTTGAAGTATCATTTCCTAAACTTTCCCTTAGCCAAACAACAAAGAATTTTACATTTTATTTAAGTTTATTCTATTGGTTTCTTCTCACATTATTCACTTTTCATTTATTTTAACTCTCATTCATTCATACATAATCATCTTTTATTTATTTACATTCATTCACTTACATAAATTATTTTCCATTCAATATTTAAAATACTCAATGAATTCATTATTTAAGTATTACATACATTTTATTGCAGTTTAATTCACATTTATTATTTAATTATATACTTGATTTCCATTTAATATTAATATTCATTAGTGAGTCAATTCATACTTAAGTTTCTACCTTTAAACTCACTTTTATTCCTTCATATACAGTATCTTTTAATAATAATTTATTTATGAATCATTTCTGCCATTTTATTAAGTTTATAATCATTTACTTAAATAATATTTACTTTTTACTACTCAATTTAATTATTAGCATTTCAAAATCATTAACTTATGTTTAAACATTTCTTGTACATCAAATTCTTATTTATAGAAATAATTCCATTTGAACACTTTTATTACTTAAGATTTACTTGTATAATATTCTATTACATATTCTTATTTAACATTTCAACTTTGAAATATTTCTGGTAAGTTGTATATATGTTTTAAGAATGTAATTGAATGTTACATAAGTTTATCTTACTCATTTTAGTTAACAAAATGTATTTAATAATTACATCTTCTAAATTTTCATATCCTTTGATTTACAAGTTACAAATTTCCAATTTCTTATATATTTCATTAATTACTTAGCATCTAATTTCTTATTTTTCATTTTAGAAGTTTCCAACTATTAAAATAGTTAAGATTTCATTTCATTATAATAATTGAAATCCCTAATTTATAAAAACTTAAGAACAAAACGCCGGGTTTGTATCAAATCATTTTGAAATAATATATATATTCATATCTTTTATATATCAAATCATATTTACAAATTTTAAACATTAAGGTTTGTTTATCAAAACAAATGTGTAGTAAAGCTACTAAAGTGGTCTTTCCATTTTGAAACTCGAAAATGAATGTCGATGATGCGGTCATCATCACCGAAATTATTTTCCAGCGATAAAAGAGGGGAGTACATGACTTATTTCCTTTAAAAAATTCTTTTAAAACATTTCTTTCAGATCACATTGAAAATATTTATATTCAAAAATACTTCCAACTAATTCTAATATTATATTCCAAAATCTTTTGAAAACAAATTTCAAACCCCGGAACTTAAGTTCTCAATTTCCAATTGATATTTACTTTATATGTAAATTTTATTTTACAACCAATATTTATAAAATTTCACTTCCTAATAAACAAATGTATCACATACAACTATGTCCATTCATTAAATTTATTCTTTTATATACAAAATATAATACTAGGTAAAATTATTTCATTTTCCTATATTTCAAAAACAATATTGTGTCGTTCTGCCCTATTAAGTGTTTGGAAATCCCTGTCGATGCCATAGCGTCCTATGTACCGACCAGAATTATAAATACTAAACAGAACAAATTAACACAATATAAAAACATTTTTAGAACACTAACAAATACGCTCTCTCATATATATACACTCAAACTGATGCAGCGCAACCCACAACTTTCAAAGGTATAAGTCGTACACGACTTAAGGAAGTAGACATAAGTCGTGCACGACCTAAGGAAGCGCCACGAGATAGCATAAGTCGTACACGAGATAAGGAGGAAGACTTGAGTCATACACGAGATAAGGAGGCAGACTTGAGTTGTACACGAGATAAGGAGGAAGACTTGAGTCATCCACGACTCAAAGGAAATGCGCGAGTTGAAGGCTTAAGTCGGCTACGACTTAAGGAAAATGTGTTGAGTCGACCACGACCTAACTGGAAACCAAAAGGGGAAGAGGCTTTGAGTTCGCGACTTAACAAAGCTGAAGGTATAAATCGTCCACGACTTATCGAAGCGGAAGGCACGAGTCGTCCACGACTCAAGGGAAAGGCAGGCATAAGTCGTCCACGACTTAAGAGAAGGGTTGGGTCGCTGCCGAGTTACGACTTAAGATGAGTCGTCTGGTGTGCTTAAGGCGTGAACTGGGTTAAGTCGTGAAGTCACTATTCACTAAGTCGTCCAAGCTTAAGTCGTGAGAGGAGGCTGCTGTGATATGTGTTTAAGTCGCTGCTGAGGATAAGTCGTCACCAAGCTATGATGAGTCGTTAAGTCGTCTACGACTTAAGTGTTGAGTCGTTGTATGGTATTATGTTGTATTTCTTTAAGTCGTATGTCATCTGTACTTAAGTCATAGGTCGAAGAATTGTGTTTCTGTATTGTAACTGTTGAGTCGGAGCTATTGATAAGTCATCAACGACTTATGATGAGTCGTAGGTCGTAGGTGATGAGTCGGAAACGACTTAAGACTTGTGTAATTTTCTGTGGCATGTGTTGTAGCCTATAAATAGGCAAGTCGTGTCATTTTGTAAAGGTTGTTGATTTTTGAATAAAATTCTCTTTTGTTAGCTTTGTGCTTTCATTCCAATTGGTAGTTGAGTGTAATCTCCTATCTCCTCTTTCGGTTAATCGAGTGTGCTCGATTCAACGATTGCAGAAGCCGATTCGCGGAATCAAGTGCACTTGATCAACGCTTGAAGAATTGAAGATCTTTGAACCCGGTTTCGTGCGCGATCAATGAGTTCGGGATAGCTAGAATTCGGTATCTTCGGATCAACAAATTTGGGCATTTCAGTATCTTCCAATCCATCGATTACTACATTCATCGATCTACATTGTTTTGATTAATCCGCTGCGTCATTTTTTGGTATCAGAGCTTGTTCTAGCCAATCATAGCTAGATCGAGACTTGGAGCCTAATTATTTTGGAGTTTTGAAGAGATCAAGTGATAGCCGAGCTTGAAGTGAGAAGCCGAGCTAAGTAGAAGAGTGGGAGATCAAATTTGCCTCATTTGGAGAAGTTGTGTTCATCGTGTTCATCGTGAAGTAGCAACAAAGTGGGAGTTTTCGATCCATTTCATTTTGGATCAAAGTTCGAATTGTGTTTGAATTTGAAGAGTTTGTAAAGTTTCAAGTATGCCACCAAGGAGAGCTAATCGACATCAAAACGTTGAAACTTTGTATCGAAGAGAAGAAGCTGATGAGATGGAGCAAAGAATCAATGAAAACTTTAGTGAAAAGCTTAACGAAGGAATTGGTCGGTTAGAGAAAATGATGTTAGAGATGAATCAAAATCGGAGAAGGGTTTCACCTGAATCTAACCATGGGGGAAGTAGAGTCTCACCACAATCCAATTGAGAAAGACGTGTTGACAATGATCAAAGGCGTGGGAGGAACGTGGATGATCGTGAACGGAGGAATGTAGATAGAAGGGATGATGGTGGTAGACGTGATGGTAGTAGAGATGTGGGTGGACGAGATAGACAACGATATACATCTGATTTTGAAGAGGAGTATGATGGTGGAAGTGTACGAGGACAAGGACGAGGTCAAGGAAGAAATTGCTCTGAGTATGATCACAAGTGGGAATCAGGGATGAAGACTGAAATTCCTGAATTCAAAGGTGGTATGCAAGCGGAGGAGTTTCTAGATTGGGTGGATAATGTTGAAGAGATTTTTGACTTCAAAGAAGTTCCAGAACATCGTAGAGTGAAGTTGGTTGCTACGAGGTTGAGGGGTAGAGCTTTGGCGTGGTGGCAGCAAACCAAACTTACACGTGAACGGATGGGGAAGTCAAAGGTTGAATCTTGGGAGAAGATGAAGAAATTGATGAAAGCAACGTTCTTACCTTACAATTATCAATCTTTGATGTATCAACGTTTGCAGAATTTGAGGCAGGGCACAAAGAATGTTAATGATTACGCGGATGAATTTTATCAGCTTATTGCAACGAATGATATTATGGAAACGGAAGAGCAGCTGACATCTAGATTCATTGGGGGATTGCGAATGCAGATTCAGGATATGGTTAACATGTTTGATCCCAGATCTGTAGCGGAAGCACATCAGAAAGCGTTGGCTTGGGAAAAACAGGGACGACGAGGAGGTGGTGTGTTTACAAATTCCAATAATCAAGTGAAGGGTGTTAGTGGAAGTTCTAATGTTTCAAAAGTTGTTGCCAAACCAGTTGTGAATGAGGTTGGGAAGGCGAAAGTCAATAATGGTTTCAAGTGTTATAATTGCCAAGAAATGGGCCACAAAAGTAGCGAATGTCCAAAGCCGAAGAAGAGAGCTATGATAGCAGAGGTTGAGGATGAAGAAGCTGAATGTTCCAATTCACCACCTGATGAGGAGGAAGAAGAAGTGTCGGGAGACGAAGGTTATAATCTAATGATGAAGAGGTCCTGTTTAACACCAAAGCAAGAGGAGGATTGTAGTTGGTTGAGGAGCAATATTTTTCAGTCAACATGTACCATTCTGGGGAAGGTTTGCAAATTTGTTATTGATGCTGGAAGCTGTGATAATATAATTTCTTCAGAAGCTGTGAGGAAGTTGGCATTGAAGACTGAGAAACATTCGAAACCGTACAAGCTAGCTTGGTTGAGGAAAGGCGGGGAAGTGAAAGTTGGACGAAGGGCTTGTGTGAAGTTTTCAATTGGGAAGAAATATAAAGATGAAATCTGGTGCGATGTGGTAGATATGGACGTTTGTCATTTGTTGCTGGGAAGACCGTGGCAGTATGATAGGGCGGTGCAACATGATGGGCGTACCAACAGTTACAGTTTCATGTTTGAAGGCACAAAGATTACTCTAGTTCCAAAGAAGCGACAACAGGAGGAAAACAAGTTGGAGGAGATTGAAGAGCTTAAAACTTTGTTTTCTTTGAAGGAGTTTGTGAAGGAAGTAGAGGAGGAGCCTGAAGTGTTCTTGTTGATTGGGCGAGAGAGTCATGAAGAGGTTGAAATCCCAGAAGAAGTAAAACCAGTTTTGAAAGAATTTGACGATGTATTTCCAGAGGAGTTACCAACGGAATTGCCACCGTTGAGGGATATACAACATCAGATAAATCTTGTTCCAGGTGCTGTGTTGCCACACAGACCACATTATCGAATGAGTCTGAAGGAACATGAAGAGTTGCGGAGGCAGGTGGAAGAATTGCTTGAACAGGGGCGTGTGCAGGAGAGTTTAAGTCCTTGTGCTATACCAGCTTTATTGGTACCCAAAAAGGATGGAACGTGGAGGATGTGCACAGATAGTAGAGCATTGAATAAGATCACAGTCAGATACAGATTTCCGATGCCGAGGCTTGATGATTTATTGGATCAAATCAGTGGGTCCGTAATCTTTTCTAAGATTGACTTGAAGAGCGGTTATCATCAGATTCGCATTAGACCAGGGGATGAATGGAAGACAGCATTCAAGACAAGGGAAGGATTGTATGAATGGCTGGTAATGCCGTTTGGTCTATCGAATGCACAGAGTACATTCATGAGGGTGATGAACCAAATTTTCAGACCGTACATTGGAAAATTTGTGGTGGTTTACTTTGATGATATTCTGATCTACAGTGCTAGTAAAGAGGAGCATGTTCAGCATTTGAAGAAAGTGTTAATTATTCTTCGTGAAGAACAATTCTATGCTGCTACAAAGAAATGTGTTTTCATGGCGAGGAGTGTTTTATTTCTGGGGTATGTTGTGTCGGAAGAAGGAATACAGGTTGACCAAAGTAAAGTCGAAGCTATCAGAGAATGGCCGCAACCCAAGACGATAACGGAAGTTCGTAGTTTTCACGGGTTGGCTTCATTTTATCGAAGGTTTATTCCACACTTTAGTAGTGTGATGGCGCCTATGACTGATTGTATGAAGGGTAAACAGTTTGCATGGACGAAGGAAGCCGGAGTTGCTTTTGATCGAATCAAAGAACTCTTGACGTCTGCACCAATTCTAATATTACTAGATTTTCAGCTAGTATTTGAACTACATACCGATGCATCCAAGGTTGGGATTGGAGGAGTGTTGAGTCAGAGGGGATGTCCGATTGCATATTTTAGTGAGAAATTATCAGGGGCGAAGATGAGATACAGTACATATGATGTGGAATTTTATGCTGTCGTGCAATCTATTAAACACTGGAGACACTATCTATTTCAGAAGGAGTTTGTTCTTTACACTGATCATGAGGCGTTAAAGCATTTACAAGGGCAAGACAAGATTTCAGCGAGACATGCATCATGGATTGCATATCTGCAATAGTTTACTTTTGTTGTTAAACACAAGTCAGGGGTGACGAATCGAGTGGCTGATGCTTTGAGTAGAAGGAGTCATTTGTTGACTACACTGAAAGTTGAGGTGACAGGATTTGACGTGTTGCCAGAATTATTTGTCGATGACCATTACTTTGCGAAGTGTATTGATAAAGTCAGGGAGGGAAAGACGGATGAGTTTATGATGGTAGACGGTTTTCTATTCAAAGGAAATCGATTGTGCATACCTGATTGTAGTTTGAGAATGAAGATTGTAAAGGAGTTACACGAGGAAGGCCACGTGGGTAGAGATCGTACTTTGCAATTGATTTCGCAGTCTTACTTTTGGCCATCGATGAGGAAAGAAGTGGAGAGGTTTGTGGAACGATGTCATATCTGTCAGGTTTCGAAAGGAATTGCGACTAATGCTGGTTTATATATGCCGCTACCTGTACCAACTAAACCATGGGTTGATGTGAGTATGGACTTTGTGTTGGGGTTGCCGAGAACGCAGCGTGGTAATGATTCCATTTATGTGGTAGTTGACCGATTTTCGAAAATGGCACATTTTATTGCTTGTAAGAAGACGGCGGATGCTGTTCATGTTGCTCAGTTGTTTTTCAAAGAGATATATCGACTTCATGGATTGCCAGAATCTATTGTGTCGGATAGGGATACTCGTTTTCTGAGTCATTTTTGGCTAAGTTTGTGGAAGATGGTGGGAACGAAGTTGAATTTTAGCAGTGCTTATCACCCGCAAACAGATGGACAGACCGAGGTCGTGAACAGATCGTTGGGAAATTTGTTGAGGTGTCTTGTGCAAGACAATCTGAAGAGTTGGGATGTGAAGTTATGCCAGGCAGAGTTTGCCCATAATCATGCTGTAAATCGAAGTACTGGGTTCAGTCCATTCCAGATTGTATATTCTAGTATGCCAAAAGGACCGTTGGATTTAACGGTAATACCACACTCAAAGGGGACAGTTAAGAAAGCTGCTGATTTTGTTGAAGGGTTGACGGAGTGTCATAGAACCGTTCAAGAACGATTGGAGAAAGCAAATGAAAAGTATAAACGATCGGCAGATCTAAAGCGAAGAAATGTTGAATTTAATGAAGGTGATTGGGTTTATGCAGTGTTAACAAAGGATCGTTTTCCAGTGGGCGCTTATAACAAGTTAAAAGCCAGAAAAATTAGTCCTGTAGAAGTCGTGAAACGGATTAATGAAAATGCTTATAAGTTGAAGCTGCCGGAAGATGTATACACTTCTGACGTATTCAATGTCAAACATCTCGTGCCATATTATAGGAATGAACAATCGGATGTGGAAGAATTTACAAATTCGAGGACGAATTTCTCTCAACCTTGGGAGGATGATGCAGCGCAACCCACAACTTTCAAAGGTATAAGTCGTACATGACTTAAGGAAGTAGACATAAGTCGTGCACGACCTAAGGAAGCGCCACGAGATAGCATAAGTCGTACACGAGATAAGGAGGCAGACTTGAGTCGTACACGAGATAAGGAGGCAGACTTGAGTCGTCCACGACTCAAAGGAAATGCGCGAGTTGAAGGCTTAAGTCGGCTACGACTTAAGGAAAATGTGTTGAGTCGACCACGACCTAACTGGAAACCAAAAGGGGAACAGGCTTTGAGTTCGCGACTTAGCAAAGCTGAAGGTATAAATCGTCCACGACTTATCGAAGCGGAAGGCACGAGTCGTCCACGAATCAAGGGAAAGGCTGGCATAAGTCATCCACGACTTAAGAGAAGGGATGGGTCACTGCCGAGTTACGACTTAAGATGAGTCGTCTGGTGTGCTTAAGGCGTGAACTGGGTTAAGTCGTGAAGTCACTATTCACTAAGTCGTCAAGGCTTAAGTCGTGAGAGGAGGCTGCTGTGATATGTGTTTAAGTCGCTGCTGAGGATAAGTCGTCACCAAGCTATGATGAGTCGTTAAGTCGTCTACGACTTAAGTGTTGAGTCGTTGTATAGTATTATGTTGTATTTCTTTAAGTCGTATGTCGTCTGTACTTAAGTCGTAGGTCGAAGAATTGTGTTTCTGTATTGTAACTGTTGAGTCGGAGCTATTGATAAGTCGTCAACGACTTATGATGAGTCGTAGGTCGTAGGTGATGAGTCGGAAACGACTTAAGACTTGTGTAATTTTCTGTGGCATGTGTTGTAGCCTATAAATAGGCAAGTCGTGTCATTTTGTAAAGGTTGTTGATTTTTGAATAAAATTCTCTTTTGTTAGCTTTTTGCTTTCATTCCAATTGGTAGTTGTGTGTAATCTCCTATCTCCTCTTTCGGTTAATCGAGTGCGCTCGATTCAACGATTGCAGAAGCCGATTCGCGGAATCAAGTGCGCTTGATCAACGCTTGAAGAATTGAAGATCTTTGAACCCGGTATCGTGCGCGATCAACGAGTTCGGGATAGCTAGAATTCGGTATCTTCGGATCAACGAATTTGGTCATTTCAGTATCTTCCAATCCATCGATTACTACATTCATCGATCTACATTGTTTTGATTAATCCACTGCGTCACAAACAAACTCATTCTACGGTATTACTACCCTATCTCTAATGAGTCAGACCCCACAAAGCTAAGGTTATCGCTAAACCAAAGCTCTGATACCAAATGCAACGACCCACCTTTTTGGACGGTTTAAATCGACAATAAACCACACATGTGAACTCAAACCATTCAAAAGGGAGGATTAATAAGAAAAATAGAGAAAAGGAAGAAAAAAAAACACAGAATCTTACAACGGAATGACAAATTATAATAATCAAATAAATAGTTCATGAAGATGTTTTACAAATAATATTTGATTACACTTTTACAATACAAATTAGAGTTATACATACACTT
Organism: Allium fistulosum; assembly: GCA_030737815.1. Classification (NCBI taxonomy): domain Eukaryota; kingdom Viridiplantae; phylum Streptophyta; class Magnoliopsida; order Asparagales; family Amaryllidaceae; genus Allium; species Allium fistulosum. Next base: position 247,960,659 of record CM060906.1, on the reverse strand, counting down.
GGAATAAATAAATAATGCAGCGGAACCACATGATGAAGTGGAATAAATATAATAAATAGTAATAATATATTATATCTTCGTCCTCCAAAAATAAGGTCTTCAACGCTGAAATGCTCAGGCTGACTCGAGCGTAATGAAAAGACAAAACACTCGAGTCAAAACTAAAAGGTCGTATGTAAGTTAATTAAAAATAAGTAAATATGAGTGTAACGGCTTCAGAGATGTTTACGAGATTTTACATCTCCTATCCAGTGTATAACGTACGTGCAATAACTTAAGAGATGTTCGGGATTAGCATCTCCTAAGGATCCGTTAAACTATTTACTATTTAGTAATATACGCTATTATAATATTTCTATAGTAAAATAAAGTATTAAAATAGTGTTAAGGCATTACCTATATCCCCTTTAACACATTTTTATATAAATATCATAGTCTATACAGATACTGTAAGCTCCACCAAACCGGTGGGATACTCAATGAGCGCTCCATAAGTACGATACAAACCAAAGTCGTAGTGGGCTCGATAAGGCATATGATAGGGCACGCGGGGTAATACCCAGGGTAGGATACTGCCATTTTGCAGAACTAGGCTGGTGGTAATGCATAGCAGCTACTACCGCCCACATCGGAACACACTCCCATAATCAAATCGAAGGTAGAAACAAAATCAATCACAAAGTAACAAATTTGGTATCGAAGAAGCATGTTCGGTCGGAGGAGCGACCTCACTTGGCCCGGGTATAGCTCCTATTGTGACGCCCCACCTCTATACCCACGCTAGCCAAGAACACTACGTGGTAATGCCGTCAACTAGCATGGAGAATAAGGCTGTTGAGGAGCGACCATCCGTGTAATTGCTTTGTGCGAGCGCCGATATGTCAGATAGTATAACATGCATTTTTATTTCAAGAGGAAATCCGACATACCGACACAAACTCAAAGCTACCACACAGTGGCTATAATATCTTCGGAAACAAATATAGAAATAAACGTAACACAAATCAGTCACAAACAATTCATATCACAAAGGCGGAAATAGATATGAATATAACACATGAAAGTGTACATCAGAGTAGTGGTCAAATAAGATCCACAATAACACAAAAGAAAAGATACAAGTGCGAGACAATAGAATATGTATACATCAAGGAGTCTAATCTCAAATGTATACAACAAAAACTACTAAACTAGAGTAGTTAGCCAAAAGTCGGATGATGGTTGCAGATAGGAAGTCATGAGGAAGCACCTGTAAAATCTCAATCTGACTCGAGTATTATTTAAGAAGAAAATAATAAACGGATCAGTCTAACTATAATTATCAGATAAAATGAGATATAAGAAGAGATATGACAAAAACGTATGATAACCATAAAGCCATACTATGATAAGTATCTAATCGAAAATCAATCCAGAGATTAATCAAATATCACAAGAATCTTCTCAAAGATTAAAAAGAATGTCATATTCTTAATTTAATTCACCAAGCCACAATAAATGACATACATATCAATGCCCATCGTAAATGCTGGTGAAACTTAAATTCCAAAAATCAATATCCAAAAATCAAATAATCCGAAGCAACGACGTCGTACAGCGTAACGTCCGATGATCCAGAGACAAAATAAATAGGAACATCGACGTCGTACAGCGTAACGTCCGATGAACCAAAGCACAATAAAAAGGAACAACGATGTCGTACAGCGTAACATGCGATGAACCAACACGTAGTAAAATGGAACAACGACGTCGTACAACGTAACGTCCGATGAACCGAAGTAAAATAAAAAGAAACAACGATGTCGTATAGCGTAACATCCAATGAACCAACACATAGGAAAATGAAACAACGACATCGTACAGCGTTACGTCCGATGAACCGAAGCAAAATAAAAAGGAACAACGATGTCGTACAGCGTAACATCCGATGAACCAACACATAGGAAAATGGAACAACGAGGTCGTACAACGTAACGTCCGATGAACCAACACATAGTAAAATGGAACAACGACGTCGTACAGCGTAACGTCCGTTGAACCAAATCACGATAAAACGGAACAACGACGTCGTACAGCGTAACGTCTGATGAACCGAATCAAAGAGACATCGCACATTGCTAGTCTAAACCATAAAATGATCGTCATCGATCATCAAGAAGTGTCGATTACACTAAGCTAGTAAATATAAGAGTTTAGCTTCATGTCCCATAACCACTTGCTTAACTCAAATATTTACGAATAGATTGTGGGTCTCCACTAGAAAATTGTCACAAGAGTTTTAATCGAACAAGTCATCAATTAACCGACGAAGTAAACGCAAGCGTTTCATACCACTTGTTTTGCTAAGCCGTTTAATTATATTTTCTCATACGAATGAGGTAAAGGTTTGTATATACTAATGGATTGGAAAACAGTTTTATAAACGAGTTTGATATTGTAAATAGAGTTGAAATCGTTTTGATGAAGAAGTTTTGATATTTAATACTAGTATAGAAAACCTTTATATTTTGAAGTGACAAATCATAGAAGTGATTGTAGAAACAATCAATCATAAAAATTCACATTCGAAGACGTGAATAAAATCCAAAGAAATCGATATCAAATCCATCAAAATGGATATTTCCAATAACTCCCAAAGAAAAGAAGTCATCAAAGTCGGTAATAAATGATAACAACAAAAGGGAAACCACACGAATCGATTAAAGTTGGAAATCACACAAAATAGGCGAAATAGGCAAACAACATCAGGTCGGTCGGCCGGCTTCAGGGCTCGGTCGACCGGACCCTGTTCTGAAAAATAGTTCGGGAAGCAGGTCGGTCGACTGAGCTCTGCAGCCGGTCGACCAAACCCAAACAGAGAAGTGCTTAGCACTTTTGGAAGCAGGTCGGTCGACTGACTACAGAGCTCGGTCGACCGGACCTGTTTCTAGCACTGCCCAACTTATCAGGTTCATTGGCCGAATCTCGACCAAATGGCATTTTCGCGAGCAACGACACTAAGGATTTAAGCCTAACGACAACCCGGCCTTATAAGCTCTTCAATGCATCACAAAAATCATGATCAAAGATCAAAGTTTGGATTTTTAAAGAATTGAACTCAAAACACTAAAAATTGGAATATTCACCAAATCAATCCAAACCAAGTGCAATTGCACAAGAATAAGTGTTAGGAATTCATACCTAACAATCGAAGATAAATATAGTTTAAGATGTGAGATAAAAATCTCACCTTTGAACCCAAATCAATGAAGAAGAAGCTCGAAAGCAATGGCAAGGGCAATCACTCCTCAATTCCAACTCAACAAGCTTGAATCAAAGCTTTAAAGAAGGACATTCCCAAAGTTAGGTTTAGGAATAAACTGAAATTGAAGAGAAGAAGAAGATAGAGAAGATGAAGAGGAGGCTTACCAATGGGTTTTTTTTGAATTTGGAGCTAGAAGTTGGAGTTTGCAAGAGGGACTAGGGCTAGGAGTTTCTAATTCCCTTTCTCTTCCCCCATTTTCAATTTTGCTTGAGTGTTTGGAGAATAAGAGTGAAGTGAAGAGGAGAGGTGGACTGAGCTAGGGTAATAAGTTAGCTAGTGGGATGAACCAAAACCCAAAACCCAATAGAAAAAGTAGCAAAATTCGACTTCCTCCAAACATACCAAAGTTTATACTCAAAAAGGTCGCAAACGGCATTTTGAACTCAATGGAAGTGGTCTCGAGTCTTAATTCGACTGTTTGCAAAAAGTAGATTTTCGGACAAACATCCGACGAATGATGAAATATTTTAATAAAATATTTAAATATAAAATCGACAAATATGCGGGTTGTTACAGACTACCCTCCTTAAAGAAATTGCGTCCTCGCAATACTTAAGAAGAAAATAAAGAGTAACAACCATAGAAGCATATCAACACAAAAGAAAATTTGAAATAAGAAGTTCACCATAAAGAGCACGAAAGAGTAAACTCGGATGAGTTCGCTCAATGAATTCTCTAGATTTCCCAAGAGCAATCCTTGGGATTTGAGAACCATAGAACTTTCACAAGAAGAACATCTTTATTTCGAAGGTGCTCAACCTCCGAAGCAATGATGCGAATTAAATGTTGCTCAAAAGTCAAATAGGCGAAACTTCAATTTCCACAATAACTCCGGGCTCAAGAATAAAATTGGAATCATAAGGCATTTCCGTAGTTGGAAGACGTGGGAAAACATCATGGATAGCAGAAAATTGAGCCGGTGCAACGGCGTAGTACAGTAACGGTATGCCAGAGAAACGAGAAACTCGAATAATTTGGAACAACGGCATAGTACAATAACGGTACCCCAGATGAACCAAAGCTCAAATAATTCAGAACATCGACGTAGTGCAAACGGTACGTCAAATGAACCGAACACCATAAAAGAACATCGAACGCTAGTCCATTAAAGAAATTAGATATAGCTCAATAAAACGAAGTATATCAAAATGTCCGATGGACTTGATAAAAAGATAATTCCATTCAGACATCATCAAAGAATCAACCACTTGTTGTTTACAACAAAGTGCATTGGCAACACGGTTCCTCTTACCGGGAATATACAAAGAATATTAAGATCATAAGATGCAAGGAACTCGATCCAATATTAAGTTCCTTATGAGAAAATAAATATTCCAAAGATTTATGATTGAGGCGGAGAACAAATTTCTCCCTAAAAAAATGATGATGCCAAACTCTTAAAAGCGAAATCGATAGCCACGAGCACTAGATCATGAGTGGCATATCTAGTCTCAATAGGCATTAATGATTTAGAAGCACAAGTGATAGCACGTTCTCTTTTGCAAGAGAACGGCATCCAAACCAATATGATTAGCATTGGTACAAAAGATAAAGTCTTGGTTCCCATCGGGAATCACAAGAATAAAAGTATCGGAAAAGGGTTCTTTTAAAATTCCTCTTTCCTGAAAAGGTAAAACTTTCAAAATTGCATTTATCTTAATGTAATAATCTTTCTAAAAAAATTTACATTTTACAAATCAATCTATCGTGTTTGACTGTCTCATCAAAGCATTTAGGAGATTCTTATCGATAACGTTGATCAAGCGCATCGACCAGAATTCTTAAAGCACTCAATGGGAAATACAATCACAAAATCGTTTTCTATATGATGAACATATTTCTTAAAAACCTTTAAGAATATTCTTTGCTCATTTAAGAGCGAAAATCAAATTGTGCTTATAAATAAATCTTATGAAAAAGATTTGCAAAATTTTAAATTGCTATTTTCATCCAAAATCAATATATACAAGAATGGAGTCATCGAGATTGTAGAATACTCGATTCATAAAATAGATTAAATAAGCTGGACAAACAGAATGACATAATAAGTCATTCATAAGTTTCACAACGAGTGCGGAATGCGGTAAATGAAATGCTAACTCCCGCAACTCATAGCAAATGAAAATCGGTGGCAAGGTCGAGCTAAAAAGACCTTATCACTACTCAAAATATTGCTTAGGTGATAACCCTAAGACAAACTCAAAAATACCGGAAAAATTCTCAAACTACATAAATGAGAGAAATGACACTTTCCTCATCATGTGAGCTGAAAGAATAAAATGATGCCATCAAATGGGGATCAAAATCACAAAGGAATAACAGAAATCTGCTTAACAGATTGAAAATGTCAAAGATGAATAGCCCACATAGGATAAAGGATATGGCTTCATTATAATTAAGCCAATCCTTACAAAAGTCAATTCCGAAGCATAAGTAAAAATCGGCTCGGAAAGAAAAATCACATAAAATAATTTCGACGTAAATAAAAAGCAAATTGAGTATTGCAGATCCACCAATTCGGATTCGCAATCCTCAAAGAAGTCATCAAGCCCAGAAATGTTTTAAAGAAAAAAAAAGAATCACAAGTTCCTTTGATATAAAAATAATGAGATGAAACCCATATCACAAAGAACTCGAATAAGATAATCTCAAAAGAAATATCGTCAAAGATAGAAGGAGAATTACCTTAACCAAGAGAAGTGTCACTGGGGGCTTGAACAACATTTAGCTCTCCCTTTCTCCTACTTTTAAGAATGGGACATGAAGATATAAGATGACCCGAACTTTTGCAATAACGACAGAAAAATGGTTTCGGGCACTCATTTGCATAGTGGTCCGTAAGGCCATAATTGTAGCATCGTCCATGACTAGAGGTAGGAGTCTTTGCTACCGAAGATTCTTGCTTCCCTTTCTTGTCGGGAATTGGATTAGGGCCTTTGAACTTAATAGGCCTTTTCATGTTGTTGTTGAAGTTTTGTTTAGCACCCACAACTTCAACATCACACTCTCTATCGGCCTCTTCAAGACGAAGAGCGATATCAATAAGCTGATCAAATGAAACCTCGAGTTTCAGGAGTAATGGCTTCTTAAGATTCTTATTCAAGCCATAGACAAATATCTGGTTCTTCTTCAACGGGGTGTTAATGTATTCAACCCCGTATTTAGAAAGAGATTCGAAAGATGCGACGTAGTCCGTCACAGAAGACTCATCTAGAAAAAGGTCGATAAAACGCTGGGCCAAAGTTACTTTTTCAGCCTCCGGCACAAATTTCAATTCGAATCTTTCCCGGAATTGCTCCCAAGTGAGATCCGCTTCAACGATTTCAGAAATAAGAAGCTCATACCAATCCAATGCTCTTTCTTGGAGCATGCTAGAAGCCACTTGGACTCGGTGGAGATCAACAAGATTCATGCGAGAAAAGATGTGGTCGCATGATCTAAGCCAAGCTTGAATTTCGATGACACTCTCGGATCCCCGGAATGGCCTTCCACCCAAATCGGTATAATCTCTACACAAATGTGCAAACCCGGATCTAGGATGATTAGGCTCTGGAATGGGTCCGATAGCATGAGCATTCTTAACAAGATCTAGAAGCTGCTGGGCAGACATGAATACTCCCTCCTTAAAGAGTAGCACTGGATTGACCGGCGCTGGGACGGCCAGGTCTAACCATTTCTTTTCTTTAAGAAAGAAAGAAAAGAGAAAAAGGTTAATCTCAGAATGAATATCAAACAAACTTGATTGATATAACAAGGAATTATAAAAATGAAATAGGATACAACGGTACAAAGACCCGAATCAAATCCTATGGCACGACTCATAAGAAGGACTTAGGACAATGATCCTTGTTAGACTATTCTATATAGTTCCGAAGTTTGGCTCTGATACCAAGCGGTGACACCCCACCTCCATACCCACGCTAGCCAAGGACACTACGTGGTAATGCCATCAACTAGCACGGAGAATAAGGCTGTTGAGGAGCGACCATCCGTGTAATTGCTTTGTGCGAGCGCCGATATGTCAGATAATATAACATGCATTTTTATTTCAAGAGGAAATCCGACATACCGACACAAACTCAAAGTTACCACACAGTGGCTATAATATCTTCGGAAACAAATATAGAAATAAACGTAACACAAATCAGTCACAAACAATTCATATCACAAAGGCGGAAATAGATATGAATATAACACATGAAAGTGTACATCAGAGTAGTGGTCAAATAAGATCCACAATAACACAAAAGAATAGATACAAGTGCGAGACAATAGAATATGTATGCATCAAGGAGTCTAATCTCAAATGTATACAACAAAAACTACTAAACTAGAGTAGTTAGCCAAAAGTCGGATGATGGTTCCAGATAGGAAGTCATGAGGAAGCACCTGTAAAATCTCAGTCTGACCCGAGTATTATTTAAGAAGAAAATAATAAACGGATCAGTCTAACTATAATTATCAGATAAAATGAGATATAAGAAGAGATATGACAAAAACGTATGATAACCATAAAGCCATACTATGATAAGTATCTAATCGAAAATCAATCCAGAGATTAATCAATATCACAAGAATCTTCTCAAAGATTAAAAAGAATGTCATATTCTTAATTTAATTCACCAAGCCATAATAAATGACATACATATCAATGCCCATCGTAAATGCTGGTGAAACATAAATTCCAGAAATCAAAATCCAGAAATCAAATAATCCGAAGCAACGACGTCGTACAGCGTAACGTCCGATGATCCAGAGACAAAATAAATAGGAACATCGACGTCGTACAGTGTAACGTCCGATAAACCAAAGCACAATAAAAAGGAACAACGATGTCGTACAGCGTAACATCCGATGAACCAACACGTAGTAAAATGGAACAACGACGTCGTACAGCGTAACGTCCGATGAACCGAAGTAAAATAAAAAGGAACAACGATGTCATACAGCGTAACATCCGATGAACCAACACATAGGAAAATGAAACAACGACGTCGTACAGCGTAACGTCCGATGAACCAAAGCAAAATAAAAAGGAACAACGATGTCGTACAGCGTAACATTCGATGAACCAACACATAGGAAAATGGAACAACGACGTCGTACATCGTAACGTCCGATGAACCAACACGTAGTAAAATGGAACAACGACATCGTACAACGTAACGTCCGATGAACCAAATCACGATAAAACGGAACAACGACGTCGTACAGCGTAACGTCTGATGAACCCAATCAAAGAGACATCGCACATTGCTAGTCTAAACCATAAAATGATCGTCATCGATCATCAAGAAGTGTCGATTACACTAAGCTAGTAAATATAAGAGTTTAGCTTCATGTCCCATAACCACTTGCTTAACTCAAATATTTACGAACAGATTGTAGGACTCCACTAGAAAATTGTCACAAGAGTTTTAATCGAACAAGTCCATCAATTAACCGACGAAGTAAACGCAAGCGTTTCATACCACTTGTTTTGCTAAGCCGTTTAATTATATTTTCTCATACGAATGAGGTAAAGGTTTGTATGTACTAATAGATTGGAAAACAGTTTTATAAACGAGTTTGATATTGTAAATAGAGTTGAAATCGTTTTGATGAAGAAGTTTTGATATTTAATACTAGTATAGAAAACCTTTATATTTTGAAGTGACAAATCATAGAAGTGATTGTAGAAACAATCAATCATAAAAATTCACATTCGAAGACATGAATAAAATCCAAAGAAATCGATATCAAATCCATCAAAATGGATATTTCCAATAACTCCCAAAGAAAAGAAGTCATCAAAGTCGGTAATAAATGATAACAACAAAAGGGAAACCACACGAATCGATTAAAGTTGGAAATCACACAAAATAGGCGAAATAGGCAAACAGCATCAGGTCGGTCGGCCGGCTTCAGGGCTCGGTCGACCGGACCCTGTTCTGAAAAATAGTTCGGGAAGCAGGTCGGTCGACTGAGCTCTGCAGCCGGTCGACCAAACCCAAACAGAGAAGTGCTTAGCACTTTTGGAAGCAGGTCGGTCGACTGACTACAGAGCTCGGTCGACCGGACCTGTTTCCAGCACTGCCCAACTTTTCAGGTTCATTGGCCGAATCTCGACCAAATGGCATTTTCGCGAGCAACGACACTAAGGATTTAAGCCTAACGGCAACCCGGCCTTATAAGCTCTTCAATGCATCACAAAAATCATGATCAAAGATCAAAGTTTGGATTTTTAAAGAATTGAAGTCAAAACACTAAAAATTGGAATATTCACCAAATCAATCCAAACCAAGTGCAATTGCACAAGAATAAGTGTTAGGAATTCATACCTAACAATCGAAGATAAATATAGTTTAAGATGTGAGATAAAAATCTCACCTTTGAACCCAAATCAATGAAGAAGAAGCTCGAAAGCAATGGCAAGGGCAATCACTCCTCAATTCCAACTCAACAAGCTTGAATCAAAGCTTTAAAGAAGGACATTCCCAAAGTTAGGTTTAGGAATAAACTGAAATTGATGAGAAGAAGAAGATAAAGAAGATGAAGAGGAGGCTTACCAATGGGTTCTTTTTGAATTTGGAGCTAGAAGTTGGAGTTTGCAAGAGGGACTAGGGCTAGGAGTTTCTAATTCCCTTTCTCTTCCCCCATTTTCAGTTTTGCTTGAGTGTTTGGAGAATAAGAGTGAAGTGAAGAGGAGAGGTGGACTGAGCTAGGGTAATAAGTTAGCTAGTGGGCTGAACCAAAACCCAAAACCCAATAGAAAAAGTAGCTAAATTCGACTTCCTCCAAACATACCAAAGTTTATACTCAAAAAGGTCGCAAACGGCATTTTGAACTCAATGGAAGTGGTCTCGAGTCTTAATTCGACTGTTTGCAAAAATTAGATTTTCGGACAAACATCTGACGAATGATGAAATATTTTAATAAAATATTTAAATATAAAATCGACAAATATGCGGGTTGTTACACCTATTTTAGTCATATTAAGCTGACCCGAGGGGGTCAGGGCTGCTTTCATCCCTCATACAGTATCATTTGCCAAACCATCCTACTTCATTTTGGATTCTCCACCACGTGCACAGTCTTTAAAGTGGTTTTCGGTATTGGTAGAGAATATGGCAATATCCGATCCCGATCTCTTTAACAACCAAATGATTACCTCACACCAGTTGTTCTTTTACATTTCCAAAATTGATTCATAATTGATATCAAAATATCATATTCACTTAAAAATCATATCACTTTCGAAATCACATTCATTTTCAAAATTACAACCACCAAATAGGTTAAACCATCATATCAAAGTATTCACATTTAAATCAATTAAATCAAGGTAAATGAAATTGAAATGGATAGAAAAGAATATCAAATTGGTTTTAATATTTAATATGGATTCGAGCTAACAATAGAATTCGACTTAAGAGAAAAACGAATTAAATATGGATTGTAATGAAATAAATTGTGGGATGTTAACGTTAAAATATGAACGCTAACACCCGGTGTGTGTAATAAGATCGTGAAAGCACCACCCGTGTGACGGGAACAGAAATCAAGCAGGAAAATAGCAAAAATGCAGTAAAAGACAGCAATCTATAGTGGTTCGGCTTGAGATTTAGCCTACATCCACTTTGAATCTCTTTATTATTGAATTTGGTTACAAATCGATACAAATCTCTTCAGGAAACAGTACAATTCGATCACAAGAAACAATCTTGACTACTAGCTCAATCTTCGACGGTGAAACTCGATGAATCCATGTCGGATGTAAGGAATTTCTCTCGAAGCTTGTTGTAGTGTCGCGAATGCTTGAAGGATCCTTGATTGCTGAATGAATGGAGAGTTCGACGGAGTAATAGCACTGTAGAAATGATTTGCCAAAAGTCCTTTTCATGTTGGAAGTGGTGGCCTATTTATAGGAGCAGATTTCTGAGCTCTCGGTTTGGCCAAGTCATGAGTCGTGACCGACTCATGGTAAGTCGTAACTCGTATTCGACTTAAGATGTCTCGTGGGCGCCATATTTGGTCCATCTTGTGGCTCAGTTGGAAGACAAGTGCTAAGTCGTAGTCGACTCATCGGATCAAAGTAGCACAGGCAAGGGCTTTGGATTCCAGCTTGATAGCCTTTAAGTCGTAAGCCTGATGAGTCGTAAGACCTCATGAGTCGTAAGTCTCCATGAGTCGTAAATCTGATGAGTCGTAAGACTGATGAGTCGTAAGACCTCATGAGTCGTAAATCTGATGAGTCGTAAGACTGATGAGTCGTTAGACCTCCTGAGTCGTAAATCTGATGAGTCGTAAGACTGATGAGTCGTACGACCTCCTGAGTCGTAAATCTGATGAGTCGTAAGACCTCCTGAGTCGTAAATCTGATGAGTCGTAAGACTGATGAGTCGTAAGACCTCCTGAGTCGTAAATCTGGTGAGTCGTAAGACCTCCTGAGTCGTAAATCTTCTTGACTCGTTGAACCGCCTGGACAATGAGTCGTAGATGGCTTAACCCATTGAGTCGTGTAACTATCTTGAGTCGCGCAACCCTTAAGTCGTAGCAGACTCAACTCGTTGGTCCCTTCACCATCTAGGTCGTTAGCTTCTTATCTCGTAAGACCATGAGTCGTGCGGGTCTTATCTCGTAATGCCATGAGTCGAAGAAACTTAAGGGTTAACATTTGCCCCTCGAAGTACACGCCTAAGTCGTAGGTCGTGTGCTTCGACTCATCTTAACTCGTGTACGCCTCTTCGTGTTCCACTGCCCAACGGTATAAAATGCTTGAGTCGTTCCTTCTACCCATCACCTATCTCCCGAGTCGTATCCGCCATTAACATTCCTCCGAGCTTTCTCAAGGCGATTTCTTCCTTTTTTATCAATCAACCAACTCGATTCTCGATTCTTCATTGCGTAAGTGTTTCTGATCCATCCTCGACCTTTAATCATCATTGATTCGTGAATTCTCCCCCCTATACCTAATCCATCCCCTCGTGCAATGCTTTGTCGCGAATTCCACTGTGCCGGTAGTTCGTGAGCCTGATTTTGCTTGATTTCGTCTTTAGATGAATGGGGCGATGGAGATATAGGGTTACTGTGCTTCAGGTTTTAATTGATTAGGTTGGCGAGGCTTTGGCGATCTGAACTTAGCTCTTTGGATGGCTCAATGGTGTCGTGGAATCAGGATGGGGATCGCAATTTGATGGAGAGGTTATCGGGTTTGGAGGGTAATGGGTTAGAAGAAAAGTCAATGGGCTCACACGAATGAGACGCTAGCATGGCCATGGTTTAGCAGTTTTGTACGACCCACGACTCAAGCCTCTTAGGACATAGCTCTTGAGTCGTAGACGACTCAGGACTAGGATTGTATACCGCTTTGGACTGGAGCCTTTTCTATTTTCACATGACTTAAGACCTGAAGTACGACAGACTTGCCTTGTAACCCTTAAGTCGTAGACGAGTCAGAACATAAGTCGTGGACGAGTCAATACGTAAGTCGTTGGCGACTCATGACTTAGGCTTTGAATGAACTTTGAACTGCTGCATTTTGAACTGCTGAACTATGAACTGCTGCATTTTCCCACAGATCACTCTAACTTGCAAACTAATAACCTGTCTAATACAATATCCACAAAGAAATTGGGACGAATATACTGTCACCGACTGCCCATATCAAATGACAGATTAGTTAATAACAGATAATCAACATAAACAGATTGTGTGTATGAAGTGCTTTAAATCAACAAGTTCAAGCAAAGTATTAAAACAACGTTGAAATAGTCAACTGAAAATGTCCGGTTTGCATTTAATACCGTACCTGAACTTTTAAATTAACAAGTCCTGAAATTTGATAATCGATCAGTTACCGACTAGCTTAATTCCAGTTTGTATTTATTTGTTATCTTTGTTAATTTTGCACAACACTTCACACTATTTAGGAAACGTGCACCTTCATATTTGAATATCCAGTTGCTTGTGTAGAATGGCTTCTCAACAAGGAGATGTAACAGTTTGGACCGGAGAGTCCATTCTCATTCCAGCTCCTTTAGTCAACCCCCTAGAGAGAGCCCCTTCCACTTTGTTGTACAAAACTTTTCGGCAATTGTGTACTCAATTTGGCATTGCTGACTGAGGATGACGCTATCCTTCCTGAGAAGAACAACACTGCTGATGTAGCACCTCCTGGCTTTGTGGCGGTCAACCGACAAATGTGCTCGAGCGGAGCCATTCCTCCTTTCAACAATTTTCTTCAACATCTTCTCCGTCAACTGGCAATCGCTCCATTCCAATTACACCCCAATGGTTATGCTGTTCTAATGGGGCTATGCGTACTATTTGGCAGAACGCTTGACCGTCTTCCCAGTGTTGACGAAATCTGTTATCTATGCTCTTTTGTCAGAATCAAAGATCATCCTTCGATCATTGTTATAAGAAGTGCCAGGAATCGCAAATTGGTTGTCGGCCTCCCTGATATGGCTCATGGGTTTTTGACTCAATATTTTTACGTTCGCTGTCCCCCTGGGTTTTACGCCGTGTGGAGAGAAGGAAGTAAGAATGCCTATCCTTTCTTCTCCTTATTCTTTGAGTATTTTGCAGTCCGAATCACTAAGTGTTAACTTTGCTTTCTCATTTCAGCGCTCCTTTCTCCCTCTAGGGACCCTAGTCATAAGCAAACTCTGGGAAGACTCATGGCTGTCCCAGTTGAAGAACGGGATGCGAAATTTCTGTTGAAAGATGAGTTTCTTCACCAGTTTGGACTTTTACATCCTTCTAGATCAACTCAGATCCATGAAATCTCTAGCTCCGATGCGGAAACGTTAGCTGCTTCGGACTCTCAAGCAGAGACCTCGAATGCCCCAGCTTCTGTAGAAGAAATTGCATCAGAAGCACCCGTTGTTGAAGCTGCTTTGATAAAATGTTCTGCATTCACCGATGTCGTAGGGTCAGTTAGCAAATCGGCACTTGCCCCAATTATTGAGGAAGAAGAAAATCCTCGAGTTTCCGAAAAATTAATTGATTCGGAAGTTGAAAAGGAGAGGTCTGCTGAATACCGTGGTGACGACACCTTTGACGGTTTGAGCGATATCATGATAACTTCTCAAGAGCTTTTTGGGGATAACAATCCAAAAGCAACTTCTCCCGTTGTCGAGGCGACTTCCACCTTTAAACAAACCCAGACGCCTACTACACCAGTCGTCTCTGTTTCCACACTAAAGCGTGGTCTGTAGTTTGACGCATGTAGCTTGCACGCCACACACACTTAGGATTTTTCAGCACTTATAAGCATTTATCCTCTTTCTCCTGAAATTTCTAAACTTTACTCCTTTTCTGCTTTCAGGTTCTCCAATGGGACGTACAGGTTCATATTATGACTCATTCAAGTACCGTGGAGGCCGCGGCTCCTATGATTTTAGGAAGTACCTTGATACCCCAAAAGAAACAGATGAAGAGAGGGCTCGAAGGAAAGCCCAGGAGAAGCGGGATTATGATCAGCGGCAAAGAAGGAAAGATGCCGAGCGATATGACTCTTCGCATAGAAGTGACTACTCTCATAAGCGGAAGTCTTACGATGATAAGGGAAAAACTCAGATTGCTGACGAACTGAGCAAGCGATCTAAACCGATTGACGCGTCTGAAATTTCTGAAAAGACTAATGCTCCCATTTCTTCCGATATTCTGGCCAGCTCTCCTCCTCTGAAGAAATCTGACATTCAGACTATCATTAACAGACCACAATATCAAGTCAAGGACGGCCCCCCAACACTTCAGAGCCGTTTTCCGAATTGGTGCCTAAAAGGGGTGCGCTTTGACTTGGACTTAGTTCCGATTGATAAGCAAGACATGCTTAGCAGTCTTGACGCAGTCAGGCTTAATATCGAGAGGATATCGCAGTGGCAGAAGCTTGTCGATGAACTCCAAAGGGTTAATCGTGCAAACCTTGAGGCGATGCTGACTATGGAAAACGACAAGGCAGAGTGGGACAAAATTTGCAAACAGCATAATGTCGAGATGGCAAGTATTGCTGATGGTTATGCAAAACTTGAGTCCGAGGTTAAAAGACTTAAGGAAGATCTTGCCTCTTCTTCTGCATCTCATACTCAAAAAGAAGACGTCTTTCAAAAACAAGTGCGGGATGCACATGCTGCACAGAGAGATGTCGAAATGAAGCTTTCCGCTGAACAGCATATTACTGAGAAATACCGCACAGAAAATGCCGATCTGCGGGAAAAAGTCACCTCCCAGAACATAGAGATTGAGTTACTAAAGTCTCGACTCGCTAAAGCTGAGGCAGAGCGTGATGAGGCTACCGCTGGCCGGGTTGCTGCCGTTGCCGAAAAGGAAGCGGCTGAGCAATCACATGAGGCGACGAAAGCAGACATCAGCTCTACCTTATTCGACTTTTATTTACACAGCGTTCTGGGTCGTGGGAGCCTCTCTTTTCTTGGTCCCAATTATGAAATTACATTGGCTGAAGTGTGGGAAGTCGCAATGGATATGCTTGGCGGGGCCGGCTATGATGAGTTGGAACTTGAGGAGCGCTATCTCGATGATGAGGCCCGTGCCGCTCTTGTTAAGGGGAAGGAGCAACTTGCCAAAGTACGAGCTGAATCAACGGGAGAAGAGCCTCCAAAAGAAGAAGCTCCTTTAACTGCCCCCGTTCATACTTCCACTTCAGCCGACGTTAATATTATGGATTCCAGCTCTCATTCTTTACATCTAGCTAAAGTTGCCCAAGAAACTGCAACTACTCCTGCTGAAGATGAGGCACTGGATGATATTGAAGCCGAGAAGTTTGAGGTTGATCTTGCAAAGCCAACTCCTCCAGGTAATTTTGGCGTCGTCTCGGGCCCAATGAACCAGTCATTTGACTTAGCCGAATTCGATGACCTTCTTACTTGTTACTTAAACTTTGGTGAACCGATGCCTTCTTTATTTTCGGGGGATGTTGATTTTAACTTCTTTTCTTCTACAGCGGAGGCACCAAGCACTGCACAAGCTTTCACTCCTTCGGTTGCCGTTCCTTCGTCTTCCCAAATTACTCCTCCTTCTGCTTCCCAACCGGGATCACAGGCAGAGAAAATCGAAGCTCTTCAAGGCTTGGATGATCCGGCTGCTTCACAGGAGCAGAAGGCGGAGGATCTTGAAGACATTGAGAAGACCCCGGAGCGGTCTCTTGATGACGATACGAAGCTTTCAACATTGCTTGCTACTCCGGGGAGCGAGTCTTCTTCAAAGAGGAAGGGGAAGCATGCCGTACGGAAGAAGAAGAATACTTCCGCTGAAGAGGAAGCAGTAGTTGATCTGGCCATACCTCTTTCTCCTTCTGCCCCTACCCGTTCACAACGACTTCAAAAGCTAATCATTAGGCCGGGAAAGGGCTCCAAAGGTGGTGAGAAGAAGGAATAATCAAGCTGGATTTTCTACTCATTATTTTTTCTCTTTGCATGTATTGACCGGGGATTGTGCGGGTACCGGTCCCCGCTTTTGCTTGTTCGAGATATCTGCACATGTAAAGAATTTTCATAGTACTAAATAAAACAATTATTTTACTTGTACAAACTCTTGTGTATGTGAGAATGCATTTGTTTTTTATTTTTAGTGTAGAACAAACGATTCTTTTCACTTGTACAAACTTTTTGTTTGTGTTTAAGAATGCATTTATTCCACAGCTTTTTCGCGTGATATTGTTATGTGCTTGTGGTATGTTGCTTGAATACTGCTTCTTATTGTTGTAGCTGTATCATATGATATTGCCCCTATACCACAAGTGTATTACAATATCTTGTCGCTTTTGGCGAGACCTGCGCTCTTATTTTCCATAGAATAACTATTCCGTCTTTGAGGGAATGATTATTCTTCTTAAAAGGAGCGTGTCTCATTTTCGGATAAGTTTTTTTTATGCTTCAACCTTCGGAGATGTTTACTTCATGTTTTTGAGAAGTGAATTCTCCTACGCGGTAAAGCGAATCTCAGAAGAAGATATTACTTAGCACTTCGATTTCTGAGGAAGAGTTTTTTAAGATGAACAAGTAGGTCTTCCTTAAGAACCGAAGTGTGCCTCTAAGGAGGGCTTTGTTTTGGTATTTTTGAGGAGTAGCATGTGGACTCCGAAGAGCAGCATTATGCTTTGTGGAGTATTGTTGTGCTCCCGGAGAGGTCTTGTTTTTCCGAAGAAGTCTTGATTTTGGTCTCCGAAGAGAAGCAATTTTTGTATTTCTACTCGAGTGAAGTGGGTCTCCGAAGAGAAGCATTTTGCACTTTTACCCTGGTGAAATGTGCCTCCGAAAAGGGCTTTTGCCTCCGAAGATGGCTTGTGCCTCCGAAGAGGGCTTATGCCTCCGAAGAGGGCTTGTGCCTCCGAAGAGGGCTTGTGCCTCCGAAAAGGGCTTTTGCCTCCGAAGATGGCTTGTGCCTCCGAAGAGGTCTTATGCCTCCGAGGAGGGCTTGTGCCTCCGAAGAGGGCTTATGCCTCCGAGGAGGGCTTGTGCCTCCGAAGAGGGCTTGTGCCTCCGAAAAGGGCTTGTGATTGCCTGGAAGTTACTTTCTCATGGTCAGAGGGGTCCACGGGGCGAACGCAAGTTGCTTGATTGGATGTTTGCTTGCACAAACGATCGCAATTAACTAACAAGGTGCCCCTTTGGTAGTCCCACCGATCTTTTTGATTAAGTAAAGCACTCCCATTTATTGGCGTGCCTCGTTAGAGGGCTTTGGTTGGTTGGTATGCCAGGTAGGTTGCGTCTCAGGGGCGAGTGGATCCACGGGACGGACATACGCTATCTGATCGGATGCATCACGACCAGTTAGCGAGGGTCTTGTTCCTTCCGATTGGGAAGGCGTCCCTTTAGTAGATCTCCCGGCCTTCCTGTTGAGAGGCATACCTCCCTTTGTCTGCTTC
This sequence comes from Allium fistulosum, assembly GCA_030737815.1. Classification (NCBI taxonomy): domain Eukaryota; kingdom Viridiplantae; phylum Streptophyta; class Magnoliopsida; order Asparagales; family Amaryllidaceae; genus Allium; species Allium fistulosum. Next base: position 247,942,486 of record CM060906.1, on the reverse strand, counting down.
TTTGTTTGCTCGGCAATTTTCTCTCATCATCTGCCCATTAGCAATCTCTTATTATCGTTTTCAAGCACATCTTCTTTCCTTTTACGAGTAAATTGCTTCATTCGAAGGAATGTACTTCACTGTCGAATGACTTCACGAGACAAACGCGAGTTATCCAGTTGGATGCCCGTTCATAATGACAATCTCAACTAGTGAACAAAGGTTTGTCCCAGTGAAGTCGCCAACTTTTTATGTGAAGTTTTCCTTGCACAGGATTTGAATTTGGAATTTTTGTCGCTTGGTTTTTGTGCAATAGCTGATTTATAGAGGTCGCTTAGCTTTGTGATGAGCAAGCCTTGTTATAATGTCCTGCAATTTTGAATCGATATTTTAGCGATACATTTAAAGTATTTACATATCTAAATAAAACAGGCATTATGAAATAGTAAAGAACACAAGATTTATAGTGGTTCGGCCAAGAATCGGGCCTACGTCCACTTTATAGTTTTCATTCATTTACACTGATTCACAATGTTTCACAATACAACTGATACATTCATCATCATTTTACAATTTTGAGCAGAGCTCTTTTCAAGTAAAATAAGGGCGCAAATGGTTGCTGTTCCAGGCTCTTGGAATTGAATCTCCTTCAACAGTTATGAGTTTGAAAGTGCCATCAAGAAGTTTATTGCCTATGACATATGGCCCTTTCCAGTTTGGCCCAAACACACCAGTTGCTGTCATGATCCTTTTCAGAACCAAGTCTCCGATTTCAAAGCTGCGTTGGCGAACTTTAGAGTTGAAATGCCTGGCTATTCTCTGCTGATGAGCTGAAACTCTGAGCCTAGCTTCTTCTCTTTTCTCATCAAGAAAATCAAGCGCTTCAAGTTGCAGTTTTTCATTTTCGGATTCATTGAAATGAACTCTTCTATGTGAAGGAACCTCTACTTCTACTGGAATCATTGCCTCAGATCCGTATGCCAGTAAAAATGGAGTGTGCCCAATCGCAGTTTTGTGAGTAGTTCTGTACGCCCATAGTGCTAATGGAAGCTTATCAACCCAACCACCTTTTGCTTTTTCAAGTTGCTTTTTGATAGTTGACTTGATGATCTTGTTAACTGCTTCCACTTGCCCATTTGCCTGCGGATGAGCCACTGCTGAGAAGCTTTTTCGAATTTTGAACCGTTTGCAAAAATCCTGGAATTCTTCACTTTCAAATTGAGTGCCGTTGTCGGTGATTATCTTCTGTGGCACACCATATCTGCAAATGATATTCTTCGTTACAAAATTTATCATCTTTTTAGAAGTGATGGTGGCCAAAGGTTCATCTTCGGCCCATTTGGTGAAATAATCAACGGCAACAATAGCATATTTAATTCCTGATTTAGCGATCGGTAAAGGTCCAATCAGGTCTATTCCCTAAATGGCAAATGGCCATGGGCTGACCATCTGTGTGAGTTCGGTGGAAGGCGATCTTGGGATTTTTGCAAATCTTTGGCATTTGTCGCACTTCCTGGAGTAAGCTGCAGCATCTCGATTAACATCCGGCCAGAAATACCCATATCGGAGAATTTTCTTTGTGAGTGTTTGACCACCTGAATGATCTCCACATTCTCCTCCGTGTACCTCTGCTAAAATTGTCTTAGCTTCTTCCTTGGTTACACATCGAAGTAAAGGCATTGAGAATCCCCGCCTGTACAACCGACCATCCTGAATTACATATCTTGATGCTTTTCTCAACAGCTTTAGATGTTCTTTGGAGTTCTCTGGTAATGAACCATTGAGCAGATACTCTTTGATTGGAGTCATCCATGATTCATGCTCTGGATACGTAGCCATAATCCAATCAACATCCATTTCATCAATGCTTGGAGCCGATAGAACTTCCATAGGAACTAATCCCAGTAACTGAGCTTCCCCGGAACTAGAATACTTTGCTAAAGAATCTGCCTACATATTTTCCTCCCGAGGTATGTGGCTTATTGAATAGTGATCAAAATCATTGAGAAGTTCGGAAGTTTTAGTCAAATATGCAGGCAAATTCCCTCCTTTGGCTTGAAATTCTTTCTTCACCTGGCAAACAATAAGCTGAGAATCACTGAAAATCTGTATCACTTTGATATTTAATTCCTTGGCGATTCTCAATCCGGCAATAAGGGCTTCATATTCTGCCTCATTGTTTGTCGAAGGAAATTCCAGTCTCAATTCATAACATAGTGATCGTCCTTCGGGAGTTTCGAGCACAACTCCTGCCCCAGAACAATAATCATTTCTCGAGCCATCAACATACAACTTCCACTGTATCGGAATGCAGTCAGTTGTTTCTTCCTTACTGTCACCTTTGTCAGTGGATTCTGCAATGAAATCTGCTAAAGCTTGTCCGTTAATTGCTCTTCGGGGATGGTAAGTGATGTCATATTGGCTAAGTTCTATGTTCCACTTCAAGAGACGACCCGAAGTTTCAGGACGATACAGGACTTGCTTCAAAGGTTGATCAGTCAGGACCTTGATAGGATGAGATTGAAAATAGGGCCTCAACTTCCTGGAAGCGATTAGCAGACAATAAGCAAGTTTTTCTATCTTTGAATAATTCATCTCAGCCCCAGTGAACCGTTTGCTGATGTAGTAGACTGGACGTTGTATTTTCATATCTTCTCGTACGAGTGCGGCACTTAAAGCAGGGGATGAAATTGCCAAATAGATGAAGAGGTCTTCACCATCACTAGGCTTGGAGAGGACCGGAGGAGTTCTCATATGATGAATCAGTTGATCGAAAGCATTCTGACATTCAGGAGTCCATTCGAAATTTTTCTTTCCTTTCTTTAGAGCATCAAAGAAGGGAATGCATTTGTCTGTGGCCTTGGAAATGAAGCGACTAAGAGCGGCAACCTTTCCATTGAGACTTTGCAGTTCTTTCTTTGTTCTAGGGGCTTTTACTTCTCTTAGAGCTGTGATTTGTGCAGGATTGGCCTCGATGCCCCTAGCGCTCACGATGAAACCCAGGAATTTCCCAGACTCTACTCCGAATGAACATTTCAATGGATTGAGCTTCATTCCGTACTTCCGAAGAATTGAGAACATCTCTGCCAAGTGATCCATGTGGTCTACTGCTTTCTTTGACTTTACTAACATATCATCGACATAGACTTCCATCGTTTTGCCAATCTGAGGCTTGAACACAGCGTTGACAAGTCTTTGGTATGTTGCCCCTGCATTCTTTAACCCGAATGGCATGACTTTGTAACAGTAGAGTCCCACATCTGTAATAAAGCTTGTGTCCTCCTGATCTGGTTCATTCATCATAATCTGATTGTATCCGAAATAGGCATCCATAAAAGATAACAACTCATGTCCAGCCGTCCCATCTACTAGTTGATCGATCCTAGGCAACGGGAAGCAGTCTTTGGGGCAAGCTTTGTTCAGATCTGAGAAATCAATGCATACTCTCCACTTTCCATTTGCCTTCTTAACCAGTACTGGATTTGAAACCCAATTTGGATAAGTGGATTCTTTGATGAAATTATTCTCTAAGAGGCGATCTACCTCTTCCTTTAAAGCTGCTGATCTTTCTGGACCTTGAGTTCTTCTTTCTGTTTTACTGGTGTGAATTTCGGATCGACATTCAGAGTGTGAACAGCAATTGTTGGAGAGATTCCGCACATATCAGCATGACACCAAGCGAACACGTCCAGATTTGCTTTTAGAAATGATATCAGTGTATTTTGAACTGTTGTACTTAGTTGCGAACCCACATTAAGTACTTTATTTGGGTCTTTGGAGTCGACAGGTATTGGTACCGTAACTTCCACAGGCACCACTCTATTTTCCTCTGCACTGGATTTTCTGTGGTCCATTTCTCGCCTTGCACCACTATGTTCACCAGTGCAGGGGCCACCCTGTATTTGCTATAAGGTTGGGTTTTTGATGCGGAGGGGAGCTGCCGCATCTTTACCCATCTCTCTCTTTCTGGCTTCTCGAAGCTCTATAAGATAACATTCACGTCCAGCATTTTGATCTCCCTTGATGACACCAACACCATTTTCTATAGGAAACTTCATAGTTAGGCACCACGGGGCCAAAATGGCCTTGAATGCAGCTAGAGCTGGCCTGCCTAGGAAAGCATTGTAGGCAGAAAATCCATCAACAATCACAAAGGTTTGTTTTCGAGCTACCCTTTTCTGCCCTTCACCAAGTTCCACGAACAAATCGACAGTTCCGATTGGTTGCTGTGGTTCCCCAGTGAAACCAACGATCTTTTGTGATGAAGCCTGAACGTCGGTCATTGGGATCTTCATCTGGTCAAATGTTTTCTTGAAGAGTATATTGCAGGAAGCACCGCAACCAATGAGTACTCGTCTTACTATTGCTGGCCCAATTCCTGCAGAGATAACTAAGGGATCTATGGTGGGAGCTTCAATACCAATAGAATCCCTAGCCTTGAACAAAATATCATTATCTGAAATCTTTTGCTGTTTTAGGGGTGCAGTATTTTCTATAGCAAAAACATCTTCTTCTGCCGGGATATACTTCAAAGCATGAGCATATTGTTCCATCTCACCCCAGCTTCTGCCTGCTGGGTGTGGGCCCCCTGAAATGACGTTGATAACGGGCCTCTCAGATTCTTGTGCCGCAGTACCTTTACTTGAGCCTGACGGCTGATTAGAGGGTTGTTGCCTCTGAGTAGACGAAGATGGATCACTTCTGTTTTTCTTGACATATTGTTGCAGCTTGTTTTCTCTCAATAATTCTTCAATTAAGCTCTTTAAGTGGCGACAGTCATTGGTATCATGACCGGGTTGGTTGTGAAAACGGCAGAACTTTCCATTTCTCATAGCGCCCTTTCCCGGTTTTATCTCAGCCGGTTTGGGATAATCCACAGCGTCTTTGGTGGCGAAGAAGATATTTTCCAGAGTGTCGGTCAATGGAGTGAAATCTGAGGGTTTGAAGAAGCGAGGTTTCTTTGTATCCTTTTGTTTCTTCCCCTCGTGATTTTCCCTTTTCTGACCTCCGGAATCTTTCTTTTCCGAAGCGGCAGTATTATTTTCCACATTTGTTGCCACCACCTTCATTGATGCTGGAAGATTTTCCAAGCGTATGAATTCATCAGCTTTCTTGTAAAATTTCTCGAGAGAATTTGGCTCTTTCATCTTCAGCCATTTTCCAAATTCGCTCTATTTGTCGATAGCACGCATCAAATAGGTCAAGATCATCCGTGGCTCTGCGTTATCAACTTCTGCCAGAGCTATATTGAAACGGTTCAGGAATGATTTAATAGGTTCTCCCAGATTCTGTTCAAGACTGGACAATGACATTATGTCCTTTGCCTTTGAAGCGTATAGCCTGAATTGCTCTTTGAACTTTCTAGTCAGATCGGAAAACTGATCTACTGATCGGACAGGAAGTTTGGTGAACCAGAGAAGTGCCACTCCTTCCAAATATACTGGGAAATACCGGCACTTGATTTCATCAGTTGCTCTCGCACCGGTCATGTGCCAGTCATACTTATACAAGAATTGGTTTGGATCACTTGTTCCCCGATAAGCAGGAATGGTGGGGGGAACAAATTTTCTAGGAAATTCAGCCTTTAGAATCTTCTCGGTAAACGGAGTCTTGCTTGGCGCGAAACCCCATTCACTCTCATCTTCACCTCTCTGCATGCTCTCTTTCATTATTTGCTTGATCATGCCAGAAAGATATTCCTCATTGTTCAAAGATTTTGCGGAGTAGACTTCTGCCATTTTCTCAGATGTTTGCCCGGGCAGATTTTCGTGGAAAATTGGCGATGGTCTAGATCCTTCAGCTCGGAGGGGTGCCCCTTCAGCAGCACCTGATACCCCCTGAGGAATATTCCTCCCTTCGGAGTTGCGAAGAGCATCAGCGGTGTTTTCTTCATTACCCACTGGTGTTTGGTTGGCACCAAGCAGAGCATTCAGTTTTTCCATCATCAGATTGTTTTGAGTCTCAATCTGTTGGTATAGTCCGGAAACAGCAGCATCTAGCTCCTCTCGCGTCACCCCGACGCTTGGAGCTGCTTGACTTGGTGAAGCAGAGGTGGCGGTATCATCATGAACATTTTCAGATCTGACAACCTTTCGTTTCCTTCCAGGAGCCATTATGTCTGATAGACTTCTGGTTTTGTAGGAAATCTTTTCAACAAACTTGTGTGAAGCAATGATGGATGGTAGCCTGAGTTGATGTTCTCAGTGAAAGCACCAAAATGTTAACGTTAAAATATGAACGCTAACACCCGGTGTGTGTAATAAGATCGTGAAAGCACCACCCGTGTGACGGGAACAGAAATCAAGCAGGAAAATAGCAAAAATGCAGTAAAAGACAGCAATCTATAGTGGTTCGGCTTGAGATTTAGCCTACATCCACTTTGAACCTCTTTATTATTGAATTTGGTTACAAATCGATACAAATCTCTTCAGGAAACAGTACAATTCGATCACAAGAAACAATCTTGACTACTAGCTCAATCTTCGATGGTGAAACTCGATGAATCCATGTCGGATGTAAGGAATTTCTCTCGAAGCTTGTTGTAGTGTCGCGAATGCTTGAAGGATCCTTGATTGCTGAATGAATGGAGAGTTCGACGGAGTAACAGCGCTGTAGAAATGATTTGCCAAAAGTCCTTTTCATGTTGGAAGTGGTGGCCTATTTATAGGAGCAGATTTCTGAGCTCTCGGTTTGGCCAAGTCATGAGTCGTGACCGACTCATGGTAAGTCGTAACTCGTATTCGACTTAAGATGTCTCATGGGCACCATATTTGGTCCATCTTGTGGCTCAGTTGGAAGACAAGTGCTAAGTCGTAATCGACTCATCGGATCAAAGTAGCACAGGCAAGGGCTTTGGATTCCAGCTTGATAGCCTTTAAGTCGTAAGCCTGATGAGTCGTAAGACTGATGAGTCGTAAGACCTCATGAGTCGTAAGTCTCCATGAGTCGTAAATCTGATGAGTCGTAAGACTGATGAGTCGTAAGACCTCATGAGTCGTAAGTCTCCATGAGTCGTAAATCTGATGAGTCGTAAGACTGATGAGTCGTAAGACCTCCTGAGTCGTAAATCTGATGAGTCGTAAGACTGATGAGTCGTAAGACCTCCTGAGTCGTAAATCTGATGAGTCGTAAGACTGATGAGTCGTAAGACCTCCTGAGTCGTAAATCTGATGAGTCGTAAGACTGATGAGTCGTAAGACCTCCTGATTCGTAAATCTGGTGAGTCGTAAGACCTCCTGAGTCGTAAATCTTCTTGACTCGTTGAACCGCCTGGACCATGAGTCATAGATGGCTTAACCCATTGAGTCATGTAACTATCTTGAGTCGCGCAACCCTTAAGTCGTAGCAGACTCAACTCGTTGGTCCCTTCACCATCTAGGTCGTTAGCTTCTTATCTCGTAAGACCATGAGTCGTGCGGGTCTTATCTCGTAATGCCATGAGTCGAAGAAACTTAAGGGTTAACATGGGATTAAATTGAATAGAGCAAAAATGAATTGGTTTGGAGTGAAATTTAATTTTAGTATGAATAATTCGAATATGGTTATGAAATGTTGGTTAAAAGAAATTGAAAGTTAAGTTAAAAATTGATATCGAATGGAATTATATATGGAACTTGAGTGGTAAAGCGATTTAATAACCATAAGATATGAATTCTGAATGAAATAAAATTTAAGTGAAAATTTGGATTGTAAATAGAAAATTTTGAATCGCTTATAAAAAATTGAAATAAATTGAATAAAAATATATTTAGGCATAAAATGGGAATATACTCGAGTATAGAATTGATGGAAATATGAAAAAAAATAGTTGTGTGACTTATGGATTTGAAAATCTGAATAAATAAGCCAAAATAAAAAGTGTTTGATATTTTGGAAACGGAATAAAAACCCAAACTTGAATTATAAAATAAATTTGAACTCAAGTAAATTGGTTGAAGTGATTTTTTTAAAATAAAAATCAGATATTGAATTATAAAGTGGAAATGAACTAATTAGATAATTAATTAGTTAATTGGATATAAAATGGATATTAACTGGGTTGAATAAATTTGGATTGTGAGTTAAAAATGGAATTTGGAAATGAAACTTGAGTTATAAATAAAATTCAACTTAGATGGTAAGCAAATTAAATAAAAATTGGAAATGTGTCGAGTAAAATGGAAATAGTTTGAAATGGTGATAACTCAAGTTATAAATAAATTCAATTGAAGCGTAAATTAATTGATATGGCTTGGGATATTAAATAAATGGATTGAGTATGGAATTAAAATTGAAGTGGGTTAAATGAATGAACTAATTAATTAATTAATTAGTAATTGAATTGGAATTCGATTTAATAGAAATCAATTTAAATAAAATGGATTTGAATATAAAGAGAGTAGATATGAATGGAATGCAACTGAATTGATTGAGAATCAATTTGAAATAGAATAAAATTAAATATAAATTGATTTGGAATCAGATAAAAATAGTTATAAACTTAAATGGTTATTCATTTAAATAAATAACGCCGAATTTGCATAGAAAAAACTGTTGTCCAACGCAAATGGGAAGTAAATAAGATTCTATGGATTAATAGAAGTGAATAAAATTGATTTGTAAATCAAGTTGAAATGGATATGAGTTGTGTGGTATAAAAATGAAGTGATGCAAGAATATTGAGTTCTAAATCATTCGGATTGAATGAAATGCTATATAAATCGATTTAAAATAAATAATTGAATGATGGAAGCCTTGTAATTGCTATAAAAGCATGTTATAACAGGTTTGTTTATGAATCTATGTGTTTATCCATTTAAATAAGTGAAATGTTATTGATTTTGATGTTTTTGGAACTTACGTGTTTAAATTGAGTAAGTATAGGTAACTGGAGCTGTTTTGCTTGACTTTGATTGCGCGAATTGCAAACTAAAAAATAAGCCGCTTGCTTAAAAACGCTAAAATAAGGTACGTTTTCGGATTAAATACAATAAATATATAAATATTGATATATATTTTGTTTTTCGACCATGTGGGTCGATGTATATATATTTATCTCTCTTGTCATATTGCAAAAGGCTCTCCGTACAAAAGAGACTCTGCCAAAAAATTTCAAAACTTTAGGGTGTTAGAAAAATTTTGAATTTTTTTATTAACGACAATTGGATTTCGAATTGTAATTGGAATAAAGGAATTTTGAATTAGAAATTGAAAACTAATTGTTTTGGTTGAAACTAAAAGATTTGAGAAGTGAAATATCGAATTTTCACTAAGTGGTTTTGGAAAAGTGAATGGGTTTAGGCATTCTTTCTGCCTTAGCAATTTCAAGGATGAAATTCTTTTAAGGGGGAAGGAATGTAACGACCCAGATTTTTCGTTATTCGATTTTGAATATTTAAATGGTTTTAAATATTGAATTTGAATTATAGATTGATTTTGAATATGAAATTTTTTTTGGTTTATTTATAAATAAATTCAAAATTTAAATATAGAAATTTATTGGATAATTTAATTATTGAAGTTTATTGGTTAAATTTTTGTACCTTTTATATTAATTATAATGGAGATAATAAAAGTTTTAAAATTAAATTTAAAGGTGATATGTTTAATTTTAAAAATGGTTTCTTCAAATTGACACTTAAAAATAGCCATCTGGGACACGGTCTCGGAATTCGACGAAACCTGTTCCATTGGATTCATAATAGTGTATTATTATCAAATTTTAAATTTTGTAGCATTTGGAGTTGTCGTTTGGTCGTACGAGATATAAACGCGTTGAAATTAATATCGAAGTTTAATATAATGATTGGGTCCAAAAAGCTAACTTCTCCATACGATCGAATTAGAACTCGAAACTTCTCACTTAAAATTTTTCTTTTGTATTGTTATGCCTTAAAGTGGTTGTTACTCTTTATTTTCTTCTTAAGTATTGCGAGGACGCAATTTCTTTAAGGAGGGGAGTCTGTAACAACCCGCATATTTTACGATTATATATTTAAAAGTTTTATTTAAATATAGCATCGTTAGTTGAATTAAAGTCCAAAATGTGACTTTTTGTAAACAGTCGAATTCGGACTCGAGACCACTTCCATTGAGTTTAAAACGACGTTTACAACTTGTTTAAGTATAAACATTGATATGTTTGGAGTTGATTAGGATTTTGGTATTTTCATTTGGGCTTTGGGTTGGATTCTAGCCCATTAACCCAATAAGCTAACCCAAACTCTTCTACCAAATACCCTAACTCCTCTCCCCTTCATTCATTCTACTCATAATAATTCCTAACACTCAAGCTAAATGAAAAATAAGGGAAAGAGAGGAGATAAGAAATTCCTAAGTCCTAGTTCTCTTAGGAAATTCAAGTTCCAAAATCAAGGAGAAGCTTAGGTAAGCATGCTCTTCATCTCCTCCATCTCAATTCCTCTTCAATTCTTAATTTTTCCTATAACCTAACTTAAGAAATTCATTGCGTGTGATCATAGATCAAAGGTTCTTGAAGTGAAGTTGAAAAGAGATTGACCTTGTTTTGTTTTAGAGCTTCTCATTCCTTGTTTTTGAGTTTAAAGGTGAGTTTTTGAACTCACATCTATGTCTGTAGCTTTCATTGTTGTTAGGTATGAATTCCTAACATTTATTTCATGTTCAATTGCTTTTGACTTGAATTGGTATGGTGAATTTTCCAATTTTGGTATTTTGAAGTCAAAATCTTTAAAGATCCTACCTTGGATGTTTGATGTGTTATTTGGGGTGTACCGAAGAGCCTATAAGGCTGGGTTGTCGCTTGGCATAAATCCCTAGCCTTCATCGCTCGCTCGATCGCTTTCGAGTTGATTTAGCCATCAATGGCCTAGGTAAATTTCTACCCAGCTCAGGCAACCACACGTCTGGTTGATATTTCCAAACGTCAGGTAGTGGCTTTTGAAAAAATAAATAAATAATAAAAATGAAAATAAAATTCCAGAGCCCAGGACCAGACGTCTGGTTGAAATTTCCAGACATTTGGGAGGCTTCAGGAAATAAAAAAAAGGAAAAAAATTATAAATTTCCAGAACCCAGGGTCAAACGTTTGGTTAAACCTACCAGACGTCTGGTTCTGTTATTTGTTGCCTATTTGCCTATTTTTGCCTGGATTTCCAATTTTTACCGATCTTTGACGATCCGAATAGTTATTGTCAATCAATACCGACTTTGATGATTTTTTTTGGATTTTTGGTGTTTCTATTTGATGGATTTAATATCGATTTTCATGGTTTGAATTCACGTCGTCGTATGTGGATTTTTGGTGATAGGTTGTTTTTACAATCATTTCTGTGATTTGTCACTTTAAAATACAAAGGTTTCTATACAGGTAGTAAATACTCAAACTCTTTCACAAAAAATGTTTTCAACATTACTTTTAATACAAACCTCGTTTTTAAAACCGTTTTCCAATCTATTAGTATATACAAACCTTTACCTCATTCGTATGAGAAATCTAATTAAACGACTTAGCAAAACAAGTGGTATGAAATGCTTGCTTTTACTTCGTCGTTAATTCTTGGACTTGTTCGATTGAAATCTCCTGACAATTTTCGAGTGGAAACCTACAATCTGTTCATAAATAATTAAGTTAGGCTAGTGGTTATGGGACACGAAGCATAACTCATTTATTTACTAGCTTAGTGTAATTTACACTTATTTTCGAGTGGAAGTCTACAATTTGTTCGTAAATATTTAAGTTAAGCCAGTAGTTATGGGACATGAAGCCTAACTCATTTATTTACTAGCATAGTGTAATTTACACTTATTGATCAACGATGATCATTTTCTGATTTAGACTAGCGATGTGCGATGTCTCTTTGTCTGCGTGGGGGACTATAACTCGTTCTGTAGAGCTTCGTCTCATTTTTATGGGCTAGCGACCCATAGTCTTTGAACCGTTTTATGGAGTTCAGTTCATCGGCCGTACCGTTGAACTACGTCGTTGTTTCGGCTTATTTGTGTTTCAGGTTCCTCAGGCATACCGGTTAACTACGTCATTGCACCGGCTCCATGGGTTAGCGACCCATGGGATAGCGTCTTGTTTGTGATACATGTGTTAGTGAGTTTTCATGCTCCCGTTTGTGATAGGCCTCCCCTTTTGTGTTTTCTAGATTTCTAATTATTGATTTCTAGAATTTGCGTTGCACCAATTTTTGTGATTTGCATTAATATGTTTTGCCGACATTTGAGGTTTATTCATCAAAACAGATGTGTAGTAAAACTACTACAGTAGTCTCCCCATTTTGAAACTCAAAAATGAACGTCGATGATGCGTGCACTCATCACCGAAATTATTTTCCAGCGATAGAGAGGGGAGTACAGAACTTATTTCCTTTAAAATTTCCTTTTTAAAACATTTCTTTCAAGTCATCTTGAAATATTTATATCAGAAAATACTTCTAAATAATATTATTATTATATTCCAAAATCATTCAAAAGAAGTTTTCAAACTCCCGGAACTTAAGCTCTCAAATTTCAATTTATATCCATTTTATTTGTAAATCCCATTTTACAATCAATATTTATAAAAATTCTACTCCTAACAAACAGCATGCTGCATCCAATTATATACATTTATAAAGATTATTCTTTTATATACACAAAATATAATACTAGGCGAAATTATTTCAATTACAAATATTTCAAAACAATATTGTGTCAGTCTGCCTATTAAGTGTTTAGAAATCCCTATTGATGCCATAGCGTCCTATGTACTGACCGTAATTTATAAATAAAAACAGAACAAATTAACACAATACAAAACATTTTATAACACTAACAAATACGCTCTCTCATATATATACACACTCAGTGACTCATTCTAGGGTATTACTACCCTATTCTATATGAGTCAGACCCCACAAAGCTAAGGTTATCGCTAAACCTCACTCTGATACCACTTGTAATGACTCGCCTTTTTGGACCGTTTAAATTGATGATAAACCACACATGTCAGACTCAAACCGTTCAAAATGGCAGATTGTAATGGGAAAAATAAGAAAAAAGCAGAGAAAGAAAGAAAACAAACACAGAATCTCACAGCGGAATGAAAAAATATAATAATCAAATAAATAGTTCATGAAGCTGTTTTACAAATAACATTTGATTATACTTTTACAATACATAATCAGAGTACATATAGCAATAATGAATAAATAATGCAGCGGAATAAATGAAATAAATAATAATAGTACAAATCTTCGTCTTCGTCCTCCAGAAAAGTAGTCTTCGGTACACTGAAAAGCTCAGACTGACATGAGCGAATTGAAAAGACAAAACACTCGATTCGGAACTAAAAGAGCTCGAGTTAAATTCAAATCCCTATAAATTTTCTTTTACCCATTCAATTTATTTAACTTTCACAAGTTAAATTCAATTTATACAATCCATTTTAATTAATTCACTAATTCCTTTTATCATCGCTATCACTTCATTTATTTATTCCATTTAACCTTGCTTAAGTTAAATTTTATCTATCTTTACTCAAGTTAAAATTTAATTCCGAAATCCAATTTCCATACTTTCCTTATTTAGAATCAATTTCAATTTATAAGTTTATAACTTATTTTCCGATGATCTCTAAATTATTTAAATAAGGATTCCAGAATTCAAACACCCGGCATTTTTTTTCAAATCATTTTGAAATCTCAAATATCCCGAAATCACACTTTTTACATTTTAAACCAAACCTGGTTTTTATCCAAAACAAATTCCCCTTGGAATTTGCAAAACAAAACTGGTTTGCCCAACAAATCTAAACAAATCAATTACGGTAGCAATCCGTCACTTAGAGTGTAACGACTCGTAAACTTTAATGGTTTTATAACGTAATTAACTAAAATTTTGCTTGAAATTAAATAATTTAATTTAACAATGAAAATTTGATATTTGAAATACGTCTATTTAGACATAGCAAATATCAGATTTTCATCCAATAATATGGAAGTTTATTTTGTTTTGGTGTAATTTTATTTAAATTTAAAATCAGTTAAATTGATGTAAATAAAATATTTTTGAAACCTGAATATTTTTATATACTAAAAAATGTTTATCATTTTCTGAGTGAGACGTCATAATTCGTTTCGCCAAATTTGGACTTCTCTTGCCCCGTTTATCTTATTTTCGACGAAATTGCAGCGGTTTAGCAGCGAAATATTGACTTTTGATAGGATGATTGTATCAGTCATATCTGTGTACCGTTCCGTTCGTATCGTCGCGCTGATCTCCGCGGTATATTCATTCCTGTGTTTCAGCATCCGGTACGTGGTGAAGTCGACAAAACGATTCACCGTATCGGTTCCGTATTTGAGCCTTTTGGGTTTCTATCACTCTTCGTTTATCTCCCGTTTAAACTAATAGACACTAACATTATAACATTTATATTTACTGAATTCAACACTTGACTTTCAATATTCCCACCAGTTGCTTTATTTATGCTGGTTCGTTGCCATTCATCTTCTTCCTTCTCTCAGCTTTTCGTTCTGCTCATTACAATTGAAAAGAAAATGAAATATTATATACGAAGCTTCTATAATCTGGACTTCTATAATTTTGAAAACTTCTCATCGTCTTGCCGCACGTACACCCTTTTTTGTAGCCTACTCTCGTTGTGCTTCCACCCACAACCGACCATGGCAGCCAACCTTCGCATCATCTTCCCCGCTCCATCCCACTTCCCACAACCAAGCCTTCGACTTCAAGCCTCCACAGCCCATGCACGTAGCAGTTCCAAGCCTTCAACCATCCTCTCCCCTAGATGAAGCCTCCATCACCCCTCCGCCTCCTGCTTCCCCATGCGAACCTCCTAATTCCCTTCGACCATAGCACCGACCTCCGACCCAAACACCGAAACACCACCTCACCTTCGTGTTGCTCGCCACCGCCTAACAAAACTGTCAGACCCCATCATCCCTAACAGTCGATGCCGCTGTATCCACCCCTCTCCTCACTCGAACAGCTCACTGTGCCATCAAACCCAAGTGTTGCCAAACCCTCCGAGCAGCCACTTATTACCTAGCAGCATCCTCCCACATCAACCCTTCTTCCCCATCGTCTCAAAAGCACCGCAACTGGAGCTCTTCATTAGCCTATCATCTTCCCATACCTCTGCTCCGCTTGTTCCTACTGCTAGTGCAATAGAAGTCTGCATGTCATAATATGCATGTCATACTGAAATATCTCAGGTATTAACTGTTTAAAGATCATACTATGCTTGTTTGCATTAATTATTCACTTGTTTGTATTCCGCTGCAATGCAGTAATTGAGAATATTGATTTTTAATATTGTTATATATAAATATTTTTATATTTCTTACGTATGTGTTTTAAGAACCGTTGTCAATGTTGTCACAATAGAAAAAGGGTAATATACATATAGATCTAATATATATGTCAGTTTATATATGTTGTTTTATGTAGGTTGCATATATATATATGCCAGTTTATGTATATAAGTTAAGTAAGTTATATAATATGTTAGTTTATATACATAAGTTTATGTATGTAATATAAAACTTGTTGTTTGTAGACATAAGTAAATATGAGTTTATATATGATCGGTTTGAGCTTATATATATATATTAATGATGTAAGTTTGTATTGGTTTTATAGTATTGATTTTTTTAAAATAAAATATGCATGTAAGTATATATATATATATATATATATATATATATATATATTAGTTATATATAAGGATATTTGGGTTTGGTTTTCAAATATGTAAATGGAGATCTTATTTAATATGTGTTTAAAATTAAATATGGTCTAGAAATATATAAAGATTATATTTTAAATATATGTGTTAAAATTAATAATGATCTTGAAATATATATAGATTTTGATTTTTGACATAGGGACATATGTTTAAATTTAATATTGATTTTTAATATATATATATATATATATATTATAAAGATTTTATTTTTAATACATGTTTAAATTCTGACTTTGAAATATATAGCTATATATATATTGATTTCATCGATCTCTAGTCCGTCTTGACTTACATCCTCGATATCGAATTTATCGCAGCAATTACTAGCTTGTCGCAGTCTTGCTAGTCGTAACTGTGTCCGTATCTATGTACATGTCTATGTCATCTCCTTTAACATCATCGTTCTCTAGTCTCGAAAGGTGAGCAATCACTCACGGTTAACATTCTTATATTTAATAAATTTAATCCATATTGAAATGACGATTGAAATATGCTTTTAGATTTGAACTGTAAATTATTTAATTATTATATATATAATATGTTGTAATCTGTAATTATTCACCTGTGACATCTGACACCATAATCAGTTGTTTATATTATAATTAAATTTGTTACTGATCATATATGCCTGTGTTGATATGCTATATTATTATCATATTAGTTCTCACTCTGCAAGTTCCCTATTAGTTTAAAATTCCCTATGGGTTGAAATGATACATACCCGAACGATATTATAGATTAGAGGAAAATCGTTATGGGTTGAAATGATAAACCCAAGCAATTTTCATTGATTTTGAAATTTTGAGATTGCGAGTTGAAATGATATACACCCGTAAATATTAAATTATTGCGAATTGAAATGATAAATATCCGTATCACTTGACCATAGGATAGAAAATTATATAAGGACACTGTTAGTCTATTTTGAAGAAAAATGATTTTAGAGTTTGGAAGGAAATATATGGATTTTATTAAATATTGATTTTAAATTATAATATAAATAATTTATTTTAATATATGTGTAAAATTTAGATTCTTTAAAATTATATGTATTGGGAATTTTAAAATTTATAAGTTAGTTTTGAAAATATAATTTTTAAGAATTTTCTTCTAATTTTATTATTTTAAAAATATATAAAATAAGATTTAATACAAAATACATTTAATAATGAGATTTAATTTAATTAGTTTTAATATGTTTAAGTATTTATTTAAATTTATATTAATATTTTAAAAATAGATTTTTAACTTTAATAATAAAAGTTGGGAAGATAGATTAATGTTGACTTGGAATTTAAATTTGTTAATAATTGAATTTAAATAAAAATTGATTTAAATTTATTGACTTTGAGATTTTGAAAGATATGATTGATAACTTGATTTGATAAAAAGTGATTTAATGAATATTCTCAATTTTAAATAAAATGGAGACTGAGTATTTAATATTGATTTAAATTTATAAATTGAGATTTTATTTAATGGTTATTAAATGATTAAGTGAATATTTTCCAATTTGAATAAAATTAAAGTTGAATGTTGAAATGTAACAACCCAAAGTTTAGTAATAATTAATTATCGTCTAATGACGATTTAATTGGTTGTTAAATGCTAATTGGAGTTTTTAATTGGGTTAAAATTCTTTGAAAAATAGGTTAGTGGTTATGCGGGCTTAAAATAAATGTTGGCCCATGTTTCTTTGTTTTTCCGAGATAATATCAGAGGCAAACCCGTTCCCCTTTCTTATTTTTTTCTTCATTCGTTTGCAAGCCCACTTCCAAAACAAACGAGAATAAATGGCGGCTTTCTTCTTCATTCCCCTTTCTTCAAAAATTAGGGCTTAGTCGCCGACTTCGGTTTGCTCGATCAAATGATCATTTTTGTTGCTTGCTTCGTCGATCGGTGGATTCTTTGTTGGCCACGACTCGACTCTGAACCGTTCGATCTGGTGAGTAATTTTAATTACTCACATCTAATTCAAAGCTTAAGTTATAGAGTTTGAATCATTGTTTGAATTTGTCGATTCATTTTGCTCGCTGTTCGACTTCGTTTGTTTGCTTGAGATTTATCTGACTTCTTCAATTCGTATATATTGTTCGACTTTAATTACTGTTTTTAGCGTGACCACCATGGCTTTGAATAGTTGCTGATATCTGCAACTTTGGTACAGTTTGATTTATGTTGTTTTGTATTGATTTTTATCTGTTTGATTTTCGTGGTTGTCACGGCTTCGATATTGAGCTGTTCGATCGCGTTCCTTGCTACATTGGTCACCACGATGTCGTTCTTCTGGTATTTAACTTGAATTTTTGGCGACTTCGGTCTTGATTTGATTTGGTTATTAAATTTCATTGCTGTGTCTTCGGCATTTCGATTTTCATCTGGATGTTGGAGATGATTTCTGACTTTGATCGTGGTTACCCTTTACTTCGTTCACTGTGACTTTGGTTACACCTTGTCTCGACTTTGGCTTTGATTCTTAGATTCGAAACTGTGATTGCCACGGCTTCGATTCCGTTCTTTTTCTGTTGACTTCGGCCACATGATTTGAATTGTTAAACCTGCTTTCTGACTTTATTTTCTTATGACATGATTGGTTCGATTGGGAATCCTGACCCAATAGTATAGTGTCTGCACTTATATTTGCAGTGTGCATATACTTGTGTGGATTAAGATGTGTGCATATATACACTTGTATGTGTGTATGCACGCATAGTAGAATCTACACTTTGTGTTACCTAATTCACATGGCTTGATTTTTACTTGTTGGATTTCCCTGACGTTGTTTTCCTTGCCACCACGATTCGATTTCAGTTGATCTTGGTCACTTGAATTGATTATGTCGATCTTGTGAAAGATTTTAGATGAGAATTCATTTGACTTTGCAATTGTTTTCAGTGTTGAATTGATGCCAGTATTCACCTGGAAGTTTTGCGTTGTTTTCTTTGAGCTTGGACTTGAAGAAAAAGGGATTTTGTAAAAATAATTTGGGTTCGGCATTGTTTTGATTTGAAACTGCATTTCCCTGATTTTTCGAACTCGTTTCAACTGGGACTTTGGCATTGCTTTGAATTGCAGTTTGAAATCTCTTTTGGCTTTGTTCGAACTACCTATGACACTTGTTTATGCTGGTGATGTTGCATTGGGTATAGATATGTATGTGTTTTTATATATAGACATACATGCACTCTTGTATTAGTATTGCTTGCTGCCACAGTTTTGGGTTGTTCGAACTTGATACTGTCTGGAGCTTAATGTTTGTAATGCTTACAATCTTGGAGTCTTTGTGTACTTATCACTGTTTCAAGTCTGATACTTTTTGAAGTTTGCATCTGTTGGATTCACTACTTTATATGTTGATGTCGTTCTTGTTCCTCTGACTTCAGTAAGTAGCCCACGGCTTGACTTAAATTTGCAAATTTGCTTCTGCTTCATGTTGTATTTGCATATTTGTGCACGTGTGTTGTTTGGATTTGGTCAGTGGTTCAAGTGCTTGAATGTGCACTTGTTTATTCGGTTTCTTGTTGGTTTAAGTTTGAAAATTTTGGACTTTCACTTCGGCTTGCACTTGAATGTGCAATCTGTAGTTATGCGTACCGATTTGGAATTTGCAGTTTCACTACTGCCTTTGTAACTTGAACTGGTTTTGTTGTATTAAGTCACCACTTGTATGTATACATGTGTGTATACATATGTATGCATCGAGGCAGGTTGTATTTGTTGTAGTTTTGCCCTTGTTTCCAGTATTTGGTATACACGAATGAAATTTGAATCAGTCTGGCCATTCTTTGGTTCAGATCTATGCATATCTTCTTGTATGCTTGGAGTCTCTGTTCAACCATATTGATAGTAATTGGTCTGGACGTTGTTGTATTCTGACTTGTACATTGATTTGTACATTGCGTTGAATCCAGCTCAATCGCTCGGATTTGACCTTGTGCTGATTTCTATTTCATCACTGTAGTGGCAAGGCAGTGCACGCGAGCGTGTACTGCAGCCACACAGTATTGACTTCGTTTTAATTGATATTTCAATTGTTTCATTTGTTTAATTCAATAATTTGAAATAGTATTCTTATTTGATTTGAATTTGCTGATTTGTTGTTTAACACTGTTTAGTGTTCTATCTGCCGTTATCCGATTCTCTTATCGAAGAGTTGGATATACGAGATTTCTGTGACCGTTGTATATTGCTTAATTAATTATTACTGCTTCTGTGCATTAATAACTGAGTTTGAATTAGACTGACCCGTGTATTATTTTCTTTTGAATTTAATACTCGGGTCAGACCCGAGTTATTTCAGGTTGTAGATATCTTGCTTTGGGTTGCTGTTTGAGCTATGAAGACTTTTCATATCTTTTGGAGTAGTCGAGTCATAGTATAGGTTGATATGTATTCATGTATATTAGTCGATAATGTACTTGTATATATAACTTCCAAAGTCGACAGTTGTAGTTGTAACATATGTATCGTGTCAAATGTATTGTAACTAACATCAGTTATATATATATATATATATATATATGAGACTTTTGTTATCTGTGTTCCGCATTTTTAGTATCTATGTTATTATTATATATATTGTCCTAAACTATTATGAACCATCGTAGTTCGTTTTATACTGGAATTGGGTATGTCGATGGGAGTAAATAAATAAGAGATGAAAAATAAAAATATATACCACTCGTATCGAGGTAACCAATACTAGTGTAAGGCCCAACTATGGATGGCCGCTCCTATCCAGCCTTATTCTTCGTAATTACAAACAGTATTTCTTTTAATACTCTTTGTTATTGTGAGCATAGAGGTGGGGCGTCACATGAAATAAAAACGAAACTTATATTGAAATTGTTTGAATATTTAAAACCTTGAATCTTATTGGAATTGAAGAGATAGTTCAAACCCAGATTTGAAATCGATAAAAATTGAAATGGTTTATTGAGAATTTGAATTGAATATTTAACCTTTTAAAATGGAAAGTGTTGAACATGGATTGATTTAAATTGAATTTTGAAATTTAAGCTGATTTGAATCGATTTGTGAAATTAGAGGAAACTATTTTATTATATAAAGTATTTTTAATATATATAAACTATTTTAATATATAAACTATTTTAATTTATAACTATTTTATTTATATATACTATTTTCAATATCTAGACTGTTTAAGTCGGAAGTGTTATGATTTCAAGTGTTATGATTTCAAAGTGTTACGATTTCAAAAGTGTTATGATTTCAGAAGTGTTATGGTTTCGAAAGTATTATAATTTTTAAAGTGTTACAATTTTGGAAATGAATATTATTTAAAGTGAATAATGATATCGAATTGATATGATTTTGAAATGAATGTGATATTTTGATATGAAGTATGAAATATTTGAAATGAAATGATCACGGTGTGAAATAAGCGTTTGGTTTTAAAGAGACCGGGATCAGATATTGTCATACTCTCTGCCAATACCGAAAACCGCTTTAACAATTGTGTACGTAGTGGAGATTCCAGAATGAAGTAGGATGGTTTGGTGACGATTCTATACGAGGTATTTACGTAGCGCTTACTCCCGTGAGTCAGCTTGATGTGGCTAAAACAGGAGCCATGCCGGGTGTAACGACCCATAATTTCGCTACTTCGAAAATGAGAGATTTCATTCATTTTAAATTAAAAAGGAATTTAAATCTTAAATAAATATGTTATATATAATAAATAATTATCTACACTTATAATTAATAAATTAAAAAGTGTAAATTTGGATTTTAGAACAAATCAACAAAAGTTAAGTTTTGTTAAAAAAAGGCTTAAATAAATAAGTTTAAATATTTATTTGATGAGTTAAATTTTATTTAAAACATCTAATAAAGATAATGAAAGTATATTAATATATTCAAAAATAATGTTAATAATCTATTACAAAAATAACCAAAATTTGTCGTATTTTGTCAGTTTTACATACACTATAAAAGTAAAGGTTTTGATATTATTCAAATACGATTTTAAAATATGAATAGACATGTTTTAATTTATTTAAAGAAGGAAAAGATTCATTTTAAAATTTGGTTTACATCAATATATAGCTTAATAAAAACGTCAAATTTTGACTGTAAAATTTGTCGACAAAAACACCGTTTTCAACCGAAACAAGTTGTCGACAAGTTGTTGCAACTTGATACATTTTCTAACACATAAATACAAGTTTACAAACTATTTAAACATTCTACATTTAGCACTAAAGACAAAAAGAGTTTACTTTTGAAAATGTTTACATAAATAAAAAAAAGATATAAAAGTATGATTTGAAAAAATTTAAAATAATTAAAGCTTTTATAAAACAACATCATTACCTTACTTCTCATCTCATTAATGAGATGTTATAATTATACATAGAAAAGGAGCAAAATATATGATTTAACAACTACAAACCATAAGAAAATGACACCTCTTCACTTATTAACACAATCTTCCATTACCATCATTCCATACATTTAATACAACTCAAATCAAAAGCTAATCAAATGCAAAAGTTAACAAGGTTATTAATGTCATTTACCACCAAATTCTCCACTTATAAATACAACATCAAACCCCTCCATTTCCACTTCACTTTCATTTCACAAAATTTTCAAAATCCTTCTCTACTTCCTCCATTTATTTTCCACCTTCAAGCTACGACCTCCACATCACCAAACCATCACCTTACACCACCAAAACCGAGCCTAGCTTCCACCTACCCACCTACCTACGGCTACACACCAAACCTGAGCAAAAACACACAAACCCGAGCCCAAAAAACGCCCCTACCCGAGCACCCCAAGCCGTACCCCCTCCTTCACAATAAGGCCGAACTTATATCCCACCAAACCCTAGTCCAAAGCCACTTACCCAAGCCAATACTCCACATACCCAAAGCCGTACACCCATTCCCCTCTAAAAAAACCTCAAGGCCAAACAAATAAAAAATAAATAAAAGAGAAAAAGAAGAAAGGAAAAGTGTGAGGAAAACAAAAGCAGTTCGGGAGAAAAATAAGTTAAGGCGAGAATTCAAGACGTTCGGGAAAAGCACATTTGTTCGAAAAGCACGTTGTTAGTCCATAGGATAGTGGTTTTGATGACAACAACTATAGAAGTGTTATAAAATATATATGTGCAGGAAATCTATATGCAGGTATCAACAAAAGAAGACTGTACAGTAAAGAAGACAAAGATCAAGAGTTCAAGATTGAAGACTCATGAAATTCAAGATATTCAAGAGTTCAAGACAAATAATATAGTTAGGTTAGATATTTGTTAAAACTCCTTGAAAGCACTATCATTCTTTTTTATCCAATTTACTCGTGGAATGGAATCCACTTCGTTCTTGTTAAAGGGATGGAACCCTAGTGAGATGGAACTCACGAAATATCTAGTGGAACGGATAGTAGCCCTATTTTGTTATCCACTAATTTTGATTCAAAATGATTTTCAAAATTATCTCTTGTTTTATAAAATGATTTTCAAATATTCCTTTTCAAAAGAAAAACCATCGTTCACATTTCCAAAAATGTTTTAGCCTCAAAATCATATTTATCATTTTGTTATATTTTGATTTCAAAATTGTCCTTGATATTTTAGCCTCAAAATCTATTTTAATATTATATTTACTTTAGTTTATTTACTTTGATTTTAAATACATTTTTAGTATATATACATATATACATTCATAAGTATTTCTACTTCTAAATATCTTCTACAAATACATAGAGTCCATTTGAATAAAGTTGCATATGTTTTAAATCATCATTTTCAAAGTAAAGCAAATCATCATTTTTTACTAGATCATGTCGACATCCTAGTTACTTGTCATGTTGACATGCTTCCCGTTACAGCAAAGGTTGTTTTCAAAAGAAGTGACTATTCGTTTAAACCTCTTCGAATGGACACATCCATTCATTCTCTATAAATAGAGACTGTTATGGACGTTTTCCAGTAACTACTTTCTTTATTTTCTCTCCTCTTTACTCTCTTATCTTATGTTCTAATCATCCTATACATATTCTGCCGAAATCTTAAGTGAATCAAACCAGAATATCTCTAGTTTGATTCTCTGCCACTCTCTCCAAGGAATCTCAGTGCTTATCAGAGTTATAGATACATTTGTACTCAAAGAAACTTGTGTGGGGTTATAAAGGTGTGATCGTGTCCTTGGAAATCGATCGGGTGAACTTGTGTCCTATGAATCAAGTGGTTCTACCCAGAGACCTGAGAATCTGGAGGGTGTACCTCGTTGCCTTGGAATCGAGGGATTGTAATCTAGATTATTGTTGAATAGAAAGCCGTACGGGTTGTGCGGGACTGGATGTAGGGTAACACCGAACCAGTATAAAATTCCTGGTGTGTTCTTTCCTTTACTTGCTTTTTATTTATATTTGCATCTGTTTGTGATCCTGTGATTTGATTTGTGATTGTGTATTTGCATTAAGTTAGTTAATTCAATTTAAATCAAAGAAGTTTTAAAGAAATCCTTAAAACACTATTCACCCACCCTCTAGTGTTAAATAGCCTTAAGATCATCTTCCGCGTCCCTTTCATTTGGTATCAGAGCACGTTTTTCAAAGTATTCATAAGTTTGAAATGTTTCCTAAAAATATTTCTTTAATGATCAAATCATTGTGGTCTCATAAATTGATGCATGATAGTTATATAGAATCAGGTAGTCTACAAAAGTTGCTCACTGTGTAGGAATCTTGCTTCATGGCGACAAATGAATCTATTCACAATGGACAAGCTGTGCAAATAAGGAAAAACAAGTGGATACTTGATAGTGGATGTTCAAGACATATGACAGGAAATCCAGAGATACTCAATGACATTATTTACAAGGATGGAGGATTGGTTAATTTTGGGGATAATTCAAAAGGTTATGTGGTTGGCATCGGCAATGTAGGTAATTCTGAAACTTCTATTAATTCAAATGTTTTGTTAGTTAAAAATCTACAACATAATCTACTTAGTATTAGTCAGTTATGTGATAAAGGATATAGGATTAAATTTGAAAAAGACAAGTGTCACATCGAAGATAATAAATCTAATATTATCTTTGAGGGAGTTAGGAAAAAGAATATCTATATTCTTAGTATGAAAATTTCAAATGATAATCTATGTCTTTTGGCCAATACAAGTGACCCTTGGACTTGGCATAAGAGATTTGGACATTTGAATTTTAAACTCTTATCTAGACTATCCAAACTTGATCTAGTAAGAGGCCTCCCTAAGATGCAATTTAAAGTAGATAGTATATGTGATGCATGTCAATTAGGAAAACTTAGAAAAAGTTCCTTTAAACTTAAAGATATGATCTCTACTTCAAAACCTCTTGAGTTACTTCACCTAGATTTATTTGGTCCATCTCAGATTCAATCAATCAACCATAGTAAATATGTCTTTGTAATTGTGGATGATTATTCCAGATATACATGACATAAAAGTGATACTTTTGATTATTTTAAAAGTTTTTCAAAAAGAGTTCAAAACCAAATTTCTTCCAAGATCATCACTATTCGTAGTGATCACGGTGGTGAATTTGAAAATGAGAAGTTTGAGGAATTCTGTAATCAGAAGGGAATTACTCACAATTTTTCGTTTCCAAGAACTCCACAACAAAACGGAGTAGTTGAGCGTAAGAATAGGACGATTCAAGAGTGTGCTAGAACTCTACTTTCTGATAGTAAATTACCAAAACATTTTTGGGCTGAAGCAGTTGCAACAGCCTGTTATATTTTGAATAGGATTTTAATTAGACCTCTAACCAATAAAACAACTTATGAACTTCTTTTCAATAAGAAACCAAAGGTATCTTATTTCAGAATTTTTGGAAGTAAATGTTTTATCTTAAATACAAAAGATAATTTAGATAAGTTTGATCCTAAATCCGACAAAGGAATCTTTATCGGATATTCTAACAGGAGTAAAGCTTATAGAGTTTTTAATCTAAGAACAAACACTATTGAAGAAACTTTACATGTTTCCTTTGATGAAAATTTCAAAGAAGTTGATCAGACTAATGATGAGGATGACTTAGTTATTTCTAATCATGAATCTGTAGATGCTACAAATGAAACTTTTCATCCAAATAAAAAGATTAGGCTTTTAAAAGATCACCCTGTAGAAAATATTCTAGGAGATATGCAATCTGTTGTTAAAACTAGGAATCAATTAAACAGTATGAGTCATGTTGCTTTTATATCCTCAATAGAACCTAAAAATCCAAAGGAAGCATCAATTGATGATTCATGGATTCTTGCTATGCAAGAAGAATTGAATCAATTCACCAGAAATGATGTTTGGGAACTTGTTCCTAGACCTGAGGATAAATCCATTATAGGCACTAAATGGGTATATAAAAATAAATTAAATGAATTAGGTGAGGTCGTTAGAAATAAGGCTCGACTCGTTGCACAAGGTTATTGTCAAGAAGAAGGTATAGATTATGACGAAACCTTTGCACCCGTAGCAAGATTAGAAGCTATTAGAATTCTGCTTGCTTTCACTAATTTCAATAATTTCAAACTTTTTCAAATGGATGTCAAGAGTGCATTTCTAAATGGTTTTGTAAAAGAGGAAGTTTATGTTGAACAACCTCCACTCTTTGAAGATACAAAATTTCCAAATCATGTTTTTAAATTAAAGAAAGCCCTGTATGGTCTAAAACAAGCTCCTAGAGCTTGGTATGATAGACTTAGGTCTTATCTTTTGCAATCTAATTTTGAAATAGGTAAAGTAGATAACACACTTTTTATTAAAAGAAACAAAAATGATATTCAACTTGTACAAGTGTACGTAGATGATATTATTTTTGGATCAACCAATTCTGACATGAACAAAGAATTTTCTGATATTATGACAAAAGAGTTTGAGATGAGTCATATGGGTGAACTTAACTTTTTCTTAGGATTACAAATCAAACAATTAGATAATGGTATCTTTATCAGTCAAGAGAAGTATGCGAGAGAGTTAGTTAATAAGTTTGGCTTGACCAATGTGAGTGGAAAACCAACTCCCATGGCAACCAATATAGCGTTAAGTAAGGATGATCTATCCAAAGACGTAGATCAAACCTTGTATAGAGGAATGATTGGATCACTTCTTTATATAACTGCTAGTAGACCAGATATCATGAACAGTGTCTGTCTCTGTGAAAGATATCAATCTCAACCCAAGGAAACTCATCTAAAAGCTGTGAAACGTATCATTCGATATGTTAAACACACCTTTGATTATGGATTGTTCTACCCTAAGAATGATTCATTTGAATTAGTTTCCTACTGTGATGCTGACTATGCTGGGTGTAAGTCAGACCGAAAGAGTACAAGTGGAACTTGTCACTTTCTAGGTCATTCCTTAATTTCCTGGTTCA
Source organism: Allium fistulosum (assembly GCA_030737815.1). Lineage (NCBI taxonomy): Eukaryota > Viridiplantae > Streptophyta > Magnoliopsida > Asparagales > Amaryllidaceae > Allium > Allium fistulosum. Next base: position 247,915,408 of record CM060906.1, on the reverse strand, counting down.
GTAAAAAGCAGAATACTGTTTCCCTATCAACAACTGAAGCTGAGTATGTTTCTGCTGCTTTAGCTTGTTCTCAAGTTTTGTATATGCAACAAACCTTGAATGATTTTGGTATATCTATCACGAAATCTCCAATTTTCTGTGATAACACTAGTGCCATTAGTTTGTCCAAAAACCCAACTCTCCATGCCCGAACTAAACATATTGACATTAGACACCATTTTCTAAGAGATAACGTAAATAAAGAGAAAATTTCTCTTGATTTCGTTAATTCTGAAAATCAAATAGCTGATATTTTAACCAAACCTTTAGGAGAACCTGTCTTCACCAAGTTAAGAAGAGAATTAGGTATATGTTCTCTTTCTGAAATATAGTATATAGTATAGTAGTATACATAGGGTATATATGAATGTTTACTTAACCATAGCATTTTGCAACATCATGTCGACATGGTATTCATGCGTCATGTCGACATGCAACGGTAAAAATGACAGTTCGTTTTTTCCCTCTAATTTTTGAATGAGTGGTTATTTAACTCATCCATTCCGAGTTTCTCTTCCCTCCAATCATTATTTCTTCATTCTACTTTCTGGAAACATCAAATCCATGGCTTCCACATCCAATCCTAATCAAATATCACCGGTTTCTTTCCCTTCTCCTTCACATGGCCCTTTCCAAAACTCCATACTCGCTCATGTCATCAAAATAGAGGAGAAAGTTAATGATTCGCTGCAGATGTTAACTGAAATGCAAGTTCAACAATTGAGAATGGCAAGAGAGCAAGAGAAACAAGGGAAAATTCTGAGGAATCTTCAAAAATTCCTCATGGATAATCATGCCAATCCAATTGTAATTGAAGATTCTTCTAACATAGAAGCAAATGAAGAAGGAGAAGAAGACGAAGACGAAGAAGAAGAGGAAGAACCAATGGAGGAAGAAACTGATGATGAAGCAGTATGTGTAGGGGAAGTTTGTTTTGATGCTTATGGGAACATTATGGAACAACATGGAAATTTCTGTTTCCATTACCCAAATTGTCCTGTCCACAAGTCTCCCATCATCAAAAACAACCGTTGAGTTGTTTATTTTCTTGTTTTAGTTATTTATGTGTTTATAAGTTTAAATAGTCATGTATATAGTAATATTGAAATGAATAAAATAATCTGTAGTTACACTTATTATTCTTATTCTTATATTGCTCATATATAACATTCTAAGTATACGATGTTTAGTGCATTGTTAAATCTAGTTTCAGTATTATTAATGATAACACTATCATTAATATCATAGATTTAGGGGGAGTTATTGTCATTTTTTGTTGATGACAAAGGGGGAGAAGTATAAAATAGGTTAGTTAGGCATAGATTAAGGGGGAGTTATTAGATTTAGGGGGAGTTATAAGGAGAATATAAATATTTTATAAACAAAGGTTGTCATCATCAAAAAGGGGGAGAATGTTAGTCCATAGGATAGTGGTTTTGATGACAACAACTATAGAAGTGTTATAAAATATATATGTGCAGGAAATCTATATGCAGGTATCAACAAAAGAAGACTGTACAGTAAAGAAGACAAAGATCAAGAGTTCAAGATTGAAGACTCATGAAATTCAAGATATTCAAGAGTTCAAGACAAATAATATAGTTAGGTTAGATATTTGTTAAAACTCCTTGAAAGCACTATCATTCTTTTTTATCCAATTTACTCGTGGAATGGAATCCACTTCGTTCTTGTTAAAGGGATGGAACCCTAGTGAGATGGAACTCACGAAATATCTAGTGGAACAGATAGTAGCCCTATTTTGTTATCCACTAATTTTGATTCAAAATGATTTTCAAAATTATCTCTTGTTTTATAAAATGATTTTCAAATATTCCTTTTCAAAAGAAAAACCTTCGTTCACATTTCCAAAAATGTTTTAGCCTCAAAATCATATTTATCATTTTGTTATATTTTGATTTCAAAATTGTCCTTGATATTTTAGCCTCAAAATCTATTTTAATATTATATTTACTTTAGTTTATTTACTTTGATTTTAAATACATTTTTAGTATATATACATATATACATTCATAAGTATTTCTACTTCTAAATATCTTCTACAAATACATAGAGTCCATTTGAATAAAGTTGCATATGTTTTAAATCATCATTTTCAAAGTAAAGCAAATCATCATTTTTTACTAGACCATGTCGACATCCTAGTTACTTGTCATGTCGACATGCTTCCCGTTACAGCAAAGGTTGTTTTCAAAAGAAGTGTCTATTCGTTTAAACCTCTTCGAATGGACACATCCATTCATTCTCTATAAATAGAGACTGTTATGGACGTTTTCCAGTAACTACTTTCTTTATTTTCTCTCCTCTTTACTCTCTTATCTTATGTTCTAATCATCCTATCCATATTCTGCCGAAATCTTAAGTGAATCAAACCAGAATATCTCTAGTTTGATTCTCTGCCACTCTCTCCAAGGAATCTCAGTGCTTATCAGAGTTATAGATACATTTGTACTCAAAGAAACTTGTGTGGGGTTATAAAGGTGTGATCGTGTCCTTGGAAATCGATCGGGTGAACTTGTGTCCTGTGAATCAAGTGGTTCTACCCAGAGACCTAAGAATCTGGAGGGTGTACCTCGTTGCCTTGGAATCGAGGGATTGTAATCTAGATTATTGTTGAATAGAAAGCCGTACGGGTTGTGCGGGACTGGATGTAGGGTAACACCGAACCAGTATAAAATTCCTGGTGTGTTCTTTCCTTTACTTGCTTTTTATTTATATTTGCATCTGTTTGTGATCCTGTGATTTGATTTGTGATTGTGTATTTGCATTAAGTTAGTTAATTCAATTTAAATCAAAGAAGTTTTAAAGAAATCCTTAAAACACTATTTACCCCCCCTCTAGTGTTAAATAGCCTTAAGATCATCTTCCGCGTCCCTTTCACACGTAGCCTACGAAAATGTTTGACGGAGTGGATATGAAGGTGAGAAATTCTCATCGCTTTTGAATTTATATTTTGGTTATGTTAAAACAATCATATTTATATCCTTATGACATATGAATGTTTATTTGATTGTTAATATGGATGATTTGATAGTTGGTTAGATAATTGAATTGTGATAATATATCTCGTTATGGTATTAATAGTGAATGTTGGATTTGAAATCATATGTTATGTGATTTATTGAATGGATGTTATGTTAGTGATGAATATGGATATTGGTTATGTTCATTTTGATTAAGTGAACCTTTGTTAATAAGACCATATTTTAGTGATATGAGATATTTTGGAAAAATAAGTCTCTTTTCAATTAGAAGTGAAATTAAGGTAAAAATAAAAGAGGATTTGAAATTTGAAGTAAAACGGATTTGAAAAGGATAGTTAAATTGAAATTGAAATTGAAAAGAATAGTGAAATTGAAATTGATATCGATTTTGAAAATTGTAGTTTAGTTTGAGATTGAATTGAAGTTTAAATTGAAATTAGGTTTGAACTCTAAGTTTTAAATATTTTTAATTTGAAGTTAGAATTGAAATTGAATTGAAATTGGGATTTAAAAATTTAATATTAAAATAATGTGGATATAATAATATTATAATATGGTAATAGTGAAAATATATTTTAAATACTTTAAAAAGTGAAAATATTGATTTATAATGATTTTATAAGTGATAGAATTCAATTTGAATAAATTATTTCAAATATTGAAAAATAAGTTAAAACTAGGTGCGTCGCGCAACGATAGTTCACGATTTCGCACCGAAAAGTTCAAATTAGTGTGTAGAGTGGAATATAGCTCGGAATTCTTCGAGATAGATAAGAAAATTCCAAACTATTATATCCATATCTTCTAAACGAAGAAAGAAAATCAAAATTTGGTTGAGTAGATTTTGAATTAAGTCCAAATCAATTTTCTAGAAAAATCGCGCTAGTGCCGTTAAGTGACCATAACAGGAAATCAGTTTAAATGAACGTTTTTAATTATGGAAAAATATGAAATAAATTTGATAAATCTATTTAAATGGTTCAAAAGAGATTTGGATTGGAAAATATGAATTATCGAATGTTTAAAAGTTGATTTAAACAAAAAAGCTTATATAGCACTTTCCGCAGCACTTTTATGCTGCGAATTGTATAACTTTTTGAAAATAAGTTTAAATGTAATGATTTTTCCCTGAATCAATTGAGAATGTTTTTAAAAGGAAAGTTAAGCATTTTAAAAGATAATTGGGAATCTTTATAATCAATTCCAAAATAAAGTTGATAACTGAGTATGCGGAAACGACTAGTACATTTGTCGCGCTTGTGAGTTTTGGGAAGATAAAACAAGGTGTTTAACTAAGGTTAGGGATGGAGCAACTAGTGCCCTGAACTTACCTAGCCTATGTTTTCTTTTCTTAGGCGAGGGGTGGAACAGATCGAAAGGAAAGCCCGGATGCTCTAAGATAAAAAGATTGTATTAAGTTTCCGAAATAAAAGAAGATCGGTATTATCCAAAATTTAAGCAATCTTCAAAATGAATGATTTCTATGATCCTATTTACTCAAAAATGTTTGCTAAGATTGATTTTAGGGTTTATCGTAAACGATGTCTTAAATAACATTGTTTTTGACCCGCCTAAAAGTTAAGGAATTTGGATCAAGAGTTAAGTAAGGAAATTTGAAAATATTATCCAAAGCAAAAGAATGAATTTCATAGAATTATTCTAAGTCGAAAGAAAGAGATTTCGAAATCATCCGAAAAGAGTTAAAGTGAAAAGAGACTTAATAAATCCTGTATACTTATATTCACTTTTATCGATAATTGGATTTCGAAGGAACCGGGGTCGGATTTGGGTAGTCCCTATCCGAAACCACTTCGAACCAATGTATACGTTCGAAAGTGAAGACATGTTGAAGATGATGATTTTCTGAAGACCGTGGATCTTTATAGCATGAGGACTGCCTGTTGACTTGCTTTGGGTAGCTCCCGAGTTATATATAGCAGTGGTCTGCTCGTTGTGGAGATTTTTCGGATTGCAAGGACTACTCGCTACTAGTGTTAGTAGGAGAGTGCCTTCGGTTTGTCTTGTTCCTGGACAATTTGTATGGATGAATCTCTGACATTACATTTTTTGAGATTACGAACATGGGTTTTTAAAAACGTACATCTGTTTGGTGGCGGAGAAGGCAACTTCTCTTAGCTTAGCACCCTTCCTTGAGACGTACGAGCTCAAGGTTGTATTTTTGTGGAAGGCAATTAGTAGTCAAAGGAAATGGCAATTTGGCATTAAGAGATGTGATATGTGCTATGTGAAAAGGTAACCGTTGCCTTAAGCCCCATCAAACCGGAAATGACCGAAACATGATTAGATGCGAAAAGTATAAGTGGGTCATTCCCAAGTAGGGTGTGATCATCCCCTTCTAGATATAATTCTTTCCACTATGGCATTCGGGTTGTAAATTAATGTGGTGTATGGAAACGAGCACTCGGTTAAAGTTCGGTAACGACCGGGGGATGACATATTCGGTACTACCTAGTTAAAGAGGTAGGCCGGCTTTGTGTTGGTAGAGGTTAAATGTTCTGTGCCTCGGGATATCCATCTAGAGGTGTACCCATTCGGAAGGTAGATCCTTCACCTGGTCATTTGTATGGTAATCCATTCTCCAATAAGAACCTACGAACTTGATTTTAAACCTATTATGCTGGAATTTAATCAATGTAACAATTTCGGCTAAGATTAATAAGTTTATTTGTAAATGTTTTCAAAGAGATCTCATTGGAAATAATATCAAGTGTATTTTGATATAAAAGTGTTTTAGTTATCATAAGGTAAAAACCCGTCTGTGTTTATGTGTGGGCCTGGTCTTATGAGATACTCTTGTTTTCAAAGGATTTTTTCCAAAGGCTGATATATGACACTGTCATTGATTATCGAGTTTTTCTCACGCTGGTTTATCAAGCCTGATCCGGGTATTTTCAATACTTGGGTCAGATCCGAGTAGTTTCAAGTTTAGTCGAAGACGATTGGAGTTTCTAGAGGATAGTTGGAGATATTCATCTACGTATGGACATATTCTATTATCCGCTGTACTTAGTTAGTTTTAGTTTGATGTTTGTCAGCAATTGTAAGGTCAGATGTTTATAACTATCCAAGCTGAATTTAGGTTAGACTCTGATATATGTATTTAAAATTTTTCCGCTGTAAAGATATTTGTTCAATATTATATGTTATTCCATTCGTGTGAGATTCTGTTCCATCTATTTTTCTTTATTACCCTTCATGTTCCATATTTTTGTGCAATTTGAGTTGGACATGTGTTGTTTATTGTCGATTCAAAGGATACGGAAAACGGGCTTTGACATTTGGTATTAGAGATGAAGGTTAAGCAGGAACCTTGGCTTTGTTATGGGTAAAGTCTCATCAGAGATAGGATTTGTAATATCCTAGGATGAGTAACTCATTAGAGATAGGGTTAGTAACATCCTAGAATGAGTTATGAGAGTATTATATATATAAGCGCGTATTTGTTAATTTTATAAAGGTGATTTTGTTTAAAAAAAACTGGTAAATGAAATAGTTTTACCTTAGGCTTATATTTCAAATATACAAAGAGTATATTATTATATTTTTGGTTAGAAATTAAGAATTGTTTGAAATTGAGCTTAGTGAAACAAAGTATGAATGTCTTATGATTAGAATTTCACCATTTGACTATAAGATATTCCATATAGAATTAATTAGTTGGAAACTAGAATTTAGAACTTATTAGAAAAGTTAAAAATATCTAATCCCATTTAAAAAGAATGAAAAGAAGAACAATAATAATTAAGTAAGAAGTACTTAATAAAATGAGATAAAATAAATAAAGTGAGAAAGGATCTTTGATAAGAAACGGTAACTGATTTTAAGTTCTTATATAAAATTGTAGAAAGCAACCAAAGCCGAAAGACTAGCCATTAGGCAGAGATTTAGGTAATCCTTGTCTAAATACGGAGACTTGGAAGTATTGGATACACCGATCATGAGTGATGAGGAGGATATGCAAGTAGGGGAGCCCTCGGGGATAGTACCAGGATCATTGGACCATCCGATAGATTTCTCAGATGATGAGGATTTGATAGTTATTTCAGATGAGGAGGATGTGTTGCCAATAGGTGTAGATATTGATGCAGGGGCAGAAACCGACGATGAGGCAGATGACTGGATGCTGGATCCTTTGAGTGAGGATGAGGAGCCTGAGGAAGAGGAACCTATAGAGGAGCCCATGCAAGTACCAGTGGAGATCGAGTCGCTGATCGAGGAACCCATGGCAATAGAGATAGAAGACTCGAGGATTTACGATGCATGGTATATGAGGATGATGATTCGGAGAATGATGAGCAAATCATTTGGGAGATGGGTACACCCATTCAGGAGACAGGATCTCCCATTCCAGAGATAGTCGACGATCTCAATTTGGAGGATATTGAGATGGAGGAGCATGGGCCGTGGATTCCGGGAGGCTAACAGTGGCAGCTGTTAGGTTGGGACGTAGCCCCAGAGATGATAGATTATGAGGAGCCAGTTGAGGACAGGGAAGAAGTAGAGGAACTAGAAGAGATCGACTTGGAGGCACCATCGGAGGGTTCATCCGATGTGTAGTGTTTCACTTTGGGATATTTTGTGTTTGTATTATAGTAGTTGTTATTATCATAAGCACGTAGTACGCGCTAAGATATGGGATATAGTATGATATTTTGGTTGACTAATGTAGATAGTTGACTTAGGACTATGTATTTACCGCAAGTGTGTAGTACGCACTCAGGTTGGGACTAGGATCAATGATTGTATTTCATGATCAGTATTTAGTAGCAGTATTTCCTTTGACACATATTGTTGACCTTTATAGTTTTGTATCTTTGATTTCATTTCGAGGACGAACTACTTTTAAGTAGGGGAGAATGTAACTACCCGTAATTTCGCTACTTCGAAAATGAGTGATTTCATTCATTTTAAATTTAAAAGGAATTTAAATCTTAAATAAATATGTTATATATAATAAATAATTATCTATTATTATAATTAATAAATTAAAAAGTGTAAATTTGGATTTTAGAACAAATCAACAAAAGTTAAGTTTTGTTAAAAAAAGGCTTAAATAAATAAGTTTAAATATTTATTTGATAAGTTAAATTTTATTTAAAACATCTAATAAAGATACTGAAAGTATATTAATATATTTAAAATAATGTTAAGAATCATTTTACAAAAATAACCAAAATTTATCGTATTTTGTCAGTTTTACATACACTATAAAATTAAAGATTTTGATATTATTCAAATACGATTTTGAAATATGAATAGACATGTTATAATTTATTTAAAGAAGGAAAAGATTCATTTTAAAATTTGGTTTACATCCATATATAGCTTAATAAAAACGTCAAATTTTGACTATAAAATTTGTCGACAAAAACACCGTTTTCAACCGAAATAAGTTGTCGACCAGTTGTTGCAACTTGATACATTTTCTAACACATAATACAAGTTTACAAACTATTTAAAACATTCTACATTTAGCACTAAACACAAAAAGAGTTTACTTTTGAAAATGTTTACATAAATAAAAAAAGATGTAAAAGTATGATTTGACAAATTTAAAAATAATTAAAGCTTTTATAAAACAACCTCATTACCTTACTTCTCATCTCATTAATGAGATGTTATACTTATACATAGAAAAGAAGCAAAAATATATGACGTAACAACTACAAACCATAATAAAATAACACCTCTTCACTTCTTAATACACTCTTCCATTACCATCATTCCATACATTTAATACAACTCAAATCAAAGGCTAATCAAATGCAAAAGTAAACAAGGTTATTAATGTCATTTACCACCAAAATCTCCACTTATAAATACAACCTCAAACCCCGCCATTTCCACTTCACTTTCATTTCACAAAATTTTCAAAATCCTTCTCTACTTCCTCCATTTCTTTTCCACCTTCGAGCTACCACCTCCACATCACCACACCATCACCTTACACCACCAAAACCGAGCCTAGCTTCCACCTACCGACCTCCTACACCCACCTACCCACGGCTACACACCAAACCCGAGCAAAAACACACCAACCCGAGCCCAAAAAACCCCCTACCAGAGCACCCCAAGCCGTACCCCCTCCTACACACTAAGACCGAACCTATATCCCACCATACCCAAGTCCAAAGCCACTTACCCAAGCCAATACACCACATACCCAAGGCCGTACACCCATTCCCCTCTAAAATAAACTGGCGGCCAAAAAAAAAAAGAGAAAAAGAGAAAAAGAAGAAAAGAAAAGAAAAAGAAAAGTGAGAGGAAAACAAAAGCAGTTCGGGAGGAAAATAAGTTAAAGCGAGAATTTAAGACGTTTGGGAAAAGCGCATTTGTTCGAAAAGCACGTAGCCTACGAAAAAGTTTGACGGAGTGGATATGAAGGTGAGAAATTCTCATCGCTTTTGAATTTATATTTTGGTTATGTTAAAACAATCATATTTATATCCTTATGACATATGAATGTTTATTTGATTGTTAATATGGATGATTTGATAGTTGGTTAGATAATTGAATTGTGATAATATATCCCATTATGGTATTAATAGTGAATGTTGGATTTGAAATCATATGTTATGTGATTTATTGAATGGATGTTATGTTAGTGATGAATATGGATTATTGGTTATGTTTATTTTGATTAAGTGATCCTTTGTCAATAAGACCATATTTTAGTGATATGAGATATTTTGGAAAAATAAGTCTCTTTTCAATTAGAAGTGAAATTAAAGTAAAAATAAAAGAGGATTTGAAATTTGAAGTGAAACGGATTTGAAAAGGATAGTTAAATTGAAATTGAAAAGAATAGTGAAATTGAAATTGATATCGATTTTGAAAATTGAAGTTTAGTTTTAGATTAAATTGAAGTTTAAATTGAAATTAGATTTGAAATCTAAGTTTTAAATATGTTAATTTGAAGTTAGAATTGAAATTGAATTGAAATTGGGGTTTAAAATTTTAATATTAAAATAATGTGGATATAATAATATTATAATATGGTAATAGTGAAAATATATTTTAAATACTTTAAAAATTGAAAATATTGATTTTATAAGTGATTGAATTCAATTTGAATAAATTATTTCAAATATTGAAAAATAAGTTAAAAATAGGTGCGTCGCGCAACGGTAGTTCGCGATTTCGCGCCGAAAAGTTCAAATGAGTGTGTATAGTGGAATATAGCTCTGCATTCTTCGAGATAAGAAAATCCGGACTATTATATCCATATCTTCTAAATGAAGAAAGAAAATCAAAATTTTGATAAGTAGATTTTGAATTAAGTCCAAATCAATTTTCTAGAAAAATCGCGCTAGTGCAGTTAAGTGACCATAACATGAAATCTATTTAAATGAACGTTTTTATTTATGGAAAAATATGAATCAAATTTGATAAATCTATTTAAATGGTTTAAAAGAGATTTGGATGGGAAAATATGAATTATCGAATGTTTAAAAGTTGATTTAAACAAATAAGCTTATATAGCACTTTCCGCAGCACTTTTATGCTGCGAATTGTATAACTTTTTTAAAAATAAGTTTAAATGTAACGATTTTTCCCTGAATCAATTGAGAATGTTTTTATAAGGAAAGTTAAGCATTTTAAATGATAATTGGGAATCTTTATAATCAATTCCAAAATAAAATTGATAACTGAGTATGTGGAAACGACTAGTACATTTGTCCCGCCTGTGAGATTTGGGAAGATAAAACAAGGTGTTTAACTTACCTAGCCTATGTTTTCTTTTCTTAGGTGAGAGGTGGATACAGATCGAAAGGAAAGCCCGGATGCTCTATGATAAAAAGATTGTATTAAGTTTTCGAAATAAAAGAAGATCGGTATTATCCAATATTTAAGCAATCTTCAAAATGAATGATTTCTATGATCCTATTTACTCAAAAATGTTTGCTAAGATTGATTTTAGGGTTTATCGTAAACGATGTCTTAAATAACATTGTTTTTGACCCGCCTAAATGTTAAGGAATTTGGATCAAGAGTTAAGTAAGGAAATTTGAAAATATTATCGAAAGCAAAAGAATGAATTTCTTAGAATTATTCTAAGTCGAAAGAAAGAGATTTCGAAATCATCCGAAAAGAGTTAAAGTGAAAAGAGACTTAATAAATCCTGTATACTCATATTCACTTTTATCGATAATTGGATTTCGAAGGAACCGGGGATTTGGGTAATCCCTATTCGAAAACCACTTCGAACCAATGTATACGTTCGAAAGTGAAGACATGTTGAAGATGATGATTATTGAAGACCGTGGATCTTTATAGCATGAGGACTGCTTGTTGACTTGCCCTGGGTAGCTCCTGAGTTATATATAGCAGTGGTCTCCTCGTTGTGGATATTTTTCGGATTGCAAGGACTAATCGCTACTAGTGGTAGTAGGAGAGTGCCTTCGGTTTGTCCTGTTCCTGGACAATTTGTATGGATGAATGTCTAACATTACATTTTCTGAGATTACAAACATTGGTTTTACAAACGTACATCCGTTTGGTGGTAGAGAAGGCAACTTCTCTTAGCTTAACACCCTTCCTTGAGATGTACGAGCTCAAGGGTTGTATTTTTGTGGAAGGCAATTAGTAGTCAACGGAAATGGCAATGTGGCATTCAAAGATGTGATATGTGCTATGTGAAGAGGTAATCGTTGCCTTAAGCCTCATCAAACCAGAAATTACCGAAACAGGATTAGATGCAGCAAGGCTAAGTGGGTCATTCCCAAGTAGGGTATGATCATCCCCTTCTAGATATAATTCTTTCCAAAATGACGTTTGGGATGTAAATTAATGTGTTTTATGGAAACGAGCGCTCGGTTAAAGGTCGGTAACGACCGGGGGATGACATATTCGGTACTACCTATATAAAGAGGTAGGCCAGTCTTGTGTTGTTAGAGGGTAGATGTTATGTGCCTTGGGACATCCATCTAGAGGTGTACCCATTCAGAAGGTAGATCCTTCACTTGGTCATTTGTATGGAAATCCATTCTCCAATAAGAACCTACGGACTTGATTTTAAACCTATTATGTTGGAATTTAATCAATGTAACAATTTCGGCTAAGATTAATAAGTTTATTTGCAAATGTTTTCAAAGAGATGTCATTAGAAATAATATCAATTGTATTTTGATATAAAAGTGTTTTAGTTATCATAAGGTAAAAACCCGTCTGTGTTTATGTGTAGGCGTGGTCTTATGAGATACTCTTGTTTTCAAAGGATTTTATCCAAAGGCTGATATATGACACTGTCATTTATTATTGAGTTTTTCTCACGCTGGTTTATCAAGCCTGATCCAAGTATTTTCAATACTCGGATCAGATCCAAGTAGGTTCAAGTTTAGTCGAAGATGATTGGAGTTTCCAGAGGAGAGCTGGAGGTATTCATCTACGTATGGACATATTTAATTATCCGCTGTACTTAGTTAGTTTTAGTTTGATGTTTGTCAGCAATTGTAACGTCAGATGTTTATAACTATCCAAGCTGAATTTAGGTTAGACTCTGATATATGTATTTAAAAGTTTTCCGCTGTAAAGATATTTGTTCAATATTATATTTTATTCCATTCGTGTGAGATTCTATTCTGTCTATTTTTCTTTATTACCCTTCATGTTCCATATTTTCGTGCAATTTGAGTTGGACATGTGTGGTTTATTGTCGATTCAAAGGGTACGGAAAACGGGCCTTGACACCGGGCCAAGTGAGGTAATTCCTCATATCAGACACATTTCTTCGATACCATTCTATTACTAGTTAATTAAATTAAAGAACTAAAATTATTTAAATATAATTTTATTAATAAGATTAAAATTGACTAAATATGATTTAATAAATAATATATATACATATATAGGTTAATTAAGTTATAAATGGTTATAAATAAATTAAACTCATATAAACATATGTGTATAAATATAACCTGAAATAAACCCAAAATAGCCTTTTGAAATAAGTACGTATGAAAAGTACGTATACATTTTTGATGTTTCCAATACTTGAATCACGAGAGTGTTTCATAAGAAACACATTATTTCTTAAATCGATATAACTCATTATATATATATATATATATTAAATATTATGAATCTCTAATATATAAAGTTATCTCTACCATTTATATATTAGCATATTACTTGCATGCTCTTCAATTGTTGAGAAAACTCAAGCTAGGGTCGTTGTGTTTAGTATTATTAATATATTATTAGATGGGGTAAGATACATGCACATATTTACTAAGCAAACTCAAGATTTGTGCATTATACTTAGGCCACCGTGAAATGGTGGGTATGAGTGAAAAATCCTTTTCGATTTGTCGAGAAAACTCAATGTCAAGGCTGAGATTAGGACGAGTACCATGGATTAGGATTTGCATATGATACGATCGATAAAGTTTTAAACATCGCTTGCGGACTTATGATTTATTTAGCAAACTCAAGGTCAGAATCTCGAGGTAAGCGATTCTTAACACCCACAAGAGAAATCGAAAGATTTCTATATATCTCTTAGGTTTTTAAGGAATATGAAAATCCAAGGGATCCTTATTTGAAAAATGAAATGATAATGTTTTACCTTTCTAATATCTTAAGAACATATGTTGTATAAGATAAAGTTATCTACTTCGATAAATTTGTACATCGAATATAATTGATAAAGTTGTTTAATAATTGAAATATATACGAATAAACTAAATTAGGATGATAAAGAAATATATAAAACATTTATCAATAAATCCTATGGCATGTTGTCACTTTAAGATCCATACAAGGTCTGAAGTCATACAAGTACTAAATACATTTGTAACTTGGTCTTAAGCATTTATTATTTCAAGGCTTTGTATTATCTTCTAGGAGTTTTGAACTCTAAAGTAATATGAGAATATAGATATTTGATCTATATTATATCACATTCAAAAGTTGTATAGTGAACAGTCATGTCCGTGGTGTATGAAATCTCGATGAAATTACTTATTTGAAATGAGCAAGTAAACCATAATTCAAGATAACGTTTTCAATGTGATTGAATGTAATAAGAATCTTGTTATTAGAAGGAACACGGATAGAGAACTTCCTTTTGAATGGTTCTACCATTTAAAAGTGAATATTCGATATTGGTTGTAAAATAGGCACAATTAGGATACAAAGAGTGAATATTTACCTCTACTAGATAAAGATACATAGGAAACAATAATTGTATAAAGTAGTGTTAGATACTTAATGTAACGACCCGCAATTCCGTATATTTTAAGCTGACAATAAACCATACATACCCAACTTGAATCGGACGAAAAGTTGAATTGTTAGGGGAAATAAAGAAGAAAGAATAAACAAAGAGAGAAAGAAAACCAAACAACACAGAATCTCACAACGCAACAGAACAACATATAATATAATATCAATAATCTTTACAAAAGAGAAGCTGTATTATACATACATCTAATCAGAGTACACAAATAACTAATCATCAGCCTGGACAGTTATAACAACCTGTCCTCACAAATGCTGATAATTTAAATAACCAATGCAGCGGAAAATGAACATATACATGAATACCACTTGAAGACCTCCAGCTCATCTTTGGAAGCTCCAAAGCATCCAAACTGAATCTATAAATATACTTCGTCTGACCCGAGCATTAGAAGGGAATAATGTCTGGGTCAGTCTGGTAAACTAACATGAGAAAACACATCTCAACTGGATTTTAAAGTAATAAAAACCTTTGTAAGGTATCTCGTAAGATTACACCGCACATAAACATAGAGGGATTTCTTCCATGCGATAACCAAAACATTTCACATCAAATCTTCTAATTTCATAATAGTATCTAGGATATAAATACATATTAACCATAGCCGAAATTATTACATTATTAAATTCCAGCATAATAGGTTTACAACCAATACCGTAAAGGCTCGTATTAGAGAATGGATTCCATACAATGACAAGGTAAGGGACTACCTTCCGATAGTACATCTCTAGAAGAATATACTGAGGCACCGACAGTTGGTCCTCTACCAACACAAGATCGGCTACCTTTACCATAGATAATACCGAATATGACATCACCCTGGTCATTCCCGACCCATCCATGGCCATATGCATGCACAACATACCCGAAATATAGAGGGTAATCTAGAAAGGTGATGATTATATCCTAATGGGAGCGACCCACATAGCCCTACTGCATCTACCTTTTTATCGTCATTCCCGATGTGTAAGGTCTAAGGTAACATATTAACTTTCACAAAGCAACAAAGCCCACTTTGAGTGCCACATTCCCATTTCAAACAACACACTAATTGATTTCCACAAAAGTACAACCTCTGAGCTTGTACGTCTTAGAGAAGGGTGTTAAGTGTAAGAGGGGTTACCTCCTACACCACCAAACAGATGTATGTTTATAAAAAATAATGTACATAGTTTTAGAAATGCAATGTCAAACATTCATCCATACAAGTTGTTCAGAAATAGGACAAACCGAAAGTACTTTCCTACCACATCCTGCTTGTAATCAACCCTAAGATAGTAGCGAGCAATACTTTTATCGAAGATTTTCAGAATGAAGCACTACAGCCACCATATAAATATAATATGGAATCGCGGGGCTAGTAGCAAGTAGCCCTACGTCATGAAGATCTCTAACCTCAAAATCATCATCTGCAACAAATCTGCCTTTTCGAATGCATACATTGGTCTGAAGTGGTTATTGGATAAATCTGATCCCGGTCTCTCCGGACCAATAATCGATAAGAGGCCCTCAACCTCATAAGGAAACCATATCTCCTAGACTTATCATGTTTCCAACTCTTAACTTGCTATTCTTCGGCCAAAAGGAAGCTCAGTAATTTGGAGTACCATAGTCACTCTGCTTTACTCGAATCATCATTCTTAGCACTAAACGTTAATCAAGCCTACTCGATTGGCCTCGTACTAAGTGCATGACTAATCAGTTCACACATCAAGTCAAGGAACCAAAAATGGCCAAAAATACAAACTAGCACACAAGCAGTTAGGCCCGTTTAATTAATTTTTTATCAATTAAATCGCTTTCCAAATATTTATCTTATAATATTTTAAAAAAGATATATTCTCAAAACCATTTTAATCTTTGGATATTTGGAAAACATTTCCATATGCTTATATATCAATAGTATTAGTATATTCACAAACCATTTCGTTTTCAACACTTAGAAAATATCTCTATATAATTAAATCTATAATAAGTATATTTATAAGTCTTTTAAGGAAAGCTTCATATTTTCCAAAACATGTGTTATTAGGTTAAAATGAATGTTGTGTAAAACATCGCTACGACAACCCAAAACAATAGTATAGGGATTCGTCAATTTATATTTATATAAATCCCATATACTATATAAAACACTTCCTTTTGGAAATCACTTACTATAACAACATAGTTATAGTCTATGCCTTTCTCTCTTTCTCGAAAACATCTATCACAACAATAAATGTTGAAATCTACGTCTTTCGTCGCTTAGTACATTTTAAGTGACTTTTTAAAACTATTTAAATCCATCTGAAATATCACTTCCAAAACATTCCTTTGAAAGATTATTTTAACTTTTAAAGCGTGAATGTATTTTCTCTATAAAAATCCATATCCAAATCTCAACATAAATAATGTCCATATTTATAAAACTATTTTTATAAATCTCCATTCTATTTTATAAAACTTCTCTATATAAAATCTCTTTATTTATAAAATTCTATTTATAAATCCATTTCTTTGTAAATCTCATTTATTTATAAAATCCCATTTATAAAATATCAATTACAAATCCATTTTTAATATTTATAGAACTCTGTTTATAAATCTATTACTTTATTTATAAAATATTACTTCTATAAATCTTTTATATAAACCATTTCAGAAATAATTGTTCCAAACTATTTCTATCTTCTTTAAAACTATATTTCCTTTATAATAAAAGATGAACTTATTATCTTCAAAAAAAAGATAAACTTATCTATCAAGTTTTTAAAACCTTTATAATATAGTTCAAAAATCTCTATTTAACATATTTTACAAACTATCAATTTGTAATACCAAAAATCATACTTTTTATTTTATTTAAAATAAACTCCTTCTTTTAATAATTAAATAATAATTATTAAAACATATGTTATTTCAAAATCACTTTAAAATCCCTTTAAATCAAAATCTTCACTTTATAGTATTTTGAAATACTTAAAATAAGGCCAAGTGCTACTATAGCACTAAATAAGCAAAATCATGTTCATGTCATCAAATATGGCATCCAACAAATCATATATCACAATATATATGAAAAGTATAATCAATAGTGGTGAGAAATCATGTTGGATCTCTCCAACATGTCCCCTTATATCGCATATAGTATATAATCCTATAATATGAGTCATCCGCAGCTAGACGGGTATATATGAAAAGATCATCCGCTCCAGGGGCAGGAATAAATTCAAACCAACTGATAAAATAGTAAATCATCCAAACAATCAACAACAAGCATCAATAAAAATATCCACACTTATATAAAATATAAGTGGGCCAGAGAGATGAGTTTAACTCACTGAAATTCCAGTTATCGCCAAGTGTTCTATTTTGAATTAAAATCGAACAGATGTTCGATTTTAACACAAATTCCTACAAGCTCCAAAGTATCCTAATCATACTCCATAACGTAGTATTCGTTGATACGAACCTAACGTGACTGACCGCGTCCAAATTAGACATGATATGGAGAAGATACTAATTAGTGAATGTTTGAGAAAGATTAATTTCAACTAACTTTAGTTAAAAAGGTAATTAACTAAATTACCCTTTGCTACCACGTTAACATCTCAAGGCTGAACTTCGATCTCGTCTTTCTACTGAAAATCGCCGCCACCTTGTGGCTCATACCGTCGTCACACTGTTATAGTTGAATGCCCCTTCAGTCCTCGACCCAACGACCATAGCCACGACCCATCATGACGCTATGATCGTTGCCAAAGCACCCCAAATCGTACATTGTTCATCTCCAAATTCACGCCACCATGCCTCGCTGATCCAAAATCCATCGCACTCCCTATACCACGCTGAGCAACTTTGTAGTTGGGGTCGAAGGCGAATACGACTTCTGGTGCCTTTGATTAATAACAACCGTAGGATGTGGATGACAAACTATGGCGGCTAGGGTTTTAGTTTTATGGTTTTTCAAAATGAAGGAAGTTGAGGTCCTTTTATAGAAAATTTTCAAAAACTATTCATTCTTACAAATTTCAAACTTGGGACGAGACGTGCCACCTTGCGTTTTATACAAATACCCGTACTCCAAACACAATGGAACTAGTATCTTGGCCTAATTCCATCAAATACAGAAGTTAGCTTTCAAAATCAAATTATATTAATTCAATTTCTTAAATTAATTTCTACACGTTTTGAGCTCGCACGACTAAGCTCTACGTCTATCGCCATGAAATTCATTAACATACAATAATTCACTATTACTGTGTTGCCACACCCCGAGACCCACATTAACAAAGAGAATTACTGAGTAATTCTGTCCGCTAATGCGTAGAATAGGGCTGGTTAAGGGCGACCATCAAAGTCTTGCATTAAATAAGAGCTAAGTATGTCAATTTGGTACGCATTTTTTTTCTTTTTCTTTCCCTTTTGGCTTAAGTATTCGACATACTCAATTCCTATCTAAAACATTACTATGGGGGCTATAGGATCGATTCAGGAACAAAACACAATAACAATATCAATCACAGGTCACAGAACAGCAACAAAGATAATATACATACACATACATCAAATGTAATACAACCCGTCACAAGTGGTATTCAACCACAATATATACATACATCCCCATAAAAGAATATATACATCACAAGTTCCCAAGAAAAAGACTACAACACAAAACAAAGGCATCTATCCAAAGGCGAAAGAGAAATCCAAAACACATAGCTAGCAAAAGGGGTCCAACATCCTAACCTACAACTCGGTCGAACCCGAGTAATGAATACACAGGTCAAGCTAACTAGAACTTGATATTAGCATAAGATAAAGTGATACGAATGCATAAGGGAAGTATTCCTTTAATTCTAAAGGAATAGTATAAGTAATGTCTATTTATACATCCAAGGGTGGAAGCTTCATAGAACCCATAGTTAATTCATAAAAGGTTTAACATGTCATAAATGGTTCATGTTCAATGGAATTCAAAATAAGTGAATCTAGCAAACTCATGAGTCATAGAAGAAGCATCAAAATCCTCAAAATCAAATATCACAGAACTCTAATACAAGTTCAAAACCACATTATCGAAATAACCATAAAATGCACATATATATATATAAGCCTATCTCTAACTCAAGGCTACAATAAAACCATCATCTAAAAATTGTGAAATCGAAGCAAATCAAAACTATAAAAATCCCCGGATTGGCCAAATCCCAGGTTGCATGCCGAAGCGATGCTGCACGTGCCAAACTTAGACCAGTACTATATATATATTATAGGTACCCATCTCAGACGACCATAGTCGTAATACATTGTGACGACCGAAGTCGTAATACATCATGGCGACCGAAGTCGTAGGACATCATGACGACCTAAGTTGTAAAACATCGTGATGACCGAAGTCGTAGCACATCGTGATGACCCGAAGGTCTATAGTTCTGGTAAACATCGTGAATGCGTCACAAACTCTCAAATAGGAACCCGAAAAGTGTTAACGTGCGTCCTATACCACACGTTCGCACTTAGCGGTTTACTAACTGTTAGTTGATGCCATACTAGAAAACATCATTAAATTAAAATCCTCAGAAAAATCATATCTCGCCTCATCTCATTGGTGAGTAGTAAAAAGCATCATACTTGTCTCATCTCATCGACAAGTATAAGACATTGTGATGGTTTCTATATCAACCATACTTCCCAAAAAGAAAATATCCATCTTAAAACTTGCCTTATTTCATCGGCCAATGAAATACATCATGATGGTTCTCATCGATTATACTCCTAAATAGGAGATCTCGAACCATAAAGTTCGACAAATATTGGCTATCTCGGAAGATTCCTAAATATAGGAATTAAAATTCTCAAAATACGCCATAATATGGCAAATCCCATAAATCATCTCAAATCAATATCTTCGAGAGGTTTCGATCGATACAAGTCCGTAGGTAACCGATAAAATAAACTCACGTGTCCCATACCATGTGTTTTACTAAATCATTTAGTTCTCTTTCTGATATGTCCAAAAAGTGTAAAACAATATATATTATATATAAAATATTTTACTTGAGAAAACGGGAATTATAAATAATTTCTAAAATCATTTTTGAGACATTTTATTGAAATTTCTCCCTATTATAGGAAATAAATATTTTTAAAATATGTTGAAATAATTTAATAATAATTTGAAAATATTTCATCATAATGATTTCAAAAGCCAAGTTATTTAGAAATTTTCTGAAAATTTATTTGGAAGAAATAGCGCTTGAAATCGAAGAAAAATGAAGAATTTACTCCAAATCGATATTCGAATTTAATTCGAATTTAAACCAAATTTTAAAATTCCAAATTCCTCTAAAACTTGACTAATCCATTAATGAATATCATAGCCCATAAGCACCATCAAAATCATCTCAAAATTTGAATCAAAACAAGTGGCAAAACCATAGCAATTCAAAGGCAATGCTACGAAACAAGCTGCAAAAGGAACAGGAAAAAATGACCACAACTTCATGTACTAGGCCAACTAGGGGTTTGACCTAGCCTTGTAGCCAGGTCGATCACCTGGTCGACCTCCAGGTCGACCTGGTGGTTGCTGGGTCGACCTCCAGGTCGACCAAGGCTACGGACATTTTCCTGGATAATTTTCCTGCTTCGAACTCAACTTCCAACAACAAATTAGCATAGCAAATGATCAAGTTTTGCAGCGAAAATTGACAAGCAAAGAGTTTGAAAACTAAACTACAATCCAGAAAGGATCCGGCAGCAATTCGAGTGGAAATCAAAGAGTTATTGGTGCTCAAAGTAGCAACCAGAAACAAGAAGTTTATATAACAAAGAACAGAAACTTTGATATTTACAGTAAGCAATTCTATAAACGATTTACTCAAAATTCAACCTTTCTAGCTAGTATTTGCGAGTACTAAACTCACCTTGACGATTTAGCAAAGTAATGTTAGATAGCAACGATTTTTGGAGGAGAATAGAGGCTCTAAGCACCTGCACCAGCTGAAAAAGAAGCATGTAGAAAGGATAGAACAAGTTACAGTAAATTCATACCCAATTCAAAACCTTTGATGAAATTTACAGAGTATTGGGGTTTGATTACGTTTTATTTTCTTATTCTAGTGAATTACCTTCTTGAATTAGCAGCAAATTTTGGTGGAAATTGATTTTACAAGAGGATGACCATTATTTTCTTTCTTTTGTTTACTGTCTGGTTTGGTTTGAGAAGATGGAGTAATGAAACTACGTACAAACATATTTTACACAAACCATAAGCTTCTACGTTAGGCTATTGGATTCCATTCTAACCTAAAAAGTCCAAGAACAAAAATACTTCGAGAAAAATGAATCTATGTACATGTTTTCTCTTATTTTAACACTATATTCACATTTTCAACATTTAAATGCCAAATAAAAATGTATACATCCAATTGTATTGAAACAAAACTGTTATGATAACAAAATAAATTTTATTTCAACAATAAAAAGTTGTTTGTACAAATAAAACCCTATTTCTGACAGATTTTACAGTTTACACTATTTTAGTGTAAAAACACTATTTTTTAACATGACAAGTTTAATAAAAATTATTCTCTTGTCAAATAAGTTGCAATAAATCATTCTAACTTTATTAAATCATCAAAATATTATTTTCACCAATATTTCATCTTTTATTTTAATAAAATACATGTTTACTTCATATTTCTCCTTTTTAAATTCAATAAAAGGTTAATATTGGCAATAATTACCAATATTACTACATTTACCCAATTAAACTCAATAATTGATTATTTTCACTCCAAATTCTCAAAATAAAGCTTTTAAAACTTTATTTTCATCAATTTATATTTATTTCAACAATTAAATGTTGAAATACATTACTAGATTAATTTATTAACTGAAATTACCAAAAATTCCAATATTTTCAATTTATTAACCAAAACTCCATACAATAAATTTTTAACTCAGGATTTAACTTCAAACTCATTGTTTATTGGAAATAAACAATCTTTAACATATTTTAACTTCTCTATTTCATTTTATTCTCAATATTAAATTATAACTCGTTATAATTTAATATCATCGGTAATCACCAATACCAGGGTTGTTACATACTCCCCCCTTATAAAAAATTGCATCCTCGCAATTTCTAGAGGAAATCTGTATTCAACACACTTCATTTCATCAAACAAAGGAAATATAGATAGATTAAGATGGAAAATTCTTACCTTCGTCGTGATAAGATAAGAATCTAGGATACGATCGCCCGATAAATTCTCTGGTTTCCCAAGTGTAGTCATTGGGATTATTGGACCATTGAATCTTCACTAGCGGAACCCTCTGGTTTCGAAGACGTCTAGTCTCCAAAGCAAGAACTCTCATAGGGTGCTGCACATAAGGTAGATCAAGAGAGACCTTCAACTTCTCTAAAGCACGAGAATCAAGCACATATTTTGAATCTAGTAGACACTTCCTCAACTGAGAAACGTGGAATACGTTGTGAACTCTAGAAAACTGATCGGGAAGAGCTACATGATATGCAACAAGGCTGATACGCTCTGTAATAGGAAATGGCCCAATATAGAGTGGTGCCAATTTCCCCGTTTGGCTGAAGCGTATCACTCCCTTCAAAGGAGAAGCTCGAATATAAACAAGATCGCTGATGTGCACGTAAATGTGCATATATTTACATCCATATTTTATCTCTTTTTATTTAAATAAACATCATATTTGGGCATTTGTACATGTTAAAACCAAAATTCAATTATTTTTCAAACCATCATATTTTCATCTTCATTCAAGGGAAAAATGGTCATTTTTGTGCTTGTGTAAATTTGAGAATTTTACTTGGACATTTTTGAAGATTTTTATAGGAATTTGGATGCATATGGAAGAGGCTTATATGAAGATACATGCATGCACAAATGAATACAAAGGAAAGAAGAGGGAAATAATTCAAAGTGAAGATCATGGACGACTCCACCTACCTTAATGTACAAATTAGAGGCTAATGAACATGCTTATGGAATTAATGGCTTCATGTACACTTAAATGATGATTAGTAGAAGCTAATGATTACTTGGCCTCCACACTTCCTAAGGGGTATTTTGGGAAGCCCACTAAAAATAGAATTAGGGTTTTATGCATGTATAAATAGCCCTCTTATGTACATGTAAATCATCTTCTACTCTTTCATTTTACTTAGGAAATTAAGAGATCAAATTGTACGCTCAATGTTCTATGAAATAAAAATGGTTTCCAAGCCTCTTTCTTCTCCTTTCTCTACATTATTTTCTTTGTTTTTATGTTAATACTATTATTTATGTTCTTTTCTTTTCTTTGTTAGTAGAATAGTTTTACATTCATGCAAGTAGTGTAGCTTAATTTCTTTTGTTGTAAGTAGTTTAATTACATTCTCTTCTTTGCTTATTCTCTATTTTCTTTTCTTTTTAATGTTGAAAGTTACTTGTGTTGCTTCAATGCCACAAATGAGTTGCTAAACCCTTCAATTTAGGGGTAATGAACCTCTCAAATATTATGTAATTTCAACATATTTTTATGATTTATGATCTCCTTGTTTGTGCTTCATTAAAGTGAATTTTAATGCAAGTTTATACAAGTGGGTTTGATAGCTTATATTACTTATGCAAATGAGCTATTCTTATTCAACATAAACACAAGTTGCATCATCATTTGCTAATCCATTTTTGATTTTGAAATGAAAGTAAAAATGAAATTTGATGATCTATATTACTAGTTATAATAGTAAATAGATCATACTTAAAGTAACTTTTTCTTTGGCTTCATTTTCATGAGAAATATAAGTGGTATAATTGTTGTATTATAGTTTGATGGTTTGAGTTATGTTAATTAATAACATAAACAAACCATACTTATGATAAATGCAACACTTATTTCACTTAATATCAAAGTTAGAGATCATAAATTCTTTGTTTGTTGATTTACAAAAATATTAGAGTGGATTTGCCTCTAAATTGTTCTCTAGTTTAATAGTTTTTAAATCACGTTTTAATTCTAGCTTTAGTAGTTAACAACTTCATCTCACTTTGGTCTAATTTGATTGAATAAGAAATTTTAAAATCCCATCAATTCCCTATAGATCGACCAGTATTCGCCACGTACTACAAAGTGTACGCCGTGCGCTTACAGTTAAATTTTAATTTGAAATTTTTCGATGGTTTTCTAAACCGATAGAAATTCCGTCGATTAACCAGTTTTTGGTGTCGTTGCCGGGGAGTTGTTTTTTCTTTTGATTTTCTATTCTTCGAATTATTTTTATGTGAGTTATTGTGTGTTTGTTGTGTGTGTTTGCAATTAAAAAAAATTGTGTGTTTGTGTGATTTTTGATTGCATTCTCTTTGTGTGCTTGTTTTCTTTTCATTTTTCATTTTTCATTTGCATTTTCATTATTTAAAAAAAAGAGCATACTCAATCTAAAAAAATATTCTATTTCATTTTGCAATATTTCATTTACATTGTACTCTTCTTTTTACATTGCTTCTTCTAAAAATAGAAAAAACTGTCTTCAGTCAAACAATGCATATCACTGTGCACAGCTTCTGCTCACTGTTGCATAACTTACAACAGTAACCTTCCATTCATTCTCTGTTACATATTCCAACAACCTTCTCTACAACTTTAACTACAAGTCCATCATTCTCTGGCCATACCCTTCCACTGCTCTGGCCATTACTTCTGCTCCATCTCCAACTGCAACTCACACCACTATCATCACTTGAATACACTTCTGCATCACTATATTGCCAAACTTCATCAACATTACTGCCATTCATTTTCCAAAATTCATTACTGCCAAATTATCATTTACACTGTCTCCACTCTTCGCCACACCTCGAAGTCGAGACCATCGCATCCACCACACCATTCTCCCACATATCATTTTGCAGCAGCACACAACTATGCAACTGTGCACATATATCAGTGAACCTCATCTTCACAACTACATCAAATACAACAGCATCCCACTACACAACATATTCTGCAAGTCTTCCATCAGACCTCCTCCACCATTTCAAACCACTGCCTTGTCATTACAACATTGCATACAAGACCCACTGCACACTACATATAAACCACCTTCCTTACACATACCATCCACCCCCGCTTCTGCTTACAGTCGACCACCACTAACATACAAGCCACTCCACTACACTTCCGACCATTCCCCTGTCTGCCACATTCACCAATAAAAAAACTGCAAACAACACTTCTCAACAACCAAGACATACTACATGCCATACGCCTGCAACCCATCATCACTGCTACCGCCATCAACATATACATCCCCTCTGTTAACTCCAAATCACCACTTCCTGAACAACTCACATCGTCTCCTCCAAACCATCCACATAATCACTCCATATACCCATAAACTGCCCACATCAAAACTGCTCACCAACCAAGCATGGCTCCTCCACAGCTCTGACCAAGTGTCTGAACCCCGCCTCCATCCACTCAAGAAGCACGACCAGAACCCACTCCAGTAACCCCCTCTGCCTGCAACTCCTCCTGCCGAACCATCTTATATCGCCTCCTCTAATTGCCTTCACCCAGACTACCCACCTAAACCGCTCGGCCACAAGATACCAAAATCCCCAATTTGCTCGAACCCTGCTGCCAACTGCCGAACTCGACAAAAGAAAACAAAATTCGACTTGCCTCCACCCACGCTCGCGACGTCAACTCACCACGACTAGAATCGGAATTTGAGAGTTTTAGTTTGATTGATAATTTTAGTTGTTTGAAAATATGAATCTATTTTTACTGCGTTTTATCTTGTGGTCGTGATCATTGAATTGCCTTGTTATAAATTGTGTCGGGTTTGAATCTAGTGCTTGAGTGAAAATTTTATTTTATTTTATTTTGTTTTATTTTGTTTTATTTTGTTTATATTTGATGTGTTGTTTATATTTTTTTTTTGTTAAATTGTTTTATTTTTTTTAAGTAAAACTTCACTTTTAAGTTTCCTTTACAAAAAAAAACTTTGTTTGTAAAGTTTAGTTTGTTCAAGTAACTTTGAAAAAGAAAAGTGGGTTTGCTTAGTTTGATTTTCTTCCTTTGATTTTAGTTTTGTTTCATCCTTTTTCCTTGAAAAACTTCGTTTAGGTTTGTTTTAAATTGTTTTTAGTGCCATCCTTATATTTAAATAAAAAATAATATAAATATTATATATATCTTATTTTATTGCAGGTTGCCAAAGCAGAATTGCAGAAGGAAGAACTGCTTGCCCAAAAATAATTGCTGCTTGTTTATAAAAAAATGCCGCTAAAAAAGAAATAATTGCTAATAATCTACACGCTCTGGTATTGTGCTTTCATCTTTAGTGCATTGTTGGTTGCTTGCATTTGCATTTATATATACAAAAAAAAATTCAAAATCCAAAAACAAAAACAAACTTCATTTTAGTGGCATTGAAAATTCACGTTTAATTTTTGTTTTGCATCCATCTCATCTTATTTTCTTTTCTAAGGGCAATACCCCAATTTACATAAGCTGAGGGATTTCATCACCCTTTCCTTAGCCCACAAACGCATTTCATCGTAGAATTTGACTAACAATAAAGGTTAGACATTCGACTTAAGGGTGTCGCGAGCTCATCTAGGGCCTAATTGTATCTTCACAATTGTTTTCTTTGAACAATTTTATTTCTTGGTGTCTAGGCTACGGCAGAGTAATAACTAGTTATAAAACTTACGGTGATACGTAAATATTATACTGGTGGTTCCTTTGAAGACACTTAAACCTTCGGCTGCATTGCTACAGTGATTCGTGGTGCACCGATAACCCCTGCCCGTTACCTAGCTGAGAAATATTTTTGTTGATTTAAGACAAAGTGTGATTATACAATTTTGGGTTAGGAGCTACTAAGGACAGAAAACTGTAATTAAGTCCTTTGCATTCATTAAGTTGCATTAGTTCATGCATATATATACAAAAAAATCATCAAAAATCCAAAATCAAAAAAAAATTGGAAATTTTTCTTAACTTGGTTTTTAATTCCACAAAAAAAAATTAAAACCTTTTTCAAAACAATTTTTTTTTTTGAAAATTCAAAAAACAGAAAAAAAATTTACAAAAACAAAAAAAATATAAAAATTTGAAAAACCAAAAACAAAAAAAAAATCAAACTTCTCTTTTGAAAAGAAATTTCACTTGGTAAATATTTTTCTTCCTCTAAAAAAAAATTTCACTTCGATTTTCAAATCTTCTTTTATTCACTAAACTCGATTCTAACTTCTTTCTCTTCTCGACTTTCACTTGTGCATGAGTACTTGGACTCGTGACACAACAAAAAATCATTGGACTTGCGACCCTTCTACAAACCATTTAACTCGAACAAATGATCCTCCCGAAATGGCAAACGATAACGCCCCTCAAACTCTTATGGATAGAATCTTTCCCGATAGAGTTTCTACTCCATCTTGCATCACGTTACCCGCCCCTACGGGTAACCATTTCGAAATTCACTCAAACCATATTGCCACTCTTCCGAAATTTGGCAATTTCGAACACGATGATCCATACATCTTCTTGACTAAATTCGAACAAGTTTGTGCAACCATTAAACTCCAACAACTTTCTGACGACGAAATCAAACTTTGATTAATCCCATTCGCTCTTATGGATTACACTGAAAAATGGTTGTACAGCTTATCTTTTGGGTTATAACCTTTATTGGTAGTTGAGGTTGGAATTTGTAAAATTTCAAATCTTTTTAAACAAGTTATAGAAGTAATCTATAGTGAGATTTAGGATGAGAAAATTAAGAAATTTCCAGAAGTAAAAGATTATAGAAATTTTGAGAACTATGATCAATCATTTGAGTTTATCCCAAATAAAGTAATAAACAGAACTGCATTCCATGGAAAAAAATAAATAGGTAACTTCTAAGAGGTTTGTATGTAGGAAAAACCTTGGAAATCTCCCGCGTGCTTGAATTTTTTACTATGGTAAAAGCTAGGAAAACCATATTTTTCTTGGTTGAATTTTTTTTCCTAGTGTTGATAGTTTCCAACTCAACATCGGCATGGTTCCTTCCAAAACTTTATTTGGGAGACCTTATCAATCATTCTCTTGTTAGTTTGACTCTGGACAAGAAATGGATCTTATGTCCCGACTCTATTTGTGAATCATTTAGAAAGATCTTGGAAATTTTTATTGGAAATCGAATCTTTTTTCATGTTTCTTCCTTGTTGGATGACCGGTCTTTAGTCAATTTGGGATAATAACTCTTTGATATATGGGACCCTACCTAACCATTGAGTGTAATGGCCCTGCTGCTTACCGAGTTTCCTTACCAGTCCAGTTCTCTGGCAATCATTATGTCCTTCATATGGTTCAAATTTGAAAACACTTTAGAAATTCTGATTCTATTCTTGAGCATAGAATCCTTATTTCACTTGGGATCATACAAAATCTAACTTATGAACAGAGTTCTATTCGTTTTGTAGCCCCAGAGGCTGAACGCCGTTGAAATATAGTCGTTCCACTCTTCAAGTCCTATGATCCATTATTCAGTAAGACAGTCCTTGGAAGATTAGAGAGAGTTATCGAGCAAGCGCATCCTTTGTTGCTTTCTGATGCTCATTAGTGATGAGATTCATGTTTAATTATCTCTCTATCTTAGCTTATCCCTTTTAAATTGATGCATCATCCATAGTTTGTTATTGACTTTTCCTTTGAGAAAATACGATTTAAAATTATCTTATTAATTTTAAGATGAATTTGGGAAATTTTATCAGTTATAATTTCCAAATTAAAATGGTTTAGTAGATGGAAATAAATAAATTTGGGAAAATTTATTAAATTTTAGAAACCGTGTAATTTTACCTTATATATTTGATAATATAAGAATAACCTTAGGAAAAATGAGAATTTATATAATATATGGAAATAATTTTGTATTTTAAAATTTGATTTTTTCCAAGTTTATTCACTTATTTATTTTAAATGGAGATTTATGATAAATATTTTCCATTTCTAATTATTACAACAAATGTTGTAAATTAAATAAAGTTTTATATTGAGATTTATTGTTTAAAATGATATTTTTATAATTAATAGTTTATTTTATTAAAAATAATGAGAATAAATTTTAATTCCAAAAGTTATATTTAATTTTATAAAATATCTCAATATTAATAAAAATGGAAATTTTTTATATGTTGGAGCTTTGGTAAATATTGAGGAAAATTAATCTATGCTTTCATAAACATAGTTTGAGTATTATTTAGTATTTTAAAAGAGAAAACAAAGGAAACTGATCGCATTTTCTCTTATTGGATCCATATATACTCATATGGCCCAAGTAGTAGTGTAATTGTGTGATGGAGAAAACTTATACATTCATTTTCTCCCATCTCTTTCT
The DNA here is from genome assembly GCA_030737815.1 of Allium fistulosum. NCBI lineage: Eukaryota > Viridiplantae > Streptophyta > Magnoliopsida > Asparagales > Amaryllidaceae > Allium > Allium fistulosum. The sequence goes on along the minus strand of CM060906.1, from coordinate 247,885,713 downwards.
CATTTCAGCATACTCTAAAAATCCGAAAATAAAATTCTCCCTGCTCCTAAATCTTAGAAACTAAAGTCCTCCTTATATTCAACTTAAATCAAAGGGTAATTGGATAATTATTGAAGATAAATAACTTAGGTAATCTCTTCTATCCTATATCGCATATATTTGATTAATCAGTTTTTGCTTAGGGTTATAATTTTTTCTCTTGCAAATTCTAAAATTAACCTGGGTAGTTGTTAAGAGAAGCAAACCTAGGATAATCCAGGTCTTTGCTACCAATTCAAGTTCAAATTCGGTGAGTTTCACTCACACTTCTAGTTTATAGATGGATGCATGTGGCTGTATGTCTGATTGAATGAATTTATTGTTGAAACGATCTCAATCTCTTTTGTTTTTTGCATTTTTTGCCATGCAATTCTTTGTTTGCTGAAAACCCACATAATATAATCATGATTAGCATCCAATTGTACATGTTTGCATGCTTGATTGAATTTTATTTCTATGCATTCGAGGTCAAGGCAAAAATCAACGAAGAAACCACCGCCAATAGGCAATCGAAGCATCGTTGGCGATGTTTGGGGCTCAGCCTAGGCATGCCAACTGATGGATCGGTCATGATGACTACTGGACTGGTCATGACCTGGCCTAAGACCCAGGTCACGCCATTTTAGGCATCTTTTGCTTCCATTTGCTCCTTCATTCACCCGTTTGCTCGCTTGAACCCAATTGTTTGAATTTTGGTGATGTTTTCTATGCCGATTTCAACGTTGTTTATGGATTTTGATTTATGAATTTGAGAATTCATTTTGAAGTTATTATACCATAGAAATGCTCTATGGGTTCATGGAGATTGTACACAAGTTTTCTAGCACAATTTCAATCAGAATTTAAAAAATATCGATTTCCAAATTAAAGTGTCTTATCCAAATCTCTTCTAGTACAACTTATTTTCTGTAATAAGTTTATATACATATTCTATTATTTACTATAACATTAATGGTTTTATATTAAGATGGGAGAATATTTCAATTACTTCTATTTATATATATATATATATATATATATATGCTTACCATATAATGTCCAAATATATTTATGAATGTAAAAGTTTAACAAACCCCTTTTTCTCATATAAATATTAGCTTACAAACTAATATATCGGTTTAAGAAGGTTTTTTTTCAAAGCTTAATACTTGAACTACATGACATCGATCGAATGTGAAATTGATTTAAACGGATTAATAAAACGAGTGGTATGGAACACTCACGTTTATTTTTCTAAGCCATTTATACACATAAGTGGAGTTTACGCATATAGTAAATGGTTAAATAAACCCATGTGGTATGGGGCACATGGTTGTTATTTATTTAGTTACTATTCGGGGGTATATGACACTTATCGACGAGTTTCTGACTCGCACTTGGAGTTTATAGGCGTTCGCCTATCTTGGAGCTTATAGGACTTGTTCCTATCTTGATGTTTATAGGTCTCATACTTATCTTAATATTTATAGGTCTCGAACCTATTTCGAAGATATAGGACTTTTTCCTATTTTGATGTTTATAGGTCTCGTACCTATTTCGGGGATTATAGGACTTGTTCCTATCATGATGTTTATAAATCTCGTTCCTATCTTGATGTTTATAGATTTATTCATCTATCTTGGAGTTACATGCATGTAGGTGAATTTATTTCATCAATCTTGGAGTTTGGTGCCTTCCCCCTTTTTGTGAGATTTCTAGATTTCTATTAGTGAGATTTCTAGATTTGATGTTGCTTGAATTATCACTCAATCATTTCAGAGATTTTTGCTTTTAATAAGCTGTCTTGAGTTTTAGTATTTGGTGATTAAAATTTATTGATGCATGTTTGATATTTTTTGATATATGACTATATTTAAGATCTAGTTCACTTTATATATCAATCATTTTTGCTAACTCATTTATCTTAGTCTAGACTAACCCGTTTGTTATTTTTATAATACTCTGGTTAGACTGAGATATTTTAGGTGCTTCAGTTTTATAGTTCTAGAGAGGATTTACTCCAGTTACCTAGTTATCATTAATCTTATCTTCATCTCGTATATGCGTACATAATCGTTTCAGGAAATGTAGTACAAATGTATTATATGGGTCATTTTAACCACAGTCTTGTATTTGATATTATGCACCTATTCGATTTGATCAGCCTGTATCTATTTGTATTCCGTTGTGTATATTCTATGATCTATGATTTGCATTTATTATATATTGTTCTGGATTATTATTATAGCCATCGTAGTTTTGTTATAAGCCTGGATTACATACGTTGGTTCCACTTGAGAAAAAATATACAACCCCTAAATCAAAGTAACAAAGTTTTCTTAAAGAAAACTTCATGGATGGTCGCTCCTAACCAGCCCTATTCTCTGCACTAACAGACTGTATTACTCATGAGCACGGTCCGTAGAAACAACTGGACATAGAGACACTCTACACAGCACCTAGGATCACAACATACAGACTTTGCATGTACCGCTCTCCAATTTTATGTTCTAACTAAATCTTTTCCTCTTTTTAGGTATAATGAGCAAATCCAGATTTGGTACTCTTACCAATAAAACAAATAGAAGCTCTCTCAACTAAGCGGACCCACATCCTCGACGAGATCACTGCTACGAGTATGATTATGACAAGTCCAAAAGAAATCAAATAGAGAAAGAAGACAGAGAAAGGGAGAAGGAAGAGTGCAAAAGGAATCACTCCAAGCACGATAGATCTTGGGATCACTCGAAGCACGATGGATCACGAGACACTTTGAGTTCGAAATGAGTTCTTATTCACCACATCAGGCACCATCCCTGCTTCCAAGGGATGTCGATCTATACTCCCGTTGGCCTGACTTCCAAAATGGACTAACTTTGATCCCACCCCTCACGCTGAAGTCTTGTCTTGGCCCATATCCAAAATGGCATAGTCTTCTTATCCTGCCTCGCGAAAGGGTAAAAGAACATCTTATCACTACCACTAGCCTTATACCTTTAGCTCCAGATGCTTCGACATTGAAGATAATCATGTAATGCGAGGTAGTACATCTTAGATCGGATCTCATCGGCCTCATGTTCATGTATAATTTGAAGAGAATCCCTAATAAGGACTTGCACTGGACTACCTCTTCACAAAGATCAACTAGAGCAGTACAATATATGGATCAAGAAAAACCTCTTCAATCAAGTTGAGAAACTAGAGAAAGAATTAAATACCAAGGACAAGGTGGCTAAAGAAGCCGAAGACTAGAACAAAGCTATGATCTGGGCTATGAAAGCCAAGATAAATGTCCTAGATGAACAAGTTTAGACAGATCATGTTCAGACCGGTGATATTACTAATGAGAGAGATGAGTTAAAGATTAAAAGAGACACAAAGATTGAGAAGCTCAAGCTAGATCTCAAGAATGAGAGAAATGAAAATACCAAGGTGCTCGAGACCGCTCGAACTTACTACGAGGAAGTCTATGACTTTCGGTAGGAGAAAAAGACACTTGCAGAAAATTGACTAATTGGAAAGTCAGGAAGATGATTGGGCATTCGTCTCTAGTGGAATCTGTTCAATGTAGAGATTGGAGTGCCATAGTACCCAAGGAAGTTCACCGTGTCATCCATGCCGCTATATAATGGATTCACAGACTCAATGCAACAATTGCGTAGGTATAATTAGAACATGAATTGTGCGAGGCCCGATGATGTTATGTGACGGAGGTCGGACCAAGCTCCCCACCTCCAGCATGTGGCGTATGCATATGAGTTGGCACACATTTTATTGTAACAAAAGGAATCCTCCAATGTTACATGCCTACCAACCCATATTTATACACCACTTCTCCAAGTTATTTAGCGATGTAGAACTACTCTAATCCCAAAACATCATTTCTCCTTAACACATGCGAGACAAACCTAAAAATCTCCTCTTTGACTCGCATTCCCTAGAGTACTTTGAGAGCATTATTTGTCTGCATGGCCTAGTTCTCAACCTTTGGCTCTAATACCAATTTTTATGCAACGGCGGTCGGACCAAGCTTCCCATCTCTAGCATGTGGCATATGCATATGAGTTGGCACATATTTTATTGCAACAAAAAGGAATCCTTCAACATTATATGCCTAGCAACCCATACTTATACACCACTTCTCTAAGTCATTTAGCAAGTTGTGACTATTTTAATTCCAAACCATTATTCCTCCATAACACATGCGAGACAAACCTGACAGATAATCACATAAAGTGTAGGTGTTTTCCATTGTTTTGGAGGGATGAACAAAAATCTGGTTTTGCAAGTTGGAGTGGGGATCCATAAGGTCTTATGAATAACTGGAAAATAGATTGATGAATCAATCTAATTTCACTATGTGCAACCCTATGGCACTATTTTGCTAATGATGTAGGTTTGCAGGCCGGTAATTTAGGGATGGGTAGAAGTTTAGACGAGATGAGGAGGGATTCGGTGAGAGGATGAATGATAAAAGGGAATATAATGAAGAAACAAAATGTGAGTGGAACTTGAAAACCTAAATCCCAAATACATTTTTAGCTATGTTGTATTTCGATTAGGTCTAAAATATAGTGTTAAAGGCTTGATGCATATTCCCCTATGTAGGTTTCCTTTCATATGTTAGTTCCAAGAAAATATCCTTCTCAAGCAAAATATATTATATTTCCAGATTTATGGAATGCATTATCTTAAATATGGAGAAAATATATCTACTTTTAATCTTCAGTTCAAAAAATAAACGATCAGATAAGATCAACGAATGCTGAATCCATTTAACAGTTTATGCAATTATATTTAGGAAGCATCGTGAAATGATAAGTTTTATCATTTTATACTATAGTGACAAGATTCAATTACATATATTATTTTAACATATATACTATAGTGAAAATGTTCATTTGTATAGATTATTTTAAATAGTACACTATATTCAGGTTTATGAATAAAAAATCATCTCAACGATCGGTTTTAAATGTCTATTGCATCATGCAGTGTACATGCAATGGTGATAAGTTGTACATATTTTGGGTATCCTCCCACATAAGAAATCTTGGAACATATACTAAAAGATTTAAATAATAATTAAGAGTATTAGGCTTTTTCCTTTTTTCATATTACGTCAATTATAAATATAATATCATTCATGCATACCATCTCAAGGAAATATATTGATTAAAGGAGGCTCACAGATAAACTATTGGATAACAATACAAATTTACTATCTTACCACTTGCATTATTTCAAACATATTTTTTAACAACTTTATGTGTTTCTCCATGATAATTACAATGTTGGCTTTTTTGTTATATATAACTAAAAAAATTCTGATTGAATTTAGACAGAAAACGAGTGTATCATATATGTTATATAGAAATGGTGCGCTCAATATAAAAATTATATTTTTCTCTTAATGCATTTATGTTGATATGTAGCACTTTCTTTGTGCTCAAAGCGACAAACTCATTATACTTTAGGATCATTATACCATTTTTCGTATTTGCATTAGAATCGCCGTTACAATTATCAAAACCTATTTTGACTATTTAATTTATATAACTTTAACACGGTGTGTGTGTGTGTGTAGAATTTCCACAAAGAGAAGTAGCACTAGTTGCTTTGAAAGAGAATAAAGTTTTAAATTGACACACTCTTTACGGATAACAAATAAACAATTTTAATTAATTTCAAGGCCTCAATTAAATAATTTAAATGCCATAAAAAATCAAAAAATCATTTGTGTTGAGTTTATTAATTTATAACAGTTATAAATTAATTTTGAATTGGTTGAACTTGGAAATTAGCTAACAAATCGATTGTGTTGACTCCATAGTGTGAGCTCGATCTTAGTTAATATTTGAACAATTTAGATATTAAAGCATGTACGAACTTTCTTGAAGTATAGTATCTAACACGAGTTCAGTTGCTTATAGATCGTTTAGGCAAAATCCAATACCTAATCTTTATTAGGCTATACCTCATAATGATATTTTGTGCATGTTTTCTTTTATTCATCACTATATCACTCAGATATATAAAGTATAGTTGGTCAAAACCTCTAATAATATATGTAGTAAAATGCATTAAATACTTTAGAGTCCTTGGTTTGGTCTTATAACATTCAACGATTAACCGTATTACTCAAGCAAAAGATTTTTATTTTAAGTTGATTATCAATTACGGTGTTACGAACCATCTACAATGATGGAAACAGAATCCTCTCTTGAGTAGTGTTTCACATCAAGTAGTTCAACATGCATCCAACTATGGTCATAACATGATTACGATGTCATATGATTGATCATTATCAAAGTAAAGTCTAGTTACTTAAGGTCAATAGTACCCTCAAGTATAAAGCTTACTACATGTCAATACATGAGATCTATTTTAATTTTATTGTATTAGCCTGTAGAAGACTCTCATTGAATCATTCTATGATTGTCCCAAACAAGCACAAGTACATAATCCCTTTGGATCATCTACGATCATGAGTAATTCACCATCCATCGTATGGAGAGCATTACGTATACTATTCTCAACAGATGTATCGATATCCTTTTCCTGATACATCTTGACTAGGAACATTTAAAAATAATTATTTAAATATCGATTCGAAGCTCATGGTTCTGAACACATCTGCAACTGCAATTAATGAAACACTTTTTCTAAGGGATTTTTGCTTATATATGTTTAACATATTAATATCATTTGTTAACTCCTTGTTTTCTAGCGACCTAAAACTCTGCGACCTAAGAGCTTGGCGACCTAAGACCTTACGACTTAACATACCTAGCGACCTATGGAAGTTAACATACCTAGCATACCTAACGACCTAGAAGGTATCTACGACCTAAGAGTACTGACAGCTTATGAAGTATCACGACTTAACCTCTCCAGCGACCTAAATGTCCGCGACCTAAGGGACTCCGCGACCTAACTACTAAGGGACTCCGCGACCTAACTACTGAAGGAACTTCGCGACCTAACTGCTAAAGGTACTTCGCGACCTAACTGCTAAAGGTACTTCACGACCTAACTGCTGAAGGTATCTGCAACCTATGAAAAGCTACGACCTAGCGACCTAACTTCTGAGCGACTCAACTTCATAAAGCAGTCCAACGACCTAAAGGCTTCAGCAACTAATCCTTAGGTCGCTCACAACTTACGACCTACCTTAGGTCGTTCGCGACCTAAGACTTGCCCAGTTTAAACAAGTTCAGACAACTCCTTATGTGCCTCTTCCTTAAGTCGCCAACGACATACTACTTGCCACTTTATTCAGATAAAACCGAGGGCAACTCCATCAGACCAACCTCCTAAGTCGCGAAGTGGATCACGACCTACCTTAGGTCGCTCGCGACCTATGACCTAACTTAGCTCGCGACCTACGACCTAATTTCCGTCCAGAATCAACTCCTATAAATACCCCCCTAACTCCAACGGCAAAAGGACTTTTGGCCAACCATTTTTTGAAGCATCGTTACTCTGCCGAATTCTCAACTCATCCTACATTCGAAGAACCCTAATCACTCAAGACATTACAACAAGCTTTGAGAGAAATCTACCACATTCAACACGAATTCGAGGAGATCTTCGACATCGGAGCTTGAGCTAATAGTCTAAAGTGTTTAGGAATTGAAATATATCGTATTTCACAAGTGTATTGTATCATTTTGTAACCAGATTCAGTAAAAAAGAGATTCAAAGTGGACGTAGGCTCGATCTCAAGCCGAACCACTATAAACTGCTGTCTTTTACTGCTTTTTCGCTACTTAACTGCTTAATTCATGTTCCCGTCACACGGGTGGTGCTTTCACAACTCTACTACACACACCGAGTGTTAGCGTTCAATTTTTAGCGTTAACATTTTGGTGCTTTCACCGAGAATTGAACTCAGGACTGTATTTGCCATAGCTTCACAAAAGTTTGTTGAAAAAGTTTCCTTCAAGACCAGAAGTCTGTCAGACATAATGGCTCCTGGAAGAAAACGCAAGTCTATTAGATCTGAAGATGCTCGTGATAATACAGCCACTTCTCCCTCTCCAAGTCAAGCAGCTCCGAGTGTCGGAGTGACGCGAGAAGAATTAGATGCTGCTGTATCCGGGTTGTACCAGCAATTTGAGACTCAGAATACTCAAATGATGGAGAAATTGAATGCTCTGCTCGGGGCTAATCAAAGACCAGTAAACAATGAAGAAAACTATGCTGATGTTGTTCATAACTCCGAAGAGAGAAATATTCCTCAAGGGGGATCATGTGCCCCTGAGGGGGCACCCCTCTAGGCTGAAGGATCCAGGCCATCACCAGTTCTCCGCGAACATTTACCCGGGCAAACCTCCGAGCAAATGGCCGAAGTCTACTCCGCAAAGTCGTTTAACAATGAGGAATATCTCTCCGGCATGATTCGGAAAATAATGAAAGAAAGCATGTAGAGAAACGAAGATGAGAATGATTGGGGATTTGCTTCGAGTAAAACTCCATTTACTGAGAGGATTCTAAAGGCCGAGTTTCCCAGAAAATTCGTTCCTCCTACCATTCCTGCTTATCGAGGAACAAGTGATCCGAATCAATTCTTGTATAAATATGATTGGCACATGACTGGCGCCAGAGCAACTGATGAAATTAAATGCCGATATTTCCTAGTATACTTGGAAGGTGTGGCGCTACTTTGGTTTACCAAACTTCCAGTACGATCTGTTGATCAATTTTCCGATCTAACTCGGAAATTCAAGGAACAATTCAGATTGTACATTTCAAGAGCAAAGTATATAATGTCTCTCTCAAGTCTTGAACAGAACCCTGGAGAGCCCATCAAATCCTTCCTGAATCGCTTCAATTTAGCCCTAGCCGAAGTTGATAACGCAGAACCGCGAATGATTTTAACCTACTTAATGCAGGCTATTGACAAGTCAAGCGAATTTGGAAAATGGTTGAAGATGAAGGAACCAAACTCGCTCGAAAAGTTCTACAAAAAGGCCGATGAGTTCATGCGCCTAGAAAATCTCTCCGCGTCAGCTAAAGTTGTGACTACAGTGGTGGAAAATAATGCTCCGGCTCAGAACAAAAAAGAATCTGTAAATCAGAAAAGGGAGAGTAATGGTGGAAAGAAGCAGAAGGATCTCAAAAGGCCCCGCTTTCTCAAGCCTTCGAATTTTACCCCTCTAACTGATACACCGGAGAATAGTTTCATCGCCACTAAGGATGCTGTTGAATTTCCAAAACCACCGGCAGTAAAAGTTGGGAAAAATGCTGCTCAAAGCGGAAGATTTTGTAAATTTCATAACCAACCAGGCCATGATACCAACGAGTGCCGCCACTTGAAAACCTGATTGAAGAATTATTAAGAGAGAATAAGTTGCAGCAGTATGTTAAAAGGAATAGAAAAGACCCTTCTTCATCTAACCAGGTGCAACTACTCCCAGCTCATTCATTTGGTTTAGGAGAGAGGCCTGCTGAAAAGGAAAGACCTGTTATCAATGTGATCACAGGAGGACATCATCCGGCTGGCAGGAGTTGGGGTGAGATGGAAAGGTATGCTAGAGCCTTGAAGTATGCCCCAACTGAAGAAAGTGTCATAATCTTGGAAGATGCTGCACCTCTGAAGCAGCAAAAGACTTTTCATGATGATATTATGTTCAGAACCAGGGATTCTATTGATGTGGAAGCTCCTACTGAGGACCCTTTAGTTGTCTCTGTCGGTATTGGGCCGGCTATTGTCAGAAGAGTGCTGGTTGATAGTGGCGCCTCGTGCAACATACTCTTTAAAAAGACATTTGACCAAATGAAAATTCCAATGACAAACGTACAAGCTTCTTCACACAAGATTGCCGGGTTTACAGGAGAGCTGAAACAACCAATTGGAACGGTGGACTTGTTTGTTGAAATGGGCGAAGGGCATAAGAAGGTGGTTGTGAAGCAAACTTTTGTAATTGTTGATGGATTCTCCGCCTATAATGCTTTCTTGGGTCGGCCTACTCTTGCAGCTTTCAGGGTCGTCCTCGCTCCGTGGTGCTTAACAATGAAATTTCCCACTGATAATGGGATTGCTATCATTATGGGAGATCAGAGCGCGGGGCGAGAATGTTATCTTGTAGAGCTCCGAGAGGCCAGGAAAAAAGAGATGGGAAAAGATGCGGCAGCTCCGCTCCGCATCAAAGAACCAACCTTGTAGCAGCTATGGGGTGGCCCCTGTACTGGCGAACACAGCAATGCAAGGAAAGAAATGGACCCCAGGAAAGCCAGTACAGGGGAGAATAGAGTGGTACCCGTGGAAGTAATGGTACCAATATCTGTTGACTCGAAAGACCCAAACAAAGTACTCAATGTGGGTTCACAACTGAGCATAGCAGTTCAAAACACGTTGATATCATTCTTAAAAGCCAATCCGGATGTGTTCGCTTGGTGTCATGCTGATATGTGTGGGATCTCCCCAGAAATTGCTGCACATACTCTGAATATTGATCCAAAATTCACACCAGTGAAACAGAAAAGAAGAACCCAAGGCCCAGAAAGGTCGACAACGCTAAAGGAAGAAGTCGATCGGCTCATGGAGAACGGCTTCATCAGAAACTCCACTTATCCAAATTAGGTTTCAAATCCAGTACTGGTTAAGAAGGCAAATGGAAAGTGGAGAGTATGCATCGATTTTTCGGACCTGAACAAAGCATACCCCAACGAGTGCTTCCCGCTGCCCAGAATCGATCAATTGGTGGATGAAACAGCTGGGCATGAGTTGTTATCATTTATGGACGCTTACTCCGGGTACAATCAGATTATGATGCATGAGCCGAATCAGGAAGACACAAGCTTTATCACAGATGTGGGTCTCTACTGCTACAAAGTTATGCCTTTCGGATTGAAGAATGCTGGGGCAACCTACCAAAGGCTCGTCAATGCGATGTTCAAACCTCAGATTGGCAGAACCATGGAAGTTTATGTTGACGATATGTTGGTAAAGTCAAAGAAAGCTGTAGACCACATGGGTCACTTGGAGGAAATGTTTGCAATTCTTCGAAAGTACGGAATGAAGCTCAATCCATTAAAGTGTTCATTCGGAGTATAGTCCGGGAAATTCTTGGGTTTCATTGTGAGCGCTAGGGGCATCGAAGCCAATCCCACTCAAATCACAGCTCTAAGGGAGGTCAAAGCCCCTAAAACAAAGAAAGAAATGCAAAGCCTCAATGGAAAAGTCGCTGCTCTAAGTCATTTCATTTCCAAGGCCACAGATAAATGCATTCCCTTCTTTGACGCTCTAAAGAAAGGAAAGAAAATTTTTGAATGGACTCCTGAGTGCCAGAATGCTTTCGATGAACTAATTCGTCATATGGAAACACCTCCAGTTCTTTCCAAGCCTACTGATGGTGAAGACCTTTTCATCTATTTAGCAATTTCCTCTCACGCCCTCAGTGCAGCACTTGTACGAGAAGATATGAAGATACAACGTCCAGTCTATTACATCAGCAAACGGTTCACTGGGGAAGAGATGAATTATTCGAAGATAGAAAAGCTCGCCTATTGTTTGCTAATTGCTTCTAGGAAGTTGAGGCCATACTTTCAAGCTCATCCTATCAAGGTCCTTACCGATCAACCTCTAAAGCAAGTCCTATTTCGTCCTGAAACTTCGGGCCGTCTTTTGAAATGGAACATTGAACTCAGCCAATATGATATCACTTACCATCCCCGGAGAGCAATCAACGGACAAGCTTTAGCAGATTTCATCGCAGAGTCTACTGACAATGGTGATAGTGAGAATGAAATAACTGATGGCATTCCAATCCACTGGAAGTTGTATGTTGACGGATCGAGAAATGATTACTGTTCTGGGGCAGGGGTTGTGCTCGAAACCCCCGAAGGACGATCGTTGTTTTATGCATTGAGACTGGAATTTCCTTCAACGAACAATGAAGCAGAGTATGAAGCTCTTATTGCTGGTTTGAAAATTGCCAAGGAACTGAACATCAAAGTGTTACAAATTTTTAGCGATTCCCAACTTATTGTTTGCCAGGTAAAGAAAGAGTTTCAAGCTAAAGGTGGAAATCTGCCCGCATACTTGTCAAAGGCATGTGAGCTTCTCGAAGATTTTGATCATTACACGATAAGTCACATTCCATGAAAAGAAAACATGAAAGCGGATTCTCTAGCAAAGTACTCAAGTTCTAGGGAGGCTCAATTATTGGGATTAATCCCTGTGGAAGTTCTGTCGTCTCCAAGCATCAGTGAGATGGATATTGATTGGATCATGGCTGCGTCTCAAGAGCATGAATCATGGATGACTCCAATCAAAGAATATTTGCTCAATGATTCACTACCAGAAAGTTCGAGAGAACGCCGAAAACTGTTACGGAAAGCGTCAAGGTATATAATTCAAGACGGCCGATTATACAGACGGGGATTCTCAATGCCATTGCTCCGATGTGTAACTAAGGAAGAAGCCAAGACAATTCTAGCTGAGGTACACGGAGGAGAATGTGGAGATCATTCAGGTGGTCAAACCCTAGCCAAGAAAGTTCTCCGATATGGATATTTCTGGCCGGATATTAATCGAGATGCTGCTATTTACTCCAGGAAGTGCAACAAATGTCAAAGATTCGCAAAAATCCCAAAAGCTCCCTCCACCGAGCTCACACAAATGGTCAGCCCATGGCCGTTCGCCATTTGGGGTATAGACTTGATTGGACCGTTACCGATCGCTAAATCGAGAATCAAATATGCTATTGTTGCTGTTGATTATTTCACTAAGTGGGCTGAAGCAGAACCCTTGGCCACCATTACCTCTAAAAAGATGATAAATTTCGTAACTAAAAATATCATTTGTAGGTATGGTGTGCCGCAGAAGATAATCACAGACAACGGCACTCAGTTTGAAAGTGAAGAATTCCAAGATTTTTGCAAACGGTTCAGAATTCGAAAAAGTTTCTCAGCAGTGGCTCATCCGCAGGAAAACGGGCAAGTGGAAGCAGTAAACAAAATTATCAAGTCAACCATCAAAAAGCAACTTGAAAAAGCAAAAGGTGGTTGGGTCGATAAGCTGCCACTAGCACTATGGGCATACAGAACTACTCACAAAACTACGACTGGGCACACTCCATTTTCACTGGCATATGGATCAGAGGCAATGATTCCAGTGGAAGTAGAAGTTCCTTCGCACAGAAGAATTTACTTCAACGAGGTTGAAAATAAGAAACTGCAACTTGAAGCCCTTGATTTTCTTGATGAAAAAAGAGAAGAAGCTAGACTCAGAGTTTCAGCTTATCAACAAAGGATAGCCAGGCACTTCAACTCTAAAGTTCGCCAACGCAGCTTTGAGGTCGGAGATTTAGTCTTGAAAAGGATCATGACAGCCACCGGGGTGTTTGGGCCAAACTGGGAAGGGCCATATGCCATAGGCAGTAAACTTCTTGATGGCACTTTCAAACTCATAACTGTTGAAGGAGATCCAATTCCAAGAGCCTGGAACAGCAACCACTTACGTCCTTATTTTACTTGAAAAAAAGGGCTTTGCTCAAGATTGTAAAATAGTAATGAATGTATCAGTTGTATTAAAAGACATTGTAAATCAGTGCAAGTTAATAAAAGCTATAAAGTGGATGTAGGCCCGATTCTTGGCCTGTTAACGCTAAAATGTGCACGCTAACACCCGGTGTGTGTAATAGAATTGTGAAAGCACCACCCGTTGATACGGGAATAGAATATAAGCTGAAAATAGCAGAAAACAGTAAAGGAACAATAGATTTATAGTGGTTCGGCCCGTAATTAAGCCTACGTCCACTTTATAGTCTTTTATTGCTGATATGATTACAATCTGATACAATACACTCTCAATACAATTCACTTCGATCACTCAAACACTTCGAATTAATGACTCAAACTTTGACAGTGAGATTTGACGAATCCGTGTCGGATGTGTAGAATCTCGATCAAACTTGTTGTAGCCTCTTCGATGTTTGGAGCTTCTCGAGTTTGGGATGAGTTGAGAGTTCAGAAGAGTAACGGCGCTTGGAGAAATGAATGGCCAAAAGTCGTTTTCATGTTGAAGGTAGTAGGGTATTTATAGGAGCTGAACTCTGGACTGGAAATTTTTCTAAGTCTTAAGTCATGGAAGACTTAAGGTAAGTCTTAAGTCGTGGAAGACCTAAGGTAAATCTTAAGTCGTGGAAGACTTAAGGTAAGTCTTAAGTCGTGGAAGACTTAAGGTAAGTCTTAAGTCGTGGAAGACTTAAGGTAAGTCTTAAGTCGTGGAAGACTTAAGGTAAGTCTTAAGTCGTAGACTCTTAAGTCGTGGAAGAATTAAGGTAAGTCTTAAGTCGTGGAAGACTTAAGGTAAGTCTTAAGTCGTGGAAGACTTAAGGTAAGTCTTAAGTCGTGGAAGACTTAAGGTAAGTCTTAAGTCGTAGACTCTTAAGTCGTAGCATTTCTTAACTCGGGGCATTTCTTAACTAGAAGCATTTCTTAACTCGGAGCATTTCTTAACTCGGAGCATTTCTTAACTCGGAGCATTTCTTAACTCGGAGCATTTCTTAACTCGGAGCATTTCTTAACTCGGAGCATTTCTTAAGTCGCAAACTGTTAAGTCGGTCTTCTTCTTAGATCGGTCACTGCTTCTAAGTCGGTATGTTTTGTAGCTTTTTAGGTCGCGAATCACAAGAGGGTTAACATTTGCCCCTCGAAGTACATGCCTAAGTCGTAGGTCGTGTGCTTCGATTCCCTTAGCTTGCTCCTTTGATGAGTGCATTAGATCGTGACCGACTTAAGATGAGTCGTAGGTCTGGAACGACTTAAGGCAAGTAGTGAGTCGGCTGTGTCGATTCACATTTCACCGCTCCAATGTATAAATAGCTTAAGTCACTCCTTCTTCTCCTCCACCTGTTCTTATCATTTTTTCTCTCCATTTGCAGGCATTCGAGCTCTTCTAAGACGAATTCAGTTACTCGATCGCCAGTTATCTTTATTGTTATACTACGTAAGTGAACTCGATTATTCAATCCTCGACTGTCACTGAATCATGAACCCCATTTTCAACCCACTTTTATTTTTCCACGCTTCACTGCAACTTTCGTTTCAACCGATTACTGAAGGATTTGAGATGATTTGTTCTGGTTTTGGTCAGTTTGCGTTAACTAGGCAACGGATTGCGGCGCCTCAGTTAGACTGATTCGTAAAAGTGAACGACATTGCATCAGATTTGTGGTGATTTTGGGGTGATTAAATGGCAAGGGAAGATGAAAGTTTTTGTTGATGAAGAGGCTAACGGGTTAGGAGTTAGGCAATTCTGAAAACATAAGCGACTTAAAGCCTTTCCCATTTTGGATAGAAATTACGACTTAACTTTCATTGCCTCGTGTTAAATCGTGTACGACCTAAGTAGGTCGTAGGTCGGAAACGACCTAGGACTTGAGACATTTCCTTGCAGTGCGGCTTACGGAACTGAGGACTTAACTTAAATCGTAGCCTGCCCCTTAAGTCGTGGGCGAGTTAAGACTTAGTGAAATATTTAGACATGCATTCTCTAACTTGGAACATACTTTTGACATGAATTTCTTGACTTGAAATGCTGGAACAGATTGCCTATTTTTTAACTGTTTGAACCTTTCTACATGCCACGTTTATCTTGCAAGTCTACAACCTGTTAATCACAACATTTGCAAAAAATTGGGACGAATATACTGCCATTGACTGCCCACATCGAATGACAGATTAGTCGATAAAGAAAATATCAAATCAAATGAACTGTATGAGTGAAATGCTATACAATAAACAATTCAAGTGAAGTATTAAAGCAAAATCATAATAGTCAACTGAAACCGATTTGTCTGCATTAACACTGCACTTGAGCATTAACAAGTTCTGAAATCTTGTAATCGACTGATTATCAGCTAGTTTAATTCCAGTTATGTTTGCTTCTTTTTTTTTCTTTTTATTAGTTTTGCACAGCACTTCACACTTTTTAAGAAACGTGCACCTTCACATTTGAACATTCAGCTGATTGTGTAGAATGTCTTCTCCACAAGAAGAAATAGAGCAAGTTGAAGAGACATTTCCAGTTGCTGTTCCGCTGAATGATCCTCCAGAAAGGGTCTCGACCACTTTGAACTACAGAACTTTTAACCAGTTGTGCATTCAATTCGGAATTGCTGAAGCAGACGCACAACTACCTGGGAAGCCTGATAATGCTGATAGACCTCCTCGTGGTTTTGTTGCGGTAAATCGACAAATGTACCAGAATGGAGCTATCCCTCCTTTTAATGACTTCTTGCGAACACTTCTTCTACGATTAACCATCTCCCCTTTCCAACTGCATCCCAATGGATACGCTATTTTAACGGGGTTATGTGTGCTATTTAGGAGGATACTTGATCGTCTTCCAAGCTTCGAAGAATTTTGCTACTTGTTACTCAAGCTTTGATGAACCAATGTCTTCTCTTTTCTTGGAGAATATTGATTTTAACTTCATTTCTTCTGTAGTAGAAGCACCTGACGCTGCACACTCCTCTTCTCTTCCAGCTGTTCCTCCTCCAACTCTTCAAATTACTCCGGCTTCTCAGCCAAGGATGCAGGAAGAACAGATAGCGGCCCTTCAAGGCTTAGAGGATCCACCTGCTTCCCAAGAGCAAAAAGCAGAAGAGACGGAGGACAGTGAGAAGACTCCGGAGAAATCGTATGACGATGACACAAAGCTTTCCACTTTTTTCTCTCCGGGAAGTGAGTCTTCTTCAAAGAGGAAGGGGAAGCGTTCAATAAAGAAGAGGAAGAAAAGTGCTTCAACTGGAGAAGATAAAGCGGAAGAAGATCCGACTATTCCTTCTTCTCCAACCCGTTCACGCCGGATTCCAAAACTTGCCATCAAGCCGGGCAAGAGCTCCAAAGGTGGTGGGAAGAAGGAATGATTAAGGTGGATTTTCTACTTCTTGTTTCGCTTTTTGTATGTATCGACCGGAGATTGTGCGGGTATCGGTCCCCGCTTTTTAAGATCTGCACAATGTAAAAAGTTTTCATAGTATTGAATAAAATAGCTATTTTACTTGTACAAATTCTTGTGTATGTGAGAATGCATCTGTTTCTCATTTTAGTGTAGAATAAACGATTCCTTTTACTTGTACAAACTTTCTGGTCTGTTTGAGAATGCATTTATTCCACATCTATTTTTCATGATATTGCAATGAACTTGCGGTATGTTGCTTGCATATTCCTTTTATTAATGTAACTGAGTTGTATAGTGTTGCCCCCATACCACAAGTGCATTGCAACATTTCTAACTTTTACAAGACTGATACCCTTATTTCAGAGAATAACTATTCCACTTTTAAGGGAAGAATTATTCTGCTTTTAATAGATCATATCTCGTTTTTTGGAGAAATTTTTACTTTCTCTTTCTTTCTGAAGAACACTTCAACTTTCGGGGATGATCACTTTCATTTGTTAAAAAGTGGATTTCCCTATGCAGTGAAGTGAACTTTCTGAAGAATTTTTTGATTTGTTTAGTGCTTCCGAAGAAGGCTTTGTTTTTGGTCTCCGAAGAGAAGTGATTTTGGTCTCCGAAGAGAAGCGATTTCGGTCTCCGAAAAGAAGCAATTTTGGTCTCCGAAGAGGAGCAATTTTGGTCTCCGAAGAGAAGCAATTTGGCATTTCAGCTCTGGTGAAGTGGGCCTCCGAAGAGGAGCATTTTGCACTTCTACACTGGTGAAATGTGCCTCGAAGAGGGCTTTCTATCAATTCATCTCTGGTGAAGTGGGCCTCCGAAGAGGAGCATTTTGCACTTCTACACTGGTGAAATGTGCCTCTGAAGAGGGCTTTTTATCATTTCATCTCTGGCGAAGTGGGCCTCCGAAGAGGAGCATTTTGCACTTCTACACTGGTGAAATGTGCCTCCGAAGAGGGCTTTTTAGCATTTCATCTCTGGTGAAGTGGGCCTCCGAAGAGGAGCATTTTGCACTTCTACACTGGTGAAATGTGCCTCCAAAGAGGGCTTTTGCCTCCGAAGAGGTCTTGTGATTGCCTGGAAGTTACTTTCTCATGGTTGAATGGATCCACGGGGCAGACGCAAGTTGCTTGATTGGATGTTCGTTTGCACAAACGATCGCAATTAACTAACAAGGGCCCTGTTCCTTCAGCTTGGGAAGGTGCCCCTCCGGTGGTTCCACCAATCTTTTTTGATTGAGGAAAGCACTTTCATTTTTTGGCGTGCCTCGTTAAAGGGCTTTATCGGCTTTCCGGAGAGGAGCCTTGGTGAATTGGTGTGCTAGGAGGGTTGCGTCTCAAAGGCGATTGGATCCACGGGACGGACGCAAGTTGTCTGATCGGATGCATCACGATCAGTTAGCAAGGTCCTATTCCTTCTGCTTGGGAAGGTGTCCCTTTTGTGAATCTACCGGCCTTCTTTTTGAGAGGCATACCTCCTTTTGGCTACTTCTATGTTTGCTGGCTCATGTTTCCTCATCATCTGCTAAGTAGCGATCCTTTACTATTGTTTCCAAGCGTGTCTTCCTTTCTCTTGCAAGTAAATTGCTTTATCCGAAGAAGTAGACTTCACTGTTGAGTGACTCCACAGGGTCAATGCAAGTTACTTGATTGGATGTCTTTTTATATTGACGACCGCAACCAGTTAATGAGTGCTTGACACAGTGGCGTCGCCAATTTTTATGTGAAGTTCCTCTGGTATGGGATTTGAGTCTAGAATTTCTGTTGCTTGGTATTTGCTTAGTAAGTGATTTGTAGGGCTCACTTGGCTTTGCGATGGGTGAGCTTCGCTTTAATGACCTGCAATATTAGATCGACATTTTAGCAATACATTTAGAGTATTTACACATCGAAATATAACAGGCATTTTGTAACAGAAAACACAGAATTCATAGTTTTTCATTATTCTATCATACTGATTTCTCAGCGATTTACAGTGCAAAAGTTACACATCCATTATCATTTTACAAATTTAAGCAATGCTGTCAAGTAAAAAATGGATGCTAGTGATGGTTGTTTCAAAATCTCCGGGCTGAATTTCCATTTGCACTAGATTCATAGCTTCGGATTTATATGCCAGAGAAAGTGAAAGATGCCCCAGTCGCAGTTTTGTGGACAATCAGCAGTCGTCCCAACTTCTGCCTGTTGGGTGTGGCCTCCTGTGACAACATTAATGACAAGCTTTTCTGAATCTTGTACTGAAGTGTTGTTGCGAGAATCAGATTGATGGGTAGGACGTTGTTGACCCCGAGTGGATGAGGTTGGATCGACTCCGCTCCTCTTAATGTATTGTTGGAGTTTACCCTGGTCCAGCAATTCTTCAATCACATTTTTCAACTGGCGACATTGGTCAGTGTCATGGCCAGGTTGATTGTGAAATTGGCAGAATTTTCCATTACGCACTGCACCTCTCTTCATCTCCGGTGGCTTAGGATACCTGACAACATCCTTTGTTGCGAAAAAGATATTGCTTGGTGTATCAGTTAAAGGAGTAAAATCTGAAAGATCGTAGCGGCGGAGTTTCTTCTCATTCCCCTGGTTCTTTCTTCAGTCGTTTTCTCTTTTCTGATTCTCAGAATTTCTTCTGTTAAGAGCAAGATCATTATTGTTGTCCTTAGCAGCTAGTACTTTTGTTGAGACGGAAAGGTTTTCCAGGCGCATGAATTCATCGGCCTTTTTATAGAACTTCTCAAGGGAATTTGGTTCCTTCATTTTTAGCCATTTCCCAAATTCACTCGATTTATCGATGGCTCGCACCAAGTAGGTCAGGATCATACGCGGTTCTACATTATCCACTTCGGCTACAGCTATATTGAAACGGCTTAAGAAAGATTTAATTGATTCTCCGGGAGCTTGTTCAAGATTAGATAGTGACATTATATCCTTAGCTTTTGAAGCATACAATCTGAACTGTTCTTTAAACTTCTGCGTCAAGTCGGAGAATTGATCTATTGTCCGAATTGGAAGCTTTGTGAACCAGAGTAAGGCCACACCTTCCAAATATACTGGAAAGTATCGACACTTAATCTCGTCTGACGCTCCTGCACCGGCCATATGCCAATCATACTTGTACAGGAAATGATTAGGGTCACTCGTTCCCCTGTAGGCTTGGATAGTAGGAGGTGCAAATTTCCTTGGAAATTCCGCTTTCAGGATCCTTTCCGTAAACGGAGTTCTGCTCGGTGCAAATCCCCAATCGTTCTCATTCTCTTCCCTTTGCATGCTCTCTTTCAGGATGCGGCTAACCATTTCGGACAGGTACCCTTTATCGTTCAGAGACATTTCCGGATAGGCATTAGTCCTTCTTTCGGAAGCTTGCCCGGGCACATGTTCATGATAAGTTGGCTGCGGCATAGAACCCTCAGCTTGGAAAGGTGGCATTTCTGGAAAGGTTGTTTGATGGTTTTCTGGTTGACGATTTGCCCCGAGCAGAGCAGTTAATCTATCCATCATTAAAGCGTTTTGAGCCTCAATTTGTTGGTATAATCCAGAAACTGCATCATCTAATTCAGCCCTGGTGACTCCAACGGTAGGAGTTGCTTGGTCTGCTGTTGGGGAAGCGGAAGTCCCCTCATGAGCATTTCTGGATCTGACAGGTCTACCTCTTCTTCCAGGAGCCATGATTTCAGATAAGCTTCTGGTTTTGAAAGAGATTTTCTCTACCAATTGCTTTGGAGCGATGATGATAATCTTCCTGAGTTCAATTCTCGTGAAAGCACCAAAATGTTAACGCTAAAATGTGCATGCTAACACCAGGTGTGTGTAATAGAATTGTGAAAGCACCACTCGTTGGTACGGGAACAGAATATAAGCTGAAAATAGAAGAAAACAGTAAAGGAACAACAGATTTATAGTGGTTCGGCCCGTAATTAAGCCTACGTCCACTGTATAGTCTTTTATTGCTGATATGATTACAATCTGATACAATACACTCTCAATACAATTCACTTCGATCACTCAAACACTTCGAATTAATGACTCAAACTTTGACAGTGAGATTTGACGAATCCGTGTCGGATGTGTAGAATCTCGATCAAACTTGTTGTACCCTCTTCGATGTTTGGAGCTTCTCGAGTTTGGGATGAGTTGAGAGTTCGGCAGAGTAACGGCGCTTGGAGAAATGAATGGCCAAAAGTCCTTTTCATGTTGAAGGTAGTGGGGTATTTATAGGAGCTGAACTCTGGACTGGAAATTTTTATAAGTCTTAAGTCGTGGAAGACTTAAGGTAAGTCTTAAGTCGTGGAAGACTTAAGGTAAGTCTTAAGTCGTGGAAGACTTAAGGTAAGTCTTAAGTCGTGGAAGACTTAAGGTAAGTCTTAAGTCGTAGACTCTTAAGTCGTGGAACTCGGAGCATTTCTTAACTCGGAGCATTTCTTAACTCGGAGCATTTCTTAAGTCGCAAACTGTTAAGTCGGTCTTCTTCTTAGATCGGTCACTGCTTCTAAGTCGGTATGTTTTGTAGCTTTTTAGGTCGCGAATCACAAGAGGGTTAACATGGCCGAACCACTATAAATCTTGTGTTCTTTACTATTTTATAATGCCTGTTTCATTTCGATATGTAAATACTTTAAACGTATTGCTAAAATGTCGATTCAAAATTGCAGGACATTAAAAACAAGGACACAAAGCCAAACGACCCCTATAAATCACCTATTAAGCAAATACCAAGCGACAAAAATTCCAGATTCACGTCCTATACAAGAAGAACTTCACATAAAAAGTTGGCGACTCCACTATGTCAAGCACTCGTTAACTGGTTGCGATCATCGATATAAAAAGACATTCAACCAAGTAACTTGCGTTTGCTCCGTAAAGTCACTCAACAGTGAAGTCTACTTCTTCGGATAAAGCAATTTACTTGCAAAAGAAAGGAAGATGCGCTTGGAAATGATAATAAAGGATCGCTGGTGAACAGATGATGAAAAAGACATGGGCAGGCAAACAGAAACGCAACCTCCCTGGAACACCAACCAAAGCCCTCTAATGAGGCACGCCAAAAGATGAAAGTGCTTTCCTCAATCAAAAAAGATTGGCGGAACCACCGGAGGGGCACCTTCCCAAGCTGAAGGAACAGGGCCCTTGTTAATTGGTTGTGATCGTTTGTACAAACGAACATCCAATCAAGCAACTTGCGTCCGCCCCGTGGGTCCATTCAACCATGAGAAAGTAACTTCCAAGCAATCAAAAGCCCTCTTCGGAGGCACAAGCCCTCTTCGGAGGCACAAGCCCTCTTCGGAGGCACATGCCCTCTTCGGAGGCAAAAGCCCTCTCCCGAGGAACCACAAGCCATCTTCGGAGGCACATGCCCTCTTCGGAGGCAAAAGCCCTCTTCCGAGGCACTACAAGCCCTCTTTGGAGGCACATGCCCTCTTCGGAGGCAAAAGCCCTCTCCCGAGGCACCACAAGCCCTCTTCGGAGGCACATGCCCTCTTCGGAGGCAATATCCCTCTCCTAAGGCACCGCAAGCCCTCTCCAGAGGCACATGCCCTCTTCGGAGGCAAAAGCCCTCTCCCGAGGCACCGCAAGCCCTCTCCGGAGGCACAAGCCCTCTTCGGAGGCACAAGCCCTCTTCGGAGGCACAACTCTTTAAGAGGAGCCCTCTCCGAAGGCATGCCTCAAAATAAAATACTCAAACAAAAAGCCTACTTCGGAAGCATATTTCAACTCTCAAAGGAAGGTTAACTTATTCATCTCAAAAAGTTCCTCCTAAAAAAGTTGAAATGCTACAAAAAGACCTCTTTGGAGGCACATTTCACAATGCTTGAAGTACTAAACTTAAGCTCTCTACCGGGGCACAAAATTAAAACCTCATTCAGAAGCTCACTTCACTGCGTAGGAAAATCCACTTTTTAACAAATAAAAGTGATCACATCCGAAAGTTGAAGTGTTCTTCAGAAAGAAAGAGAAAGAAGAAATTTCTCCAGTATGAAACGTGTTCAATTAAAAGCAGAATAATATTTCCTCAAATCGGAAGAATTATTCTCTAAAATAAGAATACAAGTTTTTTCATAATATTGCAGTGAGCCGTGATACGGGGGCATATACCTATATTAATAGAGACAACGCTCAACCATCATATCACGAGCTCACTACGGTATCGTATAAAGTGAATAAAGAATCATTTATTCTACATTACAATGGGAAATAAATGCATTCTCACATACACAAGAATTTGTACAAGTAAAATAGCTATTTTATTCAATACTATGAAAACTTTTTACATTGTGCAGATCACAAAAAGAAGCGGGGACCGGTACCCGCACAATCTCCGGTCGATACATCCAAAAAAGCAAAACAAGAAGCATAGAGTCTAGCTTATCATTCCTTCTTCCGACCACCCTTAGAACTCTTTCCCGGCTTGATAATCAGTTTTGGAAGCCGTTGTGGATGAGTCGGGGAAGGAGGAGAAGGGGGAGCAGTTGGATCTTCTTCAACATTCTTCTCGTCAGCCGAAGCGCTCTTCTTCTTCTTCTTCTTCATTGCGCGCTTCCCTTTCCTCTTGGAAGAAGACTCGCTTCCCGGAGTGAAAAACTCAGAAAGTTTTGTGTTGTCATCATAAGTTCGCTCCGGGGTCTTTTCGCCTTCTTCAAGTTCCCCAGTCTTTTGCTTTTGCGAAACAATCGGATCATCCAAGTCTTTCAGGGCTTCTATTTTCTCTTATTGTGATCCTGGTTGAGAAGCAGACAGAGGAGTGACTTGGGAAGGAGGAGGAACAGCAGCCGGAGAAGGGGAAGTTGGCGCAGCTTTCGGAACTTCCGCTGTAGAAGAAAAGAAGTTAAAACCGGTATTCTCCGAGAAAAGAGAAGATATTGGTTCATCAAAGCTTAAGTAATAAGTAAGAAGTTCGTCAAACTCGGCTAAATCGAGTAAGTGATTCACGGAATCCGGGTCGACATCAAAGTTACCTGGAGAAGTTGGAATACGTCTAGTTAAACATAGCAACTGGTAAATTTTCGTCCGAAAATATGAAAGTTTATTTCGCGCGTAAATTCACTTCGATTTAATCAGTTAAAAAAAACGATGAAAATAAAATGTTTCCGAAACATAAATATTTTTACATAGAAAAATTCTAAACCATCTTCTGAGCAAGATGCAAGTTTGTCGTTTTTCCAAATTCGGACATCTTTGGCTCCGTCGATCTTATTTTTCAGTGTTTTTCTTTCATTTTCCGCCAGTTGAAAATTCGAAATTTTATAATTCAAATCGTACCACTGATATTTGTATATCGTATTGATCGTCTCGTCAAGCTGATCTTCACGATATATTTATACGTTCGTTTCGGTGTCCAGTTCACGGTGAAACCGTGAAACGGATGACCGTGTCGGTTTCAAATTGGTCCTTTTGTCTTCTGGTGACTATTCATTTCTTAACGTTTAGGCCAATAGCCATTTAAATTTTTTTGTATTCCTTGCAATAAATTGTTCGTGACCATACACTTTCTACCGTTTCACATTTGAACTGTTCACGCGGTGTCTTCACATTTTCCAATCTTTGTTTTCATATCTTTATATTTATTTTCGTTGTTTCCCAGAAACGTGCTACCCCTTGCTCATATACTCATGCATCCTTATGTTGTTTGTTCATTTTCCATTGTTTACCCTCTGCAACATCACCTTTATTATTTTTCCAAAGACTGCATCTTCCTCTTGCCGCCGAAACATTAGTCCAGCCTCCTCCTCTTGTGGTTCCCATGCTCGGCCAAACATCAACCCACCTCCACGCTAGCAACCGCCTCCACCACAGCCACCCCCTCTTTCCCATCCTTTGTGCTTCACCATTCGCCAGCATGCAACCTGAGAGTGCCCCGCTCTCTCTCTCCCACCTCCTGGTCGCATGCTCACGTCAGCCGTGAACCACCCCAGCGACCATCTCCGCTCTCTCTCTCCCACACTTTGAGTCCACCACTGCAGCTATGACCTTTCGCCACTGTCTTATGCCCAAGCACAGCCGATCATCTCCTTTATATAAAGGTATTATATATCGGTTATAATATATGTCGGGTTTTGTTTTGCTTGTCCTAGCGATAGCTTTATATCGTTTAAAACCAGACACTGTAGTTATTTTACGAAAAATCATAATATATAAAGATGTTTTATAACTTGATTTGCCTTCTATAAGTTTTGATAACAGTAAGTTTATAGTCCTAGGAATGTTTACATATATGTTGTAGTTCACTTTATTTTATTAAGATACATTCTATTATAAACTTTTAGTCTGTTTATATTTTGAAACGTATAGATATATGTAGTTGTACACTTTACATAGTAGTGTCTGCATATGTATTGTTAGGTAGTCTGCACATTTTAGCGTGTATATATATTGTTCTGCATATATATTGTTTCATACGTTATTTTGCATATCTTTGGTTAAGTCTGATCTATATATATGTATATTGTTTGTAAATGAAATCTTCATACAGGTGTCCATAGATTTGCATACATATATTTTGTTTACGCATCTAGTATATATATTAGTTGACTGCTGTTTATATATACATTAGTATATATTAGTTTATAAAGTTTTTCTAGTTTCCTTTATAATTAGTAGGTACATATGTATATATCAGGGCAGTATGTAGGCTTGCCGGGTTATATTGTAGTAGCATATTCAGTTTTGCAGTTTAAAATATATATAGTTATATATGTTACAATGGTTATAACTATACTATGTGTATATATAAATATAGTTTCTCTAAGTTATATAATATGTTGTTTTTCCTATATAGTATGCATTGGGTCTGCATATTTATACAGCCTGCATATGTTTAACCACATATATTTATAATTTATATATATCCTAGATGTGAGCCAGAGCAGTTTATATACATAAATATATATTTTGTTCTTATTTAAAATCTGCATAAATGATTTTTTTTAGTAGCTTATATAAATACACATAGGGTTGCAACAGTATCGTTTTAAGGTATATAGGTATGTATGTATACAATAATATTGATATTATGCATGTTATAATATTTTATTTTTATAAGTTATGATGGGTCAGTTTATACATATAGAGGTTACATGAGTTTGAATATGAATATATAGATAGTTATTTATAAGCTATGAAGTATGTATGCCAATTTATATAAGTTAAGTAAGCTATATAGTATATACACATAGATTTTAAATTTCTCAATTTCTATTTAGGTTATATATATTATTATAATAAATTGTTTATATTGATTTTTTTTAATACTGATTTGGATTTTTCTTTAGAAATATATATATATATATATATATTAAATATGAGTTTAAAATTTTATATTAATTATTAAAGAATAATATATGGATATAATATTTATTTGTTTCAGTTTATCAAGCTAATTTGATTCATTCTCATCAATTTCCGATTTATCAGCTTGTCCGTCGAACTTGTGTCCATCGTGCTTTACTTTGGAATTCGTGTTTGGTTCTACAATTCGCTTCCAATTCCGTTCATCTCTCTAGCCTCGAAAGGTGAGCTCTCACTCACGATTAACGTTTTTTTTAATTAAATCTGATTTCAATTGAAACGACAATTGAAATATGCTGCTGTTAGTTAATTACACTGTTATATATGCTATTGCCTGTATCAGTTCACCTATGACATTTGACACCATTATCTCTTAATTATTTATGCGATGATAATACAGTTTGGCTGATAATTGATTGATTGTTGATGTTTATATTGGACGTTAAATTGTTAGTGTTAAATGATAAATAGTATGCAAAATTGAAATGGATATAGGATAGTTAAAAAAAATTTAAAACTGATTTATATGTTAAATTTGATTAGTGAATATGACCCCTTTTAATTTGTTAAATTAATTGACATGTAGAATAGTGATAATTACACTGTGAACCATCGACGTATATTGGATAAATTGTTGTAGTGTAAAATTTGAAATTGAATGACAGGTGAAAACCGTAATGTAATAATCTTTAATCTACATGAAATGATAGTGTAGATTCTAGAAATAATTCTATTAATTCGTACAAATAACAATGCGAATTAATACGGTTATTTCAGGATTATTTGAATTGATTATTGGATTGATATTGATTGTTGTTATTGCTTGTTTACTTACTTTGACACCATCCCAGTTATCACACTGCAAGTTCCCTTTGCTATGTTTTGATTTTGAATTGAATTGGAATCGGGTTGAAATGATAAATACCCAAATTGAACTTTGACCCAGGATGGAAAATTAAATAAAACCCGATTGGTCAATAATTTGATTTGAAAATAAAACGAAGATTTTATTTGAATAAATAATATGGTTTTGAAATGAAGTGAAAATTTGAATTTTAATGAAAGGAAAATGTTAATATTTAATAATCTGAAACAAAATATTAACAATGTAATTGATGAAAGAATGATGTTTAATTTGAGAAATGATTGAATTAAGTTTGAAATGATTTAATAATTAGGTTTGAAATTATAATTAAGTTGAAATTATTAAACTTTGAAATTATTTAATAATTGAGTTTTGAATTATTTAATAATTAAATAAGATTGAATTATTTAATGATTAAATTAAATTGAATTTTTGAATAAGTGAATTTACTTCGTAAATAATTGAAATTGAGTTTTCTTTATTAATTAAGTTTTGGAAATTATTTAAGTAAGTAAATAAGTGAAATTGAATTTCATTAACAAGAAATAAAATGTGATTTATTGAAATTAATGTAAGACTTGAAATTTAAAGAATTTGATTTGATGGATTTAATTTAATTCAAATTTGTAAGTTTTGATATAATGAAGTTAAATTTAAATAATAGATTTAATGAATTGGAAATTTAATAGAAATTGTTTTGAATGGCAAATTAACTTAATAAATATTGAATGAAATCGATAAATGAATTTTAAATTGTTTTGAATGTTAAATTAAATTAATTTAAATGATTTCGAAATGAAACTTATATACGAATTTGAATCGATATTTGAATTATTTAAATATAAATTGAAATTGAATTATAAGATTTTGAAATGGTAAATTGAAGTTTTGAAACGTAAATTTTGGAAATTGATTTAGAAAGACAAATGAAATGTTGGTTTACGAATTGAAATTGAATTTGATTTGGTTTTTGAAATATATAAACGACCAATCGGTGTAATAATTACGAAAGTTATTAAAGAGACCGGAATCGGTTATGGATATACTCTCTATCTAAACTGAAGCCACTTTAATAACTATACGCGGAGTGGTGATCCAGAATGAAGTGGTTGGAATGATGTACGTGATGACTGAAGAAAGAGAATGATAATGGATAGCCATGACACTTGTGTCAAATTGGAAATGACTAAAACAAGAGCCGTGCCGGGCCAATGGAGGATTAGCTACCTCAAGTGGACACACTTCTTCGAACTACTCATTACTTGTTGTCGATTGGTGCACCCTTGATTTTGGGAGTGTCGTTTCACGGTGTTGCGGGTGCTGCGGCGTTGCGTTCTCACCAGTCCGGATCAGGAAAACGGTAGTATCACTATCTTGGGTATTGCCTCATGTGCCTTGTCATACTTGTATTCCATTTATACGCGACTACTACGAAATTGTTTTGTACCTTTAGTATATGGATTGCCCTCTGGTGACTTCCGGTTTTGGGGAAACTACGGTCTTGTATATGCTTTTGGGAATAAAAATGTGTTAAGGGTGGAATGGGCCATGACTTAACACTATTTTGATATCTTTATATTACTGATAGACATTATCTACTTATCGTACACTACTACATAGTAGATAGTTTAACGGATCCTTAAAGGATGGTTATTCCAAACATCCTTTGAGTTACTTGTATTTCAAATTGCTATTCCACTTGAGTTGGATTTATGAATATAAGAATGTTAATCCTGACTCGAGTGTCTTGTGTTTTTGCTTTACGCTCGGGTCAGACTGAGTGTACCAGTATTCGAGACTCACCTTTGAAGTTGGAACTTTGCTTGAAGATCCAGCCATCTATTCTGCTTTCAGTATTCGATGATTCCAATGATGTATTCTGATTTGTATCTGATGTATCGTGTTACTCTTCCGTTGTATCTGGTTTAACTCTGATGTATCGTATTACTCTTCTGTTGTAAACTCTGATGTATTTTATATATATTCATATAGTAGCTTCATGAACTACTATCTCTTTTATTTCCGCTGCACTTATTACTCTGTGTCTGTGATTTGTGATTATTTATTTACCATATATGTTCAGTTTTGCCAAATTTAAATTAACAACGCGGTATTTTGAGCAATTCAACTCCGGCATGAGTGTCTACCTATACACTTATAATGGATGCGAATGGTCCAAAATATCGGGTCGTTACAGTTGGTATTAGAGCTTTGGTAGCTCTAGGCAAAACTCAACATATAGGGTAAATGTATTTACAGAATCACTCTCATTCGAGTTTCAATCTCTTCCTTCTGATTCAATTTCATTCGTGTCCA
Source organism: Allium fistulosum (assembly GCA_030737815.1). Taxonomy (NCBI): domain Eukaryota; kingdom Viridiplantae; phylum Streptophyta; class Magnoliopsida; order Asparagales; family Amaryllidaceae; genus Allium; species Allium fistulosum. The sequence goes on along the minus strand of CM060906.1, from coordinate 247,856,327 downwards.
TCACTATTCGTCTCCTTTCAATTCTGGAGCATCACATAACTCCACTTCGAATGACCCTTATAGTGAATCGACGGTCTCGCCAAACTTCGAATGATTTGTAAAGGGGTGAAACTCCTTTATAATAGGCATCGATTTACCGGAGATTTCTGTATCCTCGGCTTACGATGCTATTTATTCCCTGCTATACCTAAATTCCATCTCTTGAGATCGAGTGTTGATTTACCTCGGAATTCAGCATCGATCTTATTCTTGAAGTTACGGACGACCCGGTTAAGGTTGCCCGTGAATTAAATAAACTCATCCATCTCCCGATTGTCGTAATTGAATTATCTTATCTTCTGTTTCAAACTTATTTTCGAATCAAAATTCTCTTTGATTTGATTTCCATCAAAATTTGAATCGCTATACATGTTTTAAATCTATTTTTGTATCGTCAAGTGAGGAAGTATATCTGTAAATTATATTTCAAATGTTTTAAAATATATATCGTGTTGTTTGAGTTGTTGATGTTGATTTGGATTTTCGATCGGTTCGTCTGATCAACGCTATCGATTGGATTTCCAAAACACTTGAATAGAACAAACTGACACAATGTTGTTTTCAAATTTGGTAAACAAAATAGTTTTGGATGATTACATTATATATAAATATAAGTTTTCTGAAATTAAATTGTTAATGAATTTATGTCTGAAATAATAATATTTGATTTTCATTTATTGTTTTGTAAACCATTGACTATTGCATAATATAAATAAATGAATTTATAAACTTGGTTATAAATTGATTGGAATTTGAAATGAATTTAATTCCGAAATTTGAGAATTTATTAGTTTCCGGTGATTTCGAACTTTGGTTTTAAAATTTTAAAGTATATATTATCTAAAGTATTTTCAAATAAAAATCATTTCATAGAAATTTTAGATAAGTGCTCTTCTCTTTGTCGCTGGAAAATAATTTCGGTGATGGCGGCCGCATCATCGACATTCATTTTCGAGTTTCGAAGTGGAGAAACCATTCTGTAGCTTTGCTACGATTTTGTTTTGAGAAAAATATTTTGATTTGAATTTCTTCAGTACAATTTGATTTATATATATATATATATATGGATATCTTATTTTAAAATTTAATTTGATTTGATATAAATATATTATATATATCTCTAAATTGTTTAAAGTTAATCGGAAATTAAATTCTTAAATTTTGTTAAAGGATGATTTAATTATAAATAAAACCAAAATTTGGATAAATATTTAAACTTGAATAATTGAATTGGGAAAATTTTATTTGTATATTGTTCAACTACATTCTAATACAACTTACCTAAATTATTCAGAAGTTGAATATGTAATTGGATAATATATAAGATAAATTGAATTTATAAATAAATTTGAGTGTTTATAATAAATGTTATACACTAAATTTTGATTATAAAGATGTTAAATAAGTTAGATAGGATAATAAGTAAAACTCAGTTAATAATGAAATAAATTGTTTTGAAAGAATTAATAAATTTGTTTTGAAAGAACTAATAAATTGAAACTTGATCAACATATGAAAATACCTTGAATTTAAGAATTTAAAAGAAATTAATAGATGTAAATTAATCTAAATCAAAACTTTTATGTTTTAAATTAATTTATATGGGTTAAATATATGTGATTAGATATATTAAGTAGAATGAATTTAACAGTAATTTGGAATAAAGAAGAATTTAAATTGCTGAAAAATATGATTATAATAAAAGACTATTCAAATTTATGGTTTTAGAATTGTAAATTTGAGATAATTGGATAATAAGATAACAAATTTAGAAATAATTGAGATTGATTTTAGTGAAATCAAATGGATTAAATCAATTGTTGAATACCAATTAATTTAAATTTGAATTTATATAGTTTAAATTAATTGTTATTTGTATTTCAAATCTATTTTCTTTCTGGTTGTTTCTATTCTCCTACCTCGTTTCTTTTCGAGGACAAAAAGGTTTGAGTGGGGGAGAGTGTAACGACCCGTAAATTTTAACCGATTTAATAACGTAATTAATTGAAATTTTGAGAAATTTTAAACGATAAAATTTTGAAATAAAAATTTAATATTTGGAATACGTCTAGTTAAACATAGCGACTGGTAAATTTTCGTCCCAAAATATGAAAGTTTATTTCGCGCGTAAATTCACTTCGATTTAATCAGTTAAAAAAAACGATGAAAATAAAATGTTTCCGAAACATAAATATTTTTACATAGAAAAATTCTAAACCATCTTCTGAGCAAGATGCAAGTTTGTCGTTTTTCCAAATTCGGACATCTTTGGCTCCGTCGATCTTATTTTTCAGTGTTTTTCTTTCATTTTCCGCCAGTTGAAAATTCGAAATTTTATAATTCAAATCGTACCACTGATATTTGTATATCGTATTGATCGTCTCGTCAAGCTGATCTTCACGATATATTTATACGTTCGTTTCGGTGTCCAGTTCACGGTGAAACCGTGAAACGGATGACCGTGTCGGTTTCAAATTGGTCCTTTTGTCTTCTGGTGACTATTCATTTCTTAACGTTTAGGCCAATAGCCATTTAAATTTTTTTGTATTCCTTGCAATAAATTGTTCGTGACCATACACTTTCTACCGTTTCACATTTGAACTGTTCACGCGGTGTCTTCACATTTTCCAATCTTTGTTTTCATATCTTTATATTTATTTTCGTTGTTTCCCAGAAACGTGCTACCCCTTGCTCATATACTCATGCATCCTTATGTTGTTTGTTCATTTTCCATTGTTTACCCTCTGCAACATCACCTTTATTATTTTTCCAAAGACTGCATCTTCCTCTTGCCGCCGAAACATTAGTCCAGCCTCCTCCTCTTGTGGTTCCCATGCTCGGCCAAACATCAACCCACCTCCACGCTAGCAACCGCCTCCACCACAGCCACCCCCTCTTTCCCATCCTTTGTGCTTCACCATTCGCCAGCATGCAACCTGAGAGTGCCCCGCTCTCTCTCTCCCACCTCCTGGTCGCATGCTCATGTCAGCCGTGAACCACCCCAGCGACCATCTCCGCTCTCTCTCTCCCACACTTTGAGTCCACCACTGCAGCTATGACCTTTCGCCACTGTCTTATGCCCAAGCACAGCCGATCATCTCCTTTATATAAAGGTATTATATATCGGTTATAATATATGTCGGGTTTTGTTTTGCTTGTCCTAGCGATAGCTTTATATCGTTTAAAACCAGACACTGTAGTTATTTTACGAAAAATCATAATATATAAAGATGTTTTATAACTTGATTTGCCTTCTATAAGTTTTGATAACAGTAAGTTTATAGTCCTAGGAATGTTTACATATATGTTGTAGTTCACTTTATTTTATTAAGATACATTCTATTATAAACTTTTAGTCTGTTTATATTTTGAAACGTATAGATATATGTAGTTGTACACTTTACATAGTAGTGTCTGCATATGTATTGTTAGGTAGTCTGCACATTTTAGCGTGTATATATATTGTTCTGCATATATATTGTTTCATACGTTATTTTGCATATCTTTGGTTAAGTCTGATCTATATATATGTATATTGTTTGTAAATGAAATCTGCATACAGGTGTCCATAGATTTGCATACATATATTTTGTTTACGCATCTAGTATATATATTAGTTGACTGCTGTTTATATATACATTAGTATATATTAGTTTATAAAGTTTTTCTAGTTTCCTTTATAATTAGTAGGTACATATGTATATATCAGGGCAGTATGTGGGCTTGCCGGGTTATATTGTAGTAGCGTATTCAGTTTTGCAGTTTATATAGTTTAAAATAAATATAGTTATATATGTTACAATGGTTATAACTATACTCTGTGTATATATAAATATAGTTTTTCTAAGTTATATAATATGTTGTTTTTCCTATATAGTATGCATTGGGTCTGCATATTTATACAGCCTGCATATGTTTAACCACATATATTTATAATTTATATATATCCTAGATGTGAGCCTGAGCAGTTTATATACATAAATATATATTTTGTTCTTATATAAAATCTGCATAAATGATTTTTTTAGTAGCTTATATAAATACACATAGGGTTGCAACAGTATCGTTTTAAGGTATATAGGTATGTATGTATACAATAATATTGATATTATGCATGTTATAATATTTTATTTTTATAAGTTATGATGGGTCAGTTTATACATATAGAGGTTACATGAGTTTGAATATGAATATATAGATAGTTATTTATAAGCTATGAAGTATGTATGCCAATTTATATAAGTTAAGTAAGCTATATAGTATATACACATAGATTTTAAATTTCTCAATTTCTATTTAGGTTATATATATTATTATAATAAATTGTTTATATTGATTTTTTTAAATACTGATTTGGATTTTTCTTTAGAAATATATATATATATATTAAATATGAGTTTAAAATTTATATTAATTATTAAAGAATAATATATGGATATAATATTTATTTGTTTCAGTTTATCAAGCTAATTTGATTCATTCTCATCGATTTCCGATTTATCAGCTTGTCCGTCGAACTTGTGTCCATCGTGCTTTACTTTGGAATTCGTGTTTGGTTCTACAATTCGCTTCCAATTCCGTTCATCTCTCTAGCCTCGAAAGGTGAGCTCTCACTCACGATTAACGTTTTTTTTATTAAATCTGATTTCAATTGAAACGACAATTGAAATATGCTGCTGTTAGTTAATTACACTGTTATATATGCTATTGCCTGTATCAGTTCACCTATGACATTTGACACCATTATCTGTTAATTATTTATGCGATGATAATACAGTTTGGCTGATAATTGATTGATTGTTGATTTTTATATTGGACGTTAAATTGTTAGTGTTAAATGATAAATAGTATGCAAAATTGAAATGGATATAGGATAGTTAAAAAAATTAAAAACTGATTTATATGTTAAATTTGATTAGTGAATATGACCCCTTTTAATTTGTTAAATTAATTGACATGTAGAATAGTGATAATTACACTGTGAACCATCGACGTATATTGGATAAATTGTTGTAGTGTAAAATTTGAAATTGAATGACAGGTGAATACCGTAATGTAATAATCTTTAATCTACATGAAATGATAGTGTAGATTCTAGAAATAATTCTATTAATTCGTACAAATAACAATGCGAATTAATACGGTTATTTCAAGATTATTTGAATTGATTATTGGATTGATATTGATTGTTGTTATTGCTTGTTTATTTACTTTGACACCATCCCAGTTATCACACTGCAAGTTCCCTTTGCTATGTTTTGATTTTGAATTGCATTGGAATCGGGTTGAAATGATAAATACCCAAATTGAACTTTGACCTAGGATGGAAAATTAAATAAAACCCGATTGGTCAATAATTTGATTTGAAAATAAAACAAAGATTTTATTTGAATAAATAATATGGTTTTGAAATGAAGTTAAAATTTGAATTTTAATGAAAGGAAAATGTTAATATTTAATAATCTGAAACAAAATATTAACAATGTAATTGATGAAAGAATGATGTTTAATTTGAGAAATGATTGAATTAAGTTTGAAATGATTTAATAATTAGGTTTGAAATTATAATTAAGTTGAAATTATTAAACTTTGAAATTATTTAATAATTAAGTTTTGAATTATTTAAAAATTAAATAAGATTGAATTATTTAATGATTAAATTAAATTGAATTTTTGAATAAGTGAATTTACTTCGTAAATAATTGAAATTGAGTTTTCTTTATTAATTAAGTTTTGGAAATTATTTAAGTAAGTAAATAAGTGAAATTGAATTTCTTTAACAAGAAATAAAATGTGATTTATTGAAATTAATGTAAGACTTGAAATTTAAAGAATTTGATTTGATGGATTTAATTTAATTCAAATTTGTAAGTTTTGATATAATGAAGTTAAATTTAAATAATAGATTTAATGAATTGGAAATTTAATAGAAATTGTTTTGAATGGCAAATTAACTTAATAAATATTGAATGAAATCGATAAATGAATTTTAAATTGTTTTGAATGTTAAATTAAATTAATTTAAATGATTTCGAAATGAAACTTATATACGAATTTGAATCGATATTTGAATTATTCAAATATAAATTGAAATTGAATTATAAGATTTTGAAATGGTAAATTGAAGTTTTGAAACGTAAATTTTGGAAATTGATTTAGAAAGACAAATGAAATGTCGGTTTACGAATTGAAATTGAAATTGAATTTGATTTGGTTTTTGAAATATATAAACGACCAATCGGTGTAATAATTATGAAAGTTATTAAAGAGACCGGAATCGGTTATGGATATACTCTTTATCTAAACCGAAACCACTTTAATAACTATACGCGGAGTGGTGATCCAGAATGAAGTGTTTGGAATGATGTACGTGATGACTGAAGAAAGAGAACGATAATGGATAGCCCTAACACTTGTGTCAAATTGGAAATGACTAAAACAGGAGCCGTGCCGGGCCAATGGAGGATTAGCTACCTCATGTGGACACACTTCTTCGAACTACTCATTACTTGTTGTCGATTGGTGCACCCTTGATTTTGGGAGTGTTGTTTCACGGTGTTGCGGGCGCTGCGGCGTTGCGTTCTCACCAGTCCGGATCAGGCAAACGGTAGTATCACTATCTTGGGTATTGCCTCATGTGCCTTGTCATACTTGTATTCCATTTATACGCGACCACTACGAAATTGTTTTGTACCTTTAGTATATGGATTGTCCTCTGGTGACTTCCGGTTTTGGGGAAACTACGGTCTTGTATATGCTTTTGGGAATAAAAATGTGTTAAGGGTGGAGTGGGCCATGACTTAACACTATTTTGATATCTTTATATTACTGATAGACATTATCTACTTATCGTACACTACTACATAGTAGATAGTTTAACGGATCCTTAAAGGATGGTTATTCCAAACATCCTTTGAGTTACTTGTATTTCAAATTGCTATTCCACTTGAGTTGGATTTATGAATATAAGAATGTTAATCCTGACTCGGGTGTCTTGTGTTTTTGCTTTACGCTCTGGTCAGACTGAGTGTACCAGTATTCGAGACTCACCTTTGAAGTTGGAGCTTTGCTTGAAGATCCAGCCATCTATTCTGCTTTCAGTATTCGATGATTCCAATGATGTATTCTGATTTGTATCTGATGTATCTTGTTACTCTTCCGTTGTATCTGGTTTAACTCTGATGTATCGTATTACTCTTCTGTTGTAAACTCTGATGTATTTTATATATATTCATATAGTAGCTTCATGAACTACTATCTCTTTTATTTCCGCTACACTTATTACTCTGTGTCTGTGATCTGTGATTATTTATTTACCATATATGTTCAGTTTTGCCAAATTTAAATTAACAACGCGGTATTTTGAGCAATTCAACTCCGGCATGAGTGTCTACCTATACACTTATAATGGATGCGAATGGTCCAAAATATCGGGTCGTTACAATATTGGTTCGTCAAAGCTTAAGTAATAAGTAAGAAGTTCGTCAAACTCGGCTAAATCGAATAAGTGATTCACGGAATCCGGGTCGACATCAAAGTTACCTGGAGAAGTTGGCTTTGAAAGATCAATCTCGAATGGGCACTGGAATCTATAATGTTGACACCAGCCAAAGTTGAAGTATGAACAGGGGCAGTTGAAGGAGTTTCCTCTTTCGGGTATTCATCTTCCGTCGACTCAGCTCGTGCTTTGGCAAGTTGCTCCTTTCCTCTAGCAAGAGCGACACGAGCTTCATCGTCATGATAACGTGCCTCAAGCTCTGCCTCATCATAACCGGCACCGCCAAGCATATCAACTGCGGCTTCCCACACTTCAGCCAGAGTAATTTCATATTCAGGGCCCAGAAAAGAGAGGCTCCCATGACCCAGAACGCTGTGCAAATAAAAGTCAAAAAGAGTAGAGCTGATGTTGGCTTTAGTAGCCACATGTGATTCTTCTGCTGCAACTTTCCCAGTGATAGCTTCATCACGCTCTTTTTCAGTTTTCAGTAACTAAGCTTGCAATCTGACGATTTCCAAATCTCGAGAGCTAATTTTCTCCCGAAGCTGAACAACATCATCACGATATTTCCCGGTAATATGCTGCTCTGCTTCAAGTTTGGCTTCAGCATCTCGCTGAGCAGCGTGAGTATCTCGAACTTGTTTTTGAAGCATCTCCTCCTTTTGCAAGTAAGAAGTGGAGGAAGTGGCAAGCTCGCTCTTTAATCTTTCAACTTCAGCTTCAAGCTTTCCATAATTATCATAGATGCTCTTCATTTCAGCATCGTGTTGCTTACAAATTTTGTCCTATTCTGATTTATCATTTTCCATGGTCAGCATGGCTTCAAGATTCGCACGATTGACCCTCTGCAGCTCGTCAACAAGCTTTTTCCATCCAGACACCCTTTCAATATTAAGTTTGACAGCATATCCGATTTATCGATCGGGACCAAATCAAGGTCGAAGCGTACCCCCTTTAAACACCATTGCGGGAACCGACTTTGAAGAATTGGCGGACCCTGTCCAACTTGATACTGGGGTCTGTTGATGATTGTTTGGATATCAGACTTCTCAAGAGCAGGAGAGTCAGTGGGGATATCAAGAGGAATTAGGGCATGGGTCTTCTCAGAAATTGCAGACGCGTCACTAGGCTTGACCCGCTTGCTTGGATCATCAACGATATGAGTCTTCCCTTTATCATCGTAAGACTTTCGCTTATGAGAACTATCACCTCTGTGGGAAGAGTCGTATCGCTCATCTCTCCTCCCGTATTGATGCTCATAGTCCCGCTTCTCTTGCTCATAGTCCCGTCTCTCTTGAGCTTTCCTAATAGCTCTTTCTTCATCCGTTTCCCTCGGGGTATTGAGGTATCGCCTAAAGTCATAAGTTCCGCGGCCTCCATGGCGCTGAAACTTGTCGTAGTATGAACTAGTGCGTCCCATCGGAGAATCTGAAAATGGAAAAGAAATCAAGTTTAGAAATTTCCAGAAAAAGAGGATAAGTGCGTATAAGTACCGAAAAACTCCTAAGTGTGTGCAGCGTGCAAACTACGCGCGTCAAACTACAAACCACGCTTTAGTGGGGGAACGGAGACTACTGGTGTAGAAGGTGTCGAAATTTGTTGTAAAGAAGAAGTCGCCTCGACAACAGGGGAAATAGCTTTTGGAGTGTCATCCTTAAATAACTCCTGGGAGGTTACCATCAAATCGCTCAACCCTTCGAAGATATCATCGCCAATATGTCCGGCGGGACCTTTCCCTTCAATTCCCACATTGACCGCCTTTCCGGAATGTTGAGAAGCCTCATCTTCTTCGATGACTGGGGAAAGTGTCAATTTGCCTGACGACCCCACAACATCAGTAGATGCGGAGCATTTTACTAGAGCAGCCTCTACAATAGGTCCTTCCGATGCAACTTCTTCTGCAGAAGCTGGGGCATTTGATATCTCTGCTCGAGAGCCCGAGGCAGCTAATGTTTCTGTATCAGAACTAGAGATTTCACGAATCTGAGTCGATCTGGAGGAGTGCAAAAGTCCGAACTGGTGCAGAAACTCATCTTTTAGCAAAAATTTGGCACTCCTCTCTTCAGCATTCACAGCACTCAAAGTATCTAAGGTCGACTTAAGGCTGGGATCTCGAAGTGGAGGAGGAAGTGCTACAAAAAGTAAAGAACGAAGTTAAGCATTTAATTCTGAGAAGTTCAGAAAATGAAGAGACCGGAGAAAGGCAATCTTACTTCCGACTCTCCAGACGGCATAAAATCCCGGAGGACAGCGGACAAAGAAGAATTGACTTAAGAACCTATGGGCACTTTCGGGCAAGTCCAGAATCAGTTTACGGTTCCGAGCACTTCTCACAAGTGTGATAGAAGGGTGATCTTTGTTTCTAGCAAAAGTGCACAAGTAACAAATCTCTTCGAAGCTCGGAAAACGATTGAGCGTCCTCCTGAACAATACACACAATCCCATTAAGATGGCATGGCCATTAGGGTGCAGCTGAAAGGGGAAGATAGTTAATCGAAGAAGAAGTTGTCGAAGGAAATCATTAAAAGGCGGAATGGCTCCGCTCAGGCAAATCTGACGATTCACTACGACAAAACCAAGAGGTGGCCTGTCAGCAGTGTCGTTCGCTCTAGGAAATAAAGCATCTGCTTCGGCGATACCGAACTGGATGCACAGTTGTCTGAAGATTTTGTGGCTCAAGCTTGTCGGAGTTCTTTCTGAAGGGTCGATCAATGGGTTGGCAATCGGGAAGGCTTCTCCGGATGGTCCTGTATCTTCTTGTTAAGATGCCATTCTACACAATTAACTGGATGTTCAAATATCAAGGTGCACGTTTCCTAAAAAGTGTGAAGTGTTGTGCATAACTAACAAAAACAAAATGTAAACATAACTGGAATTAAATTAGTTGACAATTGGTCGATTACAAGATTTCAGGGCTTGTTAACTTAAAACTCAAGTGCAGTGTTGATGCAAACGAAACAGCTTTAATTGACTATCTTAGTTTTGATTTAATACTTCACTTGAATTGATTAGTTTGCAGCATTTCGTTCACATAGCCCATTTAAGCTGATTATTCTTTATCGACTAATCTGTCATTCGATGTGGGCAGTCAATGGCCATATATTCGTCCCAAGTTTTTTGCAAATATTGTGTTTAACAGGTTATTAATATTAAAGTCAAAACAATTTGCAAAAGAGTACAACTCAGTCCAAATTCAAAGCTCAGTCAAGTTCTACCCAAAACTTCACAAGTCCAAGGTCGTTCAACGACCTATCATAGGTCGAAGCATTTTTTAGGTCGCTCTGTGCAGATTAAAATGTTGTTCAGGGCAGTGCAGAATTTGTTCAAGTCCTAGGTCGTTTAGCGACCCATCATTGGTCGAGGCATCTTTAGGTCGCACAGGGCAAATCGAAGAGTTCAAGGCTATGCAAATTTCCTTAAGTCCAAATGGTTCATGTCTTAGGTCGCTCACGACCTAGTGTAGGCCGGAAACCACTTAGGTCGCAAAGGGTTGTTCGGTTTTACTTAGGTTGGTCAGGTTTCTTAGGTCGTAAGACTTAAGTCGCGCAATTCTTAACACGACCTAACTCTTAGGTCGTCCAAATCTCATTAGGTCGCTGACTTCCTCTCCACGCAATCCCTTACCAGACCCAACAACCTGTTATCGCAAGTACAACGAAAATCCATCATCCTCTCCATAAAATTCGTCATCTTTTCATTCCTCCAAATCATTCGAAAAACCGGTTCAACTCATCTCCGATCTATCATAGATCCAATCGCATACTGTACGCTCATGAATCACAACAACAATAACCAATAATGATCAGAAATTGATCACAACGCAACTTGAATTGAAGCATGGCGTACAGAATTGGCCCATAGATTAGAGTTCACGGTTCAATGGTGATCATGGAATGGATAGAAGTCGAGGATACTTACGTAATCTGACAGAGAGGATGAATCGTTGAATGATTAACTTGAACTGGTCCTTGAGATCGCAAATTTCTGATAATGGCAAGGCGGGAAATTGAAGCAATTAAGTGGAGAAGAAGCAGCGACCTAATGAATTTATATGGGACTGAGAAAGGAAGGCGAGTAGGCACACGAGTTAGTACGGTTTTTTGGTCGCTCATGACCTAGCAAAGTTAAGTCGAAGCACACGACCTATGACATAGGCCTGTACTTCGAGGGGAAAATGTTAACTCCTTGTTTTCTGGCGACCTAAAACTCTGCGACCTAAGAGCTTGGCGACCTAAGACCTTACGACTTAACATACCTAGCGACCTAAGGAAGTTAACATACCAAGCATACCTAACGACCTAGAAGGTATCTACGACCTAAGAGTACTGACAGCTTATGAAGTATCACGACTTAACCTCTTCAGCGACCTAAATGTCCGCGACCTAAGGGACTCCGCGACCTAACTACTAAGGGACTCCGCGACCTAACTACTGAAGGAACTTCGCAACCTAAGTGCTAAAGGTACTTCGCGACCTAACTGCTAAAGGTACTTCGCGACCTAACTGCTGAAGGTATCTGCAACCTATGAAAAGCTGCGACCTAGCGACCTAACTTCTGAGCGACTCAACTTCATAAAGCAGTCCAACGACCTAAAGGCTTCAGCAACTACTCCTTAGGTCGCTCACAACTTACGACCTACCTTAGGTCGTTCGCGACCTAAGACTTGCCCGGTTTAAACAAGTTCAGACAACTCCTTATGTGCCTCTTCCTTAAGTCACCAACGACCTACTACTTGCCACTTTATTCAGATAAAACCGAGGGCAACTCCATCAGACCAACCTCCTAAGTCGCGAAGTGGATCACGACCTACCTTAGGTCGCTCGCGACCTACGACCTAACTTAGCTCGCGACCTACAAGCTAATTTCCGTCCAGAATCAACTCCTATAAATACCCCCCTAACTCCAACGGCAAAAGGACTTTTGGCCAACCATTTTCTGAAGCATCGTTACTCTGCCGAATTCTCAACTCATCCTACATTCGAAGAACCCTAATCACTCAAGACATTACAACAAGCTTTGAGAGAAATCTACCGCATTCAACACGAATTCGAGGAGATCTTCGACATCGGAGCTTGAGCTAATAGTCTAAAGTGTTTAGGAATTGAAATATATCGTATTTCACAAGTGTATTATATCATTTTGTAACCAGATTCAGTAATAAAGAGATTCAAAGTGGACGTAGGCTCGATCTCAAGCCGAACCACTATAAACTGCTGTCTTTTACTGCTTTTTCGCTACTTTACTGCTTAATTCTTGTTCCCGTCACACGGGTGGTGCTTTCACAACTCTACTACACACACCGGGTGTTAGCGTTCAATTTTTAGCGTTAACATCATTAATTATATTAGTATATAACAAAACATATAATGAAAAACAAAACCAAAATAATATTTATTTAAAATAAAATTCTGTTACAAGTGTTAAGTTACATAACAATTTACATAATTTTCTTTCCTTTAACTCTATTAAAATCATCACAAAACATTCAGCGCAATAAGTGGTTATCGGTTCTATCTAGCATTAAATAATTTTCATATGCAAAATAAACAAAGGCTTACCTTTTTAACTTTTCAAATGCCTTTAACTTGTTACGATAAGGGAAAATATAATTGCAAATTGTTTTACCAAGGTTGAATAAGTAGCCAAGTCTTGTCCAACGTAACTTCTAATTATTTCCCAATATAATTTAAGGGAAAAAAGGTATGACTTGCCTCAGGAAAGCGCTTTTAGCATGATTTGTTGCTTTAAATATAGTATAGAACTAAAATACCTTTCATTAATTGAGTATAGTATAAGTTTTTCTTATAATTTAGAAGCATATGAGATTTAATAAAATTCAAAATTAATTAATGCATTCATATTTTAAAGTATATTAAATACTCTCTTTACAAATATTTACATATCGTAATCAAATTGAATTAGAGGATATTTGAGAAAGCTAACAAAAATGGTTTTAGTATATCTTGTATGACTACCTTAATCAAGTAAACTTTGAACTTCCTTCGAAATCAGTATCAAATATGAACATAGATTTGGTGTGTTTCTAAAAGCACCCATAAAACCTCTCCCTAATACTTTTAATTTTTTTAATAAAATTTAATGATATAGCCTACTTCCTGATATCATATTTAGTTTTTAACCGATCTCCACATTATCAAAATCCATTCAACTCCATTCCTAAATCCATCTCCATTACTTATCATTGACTATCGGTTATTCATCTCTAAACTAAACCAGGCTCATAAAAACAATATTGACTCGCTAATCAAAACCCAACATTAATTAATAATCAAATGCTAACTAAAACTTATCTCAATGTCCTTATTAACTAATTAACATAGAATTAAAAATAAAAATTGAAAACATGGATAATTTTATTGAGAAATAATATATGGAGGAGAGCTGCTGGAGATGTAAGTGGTTGCAATCTGTCTTACTGCATAACAACATTAGTTCTCTTATGGTTGAGTTTGAATGAATTTCTTATTTCTTGATTTAGGATTAAGAGTTATTTAAGGAATTGGATATTCAAATTGAAGCAAAGCAATAAAATGATGAGTAATGGTAGTCTAAAGAGGAGAGGGTGGTATTAAGAACTGAAAATGACGTAACATTGTGGTATTTTATAGTGTTGGTATTAAGAAGAAGGTTTATATGTGTTTTTAGCAACACACTATATTTATAACAAATGTCTGAAAGGTGAAACAAACGAAATAATCTTATAAGCAATATTTGGATCATACTCAAACATATATAACAAATTCTATACTGTCTGTATTCTTTAGCAGTGATCAATAATAATAATAATAATGAATTTAGCAGTTTACAATAAAAATATCAGTTCATTCATTTTATTAGATGTTATATTTTTTGGTTTGTAATCAATGGCTAATTGAAGATTTTTTTATATGTATATTTATGCCAGTTGATAATTTTTTTGTAATTTGTGCAATTTAACTAAATTTGGTGTTGTATACCATCTTTAGTTTAACTTTCTTTGTTAATCACGCTAGATTGGTTTTAGAAAACATCTAAATTGAATTTTTTATATCAAAAACCATAATAAAAATAATATAATAACTTGGAAAGAGTTCTATTTCACTTTGGATTGATAAACAAATATATTACAAAACTGTGACCAAGAAATTGTAGTTATTTCTGTCTTGTTTATTTGAACTCTCTACCAATTTAGCAAAAAATGATGAAGACTAATTAAAATTGAGTATAATGAAGAGAAAAGGTTAGTCATGGATTTAATTTTAAGTGTTTATGGGAAAAAGAGGATTCATTCAATAATGTTAGAAATGGATAAGGTTTGTTGGTTTCTTGAAGGAAGAATATTTTGAAGAGAAAATCAAGTAACCTTAGTTAATACGCCCTTGATAAAATGAAATAAACTTTGAAAGTGATAATTAACTTTTAAATCTTTTAGGTAAAAAATTAATTATGAAATCATAGAATTACCATATAATTTATGTGTTTTAAATTATATTTATTGCCAACATGTCTTAAGAAACAGCTCTTCAACATTATTTTATGAACTAATCAAACACAAAAACTTTTATAAATGATCATCTACCTAAATCACTCCCAAACGAAATGAAGGCAAACAAAAATGAACTTTTAAAGAAGAGGAAGTTGTTATTTTGTCTTCTCTCAAACAAATGCATATTTGCGTTCCTATTCAAAAAGTTTAACTGTATACATCATGATCTAGTAAAAGAATAACTAGCATTGGTGCAAATGGCGTTGAACTGACCAAAGTTAGAAGAATGCCATAAGGTTCTATTCATTCTCATACATTTATTAGTGTGATTCTAAGATTTTATATTACACACATTCACACAATTTCATAAAATGTTACTACCTTATAGCTTGTAAGAAAAAAAATTTACTATGCACTCATGCCAAATAATATATAGTTTCCTCCTTAGTTCTCATAAAGTGTGTTTTACACTTTATTGAAACCAAAATTTCATAATCATGAAAAAGCATGCTATGGTTTTTCACGTAAATAAAGTACACTAGATTCACTGTTGCCCAACTCTTTAAAACCTACCTTCTTTTCCAAATATGTATAAATCATTTAAATATTCAACGTCACAAATTATTTCAATCGAAAAAAGGGAAAAATCATGAGGCTTGAAACAAGATCAATTTAATGATAATGAAAAAGAACAAGTAAATCAAAGTTTGTTGGTTATGGAAGGAAATAATTGGATTCTAATTGTAGAAAAAAAGAGAGAAAATGAAGACGATGTGGGAAAGACTATTAGTCAATTTAAACTGTATTTAACTATTTATTATTTTGTTAGTTTCACACCATTCTAAAGAAATACAATTAATATTATGAGTCAAAACAAGGGCATAACTTATGGATTTTTAAATAAGTGATATAATGTCCTAAAACTATCCGTGCATTTCGGTGCAACTAAATCTGCATGAATTTGTGTGATTCAGCAAAATACTTGCATAAAAGGTCAAGAAGAAAACAAGTGAAAGGGAAATGAAAAGAAGATTCTACATCTATGGGATATACTAAGCTCTGAGCCTCAAAATACCAATGAACCCCACAGACTTGATCTTGTCAATGTACTAAATTAGCTACAATCACTACTCCTAACCGAAATCAGGTCGAAAGAAGCCGAAAAGGCGAGATCAAAAGAACGAGAATGGCGGCGACTAGTTTGTATGTATTATTAGAACTATTAAGGTTTCCCTTTTTAGTTGTTTATTTCGTTGTAGATGATTTAATATTAGATACGTCAGTTGTAAAGAAATGACAATGTAGTATTGGGCTAGAGTTTGTAAACAGTATTTTTAAAGTTGGTCAATATGATATAAACCATTTCAAAAAGAAATTGTACACAAAATTTTAAAATATAAATGTTGTGCAACTATTTAAATAGAGGTTAAGTTTATTTTCAACGAGGTTAAAGGAATTTATCAACTTCAAAACGATATACATGGTTAATCCCCATGCCAAACCCCATACTTTAGCAAAGAGTGTAGGATGACAAGGCTTTGACTATCATCCAAACCTCCATAAACAATAGTCACCCTCCCGCAGTAGAAAATGGGAAAAACGATCAGAACCAACTTTAACGTATATCATAAGAACAACCAAGTGTAACAACTACGAAGGCAAAAACAATGCGAAAGCACTAAAACAAATCGAATGAAAAGAACTCTATAAATAAGAAGTTATGTGATAAAAGGGGACAGAGTGAAGAGACCAAATGGCGTGGCAGTTGAAAGCCTAGATACTTATTAAAGCTTTGTTGTATTTTGTCTAAGTGTGAAGTATACCTCAAGTGGTGAAGCATATTTCCCTATATAGATTTCCTTTCTTATGTAAATTGAAACAAACTATCCTTATCATGTTGGACTTATTCATAGGCCAAGTGGGTAATTGATTGGCCCAAGTGAGAAGTGCCAAATTGAGTTTAGTAAAATAAAGAGAATAATTCATATTGTTGGATGAAAAGGTAGTTTCCTATTAACACCTCGATGATAGGTGTATATAAAGAATAGAAAACACTATTAGGATTGGTTTTCTCTGCAGCCACTAATCTAGTTTTCCTCTCCATCAATAAAGCTTGTCAAACTAAAGGGGTCACGAGGGAGAAATACAATTCCGGACAATTATTTACAAGAAATTAATTGCTTATACTGAATCTCGGTACGTTCTCTTAATCTATTATGTGACTGTGAAAATCATTTTTTTCAAAGATCTAGCCTATTATGATTAGATGTAGCCTACTATGATTTACGCAAAATTAGTTTGTCTTTTTATTGATCTGAGGATTAAGACTTCACATATGTGGTATCAGAGCTTAGGTAACTCAATGATTTTCCATGAATGATTTATTTCATTTTCTTTGCTGTGATATATTTTAAATTTATCATGCTATATTACTGTATTTGTCGATTGATGTTTTTCTTTATCATTGTTCTATTTCAATTTTTGATATTAATTTATTTTACACATATATGTGTGTGTGTGTGTGGATCAAGCTTTGAAACCTTTCGTGGCTCTAGTTAATAACTTAATTATAAAGTTTTGAATTATGCTATATATGTTTGCATGTATGCTTTCTTCTGTCTCATATAATGAATGCGAAGTGAGCCGGGGAGCCGAGTGACGCGCTACTACTTGACTTGAGTGCCAGCCAAGTGTATTGTTTATTGCTATAACAACTTTGGCTTGTATTTATTGCTTCTGATTAAGGTACAGTTTTGTAAATGATTAATATATATATGAATTGTATATGTCTTATGATTATGTTCACAATACACATATGCTGCCATTTGAACTAAATTATTATTCGATAGAGTTAAGGGTATGCGCTAAGGTCAATTATATCATTTGTTACATACATCTAACTTGATAAGCAACCTTGTTCGAAATAAAAGGTCTATTTTCTTTCAATAATATACTTGATATAAAGTGTTATATTAATTAATTAATTTAACTAAGAGTATCTTTAATAGAAAATCAATAAATGATATGTTTTATGATAGTAGTTAAAAAGTTTGTTGTGACTATGAGTAATTTATCACAACGAAAACAAATATACTATTTTAAATATTCCTAGTCAAGATGTATCGAGATTGAATATTATTACATCCATTGAGACCGTAACGCTCTCCAAACGTTGGGCATGGTATTACTTATGGTCGTTGGAGGCACCAAGGGGTTACGTACTGATAGTTATTGGATAACTATGAAATGTCTCATTCCATAGTTTTCTATTGGTTAATATAACCGAGGTCAAACAGAAAATATTTATACGATAATTTTACACAGTTCTCTTAACTTGAGAATACTATCAATCTTCAATATAAAAGCTCAACTTTGATTATAGTCAAATCATGGCATGATGCCCATCAAGTGACTATAGCTGGGTTGAGTGGATGTATTGGAAGTGAAACACTAACCAAAAGAGGATTCGTCTCCTCTGTTAAATGAGGTTAGTATCTTAGTCAACTTAAGTCAACTCAAAAGTTTAACGGTATACATCATGATCTAGTAAAAGAATAACTTGCATTGGTGCAAATGGCGTTGAACTGACCAAAGTTAGAAGAATGCCATAAGGTTCTATTCATTCTCATACATTTATTAGTGTGATTCTAAGATTTTATATTACACACATTCACACAATTTCATAAAATGTTACTACCTTATAGCTTGTAAGAAAAAAAAAATTTACTATGCACTCATGCCATATAATATATAGTTTCCTCCTTAGTTCTCATAAAGTGTGTTTTACATTTTATTGAAACCAAAATTTCATAATCATGAAAAAGCATGCTATGGTTTTTCACGTAAATAAAGTACACTAGATTCACTGTTGCCCAACTCTTTAAAACCTACCTTCTTTTCCAAATATGTATAAATTATTTAAATATTCAACGTCACAAATTATTTCAATCGAAAAAGGGAAAAATCATGATGCTTGAAACAAGATCAATTTAATGATAATGAAAAAGAACAAGTAAATCAAAGTTTGTTGGTTATGGAAGGAAACAATTGGATTCTAATTGTAGAGAAAAAGAGAGAAAATGAAGACGACGTGGGAAAGATTATTAGTCAATTTAAACTGTATTTAATTATTTATTATTTTGTTAGTTTCACACCGTTCTAAAGAAATACGATTAATATTATGAGTCAAAACAAGGGCATAACTTATGGATTTCTAAATAAGTGATATAATGTCCTAAAACTATCCGTGCATTTCAGTGCAACTAAATCTGCATGAATTTGTGTGATTCAACAAAATACTTGCTTAAAAGGCCAAGAAGAAAACAAGTGAAAGGGAAATGAAAAGAAGATTCTACATCTATGGGATATACTAAGCTCTGAGCCTCAAAATACCAATGAACCCCCACAAACTTGATCTTGTCAATGTACTAAATTAGCTACAATCACTACTCCTAACCGAAATCAGGTCAAAAGAAGCCGAAAAGGCGAGATAAAAAGAACGAGAATGGTAGCGGCTAGTTTGTACGTATTATTAGAACTATTAAGGTTTCCTTTTTTAGTTTTTATTTCACTGTAGATGATTTAATATTAGATACGTCGGTTGTAATGATATGGCAATGTAGTATTGGGCTAGAGTTTGTAAAAAGTATTTTTAAAGTTGGTCAATGATATAAACCATTTCAAAAAGAAATTCTACACAAATTTTTAAAATATAAATGGTATGAAACTATATAGATAGAGGTTAAGTTTATTTTCAATAAGGTTAAGGGAATTTATCAACTTCAAAACGACATACATGGTTAATCCCCATGCCAAACCCTATACTTTAGCAAAGAGTGAAGGATGACAAGGCTTTGACTATCATCCAAACCTCCATAACAACTCAATAGTCACCCTCCCACAGTAGAAAATGGGAAAAACGATCAGAACCAACTTTAACCTATAGCATAAGAAAAACCAAGCGTAACAACTACGAAGGCAAAAACAATGCGAAAGCACCAAAATAAATCGAATGAAAGAACTATAAATAAGAAGTTATGTGGAACATAGTGAAGAGACCAAATGGCGTGGCAGTTGAAAGCCTAGATCCTGATTAAAGCTTTGTTGTATTTTGTCTAAGTGTGAAGTATAGCTCAAGTGGTGAAGCATATTTCCCTATATGGATTTCCTTTCTTATGTAAATTGAAATAAACTATCCTTATCATGTTGGACTTATTCATAAGCCCATATTTGGCCAAGTGAGTAATTAACTGGCCCAAGCGAGAAGTGCCAAATTGAGTTTAATAAAATATAGAGAATAATTCATATTGGTGGATAAAAAGGTAATTTCCTATTAACACCTTGATGATAGGTGTATATAAAGAATAAAAAACCCTATTAGAATTGGCTTTCTCTGCAGCTACTAATCTAGTTATCCTTTCCATCAAGAAAGCTTGTCAAACTAAAGAGGTCAAGAGGAAGAAATACAATTTCGAACAATTATTTACTAGAAATTAATTGCTTATACCATGAATCTCGTACGCTCTCTTAATCTATTGATGTGATTGTGAAAATCAACTTTTTTAAAGATCTAGCCTATTATGATTAGATGTAGCCTACTATGATTTATGGAAAATTAGTTTGTCTTTTTATTGATCTGAGGATTAAGACTTCACATATGTGGTATCAGAGCTTAGGTAACTCAATGATTTTCCATGAATGATTTATTTCGTTTTCTTTGCTATGATATATTTTAAATTTATCATGCTATATTACTGTATTTTTCGATTGATGTTTTTCTTTATCATTGTTCGTTTTCAATTTTTGATATTAATTTATTTTACACATATATGTGTGTGTGTGTGGATCAAGCTTTGAAACCTTTCGTGGCTCTAGTTAATAACTTAATTATAAAGTTTTGAATTATGCTATATATGTTTGCATGTATGCTTTATTCTGTCCCATATAATGAAAGAGTGTATTGTTTATTGCTATAACAACTTTGGCTTGTATTTATTGTTTCCGATTAAGGTACATTTTTGTAAATGATTAATATATATATATGAATTGCATATGTCTTATGATTATGTTCACAATACACATATGCTGCCATTTGAACCAAATTATTATTCGATAGAGTTAAGGGTATGCGCTAAGGTCAATTATATAATTTGTTACATACATCTAACTTGATAAGCAACCTTGTTCGAAATAAAAGGTCTGTTTTCTTTCTATTATATACTTGATATAAAGTGTTATATTAATTAATTAATTTAACTAAAAGTATCTTTAATAAAAAATCAATAAATGGTATGTTTTATGATAGTAGTTAAAAAGTTTGTTGTGACTGTGAGTAATTTATCACAATGAAAACAAATATACTATTTTAAATATTCCTAATCAAGATGTATCGAGACTAGATGTTAATACATCCATTGAAACCGTAACGCTCTCCAAACGTTGGACATGGTATTGCTTATGGCCGCTGGAGGCACCAAAGGGTTATGTACTGATAGTTATTGGATAACTATGAAATGTCACATTCCATAGTTTTCTATTGGTTGATATAACCGAGGTCAAACAGAAAATATCGATACGATAATTTTACGCAATTCTCTTGACTTGAGAATACTATCAATCTTCAATATAAAAGCTCAACTTTGATAATAGTCAAATCATGACATGATGCCCATCAAGTGACTATAGTTGGGTTGAGTGGAAGTATTGGAAGTGAAACACTAACCAAGAGAGGATTCGTCTCCTCAGTTAAATGGGGTTAGTATCTTGGTCAACTTAAGTCAACTCAAAGTCAAAGTCTCTGGCCAGAGTAGTTCGGTTAATAATAACTGCTATTATTGAACCAAGGACTTTGTGTTTGGAATATAGAGTGGAATGTAGATGATATTAGAATTTTGAACATTACCAAATTCCATAAGTCCAAAGTGATATAGTTTTGACGAAGAGAATTTCTGTAAATAAAAGTCACAATCACATAACGCTTAGCAAATTAAAATTGTAATTTTACCAAAACCAAGTAAGGGATAAATTTGGCTAAAATTTCACAGTAACTATTAAGTGACGTGTGAACGTTAATATTTGAATAGTTTGATGTTAATTGCTGATCAAATTTACACCTAACGGGTCACACAACCGAAATGGTGAATACTCCTTTGACCAAACGATTTTATTAATTTGTAGTTATTATAAATTAAGTAAATTAATTAATATTTGTGAAATATTAGTTATTAATTTGACTTTTATTTGATAAAAATATATTATTAAATGTATTTATAATAGTTATAAATATATTAATCAATATACGGTATCGATACACGTGTAATTTGGATTTAAACGTAAAATATTTATTCGGGCTTTAAATGAGTTAAAATCCAATATAGGGGCTGATCATATTCAGCCATGATAAGGGCTAGGTGAAGCCATAAAATGTTACAGTAAAGGCTTTGAGAGGAGGGCTAAGATGGAAGAGAATTGGTAAGAGATAATGTAGGATCTTGATCCTAAAATATCTCTTAATTCTCCTCTATATAAGAACCTCTACTTTCATTTGTTTTTCAATTTGTTTCATCCTCCACATCTCTCTAGATCTGGCCAAAGTCTCCCATCTCTTTCTCTCTTATTTTTCAAGTTCAAATCAAATCAAATCAAGTGCTATTCGATAGCCGATGGTCAGCAATTCAGAGACTAGCACTCTACTGGACTGAAAATAATTTCTAGGAGCAAACTTCTTCATTCATGGTGTACTTATAAACTTTGGCTATAATGTATACTTCTAACATATTTATGAATATTAATCAATATGTGTCATATTTGTTTATTATATATTATAATGTTATTTATGTGACGATTTCGATATATGAATATATATTATCATAATGTTGATTTGTTGTATGTATATACATTATATATAAATATATTTTTATGCATATCCTACTATATGCAGCATGACTCAATGTTTGAAAAAAAATCTAATTTTTATTTTTAAATAATTTAACATATAATATTTGTGTATATGTACATAGTCTAAATACTACAACATACTTATGTAAAATATAATAATATAGTTTATACAAAATGTTTAATAAGTATAATTATTTTGGCAGGAATAATTTTCTTTCGTTTATATATTATTTTTAAATAATATTTAAATCAACTAACCATTTAAATAACTATAAATATATACATATATGTATTTATTATAAATAAAGTTTTATTTTTTATAAAATTAGATTAACACTAATTATACATTCGGTAGAAAATTTAAAAACCAAATTTTTAATAATTTTAAAATATTTAAATATTAACAGAAATTTAAAAATTAGATTTTTGAATGGTTTCAAATTATAAAATTGTATAATAAATTTCAAAATTCAAAACTATCATTTACAATTTACTAGAAATTTGAAATTCAAATTTTAGTTTTGAAAAAATATTTTATTATTATTTTTAAATTTTTGTATGGTTTTTAATATAAAATATATATACTTAAATTAAAAAATTATTTTTGAGCTGATGCAAGACCTGGTATATTTATATCTATCAAATATATATTCTGTGTATTTTTTAGTATTAATCTATATTCATTATTATATTACTATATATATATAAATATATATTCAATAATATATATAAGTATATTAATAAAAATTATATATATATTTATGTAGTGTTGAATTTGGTTTTACGGTAAAAATTAATATATTTTATAAATAATATCAAGTTATTCATATACTTATAAATGTATACAATATTGATATTTTATACTTGTGATTATAAATAAATATAAATATATTTATGTACAAAATTATTTAAATAAAATTTAGTTTACAAATATGTAAATGTTTGTAACATTTTATATATATACACACACACACACACATATATATATATATATAAATATATATAAACATACACATGAACAATATTTGTATAGCTAGTGAGTTGATGTGTCTATTGCGGTGTAAATCTCAACACTTATACACGGACATGTTATACCTTGCACGGATTGATATGTTACATGATTGACATGTAAAAGTGTTTATTTTTGCGCTCATATCTTACCTTTATTGTATATAAATAAACGTTACACTAGGTATTTTTGGGTATTTCTACAGATATACAGATTTGAGGAGCCTTCATGTTAAAATGGAGCAAAAGAGAAGAAAAAGGGAGATTTGCATTGGATTATACCAGCTACTCTAAAAAGATTGAACAAAAGAAGTTGTAGCTGAGTGGTTAAGGCATCTCCTAAATGGCGTAAGGAGTTGAGTTCAAATCCTAGAAAGCACATTATTTATGCATCTGAAAATGGAGGATTATTGAGAAGATATATATATATATATATATATATATATACATATGAACATACTTGTGATTGATTGTATACATACAAATGAATCACAATTCTTCTCCCAATCAATCACGGTTCTTCTTCCAATCAAATCAAGCAATCACATTCAGATGACTACGCCAACTTGTCATGGATTTGATTCACATCAACAAATCATCCTCAAATCTCAATATTTCTAGTGTAGAATAAAGCTCTTCTTCTTCTTCTTCAATTTTCTGTTTCTTTTATTTATACATTGACAATTGTGGCTTCTATCAATTAGTTTTGTTAGACATAATTATCTAAGTTTTTCTTCCTTTTTCATTAGTGATAAACCATTAATTAGTTTTAGCGGCTATTCTTATTTTATTTATTGTTTATCTAAATTCTGTTTGTTTTTTTTAATGTTTTTCCATTATTTAGAACTTGTGAAGGAGTTCTGATTTAATTCTCAACAACTCTTCCGTGACAAATAGTTGGATCCTTCTATGAGAAAAGGATTGGAGTTTAAATCAATATTTCTTCACTTGTCGATTTTTCTGCATTTTTTGTAGTTTAGAAATCACCTCCAAATTCGTCTAACTCGCCCACGAAATTACATAAACAATAGAATTTAATTTTCCTCTCTGTGTTCGACCTGCATACTACATACTTATGCGCTTGCAGTATTATTTTTAATTTGTGCTTTTCTAATCCCATAGAAAAGTGTCAAACAAGTTTTTGGTTGCCGGGGAGGCAACAATTAAATTTTATTGTTTATTTAATTTCTGATTCGTGTTGGTTTTTCTTGTATTTTGTTTCCCTTTCAAATCTAAATTTTTGTTTTTGTGTATCTAATCAAAGAAAGGAAGAAAAAAGAAACAAATAAATATCAATCTGTTTACAGATTTTTTTTAGCTTACACAATCTCTTCTTATTTTTTTTCTTTTTTCCCTTCTTTTTAGATTACAAAGTCTCGTCTTATTCTTTTTTTCTTTCCCTTTTTCCCTTTTTGCCTATTTTTTGGCCATTTATATCGTAGTATCTTTGCTGCAACAAAAAATAATCTTTTTTTATTGTTATTTCTCTTTTTAGATTTTTTTTGTATTCTTCTTTTCAGATTTCTCTCTTTTCAGCTTTATTTTTTCTTGTTTTTCTTTTCAAAAAAAAAGTGAGAGATTTTGCCATTTGTTTCTATTTTTTTCTCCTTTTAGAATTTTTCCATTTGTTTTCTATTCATTCGCAATTATCAAATCTGTTTCCCTTTTATTTAGCATTTCCTTTTTTTAATAGACTAAAAAAAATACCAAAAAAATAAAGGAGATTCTACACTTTTCCAAATTTGTTTCCACCTTTGTTTTTTGTTTCCAAATTTTCTACTTTTTTTCTTTTTACAAATTTTTTCCTTTCTACATAAAAAAATAAAAAAGAAGAATCATGTTTCGTGTTGTGTTTTTTGATTTTTTTAGTCGTTTTGCGTTCATTGCTAATTCACCGTGTTCTTTTGTTCTTTTTAGTTTGTGTCTTTTGTTCTTTTTTTAGTTGCATTTTAATTTGCATCTTAGTTTGTGTCAAATAGAAAAACAGCTCTTGAAATTCAAATTGAACTCACATATGACAATAAAGGATCCAGGGATCGAGCGATTGCAAACAGTGGAGTTTGAATCGCTAACGCTACTCAACTGCTCCGGACGGACTGCCATACCCCACTGTAAGTCGTTCTTTCACTACAGGTGCCCACTCCGATGTATAAACTTATTTGTAAAAAAATTCTATAGGGTGCCGCGGCTTGCTTGTACAATTTTAATTTCTGCAATTATTATTGTCTGATTGCATTTGGCTGCAAATTTCTGAATCAATCTAGTTAGGAGCAAGTTCCCATAACAAACATAAGGTGGGGGAAGTAATTACCCTTCCCTTGGCTCCAAAATAACTAAAATCATCATCTCTCATCTTTTCAACTTTTAAAGACATTAGACGTTGGCCCTAGGACAAAAACGAGCTCATAGGAGAAAATAATATAATTGAAAAGGGTTGTGAAATTGACTGTCTCGTACAATTAGATCGCAGATATATAGTAGTTCAATTTTTTAAACTATTAGCAAAAGAGGTTGCATACTACCCATAAAACATTGGTCGTATCCCGTAGTATTTATACTATGCGTGAACGGCCATAAGACCCTCTTCCCCCTTCTAATTGATACTGTCAACTAATAAAGCACAACTTAGTATTTTATACTATTTTGAAGTAGGAGCCACTTCTAAAAGCTTTTCAAAATGAGTGAAAGCAACCACAATTCACCAAGGGAGTCTTGAATAAATCAAAACTTTTCACACGAGCTTGATCCACAGAATTTGATGAATCTAAACTTTCCAAATCTCAACGTCAGAGTAGATATACCCTTATCTTTTAAGGAGCTATGCTATCCAACAAGAACTGTCCAACCTTCGGCCATTCTCTTTCCACCAGCCGAAAGAGATAATTTCGAATTGAAAAGTTCTTTCATCCAAGGAGTTCCAAAATTCACGGGTTCGGAAAACGCGTACGGATTTCTTCAGGATTTCCAATTCTACACTTCCACACTAAAAATGCAACAATTGTCCGATGAGTCCATCAAACTTCGATTGATTCCATTTGTGCTACAAGCTAGTGTAAAAAAATGGCTGAATTCTCTACCACCACACTCTATTCGAAGTTGGAACAAGTTCAATGATATCTTTCTGACCAAGTTTTTCCCTTTCCACAAAACTCTTAAAATCAGAAATGAAATCAATTAATTCACACAAAATGAAGGAGAAACTTTTTCATAATATTTTGAACAATTTAAAGAACTCTTATATAGTTGCCCTCATCATGGAATATCCAAAATGATTCTAAGCCAAGTTGCATATGAAGGGCTCAACTATCCAACTCGAATCCAACTTGAAACCATTTGTCAAAACGATTTTATGAGCAAATCACCCGATGAGGCTTGGGCCTTCCTCGAAGATTTTGCCGAAAAGAACCAACAATGGAAGTCGATTCATGTGCCATCTCGTATGAGAAGGGTACACGCAATTGACCCCTCATTGTTTCCCGTTGACAATTCCCAGGCCGAAGGAGGAATACTTCAGGTGTACCCTATGGAACAGGCCAATGCCCTAGCCCACAATAATGCCTACACTTCTCCATACCCCTCCAACTGGCGAAACCATCCAAATCTATCGTGGTCAAACCCTAATAATTTTGCGAACCCTTCGCATTTTTATCCCACGAACCAAAATGCTCAACCTTCTCAAACTGCATCTCGATTTAAACCTTCGAATCAACCATATAGGCATCCTAACTCTTCAACTCAACCTTCTCAAACTCCTTCACATTCTCAGTCTCCTCAACCTTTACAAGAAATTGTTCGACTAGAGAAACAAATAAGCAACCAGGATGCTAAATTGAACAAATGATGAACATGATGAAGGAACTGGTGAAAAGTAATGAGAAAGGAAAATAGCCTAATCAACCCAAAGAAAACCCAAAGTATAATTCTTAAGGAGTGCACTCTTGTGAGGATGAAAATGTAAATCCAATTAACGCTGTCACCACATTGAGATCTGGAGAGAAGGTTGACAACCAAGTCGGCAACCCCGACATTCCTCCAAAGTCTACCCATGCTCCAAATTCTGAAACTCATTCGACACCCACTCTTGTTGATCCAAACGATCCTCTTTCTCCGTCCAAGGTTGGAAATCCCGACCAGTCTTCATCTTTGGATGTTGGCAGCCCCAACATTCCAGCTTCTATTGCTTTGTCGCCTTCACCTCATGATGTAACATCCTCTTCCTCAAATGAAAAAACTCCTGAAAGAGTCTATAAACCCAATGCTCCTTTTCCTCATAAACTTAACACAAAGAAGAAGTCCGCCAATTTTGATAAAATTCTTGAAATTTTCAAACAAGTTCGAGTGAATATACCACTCATTGATACCATTGAGAAGATTCCCCAATACGCGAAATGTCTCAAAGAGCTTTGTACTCAAAAACATGCCACCAATGTCCCAAAAACAGCATTTTTGACTGCAATACTAGCTCCGTCCTTGCGAATTGTGCCCCAATCAAGTATAAGGACCCCAGTTATCCTACAATTGGCTGTCGAATAGGCAACACTCACATTAGCCATGCCTTACTTGATCTTGGTGCTAGTGGCAATCTTTTACCTTACACTGTTTACTGTCAACTAGGACTTAGAGAATTGAAACCCACGAACATCACGATTCAACTAGCCGATCGATCTGTCAAAAAGCCCTTTGGCACTATTGAAGATGTGCTAATCCAAATTGAACAATTTTATTTCCCCATGGATTTCATAGTCCTGGAGACCGAACCTGTTTCAAATCCTAGCGCTCAAATCCCTTAGATATTAGGTCGTTCCTTCTTAGCAACTTCAAACGCTATCATAAATTGTAGGAATGGTCAACTCAAACTTTCCTTTCGACACCTAACCATCAATGTAAACATTTTCAATCTTAATAAACAACCAAGGGATTTTGAAACAGACAAAGTTGATATGATCCAAATGCTTGTGGATGGAAATCTTGGTGACACATCTGACCGTCTGATGATGTGTCTCGATCACTTTAATTCTGACTTCAATATCGACGAATACACCTTTGAACTGAATGATTTCCTAGACCTCTCTTACAATTCGCAAAAATTCAACCAACTAATGTCAACTGAAGTCACAACAGAAGACCCTCCTAAATTGGACCTCAAACCTCTTCTACATGATCTTAAATACGCATTCTTGGACCCACCTGAAAATGTCCCTGTGATTTTGGCCTCCGATCTCATGGAGGACCAAGAAAAACAACTTTTGAAAATCCTAAGGGAAAATAAATAGGCGTTGGGATGGGTTATCACAGACATTAAAGGAATAAGCCCCTCAATCATTGAATAACGGATTCATCTAACTGAGGAGGCCAAACCCACTCTCTAAGCTCAACGGCGTTTAAATCCCAACTTAAGAGAAGTCGTGAAGGAGGAGATCATCAAATGTTTGGATAATGACATCATCTACCCAATATATCTAATAGTACGTGGGTAAGTTCGGTACAAGTTGTATCAAAGGAATCGGGGATAACTGTGGTCACGAACGATAATAACAAACTTATTCCCACAAAAATCAAAACCAAATGGCGAGTCTATATCAATTATTAAAAACTCAATTCAGCCACCAGAAAGGATCACTTTACCCTTCCTTTCATCGATCAAATGCTTGAACATTTGGCTGGCCATAAATATTACTGTTTCCTTGACGGTTACTCTAGCTATAACCAAATCCCTATTGCTCTAGAAGACCAACACAAAACGACTTTCACTTGTCCTTTCGGAACTTTCACTTATCGTCGCATGCCCTTCGGTCTTTGTAACGCTCCTACCACTTTTCAAAGATGTATGATGAGTATATTCTCTGATATGGTGGATGATTTTCTTGAAATATTCGTGGAAGATTTTTCTATCTATGGGTCATCCTTTGACCAATGCCTCCTTCATTTAGAATGTGTCTTAAATTGATGTAAGAAAACGTCACTCGTGCTTCATTGGAAAAAATGCCATTTCATGGTGAAGAGAGGAATAGTCTTAGGCCATGTTGTTTCAAAAGATGGTCTAGAAGTTGATAAATCCAAAGTCGACTTAATTGCTAACCTACCTCCGCCTAGGTCGGTAAAGGATATTCGCTCAGTTCTTGGACACCAAAGACGTTAAATTTGACTTTTTCGATGAATGCAAAATGTCTTTTGAAACCTTGAAATCGACCTTGACCTCAGCACCTATAATCCAACCCCCAAATTGGACTTTGCATTTCGAACTAATGCGTGACGCTTCTGACTGTGCCATTGGAGCCATCTTAGGCCAACGTGTCGATAAACTCTGTTAATACAGAGAATAGGGCTGGTTAGGAGCGACCATCCGTAAGATTTGTCTTAAACATGTATTAAATATGTCGATTGGGTGCTCTAAATTTATTTTCTTTTACCTTTCTCAAGTGGATCGACATACTCTAAATGTTTAACACAAAACAGCGGTGGCTAATGGATCTATCAGAACAAAATATAACAACAACAAATACAACAGAACTTAGAACAGCAGTCACACATACACACACATATATAGATACATCATAGTACACTACATAGTGATACACAAGTGGTGATACATAGAACATATATATAAATCGAGTCAAAAAATATATGTGCATACCAGAGTACGCAAACTAACTACAAGGCTATACAAAAGATGACTAGCATCCAAAAGAAAGTAGGATAATCCATAGCGGAAGTAGCATAGCGCTAATCAACAATAGATGTCTAACCTGAACAACTCAGTCTGATCCGAGTGTATAAAATACACGGCTCAGTCTAGCTTAAATAAACTGATTAGCATAAGATAGATGAAGTATAGGGATAAACGATAATATTTCTTCTCGAAATCGAAGAAGCAACACTAAATATATATATCAACTACCAAAATATCATATGAGGGTTTCTCGAAAGAGGCAAGATCAAATACAACATCAATTAGTCACAAATAATCACCTCATATCATCGACATCCACAACAACCAATATAATGGCTTCTATCAACACCATAACTCCTAAATAGGAAATCACAAATCTCAAAAAGGCCAAAGGATGGCAACCATAAATCACAATATGTAGAACTCGGTTAAGAGTTCAAAACTCCAAAATGTAATCACCATATAATAAATCCTCAAACGGCTTAAAGGCCCAAAAATCATGAAATGGCGAAAACATTTGGAAATTACAAATAAATCAAGAAATATCACAAAAGATGGATCCATATCACAAATGGCGAGTCTAAGCTGCGCCTGCACGTGCACAACATAAACGGCTGAAGCCCTCCAAGTACCGTATCACAAATATGGCGCCTAATGTAACAACCCTAGTTTGGAGATTACCTGTTAAAATTAAATTATAACGGTAGTTACAATTTAATATAGTAAATTAAAATAAAATTGATGAATTAATTTGTTTATTTGGAATAAACAATGAATTTGGAAATACAATTGTGAAAATAAAGTTTGGAACTTTATTTTATTTGTTTGGGTTAAGAATGAATGGAAAATGATTTTTATTTAGAGAAATGAAATAATTTTAATAATTATTGTCAATTACTTCTTTTAATAATTTTTAAAAGAAGTATGTGATTTTTAAAGGTTGTTTAATTAAATAAAAAGATGGAAATTGGTGTAAAATTGAGTTTTAATTATAAAATTGAGTTTGAAATGGTTTATTATATTTTTCTAAGAAAATAATTTTTTTGAAATTTTAGAAGTTAAAAATGTGGACTTTTACATTTATTTGTGTAAAATAGGGTATTTTTGTAAAATAAAGGATTTTAATAATAAAAATGTTTTAAAAGTATAAATTTATCTTTTATATGGTGGAAAATGTTTTATTTTATAAGTATGTAAGTTTACATATTTTTCTTGTATAAAAATTGGAAGAAAAATGCATTTTATTTCATAATATAGTATAATATGTGTGTACATTTGGTTTAGGTGAATTAATTCTTTTGGCTAAATGGTTTTCTTTTAATTTTAAGTCCATTTGGTCCATTAGCACTTACCAGATAATCGAGAAGGAGGAAAATAGGTTCCTGTACATTTATTTTTACAACTCCTTCCTCTTTCCAGAAAATAGAAACACAGTAACCCACTTCTCAAAATTTCAATTTCAAGCTCATTTCTCCAAATCAATTTAACAAACTGAAATCTTTTGCAAACTAGAGTGTAATCTAAAGGTAATCAAATTCCAAACCTTATAATTTCATCAAAATTCCTAATTTCAGAGATGGGTTTCTAATTTATAGTAAAATTCTTCTTGCTTGCTATTTCTTTTTGCTGTACAGGTTCTTAAAGGCTAATTCTTCCACTAGAGCTTCAATCTTTATTCATAAATCTAGGTATTTTCATTCAAACAGCAAGGTGAGTTCAACAACTCACATTATCTAGCCGAGCCAAGCTCAAAAATTGCAAAAGCAGTAAAATATAGCTCTCTGTATATTGTTTCCTGTAGCTAATTTGCCTTTGTCCAAATCTGATTTTTTTGTTGCTTCTTTGAATGTCTGCAACTTTTGATTCCGAAAACGTAATGCTACCAGATTTCTTTCATTTGGTAGTTTGCATGTTGATCTTGGTCTCTGCAAATTTTGATTGACAAATATTGTCATTTGGATGTTCAAAACAGTGGTAGAAAAACAATTCAGACCCAGATTTTTGCCTGTACACATTTTGTTTTTTGAGTTGCTACAAACATGACTTGAGTCCATGTTTGAGACAGCGTAACTTTTTCATTTCCAATCGGAATGTATTGATTCTTTTTTTGTTTGAAAGATGAAGTTTTCTAGTATGTGCATACCAATTTTCAGCTTAATATGAGGTAGTTTAGCCCTCTGTTTCAAGCCTGTAAGTTGAACCCAAGATCGTTTTCAGGCCTGGGCACAGTTTTGTTTTTGAACTGTTGCAAACATGGCCCGAGTCCATGTTTGAGACAGCGCAACTTTCTCATTTTCAATTGGAATTCATTGATTCTTTTTTTGAAAGATGAACTTTTCTAGTATGTGCATACCAATTTTTAGCTCAATATGAAGTCGTTTGGTCCTCTGTTTCAGGCCTATAAGTTAAACCCAAGATGGTTTTCAGGCCTGGGCACACTTTTGTTTTTGAACTGTTGCAAACATGGCCCGAGTCCATGTTTGAGACAGCGTAACTTTTTCATTTCCAGTCGGAATTCATTGACTCTTTTTTTGTTTTAAAGCTGAAGGTTTGTACTATGTGCACACCAATTTTTAGCTCAATCAGAGGTAGTTTATCTATCTGTTCCATGTCTGTAATTTGAACCCAAGAGGGTTTTAGACCTGGGCAGAATTGAAAATGGCCTGAGTCCATGTTTGAGATTTCATATCTTTAGCATTTCATATCAGAATTCACCGAATATTTTTCCAGTTCATAGATAAATTGTTCTATTTATGTGTATCAAATTTTAGACCATTTCGAGGTCATTAAGATTTTCAAATTATGCTCGAAATTTGAACCCGGAGAAGATTTCAGACCTGAGTATTGTTTTGCCTATGCATTTTTATGTTCCTTTTCCGTCCGACTTTTGACTTTTACTTCATGTTTTTATGATATTTCTGAAATATTTTGAGGGCTATGATGCCTATCGGCTAGCCCGGTTTTGATGAATTTGAAATTCAAATTTGAATTGAATTTGAATTGAATTTGAATGACGGTTTTGAGTGATTTCTTTGATTTCGAGCACGGATTTTTCCAAACGATTTTGAAATTTTTTTTAAATAAATTATAATTTAAAATAATTATTATATATTTTTAAATTATTTTAAGCTATAAAATCTATTTGTTCTCTATAATAAGGAAATTTTCAAATATTGTTTTCAAAATTGATTTCGAAAAATGGTTTTAAAAGCTTGTTTTCTCAAGAAAATTATTTTATATATAAAACACATGTTTTTGCACTATTCGAGCGAATGAAAAGGAGAATTAAATGGTTTGGTAAAACACGTGGTATGGGACATGTGAGTTTATCTTATCGGTTAATTCCCGACTTGTCCGTTTGATCGTTTTAACCTTTGGGTCGAGTTTACCGATGAGATGAGGTAAACTTTTTACTGCTTTGAGTGTGAAATTTACTAGCATAAGTAAACTGTTTAGTGCGAACGTGTGGTATGGGACACACATTAACACTATTCGGGTTTCTATCCATGAGTTTGTGACACATTTGTCTAAGAGACGTATTTGTCCGTACTGGATATTCATGTCATTTGTCCTTCGGGATGTTTGTCTAAGAGACGTTTTTCATAGCAACGTATTTATCCTTGGGATGTTGTCCTTCGAGATGTTTGTCTAAGAGACGTATTTATTTGTCCTTTGGGATGTTTGTCTAAAAGACGTGGCGCCATATTTTGAGAGAACAGTACTTGGCGAGCTTCGGCCATAAGCACGTGCTATATCTTTGAGATGATTTCATTGATTTCTTTGTGATTTTCCAAGTGTATTACCTTTTTACATTATTGTTCATTTGAGTCGTTCGAGATATTATATATGGCGATTACATCTTTGGAAATTGAACTTTTTATCGAGTTCTATATTTGAGATTTGGGTTTGCCAACATCTGGCATTATTTGAGATTTGCCTTTTGGCGTATTATTTGAGATTTGCCTATTGGCGTTGTTATATGAGATTTGCCATTTGGTGTTTATTTGGGATTATATTATCCTATGTTGGAGATTTATATTTGATTGCCTTATGGCATATTTTGAAATGGTGATTTCTTTGAGATTGTTTGAGTTTGTCGATATGGCACGTTTGGGATTTCTCCTCTTTGGAGTTATGTTTTTCTCCTAAACCATATTTGATGTTTTGTGAAACACCGATGAGATGAGGCGTGCTTTTATTGCGAGATTTGTTATGAAGTTTTATCGCCTTTGAGTTGCATTCATATTTAGTGATATCCTTATATCACTTGAAATTACTATACTTACTTAGTTATGCCATGTGAAGTAACCATATACCCTTGAATTATTCCTTATCACTTGAGAAGATTATCACCTTGCCTTATGATATTATCACTTATCCTTAAACTGATTTGTTTAGCTAGACTGACCCATGTATTTTATACTCGGGTCAGACCAAGGGGTTTCAGGTTAGGTACCCTTATGGACTTAGCCTATTCTGCTTCCGCAAGGACTAATGTGCTAGCCCTTTTGTTATAGTCTTTTTGTTGCTACTCTGATATGTATATTAATTTGACTCGTGTGTATATTGTGGTCGTCATACCACTTATGATGTATTATTTGTATTGTATTAGGAGGTATCAGTATATATGTAGGTATATTTGTTTGCTGTTCTGTGATGTGTTATGCATTTGAATTGTTGTATTTTGTTCTGATAGGTCCTATAGCCACCTGTAGTTTTGTATTAAGCATTTATTGGATATGTCGATCCACTTGAGTTGGAAAAAATATAGAGCATTAATCGACGTATTCAATAGGTATTTAAGACAATACTATAAATGGTCGCTCCTAACTAACCCTATTCTCCGCATTAGAAGACGATATTACCTAGTAATACTCTTTGTTAATGTGGGTCTAGGGGTGGGGCGTCACACCTAAAATAAACGACCTGGAGGCCAAACGACCTGAAAGTTCAACAGCTAGAAAGCCCAAATGACCCGAAGGTCCAGTACTGGCAAACGACCCGAAGGTCCATGAAACGTGTTAGCTTCAATAGAACGAATCCGGAATTAACCGATATAGCAAACATACGTGTCCCATACCATGTGGTTTGTCATATCGTTTAAATCACTTCCTCGTTCTCTCGAAGTGTGCAAAAAAAAGTGTATTTTATATAGAAAATACTTTGCTTCGAGAAAACTAGTTTTTAAAATAATTTTTGAAATCGTATGGAAATTATGGCTTTGAAATTATCTTTATTATAGAAAACATATATTTTAAATAGCTTCAAAAATAATTATAAATGCTGTAAAATATTTATTTTGAAAGCTATTTTATTATAAAAATCATTCCAAAATCGGTTTAGAAAACACGTGCTCGAAAACAACAAAAATCACCGAAAACGCCATAAAATTGGCATATGAAAACTACTCAAAAAACGTTAATCCAGAGTACGCAAAAATGTTGGCTTACCTATTGATAGGTTTAAGCCATTCAAAACACTTTAATGTATTACAGGAATTGGTCACAAAAATCATTGGAATAACCAAAATAACCAAAACAGTGCACAGGAAAAAAAGCAGAAAGACCTGGACAAATTTTGAATGCAAAGGTCGACCCTTATATGGCTCAGGACAACCCTAGGGTCGACCCCCAAAGTGCCTGGGTTGACCTTGAAGTCGTAAATACTACATGCATTTTTGCTTGTTCCATTTCCAACTTTGAGCACTGATTTCGACCACTTCCAAATTGAATCAAGCTAAGAAATTTGACATTCAACAACTACTAGATATGGTCTATGATCTAAAAAAGGTTTCACTCAATTCTGGTATGAAACCAAAGAGAAATAGGGTCACAAAGTTGAACCCAGATAATATTTTTACTGTAAACTAGAAATTCCAATATACAGTTACAGTATATCAAAAGAACAACAAAAACTAAAACAAATTTTTACAGGTAGATTGGTTTGGCTAGAAGAGTGAGTTGCTATTCACCTTGTTAAGATTTTTAGTGATTTGAATTGCAAGCAGTGGTCTTTAGGCTTTGGAGAAGCTTCAATTACCTGTAAAAAGAAGAAAAGAAGACATACGGACAAGGAATTGAAGTTACAGACATTGTCTTTCTCATAATAAAAAAATAGAGGATGAAACAAAGATTCTTTTGGTGAGATTACCTATATTAGATTAGGATTTATTTAATTTCACACTTTGATTTACTTTAATTTGGACAAATTTTAATTTGGGGAGTTTGGAGAGGATGCCATTTTTGCTCTTTTCAGATTTTACAGAGGAAGCCAGAAAATGAAAAGAAGAAGATGTACATACAGCTCAATACCATCCTCTTCTGATCATCCTAGAGAATGGGTTTGGGTTTGAACCCATTACCTAATAAGCCTATGTACCAAGACTTAGTTAATTTTTAGTTATGTTATATTATGTTAACATAATTTTCACCATATTTACACATCTTTACTAAATAAGTTTATACAACATATTTCTATGTTTACAAAAATTCTTACAACATCAAAAATTAGTTTAGCCTTTAAAAACTATTTTCCATCATTAAATTCTTATTTTTTCTTAAATACTTCAATTTACACCATTATTTACATAATACAATATTTTTAACACCAAAATTTCCACAAAAATCATTTTCTTATCCAATCAAATATAGAAAACCATATTAACATTATTTTTACATCCATATATTATTTTTAGATAATATTCCACCTTTTTATTTACAATATTCACAATATTAAATTTTAATAATTCACTAAAATTAATAGAAATTAATATTTTATCATTATTTCCATAATTATTATATTTTATTAAAATAAAATCATCCAATGCTTATTTTTATCACAAATTCTCATAACAAAGTTTCTAAAACTTTATTTCCAACAAATAATTTTGAATTAAATTCTTTTATCTCACTTAATTAATTTATTAACCACCAAACCATCTTAATTCTATTTTATTTTACCAAAACTCATTGATTATTTCAAATAAACAATTTCAACTAATTTTTCATCTCCAATTTATTTTATTCCTCCATTATTAAATTATAACCATCGTTATAATTTAATTTCATAGGTAATCACCAAAATCAGGGTTGTTATAGACTCCCCCTTATAAATATTGCATCCTCGCAATTTCCTAGAGAAGAGCTGTATACAACACAATTTGTTTCATTAAGAAAAGGAAAATAGATAGCTTGAGTTTAAAATTCTCACCCTCAATATGAGAAGATAGAAAACCAAAGTAAGATCGCTCAATAAATTCTATGGTTTCCCATGTACAGTCATTGGGATTAGCGGACCACTGAATCTTCATGAGCGGCACATCCTTATTTCGAAGGCGTTTCACCTCCGAAACAAGTACATGGACATGATGTTGCACGGTAGATAAATCAGGTGAGATCTCAAGCTCTTGCAAAATAGGAGGATCAATAACAGAATCTGAATCATGAAGGAACTTCCGAAGCTGAGAGACGTGAAACATGTCATGAATACCAGAAAACTAGGTCGGAAGTGATACTCGATAAGCAACTGGGCCAACACACTCAGTAATAGGAAATGGTCTTATGAATCGAGGAGCCAATTTCCCGGTCCTATTGAAACACATTACCAGATACACGAATATAAACAAGATCACTAATGGAGAACTCATGAGGCTTCCTACGGTTGTCCATGTAGGATTTCTAATGACTCTATGCCTCTTTCATTCTCTGATGAATAAGATCGATCTTCTCTAAAGCTTCACGAATAGAATCGGGGCCTAAAATCAACTTCTCCCCAGATTCCAACAAACAAGAAGGTGATCGACATGGCCTTTCGTATAGGGCTTCGAAAGGAGCCATACCGATACTGGGTTGAAAACTATTGTTATAAGAGAACTCAACAAGCGGTAGGTTGTCTTCCCAACTACCACCAAAATTAAGAATGCATGCATGAAGTAGATCCTCAAAAATACGATTCACCCGTTCAGTCTGTCCATCAGATTGTGGATGATAAGCTCTGCTGAAGTTAAGCTTTGTACCCAAAGCTTTCTGAAGACTCTGCCAGAAATTACTAGTGAAAAGTGGATCTCTATCACAAACGATCGAACTAGGAACACCGTGAAGTCTCACGATCTCCTTGATATATAGCTTGGATAGATGAGAACCTGTCCTATTAGATTTAATAGGAATAAAATGAGTGGACTTAGTCAGGCGATCCACAATAACCCAAACACTGTTATGACCCGACCTCGAATGAGGTAGGCCATCAATAAAGTCCATAGAGATTTGATCCCGTTTCCACAACGAGGCCTCAAGAGGCTGAAGAAGACCATTGAGACGTTGATGTTCGGCTTTAGTGAGTTGACAAGTCATGCAATTACTTACATAACTTGCAACATCACACTTCATGCCATCCCAATAATACAAGCGTCTCATATCGGCATACATCTTGCTACTGCTGGGATGAATAGTATACTTAGAATGGCGACAATCATCAATAATATCCCGCCTAAGATAAGAAACACAAGGCACAATCAATCGATTCTTCTTACGAAGGCAACCATGAATATCAATGCTAAAATCCCTCAACTCATCATCACGGGATTCAGTCTTACATAGATGAATAAGACGCACAAGATCTAAATCTTATCGTTGAGCATCGGTAATATGATCCAATAAGCTAGGAAGAGCTTCCAAACTAAATAATAAGATAGGGGAATCTGAAGCTGGAGCACGATCATGAATATCACAAAGAGATAGAGTCTCCAGCATATCTCACACAGCTAACATCATAGAAACAACGGCTGAGTGCCTGCGACTTAGCGCATCTGCAACTCGGTTCCTCTTTCCAGGAGTGTACTGGATATCAAAATCATAAGAAGCTAGGAATTCAAGCCGCATATTAAGCTCTTTCTGGGTGAACAGTTATTTCAAAAATTTACGATCGGTGTAAAGAATGAAGCGCTCGCCTAATAAATAATGGCGCCAAATCTTTAAGGCAAAGACTATGGTGGCTAACTCTAAGTCGTGGGTGGCATAGCGAACCTCATTCAGATTCAACTGCCTAGAAGCACAGGCAACTACCCGATCTCTCTTCATAAGCATGGCACCGAGACCACATCTACTAGCATCGGTGTAGAAAACAAGATCTTGATTCCCTTCGAGA
The DNA here is from genome assembly GCA_030737815.1 of Allium fistulosum. Taxonomy (NCBI): domain Eukaryota; kingdom Viridiplantae; phylum Streptophyta; class Magnoliopsida; order Asparagales; family Amaryllidaceae; genus Allium; species Allium fistulosum. The sequence goes on along the minus strand of CM060906.1, from coordinate 247,816,589 downwards.
ACCATAAGGATATGAGCATTAGTGAGAAGTTCTTTCAATTTTTAGAAAGAAGCTTCACACTTATCAGACCAAATAAATCGAACACCTTTTCTAGTAAGGTTAGTGAAAGGAAGAACAATGGGGGAAAAATCCTTGATGAACCGACGGTAATAACCCGCCAATCCAAGAAAACTGCAAGTCTCAGAAACGTTCTCTGGCCTTTTCTAATTCTGAATGGCTTCAATCTTCGATGGATCGACAGAAATTCCATCAAAAGATACAACATGGCCAAGGAACTTCACCTTACTCTCCCAAGAGTGGAACTTGGAGAATTTGGCTTTAAGTTGATGCCGACGAAGATTATTCAAAACAATCCTCAAATGATGAGCATGATCGGCATTGGATTTAGAGTAGACAAGGATGTCAACAATGAATACAAGGACGAACTTATCGAGATATTCCCGGAATACTCGATTCATAAGATCGACGAAATAAGCTGTTCGTCAAACCAAACGACATAAAGAGCCACTCATAAGAACCATAACGAGTGCGGAATACGGTAAGAAGAATGTTGTCCTCTGCAACTAGTAGCTGATGAAAACCGATGGCAAGATCAAGTTGAGAAAAGACCTTAGCACTACTCAACTGATCAAACATGTCATCGATCCTGGGCAATGGGTACTTGTTCTTAATGGTCAACTCGTTAAGCTTGCGGTAATCAGTGCAAAGCCTAAGAGTACCATCAGATTTCTTAACAAAGAAGACCATGGCACCCTACGGTGAAAAACTGGACAGAATGAATTGCTTGGCTTCAAGCTCCAACAATTGTTTTTTGAGTTCCTCATTTTCCTTAGTGGACATCCTTATGGGAGGACGACTAACAGGCTGAGCACCAGGAATGAGGTCAATACGGAACTCAATTGCCCGCTTGGGTGGCAAACCCGAAACAGGCTCAAATACATCAGAAAAATCACAAACGACTATAATTCAAGATACATCATCATCATCTCGAGACCCAAGAGCATATAAAGATGCTTCAGAATCACCATTAATGTTCCGAAGAATAAGAGATAACTAATCGGCCGAATCATGATGCCTAAGATATAGGATCCTTTCGGAACATAGGATTCGGTCTAGATAACATACAAGCCAATCCATCCCTAAAATCATATCAAATCAAAGGTAGTGAATAATGTGCAGATTCACACGAAAAGAAAAACCACAAAGAATAATCTCAACATTCTCACACAACATGCTACGTGTTACGGATCCCCAAATAGGATTCACAATCCTCAAAGAAGTAACAAGGGAAGAAAAATCCAACGGTATAATATCAACAAGTTCCTTCGATACGAATGAGCATGAAGCACCCATATCGAAGAGAACTCTAATAGAACGATCATGAAATAATATAGAACTTTCGAGAATAGAAGGAAACGTACCTATAGGCTGATAAGAACCACCAGAATCATCCACCACATTAAGCTTTCCCGACTTGACATTACTAGGAGCAATGGGACAAGATGAAACCCGATGTCCCTCTTTCTTGCAATAATGGCACACACGAGGCTTGGGACAATCTCGAATCAAATGATCAGTGGAGCCACAATTGAAACACCCCTTCTGACTAGAAGGTGCTCTACTGGGATGAGAGCTAGAAACAACAGATTTATTCTTCTTGCTATGAGGAAAAGACTTGAACTTCTTAAAAGGAAATTTCTTCTTGTTGGGGTTCTTACGAACCACGGTTTCTTCACTACTATCCCTCTCCTTCTCGGCTGCTTCAAGATGAAGTGTCGAGTCAACCAACTCCTTAAATGAAAGCTTAAGTTGAAGCATCCGAGATTTCTTCAAATATTTCGTGAGGCCAGAAACAAACCTGAGATTCTACTTATAAGAAGTGCTAATATACTCGAAACCATACTTGGACAAGGCCTCGAATGAAGAACCGTACTCGAAAACTAAAGACTTCCCTTGCTTCAACTCAAGGAAGCGACGAGCTAAGAGGGCTTTCTCGGACTCGGGAATGAACTTAAGTTCGAATCGCTCCATAAACTGGATCCAAGTAAGAGTAGACTCATCAAGCTCAGCAATATGAAGCTCATACCAATCAGGTGCACGCTCTTGCAACATACTCGATGCTACAAGAACTCAGTGATGGTCGAAAAGATCCATGCAAGTAAAGATACGCTCGTATGTACGAAGCCATGCCTGGACCTCAAGAACAGACTCTGAGCCTTTGACAGGCTTGCCTCCTTGATGAGAGAAATCACTGCACATACGCACAAAAGCAGACTTGCACGGAGGGGACGAAGGAGTAGGAACTGGAGGCTGAGTGCTCTTGAATAACTCCATGAACTGATCAGAAGACATGTAAACACCGTCAAGATGTGAGCCAATAGACGGCCCAGCATCAGAACGGCGACCTTTGCCTCTTTCAGACATATGTTGAAAGTATAAGATAAGATAAGATATCATTGATTTTATTATGGAATACTACAAAATTAAAATGCATTCCTAGAAGTATTCCTAACCTATATCTACCCCCAAGGACATGGAAAGATTAAGGACATGATGATTAGGGAATATGTAACACTTATACTACTCTGATGTACTATAATATATGTTCTATTCTGTGTTTATCATATTTTGTTCTAAACTCTGCTCTGATACCAAGCTATGATGCCTCACCCCAAGACCCACATTAACAAAGACCATTATGGAGTAATACTGTTTGTTAATAAGAGAATAGGGCTGGTTAGGAGCGACCATCCGTAATATTTGTCTTAAACATACGACGATTGGGTGCTCTAAAATTTTTTCTTTTACCTTTCTCAAGTGGATCAACATAGTCAATAAATGTTTAACACAAAACTACGGTGGCTAATGGATCTATCAGAACAAAATATAACAACAACAAATACAACAAATCTCAGAGCAGCAGTCACACATATATACACATATACATCATAGTACACTACATAGTGATACACAAGTTGTGGTACATAGACCACATATATACATCGAGTCAAAAAGAATATGTGCATATCAGATTATGCAAAATAACTACAAGGCTATACAAAAGATGAATGGCATCCAAAAGAAAGCAAAATAATCCATAGCGGAAGCATCAGAGCAGTAATCTACAATAGGTGTCTAACCTAAAACAACTCGGTCTGACCCGACTATATAAAATACATGGGTTAGTCTAGCTTAAATAAACTGAGTAGCACAAGATAGATGAAGTATAGGGATAAACGATAATATTTCTATTCGAAATAGAAGAAGCAACACCAAATATATATATCAACTACCAAAATATCATACGAGGGTTTCTCGAAAGAAGCAAGATCAACTATAACATCAATTAGTCACAAATAATCGCCTTATATCATCGGCATCAACAATAACCAATATAATGGCTTCTATCAACACCATAACTCCAAAATAAGAAATCACAAAACTCAAAAATGCCAAAGGATAGCAACGACAAATCACAATATGTAGAACTCGGTTAAGAGTTCAAAACTCCAAAATGTAATCACCATATAGTAAATCCTCAAACGGATCAAAGGCCCAAAAATCACGAAATGGCGAAAACATTTGGAAATCACAAATAAATCAAAAAATATCACAAAAGTTGGATCCATATCACAAATGGCGAGTCTAAGCTACGTGTGCACGTGCATAACACAAACGACCAAAGCCCGCCAAGTACTATATCACAAATATGGTGCCTAAAATAAACGACCCGAAGGCCAAACGACCCGAAGGTCAAATTGCTAGAAAGCCTAAATGACCCGAAGGTCTAGTACTGGCAAACGACCCGAAGGTCCATGAAACGTGTTAGCTTCAATAGAACGAATCCAGAATTAACCGATATAGCAAACCTACGTGTCACATACCACATGGTTTGTCATATCGTTTAAATCACTTCCTCATTCTCTCGAAGAGTGTAAAAAAAGTGTATTTTATATAGAAAATACTTTGCTTCGAGAAAACTAGTTTTTAAAATAATTTTTGAAATCGTTTAGAAATTACGGCTTTGAAATTCTCCTTATTATAAAGAATATATATTTTAAATAGCTTCAAAAACAATTATAAATGCTGTAAAATATTTATTTCGAAAGCTATTTTATTATAAAAATCATTACAAAATCGATTTAGAAAACACGTGCTCAAGAATAGGAAAAATCATCGAAAATGCATTAAAATGGCATATCAAAACTACTCAAAAACACATCAATCTGGAGTACGAATCAACAATAATGTTGGCTTACCTATTGATAGGTTTAAGCCCTTCAATACACTTCAAAATATTATAGGAATTGGTTACAAAAGTCACTGGAATAACCAAAAATAACCAAAACGGTGCATAGGAAAAAAAAATAGAACGACCTGGACAAATTTTAAAAGCAAGGGTCGACCCTTATATGGCCCGTGTCGACCCTAGGCTCGACCCCAGAGTGCCTGGGTTGACTTGGAAGTCGTGAATGCTGTAGGCATTTTTTCCTGTTCCATTTCCAACTTCGAGCAATGACTTCGGACACTTCCAGATTAAATCAAGCTATGAAATTTGACATGCAACTACTACTAAACATGGTCTATGATCGGAAAAGGTTTCGCACAATTCTGGTATGAAACCAAAACGATATAGGGCCACAAAGTTGAACCCAGATAAGGTTTTTAGTGTAAACTAGATATTCCAATATACAGTTTACAGTATATCAAAAGAACAACATAAACTAGAATAAATTTTTACAAGTAGATTGGTTTGGCTAGAAGAGTGAGTTGCTACTCACCTTGTTAAGATTTTTAGTGATTTGAATTGCAATCAGTGGTCTTTAGGTTTTGGAGAAGCTTCAATTACCTGTAGAAAGAAGAAAAGAATACATACAGACAAGGAATTGAAGATACAGACACTGTCTTGCTCGTAATAAAAAAATAGAGGATGAAACAAAGATTGTTTTGGTGAGATTACTTGTATTAGGTTAGGATTTATTTAATTTCACACTTTGATTTACTTTAATTTGGAGCAATTTTAATTTAGGGAGTTTGGAGAGGAGGTCATTTTTGCTCTTTTAGATTTTACAAAGGAAACCAGAAAATGAAAAGAAGAAGATGTAAGTACAGCTCAATACTATCCTCTTCTGATCATTCTAGAGAATGGGTTTAGGTTTGAACTCATTACCCAATAAGCCTATGTACCAACACTTAGTTAATTTTTAGTTGTTTTGTATTATGTTAACATAATTTTCACCATATTTACACATCTTTTCTAAATAAATTTATACAACATATTTCTATATTTACAAAAATGTCTTACAACATCAAAAATTAGTTTAGCCTATAAAAACTATTTTCCATCATTAAATTCTTATTTTATTTATTAAATACTTCAATTTACACCATTATTTACATAATACAATATTTTTAACACCAAAATTTCCACAATAATCATTTTCTTATCCAATCAAACATAGCAAACCATATTAACATTATTTTTACATCCAAATATTATTTTTAAACAATATTCCACCTTTTTATTTACAATATTCACCATATTAAATTTTAATACTTCATTAAAATTAATAAAAATCAATATTTTATCACTACCATAATTATTATATTTTATCAAAATAAAATCATCCAATGCTTATTTTTATTACAAATTATCATAACAAAGTTTCTATAACTTTATTTCCAACATTATTTATTTATTTACAACAAATAATTTTGAATTAAATTCTTTTATCTCACTTAATTAATTTATTAACCACCAAACCATCTTAATTTTATTTTATTTTACCAAAACTCATTGTTTATTTCAAATAAACAATTTCAACTAATTTTTCATCTCCAATTTATTTTATTCCTCCATTATTAAATTATAACCACCGTTATAATTTAATCTCATAGGTAATCACCAAAACCAGGGTTGTTACAAACTTCCTTATGTCATCTATTATGCTAGCAAAACTCAGAACGATGCTTAGTTGAATTACTTAACCACTGAGAAAGAGTTTCTAGCAGTTGTCTTCGCTCTTGAAAAATTCAAATCCTATCTCGTAGGTTCTAAGGTCATAATTTACATCGATCATGTCGCATTGCGCTATCTTCTTTTGAAAAATGATGCTAAAGCCCACTTAATCCGTTAGATACTCCTTCTTCAAGAATTTGACCTAGAGATACGAGATAAAAAGGGTTCTGAAAATGTCATAGCCGATCATCTCTCTCGTATTGCGTATGAGAATGGTAATGACACTCAAATTAATGATCACTTTCCTGATGAATAGATACTTTTCATTTCTAGTACACCTTAGTACACCGACATCGTAAATTATCTTGTCACAAACGAAATGTCTTCCTATTGGTCGAAACAAGACAAACAAAAATTTCTCTCCAATGTTTGAAACTTTTATTGGGAAGATCCTTATCTCTTTAAATATTGTCCTGATCAAATCATTCGTAGATATGTCCCTGATCATGAATATCACAACATTCTCTCTTTTTCACATGACCAAGCATGTGGGGGACACTTTGGAGCAAGGAAAACCACTGCAAAGATTTTGCAGTGCGGATTCTATTGGCCTACACTCTTTCGTGATGCATACAGATTTTGTGCTAAATGTGCTCAATGCCAACAAATGGGCCGAATATTCAAGCGAAACATGATGCCTCTAAACCCAATCCTTGTCATTGAAATTTTCGATGTTTGGGGCATCGATTTCATGGGTCCCTTTCCTAATTCATTTGGAAATCTTTACATCTTACTTGCCATGGACTATGTCTCTAAATAGGTTAGGCCATCCCTACCAAAACTAATGACAATAAAGTTGTTGTCAAATTTTTAAAGGAGAACATATTTTCTAATTTTGGTACATCTCGTGCTATTATAAGTGACAATGGTACTCATTTATGTAATTGTGCCTTCAAATCTCTTCTTAAGAAATACTCGATCACTCATAAACTGTCTAGTCCATATCATCCACAAATTAGCGGTCAAGTCGAAATTTCCAACAGGGAAATCAAATAGATTCTTGAAAAGACTGTCAATCCCAACAGCAAAGATTGGTCATCTAAATTAGTAGATGCTCTTTGGGCATTTCGCACAGCTTATAAGACCAACCTTGGAACGTCACCATATCGCTTGATCTTTGGAAAAGCATGTCACTTCCCTCCCGAACTGGAACATCGAGCACTTTGGGCAATCAAATACCTTAATTTTGAATTGGAAAAAGCAGGATCACATCGAAAGCTGCAGCTGTCAGAAGTTGAAGAACTGGGAAACGAAGCCTATGAAAATGCAAAGATATATAAAGAGAGAACAAAAATGTATCATGATAAATCCATACTTCGAAAGACATTTGAAGTAGGCCAAAAGGTTCTCTTATATGATTCTAGGTTTCATTTATTTTCGAGCAAACTAAGATCTCGTTGGACTGGACCATATGTTGTAAAGATAGTGTACCCATATGGCACGATCGAAATTGAAAATCGAATGGATGGCTCTACTTCAAAGGTCAATGGGCAGCGACTGAAACCATTCCTAGAATTTGAGCAATACGAGGAAGACGAATTCGTGGACCTCCACGAACCCAGTCATGCTTCTTAAGACACCTCGATCATGTCAGGTTGTATATATTCTGTTTTCCTTTTCAGCATTTGCATGATTTAGACAATAGGGACACTGCCTCATCTAAGTATGGGGACTATCATTCATATTTAAATATATTTTCTGCATTAAAAAAAGTTATCATCATGACTTGTTTCAAACTAGTACAATAAAGTAAGTTAATGGTTTTAGTCATTTAATGGATTTTTTTTGTGAAGCACTTAGATCGAATGGAAAATATAATGAAAAGATTAATTACGAGAGATAATAGTGTAACTGGTATATAGGGAGACTCATAGGTGATGGTTCTAAATTCTGTTCTAAATTGTAGTCTTTGTTTAAAAAGTGGCTTCTTTAAAGTACTTGCGTTGACAATTGTTATTTTAGTAGAGTTAATAAGTGCTAAGATGATTTTGAATAACTCTCTCTTAAAAAAACATAATAATAAAATTCCAAGGGTATCCAACATTGCTAGTACATCTAGCGTTGGTGTGCAAACCCACCAAGCTCTTTCCCAACTCTCATGTAAGCCCGCGAGGTAGTGCATGGGTGGTATACCTTGGTCCCATTTTATGAGTTGGTCACCTTAGGATTACCGACACCTTGTTGACATAGTCAGCGTCGGTCTGCACAATCCGCCAAGCTCTGTCCTGACTCTCATGTAAGCCCGTGAGGCAGTGCATGGGTGGTATACCTTGGTCTTTTAAGTTAGGTGTATAGATTTTTATTTTTGCAAATAAAGAGAGAATAAGCAATTGAAACCCAAGCACCTTCTTGAATTTATTGATTTGACTAGTTATACAAAAGGAAAAACAATACCATTTTGCAAACTGTGACAAGTAAACAAAGAATCTATTTCATGGCTGCACTATGTTGTCAATCGAACCAACTAGCCAAACTAGAGTTTAACGTATTAAATCTTGAATTATGTTGGAAATTTGTGACAAGTTGAGGAACAAAAATTTCTAGAAAATGACATAGACTTGTATACATTACTATGTTGCAACTATTCTGAAATAAGTCATGTTGTCATCTGTATATATTCGTTGCATTCATGTAGCTGTATTAGAATCATCATATATTGGATTTGGATTTTATAAGTAGTATCCGCTAAAAACCCTCACGAGACACCACTCGTCCTACTAGGGACACTTAGAGGTTTAACGGCTTATTGCATATGCTCAATGCAATCGTGATTCCTATGAAAGTGTGACCTACCTAGTTTAGTTTTTATTTTTGTTTTACTCGAGGACGAGTAAAAGATAAGTATGGGGGTATTTGATTGACATGTAAAAGTGTTTATTTTTACGTATCTTACCTTTGTTGTATATAAATAAACGTTACACTAGGTATTTTTGGGTATTTCTACAGATATACAGATTTGAGGAGCCTTCATGTTAAAATGGAGCAAAAGAGAAGAAAAGGGGAGATTTGCATTAGATTATACCAGTTACTCAAAAAAGATTGAACAAAAGAAGTTGTTGTTGAGTGGTTAAGGCATCTCCTTGTGAGGAATGCAGAATATGGATCTTAAGGCTAGAATGAACACTAGAAGGGGGTGAATAGTGTTTATAAGAAATTACTAAATCTTTTTGAGTTATTGTTGATTTGTACACAAATGTATGCAATATTCAGACACAGATATAATCACAGAATCAAACACAGATGCAAAAATAAAGTAAATGCAGTAAAGGAAAGAACACACCGGATTTTATACTGGTTCGGAGTTACCCTACATCCAGTCCCGCAGAACTAAGTACGGATTTCCTTTCGAAAGCAATTGTACAATTACACCCTCGGTTTCAAGGCTACAAGGCACACCCTCCAGAATCACAATCCTCTGGGTAGAGATACTTGATTTCCGGGGCAACAAGTTCACCCAATTGATTTCCAAGGCTACAATCACACCTTTTCTCACTTGATTGATTTCCAAGGCTACAATCACACCTTTTCTTGCTAGATAGATTACAAAGAAGCCTATAACTTTGAATAGCACTAGGATCTTGTTGAGATAGTGATAGAGAATCAAACCAGAGATGATCTAGTTCGATTCAATGTTGATTTCGGCAGAGTGATGATAGGATTTTGAATAAGAAAATGTGGAAGAAGAAGAGAAGTGAAAAACCAGAAAATCTGATCTAAAATTCGTTGAAACCAACCCCTATTTATAGAAGAACAACAGCCATGTCTATTCATGAAAGGTTATGGCGAATAGACACTTCTTTTGAAATTCAATTTTTTTGTCCTAACTGACACTATGTCGACATGGGGTACTAGGGCATGTCGACATCCCAAAGGAAATTTCGATGTTTGTTTTTCTTTGAAAATAACCTTTATCTTATATTAAAACTATTTTAAACTTTATTAATATACTTGACTATAGATAAAATACATAGATAAATTTAGAGAATAATATATATAAAATTTTACTATGATTTTATATTTAAATCTAAGTAAATATTAAAAGTTAAATATATTAAAAGATAGTTTAAAACAAGAATTTATTTAAGAACAAAATCAAAGAATATTTTTTTAAGGCTAAAACATCTTTTTGAAAATCATTTGAAAAGGTAATTTTTAAGGCTAAAACATTTTGAAAAGCAGTTTTGAAAATCATTTTGAAGTAGTTTTGCAAGCTTCTTCCTACAGAATATCTCATCACATCAGGACTCGAGAACTTGTACAAAACTAGGATGTTCGTGGGCTTGTAAGCCACTTGTCGTAGGTTTGTAAGCTACTTGTCGTGGGTTTGTAAGCCACCAAAAAGGTAGAAATGGGTTCCATCCCAAATGAAAATACGGAATGAAGATTTCAGTGCTATCGTGAAGTTTTAACATAATTCTAGACTCAATACTTATCTTGAAATCTTGAACTCTTGATAATCTTGATATTCTTGATACTCATGAGTCTTCAGTCTTGATATCTTGAATCTCTATACTGTACAGTCTTCATTCTTGGTACCTACATGGTTAAATCCTGCATATACATATATATCTAAACTATAATGTTAGTATTTATATTTTATAATCTTATTCTAAGGTTGTTGTCATCAAAACCATTAACTCATGGACTAACACTCCTAAATGGCGGAAGGATTTTTGTTGAAATCCTAGAAGTGCATTATTTTTTGCATATGAAAATGGAGGATTATTGAGAAGATATACATATACATATGAACATACTTGTGATTGATTGCATATATACAAATCAATCAAAATTCTTCTCCCAATCAATCACAATTCTTCTTCCAATCAAATCACAATCAATCAAAACTTAAATTTAATCAAGCAATCACAATCACATTCGGATGACTATGCCAATTTATCATGGATTTAATTCACATCAACAAACCATCCTCAAATCTCAATCACCCATCATGCCATATGTCAAAGATCTGAAGACAAGCTATCTCTCATGAATATTTATATTCACATGATTAAGGAGAAGATATTCATTTTTATGCCAACATATTTTGTAAATTTTTGATGGGAAACAACATACACTATATGAATACCTAGGTGTATTCATTGTAAAAGATATCTCATATCTCATAATTTCTAGTGTAGAATAAAGCACTTCTTCTTCTTCAATTTTTTTTATTTACACTTAGATAATTGTGGCTCCTATCAATTAGTTTTGTTAGACAAAATTATCTAAGTTTTTCTTCCTTTTTCATTAGTGATAGACCGTTAATTAGTTTTAGCGGCTATCCTAATTTTATTTTTTTGTTTATCTGAATTTCTGTTTGTTTTTCTGTTTTTTCTGTTTTTCCATTGTTTAGAACTTTTGAAGGAGTTCCAATTTAACTATCAACAACCCTTCCATGACAAATAGTTGGATCCTTCTATGAGAAAAGGATTGTAAAATCAATATTTCTTCACTTGTCTATTTTTCTGAATTTTTTGTAGTTTAGAAATCACCTCCAAATTCGTCTAACTCGCCCATGAAATTACATAAACAATAGAATTTAATTTTCCTCCCTGTGTTCGATCTACATACTACACACCTATGCGCTTGCAGTATTAATTTTAATTTGTGCTCTTCTAATCCTATAGAAAAGTGTCAAACATTACACATGCACAAACATGTATATGTGTATATGATACATGTATATAAATAATAAAATAAAAATATAAATTAAATAATATTATATCATTTTATGAATTTAAATAAAATAAATTTTTTATTTAAATAAAATAAATTTTTTATTTAAATAAAATTAATAAATATTCTAAATAGATTAAACTTCATAGGCCCTATAATGATCCAATATAGTGAAAATTTTAAAATTTAACCATAACTTTCACCGAGGGCTGGTCCACTTCTAACAATGGTCAGCCCAATAGCCTATGTGGTCTAAATTAGTCATGTTAGGGTTGACTATTAGGCTTATAACCAAAAGGATGTGATCCCTAATAGAAAATGTCCAAATTTTAAATGGGCCTTGGACAAATTTTCAAAATTACTTATAAATTAAAAATATAAGATTTTAAATTTAAAAGTTAAATTTAAAATAAGATTTACATGTATTATAAAAGTTATAATATAATAAAAGTTTTCAAAATGCTTGAAAAATAATATAAAATAATTTTGAAAATTTGAATTTATTAATAAAATTAATATAATAATTAAATAAGTTAATTAATGAAAAATATGTATATGTATTATATATTTTTGGTATAGGTATGATATTTAATAGTGCTTAAGATTCCATAAATATACATGTATCTATAAAATATGATTTTCAAAATTAATATAATTTAATAAAAAAAATTTAATTAAATAAATTAATTAAAGGCTAACTAATTAAATAAGTTAATTAAAGGTTAATTGATTAAATAAAAATACACATTTATGGGATATGTGTGTTATACTATAAAGGTTATAATATTTGATACTCAATATAAATGTTATGTTGGAAAACTATAAAATTAATTGAAGAGTTAATTAATTAAAATTAATTAAATAAGATTTAATTGATATAATACTATACATAAGACTATTATACAAGTAGAACGAAATATAAAAGGTATATAATAATAAAACTTATATAATATGAATATATAAACTCAAGCTGGAACATTATAGCAACCCTAAATAAGCTTAAGGAATAAATGCATATGTAAATGTACATATACCATGATTTTCGATGTGTCTGATACTTGAATCACGAGAGTATTTAATAAGAAATACATTATTCCATATGTCGATATCACTCGATATAATATATTGAAGGTTATGCATCTTTAATATAAAGTTGTCCTCTATCATTATATACTAATAGATTACCAGCATACCCTTTAGTTGTTAAGCTTTTGTTAAGCTAGGAATGTTATATTTAGTACTATTGATATATTGAATAGACGAGGTAAGATAACTGCATGTATTTGTTGAGCTTTCCTCAAGATACGTGCGTTATACTTTGACCGTCATGAAATGATAGGTCCGAATGAATAGTCTAGCTTTATTGTTTTGCTTTCCTCAAGGTAAAGCCGAGATTAAAACAAGGAACCATGGGTTAGGATTGTATGTGATACAATCGATAAGGAGTTATTCATCGTACGTGGGCCTATGATTTGTTAAGATTTCCTCAAGATCAGAATCTCAAGGCATACGAGTCCTTACACCTACTAGTGAAGTCAAAAGACTTCAATGTTTTGACTTAGGGTTTGGTGAAACATAAAGACTAGTGAGAGCTTCTTTAGAAAAATAAAATGATAATATTTAACCTTTCTAAATTGTAAGAACATATGCTATACAATGTTATTATAATCTACATTGATAAATTTGTGCTTTTAAGACGATTGATAAAACGTTTATTAATTAAGATATATAAATGAACTGAATTAAAGATTTTTATATAGAAATATAACATATATTCACTAAGTGCTTCTTGCATGTTAATGTTTAAATACCCATGCAGGCACTTGACTTTGCAACTACTTAATACAACCATAATTTGATCGCTTACGCGTTTATTTGGTCGGGATCGTGTATTGCATTCTATGAGTTCCGAACTCAAAAGAGATAGAGATTATGGTTATTTGATCCATATATTATCATATATAAATGTTATACGGTGAACAATCACGGTTTGTAATGTACGATACCTCAATGAAATTAGTTCATTCAAAGCAAACAAATAAACCATACGGTGAGATCGATTTTTCAGTTTGACTGATTACAACTTTAGATCATATTGTGTTAAATGTAACACAAGACCAAAACTACAATATAGATCTAAAAACCTGATCGTTGAAATGACTATTTGATTAGTTTACATAAGGTGCAACATATCCGATGTCCTTAAACGTTAAGGATAATCAAATACATTTTTATAAAGAGTTCATTATGATATTGTAGTAAGGGATTTCCTTTGAATGGTTCGACCATTTAAGAAGAAAAACAAGTGTTCAAGAGTAGATGTGATTTTAGGTACAGTTAGGATGAAGAGAGTGAATATTCACTTTTGCTTCATAAAAAAACATCGGAAACGAGAATTGTAATAATTATAATATTTAATACTTAACATTGGAATGAGAAATACGATTTTTACTTTGAAATATATTTTCATATAGAAAATTATTTCCTATGATTTTTATTTCTTTGAGTTCAAGATATTTGTCCAAAATACTCTCCGCTGTAAACTAATTGCAGTATATGAAATTAATAATCTATATTTAGTGGACGATGGACATCCAAATTTAGTACGCTATTATAATAATGGCATAAATAGTGGGCGCATGGCATATAGCACTTAAAGATTGCATCAAATTACAAAAATTGTTTTTGTGACATATATCAAATATTATTTATGAAATAATGACTATTTTTTGATGTTGACTAAAAATAGACATAGTTATATTTCAATTTGAATGTTATGAATATTCGTTATGAAATAAAACTATAATATGATATTTTTTCACAACAAAAGTGATGCATGGGAAAATACTGAAGTATCTAATATTATTACAATTATTTTGGAATTATAGACTCAGCCTAGTTTTGAGAAATAATTTTATTATATGATTATGAATCATATAATACTAGTTAATTATATCTCAGAATTTAGGGCTAAGCACCCATTCAGCGGGTGCATGATAGGAGTTAGTGAACTCTTGGGATTGCATGATAGGAGTTGATGAACTCTTCAAATTTATACATATAGATGTATGCAATCGTAGGTATATTGATACCAAAATGATTCCAAGTACTTTGTTATGTTCACCGATGAGTTATCATCGACATTGACATGTATATTTGATTCACATGTAGTATGTCTATGGTAAGCTCATAGAGTATGAAACTGAAGTAAATAGAATAACATGTAATACGAAATAAAATCAATTTAATTTGATTAAATAGGTGAGGATATGGGAAAGAGTTCCGAACATATCTAAAAATGAATAAAGATTCAACCTCAGAAATCACTCCTCTCTATGATACATAATGATTTATCGATAAGGAGCAATCAAACTTTGTTGAACAAAGCATGATTAATAATGAGTGAAGTCGAGTTAATTTCTTTCTTAAAGGTATATACTTAAGAGTAGTACACAAGGTTAAAATTAATATCATCCAAAAAATAATTTCCAAAACCATATGAGATACGGGTTTATAAGAAACCCATACATATCTTGGGTCAAGGAGTTGGTAGGTTGGGCAAATCGAAAGACCGCACGTAATAATTGTACGTAAGGGATCTTGCATGAATCAGCCCAAGAAAATTTGGGAACGATAGTCTTTAGATGATTAATTTAATTGTGAACATAAATATATCGTGAACTAATCCAAATCAGTTTTATATAAGGCAATCCATAAAATGTTTAGGAATGCTCATTCCGTTGCATTGAGAAACAACTGTTGTTTCAAAAAGTACCAGTTTCGTAGAGAAGGGATTTATTAAAGAAATTATTAGTATAAAATGAAATTGGATGCAATCCAAGGATAAAACAGATTACAAGGATGAAACGAAATTGACTGAACCTAAATAAACGCAATACATTAGAACATCTAATGAATATTCTTGTACATTAAAGAGAAACCATGAGTTTTTTTTATCAATGTTAATAATATTTAATCCTCGGTTGTTTATTTAAATCATTAAGAGTATTGACTCTATGATATTGTATGATGTGCTAATCCGAAATAAATTAAAAGTACATGATTAAATTTTAATTTTGATAGTTGTATCTGAAAGGATATGATCCACTAGTCGTAAATGTGTCTTTATGAGAAAGACAAATGCGGTTGGAATAAAACGAGCAAGTAATACCATAGATATTGAATTCGATGACAACAACCATATAAATATAGGTAGTAATCTTTTTCAAGTTGTATAGACAATTTTGCAGGATATTATATAAGTTTGTACAAGTACTAGATAATCGAGTTTGAAGACTGATCATTAAAAAGACTATAAATCAAGGTTCAAAGATGATAAAGATATTTGAGACTCATGAGTTTAGAGACAAAGACAAGAAGAGTTCAAGACTATAGTTTATAATTAAAAACATTAGATTAATTTGTCAAAGTCCTTTAACAACAAATTCATTGAATACACGCTTATCAAATTATTTATTTTATTATCTAACTATTTATTTTATTTTCTATATAATTCTTATTATCTAACTATTTATTTTATTTTCAAATATATTTCTATAAACATTTTACAAAAGTTTTATATATTAAAGTATACGGAAACTATGTTTAATTTTTTTTACATAAGTTCAGAATTTTGAAACACCTTAAAAGTGTTTTGTATTTCCAAAACATACATAAGTATGTTGGCATTGGCAACATAGATATGTCGACATATGTACTGTTGAAGAGGTGTGTAACGACTAGCCAATTTATCACTTTGATAAATTGTATTTATTTTTAAATTTATGCAAATAAAAGGATGATAATATAGATAATATTGTTTCAAATGATAATAAGTAATAGTAATCTTATTTTGAATAAATATTTAAATAAATATTTATCGCGAAATGTATATCGATAAATTGACAATGTATTTAAATAATTGATTTATTTAATTTAAATTGAGATTTAATGATTTAATAATTATTTTAATTATCCAAATAATTATTTTAAATAATGATAATTCATTTTGGATTGTTATAAAGTGATCAGGAATCGTTTATAATAGTTTTATAAAGAGATATATTTTATTTGAAAATATAAGGAAAATTGATATCACTTATCGGTATAAAGGCGATTTTTGTAAATAATTTTTAAAATTAATTTATATGGTTTTATAAATGAAATGTGATCATTTTAATTAGTTTAAAATGATAAGAAATTTATTTTTGAATTTTGTTTACAAATATATATACGTTAATAAATAAGTGAAAATACGACCGATAATCGGTTCTCCGGATTTCAACGATTTAACGAACAAAAGTTGTTCAAAGACGTTTGAAGTATCATACACCTACATGTACATACATACATACATACATATATGCCACATGCACATGATAACATATACATATATACCTAAAAACTTATATATATATATATATTAAAACATTTAAATAATCAAAACTTAATACTTAAGTAACCAAAAAAAGCAAACATCGCTTCATTGTACCACACCATCACCTCACATCAACAATCACTCGGCTTTGGGGGTGGGGGGTGCCGTGTGCTGGGGCTAGGGAGGGGTGTGGGCTTGGAGTATTTACGTAATTATGCAATACAGTATTTTATTCTAAGGATTTTTCAATAAATACCACCCCTCTTCTCACAAATATCCTATTATCATTCCATTTATTCTTCGTATTCATTTCAAGCTTTCTAAGAGCCTCTTTAATGGCTTCTTATTTATAAAAAATATTTTAGAAAAGTTAGAAAAAAAATATCAAATAGAAGAGGAAAATGAACACACTAGTTTATAATATCGATTCACTTCAAAACTAGTTCTAAACACCTCTTCTTCACTTCCAAAACCCACACCTACCACCCCACACCACCTTGGCCATGAGCACCATCACCATCAAGGCTAAGCTGAGCGTCCATGGGTCGTAGGCTTGGTTTTGTTTGCTTTGGTTCGATCATAGCGGAGCTATAGCCGATTTTATATTAGCTCGAAAGGAAAATGAAGGTGAGAACTCCTAAACTATTATATTATATTTTGGAAAATGATATGATGTTTGAAATGGATATTTATTATGCGCTGATCATCAAGTTTTGATGTTTTCATATGAACATTGAATATATATGCAAGTCACAAAAATACACGTCGATAAGCACAAAAGAAATAACTTTCCTTGAATTGATGAAATGGTGTGTATGGAATGTTAAACCTCTTTAAAAATGGTTTAAAATAGGTCTGAAATGTTTTATAAACATTTAAAAGTGTTTTGGTGAAGTTTGAAAAGAAATTGAAATTTTAGTCAAAATGGGCGCGGTAGTTCCCGATTTCGTGCCATAAAAGTCAAACAAGTGTAAAAGATGGAATATAGCTTGGAATTCTTCAAGATAAGAATTTTACAAACTATTATATTCATTATTTTCCAACAAAGAAATAAAATCGAAATTCCGATGAGTAGATTTTGAGATATGAGCACAACAAGTTAAAAAAATCACGGTTTTGCAATTCGAGATCCAAAATTGGATTTCTTAGAAAATGATTTTCTGAATTTGTTTAAAAATGTGGAATAAATTTTATAAATCTTTTAAAATTTTATAAAAGTGATTTTAGTAATAAAAATGAATTTTCAAATAATAAAAAGTCGTTTTGATCAATATAGCTTTAAAAAGCACTTTCCGCAGCACTTTTCCATGGCACTTTTTCTATAACATTTGAAATATAGCTTTAACTTAACAATTCTTTTCCAAATCGTTTATAAATGTTTTCAAATTAATAATTAAGTATTTTAATAATGATTTGGAATTTTTGTTGTTATTTAATTTAAATAAATGTTTAAAGAAAAACTATTATAATTAAGTGTGTTAATCTTGTCTCTAAAAGCCGACGAGTAGACTGGATTTTTCTATTCGTGAAATCTAGATGTGAGGTGCTTAAACTAAGAAGATGTTTAGGAGTGTTAACCCCTTTTCGACTCATGACCTAGCAGCGTGCCGAGTTAAGGTGTTTGGTGACTTAAGAAGGTATGCCGAGTTAGGAGCCTGCCGACTTAAAAAGTATGCCGACCTAGCAAATTGTGGGTTAGCAAGGCCTGCCGAGTTAACAGATTGCCAACCTATGGGAACTTGCAGACTTAACGAGTTAACAGCTAGACGACCTACGAGTTAACAGGCGCCGACCTAAGGAAAGCTCTGACCCAACAGTTGCCGATCTAACTACTGAGAAGAGCTGCCGACTTAAGAGTTGTGCCGACTTAGGAGCCTGCCGACTTAAGAAGATCTGTGACTCAGGAGTTAAGAAGGATGCCGAGTTAGGAACCTGTTGACCTAAGAAGCCTACCGACCTAGCAAATTGTGAGTTAGCAAGGCCTGCCGAGTTAACAGATTGCCGACTTATGATTTAACTTGCCCAGCGACCTAAGGCTACAGGAATGTGACGACCTAAGGGGAGTCGCGACCTAAGGAAGCTTGCGACCTAAAGACTCCGCGACCTAGTAGTACTGCGAACTAAAGGTTACGACCTAGAGAAGATTCCGAGCTACAAAATGCTCCGATTTAAGGAGGTTCCGACCTAACGAGTCACCAACTGATCTTAAGTCTTCAGCGACCTATCATAAACCAGCAGCGACCTACACTAAGTCGGCGACGACTTAAAGACTTAGAGAAATTTCCTAAGTCCAGATCAGCTTCTATAAATACCCCACCACTTCCAACATGGAGGGGACTTTTGGCCATTCATTTCTCCAAGCGCCGTTACGCTGTCGAAGCCTCCTCCCATTCAGCAATCAAAGATCTTCAAGCATTCGAGACACTACAACGATCTTCGAGAAGAACTCCTAACATCCCACGCGGATTCGTTGAGTTTCATCATTAAAGATCAAGCTAGTAGTCAAGAATGATTTCATGATCAAATTGTATTGTATTTAGAGGGATATTGTATCGAATTGTAATCAAATCAGCAATAAAAGACTATAAAGTGGATGTAGGCTCAATTACGGGCCGAACCACTATAAATCTGTTGTTCATTTACTGTTTTTTCTGCTATTCACAGCTCATATTCTGTTCCCGTACCAACGGGTGGTGCTTTCACAAGTTTATTACACACACCGGGTGTTAGCGTTCACTTTTTATCGTTAACATTTTGGTGCTTTCACTGAGAACCCAACTCAGGCGATCATCCACCGTTGCTTCGCGAAGATTCATAAAAAGAACCTCTCTTAAAGAACCAGATCCGAGATAATGGCTCCTGGAAGAAGAGGTAGACCTATCAGATCCGGAAACGCTCACGAAGGAACTTCCGCTTCCCCAATAACAGACCAAGCAACTCCAACCGTTGGGGTCACCAGGGCTGAATTGGATGATGCAGTTTCTGGATTATACCAACAAATTGAAACTCAAAACGCTTTGATGATGGATAGATTAACTGCTCTGCTCGGGGCAAATCGTCAACCAGGAAACCGTCAAACTACTCTTCCTGAAACGCCACCTTTCCAAGCTGATGGTTCTATGCCGCAACCAACTTGTCATGAGCATATGCCCGGGCAAAATTCCGAGGGAAGAACTAATACTTGCCCGGAGGTGTCTTTGAACAATAAAGAGTACCTGTCTGAAATGGTTGGCCGCATCATGAAAGAGAGCATGCAAAGGGAAGAAGATGAGGCTGACTGGGGATTTGCACCAAGCAGAACTCCGTTTACTGAAAGGATCCTAAGAGCAGAGTTTCCAAGGAAATTTGCACCTCCTACTATCCAAGCCTATAGGGGAACCAGTGACCCTAATCATTTCCTCTACAAGTACGATTGGCATATGACTGGTGCAAGGGCATCAGACGAGATCAAGTGTCGATACTTTCCGGTATACCTAGAAGGTGTGGCTTTACTTTGGTTCACAAAGCTTCCAGTTCGGTCTGTAGATAAATTCTCCGACTTAACGCAAAAGTTTAAAGAACAGTTCAGATTGTATGCTTCAAGAGCTAAGGATATAATGTCACTGTCTAACCTTGAACAAGCGCCCGGAGAATCAATCAAATCCTTCTTGAGCCGTTTCAATATAGCTTTAGCCGAAGTAGAAAATGCAGAACCATGCATGATCCTGACTTATTTGATGAGAGCCATTGATAAATCGAGTGAATTTGGAATATGGTTAAAGATGAAAGAACCAAACTCACTTGATAAATTTTATAAAAAGGCCGATGAGTTCATTCGCCTTGAAAGCCTTTCTGCAACATCGAAAGTGGTTACTGCCCGGACTAACAATGACAATGTCCCACCTAAGAAAAGAGAATCTGAAAGTCAGAAAAGGGAGAATGAAGGAGGAAAAAGCCAGGGAAATGAAAAGAAACCTCGCCGCTTTAATACTTCGGACTTTACTCCTTTAACTGATACACCAAGAAATATCTTTTTTGCAACAAAGGACGTTGTCAGATATCCTAAGCCGCCTGAGATGACGAGAGGGGCAAAGCGTAATGGAAAATTCTGCCAATTTCACAATCAACCTGGCCATGACACTGACCAATGTCGCGAATTAAAGAAGGTGATTGAAGAATTGCTAGAGCAGGGTAAACTCCAACAATACGTTAAAAGGAGCGGAGTCGATCCAACCCCATCCACTCGGGATCAACAACACCCTACCCATCAATCCGATTCTCACAACAACACTGCAGTGCAAGATTCAGAAAAGCTTGTCATTAATGCTATCACAGGGGGACCATACCCAGCAAGCGGAAGTTGGGATGACTACTGATCACTCACAAAACTGCGACTAGGGCACCTCTCACTTTCTCTGGCATAAAAATCCAAAAGCTATGAATCAAGCACAAATGGAAATCCAACTTGGGGATTCTGAAACAACAATAACTAGCATTCATTTTTAATTAATCGCATTGCTTGAATTTGTAAAGATAATGATGGATGTGTAACTTCTGCATTGTAATCCGCTGAGAAATCAGCGTGACTCAATAATGAAAAACTATACATTGTGTTTTCTATTATAAAATGCCTGTTATATTTCGATGTGTAAATACTCTAAATGTATTGCTAAAATATCGATCTAATACTGCAAGTCATTAAAGCAAAGCTCACCCATCGCAAAGCTAAGCGAGCCTTACAAATCATTTATTAAAGCAAATTTCAAGCAACAAAAATTTCAAACTCGAATCCCATACAAGAGGAGCTTCACATAAAAAGTTGACGGCTCCACTAGGTCAAGCCCTCGTTAACTGGTTGTGATCGCTGATGTAAAAAGGGCATCCAACCAAATAACTTGCGTTTACTCTGTGGAGTCATTCAACAGTGAAGTCTACTTCTTCGAATAAAGCAATTTACTTGCCAGAGGAAGAAACATGCGCTTGGAAACAATGATAAAGGATCGCAGATTGGTGGATGATGATACAACATGAGCAGGCAAACATGGAAGCAGCCAAAGGAAGGTATGCCTCTCAACAGGAAAGCAGGTAGATCCACTAAAGGGATAACTTCCCAAGCAGAAGAAATAATACCCTCGCTGGCTGATTGTGATGCATCCGATCAGGCAGCTTGTGTCCATCCCATGGATCTACTTGCCCCTAAGACGCAACCTTCCTGGCACACCAACCAACTGATGCTCCTTCCCAAGGATCAACAAAGCCCTCTAACGAGGCACGCCAATAAATGGAGAGCTTTCCTCAATCAAAAAGATCGGTGGGACTACCAAAAAGGGGCACCTTGTTAATCGATTGCGATCGTTTGTACAAACAAACATCCAATCGAATGACTTACGCTTGTCCCGTGGACCCCTCTGACCATGAGAAAGTAACTTCCAGGCAATTACAAGCCCTCTTCGGAGGCACAAGCCCTCTTCGGAGGCACAAGCCCTTTTCGGAGGCACATTTCACCCGTGTAGAAGTGCAAAATGCTTCTCTTCGGAGACCCACTTCACCAGAGATGAAATGCCAAAACTGCTTCTCTTCGGAGACCAAAACTGCTTCTCTTCGGAGACCAAAACTGCTTCTCTTCGGAGACCAAAACTGCTTCTCTTCGGAGACCAAAACTGCTTCTCTTCGGAGACCAAAATCGCTTCTCTTCGGAGACCAAAAGACCTCTTCAGAGGCGTACTTCACCTTGCTTGAAGTACCAAAAGTAAACCCTTTACCGGGGCACGAAAATCAAAACCTTCTTCAGAAGCTCATTTCACTGTACAGGAAAATTCACTTTCAAACAAATAAAAGTGATCATTCCCAGAAGTCGAAGTGTTCTTCAGGAAGGAAAAGGAAAATAAAGATCTCTCCAAAGACAAGATATGCTCTATTAAAAAAGAAAATAATTCTTCCCTGAAAAAGTGGAAAGTTATTCTCTAAAATAAGAGTATCGGTCTTGTGAAATCAAGAAATATTACAATAAACTTGTGGTATGGGGGCAACATTATACAATTCAGTTACATTAATAAAAGTAATATACAAGCAACATACCACAAGTTCATTGCAATATCACGTAATAAAGATGTGGAGTAAGTGCGTTCTTGAAACACAGACAAAAAATTTGTACAAGCGAAAAGAATCATTTACTCTACACTTCAAATGAAAAACAGATGTATTCCTACATACACAAGGATTTGTACAAGAAAAATATCTATTTATTTCAACACTATGAGAAATTTTTACATTGTACAGGTTACAAAAAGAAGCGGAGACCGGAATCCGCACAATCCCCGGTCAATACAAAAAGCAGAAAATGCAAAATCAAACTCATTTCCCCTTCTTCCCACCCTTGGAACTTTTACCCGGCCTGATAATTAGCTTCGTAGGCCGCGTCGGAGAAGAAGGAGAAGGAGACTCAGCCGGATCAATCTCTGCCTCATCCCCAGCAGCAGTAGAACTCTTCTTTCCTTTCTTCGAAACCACACGTTTCCCCTTCTTCTTGGAAGAAGATTCACTCCCCGGAGTAAGAAATGTAGAAATTTTTGTGTCGTAGTCGAAAGACCGCTCCGGGGTCTTCTCGCTACCTTCCAGATCTTCTGCTTTCTGTTCCTCGGAAGCAGATGGTTCGTCCAAACCTTGAAGGGCTGCTATCGGTTCTTCCTGTGAACCTGGTTGAGAAGCTGGAAAAGGAGTAACCTGAGAAGAAGGAATGGCAGCTGAAGAAGGAAGAATTGGTGCAGTTTCCGGCGCGACTGCTGCATAATAAAAGAAATCAAAATTAGTTTTCCTCGAGAAAAAAGAAGACCGTGAATCGTCAAAGTTACCTGGAGAAGCCGGTTTGGCAAGATCAATCTCAAATTCCCGAGCCTGAAAGTCCTTCATTGCCTCCTCTTCTGTAGGAGTGGTCACAACTGGAGGTGAAGGATGAGAGCTGGAATCCATAATGTTTGCATCAGCCGAAGTGGAAGCATGAACAGGGGCAGTTAAAAGAGCTTCCTCTTTTGAGAGTTCTTCTCCCAATGATTCAGCCCGTGCCCTAGCAAGCTGCTCCTTCCCTCTAACCAGAGCGGCGCGAGCCTCATCATCAAGATAGCGAGCCTCAAATTTTGCTTCCTCAAATTTTGCTTCATCATAGCCGGCACCTTTAAACATATCTAATGCGGCCTCCCACACTTCCGCCAGGGTGATTTCATAATCTGGACCCAGAAAAGCAAGGCTCCCACGACCCAGAACGCAGTGTAAATAAAAGTCGAATAAGGTAGAACTGATGCTTGCTTTCGTTGCCTCATGTGACTGTTCAGTCGCTTCTTTTTCGACAATGGAAGCAACCCTACCAGTAATAGCCTCATCACGAGCTGCCTCAGCTTTAGCAAGTTGAGACTTTAATAACTCAATCTCCACGTTCTGGGAGGTGACTTTTGCCCGCAGTTCGGCGTTCTCTGCGCGATACTTCTCATTGATATGCTGTTCGGCGGCAAGCTTCATTTCTACATCTCTTTGTGCAGTGTGTGCGTCCCGCACCTGCTTCTGAAAGACTTCTTCTTTTTGAATATATGATGCAGAAGAAGAAGCGAGATTTTCCTTAAGCTGCTTAACTTCAGACGCAAGCTTTGCATTGTCGTCTGCAATACTCGTCATTTCCGCGTCATGCTGCTTACGCCATTTGTCCCATTCTGCTTTATCATTCTCCATCGTCATCATCGCCTCAAGGTTAAGGTGGTTGACCCTTTGAAGTTCATCAACCAACTTCTGCCATCCAGACATTCTTTCAATATCAAGCTTGACAGCGTCGACATTTCTCAGCATTGCCTGCTTATCAATGGGAACCAAATCTAAGTCAAAGCGGACTCCTCTTAGACACCAATTCGGAAATCGGCTCTGAAGCGTTGGAGGGCCGTCTTTAACTAGATATTGTGGCCTGTTAATGATGGTTTGAATGTCAGTTTCCTTTAGAGGAGGAGAACCGGCCGGAATGTCAGAAGAAATGGGAGCGTTGGTCTTTTCAGAAATAGCAGACGCGTCACTTGGCTTAGACCGTTTGCTCGATTCATCAGTAATTTGAGTCTTCCCTTTGTCATCATAAGATTTTCGCTTATGAGAATCGTAAGCTTTGTAAGAAGAATCGTATCGATCAGCATCTCTCCTTCTCTGCCGCTGCTCATAATCCCATTTTTCTTGAGCCTTCCTTTGGGCCCGTTCCTCATCTGTCTCTCTCTGGTCACCAAGATATTTCCTGAAGTCATAGGATCCACGGCCTCCATGGCGCTGAAATGAGTCATAATATGAGCCGGAGCGTCCCATTGGAGAATCTGAAAACAGGAAAGAAGTAAAGTTTAGAAATTTCCAGAAAGGAAAAGTAAATGCTTATAAGTGCAGAAAAATCCTAAGTGTGTGCGGCGTGCGAGCTACGCGCGTCAAACTACAAACCACGCTTCAGTGCAGGAACGGAGACGACAAGTGTCGAAGGCGTCGAGATCTGTTTCAAAGAGGAAGTCGCTTCAATGATGGGAGAGTTTGCCTTTGAAATATTATCCTTGAAAAGCTCTTGAGAAGTAATCATAATGTCACTCAAACCATCAAAGGTGTCATCGCCCAAGTGTTCGGCAGATTTCTCCTTCTCAACTTCCACATCAGTTGATTTTTCAGAAGCTCGAAGATTCTCTTCTTCCTCAATGATTGGGGGAAGTGCCAACTTGCCAGCTAACCCTACAACATCTGTGGCTCCAGAACACTTTATCAAAGCAGCATCCATGACAAGTGTTTTTGATGCAGCTTCTTCCGCAGAAACTGGGGCATTTGACGCCTCTGCTTGAGAACCCGAGGCAGCCGACGTTTCCGCATCAGAGCTAGGAATTTCATGAATTCGAGTCGACCTGGAAGGGTGTAGAAGCCCAAATTGGTGCAAAAGCTCATCATCTAATAGAAACTGGATACTCCTCTCCTCCACAGGCACCGCCATAAGCCTCTCGAAAGTCACTTTGTGACTGAGATTTTTAGAAGGAGAAGGAAGTGCTGAAAAGAAAAAAAAAAGATCGAAGTTAGCACTTGATAATCCGAACTTCGGTAAGTTTGAAGGAACATAAGAGACAAGTGCAAGTGATCTTACTCCCTATTCTCCAAATAGCATAAAACCCAGGAGGACAGCGGACATAAAAGAACGGGCTCAGGAAACTGTGAACACTTTCAGGGAGACCGGTGATCAACTTGCGATTCCTCGCACTCCTTACGACTATGATGGAGGGATGATCTTTATTCTTGGCAAAGGTACAAAGATAGCGAATTTCTCCGAAGGTAGGAAAGCGGCCCAGTGTTCTCCTAAAAAGCACGCATAGTCCCAGCAAGATGGCGTAGCCATTGGGATGTAACTGAAAAGGGGAGATAGATAGTTGGAGAAGAAGTTCTCGAATGCAGTCATTGAATGGGGGGATAGCTCCGCTCAAGCACATTTGACGGTTAACTGCAACGAAGCCATGGGGCGGCCTGTCAGCAGTATCATTTGTTTCGGGAAGCAAAGCGTCAGCTTCAGCAATGCCAAACTGGATGCATAGCTGACGAAAGGCTTTATGGCTCAAGGTAGTAGGAGTCCTCTCTGGAGGATCGTTCAGCGGGATAGCAACTGGAAATACATCTTCAGCTTGCTCTGTTCCTTCTTGTGGAGAAGACATTCTACACAATCAGCTGAATGTTCAAATGTGAAGGTGCACGTTCCCTAAAAGTGTGAAGTGTTGTGCAAAAACTAATGAAAATAAAAGACAAGCATAACTGGAATTAAATTAGTTGACAATCAATCGATTACAGAATTTCAGAACTTGTCAATGATCAAGTGCAGTGTTAATACAGACGAGTCAGTTTCATTTGACTATTATGATTTTGTTTTAATACTTCACTTGAATTGGTTATTGTACAGCATCTCATTCATATTCACTTAATTTAACTTTCTCTTTACCAACTAATCTGTCATTCGATATGGGCAGTCAGTGACAGTATATTCGTCCCAGTATTCTGTGAATGTTGTCTTAAGCAGGATTGTTAGTTTGCAAAATTGAAGCAATCCGTAAAAAGAAATACATGCAACATGGTTTATAGTTCGACAGTTCAAAGTCCAGGCAAAGTTTAAAAGTCATCTGCTTAGTTTGCTGAAAACCCAAGTATTAACTCGGCGACGACTTAAGAGATTCCCTATGGGTCTAGGTCGGCAGTCCCCAAGTCTTAGGTCGAATAAAGAAACAAAAAATTAGTTCGAGGCAACCAGAAATTCTCTAAGTCCTAACTCGGCTGCGACCTAAAGCCTTGTTGTGAAAAATAAGTCGTTGAAATTATTCCAAGTTCTAGGTCGGTTACGACCTAATACAAGAAGCTGTGTGATAAGTTAAGTCGGGCTGCGTGCAAAAGGTCTCAAGTCAGAACGGCATGAATGTCTAAGTCCTAGCTCGGCCGCGACCTAAGGCTTATGTCGGCGAATAGTTAAGTCGCAAGAAAAACTGGGCTGCTGAGATAGTTAGGTCGCATGAATGTTTGGAGTCGTCTCAAGCTACTTCTCCTCCATCATAAAATTCAACGTTCCCTTCATATCACCAAGTCGCTGGAACGACAATTCAACACATCTCCAATCTGTCATAAACCTGACCTACTGTCACGCGTTCGTAAATCACATCAACAACTAGTGACGATTAAAAATTGATCACAGCACGATTCAATGTGAAGCGCGACGTATGATTCCGATTCGGGGCTCGGAGGTTAGAATTCATGGTTCAATGACGAACGTGAAGTGGAAAAGGATCGAAAACGCTTACGCAATTGGATAGCAAGGGTGAATCGCTGGGTGGTGGACTTGAATTTGTATTCGAAATTGAAGAACTTTGTTAATGGCGGCACAGGAAGTTGGAACAGGTGAAGGAAGAGAAGGGACGACTTAAGCTATTTACTCACTGGGGCAGTGAAAGACGAATCGACACACGGTGTACGACCTAAAGCATTTGTTAAGTCGGCACCGACCTAACCAAAGAGTTAAGAGAATCGAAGCATACGACCTATGGCTTAGGCATATACTTCGAGGGGCAAATGTTAACCCCTTTTCGACTCACGACCTAGCAGCGTGCCGAGTTAAGGTGTTTGGTGACTTAAGAAGGTATGCCGAGTTAGGAGCCTGCCGACTTAAAAAGAATGTCGACCTAGCAAATTGTGGGTTAGCAAGGCCTGCCGAGTTAACAGATTGCCAACCTATGGGAACTTGCAGACTTAACGAGTTAACAGCTAGACGACCTACGAGTTAACAGGCGCCGACCTAAGGAAAGCTCTGACCCAACAGTTGCCGATCTAACTACTGAGAAGAGCTGCCGACTTAAGAGTTGTGCCGACTTAGGAGCCTGCCGACTTAAGAAGATCTGTGACTCAGGAGTTAAGAAGGATGCCGAGTTAGGAACCTGTTGACCTAAGAAGCCTACCGACCTAGCAAATTGTGAGTTAGCAAGGCCTGCCGAGTTAACAGATTGCCGACTTATAATTTAACTTGCCCAGCGACCTAAGGCTACAGGAATGTGACGACCTAAGGGGAGTCGCGACCTAAGGAAGCTTGCGACCTAAAGACTCCGCGACCTAGTAGTACTGCGAACTAAAGGTTACGACCTAGAGAAGATTCCGAGCTACAAAATGCTCCGATTTAAGGAGGTTCCGACCTAACGAGTCACCAACTGATCTTAAGTCTTCAGCGACCTATCATAAACCAGCAGCGACCTACACTAAGTCGGCGACGACTTAAAGACTTAGAGAAATTTCCTAAGTCCAGATCAGCTTCTATAAATACCCCACCACTTCCAACATGGAGGGGACTTTTGGCCATTCATTTCTCCAAGCGCCGTTACGCTGTCGAAGCCTCCTCCCATTCAGCAATCAAAGATCTTCAAGCATTCGAGACACTACAACGATCTTCGAGAAGAACTCCTAACATCCCACGCGGATTCGTTGAGTTTCATCATTAAAGATCAAGCTAGTAGTCAAGAATGATTTCATGATCAAATTGTATTGTATTTAGAGGGATATTGTATCGAATTGTAATCAAATCAGCAATAAAAGACTATAAAGTGGATGTAGGCTCAATTACGGGCCGAACCACTATAAATCTGTTGTTCATTTACTGTTTTTTCTGCTATTCACAGCTCATATTCTGTTCCCGTACCAACGGGTGGTGCTTTCACAAGTTTATTACACACACCGGGTGTTAGCGTTCACTTTTTATCGTTAACAAGGAGCAACCACTGCCCTGGCTCACCTGGTCTCTTCCCTGGGCGAGGGATTGATAAGGTCAAAATGTCGAAAACGAGTTAAGTATAAGAGGATTTAAACTTTTCAAATTTAAATTAAAAACAACCTTGATTTTATAGAGATGATCTTCTTATACTTAGTGTTAAAGCCCGAAGAGGAAACTCATACTATTCGTGGAATTTAAAAGGTGATCTTGCCGTTATTCTGTCCATAATATTTGTTGAATAAGGAAATTTATATTGAGTAGAATTAGATGATTTCTGTAGATTCTGCTTACCTAATATTTACTGGTTTTGGATTAACATCCTAAATAACATGGTTTTAAATCAATCAAAATTATGAGTATTGAATTTAGAAATCTTTACTGGGATTTAAATGAAATGATTTTTGGAAATGTTTTCCTAAGTGAAAAATGAAATGATTTCGAATTATTCCGATTTTAAAAAGGGTTTTATGTAATCAAAGGATTTGATAAGAGAGTTTTAATAATTCCATATGTACTGGAGAAAATGTTTTGGAAATGTATATCTCTAAAAAAGATTTTGACAAAAAGAACTTAATTAATTAAATAATGATTCCCTATTCACAGAACCTCTTTTTATCGATGATTGGTTCGAAGGAACAGAGGTCGGATCTAGGGAAATTCCTATCCCAAAACCACTTCGAACCGATATATGTGTTCAAAAAATGAAGACCTGATAAAGAAAATGAAGGATGAAGACCGATGGTTTTCGGGGTGAAAGGACTGCTTATTGACAATTCTGGTTTGCTCCCAAATACTAAAGTAGCAGTGGTCCCTTCATTTTCAAAACTCTTTTGATTACAAGGACTTCTCGCTACTAATTCTAGGGATAAATCCCAAGAGGATGTGGTAGGAAGGTTCCTTCGGTTTTGTTCAGTCCAAGAACGAACTTGTATGGATGCATGTCTGACACTGCATTCTTGAGGTTTCATTGTTGACTTTTATAACCATACATCTGTTTGGTGGCGGCGAAAGCAGCTTCTCAAAGCTTAACACCCTTCTCTGAGACTTTTGAGCTCGAAGGTTGTATGTTTGTGGAAGTCAATAATGATCGATGGAATGGTAGCGTGGCATTCAAAGGAATATGATGTGCAAAGTAATAAAGGTAATCGTTACCTCAAGCCTCACACTGGAAAATGGCCGAAACACGGTAGATGCAGCAAGGCTATGTGGTTCGCAACCATTAGGGTATAATCATTCCCTTCTAGATACATTTCTACTCGCTATGACCTTCAAGTTTAAATTAATGTGGTGTGTGGTAATCGAGCGCTCGAATAGGTCGGTAACTACTAGGATGGTGAAATATTCAGTACTATCTAGTGAGAAAGGTAGGTTGATCTTGTGTTGGTAGAGGGCAGTTGTTATGTGCCTTAGTGAATTCTTCTAGAGATGTACTACCGGAAGGTAGTCACTTCACCTGGTCATTTGTATGGAAACTCATTTTCCAATAAGAGCCTGTACGATTTTAGATGTAGATAGCCTTGTATTACAAGGTGGTATGCTGGAATTTAATAATGTAACAATTTCAGCTACGATTAATAAGTTTACTTGCAAATGTTTTCAAAAATACGTCAATAAAATAATGTCAAATGATTTTACGTAATTATAATTTATAATGCAATGGAATAACATATATTAATCACATAATATTTTACAAAGTCATTTAAAAAATAATACATCAGAGTCATACTAATACAATTTCTAACCTAGGACAGTTATAACAGTTTGTCCTTACATAACTGATACAAGATACATATAATACAGCGGAAACAAAATCGTAACTAGCTATCGATGAAGCCACTTGCTCTAAGCTCCTCCAAAATGCCTCCGTAAGAAAACTAGACTATGTGAGAAATGCGGATTACGGATCTTAAGGCTAGAATTAACACTAGAGGGGGGGTGAATAGTGTTTTAAGGAATTACTAATTCTTTTTGAGTTTATATTAATTTGAACACAAATGTATGCAATATTCAGACACAGATATGATCACAAAATCAAAAACAGATACATATATAAAGTAAAAGCAATAAAGGAAAGAACACACCAGATTTTATACTGGTTCGGAGTTACCCTACATCCAGTCCCGCAACACAAGTACGGATTTCCATTCAAAATCAATTCTTACAATTACACCCTCGATTTCAAGGCCACGAGGTACACCGCTCCAGATTCACAATCCTCTAGGTAGAGATACTTGATTTTATGGGCAACAAGTTCACCCGATTGATTTTCCAGGCTATAATCACACCTTTTCTCGCTCGATTGAATACAAAGAAATCTATAACTTTGAATAGCATTGGGATCTTATTGAGATAGTAATAGAGAATCAGACCATAGATGATCTAATTAGATTCAATGGTGATTTCGGCAAAGTAATGGTAAAAATGTATATAAAGAAATGTGGAAGAAGAAGAGGAGTGAAATCAGAGAAAATATGATTGTAAATTCATTTAAAACAGCCCCTATTTATAGTAGAACAGCAGCCATGTCCATTAGTGAAAGGATATGACAAATAGACACTTCCTTTGAAATTCAAACTTTTGAAATAAACTGTCACCTTGTCGACAAGGGTTCCATAGGGTTGTCGACAAGCCTAAGTTATTTTTGGTAATTTATTTTTCTTTGAAAATAACTTCTATCTTGTATTAAAACTATTTTAAACTTTATAAATATACTTAACTATAGTTACAATACATAAATAAGTATAGAGAATAATATTTTGGTGTATATACAATTTTACTATAATTTTATATTTAAATCTAAGTATAAATATTAAAAGTTAAATATATTATAATTAAAAGATAGTTTAAAACCAAGGATAATTTGATATTGAAAATAAAGATTATTTTGAGGCTAAAAGTATTTTAAAACCAAGATAGATGTTTTTGATTTAAAAAGAAAGATTTTGAATTCATTTTGAAAACAAGATATAATTTTGTAATACATTTGATTAAAAGTTAGTGGATACAAAACAATGTTCCACTAGATTTTTCGTAGGTTCCATCCTACTTAGGGTTCCATCCCTTTAACGGGCTCGAAGTGGATTCCATTCCATGAATAAAATGGATTTTAAGATGTCAGTGCTTTTCTAGGAGTTTTAACGAAATTCCTAACTAAATTACTTATCTTGAAATCTTGAACTCTTGATAATCTTGATACTCATGAGTCTTGAATCTTGATATCTTCGAGCTTGAGTTCATCAGTTCTTGAATCTCTATATTGTACAGTCTTCATTCTTTGGTACCTGTATATATATCCTGCATATACATCTATATCTAAACAATAATGTTAGTATTTATATTTTATAATCTTATTCTAAGGTTGTTGTCATCAAAACCAACTTCTCAGGGACTAACAATCTCCCCCTTTTTGATGATGACAACCTTTGTTTATAAAATATTCCTTCTATCCTAATAACTCCCCCTAAAATTAATAACTCCCCCTTAATCTATGCCTAGCTATCCTATTGTATACTTCTCCCCCTTTGTCATCAACAAAAACTAACTCCAAACTATATAACTCCCCCTTATTCTTATACTAAAGTACCTGCATTAATAGAATATATAATGGAGTATATAATAGATAGATTAAAAGATAATTATACTGATAGACATGATAACTAATCAAAGATCATATAAATATCAATGTGTATTTATACATATTATGTTTTGCACACCAATTATCAATCCACACCAAACCAAATCAAATCAAGTCAATCCAAGCAATCAATTCAAATCAAACAAAGCAATCAAATAAAATCAAACATTACGAGGAACTTCAACACATCCTTCTTCTCTAAATATAGGGTCTGCTTTAATGACATCCCAATTTTCATTTTCATTGGTGAGAGAGACTGGAGGATGTGCTTCATTATCATTTTTGTGCAGGGAGGAAATCATCCATCGAATCGTATCGAAATGTTTTTCTTGCTCCTTGATCATCTGCATTTGACTCAACTCTAAGTGTCGCTGATTATGGAGAATGAAAGAAAGAATATTCTTGAAAGAATTAAGGGTTTCTTCAAGATTCTCGGTCAAACTATGATTTGGATCGGCCATATTTGAGTTTGTGAGAAGAAATATAGATAGAGTAGATAAGAAATGATTTTGAGTGATGAATTCTGGAAGAAATATGTATTTATAGGTGTAGAAATTCATTTGAAATGAATAAACACAAGGTATTTATTCAAATTTCAAATTTAAAATGAAAAGTCATTTTGTAAAGCATCAACAAGACTAAGAACTTGGTTGTTTGCAAAAAGAGAATCGATTTCATAAGTAGAGAAATCTTGAAATAAAGCAAACTTTCCGTGATGGACTTTTCCATAGTTAGCACAGTTGATATATGCTTTTATAGCCTTCGGATTATTGAAAATTTGCTCTTTTATATTTCTGGAAAGTCTCATTGTGGAAGGGTTGCTTGAAGAAGCCATTAGAGTAGAGAGTAGAGAGCTTGATATTTTGAAATAAGAGTTTGAATTTGAAAATGAAAGTGAAAAGTTGTGATAAGAGATAGTAAATAAATAGATTCTCAAGGGACAAGTTCTCTGGTCAAAAGGTGACTTTTCAAAGACTTGAATGAAGTGAAAAGATGGAGGGAAATTCAAACATTTCAATTCAAATTTGAATTTCAAATTTCTGTACCCTTGTCGACAACGTGCGGGGGGGGGGGGGGGCGCTTGTCGATAGGTGTCTCTGAATTTTCATGATTTATTTCTCTTAAGTATTCTAATATATATATATATATATATTTATTATTTTTAATGTCTATATAATATATGGAATATTACTAGAATTATAGTATATTCCATTAAATATTATGATACAATTTAAAAATAAAAATAATAATAAAATAATAGTAAAAATATAATAAAATAATAATAAAAATTTTAAAATTCAAACGACACACT
Source organism: Allium fistulosum (assembly GCA_030737815.1). Classification (NCBI taxonomy): domain Eukaryota; kingdom Viridiplantae; phylum Streptophyta; class Magnoliopsida; order Asparagales; family Amaryllidaceae; genus Allium; species Allium fistulosum. The sequence goes on along the minus strand of CM060906.1, from coordinate 247,782,315 downwards.
AATTCAAAATCAACCAATCAAGCATCCAATCCTAAGCATGCAATTTCAACTAATGTATTGTAAACGTGTACCTTTTTCTGAGTCCGTTTCTCTAAATTCGTCGGAGTCGTGAACTGCCGTGAAACACATATTTGAATTATTTGTCTTTTGATCATCATTGCTTGAGGACGTGTCTGAATCATCTAGAGTAGCGGTAAATGCACGTTTTCATTTCTTTGCGGAATCATTGTTTATAGGAAGATTTTGCTTATTTGGATGCGGACAATCTCTTTTGATATGGCCTGGTTTGTCACAGTTGAAACATTTGATATAGTTTGGCACTACATTCTGATTACCAGAGTTCTTATAGTTGTTTCTCTTGAGATTATTCATCTTTCTGTATTTCAGGAATTTTCGAAAGTTCTTGGTCATAAAGGCTATCTCTTCATCATTATCGTTGTTTGAGTCTGATCCATCGGTCAATGCATTGAATGCAATTGATTTCTTTTCAGATGCTTTGCTTTCTCTTCTCCCAAGCATTTGGACTTCAAACGACATTATATTTCCAATTAATTCTTCTATCTTTAAGGTACTGATGTCATTTGCTTCTTCGATCGCAATTTCTTTTGATCCCATTCTGGAGTAAGAGAATTTAAGATTTTCCTAACTTGATCTTCTTTCGAAAATACCTTTCCCAAGGATATTAGAGAATGCACAAAATCCTGAAATCTACTATACATATCTGGAATAGACTCATTAGGATTCATTTTAAATAATTGAAACCGATTTGTGAGCATGGAAATTTTGGTCTGTTTAACTTTTCTTGTTCCTTCGTGAGTAACTTGCAAAGTTTTCCAGATTTCATATGCAGACTTACAAACTGACACTCTATTAAATTCATTCCTATCAAGTGAACAAAACAAAATATTCATAGCTTTAGAGTTATTTTGTGCGACGATCTTTTGCTCAGCAGTCCACTGTGCAAAACCAGTTGTGGGTTCAAAATATTCAGTCTATGTGATATTCCAAGTGTCTACTCCTACAGATTGTAAATATACTTTCATCCTACATGCCCAATATGCATAGTTACTACCATTAAAAAGTGGTGGTCTGATAGTAAACTGACCTTCTACAAATGAACAGGTGACAGAGGTAGTAGAACTAGTGTTGGTAGTAGTAACAGTACCAGTGTTGATAGCCATTTTGAAATTTTTCAAAATTCAGATTATGAAACTTTGAAAACCTTGCTCTGATACCAAATATGAGAAATGCGGATTACAGATCTTAAGGCTAGAATTAACACTAGAGGGGGTGACTAGTGTTTTAAGGAATTACTAATTTTTTTTGAGTTTATATTAATTTGAACACAAATGTATGCAATATTCAGCCACATATATGATCATAGAATCAAACACAGATGCAGATCTAAATTAAAAGCAATAAAGGAAAGAACACATCGGATTCTATATTGGTTCGGAGTTACCCTACATCCAGTCCCGCAACACAAGTACATATTTCCTTTCAAAATCAATTCTTATAATTACACCCTCGATTTCAAGGCCACGACGTACACCGCTTCAGATTCACAATCCTTTGGGTAGAGATACTTGATTCTACGGGCAACAAGTTCACCCGATTGATTTTCCAGGCTACAATCACACCTTTTCTCGCTCGATTGAATACAAAGAAATCTATAACTCTAAATAGCACTGGGATCTTGTTGAGATAGTGATAGAGAATCAAACTAGAGATGATCTAGTTAGATTCAATGGTGATTTCGGCAGAGTAATGGTAAAAATGTATATAAAGAAATGTGGAAGAAGAAGAGGAGTGAAATCAGAGAAAATATGATTGTAAATTCGTTTAAAACAACCCCTATTTATAGTAGAACAACAGCCATGTCCATTCGTGAAAGAATATGACGAATAGAAACTTCCTTTGAAATTAAAACTTTTGAAATAAACTGTCACCTTGTCGACAAGGGTTCTGTAACGACCCTAGATTTTAATTTATTTAAATTGATAATTAAATGAATTTTTGAATAAAAATTTGTAAAATTAAATTAGTAAAGTAATGTGAGTTTCCCCGATTCAAATCGAAAATATATTAAGTCATATGGATTTGAAAATTTGTATATATGTGAATATATATGTATATATTGGATTTGAAATAAAATCTTAAATAAATGGTTTGAAAATTAACTATAAAAATAATAAGTATTGAAGATAAAAAATAAACATTTAAAATAGAAATAAAAATGAAAGTGTTAACAAGACAAATATTATAAAACAAGACAAAGACAAAATAAAATACATACAAAACATAACAATATATAGCATAAGGAAGTAAACAAAATAAACTAAGCAAAGGAAATAAATATACTCAAGTATATAAATAAACAAAGGCAAAAAAAAATAAGTATGAATTGTAAAACAAAGTACATAACAACAAGCTACAACCCGGAAAAGAAAAGAAACAAGTGTGTATATATGTAAGCAAGAAACAAGACACATATACAAATCAAACAGCATATATATATATATAACAAAGAAAATTAGTACTTGCATGAATTTAAAAGTAAGATGGCTGTGAACAAGCATGAGGCATTAAATGCCATTTACTCTCCGGCATGAATAAAATCACATCAGCCCATACACTAACATTTATTAGCAAGCATGGGTTTAGTCAACTGCCTATACTGCTGCACATCCTTTTTATACATGAACATCTGCCTCAGTTCATTCGTTCAACAAATCTTAGCAAAGAACAGAAATGAAGAAAAAAAGAAAAGAAAAGAAGAACCCACTTTAATATTCAAGTTTGAGAACAAATCAAACCAGAGAATATTTCAACTAGGAATTCAAACCCTGTAAACCAAAGATTAAAATCTGGAAAGCAAGGCAAATGCAAAGATCAGATCTAATTCAACTTAATAACCATTAAAAGCTTTCTAGTTTCATTTTCAAAGTCTGCTCTGCCCTCTGTCTTCAATTCAAAGGTGAGCAAATTTCCCCTCTACAGTTTTGATTGTGTGTGATAAATATTTGATGTTTGTGATTGAGATCTGTTGCATGGATAAAATTGATGTCTGTATATATATAGATGCAAATGCTTATGTTTCTGAAGATATACATATATATGTCTTCTCTGTTAAACAACAAGCCCCAAACTCATAAACAAATCCAGATCCTCTGAATGAATCAATCTTTGACCTCGATTCTTAAAGAGAAAATAATTGAAAGAATGTAAGTCTAATTCTAAAAATAATTTTCAAGAAAATTTATTTAAGTAATTAACTGGAAGATGAAATATACAGTGAAATCTCAACATATCAAAGAATTCAACTTTCATGATTTAATGTTTTATGTATATAATTTGATTTATCTCCGAAAACTATGAATTTTAAAAATGGAATCGAGATTTTTATTTGGGTAAACTGAGAGAAATTGAAGGATGAACAGAAAACACAATTTGATCGATTTCTGACGATCACGTAATTGTAAATTCTTGGAATTGTTTCTGGAGGTGAAGCATGTGTCGTAGATTATAGGAAAAATATTCACTGGATTTATAAGCCACCGTGGAGGCGGTGCGAGTTGATTTTAGGGTTTAAGGACTGTGAAAATGGCGTATGGGTTTTTGGCTCGTGCACACTCGTCGAGGCATTCAGTGGGACTGGACTTCGAGGAAAGACAAGTGGGATGGTAGAGCAGCTGTGGGGGTGGTCGCAAGATCTCCGATGGCCAAAGGTGGCCACGCGGAGTGAATTTGTGAACTGGGTTGGTTTCCAGTTCGAGGCGGATAGCTCGAATTCGACTTCTGAGAAATTTTGAGGATCTGGATGATCGAGGTGTTGGGTTGGGTCATCGATGACCTGTTGACGTTGACAGGATTGGCCGAAGCAACGGAGAACTCGAGTGCACGTGCACGAGTTCATGTGTATGTCTGTTGATTTCAGGCTTGGGGAAGAAGCATTGACTCGAAGTTGAACTCGAGAATTTGGGTAGATGTCTCGAAGATGTTCTCGAGTAGGTTCGTGGTGGTTAACATATAACAGATTTTAAAAATTTAAAACGAAGTTTTTAAAGAAAGAAGAAGAAGAAGAAAGTATACGGGGGACGAAAGAGTGACTCGGGGAAATGAAGTGAGCGGCTCGAGTTTAACTCGAGTAAACTGGGAATATTTCTCGGGTGGTTTTATTTTCAAACTGCAGTATTAAAAATAAAAAAAGAAGTTAAGAAAATTGTGTTTCAATTGGACTTAAGCATTGTGAGTGTATGTTTAACAAAATTAAGTTAAAACTTTGATACTGGTTTAATTATATAGTTAATACTTTACAATGTCTCAACTCTAAATTTTTATTTTAACTAAGTAATTGATTTAAGTTAAGTATTAAATTAATTAACTTTTAAAAGTTTGTAGTTAGTAATAAATTGGTTTTCAAAGTTTAAAGAAGATTTCTTTAAAAATGTTAGTTAAGTTGAATGATTAATTTATGATGATAATTAAGACTTAATCAATAGAAATTAATGATAACTAATTATTAATTAAAGATAATTAATTAAATGATAAATTAAATAATTAAAGGTTAATTATTTAATAATTAAACATTGATGAATTATAATTAAAGGTTAAATAAATTTATTATAAATGATTAATTGATAAATGATTGAAGAATAATTAATCAAAATAATTTGTAATTAATCAATGTTAATTAACCAGAATTAGAAATTCATAAGAAATTAATCTGATTTGAATTAATCAGACAATTAACTGACCTTTCTTGTGAATGTTTGAATTCTATTGGATGATTTGATTGTTTGATATCCCTGATATATGATGCTTTGTGATATACCCTGATTTATGTTGTGATCTGTAATTGACTCATCTGTGATATATATCTCTGATCTGTGAATGAACGATAAGCGTAATAGTTTATATCGCTTATCAACTATATTTCTGTATTCTGATCTGTGATGATTGAATGATGTTGCACTATTGTGTAAAACCCCTGGACTACACCTTTACACACACAAATATGGATTTCACGTGGAAATCGGTTAAGTCATAGATAATTTAAATTTGATGTTTTTGAAATTGAAATTTTAATTTCAATTGATTTTGAAATTGGATATTTGGGTTTAAAGTGAAAAGCTTTTGAAATGGAATTTCAAAGATAAAAGTTATTTTGAATAACTTAATCGAGTTTTGAAAATTTAAATAATTTGATTTAAATTTGAATTCAAGTTTGAAATTGAATCCTATGATTTGAAACTAGGGATTAAAGATGATATAAATGTGTTTGTATGAATTTAAACCATTTTAAAAGTATAATTTTGAGAATTTGGATTTAACCCAAGAACCTTAACTTGTATAAATGAATCAGATTTCCAAAATGAAAACTGTTTGTTTTAAAAGAATAAAAGCTTTCAGATAAGAAATGAAATTCCAGTTTAATTAAAGGAATTTCAAGATTAAATTGAAAAATGGTTTTCCAAGTTATGAATGAATTGTTTTTGAAAGCTATGAATTGAATCTGTTTATTTTTAGCAGATTTAAAATGATGATTTGTTTAAACCATTCGAAATGAAATTGTTTTGAAAGCTATAAGTTGAATCTTTGTTTTAAAGATTTAACGAGTTAATCCAATTGAAACGGAAATTGTTTTGAAATCTGTGAATGGATTTTTGTGAAACTGGGTGAACTTTATGAATTAAATCTTTTATTTAAAAGATTAAAATGTTGAAATTGTTTAAACCGTTGAAGGTTGTTTAAAATAAATCTTTTTGTTTAAAAGATTTGAAATGGTAATTTGTTTAAACCATTTGAAAGAAAGATTTTGGGTAATAAGTTGTGACTTAATTGAAATCCCAATATCCATATATTTTTAAATATTGCGCTCACTATTCGGGTTAGCCAGGAAAAGACCTTTGTGTCATATAACCCATTCCGAATAGTGATACGTCGTATATGTATGGCATTTGAAGACCGGTGTTGAAGACCGGATATTTTCGAAAATGAAAGGACAACCTGTCGAATGTCTCTCCACCGAGTTGCTCCGGTATAGAGATTTATTTCACTCTTTTTGTGATGGGAAGTCCGGACGTGATTAGAAAATTATCCGGATTTGCAAGGGCTTCTTTGGAAGTGCCTTCGGTTCTGTTCGATCCCGGAACAGACTTGTATGGATTGTATGTCTGACATTACAAATTGAGATATAAAGCTGATTTCTTTCAAATACATTTCTGTTTGGTGGTGGAGAATTTATTCTCTTAGCTTAACACCCTTCTCTGAGACGTACGAGCTCAGAGGTTAAGTAGTTGAAGGTTATCAGCGATATATTCCCAATTTGGTAATGTGACATGTTGAGTGTTGCTGTGTGATGATCATTGTTTGATCATTTGTGATATGATCATTTGTTTGATCATTTATCTTTGTGATCATTGCTTTGATCATCTGTTGATCCAAAGCATGGCTTTGTGCCAAAGCGTAGCTATGTGGACGAGACTTCGTCGAACCTCACAAACCGGTAATGTTCGAAACAGGAATTGTGCGGCAAGGTTTCAGGGGTAGCTCCCCTAGGGTATGACCATTCCTTTTGGAAAAGGGTAGTATCATGGTATGGAGCCCAGATACTTACTCATGTGGACACACTTTATTTATTATGTGTGATGTTGGTTATCGAGAGCTCTCAGATAAAGGTCCCAAAGGACTGGGGGTGGCATATCTGAGGTTTTGTATATTCCCGGGGAAGGGGGGTAGCCGGCCTTGTTTGGCAGAGAGCAGTTTGTCTCTCGGAGCGTCTCGCCAGAGGCGTTCTTTCATGGTATAGGAAGTTCCTTAGCCTGACCATTTGTTGGAAATCCAATCTTCCAATACGAACTTTGTACGGTATTAGTTGTAGAACCTGCCATTTACTTATGGTGGCGCCCCACTGTTTAGATGGTAGCTATAGTAGGCATAGTTCGAAATGTCTATGCTGGCTAAGATTTATATTCTACTTTCGAAATGTTTTATGCACTATGCACTAATAATAATATCCAATGATTTGATTTCGCGTAGTAAGCATCTTTGACTATCATAAAAAGAAATCTCCTCCAATTCTGCGTTTGAATTGTGTGTGTGGCGGGAGGTCTTATGGTAGTTTCATTTTCTAAAAGCATTGCGTATTAACTTTAAAATTCTCTTGTTGTTTGTTTAAAGATAAACTGTTTTTGTTGCTCATACCAGTCCCATGACTGATCCGGAGTTTATTGTTCTTTCCCAAACACTAGGTGCTCAAAAATTTTCTACACGAGCAATATAGAGTTGGGTTTTTCAGATAGTCAGAATTAGTAGGTTATCTGGAGCTAGTTCAGTCTTTGGATCGGACTGCACTTGCTTATCTTGGTGTATCGTTATTGGGAGTTCGAGCTATTTATGGATTGCTGCTTTAGAGATGAAGATTATCCGCTGCTGGTGTTATCTATTTTCTTCCCGCTGCTATTTGTTGTATCATATCTCTGATGTATATTGATATTTATTGTTTCACTCTGTTGTATCAGATATTGTATTAGTGTTGTATATCAATGTATTATTCATTTATTCCGCTGTGTTATTTACTTAATTGTGTTATAAGCTCCGGCGACTCGGATTTGAACGGTCGAATCTACGGCATTCGAGTACGAAGTAAAGTATGGATGTCGATTTTCGAGCGGGCAAAATCCGTATCGTTACATTTGGTATCAGAGCTAAGGTTGAACTTTAGCTCAGGAGTATAACACGTTAAGTAGCTCATTAGAGATAGAGTGAAGTAAACTCTAGAATGAGTATATCCCTAAGATATCTGTTTGAATGTCTCAGTAAATTCTCTTACTATCCACTGATAGTGAGTATGAGTGCAAGAAGAGGACGAGATAGGGGACAAGGGAATACGACTATAAATGGTCAATACCCTATAACAGTGGAAATAATCTCTCTCCTCTCAATCTTCTTTGATTCGTTTCCAAATTCTTTAGATTTCTTCATGGCAGCTGCAGAAGAAGTTTTGGTGTGATGATGGCCCTACGAATCGTTGTAGAAAATTCTTACCTTGTATCATCATCGGTTTCTTATCAGCTTTTTGATTTAAACCTTAATGAATATGAATTAGAAATGTTAATTTGAGGTAAATTGATTAATAGAATATGAGGATAAAATTGAATTAAATCAATAAAACGATATCGTTTAAAACCAAATTTTGAAATTCTATTATAATTTCTTGTGTAGATTGAAGTCCGAAGAGGGACAAACTGGTATGTATTCTGAGATATTTCGACTTGAGTTTGAAATTCATATCGTAAGTTTGAGGAATTATAGGAGATCGAATCTGTCTATCTCTGTGTTGTTTTCGTGCCTGCGAATTTCGAGGACGAAATTCTTTTAAAGGGGGAACTTTGTAACGAGCCTAGATTTTAATTTATTTAAATTGATAATTAAATGAATTTTTGAATAAAAATTTGTAAAATTAAATTAGTAAAGTAATGTGAGTTTCCCCGATTCAAATCAAAAATATATTAAGTCATATGGATTTGAAAATTTGTATATAGATTGTGGAGTTGTCCATTGAAAATTGTTGTGAAGAGGGAGCAGAGGTTCGGGGATGGGAATATATTTTGGAATGAGAATGGAGCGGGGAACGAGGAGACTCCGGAGTTTTAATTGGTTTGAGGGTACTTTTTGGCTTGGCAGTGTAATAATGTGGCACTGGGTCCCGATACGAATGAGCTGATGTTTTGTTTTTAGCGGGAGGGGCAGAGGCTCGCGCGGGAAACGAGGCGGCTGATTTGTTTGCCTCGGGGCATGATGATTGCGAGTGACCGAAAAGATTGCACTTGTAACAAATCTTTGAGTCTCTGCAGCTTCGAGCCAGGTGTCCACTCCCGACGCAATTTAGACATCGTCCCTTGGATTTTAAAAAATCAATCATGGAGCGTACATTAGCGAAAGTCGGCAGGGAACGCCAACGTTTCAGTCTCGGGAGTTCGAGAATGAGTGGTGGGAGAGCAGCTACTTGTGCATAAGATCTTTCTGGGATAGTTTTGGTATTGACTGGGTGGGGTTGAGATGGGCTAGCTGAATTAGCTTTATCAGTGGTATCTCTTCCCGAGGTCGGTTGAGTGGTGGTGGACTTGGCGCAGAGATGGGAGGCGTATCTTTTGGGTTCGAATGAGATCAGAGGAGGATTGCCGGACGGTACAGGAGCTGGTGGAGTGTTTGCTGGAGGGCGGGAGGGGGGGTTTGGAGGGGTTTGGGATAGGTTGGAGAGGGAAGCCATTTTTTTGGTGGATGATTGAAGTTGATTTATGAAAAAGTGGTGACTTCCGGTTTTGGGGAAACTACGGTCTTGTATATGCTCTTGGGAATAAAAATGTGTTAAGGGTGGAATGGGCCATGAATTAACGCTATTTTGATATCGTACTTTACTGATTAGACATTATCTACTTAGCGTATTCTACTATATATATAGATAGTTTAATGGATCCTTAGAGGATGGTTATCCCAAACATCCTTTGAGTCACTTGTATTTCAGTCGTTATTTCACTTGAGTTGGATTTATTGATATAAGAATGTTAATCCTAACTCGAGTGTTTTGTGTTTTCTTTACGCTCGGGTCAGACTGAGTGTACCAGTATTCGAGACTCACCTTTGGAGTTGGAGCTTCGCTTGGAGATCCAGCTATCTATCCAGCTTTCAGATATTCAGTTGATTCCAGTGATGTATTCTGATATTGTATTTGACTATTGTATTCGAGACTTCTGTTGTATCTTGTTTAACTCTGTTATTCATATAGTAGCTTCATGAACTACTATTCTTTCGTTTCCGCTGCATTATTGTTATCTTACTCTGTGTCTGTGATATGTGATTATTTTATTTACTGTATATGTTGAGTTTTGCCAATTTAAATTAACAACGCGGTATTTTGAGCAATTCAACACCGGCATGAGTGTCTACCTATACACTTATAATGGATGCGAATGGTCCAAAATATCGGGTCGTTACAGTTGGTTTCAGAGCTTTGGTAGCTCTAGGCAAAACTCAACATATAGAGTAAAGGTATGTACATAATCACTCTCATTCGAGTTTCAATCTTTTCCTTTTGACTCGATTCCTTTGAATTTTAGGACGTTCCCTGCGGTTCCAAATTTCATTCATGTCCCTCAATATTCGTCTTCTTTCAATTCTGGAGTACCCCATAACTCCCCTTCGAATGACCCTTATAATGAATCGACCGTCTCGCCAAACTTCGAATGATTTATAAAGGGATGAAACTCATTTACAATTGGCATTGATTTACCGGAAGTATCTGTATCCACGGTTTATGATGCTATCTATCTACTGCTATACCTAAATTTTATTTCTTGAGATCGAATGTAGATTTGCCTTGAAATTCTGCATCGATTCTATTCTTGAAGTCACGGTCGATCCGGTTAAGGTTGCCCGTAAATTAAATAAGCTTATCCGTCTCCCGATCCTATTAATATAATTATCTTATCTCCTGTTCCGAACTTATATTCGAATCAAATTCTCTTTTGATTTGATTTCCATTAAGTTAAAATCTCTATACTTGCTTTGAAATCCATTGTGTATCGGCAAGCGAGGAAGTGTCTTTGAAAATTTATATTAAAAATGTTTTACATATATTATGTTGTTTGAGTTGTTGATGTTGATTTGGGTTTTCGATCGATTCGTCTGATCAACGTTGTCGATGGGATTTCCGAAACACCTGAACAGAGCAAACTGACGCAATATTGTTTTCAAATTTAGTAAATAAAATAATATTGAATGATTTTATTATATATAAGTATAAATTTTTTTGAAATTAAAATGTTAACGAATCTGTTGTCCGAAATGTGAAAAATTTAAATTTCATTTATTGTTTTATAAAAATAATTGACTACTTCATAAAATAAATAAATAAATTTATAAAGCTTGTTTATGTTTTGATTTGGAATTCAAATGGACTTAAATTAGAATTTGAGAATTTAATTTCCAGTGATTTCAAACTTGGCTTTAAAGTTTTAAAAGGTATATTGCTTAAAGTATTTGTGAACAGAAATCTTTTCAAATAAATTTTAAATGTTTAAATCAGTGCTCTTCCTTTTGTCGCTGGAAAATAATTTCGGTGATGACGGCCGCATCATCGACATTCATTTTCGAGTTTCGAAGTGTAGAGACTATTCTGTAGCTTTGCTACGGTTTGTTTTGAAAAATAAATTGATTTGAATTTCTAAACATTACTTGATTTACAATATATATTGAAGATTTAAATTTGATTTGATATATTATGAATATATATATATATACATATTTATTTTATCACAAGTTGTTTGAAGCTAATCGGAAATTAATCCTTAAAAATTTGTTAAAGGATGATTTTACAATTTTAAATGAAGCCAAATTATTTTATATAAATACATAGCTTGAAATAACTGGATTGTAAAATTTTATTTGGATAATACTCAATGGCATTATATATAACTTACCTAAATTTAAAAAAAGGGGGGTTAATTATGTAATTGAATATTATACATTAGAAAATGATATCAAAGAAAATCTTATAAATTGGGTAGTTATAATAAATGTAAATATACTTAATATATATGTGATAGGGTATATTAAGTAGAATAAATTTAATAATAATTTGGAATAAAGAAGAATTAAATTTGTCAAAGACGGTTTGATTATAATAAATGACTTCAAATTTATGATCTTTGAAGTTGTTAATTTAAGAAAATTGGATACTATATAATATGAATTGTCTTTATAAATAAAATGTAAGTATGTATAATAAATGTTATTCACTTAAATTCTAATTATAAATGTTTATGAGATAAATAAAATAATAAGTTAAATAAATAATAGGTATAATTAATAGAAGAAAATTTTGTTTTGAAAGTTAATAAATTGAATTAAATCAACTTAAGAGAATATCTTGAATTAATTAAATTTAAATTGAATTTCATTTGAAAAGAATCTTTTGTACCTAACATTAATATATGTGAAATCAAATCAATTTTATGAAAATCTTGAATTTAAAAAATAAATTGTTGAATATAAATTTATTTAAATTGAAATTTATATGGTTTAAATTAAATGTTTATTTTGTAATTCATGTCTACTTCTTCTGGTTGTTTCTATTCTCCTACATCCTTCCTTTTTGAGGACGAAAAGATTTGAGTGGGGGAGAATGTAACGACCCTGAAATTCGGTCCCAATTTAAAATTTTAAAAATCGTTTATTAGTGTAGAAATTCGAATTTTCACAAACCAATTCCGATGCTATTCAAACTTCATATTTGGAATACGTCTAGTTAAACATAGCAACTGGTAAATTTTCGTCCGAAAATATGAAAGTTTATTTCGTACGTAAATTCACTTCAATTTAATCAGTTAAAAGCGATGAAAATAAAATGGTTCCGAAACCTAAATATTTTTACGCAGAAAAATTCTAAATCATCTTCTGAGCAAGTTTTCAGTTTGTCGTTTTTCAAAATTCGGACATCTTTGGCCCCGTCGATCTTATTTTTCAGCGTTTTTCTTGCATTTTCCGCTATTAGAAAATTCGAATTTTCATAATTCAATCGTACTACTGATATCTGTATACCGTTTTGATCGTAACGTCGTGCTGATCTCTACGGTATATTTATTTCTGTATTTTGAGGTCCGTTACGCGACGAAAACAATAAAATGGTGCGTCGTATCGGTACCCTAAATTATGACCGCTAGTCTTCCTTTTCCTTTTCAAATTTGAACGTGAATCTCAAGCAATAAATTAAATTGCTTTAATAGCATCTCAATCAAGGTACAGCTGTTACAGTCCATCAGTCAAATTTATATTTACAGCGGTACGTTTCTTTTGACCCTCTCTCTTCTTGATTCATTATTATATAGTCTGAAGCCATTCGTTTCACTGTATTCTTTTCTTCTCTCTGTAAATTTTCTTTCCACCATACCTTACATTCACCGGATAGCAAAATCCCCTTTCCCATGCACTTAATTCCATCACACGCTGGCCGAAGATTCCACCACAAAGCACGTTCCATCACCCAAAAATCTCCTCCAAGCGACCACCCAACAGCCTGCTGCCCACTCCCAAACCTCCTCCTCAGATCCGAGTTCCCTCTACCTCGTGTACAACCTCCACCCAACCCATGGCCAGCACGTCCTTCCCTCTTCTCTCCTCTCATTCGTTCCTCCCCTCTCCCATCGCTCAAGCACCGCCATCTCCGCTTGAACACGACTCCGACCTGTCCGCCACTTCCCTTCGTCGCCCTCCGCCTGGCCACAACATAGCCAACCGAGGCCGAGAGCAACTAGCACCTTCTGCCCATCGCCCATCCAGTTTTCTCCTCCAGCTCGCTCCCTCTGGAGCCTCCACCCTCTTCGTTTGCTCACACGTGTACAGGTACATATTTTTGTGATGTGTATTCTTATAGTAATATATATATGTTGTAAGTGTTATGTAATATGTTTAAGGGTATTAGTTTATATAAAATGTTGATTTTAATTATAATATATAAGATTTGCATATAATAGTATTTTACATAAGTTGTATACATATGGTTGTATATGTGTTTATATACGTATGGAAGTTATTATATATATTGAAATGTTTATATGCCTAGTGGTGAGTTATATAACCAACAGTAGTTTATCCTTTAGTAGGTAAGTATATTTTATACTATCTGTACAAAATTCTATAGTATATATTAATTTAATATGTTGGTTAGGTGAGTTTATATATTGGTTACAGTTATACAGATATGTTTACAATATTTATAATACAAAGGAAGTACATTCGTATGTCAGTTTATATAGTGTTTGTAAAGTAATTTATAAACTGCATACGATACTAATATGCATGTTTCATTTTGTTGGATATATATATGTATGAAATGGTGAAGGATCTACTCAGTGTATTTATATTAAGTAGGTAAATTATTTTACTGTGAAGTTTAATGTATTTACACTTGTATATGTATACATGTAAGTTATGTATATATATAGTATTCACGGTAAGTTGATTCTATTTTTAAAAAGGAGTCGAAGTTACCTAGTTTATGCCTGCCAAATTTCAGTAAAATCCGACATCGTTTGATTAGTGGTCGAGGATCTGAAAGTTAGACCTAGGCAGCTGTTCTTTTGTACTTGAAATTATTTTACACTGCTGCAAACACGACCCGAGTTCATGTTTGACGCATCGTATCTCTTCTGTCTTACGTCGGAATAGGTTGATTCTATTTTATTTACTGTATATGTTGAGTTTTGCCAATATTAAAAATGTTTTACATATATTGTGTTGTTTGAGTTGTTGATGTTGATTTGGGTTTTCAATCGATTCGTCTGATCAACGTTGTCGATGGGATTTCCGAAACACCTGAACAGAGCAAACTGACGCAATAGTGTTTTCAAATTTAGTAAATAAAATAATATTGAATGATTTTATTATATATAAGTATAAATTTTTTTGAAATTAAAATGTTAACGAATCTGTTGTCCGAAATGTGAAAAATTTAAATTTCATTTATTGTTTTATAAAAATAATTGACTACTTCATAAAATAAATAAATAAATTTATAAAGCTTGTTTATATTTTGATTTGGAATTCAAATGGACTTAAATTAGAATTTGAGAATTTAATTTCCAGTGATTTCAAACTTGGCTTTAAAGTTTGAAAAGGTATATTGCTTAAAGTATTTGTGAATAGAAATCTTTTCAAATAAATTTTAAATGTTTAAATCAGTGCTCTTCCTTTTGTCGTTGGAAAATAATTTCGGTGATGACGGCCGCATCATCGACATTCATTTTCGAGTTTCGAAGTGTAGAGACTATTCTGTAGCTTTGCTACGGTTTGTTTTGAAAAATAAATTGATTTGAATTTCTAAACATTACTTGATTTACAATATATATTGAAGATTTAAATTTGATTTGATATATTATGAATATATATATATATATATATATATATATATATATATTTATTTTATCTCAAGTTGTTTGAAGCTAATCGGAAATTAATCCTTAAAAATTTGTTAAAGGATGATTTTACAATTTTAAATGAAGCCAAATTATTTTATATAAATACTTAGCTTGAAATAACTGGATTGTAAAATTTTATTTGGATAATACTCAATTGCATTATATATAACTTACCTAAATTTAAAAAAAAAGGGGTTAATTATGTAATTGAATATTATACATTAGAAAATGATATCAAAGAAAATCTTATAAATTGGGTAGTTATAATAAATGTAAATATACTTAATATATATGTGATAGGGTATATTAAGTAGAATAAATTTAATAATAATTTGGAATAAAGAAGAATTAAATTTGTCAAAGACGGTTTGATTATAATAAATCACTTCAAATTTATGATCTTTGAAGTTGTTAATTTAAGAAAATTGGATACTATATAATATGAATTGTCTTTATAAATAAAATGCAAGTACGTATAATAAATGTTATTCACTTAAATTCTAATTATAAATGTTTATGAGATAAATAAAATAATAAGTTAAATAAATAATAGGTATAACTAATAGAAGAAAATTTTGTTTTGAAAGTTAATAAATTGAATTAAATCAACTTAAGAGAATATCTTGAATTAATTAAATTTAAATTGAATTTCATTTGAAAAGAATCTTTTGTACCTAACATTAATATATGTGAAATCAAATCAATTTTATGAAAATCTTGAATTTAAAAAATAAATTGTTGAATATAAATTTATTTAAATTGAAATTTATATGGTTTAAATTAAATGTTTATTTTGTAATTCATGTCTACTTCTTCTGGTTGTTTCTATTCTCCTACATCCTTCCTTTTCGAGGACGAAAAGTTTTGAGTGGGGGAGAATGTAACGACCCTGAAATTCGGACCCAATTTAAAATTTTAAAAATCGTTTATTAGTGTAGAAATTTGAATTTTCACAAACCAATTCCGATGCTATTCAAACTTCATATTTGGAATACGTCTAGTTAAACATAGCAACTGGTAAATTTTCGTCCGAAAATATGAAAGTTTATTTCGTACGTAAATTAACTTCAATTTAATCAGTTAAAAGCGATGAAAATAAAATGGTTCTGAAACCTAAATATTTTTACACAGAAAAATTCTAAACCATCTTCTGAGCAAGTTTTCAGTTTGTCGTTTTTCCAAATTCGGACATCTTTGGCCCCGTCGATCTTATTTTTCAGCGTTTTTCTTGCATTTTCCGCTATTAGAAAATTCGAATTTTCATAATTCAATCGTACTACTGATATCTGTATACCGTTTTGATCGTAACGTCATGCTGATCTCTACGGTATATTTATTTCTGTATTTTGAGGTCCGGTACGCGACGAAAACAATAAAACGGTGCGTCGTATCGGTACCCTAAATTATGACCGCTAGTCTTCCTTTTCCTTTTCAAATTTGAACGTGAATCTCAAGCAATAAATTAAATTGCTTTAATAGCTTCTCAATCAAGGTACAGCTGTTACAGTCCATCAGTCAAATTTATATTTACAGCGGTACGTTTCTTTTGACCCTCTCTCTTCTTGATTCATTATTATATAGTCTGAAGCCATTCGTTTCACTGTATTCTTTTCTTCTCTCTGCAAATTTTCTTTCCACCATACCTTACATTCACCGGATAGCAAAATCCCCTTTCCCATGCACTTAATTCCATCACACGCTGGCCGAAGATTCCACCACAAAGCACGTTCCATCACCCAAAAATCTCCTCCAAGCGACCACCCAACGGCCTGCTGCCCACTCCCAAACCTCCTCCTCAGATCCGAGTTCCCTCTACCTCGTGTACAACCTCCACCCAACCCATGGCCAGCACGTCCTTCCCTCTTCTCTCCTCTCATTCGTTCCTCCCCTCTCCCATCGCTCAAGCACCGCCATCTCCGCTTGAACACGACTCCGACCTGTCCGCCTCTTCCCTTCGTCGCCCTCCGCCTGGCCACAACATCGCCAACCGAGGCCGAGAGCAACTAGCACCTTCTGCCCATCGCCCATCCAGTTTTCTCCTCCAGCTCGCTCCCTTTGGAGCCTCCGCCCTCTTCTTTTGCTCACACGTGTACAGGTACATATTTTTGTGATGTGTATTCTTACAGTAATATATATATGTTGTAAGTGTTATGTAATATGTTTAAGGGTATTAGTTTATATAAAATGTTTATTTTAATTATAATATATAAGATTTGCATAAAATATTATTTTACATAAGTTGTATACATATGGTTGTATATGTGTTTATATACGTATGGAAGTTATTATATATATTGAAATGTTTATATGCCTAGTGGTGAGTTATATAACCAACAATAGTTTATGCTTTAGTAGGTAAGTATATTTTATACTATCTGTACAAAATTCTATAGTATATATTAATTTAATATGTTGGTTAGGTGAGTTTATATATTGGTTACAGTTATACAGATATGTTTACAATATTTATAATACAAAGGAAGTACATTCGTATGTCAGTTTATATAAAGTGTTTGTAAAGTAATTTATAAACTGCATACGATACTAATATGCATGTTTCATTTTGTTGGATATATATATGTATGAAATGGTGAAGGATCTACTCAGTGTATTTATATTAAGTAGGTAAATTATTTTACTGTGAAGTTTAATGTATTTACACTTGTATATGTATACATGTAAGTTATGTATATATATAGTATTCACGGTAAGTTGATTCTATTTTAAAAAGGAGTCGAAGTTACCTAGTTTATGCTTGCCAAATTTCAGTAAAATCCGACATCGTTTGATTAGTGGTCGAGGATCTGAAAGTTAGACCCAGGCAGCTGTTCTTTTGTACATGAAATTATTTTACACTGCTGAAAACACGACCCGAGTTCATGTTTGACGCATCGTATCTCTTCTGTCTTACGTCGGAATAGGTTGATTCTATTTTTAAAAAGGAGTCGAAGTTACCTAGTTTATGCCTGTCAAATTTTAGTAAAATCCGACATCGTTTGATTAGTGGTCGAGGATCTGAAAGTTAGACCCAGGCAGCTGTTCTTTTGTACTTAGAAATTGTTTTACACTGCTGCAAACACGACCTGAGTTCATGTTTGACGCATCGTATCTCTTCCGTCTTACGTCGGAATACAGTGATTCATTTTTTTTGTTGGAAAGATTGAGTTTTCTATTTTATGTTTACGAATTTTCAGCTTCATGCGAGGTCATTTGATCCTCTGTATTACATTTGGAAGTTAGACCCAGGCAGCTGTTCTTTTGTACTTAGAAATTATTTTTCACTGCTGCAAACATGGCCTGAGTCTATGTTCGTGACATCGTAACTTTTCTCGTCTTTTGTCCAAAACAAGTGAATCTTTTGCAATATAAAATACAAGTTTTGATCTTTATTCATACCAAATTTCAGACCATTTCGATCTCGGTAACACATAGAATTATATTATTAAACTTTGACACAGGACATGTTTTATTTGTTGCTATGATTGAATGTTTTGATTTGATTTCATCGATTTCTGTTATCAGCTTTGATCGTTGAATTCGTGCCTATTTGTTTTGCTTGGCTTCGTAACTCAATCTCTATGTCCGTATCAGTGTGCGTATCCGTGTCATCTTCTCGTGCATCTCTAGCCTCGAAAGGTGAGCAATCACTCACGATTAATGTTATTATATTTATTGAATTTGATTTCGATTGAAACGACAATTGAAATATGCTGCTGTTAGTTACTTATATTGCTATATCTATGCCATCATCTGTATCTGTTCACCTGTGACACCTGACATCATTATCTGTTATTTATATTGATATATATATGTCATCACCTGTATCTGTTCACCTATGACATCTGACACCCTTATCTGTTATTTATACTGATGATATATGTCTGTCACCGTTGTTATATTATTATCATATCTGTTATCACTCTGCAAGTTCCCTGTTAGAATAGAATCACTATGGGTTGAAATGATACATATCCGAACGGACTTTAGAATAGGAGAAAATCGTTATGGGTTGAAATGATAAACCCAAGCGATTTTCAAATTAAATTGAATTTGGGATTTCGGGTTGAAAAGATATATACCCGAATATATTTTAAATTGCGGATTGAAATGATAAATATCCGTATCACTTGACCATAGGATAGAAAATTATATACGGACACCGTTGGTCTATATATAAATGTTTTTGAAAACATTTCTACGGTTTTGAAAGAAATATATGATTTTAATAAATAATGATTTTAAAGATTTATTAAAGTTGATTCAAAAAAAATTGATTTGAATCTATATGAAATATGTTTAAGTATTTATGTAAAAATTATATTTTAAATATAGAATTTATAATGTTTCAGGTTGAAAGATAAATTTGAATTGATTTGGAATTCTTAATTATTTACGAATTATACTTAAATAAGTTGATTTGAAATCTATTAAATTTGAATTTTAAGATATGTTTTATAACTTGAATTAATTAAGAAGTGGCTTAAATGAATATTTCAAACTTATATAAATTTAAATGGGATATTTTGTCTATATAAATTTGTAAATTGAAATTGTATTTTGATGTATTGAAATGGTTAAAGAAATATCTCAGAAACAAAATGTAATGAAATTATATTGGGACATAAAGTGAATTATCGAATTTAGTTTCGAAATGTCGAATATTTAAACTTTGAAATATATTGAAATTGAAATGGTTTATTTTATGGTTTAAATATGTATTTGAAATCGATAGATTGAAATGGTTATTTAGAAACTGAATCGAATTGAAATTGATGATTTGAGATTTGATTTAAATTAAAATTTTGGAATTCGAGTTAATTTGAATCGATTTGTGAAATTTGAGGAAACTACTTTATTTTATAAAGTAATTTTAAATTATATTTAAACTATTGATATTTTACTTTATAAATTATTTTAATATAAACTATTTTAATATAAATCATTTTTAATATAAATTATTTTTATTTATAAACTATTTTATTATATATATACTAATTTTAATATCTAAACTGTTTAAAAGAAAAGTGTTATGATTTCCAAAGTACTATGATTTCAAAGCTGTGATTTCCAAAGTGTTTTGATTTTTAAAAGACTTATGATTTCGAAAGCGACATAACTTTGGAAAGTGATATGATTTTGGAAATGGATTTATTTGAAGTAAAAGTGATATCGTATTGATATGGTTTTGAAATGGCAATGATATGTCGGTTTTGAAATATAACTATTTTGAAATTTTATTAAATGACCATCGGTGTAATAATACGTAGTTATTAAAGAGACCGGGATCGGATATGGACATACTCTCTGTCGATACCGAAACCACTTTAATAACTAATATACGCGGAGTGTTGATCCAGAATGAAGTGGATGGTTTGGTGAACGCGTTGACTGAAGAAAGAGAACGTTTTTGGATGACCCCTGACATGACTAAAACAGGAGCCGCGTCGGGCCATTGAGGATCGCCATCTCTAGCGGACACACTTCTTCGATACCATATCTATTACTTTTGTGATTCGATTTGGGTGCACCCCTCGATTTGGGAGTGTTGTTTCGCGGTGTTAGGGTAGTAGCTGCTATGCCCAACATCAGTCCGGATCAGGCAACTACTAGTATCCTAGTTGGTATCGCCTCATGTACCTTGTCATACTGATTATCCTATTCGCGACCACTACGATTTTGGTTTTTACCTTTAGTATATGGATTGCCCTCTGGTGACTTCCGGTTTTGCGGAAACTACGGTCTTGTATATGCTCTTGGGAATAAAAATGTGTTAAGGGTGGAATGGGCCATGACTTAACGCTATTTTGATATCGTACTTTACTGATTAGACATTATCTACTTAGCGTATTCTACTATATATATAGATAGTTTAATGGATCCTTAGAGAATGGTTATCCCAAACATCCTTTGAGTCACTTGTATTTCAGTCGTTATTTCACTTGAGTTGGATTTATTGATATAAGAATGTTAATCCTAACTCGAGTGTTTTGTGTTTTCTTTACGCTCGGGTCAGACTGAGTGTACCAGTATTCGAGACTCACCTTTGGAGTTGGAGCTTCGCTTGGAGATCCAGCTATCTATCCAGTTTTCAGATATTCAGTTGATTCCAGTGATGTATTCTGATATTGTATTTGACTATTGTATTCGAGACTTCTGTTGTATCTTGTTTAACTCTGTTATTTATATAGTAGCTTCATGAACTACTATTCTTTCGTTTCCGCTGCATTATTGTTATCTTACTATGTGTCTGTGATATGTGATTATTTTATTTACTGTATATGTTGAGTTTTGCCAATTTAAATTAACAACGCGGTATTTTGAGCAATTTAACACCGGCATGAGTGTCTACCTATACAATTATAATAGATGCGAATGGTCCAAAATATCGGGTCGTTACAGTTGGTATCAGAGCTTTGGTAGCTCTAGGCAAAACTCAACATATAGAGTAAAGGTATGTACAGAATCACTCTCATTCGAGTTTCAATCTTTTCCTTTTGACTCGATTCCTTTGAATTTTGGGACGTTCCCTGCGGTTCCAAATTTCATTCGTGTCCCTCACTATTCATCTTCTTTCAATTCTGGAATACCCCATAACTCCCCTTCGAATGACCCTTATAATGAATCGACCGTCTCGCCAAACTTCGAATGATTTGTAAAGGGGTGAAACTCATTTACAATTGGCATTGATTTACCGGAAGTTTCTGTATCCACGGTTTACGATGCTATCTATCTACTGCTATACCTAAATTTTATTTCTTGAGATCGAATGTAGATTTTCCTTGAAATTCTGCATCGATTCTATTCTTGAAGTCACGGTCGATCCGGTTAAGGTTGCCCGTAAATTAAATAAGCTTATTCGTCTCCCGATCCTATTAATATAATTATCTTATCTCCTGTTCCGAACTTATATTCGAATCAAATTCTCTTTTGATTTGATTTCCATTAAGTTAAAATCTCTATACTTGCTTTGAAATCCATTGTGTATCGGCAAGCGAGGAAGTGTCTTTGAAAATTTATATTAAAAATGTTTTACATATATTGTGTTGTTTGAGTTGTTGATGTTGATTTGGGTTTTCGATCGATTCGTCTGATCAACGTTGTCGATGGGATTTCCGAAACACCTGAACAGAGCAAACTGATGCAATAGTGTTTTCAAATTTAGTAAATAAAATAATATTGAATGATTTTATTATATATAAGTATAAATTTTTTTGAAATTAAAATGTTAACGAATCTGTTGTCCGAAATGTGAAAAATTTAAATTTCATTTATTGTTTTATAAAAATAATTGACTACTTCATAAAATAAATAAATAAATTTATAAAGCTTGTTTATATTTTGATTTGGAATTCAAATGGACTTAAATTAGAATTTGAGAATTTAATTTCCAGTGATTTCAAACTTGGCTTTAAAGTTTTAAAAGGTATATTGCTTAAAGTATTTGTGAATAGAAATCTTTTCAAATAAATTTTAAATGTTTAAATCAGTGCTCTTCCTTTTGTCGCTGGAAAATAATTTCGGTGATGACGGCCGCATCATCGACATTCATTTTCGAGTTTCGAAGTGTAGAGACTATTCTGTAGCTTTGCTACGGTTTGTTTTGAAAAATAAATTGATTTGAATTTCTAAACATTACTTGATTTACAATATATATTGAAGATTTAAATTTGATTTGATATATTATGAATATATATATATATATTTATATTTATATTTATTTTATCACAAGTTGTTTGAAGCTAATCGGAAATTAATCCTTAAAAATTTGTTAAAGGATGATTTTACAATTTTAAATGAAGCCAAATTATTTTATATAAATACTTAGCTTGAAATAACTGGATTGTAAAATTTTATTTGGATAATACTCAATGGCATTATATATAACTTACCTAAATTTAAAAAAAAAAGGGGGTTAATTATGTAATTGAATATTATACATTAGAAAATGATATCAAAGAAAATCTTATAAATTGGGTAGTTATAATAAATGTAAATATACTTAATATATATGTGATAGGGTATATTAAGTAGAATAAATTTAATAATAATTTGGAATAAAGAAGAATTAAATTTGTCAAAGACGGTTTGATTATAATAAATGACTTCAAATTTATGATCTTTGAAGTTGTTAATTTAAGAAAATTGGATACTATATAATATGAATTGTCTTTATAAATAAAATATAAGTACGTATAATAAATGTTATTCACTTAAATTCTAATTATAAATGTTTATGAGATAAATAAAATAATAAGTTAAATAAATAATAGGTATAACTAATAGAAGAAAATTTTGTTTTGAAAGTTAATAAATTGAATTAAATCAACTTAAGAGAATATCTTGAATTAATTAAATTTAAATTGAATTTCATTTGAAAAGAATCTTTTGTACCTAACATTAATATATGTGAAATCAAATCAATTTTATGAAAATCTTGAATTTAAAAAATAAATTGTTGAATATAAATTTATTTAAATTGAAATTTATATGGTTTAAATTAAATGTTTATTTTGTAATTCATGTCTACTTCTTCTGGTTGTTTCTATTCTCCTACATCCTTCCTTTTCGAGGACGAAAAGTTTTGAGGGGGGGAGAATGTAACGACCCTGAAATTCGGACCCAATTTAAAATTTTAAAAATCGTTTATTAGTGTAGAAATTCGAATTTTCACAAACCAATTCCGATGCTATTCAAACTTCATATTTGGAATACGTCTAGTTAAACATAGCAACTGGTAAATTTTCGTCCGAAAATATGAAAGTTTATTTCGTACGTAAATTCACTTCAATTTAATCAGTTAAAAGCGATGAAAATAAAATGGTTCCGAAACCTAAATATTTTTACGCAAAAAAATTCTAAACCATCTTCTGAGCAAGTTTTCAGTTTGTCGTTTTTCCAAATTCGGACATCTTTGGCCCCGTCGATCTTATTTTTCAGCGTTTTTCTTGCATTTTCCGCTATTAGAAAATTCGAATTTTCATAATTCAATCGTACTACTGATATCTGTATACCGTTTTGATCGTAACGTCATGCTGATCTCTACAGTATATTTATTTCTGTATTTTGAGGTCCGGTACGCGACGAAAACAATAAAACGGTGCGTCGTATCGGTACCCTAAATTATGACCGCTAGTCTTCCTTTTCCTTTTCAAATTTGAACGTGAATCTCAAGCAATAAATTAAATTGCTTTAATAGCTTCTCAATCAAGGTACAGCTGTTACAGTCCATCAGTCAAATTTATATTTACAGCGGTACGTTTCTTTTGACCCTCTCTCTTCTTGATTCATTATTTTATAGTCTGAAGCCATTCGTTTCACTGTATTCTTTTCTTCTCTCTGCAAATTTTTTTTCCACCATACCTTACATTCACCGGATAGCAAAATCCCCTTTCCCATGCACTTAAATCCATCACACGCTGGCCGAAGATTCCACCACAAAGCACGTTCCATCACCCAAAAATCTCCTCCAAGCGACCACCCAACGGCCTGCTGCCCACTCCCAAACCTCCTCCTCAGATCCGAGTTCCCTCTACCTCGTGTACAACCTCCACCCAACCCTTGGCCAGCACGTCCTTCCCTCTTCTCTCCTCTCATTCGTTCCTCCCCTCTCCCATCGCTCAAGCACCGCCATCTCCGCTTGAACACGACTCCGACCTGTCCGCCTCTTCCCTTCGTCGCCCTCCGCCTGGCCACAACATAGCCAACCGAGGCCGAGAGCAACTAGCACCTTTTGCCCATCGCCCATCCAGTTTTCTCCTCCAGCTCGCACCCTCTGGAGCCTCCGCCCTCTTCTTTTGCTCACACGTGTACAGGTACATATTTTTGTGATGTGTATTCTTATAGTAATATATATATGTTGTAAGTGTTATGTAATATGTTTAAGGGTATTAGTTTATATAAAATGTTTATTTTAATTATAATATATAAGATTTGCATAAAATAGTATTTTACATAAGTTGTATACATATGGTTGTATATGTGTTTATATACGTATGGAAGTTATTATATATATTGAAATGTTTATATGCCTAGTGGTGAGTTATATAACCAACAGTAGTTTATGCTTTAGTAGGTAAGTATATTTTATACTATCTGTACAAAATTCTATAGTATATATTAATTTAATATGTTGGTTAGGTGAGTTTATATATTCGTTACAGTTATACAGATATGCTTACAATATTTATAATACAAAGGAAGTACATTCGTATGTCAGTTTATATAAAGTGTTTGTAAAGTAATTTATAAACTGCATACGATACTAATATGCATGTTTCATTTTGTTGGATATATATATGTATGAAATGGTGAAGGATCTACTCAGTGTATTTATATTAAGTAGGTAAATTATTTTACTATGAAGTTTAATGTATTTACACTTGTATATGTATACATGTAAGTTATGTATATATATAGTATTCACGGTAAGTTGATTCTATTTTTAAAAAGGAGTCGAAGTTACCTAGTTTATGCCTGCCAAATTTCAGTAAAATCCGACATCGTTTGATTAGTGGTCGAGGATCTGAAAGTTAGACCCAGGCAGCTATTCTTTTGTACTTGAAATTATTTTACACTGCTGCAAACACGACCCGAGTACATGTTTGACGCATCGTATCTCTTCTGTCTTACGTCGGAATAGGTTGATTCTATTTTTTAAAAGGAGTCGAAGTTACCTAGTTTATGCCTGTCAAATTTCAGTAAAATCCGACATCGTTTGATTAGTGGTCGAGGATCTGAAAGTTAGACCCAGGCAGTTGTTCTTTTGTACTTAGAAATTGTTTTACACTGCTGCAAACACGACCTGAGTTCATGTTTAACGCATCGTATCTCTTCCGTCTTACGTCGGAATACAGTGATTCTTTTTTTTTGTTGGAAAGATTGAGTTTTCTATTTTATGTTTACGAATTTTCAACTTCATGCGAGGTCATTTGATCCTCTGTATTACATTTGGAAGTTAGACCCAGGTAGCTGTTCTTTTGTACTTAGAAATTATTTTTCACTGCTGCAAACATGGCCTGAGTCTATGTTCGTGACATCGTAACTTTTCTCGTCTTTTGTCCAAAACAAGTGAATCTTTTGCAATATAAAATACAAGTTTTGATCTTTATTCATACCAAATTTCAGACCATTTCGATCTCGGTAACACATAGAATTATATTATTAAACTTTGACACAGGACATGTTTTATTTGTTGCTATGATTGAATGTTTTGATTTGATTTCATCGATTTCTGTTATCAGCTTTGATCGTTGAATTCATGCCGATTTGTTTTGCTTGGCTTCGTAACTCAATCTCTATGTCCGTATCAGTGTGCGTATCCGTGTCATCTTCTCGTGCATCTCTAGCCTCGAAAGGTGAGCAATCACTCACGATTAATGTTATTATATTTATTGAATTTGATTTCGATTGAAACGACAATTGAAATATGCTGCTGTTAGTTACTTATATTGCAATATCTATGCCATCATCTGTATCTGTTCACCTGTGACACCTGACATCATTATCTGTTATTTATATTGATATATATATGTCATCACCTGTATCTGTTCACCTATGACATCTGACACCCTTATCTGTTATTTATACTGATGATATATGCCTGTCACCGTTGTTATATTATTATCATATCTGTTATCACTCTGCAAGTTCCCTGTTAGAATAGAATCACTATGGGTTAAAATGATACATACCCGAACGGACTTTAGAATAGGAGAAAATCGTTATGGGTTGAAATGATAAACCCAAGCGATTTTCAAATTAAATTGAATTTGGGATTTCGGGTTGAAAAGATATATACCCGAATATATTTTAAATTGCGGATTGAAATGATAAATATCCGTATCACTTGACCATAGGATAGAAAATTATATACGGACACCGTTGGTCTATATATAAATGTTTTTGAAAACATTTCTACTGTTTTGAAAGAAATATATGGTTTTAATAAATAATGATTTTAAAGATTTATTAAAGTTGATTTAAAAAAAGTTGATTTGAATCTATATGAAATATGTTTAAGTATTTATGTAAAAATTATATTTTAAATATAGAATTTATAATGTTTCAGGTTGAAAGATAAATTTGAATTGATTTGGAATTCTTAATTATTTAAGAATTATACTTAAATAAGTTGATTTGAAATCTATTAAATTTGAATTTTAAGATATGTTTTATAACTTGAATTAATTAAGAAGTGGCTTAAATGAATATTTCAAACTTATATAAATTTAAATGGGATATTTTGTCTATATAAATTTGTAAATTGAAATTGTATTTTGATGTATTGAAATGGTTAAAGAAATATCTCAGAAACAAAATGTAATGAAATTATATTGGGACATAAAGTGAATTATCGAATTTAGTTTCGAAATGTCGAATATTTAAACTTTGAAATATATTGAAATTGAAATGGTTTATTTTATGGTTTAAATATGTATTTGAAATCGATAGATTGAAATGGTTATTTAGAAACTGAATCAAATTGAAATTGATGATTTGAGATTTGATTTAAATTAAAATTTTGGAATTCGAGTTAATTTGAATCGATTTGTGAAATTTGAGGAAACTACTTTATTTTATAAAGTAATTTTAAATTATATTTAAACTATTGATATTTTACTTTATAAATTATTTTAATATAAACTATTTTAATATAAATCATTTTTAATATAAATCATTTTTATTTATAAACTATTTTATTATATATATACTAATTTTAATATCTAAACTGTTTAAAAGAAAAGTGTTATGATTTCCAAAGTACTATGATTTCAAAGCTATGATTTCCAAAGTGTTTTGATTTTTAAAAGACTTATGATTTCGAAAGCGACATAACTTTGGAAAGTGATATGATTTTGGAAATGGATTTATTTGAAGTAAAAGTGATATCGTATTGATATGGTTTTGAAATGGCAATGATATGTCGGTTTTGAAATATAACTATTTTGAAATTTTATTAAATGACCATCGGTGTAATAATACGTAGTTATTAAAGAGACCGGGATCGGATATGGACATACTCTCTGTCGATACCGAAACCACTTTAATAACTAATATACACGGAGTGTTGATCCAGAATGAAGTAGATGGTTTGGTGAACGCGTTGACTGAAGAAAGAGAACGTTTTTGGATGACCCCTAACATGACTAAAACAGGAGCCGCGCCGGGCCATTGAGGATCGCCATCTCTAGCGGACACACTTCTTCGATACCATATCTATTACTTTTGTGATTCGATTTGGGTGCATCCCTCGATTTGGGAGTATTGTTTCGCGGTGTTGGGGTAGTAGCTGCTATGCCCAACATTAGTCCGGATCAGGCAACTACTAGTATCCTAGTTGGTATCGCCTCATGTACCTTGTCATACTGATTATCCTATTCGCGACCACTACGATTTTGGTTTGTACCTTTAGTATATGGATTGCCCTCTGGTGACTTCCGGTTTTGCGGAAACTACGGTCTTGTATATGCTCTTGGGAATAAAAATGTGTTAAGGGTGGAATGGGCCATGACTTAACGCTATTTTGATATCGTACTTTACTGATTAGACATTATCTACTTAGCGTATTCTACTATATATATAGATAGTTTAATGGATCCTTAGAGAATGGTTATCCCTAACATCCTTTGAGTCACTTGTATTTCAGTCGTTATTTCACTTGAGTTGGATTTATTGATATAAGAATGTTAATCCTGACTCGAGTGTTTTGTGTTTTCTTTACGCTCGGGTCAGACTGAGTGTACCAGTATTCGAGACTCACCTTTGGAGTTGGAGCTTCGCTTGGAGATCCAGCTATCTATCCAACTTTCAGATATTCAGTTGATTCCAGTGATGTATTCTGATATTGTATTTGACTATTGTATTCGAGACTTCTGTTGTATCTTATTTAACTCTGTTATTTATATAGTAGCTTCATGAACTACTATTCTTTCGTTTCCGCTGCATTATTGTTATCTTACTCTGTGTCTGTGATATGTGATTATTTTATTTACTGTATATGTTGAGTTTTGCCAATTTAAATTAACAACGCGGTATTTTGAGCAATTCAACACCGGCATGAGTGTCTACCTATACACTTATAATGGATGCGAATGGTCCAAAATATCGGGTCGTTACAGTTGGTATCAGAGCTTTGGTAGCTCTAGGCAAAACTCAACATATAGAGTAAAGGTATGTACAGAATCACTCTCATTCGAGTTTCAATCTTTTCCTTTTGATTCGATTCCTTTGAATTTTGGGACGTTCCCTGCGGTTCCAAATTTCATTCGTGTCCCTCACTATTCGTCTTCTTTCGATTCTGGAGTACCCCATAACTCCCCTTCGAATGACCCTTATAATGAATCGACCGTCTCGCCAAACTTAGAATGATTTGTAAAAGGGTGAAACTCATTTACAATTGGCATTGATTTACCGGAAGTTTTTGTATCCACGGTTTACGATGCTATCTATCTACTGCTATACCTAAATTTTATTTCTTGAGATCGAATGTAGATTTGCCTTGAAATTCTGCATCGATTCTATTCTTGAAGTCACGGTCGATCCGGTTAAGGTCGCCCGTAAATTGAATAAGCTTATCCGTCTCCCGATCCTATTAATATAATTATCTTATCTCCTGTTCCGAACTTATATTCGAATCAAATTCTCTTTTGATTTGATTTCCATTAAGTTAAAATCTCTATACTTGCTTTGAAATCCATTGTGTATCGGCAAGCGAGGAAGTGTCTTTGAAAATTTATATTAAAAATGTTTTACATATATTGTGTTGTTTGAGTTGTTGATGTTGATTTGGGTTTTCGATCGATTCGTCTGATCAACGTTGTCGATGGGATTTCCGAAACACCTGAACAGAGCAAACTGACGTAATAGTGTTTTCAAATTTAGTAAATAAAATAATATTGAATGATTTTATTATATATAAGTATAAATTTTTTTGAAATTAAAATGTTAACGAATCTGTTGTCCGAAATGTGAAAAATTTAAATTTCATTTATTGTTTTATAAAAATAATTGACTACTTCATAAAATAAATAAATAAATTTATAAAGCTTGTTTATATTTTGAGTTGGAATTCAAATGGACTTAAATTAGAATTTGAGAATTTAATTTCCAATGATTTCAAACTTGGCTTTAAAGTTTTGAAAGGTATATTGCTTAAAGTATTTGTGAATAGAAACCTTTTCAAATAAATTTTAGATGTTTAAATCAGTGCTCTTCCTTTTGTCGCTGGAAAATAATTTCGGTGATGACGGTCGCATCATCGACATTCATTTTCGAGTTTCGAAGTGTAGAGACTATTCTGTAGCTTTGCTACGGTTTGTTTTGAAAAATAAATTGATTTGAATTTCTAAACATTACTTGATTTACAATATATATTGAAGATTTAAATTTGATTTGATATATTATGAATATATATATATATATATTTATTTATTTTATCTCAAGTTGTTTGAAGCTAATCGGAAATTAATCCTTAAAAATTTGTTAAAGGATGATTTTACAATTTTAAATGAAGCCAAATTATTTTATATAAATACTTAGCTTGAAATAACTGGATTGTAAAATTTTATTTGGATAATACTCAATTGCATTATATATAACTTACCTAAATTTAAAAAAAAGGAGGTTAATTATGTAATTGAATATTATACATTAGAAAATGATATCAAAGAAAATCTTATAAATTGGTAGTTATAATAAATGTAAATATACTTAATATATATGTGATAGGGTATATTAAGTAGAATAAATTTAATAATAATTTGGAATAAAGAAGAATTAAATTTGTCAAAGATGGTTTGATTATAATAAATGACTTCAAATTTATGATCTTTGAAGTTGTTAATTTAAGAAAATTGGATACTATATAATATGAATTGTCTTTATAAATAAAATGTAAGTACGTATAATAAATGTTATTCACTTAAATTCTAATTATAAATGTTTATGAGATAAATAAAATAATAAGTTAAATAAATAATAGGTATAACTAATAGAAGAAAATTTTGTTTTGAAAGTTAATAAATTGAATTAAATCAACTTAAGAGAATATCTTGAATTAATTAAATTTAAATTGAATTTCATTTGAAAAGAATCTTTTGTACCTAACATTAATATATGTGAAATCAAATCAATTTTATGAAAATCTTGAATTTAAAAAATAAATTGTTGAATGTAAATTTATTTAAATTGAAATTTATATGGTTTAAATTAAATGTTTATTTTGTAATTCATGTCTACTTCTTCTGGTTGTTTTTATTCTCCTACATACTTCCTTTTCGAGGATGAAAAGTTTTGAGTGGGGGAGAATGTAACGACCCTGAAATTCGGACCCAATTTAAAATTTTAAAAATCGTTTATTAGTGTAGAAATTCGAATTTTCACAAACCAATTCCGATGCTATTCAAACTTCATATTTGGAATACGTCTAGTTAAACATAGCAACTGGTAAATTTTCGTCCGAAAATATGAAAGTTTATTTCGTACGTAAATTAACTTCAATTTAATCAGTTAAAAGCGATGAAAATAAAATGGTTCTGAAACCTAAATATTTTTACGTAGAAAAATTCTAAACCATCTTCTGAGCAAGTTTTCAGTTTGTCGTTTTTCCAAATTCGGACATCTTTGGCCCCGTCGATCTTATTTTTCAGCGTTTTTCTTGCATTTTCCGCTATTAGAAAATTCGAATTTTCATAATTCAATGGTACTACTGATATCTGTATACCGTTTTGATCGTAACGTCGTGCTGATCTCTACGGTATATTTATTTCTGTATTTTGAGGTCCGGTACGCGACGAAAACAATAAAACGGTGCGTCGTATCGGTACCCTAAATTATGACCGCTAGTCTTCCTTTTCCTTTTCAAATTTGAACGTGAATCTCAAGCAATAAATTAAATTGCTTTAATAGCTTCTCAATCAAGGTACAGCTGTTACAGTCCATCAGTCAAATTTATATTTACAGCGGTACGTTTCTTTTGACCCTCTCTCTTCTTGATTCATTATTATATAATCTGAAGCCATTCGTTTCACTGTATTCTTTTCTTCTCTCTGCAAATTTTCTTTCCACCATACCTTACATTCACTTGATAGCAAAATCCCCTTTCCCATGCACTTAATTCCATCACACGCTGGCCGAAGATTCCACCACAAAGCACGTTCCATCACCCAAAAATCTCCTCCAAGCGACCACCCAACGGCCTGCTGCCCACTCCCAATCCTCCTCCTCAGATCCGAGTTCCCTCTACCTCGTGTACAACCTCCACCCAACCCATGGCCAGCACGTCCTTCCCTCTTCTCTCCTCTCATTCGTTCCTCCCCTCTCCCATCGCTCAAGCACCACCATCTCCGCTTGAACACGACTCCGACCTGTCCGCCTCTTCCCTTCGTCGCCCTCCGCCTGGCCACAACATAGCCAACCGAGGCCGAGAGCAACTAGCATCTTCTGCCCATCGCCCATCCAGTTTTCTCCTCCAGCTCGCTCCCTCTGGAGCCTCCGCCCTCTTCTTTTGCTCACACGTGTACAGGTACATATTTTTGTGATGTGTATTCTTACAGTAATATATATATATGTTGTAAGTGTTATGTAATATGTTTAAGGGTATTAGTTTATGTGATATCCCGGAATTTTGGCAATATCAATTTAATAATCTTTATAAATAATTAAATTGATTTGTTGATTTATTTTATAAATTGACAAGTTTATTCATTTTAAAAGGTTAATAACATTTTAATTGGCAAGTTTATTTCTTTAAAAACTAATAACATTTTAATTTGGGAATATCTTTTCTAACAATTTTAAATTGGGAAGATTTATCTTTCTAAAACTTATATATAAATGTTTTATATTTATAATGTGTA
This sequence comes from Allium fistulosum, assembly GCA_030737815.1. NCBI lineage: Eukaryota > Viridiplantae > Streptophyta > Magnoliopsida > Asparagales > Amaryllidaceae > Allium > Allium fistulosum. The sequence continues at coordinate 247,749,482 of CM060906.1, read as the reverse complement.
TATATATAAAGATATATAATATAAATAGGGAGTCTTTTAAAACTATGTTTTCAAATTATAATATATATGTATATATATATATATATATATTGTGATTTGGAGTTATGTATTAAATTCAATATGATGATTATCAAAACTAATGTAAAAATATTTTCCATTTAGAATATATAAATTTGTATATATTGGAATGGAAAGAATAGTGGATTTGAATTTAATAAAGTATTTTCAAACTTTAATATTTATATAATTTGTAATTTGGAAATTTGTAATTTGACTTAATACTTTAGAAATGATATTTGAGATTTAAATAACAAGAATAATTTCTTATTTATTATAAACATATATTTTAAGTTTTATTTTGGTTAAGGTTTAAATTAAGAAGTTCAATTGTTTTTAAGATTCTTTCATTTTTAAAAATTCAAATATAAGTCAAAATAGGTTTGTGAAAATATACATAGAGTTAAACTCAATTTCTCAAGCATTTATAAATATGTTATAAATATTTGGTTAAAGCATAAGTTGTTTTAAATAATTGTTTCTCACATGTGTACATTTATTAAAATCTAAAAGCTTATTTATAAAAGATAAATACATTTTATATACATGTAAATATTTTATAAATACATAGGTATAGCTTAAGTAAATTAATTAAAATAAGAATGTACACTTGTAAGTTTTTAAAGGTAGTTTAAAGACATTTGTAATTTGTAAACATATGTGTAAGCTAAGTAAAGAAGACAAGTGGCTATATTTTAATTAAAGTTTTAAAATAAATAATATATGAAAGAAGATCTGATTTTACTTTTTAGCTAAAATTCATTTTTCTTCAGTTCTAAAACTATCTTCTTCTTTCTCAACTAAAACTAAATTCGAATCTAAAGATAAAGTAAAATCTGGAAATTTAAATTGGAAGCAAAGCAAAATCTGGAAATAAAAATCTGGAAACAAACAACTCTGTAAATCAAATGCAAGCTGGAAATCAAAGTAACCAAGGATCAAACAGCAAGGTTTAAAATTCAACAAGCAAAAAAGGAAATCAAGCTTAAATTCAAACATGCAAGCCTGGAAACAAATTGGTCATCTCTTCTCTGTTTTATAATTCCAGGTGAGTAAACTAAGATTTTAAAAACAGTTTTAGATTCTGGAATCCCCCTTTAATATATGAAACTCATGCTGTTGTCTGAATGCTTGGATTAAAATGGATGCATGTGTGCATATGAATATTGAATGCCTGTATATACATAGATATAGTCTCTGTTGATTTTATCAGAACTTGAATTCATTTAAAATCAAATTTCTCATTATTTGATCACTATTAGCCATTGGATTTTTATTTTGTTCTTATGATAAATACCATGATGCTTATGAATATTTAAATTAAATTTGATGCATGTTTGAATTGGGTATATAAAATGCCTGTATATAAATAAAATGTTACTGTGTTCATAAAACAGTTTCAGGTTGTATAATAAATTCAATATCTTGACTTTAAATTTGAATTAGACCTTGTATTATAAATAGAAGTTGTTTATAATTAAGTGATCTATCATCCAAAAATAGTTATAGGTTTTTAAAATGTATGTTTAGCTCAAAATTTAAAAATTTACAGTAAAATCTTAAGATGGGTCAAAAATTGATCAAATTAATTCTGAGTTTGAGTTACATAATTGAATTCGTAATGCTAAATCATGATTTTTAATGGTTAAATCAGAATTTTTAGATTAGTATTTAGTGTGCATTTTGGGATTTTCTGTTTTGGGCATTTTGGTCGATCCATGGCGAACGGCGACGATCTGGGCAACGTGGTTGAGTTCGAAGGTCGAGGGGATGTTGTAGATCATTAGAAAAATGATCGTGGATTTTATAATACATTGTGATGATCATTCGATGCCAGAATAGGGTTTAAGGCTCTAGTTTTTCGATGATGTTCAACTAAGTTTCGCGGCATCATAACGCCACCGGAGGCGATCGCGATTGTGGCACCAGGATCCAGAAGTCATGGCGTTGCTAGAGTGGGAATTGTGGGTTGTCTCAAAGCTTGGATTGCCGTGGGAAGGTTGGTTTCTGGTGATGGCGTTTTCGAACTGATGGGTTCAATATCGTATTCGATTCTCAGGCGAATCGAGGATGTTTGGGTGGTCGTTCGTGTTGACGAGGTAAAAGGCGACTTGGTGGAGGCCATCGTGGAGTTCATCGACGATCATCGTGGGTGTGCACGTTAACGTGCACGTTTGCGTATACCTGGAAGATATGGGTTTGGAGAGAAAGCCGGTCACGGGTTTTCTTCGGGGAATAGTCGAGTTTTACTCGAAGAGAAGTGAAGTGGGTTTATCTCGAGAGTTGCTTCGAGTTTTCTAAGCTTTTTCTCGGGTTTTGATGAAGAAAATTTTAAAAGGAAATGTTTTTTTAAGTTTTAAACAAAAGAAATTCTGTTTTGTAATATTTTCTGAGTTTAAAACAAATGTTTAAACAAGTTTATATATTTTATAATATTAAGTTTCAAAATAAAATAAGTAGATTTTGAAATAAATTCGTATTTAATTATATTTAATAACTTGGGAAAAGTTTTTAAAAGATTTAAAGGTTTAATTTAAAATGTGTTTAATGATTTATTGATTTCTAAATCTTATATTTTAATTTAAGTAAGGTTTAATGGTTAAGATTTAGTAATCAATTAAAATAAGAATTTTCTTAAGTATTTAGAATGTTGATTTAAATAAAGATAATTAAATTTGAAAAGAGAATTTAGATAATTAAATTATTTTAATTATAAAGTGGTATTGGTAAATAATTGATTTAATTAAGATAATAGTTTCTTAATTAAGAACCTTTAATATAGTAAGTTAAGAATCATTTAATTAAATTTAAATGATTAAGTTAAATTAATTAATTAATTAATTTGTGATTAATTAGAGATAATCATTTATAAATTAATTTAGTATAATTACTTGATAAAGTAACTAAGAAATAATTACTGGATGTAATTTAGTAAAGATAAAATATTTAATAAAGTAATTAGAGGATAATTATTTTATGAAAGTAATTAAATAAGAAGTGATTAAGAGTTAATTACTTAGTGTTATTAATTAAATAAATTATTTAATTAAGTTAATTAAAGGATTAAGATTAATTAATAAGGTAATTAATTATTTGTTAAGGTAATTAATTAAAGGTAATTAATTAAGGGAAGTAATTAAGGGAAGTTAATTACTGGATTAGATTAATCAAACATGATTAATAATTATGGTTTAATTAAGATTAATTATTTAATTAATTTAAATATAAATAAATAATTAAAGATTGTAATTAGGAATCATTAGTTTATAATTTATTTATGATGTAATTAAGAGTTAATTAATTAAGATTAATTAATCAAATGATAAGTGATTAATTGTAATTAATTAAGGATTAAAGTAATTAATTATAATTAATTAATTAATGAAGTAATTAAAGGTTAATTACTATATTTGGTTAAGGATAATTAATTTGTGAAATTAATTAAGATAATTACTTAAATGTAATTAAAGAATAATTAATCAAGGTGATTAATTAAAGTGGATAATTAGAGAAAGATTAATTAATTTATTTGTAATTAATTAATGATTATATAAGTAAGATTTATAATGAAGTAATTAATTTAATTTATTTTAAATTAATTAAGAGATGAAGTGATTAATTTAATTCACTTTAAATTAATTAAAGATAGAGATAGTTAATTTAAATCAATTTTAAATTAATTATGTTATGATTAAGTAAATCATTGCTTATATAAGAATGGATGACATTGATTTGTCTTGAATGGATGTAATCTCAGAAATGAGATAAGTAATGTTGTGTGGTATGAATGCTTGGTTGCATTATGATGGTAATATAGATTAACTATTGTGATGTTGATATGGATTACCTATTTGGTTATGAATCATCTGTTTAAATGATAATGTGATTATCAATTGTGACTTGTGAATTATCTATCTATATAGATAAGTTAAATTGTTTAAACCTTTAAACAACTTGGCCTTAAAAGATACGTTTTGGATTTCGATGAGACCGGGATCGGGTTTCCGTATACCGGTATTCCAGGTCTGGAGACCCGAATACCACATCGATCCAAATTAACGATAGGTCGTGAATCTCAAGTGAAGATGAAGATTCAGAGTGCAAGGGTTATTGTCGTTAACTCTCAGGGTGATTCCAAAACGAGTGTAACGAGATAATGCCTTCGGTTTCGTTCGAACCCGGAACGAACTTGTATGGATTGAATGCTTTCAGCACATCGTCAGGCGGACGATGAGCATTCTAAGTGATATGTTCTGATTAAAGGTAATCGTAACCTCAAGCCTCATCAACCGGGAATGGCTAAAACAGGGGAGGTGCAGCAAGGTTTCGTGGGTAGCACCCACTGAGAGCAAGATAGATCCCTGTCTAGAGGTCCCTTTTCTTTTATTCGGCTTAGTGTGTGGTTGGTCGCGCCAACTACGGGATTGTCTTGTTCGGAATTATCCAGTAAGGGATGGTTCCGGCTTTGTGTTGCAGGGGAGCGGGCGTACTCCTCGGTACGGTGATCTAGGCCACGTACTGTGACGGGCGGTACCCCAGTAGCCCTGCCATTGTATGGAATCCAAACTCCAATAAGTGCCGTACGTATTAGTTGTGCCCAACTATGTTGGAATGTGAGATGTAAGCATTTCAGCTATTTCTGTATTTTACTTGAAAACCCTAGACCCTATTATAATACAATCGGATTTCCTATCAAATGTTTTAGTTAGCGTAAGGTAAAAACTTACCCATGTTTATTTGTGGGGAGTCTTACGTGATACTTTTGTTTTCAAAGGTTTTCAAAGTTAAGCAATCTAACCGTTTACTCACACCAGACCCATGTCTGACCCAAGTGTTTATTTTCTGTTTTATTAAACTCTTGGGTACTCAATATTGTATTGAGTAGTCAAGGGATTCAGGATAATCTTGACGAATTCTGGAGGAGCTGTGGAGCAGGAGGCTTCAGCGAGTAGATATATAGAGTTTCCGCTGTGTTTGTATTAGTCTATATAGTACTGATGTACTTGTGTTGTATAATAGACAGAAGTTTATAACTGTCTATTCTGTGATGTATAAATTGTGTACTCTGATGTATATGATACTATGTAATATCTTATGTGATAATATATTTCTCGTTCCGCTGTGAGATTTCTAATGTGTTGTTGTTCTTTCTTCTCTTCTTTCTCTTTTCTCACCCCTTTCTTTCTTATTAATGATTCGTCATTCTGTAGAATGAGTGGCGGGTCGTTACAGTTTATATAAAATGTTGATTTTAATTATAATATATAAGATTTGCATATAATAGTATTTTACATAAGTTGTATACATATGGTTGTATATGTGTTTATATACGTATGGAAGTTATTATATATATTGAAATGTTTATATGCCTAGTGGTGAGTTATATAACCAACAGTAGTTTATGCTTTAGTAGGTAAGTATATTTTATACTATCTGTACAAAATTCTATAGTATATATTAATTTAATATGTTGGTTAGGTGAGTTTATATATTGGTTACAGTTATACAGATATGTTTACAATATTTATAATACAAAGGAAGTACATTCGTATGTCAGTTTATATAAAGTGTTTGTAAAGTAATTTATAAACTACATACGATACTAATATGCATGTTTCATTTTGTTGGATATATATATGTATGAAATGGTGAAGGATCTACTCAGTGTATTTATATTAAGTAGGTAAATTATTTTACTGTGAAGTTTAATGTATTTACACTTGTATATGTATACATATAAGTTATGTATATATATAGTATTCACGGTAAGTTGATTCTATTTTTAAAAAGGAGTCGAAGTTACCTAGTTTATGCCTGCCAAATTTCAGTAAAATCCGACATCGTTTGATTAGTGGTCGAGGATCTGAAAGTTAGACCCAAGCAGCTGTTCTTTTGTACTTGAAATTATTTTACACTGCTGCAAACACCACCCGAGTTCATGTTTGATGCATCGTATCTCTTCTGTCTTATGTCAGAATAGGTTGATTCTATTTTAAAAAAGGAGTCGAAGTTACCTAGTTTATGCCTGTCAAATTTCAGTAAAATCCGACATCGTTTGATTAGTGGTCGAGGATCTGAAAGTTAGACCCAGGCAGCTGTTCTTTTGTACTTAGAAATTGTTTTACACTGCTGCAAACACGACCTGAGTTCATGTTTGACGCATCGTATCTCTTCCGTCTTACGTCAGAATACAGTGATTCTTTTTTGTTGTTGGAAAGATTGAGTTTTCTATTTTATGTTTATGAATTTTCAGCTTCATGCGAAGTCATTTGATCCTCTGTATTACATTTGGAAGTTAGACCCAGGCAGTTGTTCTTTTGTACTTAGAAATTAATTTTCACTGCTGCAAACATGGCCTGAGTCTATGTTCGTGACATCGTAACTTTTCTCGTCTTTTGTCCAAAACAAGTGAATCTTTTGCAATATAAAATACAAGTTTTGATCTTTATTCTTACCAAATTTCAGACCATTTCGATCTCGGTAACACATAGAATTATATTATTAAACTTTGACACAGGACATATTTTATTTGTTGCTATGATTGAATGTTTTGATTTGATTTCATCGATTTCTGTTATCAGCTTTGATCGTTGAATTCGTGCCGATTTGTTTTGCTTGGCTTCATAACTCAATCTCTATGTCCGTATCAGTGTGCGTATCCGTGTCATCTTCTCGTGCATCTCTAGCCTCGAAAGGTGAGCAATCACTCACGATTAATGTTATTATATTTATTGAATTTGATTTCGATTGAAACGACAATTGAAATATGCTGCTGTTAGTTACTTATATTGCTATATCTATGCCATCATCTGTATCTGTTCACCTGTGACACCTGACATCATTATCTGTTATTTATATTGATATATATGTCATCACCTATATCTGTTCACCTATGACATCTGACACCCTTATCTGTTATTTATACTGATGATATATGCCTGTCACTGTTGTTATATTATTATCATATCTGTTATCACTCTGCAAGTTCCCTGTTAGAATAGAATCACTATGGGTTGAAATGATACATACCCGAACGGACTTTAGAATAGGAGAAAATCGTTATGGGTTGAAATGATAAACCCAAGCGATTTTCAAATTAAATTGAATTTGGGATTTCGGGTTGAAAAGATATATACCCGAATATATTTTAAATTGCGGATTGAAATGATAAATATCCGTATCACTTGACCATAGGATAGAAAATTATATACGGACACCGTTGGTCTATATATAAATGTTTTTGAAAACATTTCTACAGTTTTGAAAGAAATATATGGTTTTAATAAATAATGATTTTAAAGATTTATTAAAGTTGATTTAAAAAAAGTTGATTTGAATCTATATGAAATATGTTTAAGTATTTATGTAAAAATTATATTTTAAATATAGAATTTATAATGTTTCAGGTTGAAAGATAAATTTGAATTGATTTGGAATTCTTAATTATTTAAGAATTATACTTAAATAAGTTGATTTGAAATCTATTAAATTTGAATTTTAAGATATGTTTTATAACTTGAATTAATTAAGAAGTGGCTTAATTGAATATTTCAAACTTATATAAATTTAAATGGGATATTTTGTCTATATAAATTTGTAAATTGAAATTGTATTTTGATGTATTGAAATGGTTAAAGAAATATCTCAGAAACAAAATGTAATGAAATTATATTGGGACATAAAGTGAATTATCGAATTTAGTTTCGAAATGTCGAATATTTAAACTTTGAAATATATTGAAATTGAAATGGTTTATTTTATGGTTTAAATATGTATTTGAAATCGATAGATTGAAATGGTTATTTAGAAACTGAATCGAATTGAAATTGATGATTTGAGATTTGATTTAAATTAAAATTTTGGAATTCGAGTTAATTTGAATCGATTTGTGAAATTTGAGGAAACTACTTTATTTTATAAAGTAATTTTAAATTATATTTAAACTATTGATATTTTACTTTATAAATTATTTTAATATAAACTATTTTAATATAAATCATTTTTAATATAAATTATTTTTATTTATAAACTATTTTATTATATATATACTAATTTTAATATCTAAACTGTTTAAAAGAAAAGTGTTATGATTTCCAAAGTACTATGATTTCAAAGCTGTGATTTCCAAAGTGTTTTGATTTCTAAAAGACTTATGATTTCGAAAGCGACATAACTTTGGAAAGTGATATGATTTTGGAAATGGATTTATTTGAAGTAAAAGTGATATCGTATTGATATGGTTTTGAAATGGCAATGATATGTCGGTTTTGAAATATAACTATTTTGAAATTTTATTAAATGACCATCGGTGTAATAATACGTAGTTATTAAAGAGACCGGGATCGGATATGGACATACTCTTTGACGATACTGAAACCACTTTAATAACTAATATACGCGGAGTGTTGATCCAGAATGAAGTGGATGGTTTGGTGAACGCGTTGACTGAAGAAAGAGAACATTTTTGGATGACCCCTGACATGACTAAAACAGGAGCCGTGCCGGGCCATTGAGGATCGCCATCTCTAGCGGACACACTTCTTCGATACCATATCTATTACTTTTGTGATTCGATTTGGGTGCACCCCTCGATTTGGGAGTGTTGTTTCGCGGTGTTGGGGTAGTAGCTGCTATGCCCAACATCAGTCCGGATCAGGCAACTACTAGTATCCTAGTTGGTATCGCCTCATGTACCTTGTCATACTGATTATCCTATTCGCGACCACTATGATTTTGGTTTGTACCTTTAGTATATGGATTGCCTCTGGTGACTTCCGGTTTTGGGGAAACTACGGTCTTGTATATGCTCTTGGGAATAAAAATGTGTTAAGGGTGGAATGGGCCATGACTTAACGCTATTTTGATATCGTACTTTACTGATTAGACATTATCTACTTAGCGTATTCTACTATATATATATAGATAGTTTAATGGATCCTTAGAGGATGGTTATCCAAAACATCCTTTGAGTCACTTGTATTTCAGTCGTTATTTCACTTGAGTTGGATTTATTGATATAAGAATGTTAATCCTGACTCGAGTGTTTTGTGTTTTCTTTACGCTCGGGTCAGACTGAGTGTACCAGTATTCGAGACTCACCTTTGGAGTTGGAGCTTCGCTTGGAGATCCAGCTATCTATCCAGCTTTCAGATATTCAGTTGATTCCAGTGATGTATTCTGATATTGTATTTGACTATTGTATTCGAGACTTCTGTTGTATCTTGTTTAACTCTGTTATTTATATAGTAGCTTCATGAACTACTATTCTTTCGTTTCCGCTGCATTATTGTTATCTTACTCTGTGTTTGTGATATGTGATTATTTTATTTACTGTATATGTTGAGTTTTGCCAATTTAAATTAACAACGCGGTATTTTGAGAAATTCAACACCGGCATGAGTGTCTACCTATACACTTATAATGGATGCGAATGGTCCAAAATATCGGGTCGTTACAGTCCTACAGACTCCCCTCCTTAAAGAATTTCATCCCCAAAATTACGATAAGGCACACAACAAATCAACCAATAAGGTAAAACATATTATCCAACAAATTAGGATATGCGTATCTAATCCTGCTCTCAGTCTCTCAAGTACAGTCTCGCTCATCGTCGCTCTACTGGACCTTCACTAGTCTGACTGTCTTGTTCCTTATCTTTTTCTCATCTCTCGTAACTATACGAATTGGCTTTCTAACTATAGTCAAATCTGGTTCTAATACTAAGTCCTCTAACACTGTCAGTCCTATAGTAGTCTTCGGGTCTCCAACACACTTTTTAAGATGAGGAATATGGAAAACATCATTGACTCTTGCCAAACTCCATGGTAACTCTATTATGTATGCGAGTTTCCCGATCCTCTCAATAATGCGAAAAGGTCCAACGAATCTTAGTGCTAACTTCCCTGATCTTCCGAATCTAATCACACCCTTCATCGGTGAAACCTTAATAAACACATGGTCTCTAATAGAGAACTCCAAGTCTTTTTTCCTTCTATCTGCATAACTTTTCTGCCTAGACTAAGCCTCCTTCATTCTAGCTTGAGTCAACTCAATCTTATATGCGGCTTCTCTCACTAAATCCGGACCAAGAACCAACCTATCCCTGGTCTCCAACCAACAAATGGGAAATTTGCATGGCCTTCCATACAAAGCTTTAAACGGCGCCATCACAATATTAGTCCGATAACTATTATTATATGAGAACTCAACTAAATGCAGATGGTCTTCCCATGTTCCCCCAAAATCCAGTACACAAGCTCTTAACAAATCCTACAAGACTTCGTTAACTCTTTCGGTTTGCCCATCAGTCTGTGGATGGTAAGCGGTACTCATCTTGAGCTTGGTTCCTAAGGCTTCTTGTAGAATCTTCCAGAACTCACTAGTGAACAAGGAATCTCTATCACTAACAATATTACTAGGAATTCCGTGCAATCTAACCACATCCTTCATGAACAACTTCGCCAAAATAGGTGCCGTCCTAGTTGACTTAACTGGAATGAAATGAGCACTCTTGATCAATCTATCCACTATGACCCATATACTTCTGTTTCCTCTTCTAGATCTTGGCAACCCGTTAATAAAGTCCATGGAAATAGAATCCCATTTCCAAATTGGAATATCCAACGGCTGAAGCAATCCACTTGGCTTCTAGTGTTCAGCCTTTGCCTATTAGCAATTCAAGCACTGCTTTACCCATAAGCTAATATCTCGTTTCATACCTTTCCCGAAGCTCTTCATATCAGATACATCTTGGTTCCTCTTGGATGAAGAGTGTACTTCGAACGATGGCATTCCTCCAAAATTTCTTTCCTTATGCTTCCCATATTCGGAACACACAATCTTCCTTTCTTTCTCAACCATCCGTTCTAGTCAAGACGGAAATCCTTCAAGTCATCTCTCTCCGTTCCTTCCCTTAACTTCCTGATCTACTTAGCTAACACCGGATCCTTCTCCTGTTTAGAAGCATTCTTCTCAATTATCATCGGTTAAACTTCTAAACAAGACAACATAGCACTCTCTCCACTTGATCCACCCTTAAATCTACACTGCACCCTACAGGCTGACAATGCTTCCAAGTCCTCCCACTCAGCAACCATTTGCCAATGCTGCATTTTGATGTTTCCTGCTAAGTGCATCTGCCACCTTATTCCCTTTTTCGGGTGTACTCAATTACAAAATCATAGGCAGTAGTAAACTCCAACCATATTTCCTATCTCATGTCCAGCTCCTTTTGAGAGAACAAATACTTCAACGACTTATGATCCATGTAAAGCTCAAATCGCTCTCCCAACAGGTAATACCTCCACACCTTCAAAGAAAATATCATTGCAGCTAATTCCAAATCATGCGTTAGATATCTAACTTCATGCGGTCTGAGCTGTCTAGAAGCATAGGCAATCACTTTACCTCTCCGCATTAGCACAGCTCCCAATCCTATTCCTCATGCATTAGTATAAATAACTAAATATTGATTCCCCTCTGGAACCACCGACACTGGTGCATGGGTCAATAAGTGTTTCAACCTCTGGAATGCTTCTTCACACTTATCGGTCCATACCAACTTCACATCCTTTCACGTTAGCTTGGTTATCGGTGCAGCTATCCGCAAAAAATCCTTTACAAACCTTCGATAATATCTAGTTAATCCAAGAAAGCTCTTTATCTCGGGCATAGTCTCTGGTCTCTTCGAATTATTCACCACTGAAATCTTAGTCGGATCTATAAACAACCTTTTCTCTAAGACTACATGACCAAGGAACTTCACTTCCTTCTTCTAGAAATGGCACTTTGAAAACTCTCCTTCAGTTGATGCTCCCTCGGTGTCTCAAGCACAACTTTTTAATGAACTTCATGCTCCTTCTCATCCTTAAAGTATATCAGAATGTCGTCTATGAAGACCAACACGAACTTATCCAAGTGCTCTCAGAAAATGTAGTTCATTAAATCCATAAAGAATTCCGGCACATTAGTTAGTCCAAATGGCATAGCTAACCATTCATATGATCCATATCTCATCCTAAATGTCGTCAAGGGTATATTATCTTCTGCTACTCTGAGCTGATGGAATCCTGTTGCCAAATCCAACTGGGAAAATACCTTGGCTCTGCTTAACTAATCGAACAAATCGTCAATCCTCGGCAATGGATATCGATTCTTTATTATCCTTTCATTCAACTTACGATAATCGATACATAGCCTTAATGATCCATCCGGCATCTTAGCAAATACTGCTGCCGCTCCCCAAGGCGAGATACTCATTCTAATGAAACTCTTGCCTTCCAAATCCACTAACTGCACCTTCAACTCTTTCATCTCTATAAGTGTCATCCTACTTGGCGGCCTACTCACCGTTTCTGCTCCAGGCACCAAATCTATCTAAAACTCAATGGCTCATTCCGGCGACAATCCAACTACTGGCTCAAAGACATCAACGAAATCTCTAACCATGAAAATTCGACTCAGATCGTCTTCCAACTCCACAACACCCAAGCATGCATTCACTTCACAGCTAGGGTTTTCTATGATATAAACTATGCGATCACTACAATCAGGGTGTTTATGTGATATTTTCCTATCATGGAAAAATATCCTAGCATAATACCCACTTAACCAATCCATCCTAAGAATAATCCCAAACCCCACAAAGTCAAATACATGCAAACAACAAATAAATGTTTGACCTAGCAAATTAAATTCTAAATGGTCACACCTCATCCCAAGTGCGCATACCCCATATCGGATTTGGAACCCTTAAGGATGTAACTAAATATGAGGATTATAGGTTAAGCTTATCTACCAAACATCGAGATATAAAAGAATATGATGCACCAGTATCAAAAAGAACACTAACAGACATACCGTGAATCTATAGCGTGCCTCCCAGAACATCCTTTCCCTTCTCTGCATTATTGGCCTCGAAGCAGCGGGCTGTAATGCATACACTTGGCCCTTTCCATCCTTTACGGGCTCCTTGCATCGATTATTATAGTGGCCGATTTGATCACAATTAAAGCACTTGATGTTCTTCTTTCCAATATCCTCCTTTCCTTTTTCTTTTCTGGTACGACACTCATGATTATAGTGTCCTTTCTTGTCGCACTTATAGCAAACCACCTCAGACTTCCCCTTCTTAGCTGCTCCTCCCTTCTGAGCATTTTTCTTGTGGAAGAATTTTCTTTTTTGGTCTTGTCCAACCTGGACTTCCTTCTCCTTCTTCTTCTCCGGACAAGCTAGCATCTCTTAATGTCTTAACGCCATTACCACTACCATATCCCAGGGGTCTCTAATATGCGGTGAGGTAGCCCACACCAACACTGGCTTCAAACCTCTAATATACTTTTCATTCCTTTTCATCATCGTGTCAATAGTGGCATACCCATATCGGGTTAACTACTCGAACCTACCAGCATATTCTAGAACAGGCATCTCCCTTTGTTCTAGCTCAACAAACTTTTGAACCAAAACAGACTATGCTGTTACTGGCATGAACCCTTCTTGAAACCTCCTCTTAAACTCTGCCTACGTCATAGCCTCCTCAACCACACCAACTGTTATAGTATTCCACCAAAACAAGGCTGCCCCTTGTAGCTGTCCAGAAGCGAGTCTCATTTTCTGCTCATCATTGAGCCTCAAGTCTGCAAATTTTCTCTCACAGTGCAGTAACCAATTTTCCACCTCGATATCATCGTCAGTCCAAATAAATGGCTTCCTTCCAAGCTTAGTATAATCTCCACTCAACTTAGCATAATCGTTGACAACTGAAGCTTCCTGAACTCCTCCTCCAGTAGCATTCCATCCAACAACTCCAACTGCTATTCCAGCTTGCATCATGTTTATGAAAACCTAAAACATGGCTCCCATATCCACTTGTGGAACCCCTACACCAACATCCTTAGCCTGAGCCTGACCTTGAGTTCTTCTAGCATTTAGTGGGGCATTTCCATTTATTGCGATGCTGTCTCCTTCTAGAATAACTCTGCCTCTTCTTCCATTCATATCTGTATTCAAGCCTCGTGAGATACAGAAGAATAGCCTAAGAGAGATAGGAGAATAGAGATATAGCGTATAATTATATATAGCAAATACAAGTATGTTACTATAGTGTTATCCCATACCTGGATCTTAACTGTAATTCCTAAGGATTATATTTTCAAAAATCATTTTTAGTTAAAGTATTTCATAAACCTATGCTCTGATACCAAATTGTAACACCCCCAATCTAAAGGCCCAAATCTAAGCGCTAGAGATGCAGCAGTCATATATAGTATTAACTTCCGACGATAAAATACGGCTATGTTAATGGTATCTATAATATCAGAAGCACTTGAATATGAAACAAATCAAAGATTTAAAAACAATATTTTCCATTACATTTCAAAACATATGTTCCATATTCAGATTACACAATCCCAAAACGCTTCCCTGGCAATGATAAACTATACTTATTACAAAATATGCCAAGAGCGACATATAAAGATGCCCCCTTGGATGATCAGAGTAATATTTTCATAATAGACATAATACACACAACGTAATTAAAACAACTAAAATAAGAACTGTAACTCCTAAATAGTTATCCATTAGCCTCCTTCTCGCCTCCGGTGGCTTTATTCATCATCCTACTAAGAACCTGAAAGATCCTCCACCCTCAGCCAACTTAAACCAATTTTGAGTACCCAAGAGTTTAAGGGGAAAAACAGAAACTTTGAGTCAGACATAAAGCCTGGTGTGAATAATACTATACATCCCAGTTATTAATGTTAAGTTAGACCACACCACTTAGCAGAACGGGTTTTTCCTCACTAGCATCCTTTTAAAAACATATCTTTTGCAAATCTTTTCCTACAACCAAAATTGTTTAAATACTGTAAAGCATCATTTTGTAAACATACATATCAGGTAATAAAAGAACTATCTGTTCATACACTTTAGTTTTGTTTGGCTAATTATTAACCTTTTGCTGACTCGGGCCTAGTAGATAATATAAAAAAATAATCTAACATCCGTTAGATAGCACTCTTCTGGATGGTCTGTCCTTAACCATTTGTTAAATACTTCTCTTCTGGATGGTCTGTCCCTAACTTAACATCTCCAAGGGTCATTAGGCCCTAATTAGATTTACGGGCTCACCAATAACCTATATGTATACTAATATATATTTCCTACTGTAAGAATTCATATTTTTATTCTTACCTGTGACAAAGACAAAAATTAGCCAAGGCCAATAGCTAATGTATAGGGCGCGACCCTATACCAATCTCATCTCGTATTCTAATATCTGAATCATTTTACTTAGGGATCCAGTACCATAATTTTCCTTGAAAAACTTTTCAAAATGATTTAAAACCTTTAAATCAAACTCACATATGGAAAATATATATATTATATGCTTTACTCAAAATCACCTTGCCCTTTTATACACACACACACACACACACACACTTTATGCAAACCTTTGTTGATGAAAACATTTAAACCTTTGAAAGTACCCCTTTCAAATCCATTGAAAGTACCCCTTTCCAAACCACTGAAAGCATCTCTTTCGAAATCAAGTAAAAACCCTCATTTATCCAGGCCAAAAGGCCAAATCCTTCCTTTCGAAACCATTCTTAAAAACTTTTGAAACCCTTGAAAAACCTTTCTTTCGAAATCTATAAAGCATTAGACATCATACCTCAAAACACTTAAAAAAATTGACTTTAGAAACCCTTCAAAAAACTTTTCCTTTCAACCTTTTCGAAACCATCAGAAAACATTAACCTTCGACTCCTACGAAACCATTGGGGAACCAACCCTTTGAAACCTTTCCTTAAAACCTTTCGAAAGCAGCAAAACCTTATAAACTCAAACCTTTCGAAAACACTTGGGTTCAATTTAAGACTTGTGGAAAAACACCTTTCGAAACCATTAAATCAACTTCTTCGCAACCATTAGGTTATACTTCAATAGAACAAAAAGGGTCAATAAAATCATTTATAGTCGAAAGCCTACCTTTCGAAAGCATTCCTAAGTAAAGAAGTGATGGTGTCGAAGCCATCCCTTCGAAAGCATTGGAGAAGTGACTAATTTTAAAAGCTAAGTATAACTTTCGGAACCATTGATTTTGAAAGGTTGAAATGCGTCTGATAGGGGTTTCAACCCCTTCGAAAGCATTACTCAAAATAAAAGAGTGCAACCCATTCAAAACCTTTCCTTTAAAAATATTTGACCCAGTCGAAAACCAACTAAGTCGAAAGCTATACCTTTGAAAGCAAAGCAGGTGCTATTTAATTTTAAAACAGGGCGTACTCCAACCCCGTCAAAACCCAACATTTCGACTATGTACCCTCCACCTTTATACAATACGCTACGTATCAAGTAACTTGATACCATGCGCATTGGTTTCAAAATCTTGGTGGTGGAACGTCCTAGTCGGAACCCTTAGTACCGAAAGTAGCGGAACGTGCTAAAATCAGGTTATTTTTGTTTTTAACTTAAAAGAGAAAACTTTTCAACTAACCTACTATTGTTTGTTAATTCTTCATTGGTTTCTAAATATATTTTTCAAAAGTGCTACCAATATTTTCAAAAAAATAATAATTTTATTTTACAAAATGCCCCTTCTCCTTAAATAAATATATAAAACATTTCAGTCCCATAACTTAAATAATTTTATATATTCATCAAAACACTTAGGAAAATCAAATAAATATTTCAAAAATCTATTTTAATATGTTTTCTAACATATATAAATTTTAGACCCAAATAATTAATTATTTTTCCGTAAATAATTTAAAACCCCAA
This sequence comes from Allium fistulosum, assembly GCA_030737815.1. Classification (NCBI taxonomy): domain Eukaryota; kingdom Viridiplantae; phylum Streptophyta; class Magnoliopsida; order Asparagales; family Amaryllidaceae; genus Allium; species Allium fistulosum. Next base: position 247,732,643 of record CM060906.1, on the reverse strand, counting down.
ATAATCATTTTCTTCTCTAGAAAATTAATATAAAATCCACATCAATTCAGAAAATTATGAAAATTGAAACCCATCTCTAAAATATTATTTTAGATCTACATTTAAATTTGCAAGGAATTTGGATGTCATTTAATAAGGTTTTCATATCAAAACATATAAAAAAATCAATATGAACATGCATAATCATCAGAAACATATATGAACTTTTTAACCATTCAAAACATGGCATTATCATGCAAAAACACTTCAGATTATCCTTGAAACCAAAAACCATAAGGAATTGAGATATAGTAATTATTCACCTTAGCTTTGTGATTAAAGATGTGAGATTTCAATGAATTGGATGTTGATTAAGCTTCCCCTTTATCTTTCTTCTTCTTACTCTTGAAAATAGAGGCCGACTTCTCTTTTAGGTTTGATTTTTAGAAATGAAATGTAGTGATACTCACGGCTAAGTGTTTAGGGTATTAGAGAGCACTTTTTCGTATTTTACCCTTCCCTTATAACATTTATTTTCCTAATACATATTATTCTTTCTATGTCATTTTGATTTACATATTAACATGGCATGACTACCCTTAATTATAATCAAATATCAATCCATTAATCCTCTTACATTATTTAATTTAATTTAACTAATTAAATATCCTAAATAATGTTACTAAAAATATGGGGTGTTATAGATATTCATCGACTCCAAGAGTTGGTCGGATGTCCGACGACCAGACGGTCTTGGAACGATGATTCATCGACTCCAAGAAGAGTTCGGGGCTCGGCTCGCGATAACACAGTTTTATCGGTTCATGGAGAATAGAAGGTTGGATCTTTCTGCTTGATGATTCTTTGGATAAGCCTTCCTGATGCTATCGAAGCAATGCTAGTTCGTGGAAGGAGAGATCGATATAACCCATCGATATAGCGTTTAGTAAGCCCATGCTTCTTATTCATGGTTCAAAGGCATAGAAGTGTTTTCCTTTGTTGATTTGTCTATGGTGTCCTCTAATGTCCCATTAAGGTTCATTTGGAGAAGGAAAACATATAAAGATAGATCAGGAGGCATTGCTTTAGGTTGCTGCCTCATTTATCCGTAGTTAGCTGGCGAGAGTGTTATTTCACCGTCATTATTTCGTCAGTTTGCCTGGGCTTTTTTTGAATACCTTTTACTTTCTATTGCATATGCCATTAATTGATTATATCCCCTCCGAACGACCCAGACGGAGGTCTTGCTAGCCGGTTAGTGAGTCAGGGTCTAGGGCAAAGCATCCTGGTTTTGGGGTCAACGCCCCCAAAGTTCATAATCTATTTTACGACACTTCCTATAAGTTGGTTGTTCGTGAGCATGCTTGGATGCGGCTCTACCGGTTCAAGTTGGTTCAGAGCGAACTATTTTCGGTGAATACAATAATTCGACATGATTTGGCTTTATCGGTTCCATCAATTTGGTGAGCGCATTAACTCGCCAGATGAATTATTCTTCTCCACTTATTGATTACGGAGCCAATCTCGTTCTTTCGTCAAAAATACGTTCACTATAAAATTAGGTAGACTTCTCCTCATCTCTTATCTCCTTTGTAAACAAATTGATTCATCCCTAAAAGCTTTGGCTATGATAAAATTTAGGACTTCTCCTGCAAATTGAAGAGGGGCTGCTAAGACAAGTTATCGAGATTTGGGAAGTTGTGAATCTGCTTTACAACCAGACATTGTTCGAATGTTGATGATGCCCTATCAACGAATGAGCTAACGAAGTCGCAACTTGATGGATGTTAATGCATATGTGCTTTTCCTCCGACGTTCTTTGATGCTAAATTGAAGTTCGATATGTCGTGGATGATGGGGGTAGTTGGACAGTGTTCTGATTCTAGTTTCTCCTTTATATCAATCTGATTATTGGTGCAATTGCCAAAGTTAAAAAAAACAAACTTGCTGACATTGATGGGTAGATGTAGTCGAATACTGCAATTTGATTGCTCAACATGATGATGATAATAGTGGTTGATGATCGGAATTTGTGATGTTGAGATGATGTTTATGAGGGGGAGTCCTTAGCTTTTTTTCTTGTATATTGATGATGAAATGATGTTTATGAGGAGTCCTTTGTTTGACTGAACACAGAGAATTTTTGATATGAAACTTATCAATGGAACTCTTTTGTTGTAAATGATCATATGGATTCATTACATTCAATATGTCGAATCAACGTTATCATACTGATCAACTTTGGGTTGATGATTTTGTTGAACAAAAGATTTGCACTCTAATCATCTACAGGTAATCCAAAAATTGACAATTAAATAGATAGTTGAATAAATGGTGTAGCTTGGAACAGGTCTCCATTATGAGCTTTAATTTGGTAGGTGTCTGCTTCATTAACACCACGCGTTGTTTCTACAACCCTTCCAGATGCAGACCTTTTCTTGGGAGCTATAAGAACAACAAATCTCTAACTTTCTTCAAGCTAATTTTTGGAACTAACTTCTTAATCAAAGAAATCCAAAGTAGATAGCAAGACTTAAACCTGGATTTCAGTTTCTCGGTGAAAGCACCAAAATGTTAACCCAAAAAATTGATCAACACCCTGGATTGAGTGTGAAAGCATAAGCCCTCTTTATCAAGGCAAATAAAATAGAAAAAGCAATAGTAAATTGCTATAAAAGTAAAGGGACAAGAGACTTTTATAGTGGTTCAAGAGTTAATGAAGCCTACGTGTAGTGATGCAGCAGTGGAATAACAAAATGATGATTCTATGAAAGTAGCAATCGATGGAATGAAAAAATTTTGAATGGCCCAAATTCGTTGATCCGAAGATACCGAATTCTAGCTATCTTCGTCACGTTGATCGCGCACGATACCGTGAAAGAAGATCTGCAATTCTTCAGACGTTGATCAAGCGCACTTGATACCGTGAATTGGCTTCTATGATCGTTGATCCGAGCGCACTCGAATGCCGAAAGAGGAGATAGGAGATTACACTCAACTACCAATTTAATGAAAGCACAAAGCTAACAAACAAAAGTTTTTATTCAAAATCAACTAACTGTTACAAATGATACAACCCGCTTATTTATAGGCTTACAACTCACATGGTTCAACATTGACAACACTTAGGTCGTGAACGACCTACGACCTAAAATAATGCGACCTAAAACCCAGCGACTTACAACTCAACGACATAAGAACAACACACGACTTACAATATTTACATCTCAACATATTACAAATCATCACGACTTACGACCTAACATATGAGTGACCTAAAAATGTAAGGCAGCGACTTAACTTCTCAGTGCATAAGGTCGAGCGACCTAAGGTGGATGCGGCTTAACCTTCAGCGACTTAAGAAATCAGCTTCTGCGATTCTTCACGCGACCTAAATCACCCCACGACCTAACTTAGGTTGTAACTCTTTCACGCGACCTATCGTAGGTCATAGCTTGCCTGAAAAAGAAAGCGGCATGTGAAAGTTAGGTCGCTTGCGACCTAAACTTGACTTGTTTCCATTGCTATGTCGTAGCTCGCTTGAGCAACCTATCACGTTATCTCGCGCGAGTGTCTTCCTGCTTAGTTTATTAACTCGCCAGCGACCTTCGTTATGTCGCGAGTCTCCACTAGGTCGCATCCGACCTAAAACACGTTGCTTGTTAGCTCGCAAACAATCTTCGCTAGGTCGTAATTCCTTATCATGCGACTCGTTAGGTCGCTCTTGACTCGAGAACTTGTTAGGTCGCGAGCGACCTAACACTTCATCAATCTGGGTCTCATTCTGGGCTGCATCATCCTCCCCTGGTTGGGAAAAATTCGTCCTCGAATTTGCGCCTTCCTCTTCCACAACAAGCTCATCCCCATGATATGGTATAAGATGTTTAACATTAAACACGTCAGAAGTATACACATCCTCCGGCAGCTTCAACTTATAAGCGTTTTCATTGATCCGTTTCACAATCATTACAGGACCAATCTTTCGAGCTTTAAGTTTATTATATGCTCCTACTGGAAAACGATCCTTCGTTAGTACAGCATATACTAAATCCCCTTCCTTAAATTCAACGCTTCTTCGTTTCAAATCCGCAGATCGTTTATACTTTTCATTTGCTTTCTCTAATCGTTCCTGAACGATTTTATGACATTCTGCTAATCCATCAACAAAATCAACAGCCCGTTTAACGGTTCCCTTTGGTTGTGGTACTATCGTCAAATCCAACAGACCCTTTGGTAAGCTTGAATACACTATCTGAAATGGACTGAAACCCGTACTACGGTTTATAGCATTATTATGAGCAAACTCTGCTTGACATAACTTCATATCCCAACTCTTCATATTATCCTTCACAAGACACCGTAATAAATTTCCCAAAGATCTGTTAACAACTTCAGTCTGACCATCGGACTGCGGATGGTAAGCACTACTGAAATTTAGCTTTGTTCCCACCATCTTCCACAAACTCAGCCAAAAATGACTTAGAAATCTAGTATCCTGATCAGAAACAATGGATTCTGGTAAACCATGTAAGCGATACACTTCTTTAAAGAATAACTTGGCAACACGGACGGCATCAGCTGTCTTCTTACAAGCGATGAAATGTGCCATCTTCGAAAACCTGTCCACTACAACATATATCGAATCATTCCCCCTCTGAGTTCTCGGTAATCCCAAAACAAAATCCATACTGATATCAATCCATGGTCTAACCGGCACGGGTAATGGCATATACAATCCCGCATTCGTCGCTGTCCCTTTGGAAATTTGGCAAATATGACATCTCTCCACAAACCTTCCAACTTCCCGTTTCAACGAAGGGCAATAATAAGATTGAGAAATCAATTGCAAAGTACGATCTCGGCCCACATGACCTTCCTCATGCAACTCCTTTACAATCTTCATACGTAAGCTGCACTCTGGTATGAACAATCGATTTCCCTTAAAAAGAAAACAATCCACCAATACAAACTCATCCGTCTTTCCCTCCTTGACTTTATCTACACACTTCGCAAAGTAAGGATCATCAACAAAAATTTCTGGCAACACATCAAACCCCGTTACTTCAACCTTCATTGTAGTCAACAAATGATTCCTTCGACTCAATGCATCTGCCACTCTATTCGTAATTCCTGATTTATGCTTCACCACAAATGTAAATTGTTGTAAGTACTCAATCCACGAAGCATGCCTTGCCGCAATCTTGTCCTGTCCCAGCATATGCTTCAACGCCTCATGATCGGTATATAACACAAATTCTTTATGAAACAAATAATATCTCCAATGTTTGATAGCTTGTACGATAGCATAAAATTCCACATCATATGTATTATATCTCATCTTTTTTCCTGATAGCTTCTCACTGAAATATGCAATAGGACGACCTTTCTGACTCAACACCCCTCCAATTCCAACCTTCGATGCATCAGTGTGCAATTCAAACAACAACTGAAAATCTGGCAACACTAGAATTGGTGCTGTCGTCAAAAGCTCCTTGATCTGCTCAAAAGCAACCCATGCTTCCTCCGACCATAAAAATTGTTTCCCCTTCATACAATCAGTCACTGGTGCCATCACGCTACTGAAGTGTGGAATAAACCTTCGGTAGAATGATGCCAAACCATGAAAGCTTCTAACTTCTGTAATCGTCTTGGGTTGTGGCCAATTTCTGATTGCTTCAACTTTATTCTGATCCACCTGTATACCTCCTCCCGATATAACATACCCCAAAAATAAAACACTATGCGTCATGAACACGCATTTCTTCGTTGCAGCATAAAATTGTTCCTGTCGCAATAACATCAACACTTCTCTCAGATGTTGCAAGTGTTCTTCTGGATTCCCACTATATATCAATATATCATCAAAATACACCACTACAAACTTCCCGATAAATGGTCTAAAGATTTGGTTCATCACCCGCATAAAGGTACTCGGTGCATTCGAAAGACCAAACGGCCTAACCATCCATTCGTACAACCCCTCACGTGTCTTGAACGCTGTTTTCCATTCATCCCCTGGTCTGATTCGAATTTGATGATAACCGCTTTTCAAATCAATCTTCGAAAAGATAGTAGCTCCACTAAGCTGATCCAATAAGTCATCCAATCTAGGCATAGGAAATCTGTATCTCACAGTAATCTTGTTCAGTGCCCGACTATCAGTGCACATCCTCCATGTTCCATCCTTCTTCGGTACTAACAACGCTGGCACCACACAAGGACTTAAACTTTCCTGTACACGCCCATGTTCAAGCTATTCTTCCACTTGCCTTCTCAACTCATCATGTTCTTTTGGACTCATTCTGTAGTGTGGTCTATGAGGTAACACAACTCCTGGAACAAGATCAATTTGATGTTGAATGTCTCTCAACAGCGGTAACTCCGTTGGTAGCTCCTCAGGGAATACATCGTCAAATTCTCCCAGTACTGGCTTTACTTCTTCAGGGATCTAAACCACTTCATGACTCTCACGTCCAATCAACAAGAATACTTCAGGCTCCTCTTCTACCTCCTTCACAAACTCCTTCAAAGATAGCAAAGTTTTAAGCTCTTCAATCTCCTCCAACTTGCTTTCTTCTTGTTGTCGCTTCTTAGGAATTAAAGTGATTTTTGTACCCTCAAACATGAAACTATAACTGTTAGTCCGACCATCATGTTGCACAGCCCTATCATATTGCCACGGTCTTCCCAACAACAGATTGCATACATCCATGTCAACCACATCACACCAAATTTCGTATTTGTATTTCTTCCCAATTGAAAAATTCACACAAGCCCTTCGCCCAACCTTCACTTCCCCACCTTTCCTCAACCAGGCTAACTTGTAAGGTTTCAGATGCTTCTCTGTCTTCAATGATAACTTCTTCACAGCTTCTGTAGAGATAATATTATCACAGCTTCCTGTATCGATGACAAATTTGCAAACCCTTCCCAAGATAGTGCATGTTGACTGAAAGATGTTACTCCTCAACCAGCTAGTTTCCTCTTCCTGTTTTGGTGTTAAACACGACCTCTTCATCATCAATGAATACCCTTCATCTCTCGACACATTCTCTTCCTCCTCATCGTGTAGTGAATTAGAACAATCAACTTCTACCTCATCTTCCTCTGCCTCAGCAATCATCGTTCTCTTCTTCGGTTTTGGACATTCGCTGCTCTGTGACCCACTTTATGACAATTATAGCATTTGAAATTGGTGTTGACTTTTGGTTTAGCCACTTCAGGAACAACTGGCTTACTCGATGCTTTAGGAATATTAGAACTACTACCCGCTCCTTTGTTTGGCCCCGTAAAACTTGGAAACACACCTCCCCCACGTCTACCTTGTTTCTCCCAAGCCAATGCCTTTTGAAGTGCTTCTGCCACAGATCTAGGGTCGAACATGTTCACCATATCCTGGATCTGTGTTCTAAGTCCACCAACAAACCTAGCGGTCAGTTGTTCTTATGTCTCCATAATGTCATTTCGAGCAATCAACTGGTAGAACTCATCTGCATAATCAGTAACAGTCTTCGTCCCTTGCCTCAGATTCTGTAATCTCTGATACATTAATGATTGGTAATTGTAGGGTAAGAAAGTAGCCTTCATCAATTTCTTCATCTTTTCCCAAGCAACAATCCTTGACTTCCCCATCCGCTCTCTAGTAAGTTTGGTTTGCTGCCACCATGCCGTAGCTCTCCCCCTCAGCCTAGTAGCAACCAACTTCACTTTACGATCCTTCGGAACCTCCTTGAAGTCATATATTTTCTCAACATAAGCTAACCAATCAAGAAATTCCTCGGCTTGCATACCTCCCTTGAATTCCGGTATTTCAGTTTTCATCCCAGACTCCCACTTGTGATCATATTCCAAATGATTTCTCCCTTGACCTCGTCCTTGTCCATGAACACTACCCCATCAAACTCCTCTTCAAAATCTGATGTATATCAATGTCTATCCCGACCACCAACATCTCTACTACCATCATTTCTTCCACCAACATCCCTTCGATCTACATTCCTCCGATCACGATCATTCACATTCCTATCACGACTTCGATCATCATCATTTCTATAACGATCTCGACTCACACTTCTATGATCATTATCGACACTTCTCTCTCGATTGGAATGTGGTGAAACTCTACTTCCTCCATGGTTAGATTCAGGTGAAACCCTTCTCCGATTTTGATTCATCTCCAACATCATCTTCTTTAATCGACTAATCCCTTCATTAAGCTTCTCACTAAAGTTTTCGTTTATTCTTTGCTCCATCTCATCAGTTTCTTCTCTTCTATACAAAGCTTCAACATTCTGATGGCGATTAGCTCTTCTTGGCGGCATTGTTAAATGAAACAAACTTCAACTCTCGACTTGTACAAATCAAAATGATACCAAATGAGGCACGGCCTTTAACTTCAAATTTGAACTTCAACACTTTAACTCGGCTCGGATCTAACTTCAAACTCTCGGCTTTGAACAACAAAGTGATGCACGGCTTGAACTCTTGAATAAGAATTGGCTCCAAGGCTCGGCTTAGCTATGATTGGCTATGTCTAGCTCTGATACCAAAATGATGCAGCAGCGGAATAACAAAATGATGATTCTGTGAAAGTAGCAATCGATGGAATGAAAAAATACTGAATGGCCCAAATTCGTTGATCCGAAGATACCAAATTCTAGCTATCTTCGTCACGTTGATCGGGCACGATACCGTGAAAGAAGATCTGCAATTCTTCAGACGTTGATCAAGCGCACTTGATACCGTGAATTGGCTTCTACGATCGTTGATCCGAGCGCACTCGAATGCCGAAAGAGGAGATAGGAGATTACACTCAACTACCAATTTAATGAAAGCACAAAGCTAACAAACAAAAGTTTTTATTCAAAATCAACTGACTGTTACAAATGATACAACTCGCCTATTTATAGGCTTACAACTCACACGGTTCAACATTGACAACACTTAGGTCGTGAACGACCTACGACCTAAAATAATGCGACCTAAAACCCAGCAACTTACAACTCAACGACATAAGAACAACACACGACTTACAATATTTACATCTCAACATATTACAAATCATCATGACTTACGACCTAACATATGAGCGACCTAAAAATGTAAGGCAGTGACTTAACTTCTCAGCGCATAAGGTCGAGCGACCTAAGGTGGATGCGGCTTAACCTTCAGCGACTTAAGAAATCAGCTTCTGGGATTCTTCATGCGACCTAAATCTCCACGCGACCTAACTTAGGTAGTAACTCTTTCACGCGACCTATCGTAGGTTGTAGCTCGCCTGAAAAAGAAAGCGGCATGTGAGAGTTAGGTCGCTCACGACTTAAGCTTGACTTGTTTCCATTGCTATGTCGTAGCTCGCTTGAGCGACCTATCACGTTATCTCGCGCGAGTGTCTTCTTGCTTAGCCTGTTAACTCACCAGCGACCTTCGTTATGTCACGAGACTCCACTAGGTCGCATCCGACCTAAAACACGTTGCTTGTTAGCTCGTAAACAATCTTCGCTAGGTCGTAATTCCTTATCATGCGACTCATAAGGTCACTCTTGACTCGAGAACTTGTTAGGTCGCTCGCGACCTAACACTTCATCAATCTGGGTCTCATTCTGGGCTGCATCATGTAGTTAATATCTTTATTGATCAACTTCTATTACAAAGGAGTTTGGATTACAATATAATTCTTCTTTTCTAAGTTAGATCAAGCCACCATTGTTAGTGACAACTGGAAGGATCTTAGTTGCCCTTTAATGGCTGTTATAAGGAAGAAGAAGGGTGAAGAAATAATGACAAAGCTTAAGAAGAGATCAGAGCTGAACTTTTTTCGGTTGCAGATAGGTTGTTATTTATAGGAGTTAGAGAGCACTTGGGCTAGAGTCATTTCACTAGAAGCCCGTATCCATCATGTAGAAGCTGCTCAGGAAAATTGGGTATCATAAGGGCAAACTACTTAGGTCGGTACTGATCCAATTGGATCGGATTGGCACCGATCTGAATAGTTGTACAATTTTTGCACACTTTCTATTCAAATGGCTTCCTTGTTTGTGTGGAGACCTGTTTCTTCAACTCTCGAAAAACGACACTAATACATCCTCAGTATTCACGTGCCGCAAATCCAAGTACCGGAGAGGTGGATTCTCAAGGATAAGAAAGAAAATAAAGACAGAATGGAATCTCACATATATTATTTCAACATATAAATTTTTATAGTGGAAATTAAATATATTTATCAGAATTAAAGATGGATAGTTATATATATATATGTGTGTGTATCCTCACAAAGGTGGAGTACAATACTACTCAAGTGTAGTGGAAAAAATATTTAGAAAAATCTTCTGACTCCATGCTCCAAGCTCTACCAGATTTCTTCAAACTAACCCTAACTACAATGCTGCTCGGGAAAAATTAGGGCACTCAAAGTTTAAGGGAAAGGAAAATAAAGACCAGGTCAGTCAGGGACTGGTTTGAGAAACTCAAAATACGTGGTTTGAAAACAACAGATATCTCATAAAACCACACCCACGCATAAATATGGATAGGTTCTTACCCTATGATAACCAAAACATTTGATACTCAGAATCATTTGATATTATTTTTAATTACATTCCTTTGAAAAAATTTGCAAGTAGACTTATTAATCTTAGCCGAAATTGTTACCATTATTAAATTCTAGATATGTTAGGCTCTACAAACAAAACTCTTACAAGGTTCGTTCGGGGAATGGATTTCCATACAATGGCAGGAAAAGGACCACCTTCCATACAGTGCATCTCTAAAAGAATGTACCGAGGATACACAAACAATCCTTTGCATCTGGCAAGACCGGTCTATCCCTATTTGACACTCATACATGGTTTGGATACTAACCGAAAATGAAATCACCCTGGTCATAACCGACCTATCCGGGGCCCCATAGCATACACCACATACTTGACATATAGAGAGTAATCTAGAAAGGTGATGACCTTATCCTAATGGTTGCGAACCACATAGCCTTGCGGCATACCCTGTTTAAGCCATTAATGGGTGATGAGGCCTGAGGTATTGATTACCTTTCACATAGCACATTCCACTTTGAATGCCACATTGCCATCCCATAGTCACATAGCTGATTTCTACAAACATATAACTCCTAAGCTCGTACGTCTTAGGAAATGGTGTTAAGCTAAGAGAAGTTGCCTTCTCCAGCACCAAATAGATGATATATTCATAGAGATCAATATATGTAACTATAAATGCAAAGCCAGACATTCATTCATACAAGTTGTCCAAGAATATGACAAACCGAAGGCACTCTCCTACCACATCCTGTCGGGAGTTACCTCTAGGATTAGTAACGAGAAGTCCTTGCATCAAAGATTTTAAATGAGGATCTACCGCCACATAATATGATATGGGAAAATTCCCTCGAGGGTCAGTGACAAGCAGCCCTACATTCCATCTTCAAAATCAAATCCATGTCTCACTTCGAATACGTAAATTGGTTTGAAGTGGTCTTCGGATAGGAATTACTAAAATCTGGCCCCGGTTCTTCGAACCAATCATCGATAAAAGAGGTCAAGTAAATAGGTGAATGACATTTGATTAAATCATTCCTTTTATCAAAAATATCTTTTATAGATATATAAGTTTAAAACATTTCTTTCCGGTATATACGGAATCATTAAACCTCTCTTATCAAATCATTTGATTACTTTAAACCATTTTTAACTAAGAATAATTTGAAATCATTTCATTTTTCACTTTGGAAAATATTTCCAAATCATTTCTATTAAATCTTAACATAAATTTCTTAATTCAAAACTCAAAATTTTGATTTAGTTAAAACCATGTTATCTAGGATATTAATCCAAAACTAGTCAATATTACGTGAGCACAATCTATAGAAATCATCTAATTCTACTCAATATCAATTCCCATATTCAACAAGTACCATGGGCCGAATAACGGCTTAATCACCTTTTAAATTCCACGAATAGTACCAGTTCCCTCTTCGGGCTTTGACACCAAGTACAATAAGATTATCCCCATAAAATCCATGTTTTTTATATTTGGAAAATCATATCCTTTACACTTTGCGAAGTTTTGATCCAAGTAAATCAAATTTACTATCCTATCCATCGGGCCAGTCCAGATAGCAATGGAGAGCAAGAAACTGGTTTTCCAAACCCAAGTCTAGACACTACCTCTCTAACATCCATAAGGCGGTCAAGTAGTTTGATTGACCTAAATCATTTAACATTTAACCATTCCATAAATCATTAAAATCATCTTTAAAATACTTCATTAATCAATTGAAAACATTTACAAAATTTTTGGAAAAGAACGGTTGCGTTTAAAACTATATTTCAAAAGTTACATAAAAGTGCTATGGAAAGTGCTTTTTAAGCTATATTGATCAAAACGACTTTTTATTATTTGAAAATTCATTTTTATAACTCAAATCGCTTTAAAAACATTTTAAAATATTTTAGAATTTATTTCATATTAATAAAATATTTTTAAGGTATCATTTATAAAGAAATCCTTTTATGGATTCCGAATTACAAAACCGCGATGTTTTTCAAAAACGTATTTTACTCATATTTCAAAATCTACTTATCAAAATCTCAATTTTCTTTGTTTGAAAACCATGGATACAATAGTTTGGAAAATTCTTATCTCGAAGAATTTCGAGCTAAATTTCATTCTATATACTCGTTTGATTTTTGTGGCGCGAAATTCTGAACTACCGTTACGTGACGCGCCTATTTTTGACTAAATTTTTAATTACCTTTCAAACTTCATCAAAATACTTTCATATGTTTATAAACATTTTGAACTCATTTTAAAACTATTTTAAAGAGGTTTTTAACATTCCATATATACCAATTCATTAAATAGAGGAAAATGATTTCCTTTGTGCTTATCGACCTGTATTTCCGTGACTTGCATATATATATTCAATATTCATAATAAACAATCATCTTCAAAAATCATAATCAAATATATATAACATCCAATAGCATATAACACTGTAGTTTAGGAGATTCTCATCTTCATTTTTCCCTATGGGCTAGTCTAAAATAAGCTATAGCTCCGCTATGATCAAATCAAAGTTAATGAAATCGAGCTTGAGAACCTTAGGAGGGCTAGACTTACAAATGGCGGGGCTTACAGCCTTGGTGAATGGAGGAGATGGTCGTGGGTTTAGGAAGAGGAATAGAGGAGTTTTGGGCTTGTTTTGAAGTGGATCGACAACTTATATGTATTATACGATTTTAATATTATTTTGCCAAATATTTTGTCGTTATCTTGTTAAGCATAAGAGCTATGAAAAGAAGCTTAAAGTGGAGAAGAAGATAATAAGAATATGGTGAAAAAAGAATGAGAAAGTGGATGGGTATTTATAGGAGAAAATTTGGAAAAAATATCTAATGGTAGAATTACCATTTCGCCCTTGAGCCACACCCCTCCCAGCCACCCTCTACACGCACGGCAGCCCCTTTCCTAGGTGATGGTGATGTTGGGGTGATGGTGGTGATGATGGTTTTTTAAGGTGAGTTGATGTTTGCTTTTTGGTTGCTTAAGTATCGAGTCTTAGGAAATTATTTTAATATTTTATAATATGTATATATTTAAATATACATGTACACATATTTATGTTATGGTGTGCATGTGACATGTATATACATGTACATGTATATGCACAAGAAGATAATAAAATTTCAAATAGCTTCGAACAACTTTTGTTGGTTAACCGTTGAAAACCGGAAAACCGATTATCGGTCACATTTTCACTTATTAGTTTATATACATATACTTGTAAAATAAATTGAAATAAATTTCTAATCATTTTTAATTAATTAAAATGATCACATTAGAATCATAAAACCATGTAAATTAATATTGACAATTATTTACAGTAATTATTATTATACCGATAAAGCGATATTGATTTTTTTCTAATATTTTCAAATCAATTATGTGTCTTTATAAAATTATTATAAATGATTTATTAACACTTTATAACCATTTCGAATGAATTACTATCATATAAAATTAATTATTTGAATAATTATAATAATTATTAAATCATTAAATCTCAACTAAAGTTAAGAAATCAATTTTTATATTTTAAGGGCATTACTAAAAATGTCACAAATACATTTAAATTTAAAAAATAGAATAAATTACTTTATTTCATAATTTTGTTCAATTATAAAAATATGTGTTTGTATCCAGCTCTGTATGCGAAGTTTTCTAATTATAAAGTTGTTTATCGATAAAATGGTTTTCGGTCATTTTCTTAATTTAGATTTCGAGGAAAATAGTTTTTGTAAATATTTATTCAAAATAGGATTAATATTATTTATTATTACTTAAGACAATATTATTTGTATTATCAACCTTTAATTCGAATAATTTTAAAAATAAATATAATTTATCAAAGTGATAAATTTGCGGGTCGTTGTAGCTTGATTATGATGCTCTCCACGTAGTTTCGTAGTTTGTTGACATGTTCTGATGGTGATTCACCTATGGATTTGACTGACCTATAGTCTAAATCAGATAAGTCTTTACTTCTTGAACCTGATGCTCGGAATGTTACCAAACTTGGTAGATAAGCTCAATGGAGACACAGGAGTGTAAGACAAGTGGAATGGAGATCCAATAAAGCAATATTTTGGATTGGTATCGGTTCAATTGGATCAGATCAGTACCAATCCAAAATGTTAGCATAAAAATGGTCCAAACTTCTTAGGGTCCTTTGCCTTGTACTTTTAGGCCTTTCGATCAAGTTTTCAAGTCGTTTTGGTTTAATTTGAATGTTTTAACTCCTTTTGAATTCTGTTGGGTTAAAAATACGGTTAACAGTTAGTATGGATATATATTCACATTCGATTGCCCTTAACCAGTCGTATTCTCCATGTTATTAGATAACATTACTTGTAATGTTTTTTAATAATATGGGTATAGTGGTGGGGTCGTTACTGCTTGGTATTAGAGCTGGATTCAGAACATAATAGAATATAATTTGTATAGAGTCGGGATCTAAACCTAGATAGACAAAGAGTCCCATCCCTTGGGCGTGTAGTAATTTATAATTTATTTAACTATTTAGGCATAGGAATATAAATGATTATTGGGAATAATCATTGGGATGTATTTGAAATTTTTTTGATAATACTATATAAATTATTGTTATGAAAGTTTACTAAATATTAGAACTCACTTTTGTTAAAAGTGAGATTTGATGAATAAATATAGATTAGACCTCGGATGGCTTAGGATTATATTATAATGTCCTGATTCAGATATTAATCAGAGTTGCACAACGGGAACAGATGGACTGCTTTTCCATTGAACGTATGTATTAGTTATTCTTTTAAATATATATGTTTGATTGATTGATAATTGGATGTTTTGAAATTAGAAGTAATTGTTTAAAGTTAATATCGAGTAAGAATCATTATTAAGAATTAAAACTTGCTCAATAATAATAATAATAACTTGCAGTGTTTGCAATGAAGTAGTTAACGCAAGAAATATTAATAATTTGAATTAGTATACAATGAAGTTTTAATTCATATATATATATATATATATTGAGTATTAAGATGAATTTAAATTTCGATGTTTACTTGAAATAATTATGGGATTATGAGTGTGTTAGGAAATTATTATCTTGGAATTAATCTTATACGTAAATATTTGAACTAATTGAAAGAAATTTTATTGAAAGTAAGCATCTATTTGAATGAAAATCTTTTTGATTAAAGATATGCATATGGGTAAAATTTTGATTATGTTTATTATAGATCAAGAAATATTTTGAAAAGACATAAATTATTAAAAGATATATGTATATCATAAGGAAATATATTTTATGTTAAATTGCATGTTGAGTGCTTCAAGAATTCTGATCGATGCACCCAATCAACCTTACTGATAAGAATTTCCTAAACACTAGGACAAAACAGTTGGGGACAATAATTTGATTTATAATATATAAAATTTGAAGCGAGTTATGTATTTTTCTAAAAACGAGATGATTATTTTGGAAAATGTACATATATCTATATGTGATAAATTTGATAAATGTCTATTTTAAGAAGTGGTAGGGACTATATATTTTATTCTAAAGTAAAGTCTTATATGAAATTTTGATAATAAAATGAAAGTGATTTGATATGAGTTTAAGTATTGTTCGAGTATATATTTTTGGAAAAAGTTTTGATAAATATTTTGAGAAGAAAAATTATATTTAATACGAAACGAGTTTCTAATGTATTATAAAAGTGGATGGTAAAAATAATAAAAATACTTATAGGTATTGATTTTATTTTAGATGGCAAATGCATCCATCGAACCTTAGCAACAATCGAGGTCAGTAGTGAGGTTGTGTTGATCACACAGTCAACATTGCAGCCAACTAACAAAGCAATTTGCCATAGTTAGATGGCAAGGCAATGTCATTATATTATTTGGTATTTATGAAATTGTATTACACCCTTCCCCAAAGCAACTGAAGCGGTCGCTTAGGGCATCAGAATTTCTAGGGCACCATACCAAATCAAAATCGCGTTTGATTATAAAAAAAACTAAATCGGTGATTTCTCGAAGCGACGCGATACTACTCTCCTTGCTCCAGTCGGCAGCCTCTCGAAGCGAAGCGATGCGATTTCTCGAAGCGACGGTTGTAGCTGCCGCGGCGCCGCCTGTCGCCTCCGCCTGTCAACTGTCAAGTGCCACTGGCCACTGCCAACAACTGATTTTCAAAGGTGATTTAGAAATTTGATATTGCTCTTAGTTTTTCAAAGCTGATATTGTAAACCCAACAACTGATTTTCTGATGTTCCAACTACAACTAGAAATTGAAAGTATTTATTTAACAAAGTGCTCAAACCAATACCAATTATACAATGACCTGGAAAATTTGTAGTTCCTTAAGCTGTCTATATCTTGAATTTGATGATTCGGAGAGGTAAGGGAAAACTGTTGATTCCCAGAATGAAGATGGTGATAGGAAATTAGGAATCCATGTACGAATATCACATTTTCATTTTTGGTTGAATTTTCCCTGTAATATTTTAATTGCTCATTCAGAAGTTAGTGAAAATTCAGAGAAAATGGTTAGCTCGTGTGGTTGATGAACGTTTTCCCATGATAGTTTATACACAATTGTTACTTAAAAATGTACCAAACATTAACAACAAGCTAATCAAACAGTGATTTTGATTATAGTTTATACACAATTGTTGCTTAAAAATGTACCAAACATTAACAACAACTACCAGACTCTTTTGGGCACTTTTTTTATTTTGGTTGAGTTGACAACTTTCATAGTAATAAATTTTTTTTAAGAAATATGATGACAGATTTGGCTGAAGAAACAAACTAATTTATTTCTTCCTACTGCTTTATGGATTGAAATTGCGAATAGTATTCTCTGTTATGTTTGTTTCTCCATAATTCCTTATGATATGAAATTGTTACTTTTTTAATACTGCTTCAAAATCGATGGAGTTCCTTATGACTTGATTTACTGTTACGAATGAAGTTATTTTTTTCCTTCTTTCGTTATTTATAAACAATATAAATTATCTCAATGATTTAATTAACAAATATAATATTAGTTTTGTATAGGGGCCTTATTTTCATAATTCGCTTTAGGTACCAAAACCGCTAGGACCAGCCTTGATTGTATATGTTTGTTTATTTGAAATACACATAAGTAATTTGTGTATTTTTTTTTGGTTGGTTATGTATAACCTTTGATAATCTAAATAAAGATTAAAATATGTGCTTATGAGTTCTAAATCAAAAAGGAAATTTTGAAATAAAACCATAATGTTGTTGTAACAAATTAGTTATTGTAAGTTTGGGTAATTTGATCTTAAATAAGAAGTATTTCAAGGAAATGTTACTGTACAAAATTATATACAATTTAGATCAAGAAGTTGACATTTTATACTTCTTGAATTTGAAAAGTGGAAATTCAAATTAGAAATAGTTAAGTGTTAAATAATAATAAGTTGTCACAATTTCTCAATTAAATAGAAAAGCAAATCCCTCAAACAATTTTGTGTTAAAACTTTTTAGATTATAAAAAGGTAATAACCTTTTCTAGAAATCTCTTTGAGTAATTTACATTTTGTGTGTAAATTGAAGTATTAAAGAGAGTAAAATACCTTGAACAACTTAGAGTGTTTATATTTTAAAATTTGTAAAATGTATTTGTGTTATAAAGAGTGTAAATTAGTTGTGTAAATAAATTTAAATTTTAAATATGAGAAAATATATAAAGCAAGAGTTAACTTTATGATTAACTTTTTAGTTGAAGGGTGACTTATAATTGTAGTTTTAACTTTTCAAAGAAAGATTAATCTTATGGGTAAACTAAACTTTTACTCAATATATATATATATATATATATATATATATATATATATATATTTTTGAAAACCCAGGAGAACCGGGAGGACCGGTAAACTCCTGAGGAGGGTATAGTAAAGTCGTCCGCTGATTCAAGCCCCCATACCCCCGGGTAAATTTATATAGGATAGGACAGTGCATGGTAGGAATCGAACCTAGGTCTTTTTACCAGAACCCAAGCCTCTTTTCCACTACGCCGCACCCGCGAACTTTACTCAATATATATATATATATATATATATATATATATATATATATATTTCAAAATAAGAAGTCTTATAGGAAAGAATAATTATAGTATCACTGTTTTGAACCATGTTCAAAAGTTGAAAAGATAACTTGGTAAGTAATTGAGATGAAAATTCATATGTATATAAATTTAGTTTAGAAATAAATTATTTGAAAATTTAGAATATGTATAAGTACTCACCAAAGAAAAATTATTGCTAATGATTAGATTATTGTGTATATCATATTATTGTTTAAATGAAGATTTAAAATTATAATTTTAATGAAATGTAAAGTGATATAAAACTTATATATATGAATTTTAGTTTAAGAGAAATTTGAAATGAATTATTAAGGTTGATATTTGAGTTTTATGAATAAAAAGTATCTTCCCAAATTATGCCTTTATATGTAATAATGGTGGAATATAAAAGTCCTTTTATAAAAACGAAGAAGGGGAACTTATGGCATAAATGCATTAAGAGAAATAACCAGTTAAAATGTAACAAAATATATTTTATTCTTTCCATATAAAAGGAAAAATTTTGAAAAATGTATTTAAGGACGATGTTTGTTAGAACAAAATATTCTAAGTCAAAGAAAAGAAAATTCTTTTGTTCGTATATACAACTTCTTTTTAGAAGTTAGTTTTTCCAATTCTTGAATTTTTAAATTGTGAAATTGTTAACGCTAAAAGTTGAACGCTAACACCTGGTGTGTGTAATAACAGTGTGAAAGCACCACCCGTTGGTACGGGAACAGAATACAAGCTGAAAATAGCAGAAAACGGTAAAAGACAGCGGATTTATAGTGGTTCGGCCCGTAATTGAGCATACGTCCACTTTATACTCTTTTATTGCCGATTTTGGTTACAAAATGATACAATGCTCTTCAAAATACAATACATTTCGATTCCTAAACACTTTAGACTATTAGCTCAAGCTTCGATGTTGAAGATCTCCTCGAATTCATGTTCAATGCGGTAGATTTCTCTCAAAGCTTGTTGTAATGTCTTGAGTGATTAGAGTTCTTCAAATGTTGGATGAGTTGAGAATTCGGCATGGTAATGACGCTTCAGAAAATGATTGGCCAAAAGTCCTCTCACCGTTGGAGTTAGGGGGTATTTATAGGAATGGTTCAGGGTGAAATTTATCTCCCAAGTCTTAGGTCGTGTACGACCTAAGCTAAGTCGTAGGTCGTGAGCGACCTAAGAAAGATTGTGGTAGGTCGTGAACGACCTAAGGAAAAGGCACATAAGGAGTTGTCTGAACTCGTTTAAACTGGGCAAGTTTTAGGTCGTGAGTGACCTAAGGCAGGTCGTAGGTCGTGAGCGACCTAAGGAGTAGTTGCTGAAGCCTTTAGGTCGTTGGACTACTTTATGAAGTTAAGTCGCTGAGAAGTTAGGTCGCTAGGTCGCAGCTTTTTATAGATCGCAGATACCTTTCAGTAGTTAAGTCGCGAAGTCCCTTTAGTAGTTAGGTCGTGAAGTCTGCTAGGTCGCTAACTTTTAGGTCGTTAGAACTCTTAGGTCGCAAAGTTCTTAAGTCGTGAAGTTCCTCCAGTAGTTAGGCCGTAGACAATCTTTTAGGCCGTTTTCTCGTGAAGTTTTTAGGTCGCGAAGCTTCCTGCCTCGTTGGGTCGTGAAGCTTTAAGTCGTTGAGTCCTTTTAGGCATGTTAGGTCGCGAGGTCCTTTAGGTCGTAAAGTTTCTTAAGTCGTTAAATCACTAACTTCCTTAGGTCGCAGAGTCTTTAGGTCTCAGAGTTTTAGGTCGGCACTAAAATATGAGTTAACATTTGCCCCTCGAAGTGCAGGCCTATGTCATAGGTCTTGTGCTTCGACTTAACTTCGCTAGGTCGTGAACGACCTAAAACTCGTGCTAACTCGCACGCCTACTCGCCTTCCTCTCTCAGCCTCATATAAATTAGTTAGGTCGCTCCTTCCTCCCCACATTACTGTTCCGAACTTCCACTGCCATTGACGAACTTTCAAATTTTCGAAGGCGAACTCAATCTAGTTAATCGTCGATCCATCTCTACCAGCATACTACGTAAGTGGATCCAATCTCTACTCCACCATAATCGCCGTTCGATCGTGAATCCTTGTTTTCCGACCCAAGTCCAATTTCACGTGCCATGTTTCATTTTGAATGATTATTTCGATCAACTTTTGATCGTCGTTTGATACATTGTTGTGATTCATGAATGCACGGAAATTTTTATAATGGATCGGAGAGGTTTGGAGTCGATTTTTTAGGCGATTTGATGGTATGTTGAGATGAACGAAACTCGCGTAGAGGATGATAGATTTCCTTTGTAATGGCGTTGTTGGGTTATCGGGTTTAGTAAGTGACTGCGTGGGGAGGAAGTCAGCGATCTATCCAATCTGGGCGATCTAAAAGTTAGGTCGTGAGAAACCTGACCGGTCTAAGGATTCCTGCGACCTAAGTAGTTTCTGACCTATGCTAGGTCGTGAACGACCTAGGACTTTGGGAAACTTGCCTTGCCTTTGAATCTTGCGCTGTGTGACCTAAAGATGCCTCGACCTATGATGGGTCGCTGAACGACCTAGGACTTGAATCAACTCTCCACTGCCCTGAACGTTCTACTTTGCACAGCACAACCTAAAAATGCCTCGACCTATGTTAGGTCGCTGAACGACCTAAGACTTGCGAAGTTTGGCCAGAAGTTGACTGAGCTTTGAATTTGAACTGTGTTGCATTTCTTTTCAGATTGTTTTGACTTTAATGCTAATAACCTGTTTACAAACAATACTTGCAGAAAAACAGGACAAATATACTACCATTGACTGCCCACGTCGCATGACAGATTAGTTGACAAAGAACAATTAACTTACATGAATTTTGTGAATGAAATGTTGCGAACCAAACAATTCAAGCGAAGTATCAAAGCAAAACCAAAATAATCGATTAAAGCTAATTTGTTTTCCTTAACACTGCACTTTAGTTTTAAATTAACAAGTCCTGAAATTTTGTAATCGACTAATTTGTCAACTGTCAACTAGTTCAATTTCAGTTATGTTTGCTTTCTACTCTTATTAGTTCTGCACAACACTCCACACTTTTTAAGAAACGTGCACCTTCAAATTTGAATGTCCAACTCCTTGTGTAGAATGGCATCTCAACATGAAGATATAGAACCGGCTGGAGAAGTTTTTCCGATTGCTAACCCATTGATCGATCCTCCAGAAAGAACTCCGACCACACTGAGCCACAAAGTTTTCAGACAACTGTGTATTCAGTTTGGTATTGCCGAATCAGATGCTATATTTCCTGGAGCAAAAGACACCGCTGACAGGCTGCCTCTCGGTTTTGTCGCAGTGAATCGTCAGATGTGCTTAAGTTGGGCTATTCCCCCTTTCAATGAATTTCTCCGAGAACTTTTTCTTCGATTAGCTATTTCACCTTTCCAGCTACATCCCAATGGTTTTGCCGTCTTGATGGGATTGTGTGTTTTGTTTAGGAGGGCACTCAACCGTCTTCCAAGCTTTGACAAAATTTGCTATCTATGCACCTTTTCAAAGAACAAAGATCACCCTTCAATCGTGCTCGTAAGAGGCGCCAGAAATCGGAAATTGATTTTGGATTTGCCCGATAGTGCTCACGGGTTTCTATGTCAATTCTTCTTTGTCCGGTGTCCACCAAGATTCTACACCGTTTGGAGAGTCGGGAGTAAGATTTCCTTTCTCTATTCATCTCATGAGCTTTTCGAAACCCAAATTTATCAAATGCTTATCCTCATCTTTTTCTTTTTTCAGCACTTCCTCCCCCGCTTAGAAATCCCAGCCTCAAGTAGATTTTTGAAACTTTAAATGTTGTGGCTATGGAAGAGAGGAGCGCCAAATTCTTGTTAAAAGATGAACTTTTGCACCAGTTCGAACTTCTACATTCTTCTCGTTCCATCCAGCCTCATGAAGTTCCTAATTCTCCGGCAAAGACGTCAGATGCCCCAGCCCTTACCGAAGAACCTTTACTGAAAGAACCCACCAGTGAGACTTCACTGGTGAAGTGTTCCGCTTCTATTAATGTTGCGGAGTCATCCAGCTAGTTAACACTTTCTCCAGTTATTGAAGAGGAGGAGAATCCTCACATTTCTGAGAAGACGGCTGACGTGGAAGTCGAAAAAGAGAGTTCTATTGGGCATCATGGCGATGATACTTTTGATAATTTGAGCGATATAATGATAACTTCTCAGGAACTATTTAAAGATGATATTTCAAAAGGGATCTCTCCTGTTGTTGAAGCGACTTCTTCTTTTAAACAAGCTTCGACACCTTCTACACCAGTCGTCTCCGTTCCCACATTAAAGCGCGGTTTGTAGTTTGACGCGCGTAGTTTGCACGCCGCACACACTTAGGATTTTTCGGCACTTCTACGCACTTATTCTCTTTTTCTGGAGATTTTTAAACTTCATTTCTTTTTCATTTTCAGATTCTCCGATGGGGCGTTCTGGCTCATATTACGACAAATTTCAGCGCTATGGGGGCCGCGGAGCTTATGACTTTAGGCGATATCTCAACGCCCCGTGAGAGACGGATGAAGAAAGAGCTATTAGGAAGGCTCAAGAGAAGCGAGACTATGAACAAGAGAAGCGGTATTATGAGCATCAGTACGGGAGGAGAGATGAGCGATACGACTCTTCCTATAGAGGCGATAGTTCTCATAAGCGAAAGTCTTATGACGATAAAGGGAAGACTCATATTGTTGACGATCCAAGCAAGCGGGTCAAGCCTAGTGATGCGTCTGCAACTTCTTAGAAGACCCCTGCTTCAATTCCTCTTGATATCCCTACTGACTCTCCTGCTCTTGAGAAGTCTGATATCCAAACAATCATTAACAGACCCCAGTATCAAGTTGGACAGGGTCCGCCCATTCTTCAAAGTCGGTTCCCGCAATGGTGCTTAAAGGGGGTACGCTTTGACCTTGACTTGGTCCCGATCGATAAATCGGATATGCTGCGCAGCCTTGATGCTGTCAAACTTAATATCGAAAGGGTGTATGGATGGCAAAAGCTTGTTGACGAGCTGCAAAGGGTCAACCGTGCGAATCTTGAAGCCCTGCTAACCATGGAGAATGATAAATCTGAGTGGGATAAAATTTGCAAGCAGCACCACGCTGAAATGAAGAGCATCTCCGATGGTTATGAGAAGCTTGAAGCTGAAGTTGAAAAACTAAAGAACGCGCTTGCCACTTCCTCCACTTCTTACTCGCAAAAGGAGGAAATGCTCCATAAGCAAGTCCGAGACGCTCACGCAGCTCAGCAAGATGCTGAAGCCAAACTTGAAGCAAATCAGCGTATTACTGGGAAATATCGTGATGATGTCGTTCAGCTTCAGGAGAAAATTAGCTCTCGAGATTTGGAAATTGTCAGAATGCAAGCTCAGTTACTGAAAACTGAAAAAGAGCGCGATGAAGCTATCGCTGGGAAAGTTGCAGCAGAACAGTCTCATGTGGCTACTAAAGCCAACATCAGCTCTACTCTTCTTGACTTTTATCTGCACAGTGTTCTGGGTCATGGGAGCCTCTCTTTTCTGGACCCTGAATATGAGATTACCCTGGCTGAAGTGTGGGAAGCCGCAGTTGATATGCTTGGCGGTGCCGGCTATGATGAGGCAGGACTTGAGGCGCGTTATCTTGACGATGAAACTCGTGTCGCTCTTGCTAGAGGAAAAGAGCAACTTGCCAGAGCGCGAGCTGAGTCTACAGGAGATGAACACCCGAAAGAGGAAGCTCCTTCAACTGCCCCTGTTCATACTTCAACTTCAGCTGATGTCAACATTATAGATTCCAGTGCCCATTCTTCGCTTCCTGCTAAAGTTGACACTGAAATTGTGACTACTCCTACTGAGGACGAGGCCCTGGAAGATATTGAGGCTGAGAAATTCGAGATTAATTTTACAAAACCGACTTCTCCAGGTAACTTTGGCGTCGACCTGGATCCAGTGAATCACTTATTCGATTTAACCGAGTTTGATGAGCTTCTTACTCGTTACTTAAACTTTGATGAACCAATAACTTCTCTTTTCTCGGAGAATACCAATTTTAACTTATTTTCTTCTACAGTGGAAGTTCCAAAAGCTGCACCAACTTCTCCTTCTCCAGCTGTTGTTCCTCATCCTTCCCAAGTTACTCCTCTTTCTGCTTCTCAACCAGGATCACAAGAAGAGAAAATAGAAGCTCTCAAAGACTTGGATGATCTGGTTGTTTCGCAAGAGCAAAAGATTGGAGGACTTGAAGAAGGCAAAAAGACCCCGGAGAAAACTCATGATGACGATACAAAACTTTCTGAGTTTCTTAGTCCGGGAAGCGAGTCTTCTTCCAAGAGGAAAGGGAAGCACGCGATGAAGAAGAAGAAGAGCGCTTCGGCTGATGAGAAGAATATTGAAGAAGATCCAGCTGCCCCTCCTTCTCCTCCTTCCCCAACTCATCCACAACGGCTTTCAAAACTGATTATCAGGCTGGGAAAGAGTTCCAAGGGTGGTCGGAAGAAGGAATGATAAGCTAGACTTTATGCTTCTTGTTTTGCTTTTTTGGATGTATTGACCGGAGATTGTGCGAGTACCGGTCCCCGCTTCTTTTTGAGATCTGCACATGTAAAAATTTTCATAGTATTGAATAAAATAATTCTTTTACTTGTACAAACTCTTGTGTATGTGAGAATGCATCTATTTCTCATTTTACTGTAAAATAAGCGATTCTTTTTACTTGTACAAACTTTCTGTCTGTGTTTGAGAATGCTTTTATTTCACATTTTTTCTGCATGATATTGTAATGTGCTTATGGTATGTTGCTTGAATACTACCTCTATTGTTGTAGTTGTATTGTATGATATTGCCCCTATACCACAAGTGCATTGCAATACCTTTTTGCTTTGGCGAGACTTGTACTCTTATTTTTAAAGAATAACCATTCCGTTTTTGAGGAAACAATTATCCTACTTAAATGGAGTGTGTCTCGTTTTTTGGAAGAGGTTTCATGTTTCAACTTTCGGAGATAGCCACTTCATATTTCTGAGAAGTGCAATTTTTATGTAGTAAAGTATGCCTCTGAAGAGGGCTTTATGTAGCATTTCAACTTTTTAGGAAGGACTTTCTGAGATGCATAAGTTAACCTTCCTTTGAGAGTTGAAATGTGCTTCCGGAGAAGGCTTTTTTGTTTGAGCATTCTATTTTGGGACATGCCTCCGAAGAGGGCTTGTGCGTCCGAAGAGGGCTTGTGCCTCCGAAGAGGGCTTGTGCCTCCGAAAAGGGCTTGTGGTGCCTCGGGAGAGGGCTTTTGCCTCTGAAGAGGGCATGTGCCTCCGAAGAGGGCTTGCGGTGCCTCGGGAGAGGGCTTTAGCCTCCGAAGAGGGCGTGTGCCTCCGAAGAGGGCTTGCGGTGCCTCCGGAGAGGGCTTTTCCCTCCGAAGAGGGCATGTTCCTCCGAAGAGGGCTTGTGCCTCCAAAGAGGGCTTGTTGATTGCCTAGAAGTTACTTTCTCATGGTTAAATGGATCCACGGGGCGGACGCAAGTTGCTCGATTGGATGTTTGTTTGTACAAACGACCGTAATCAATTAACGAGGGCCCTGTTCCTTCAGCTTGGGAAGGTGCCCCTCCGGTGGTCCCACCAATCTTTTTTGATTGAAGAAAGCACTTTCATTTTTGGCGTGCCTCGTTAGAGGGCTTTATTGACCTCCGGAGAGGAGCTTTGGTTGGTTGGTGTGCCAGGAAGGTTGCTTCCATGTTTGCCGGCCCATGTTTTCTCATCATCTGCTTATCAGCGATCCTTTATCATCGTTTTCCCAAGCGCGTCTTCCTTCTCCTTTGCAAGTAAATTGCTTTATCCAAAGAAGTGGACTTCACTATTGAACGACTTCATGGGACAAGCGCAAGTTACCTAGCTGGATGTCTGTTTATACCGACGATCACAACCAGTTAATGAGGGCTTGACACAGTGGAGTCGCCAACTTTTTATGTGAAGTTCTTCTCGTATGGGATTTGAATCTGGAATTTTTGTTTGCTTGGTATTTGCTTAATAAGTGACTTATAGGGGTCGCTTTGCTTTGAGACGAGTAAGCCTTGTTCTAATGTCCTGCAATTTTGAATCGACATTTTAGCAATACATTTAAAGTATTTACATATCGAAATGAAACAGGCATTATAAAATAGCAAAGACACAAGATTTATAGTGGTTCGGCCGAGAATCGGGCCTACATCCACTTTATAGCTTTTATTCACTTGCACTAATTTACAATGTCTTTCAATACAACTGATACATTCATCACTATTTTACAATTTTGAGCAAAGCTTTTTTAAGTAAAATAAGGACGTAAGTGGTTGTTGTTCCAGGCTCTTGGAATTGGATCTCCTTCAACAGTTATGAGTTTGAAAGTGCCATCAAGAAGTTTACTGCCTATGACATATGGCCCTTCCCAGTTTGGCCCAAGCACCCTAGTGGCTGTCATGATCCTTTTCAAGACTAAATCTCCGACCTCAAAGCTGCGTTGGCGTACTTTAGAGTTGAAGTGCCTGGCTATCCTTTGTTGATAAGCTGAAACTCTGAGTCTAGCTTCTTCTCTTTTTTCATCAAGAAAATCCAGGGCTTCAAGTTGCAGTTTCTCATTTTCAACCTCGTTGAAATGAATTCTTCTGTGTGAAGGAACTTCTATTTCCACTGGAATCATTGCCTCTGATCCATATGCCAGTGAAAATGGAGTGTGCCTAGTCGTAGTTTTGTGAGTAGTTCTGTATGCCCATAGTGCTAGTGGCAGTTTATCGACCCAACCACCTTTTGCTTTTTCGAGTTGCTTTTTGATGGTTGACTTGATAATTTTGTTCACTGCTTCCACTTGCCCGTTTGCCTACGGATGAGCCACTACTGAGAAGCTTTTTCGAATTCTGAACCGTTTGCAAAAGTCCTGGAATTCTTCACTTTCAAACTGAGTACCGTTGTTTGTGATTATCTTCTGCGGCTCACCATACCTGCAAATGATATTTTTAGTTACGAAATTTATCATCTTTTTAGAGGTAATGGTGGCCAAGGGTTCTGCTTCAGCCCACTTAGTGAAATAATCAACAGCAACAATAGCATATTTGATTCCCGATTTAGCGATTGGTAATGGTCCAATCAAGTCTATTCCCCAAATGGCGAACGGCCATGGGATGACCATTTGTGTGAGTTCGGTGGAAGGCGCTTTTGGGATTTTTGCGAATCTTTGGCACTTGTCGCAATTCCTGGAGTAGGTAGCAGCATCTCGATTAATATTCGGCCAGAAATACCCATATCGGAGAACTTTCTTGGCTAGAGTTTGACCACCTGAATGATCTCCACATTCTCCTCCGTGTATCTCAACTAGAATTGTCTTGGCTTCTTCCTTAGTTACACATCGGAGCAATGGCATTGAGAATCCCCGTCTGTATAATCGGCCATCTTGAATTATATATCTTGACGCTTTCCTTAACAGCTTTCAGCGTTCT
This sequence comes from Allium fistulosum, assembly GCA_030737815.1. Taxonomy (NCBI): domain Eukaryota; kingdom Viridiplantae; phylum Streptophyta; class Magnoliopsida; order Asparagales; family Amaryllidaceae; genus Allium; species Allium fistulosum. The sequence goes on along the minus strand of CM060906.1, from coordinate 247,704,552 downwards.
TTAGAACTTTCTGGTAATGAACCATTGAGTAGGTATTCTTTGATTGGAGTCATCCACGATTCACGCTCCTGAGACACAGCCATGATCCAATCAATATCCATCTCATCGATGCTTGGGGCTGACAGAACTTCCACTAGGATTAATCCCAATAACTGATCCTCTCCAGAACTTGAGTACTTTGCTAGGGAATCCGCTTTCATGTTTTATATTCGAGGAATGTGACTTATCGTGTAATGATCAAAATCTTCGAGAAGTTCACATGCCTTTGACAAGTATGCGGGCAGATTTCCACCTTTAGCTTGAAATTCTTTCTTCACCTGGCAAACAATAAGTTGGGAATCGCTGAAGATCTGTAACACTTTGATATTCAGTTCCTTGGTAATTTTCAAACCGGCAATAAGAGCTTCATACTCTGCTTCATTGTTTGTTGAAGGAAATTTCAGTCTCAATGCATAACACAACGACCGTCCTTCGGGGGTTTCGAGCACAACCCCTGCCCCAGAACAGTAATCATTTCTCGAACCGTCAACATACAACTTCCACTGGATTGGAATGCCATCAGTTATTTCATTCTCACTATCACCTTTGTCAGTAGATTCTGCAATGAAATATGCCAAAGCTTGTCCGTTGATTGCTTTCCGGGGATGGTAAGTGATATCATATTGGCTGAGTTCAATGTTCCATTTCAAAAGACGACCCGAAGTTTCAGGACGAAACAGGACTTGCTTTAGAGGTTGATCGGTGAGGACCTTGATAGGGTGAGCTTGAAAGTATGGCCTCAACTTCCTAGAAGAAATTAGCAAACAATAGGCGAGCTTCTCTATCTTCGAATAATTCATCTCTGCCCCAGTGAACCGTTTTCTGATGTAATAAACTGGACGTTGTATTTTCGTATCTTCTCGTACAAGTGCTACACTGAGAGCATGAGATGAAATTGCTAAATAGATGAAAAGGTCTTCACCATCACTAGGGTGGGATAGAACTGGAGGCGTTTCCATATGATGAATTAGTTCATCGAAAGCATTCTGGCATTCGGGAGTCCATTCAAAAAATTTCTTTCCTTTCTTTAGAACGTCAAAGAAGGGAATGCATTTGTCTGTGGCCTTGGAAATGAAACGACTCAGAGCGGCGACTTTTCCATTGAGGCTTTGCATTTCTTTCTTTGTTTTAGGGGCTCTGACCTCCCTTAGAGCTGCGATTTGAGTGGGATTGGCTTCGATGCCCCTAGCGCTAACAATGAAACCCAAGAATTTCCCGGACTCTACTCCGAACGAACATTTCAATGGATTGAGCTTCATCCCGTACTTTCGAAGAATTGCAAACATTTCCTCCAAGTGACCCATGTGGTCTACTGCTTTCTTTGACTTTACCAACATATCATCAACATAAACTTCCATGGTTCTGCCAATCTGAGGTTTGAACATCGCATTGACGAGCCTTTGGTAGGTTGCCCCAGCATTCTTCAGTCCGAAAGGCATAACTTTGTAGCAGTAGAGACCCACATCTATGATAAAGCTTGTGTCTTCCTGATCCGGCTCATGCATCATAATATGATTGTATCCGGAGTAAGCATCCATAAATGATAACAACTCATGCCCAGCTGTTCCATCCACCAATTGATCGATTCTGGGCAGCGGGAAGCAATCTTTGGGGCAAGCTTTGTTTAGGTCTGAAAAATCGATGCATACTCTCCACTTTCCATTTGCCTTCTTAACCAGTACTGGATTTGAAACCCAATTTGGATAAGTGGATTCTCTTATGAAACCGTTCTCCATGAGCCGATCGACTTCTTCTTTTAGTGCCGTTGACCTTTCTGGGCCTTGGGTTCTTCTTTTCTGTTTCACTGGTGTAAACTTTGGATCAATATTCAGAGCATGTACAGCAATTTCCGAGGAGATCCCACATATATCAGCATGACACCAAGTGAACACATCCAGATTGGCTTTTAAGAATGATATCAGCGTGTTTTGAACTGCTATGCTCAGTTGTGAACCCACTTTGAGTACTTTGTTTGGGTCTTTCGAGTCAACAGATATTGGTACCGTTACTTCCACAGGTACAACTTTATTTTCCCCTGTACTGGCCTTCCTGGGGTCCATTTCTTTCCTTGCATTGCTGTGTTCGCCAGTACAAGGGCCACCCCGTAGTTGCTACAGGGTTGGTTCCTTGATGCGGAGCGGAGCTGCCGCATCTTTTCCCATTTCTCTTCTCCTGGCCTCTCGGAGCTCTACAAGATAACACTCTCGCCCATGTTCTGATCTCCCTTAATGACAGCAACTCCATTATCAGTGGGAAATTTCATTGTTAAGCACCATGGAGCGAGGACGGCCCTGAAAGCAGCAAGGGTAGGCCGACCCAAGAAAGCATTATAGCAGAGAATCCATCAACAGTTACAAAGGTTTGCTTCCGAACCACCTTCTTATGCCCTTCGCCCATTTCAACAAACAAGTCATCTATTCCAATTGGCTATTTCAGCTCCCTTGTAAATCCAGCAATCTTGTGTGATGAAGCTTGGACGTCTGCCATTGGAATTTTCATTTGGTCAAATGTCTTTTTAAAGAGTATGTTGCATGAGGCACCGCTATCAACCAACACCCTTCTTACAATAGCCGGCCCAATAACGACAGATACAACCAAAGGGTCCTCGGTAGGAGCCTCCACATCAATAGAATCCCTGGTTCTGAACATAATATCATCATGAAAAGTCTTTTGTTGCTTCAGAGGTGCAACATCTTCCAAGATCAAGACACTCTCTTCAGCTGGGGCATACTTCAAAGCTCTAGCATACCTTTCCATCTCACCCCAACTCCTGCCAGCCGGATGAGGTCCTCCTGTGATCACATTGATAATAGGTCTTTCCTTTTCAGCAGGCCTCTCTCCTGAACCAGATGAATGAGCTAGAGGCAGCTGCCCCTGACTAGATGAAGACGGGTCTTTTCTATTCCTTTTAACGTACTACTTTAACTTATTCTCTCTTAACAATTCTTCAATCAAGCTCTTTAAGTGACGGCACTCATTGGTATCATGGCCTGGTTGATTATGAAATTGGCAAAATCTCCCACTTTGAGCAGCATTCTTTCCAACTTTTACTGATGGTGGCTTCGGATATTCAACAGCATCTTTAGTGGCGATGAAAATATTCTCTGGTGTATCAGTTAGAGGGCTAAAATCTGAGGGCTTGAGAAAGCGGGGTTTCTTGAGATCCTTCTGCTTCTTTCCACCACTACTCTCCCTCTTCTGATTTATAGATTCTTTTTTGTTCTGAGCAGTAGCATTATTTTCCACCACTATTGTCACAACTTTAGCTGATGCGGAGAGATTTTCTAGGCGCATGAATTCATCAGCCTTTTTGTAGAACTTTTCGAGCGAATTTGGTTCCTTCATTTTTAACCATTTTCCAAATTCGCTTGACTTGTCAATACCCGCATTAAGTAGGTTAAGACCATTCGTGGTTCCGCGTTATCAACTTCTGCTAGGGCTATATTAAAGCGATTCAGGAAGGATTTGATGGGTTCTCCAGGGTTCTGTTCGAGACTGGAAAGAGACATTATATCTTTTGCTCTCGAAGTGTATAGTCTGAATTGTTCCTTGAATTTCCGAGTTAGATCGGAAAATTGATCAACAGATCGTACGGGAAGTTTGGTGAACCAAAGTAGCGCCACTCCTTCCAAGTACACCGGGAAATATCGGCACTTAATCTCATCAGTTGCTCTAGCGCCAGTCATGTGCCAATCATATTTGTATAAGAATTGATTTGGGTCACTTGTTCCTCGATAGGCAGGAATGGTAGGAGGAATGAATTTTCTGGGAAACTCAGCTTTTAGAATCCTCTCGGTAAATGGAGTTTTACTCGGAGCAAATCCCCAATCATTCTCATCTTCGTTTCTCTACCTGCTTTCCTTCATTATCTGCCGAATCATGCTGGAGAGATATTCCTCATTGTTTAATGACTTTGCGGAGTAGACTTCGGCCATTTTCTCGGAAGTTTGCCCGGGCAAATCTTCGCGGAAAACTGGCGTTGGCCTGGATCCTTTAGCTTGGAGGGGTGCCCCTTCAGCAGCACCTGATCCCCCTTGAGGAATATTTCTTCCTTCGGAGTTGTGGAGAGCATAAGCAATGTTTTCTTCATTGTTCACTGGCCTTTGACTAGCCCCCAGCAAAGCGTTCAACTTCTCCATCATTAGAGAATTCTGAGTTTCAATTTGCTGATACAGTCCGGATACAGCTGCATCTAACTCCTCTCGTGTCACTCCTATGCTTGGAGCTGCCTGACTTGGAGAAGGAGAAGTTGCGGTATTATCGTGAGCATCTTCAGATCTGATCGTCTTGCATTTTCTTCTAGGAGCCATTATATCCAACAAACTTCTGGTCTCGAAAGAAACTTTTTCAACAAACTTCTGTGAAGCAATGGTGAATGTATTCCTGAGTTGGGTTCTCAGTGAAAGCACCAAAATGTTAACGCTAAAAGTTGAACGCTAACACCTGGTGTGTGTAATAACAGTGTGAAAGCACCACCCGTTGGTAATGGAACAGAATACAAGCTGAAAATAGAAGAAAACGGTAAAAGACAGCGGATTTATAGTGGTTCGGCCCGTAATTGAGCCTGCGTCCACTTTATACTCTTTTATTGCTGATTCTGGTTACAAAATGATACAATGCTCTTCAAAATACAATACATTTCGATTCCTAAACACTTTAGACTATTAGCTCAAGCTTCGATGTTGAAGATCTCCTCGAATTCATGTTCAATGCGGTAGATTTCCCTCAAAGCTTGTTGTAATGTCTTGAGTGATTAGAGTTCTTCAAATGTTGGATGAGTTGAGAATTCGGCAGGGTAATGACGCTTCAGAAAATGATTGGCCAAAAGTCCTCTCACCGTTGGAGTTAGGGGGGTATTTATAGGAGTGGTTCAGGGCGAAATTTATCTCCCAAGTCTTAGGTCGTGTACGACCTAAGCTAAGTCGTAGGTCGCGAGCGACCTAATAAAGGTTGTGGTAGGTCGTGAACGACCTAAGGAAAAGGCACATAAGGAGTTGTCTGAACTCGTTTAAACTGGGCAAGTTTTAGGTCGTGAGCGACCTAAGGCAGGTCGTAGGTCGTGAGCGACCTTTAGGTCGTTGGACTACTTTATGAAGTTAATTCGCTGAGAAGTTAGGTCGCTAGGTTGCAGCTTTTTATAGGTCGCAGATACCTTTCAGTAGTTAAGTCGCGAAGTCCCTTTAGTAGTTAGGTCGTGAAGTCTGCTAGGTCGCTAACTTTTAGGTCGTTAGAACTCTTAGGTCGCAAAGTTCTTAAGTCGCGAAGTTCCTCCAGTAGTTAGGTCGTAGACAATCTTTTAGGCCGTTAGCTCGTGAAGTTTTTAGGTCGCGAAGCTTCCTGCCTCGTTGGGTCGTGAAGCTTTAAGTCGTTGGGTCCTTTTAGGCATGTTAGGTCGCGAGGTCCTTTAGGTCGTAAAGTTTCTTAAGTCGTTAAATCACTAACTTCCTTAGGTTGCAGAGTCTTTAGGTCGCAGAGTTTTAGGTAGGCACTAAAATATGAGTTAACAGAAATCTTAACTTAAAAAAGATTTATAAGTTAAGTAATGAATTTGATTTTTAAGAATTTTTCATTTGATGAATAATAATTCTTTAAGGAATAAAATTTTTAACTATAAATTTTAAAATAGTTATATAAAATGAAATATTTAAATTATTCACATCCTAAATTATGGAAGAAGAAAAATTAATCAAGTTGGATATTCTTTAACACCAAAAGGGTTTTAGCATTTTAAACTATAAAAAGGTGTTAAGATGTGAATTATGTAAACTTATTTCCAATATTGAAATAATAAAATATTTATAGGGAAAATAATAATATATTTGTAAAGTAAAGATGTTGAGGAAATCATTGGCTAAAATAAAATGCCTTGAATTTAAGGAAAATTTTTAATTTTTAATTTATAAAGAGAAATTGCTTTTGATAAAAGAGGATTTTGACATTTAAAATTTAGTATAAAATAATCCATTTAGTTTACATACTTTGTTTTGTTTGAATTAGTTGAATCTTATAGATCCAGAATATTTGATAAGTGGATTGAAGGAAATTAAATTTCTAGAAAGTCAAGATTTTATTGTATTACAGAAATTTTGGCACTTGGGAAATAATTTAATTGTTATGCGTATATTTTATCCTTTAAATGAAATTGTATAGAACTTACAATCCATGATAATAGATTTGAGCAAGGAATATAGTTTAAGCGCAAGAAGCCATCGAATAAAAGGTCTAATAAGTATTTTACTACTCTATTTTACCTGACGGGCTAATGCAAAGCCCGATATACACAAAACCTAAATGGTAATGTAGAATTTGAATTTTATTATAGCAAATTTTGTTCTGAGATTATTTTAATGGATATATTACTTTTGGTTATATATATATATATATATATATTTCTATTATAGACTTCTATTTAAAGGAGATTTGCAAGGGTGCAATTTTCTTAAGGGAGGGAGTCCGTTACAACCATGTTAGTAATCATCTAATTAATAAATGCTTGATAAATTTAATTATGGATTTAAGAATTTAAATGAAAAGTTAAAATTTAATTTTTGAATAAGCGATTTCAATTTATAAATATTAAAAAGAGAAGTTTGAAATAAAATAGAAAATTTCTTATTTTGTAAGCAAATTGACTTTTGGAATCTTTGAATAAATTAACAAATGAGAAATTGATTTGTATTTGGTTTAGATTGCAAATTAAGCTAAAGGAATTCGATTAATTACATTTCTAGTATTTGGGCCTTAATCATTCTCAAGCCCATTAACCTATCCTAAAACCTAATTCCTTAGCTAATCCAACTTCTTATCATTTTCTTTGATGTTATTCTTCTTCAAAAACCTAAGCTAATGGAGAAAGCAAGCAAAACCAAACCAAGCCCTATTTTTATTCATAAAAACATAAGGAAAATACTACAAATCATATGAAGATAAGGCAAGAATTCCTTATTAACTTAGCTATTTTCTTATGTAATCAATTTGAGATTTTGAATAGATAATGGTTTCTGATTTTTATATTGTTAAGGGGCTGTTTGAAATTTTTGGAGTTTAGATAATCAAAATAGGAGTTTTAAGAGTTGCAGGAGAAGAATAGTTGTTCATCTTAATCAATTTCAACCACTTCTCCTCTATTTGATCTAATATGAGTTATTAAACTCACACAATGTGTATATATATATAGACAGAGATGATTTGAATTAATTATGCTTTGATTATTTCTAAGTTGTTTGGAAAATTCATTGTATTTAATGTATTGTTTATCTCTATAATTGAGTTTGGGTATAGACTGTTGCACAAACATACATCCAGAGCACTTAGATCAGTAATTGTTGTATTGGAATGATTCTAAGACCTGGTATTGTAATTACTTTACACTACAATTCACCTGAACCATACTAGTTGGATCATCATAGACTAAATCGATGAGAAACTGGGCAACAAGTGCCGCTGGGCAACAATTTCCCAAGCACTTGCGATGATCGGTCGACTGGTCGTAACCACTAGTCGACCGGTGGTAGTGAAAACTAGGCAGTTTTACCCAATTTCTGATTGCAATATTGCTTTAGTTCATATGATTGCTTTGCGAGTTTTGGAGCTTGTTCTTGATTGAAGTATTTGCTGATTTCAAATAGTATTTCATGTTTTTAATTATGACTCCTATTTGATATTTGATTTAGAGAAAAATGCGTATAAAAGTTATATTTTAAAATGGATTTACAGAATGATTTAAAAAACTTACAAATTCTTTAAGCAATTCTTTAACAGTGAATATATCAAAACACTATATATATAAGAGTTTTATTTTAAAAAGTAAAAACAAATAAGATTAAAAAGCTTTTAAGATATTATGGAAAATAATTATATATATATAGATTTAAAATGAAGAAATTTATTATTATGAAATATGTTGGTTTGGTTTCAAATTGTAGAAAAGAAAATTAATTAAAATTTTAAATCTTTGTACTCTTTCCTCTCTAATTTATAAATGAACAAGCTTGATTTGAATTTCCAATTGAATTTCATGATTTTCTATGAAACAAAGGATTTTAATAAATGATTGAATTATAGGATTGGTATGGGACATTTTATGCAATTCTTTCGCTTATTATTATAATTTGTTAAATAAAGTTTGAGGGGAATTTAATAGCTTTTAGTAAATACTAGAGTTTCACTTTCTATTATGGGACAGTTAGATTCTAGTGATTACTAAAGTGAAAGTGAACTACACTTAGAGTTGTACTATGTTAGGATGTTCAAATTTGAGGCTGATAGATCTTTGAGGGACGATAACTCATTTTTTATCCACCTAGAAGTCAATACATTTTTATAGAATGATATGTGTATCTCCTTTGGTAGGTCTGTTATGGTGTAAATATGGCTGCCTCTATTGGAAGGCAGGTGTTTACATGTATCGTACTCTATAAGCACTACAACCCATCAGTTTATTTGTTTTACACAGTCAGACGATGTTTTCCTCTTTCGATAGGTAAATTTGCATAGGACAGATTAGGTATAATTCCCAAAATCGATTTTACTTATTTAAAATCTCATATACCAATTTATAACTTTTTTTATGAATTTAGATTCATTTTTCAAGGTTCACTTATCTAACCATTTCGGAAATTACTTACGTTTCCAAATTTCGTTATAAGATCTCTGTATAAAAATCATATCCATTAAATAAACCCCATATACAAATCTCGAGAAGATTTATAAATAAATTTCAAACATTCTAAAATTCTATATATATGATAAGTATATTTAATAATTTTTTTTAAAACACGTTTAAGTAATTATTTAAAATATTAAAAACACTTTAATTAAACATCAATAACTCATTTCCAATTCACTTTTAAACAATACTAATCGAATTTACAAGCTTATTACAAAAATTAGAATTTATTTCAATAAATATTAAATATCTAAATAATCCACTTTTTGAAATATTTCAATACTAAATAACTTTAACTATATAGTTTAATAAATAAAAATCCCATTTTAAAACAATTTTATTTTCTTGACAAAATGTTATTTTGAAAATCCAATATTCCAATTTCAATTAATAAATCCCTCTCGATTCATATTCCATCGATTTCATTCCAATTTTATAACCATTCTCGCATTTCAAAAATAGAATCCATTATTTTTTTCCAAAACTGATTTCCATATCTCGATATAAATTCACACTGTGAATTTATATTTTCAATTTATCAAATGATAATCATTCCACTTATTTATAAACATTGTTTATAAATTTCATAAATTCATTCTTAGTTTATAAGGTTTATATTTCAAAAATCTATTTATAAATCGATTTCTAATTAAAATTCCAGTTATAAATCTATTTCCTAAATAATCCAAATATAATCCCAGAACCAATCAAATCTCGATTTCTACTTCCATTTCGTGTTTTTTTTAAAATCTTATTTAAAATCTATTGTTTTAAAATTCTTTACATGAAATCATTTTATGAAAAAGCTAAATAAATTTCTAAATCCAATCATTTATTTTATTTCACTCAATCCCCTTTTTAATAATCCAAAATTTTAGTATAAATAATTTCATTTCCAAAAGCGCGTTTTAATTTCCCTTTTAAATTAAAAAATATTTTTGGGTATTTAAAATACCAAAATTAAGGCCAGTGTTACTATAACATCCAATAAATTCAAAATCACATCATAATCTATCACATATCATTCAAACACATCATATATCACTATATATGAAATTAAATTCAACATTTTGAGGAATCAAGTTGGATCCCTCCAATCTATTTCCCTACATCCACAGATGTTATATAATCACAAAATACCAATCCCACTTCGAGGTGGGATATCGCAGTAATATAGGGTCTTCCGCTATTATGCGGGGCGCATGGTGTCTCATCCGCTCCAATAGGCGGGAAATATATCCAACTACTACTATATATACTAATATATATAATATAACATCCAACTAATAAAAATTTATCAATTCATCCAATCAATCAATAGATAAATTTTAACTATTTAAAATAAAACCAATTATCCAAATGAGTGAGATTTACTCACATTGATTTTCGTTGTCGCTTCCACATACCAGTTCCGACTAAATTCGAACGGCATTCGAATTTAGCTAAAAATTATGGAACCTCTAAATCCAGTCAATCCAATTCCATGTTGAAGATTTTGTCAATACAAATCCAACGCGACTGACCGCGTTGGATTTGGACCAAAATCAACGCCGCTCTAAACCCATATTTGCCATCAGCCATCCGCTTTCTTCGCCTCAACCTAGATGCAATAAACTCCAAGTCCAAGCCACCTTTTTGCTCCATCTATTAGCCATGGCGTCACAAAAAATCACCACCTAGAACATCATTGAGCCACGTAAAATTAAGTTGCTCGGCTCTATATGAAATCCACGTTGACCATCCCTTGTCCAGTGCGCGCGAACCATTGTTGCAGCTCCCCAAATCCGGCTGCCTCCCCTCATCGATGTGCGAACCCCAACATGCGTCCTAATTTCCATCGCTTTAGGTGTTAGGTCGCATCCACAAGGCGCCATCGCCTTCACATCGAGCATCGACGTCTGGTGCCGATCGTAGTTCCGCATGCCTATGTTTACTTTATTTTACTCATTTTCATTCCTTTTTCGGTTCTCCCCTATCGATATTTTTTTTCGTTTCTGTTCTCTTTCTATAGGCTGCGCATTTTAAATGAGAGAGAGAAAGAGAAAAATGCAGCGTATAAGGTGGTTGAAGGAACGATAGGGTGGCTGAATAGAATAGGGTTTGACTTGATTTTTCATTTATTTTATTTTCAAAATATCTTGAATTATGTACTGAGAAATTTCGAACTCCTATTGAGGCATGTCGCTCGATGTTCCTAATGTTATACCGCTATTCCAAACTCAATGGAAGTAGTCTCGAGACCTAACTCGATCGTATGGAGAAGATAGCTTTTTGAACCTAATTAAATTATTAAATTTTCAATATTAATTTCAACGTATTTCTATCCCGTACGACCAAACGGTAAATCCAAATGCTACAAAATTTGAAATTCGATAATAATACACTATTATGGATCCAATGGAATCAGTTTCATTGAATTCTAAGACTGTGCCCCGGATCGCTATTTTAACGTGTTGATTTAATCGACGATTTCAAAAATTAACGAAATCACTTGAAATTTCAGTTTTAAAAACTTATTAACTCAATTATAATTCAAATAGAATTTATATCTACATTAAAAATCATTTTGATTCATATTCAACTCAAATTTCAAATATTCACCATTTTCGAATTACGATAAATCGCTATATTTGAAACTTAAATTCATTCTATAATTTCAACCAATATCTTAATATTCAAAATCAATTTATTTTCCAAATCCAATATTTAAATGCATTTAAATATTCAAAAGAAAATGATGGAAAATCCGGGTCGTTGCACTTGTTTTTAAAAGCATTTTTCCAAAATCACTTATTTAATACTAAAGTAATATTAAAAAGGAAACAACTTTTCCTTTTTAAAAGTAAAACACCTTTTAATTGATAAATTCAAAACCACCCTAAAACATTTTACCTTTTACAAAAGTAAACAACATGTCTAATAATAACAAAGTTTTATAATTAATTTCCTTTCTAATTTTCTGAAACCATTTACTATAGAAAAAAATGTTATAGTTCATAATCTTAATATTTTTTTCAAAAAAATTCACTACAACAATAGTGTTGAAATTCATGCTTCCTTTCTCTTTTAAAACTACTTTTAAAACTCTTTAAACAAGTTTGAACTTGTATTTAAAACATCCCTTTTAATATGGTCGCTTTTAACAAAAGTTGACTTTTAAAAAAAAGAATAATATTTAAACTTTTTGTTTAAATAACTAAAAAAAAATATTTAAATCTTCGAACTTCTTTTAAATACTGATAAACACATTTGAAAAGACTTTTCAAAATATCAAAAATAGGAAACTCTTTTTTACTTTATAAAAATCATCGATTTCCAAACTGCATTCATAGCGACTATCGCTATATGGGCCCTTACTTTTTAAAACTTATTTTTGTACATCAAATAACTTTTAAACCACATTTCTTTCTATATTTTGAACCATTTTATTGCCTCTAAAAAAAGATTTTAAAAACAAAAGTCGTTCGGAAACCATTTCAAAACACTTTAGAAAACAAAGTTATAAACCACTTAAAAAACAAGGGATTCCAATATCTCATAAAACAAGGCATCAAACAAATCTACCGTCATCAACATCCACTTCACTACACCACATATAACAAGTAATAACGTAAAGAAAGATCAATATTGGTGAGGGGTCTTGTTGGATCCCTCCATAAATCTTTTCGAGGTGTATTCGTCGTGGCCTTTCCGCTAAGAATTACTTCAATATCTTTCATAGCCCCCCTGCAAATTACAATCATATGCCTTCGTTAAAAGAGCAGGAATATATCACCAAATCAATCACTTATTGTAACAGCCCGCAAACCCATACCCCTTGAATCGACACTATTCTCCAACATATCGACTCAAAGTGAATGGAAATACGGACCATTAGGGTTAAAGAAGAAAGTGGTAGAAGAAGAAAATAGAAAATCAACATCAGAATCTCACAATCGCAACGAAATCAAATATAATAGATAATAACTGATCTTTACAGAAAATAAACTATATCTGTTTATACATACATCACCAGAATACAACATCAGAGTACAATATAATCAACATCACAATGCATGACAGTTATAATAACTTATCCCACATACAAAATACACCACATACACAACACAGTGGAATATATATACCAAGTACGAGTGATACGTCTCGCCATCCAGCTCGTCTCCTGAGCTCCACAGCATCCTATCATGTATCTATACTACTCGGTCTGACCTGAGCATTATAATAAAATAACACCCGAGTCAGTATGGAAATCCAGCGTGAGAAAACACACTCAATGGATTATTAAAGTTTTCCAAAACCCTTTGAAATCAAAAGCATCTCGTAAGACCACGCCATAAATAAACATGTCGGGTTTTTACCTTACGATAGCCAAAACACTTTTTATCAAATCCGTCTGATATTATAATAGTGTCTATATACAAATACTTATTCAAATAGCTGAAATTGTTACATGATTAAATTCCAGCATACTAGCCACAAAGTGGGTAATACAAACAAAACCCGTAAAAGGCACGTAGAGAGAATGGATTTCCAACTAATGACTAGGCACTGGGGTACCACCTGTCACAGTACCTGGTCTAGATCAGCGTACCGAGGACCACGCCCGATCCCCAGCAACACAAGACCGGAACTACCCCTTACTGGATAATTCCGAGTAGCAACCGCACCACTAAGACGAATAAAAAGGGACATCTAGACAGGGATGACCTCACCCTAATGGGTGCGACCCACATACCCTTGCTGCACAACCCCTGATTTTCAGTCACTCCCGGTTGATGAGGCTCGAGGCTAAGCGTTACCTTTTTAGAACATATCCCTTAGAATGCCCACTGTTAACCCTCTTCTATTCACGACTTAGCGACCTATTGGACTCAACAACTTAAGGGATTGAGCGACCTAACTATCCCAGGGATAAGCGACTTAACAACTTAAGAAGCTCTTGCGACCTAACGACCTAAGGACCTAGTGACCTAAAAAACTCCTGCGACTCAACAAGTTAACGACCTAATAACTCAATGAAGACAGAGCGACCTAACAAGTTAAAGACAGAGCGACCTAGCAGCTGAGTAAAGGCAACGACCTAACAAGTTAAAGACAGAGCGATCTAGCAGCTGAGTAAAGGCACCGACCTAACAAGTTAAAGACAGAGCGACCTAGCAGCTGAGTAGAGGCAGCGACCTAACAAGTTAAAGACAGAGCGACCTAGCAGCTGAGTAAAGGCAACGACCTAACGAGTTAAAGCAGAAGCAACCTAACGACCTAACAAGCTCCAGAGTTAAGCCACGTGCTAGCTGCCTCTTCCTTTAGGTCGCTAACGACCTAAACCAACCGAGATAACTACTGAACTACAAATGCTAAGTCGCTGGCGGCCTATATCTTGCCCAGAATGGTTCCATTAGGTCGCTAACGACCTAATGCTACCTCGCAACTTCTTAGGTCGCTCATGACCTAAAACATGGCCGACCTAAGCCCAGTTTCTCCTATAAATACCATGCCCACTCCGGACTTGTGGGGGGATGAATTTTTGGAACGCCAAGACTCTGCTGTTTTCACGACTCCTACACTTGCTCCAACACTTCAAACTCAAAAGACATTTCAAAGAACCTTCTGAAGAGATCAAGTCCATTCAACATGAATCCAAAGAGCTTTTCTGCATCGAAGTTCTAACAACTTGTCTTGATTGTTTCGTAATTGGAAGATTATTGTAAAAGTTGTAGTAAAATCAGCGATAGAAGAGATTAAGTGGACGTAGGCTTGATTTTGAGCCGAACCACTATAAAATTGTTGTCTCTTTTACTGTTTTCTGTTATTTTCTGCTTGCTTTAAGTTCCCGTACCAACGGGTGGTGCTTTCACTTTATCATAAATCACACCGGGGTGTTAGCGTACAGTTTTAGCGTTAACATTTTTGGTGCTTTCACTGAGAGCCCAACTCAGGAGTGCTTTCATCATTGCTTCACAAAGATTTGTGGAAAGACACTGCCTCAGAACCAAAAGTCTATCTGAAATTATGGCTCCTGAAGGAAAAGTAAATCTACTAGATTTGGAGTTGCTCATGACAACACCGCCACTTCTCCCGCAGAAAATCAAGCGACTCCTATTGTTGGAGTCACAAGGGCAGAATTGGATGCTGTAGTATCTGGGTTGTATCAACAAATGGAAGTCCAGAACACTTTGCTATTGGACAAGCTAAATGCTTTGCTTGGGGTTAACCAACCACCAGAAAATAATGAAGAAACCTTTGCTGATGATGTTCATGATTCACAAGGGAAAAGTATTCCTCAAAGGGCAGTTGGCACCGCCGAAGGGGCACCTTCCCAAGCTGGAGGTTCAAGGCCGCAGCCAACTCTTCGTGAACGTTTGTCCAGGCAAACTTCCGAAAAAGTAGCCGACGTCTGTCCCACGGGGCCTCTAAACGATGAGGAGTACCTCTCGGGAATGATTCGACAAATCATGAAGGATAGCATGAGAAGCAAGGAAGATGAAAGTGAATGGGGGTTCGCTCCAAGCAAAACTCCTTTTACTGAAAGAATTCTGAAGGCTGAATTTCCAAGGAAGTTTGTTCCTCCCACTATTCCAGCTTATCGAGGGACAAGCGATCCTAACCAATTCTTATACAAGTATGACTAGCATATGACAGGTGCCAGAGCAACGGACGAGATCAAGTGCAGATACTTTCCTGTGTACTTGGAGGAAGTGGCCCTGCTTTGGTTCACGAAGCTGCCAGTTCGATCCGTGGATTAGTTCTCCGATCTGACTCGTAAATTCAAAGATCAGTTCAGGTTATATGCTTCGAAGGCCAAAGACATAATGTCACTATCCAGCCTCGAACAAAGCCCCGGAGAGTCTATCAAATCTTTCTTAAACCGCTTCAATATAGCCTTGGCCGAAATTGATAATGCAGAGCCTCGAATGATTCTGACCTACTTGATGCGGGCTATTGACAAATCAAGTGAATTCGGAAAATGGCTAAAGATGAAAGAGCCAAACTCACTTGAGAAGTTCTACAAGAAGGCCGATGAATTCATGCGCTTAGAAAGCCTTCATGTGCCAGCAAAAGTAGACGTGGCTGAAGTCAAGAATAACAATGTTGCTACTAACAATAAGGAATCTGGTGGTCAGAAGAGGGAGAATGGTGGTAGGAAAGGGCAGAAAGATATGAAGAAACTTCGCTTCTTTAAACCTACAGATTTTACTCCCTTAACTGATACTCCAGAAAATAACTTTTTCGCAACCAAGGATGTTGTCGAATACCCCAAACCACCTGAGATAAAGCTTGGGAAAAATGCTATGCATAATAGTAGATTCTGTCGGTTTCACAATCAACCTGGCCACGACACTAATGAATGTCGCCATTTAAAGAATTTGATTGAAGAGTTGCTGAGATAGAATAAACTACAACAATATATGAAGAGAAACAGAAGTGACCCAACTTCATCTACTTAGGGACAACAAGTTCCTGCTCATCAATCCAACTCAGGTGAGAGGACTGTAGCGTAGGAATCTGAGAGGCCCATCATCAATGTTATCACAGGGGGTCCTCATCCAGCGGGTAGAAGTTGGGGTGAGATTGAGAGATATGCTCACGCTTTGAGATATGCTCCGGCGGAAGAAAATGTTTTTGTTTTAGAAGATGCTGCACCTTTGAAACAGCAAAGAACTTTTAACGAAGACATCATATTTCGGGCTAGAGACTCTGTTGGAGTTGAAGCTCCCACCATGGATCCTTTGGTAATATCTACAGGCATCGGATTAGCCATTGTAAGAAGGGTGCTTGTTGACTACGACGCCTCTTGCAATATCCTCTTCAGAAAGACATTTGATCAGATGAAAATTCCCATGGCTGATGTCCAAGCTTCCTCGCAGAAGATTGTTGGGTTCACTGGAGAACCAAAACAGCCAATTGGGACTATTGACTTGTTTGTAGAGCTCGGAGAAGGGGAAAAGAAAGTGGTCCAAAAACAAACTTTTGTGATTGTTGATGAATTCTCCGCTTACAATGCCTTCTTGGGTCGACCAACTCTTGCTGCATTCAAGGCCATTCTCTCCCCATGGTGCCTGACTATGAAGTTCCCCACTGATAATGGCGTCGGTGTTGGGAAGGGGGACGAAAATGCCGGGCAAGAATGCTATTTCACAGAGTTGCGGGAAAGAAGGAAAAGAGAAATGGGTAAAGGTGCGGCAGCTCCGCTCCGCATCAAAGAACCCACCTTGTAGCAATTACAGGGTGGACCCTGCATTGGTGAGCACAGTGGTGCTTGAAAAGAGATTGATCCCAAAAAAACCAGTGCAGGGGAAAGTAGAGTGGTACCAGTGGAAGTAACAGTGTCGATATCTGTTGACCTGAATGACCCAAACAAAGTGCAGAATGTGGGTTCACAACTTGGTAGGACAGTTCAGAATATGCTAATATCATTCTTGAAAGCAAATCTGGATGTATTCGCTTGGAGTCATGCTGACATGTGTGGAATATCTCCAAAAATTGCAGTGCATGCTTTGAATATTGATCCAAAGTTCACACCCGTAAAGCAGAAAAGAAGAACCCAAGGTCCTGAAAGGTCGACAACATTAAAGGAAGAAGTTGATCGGCTCATGGAAAATGGCTTCATCAGAGAATCCACTTATCCAAATTGGGTTTCTAATCCGGTGTTGGTTAAAAAAGCAAATGGGAAGTGGAGAGTATGCATCGAGTTTTCAGACTTGAACAAAGCATGTCCCAAAGACTGTTTCCCGTTGCCCAGAATTGATCAGCTAGTGGATGGAACAGCCGGGCATGAATTAATGTCTTTTATGGATGCTTACTCAGGGTATAATCAAATCATGATGCATGAGACAGATCAGGAGGACACGAGCTTCATCACTGATGTTGGTCTTTACTGCTATAAAGTCATGCCCTTCGGACTAAAGAACGCATGGGCAACTTATCAAAGACTTGTTAATGCCATGTTCAAACCCCAAATTGGCAAGACTATGGAAGTATACGTTGATGATATGTTGGTAAAATCAAAGAAGGCAGTGGACCACATAGATCATTTGGCAGAAATGTTCACGGTCCTCCGAATGTATGGGATGAAGCTAAATCCTCTGAAATGTTCGTTGGGGGGAGAGTTCGGAAAATTCTTTGGTTTCATTGTGAGTGCTAGGGGCATCGAAGCTAATCCTGCTCAGATTACTGCTTTAAGAGAAGTCAAAGCCCCTAGAACAAAGAAGGAATTGCAAAGCCTCAACGGGAAAGTCGCTGCTTTAAATCGGTTTATTTCCAGGGTCACTGATAAATGTATTCCCTTCTTTGACACTCTGAAGAAAGGAAAGAAAAACTTTGAATGGACTCCCGGATGTCAGAAATCTTTTGAAGAACAGATTCGTCACATGGAGAAGCCTCCAATACTTTCTCAGCCCAGCAACGGTGAAGATCTTTTCATATACTTAGCAGTTTCATCTCATGCTCTCAGTGCAGCATTATTACGGGAAGACGCAAAAGTTCAAAGCCCGGTTTATTACATGAGCAAAAGATTCGCTATGGCAGAGATGAATTATTCAAAGCTGGAAAAGCTCGCCTATTGTCTATTAATTGCATCCCGAAAGTTGAGGCCATATTTCCAGGCTCATCCTATTAAAGTCCTCACTGATCAACCTCTAAAGCAAGTCCTATTTCGCCCTGAAACTTCGGGTCGTCTTCTGAAGTGGAATATTGAACTTAGTCAATATGATATCACCTCCCATCCCCGAAGAGCAATCAATGGACAAGCTTTAGCAGATTTCATTGCAGAATACACAGATAAAGGTGGCAGTGAGGAAGAGGTGACTGATGACATCCCGATCCGATGGAAATTGTATGTTGATGGCGCAAGAAATGACTATTGTTCCGGAGCTAGGGTTGTGCTTGAAACACCCGAAGGACGGTCATTGTGATATGAATTGAGACTAGAATTTCCTTCGACAAATAATGAAGCAGAATATGAAGCTCTTATTGCCGGCTTGAAGATTGCTAAAGAACTGAACATCAAAGTATTGCAGATCTTCAGTGATCCCAGCTTATTGTATGCCAAGTCAAGAAAGAGTTTCAAACTAAAGGAGGAAATCTGCCTGCTTACTTGTCAAAGGCCTGGGAGCTTCTCGATGATTTTGATCATTATACAATCAGCCATATACCGCGGGAAGAAAACATGAAGGCAGATTCTCTCACAAAATATTCAAGCTCTGGCGAAGCTCAATTATTAGGATTGGTCCCTGTGGAAGTCTTGTCAGCTCCAAGTACTGATGAGATGGATGTTGACTGGATCATGGCTGTATCTCAAGAGCAAGAGTCATGGATGACCCCGATCAAGGAATATCTGCTCAACGGTACCCTGCCAGAAAACTCAAAAGAATGCCAGAAGCTGTTAAGAAAAGCCCCGAGATATGTAATTCAAGACGACCATTTGTACAGACAAGGATTCTCGATGCCATTACTCCGATGTGTAACCAAAGAAGAGTCTAAAACAATTTTAGTTGAGGTGCACGGAGGAGAGTGTGGGGATCATTCAGGTGGCCAAACCCTTGCAAAGAAAATTCTCTGCCATGGGTATTTTTGGCCAGATATTAATCGAGATGCTGCTAGCTACTCCCGAAAGTGTGACAGATGCCAGATATTTGCAAAAATCCCAAGATCACCTTCCACCGTGCTAACACAGATGGTCAGTCCATGGCTATTCGCCATTTGGGGGATAGATCTCATCGGACCATTGCCGATTGCCAAGTCCGGAATCAAATATGCTATTGTTGCTGTTGATTATTTCACTAAATGGGCTGAAGCTGAACCATTGGCTACTATTACCTCTAAAAAGATGATAAACTTTGTGACTAAAAATATCATTTGCAGGTATGGTGTGCCTCAGAAGATAATCACAGACAATGGTACCTAATTCGAAAGCGAAGAATTCCAGGACTTTTGCAGGCAATTCAAGATCCGAAAAAGCTTCTTAGCAGTGGCTCATCCGTAGGCAAACGGGCAAGTGGAAGAAGTGAACAAAATTATCAAATCAACCATCAAAAAACAGCTGGAAAAAGCAAAAGGTGGTTGGGTCGATAAGCTACCACTAGCACTATGGGCATATAGAACTACCCATAAAACTGCGACTAGGCACACTCCATTCTTATTAGCATATGGATCAGAAGCAATGATTCCCGTGGAAATAGAGGTCCCCTTACATAGGAGAATTCATTTCAACCAAGCTGAAAATGAAAAGCTGCAACTTGAAGCACTTGACTTACTTGATGAAAGAAGGAAAGAAGCTGAGCTCAGAGTTGCAGCTCATCAGTAGAGAATAGCCAGGCACTTCAATTCTAAAGTTCGCCAATGCAGCTTTGAAATTGGGGATCTAGTCTTGAAAAGGATCATGACAGCAACAGGAGTGTTTGGGCCAAACTGGGAAGGGCCATATGTCATAGGCAAAAAACTTCTAGATGGCACTTTCAAGCTCACAACTGTCGAAGGAGATCCAATTCCGAGAGCCTGGAACAGCAATCACTTGTGTCCATATTTTACTTAGAACCTATGCTTAAATTTTTAAAAATGATTATGGATGTATCATTCTTGTATTGTAAGCCATTGTAAAATCAGTGTGACTCAGCAATAAGAACTATAAAGTGGATGTAGGCCCAATTCTTGGCCGAACCACTATAAATCTTGTGTCTTCTACTACTATAAAATGCCTGTCTTATTCCGATGTGCAAATATCTTAAATATGTTGCTAAAATGTCGATTTAATATTGCAGGCTATCAAAGAAAAGCTTACCTATTCAATACATCGCAAGACCAAGCGATTCCCACAAATCACTCAACAAGCAAATGTCAAGCCACAAAAATTCCAGGTTCAATTCCTACATAAGAAGTGCTTCTCACAAACAGTTGGTGATTCCACCGAAGGGGTACCTTCCCAAAGTGAAGGTTCCAGGCCCTTGCTAACTGATTGCGATCGTTTGTGCAAACAGACATCCGGTTAAGTAGCTTGCGTCTGCCCTGTGGATTCACTTAACAATGAAGTACACTTCTTTGGAAGAATAAAACAACCTGCAAAAGAAAGGAACATGAACTTAGGAGTGATAAGGAGGAATCGCTATGGAGCAGATGGTGAAAAGATATGGGCAAGCAGTTAAAAACAGCCAAAATGGGATCTTGTCTCTCAAAAAAAAAGGTTGGTGGAACCACCGAAGGGGCACCTTCCCAAAGTGAAGGTTCCAGGCCCTTACTAGTTAATTGCGATCGTTTGTGTAAACAAATATCCAGTTAGGTAGTTTGCGTCTGCTCCGTGGATCCACTTAACTGTGAGATACAACCTTCTTGGAAAACGAAACAAGTAAAGCCCTCTCCGAAGACGCAATTCAAAGCCCTCTCTAGAGGCAAAATTGAACGCCCTCCAACGAGGCACGCTGTAAAATGAAATGTTTTTCTCAAACAAAAAGGTTGGTCGTACCACCGAAGGGGCACCATCCCAAAGTGAAGGCACCGGGCCCTTGCTAGTTAATTGCGATCGTTTGTGCAAACGAACATCCAATTAGGTTGCTTGCGTCCGCCCTGTGGATCCATTTAACTATGAGAAATGACTTTCAGGCAAACAAATGAAGCCCTCTTTGGAGGCACACTTCTACTCTCATGGGAACTTTCTTCCCCAAAAAAGTTGAAGTGCCAAATAAAGCCCTCTAACGAG
The DNA here is from genome assembly GCA_030737815.1 of Allium fistulosum. Classification (NCBI taxonomy): domain Eukaryota; kingdom Viridiplantae; phylum Streptophyta; class Magnoliopsida; order Asparagales; family Amaryllidaceae; genus Allium; species Allium fistulosum. Next base: position 247,683,157 of record CM060906.1, on the reverse strand, counting down.
GCATGCTGTAAAATGAAATGTTTTTCTCAACCAAAAAGGTTGGTGGTACCACCAAAGGGGCACCTTCCCAAAGTGAAGGCACCGGGCCCTTGCTAGTTAATTGCGATCGTTTATGCAAACGAACATCCAATTAGGTTGCTTGCGTCCGCCCCGTGGATCCATTTAACTGTGAGAAATGACTTTCAGGCAAACAAATGAAGCCCTCTTCGGAGGCACACTTCTACTCTCATGGGAACATTCTTCCCCAAAAAATTTGAAGTGCCAAATAAAGCCCTCTCCGGAGGCACACTTCCACAAGTTGAAATGCCAAATTAAGCCCTCTAACGAGGCACTCCCAGAAAAAGAAATGTTATCTCTTGAAAAAAAAATAAAAAAAAAATCGCTGATGGAACCACCGAAGGGGCACCTTCTCAAAAAGAAGGTTCTAGGCCGCAGTTAACTGCTCGCGATCGTTTGTTCAAACCAAATGTCCGATAAAGCAGCTGACGCCTATCCCGTGGGCCCATTTAGCAATAAAATATAACTTTCTGAGCAACAAATCAAAGCCCTCTATGGAGGCTCGCTTCACCGCGTAGGGGAATCCACTTTTCAAAAATAAAAGTGACCATCTCCAAAAGTTGAAGTGTTTAAAAAAAGAGAAAACTTCTCCGATACAAAGCACACTCTACTAAAGCAGAATGATATTTCCTCAAAACGGAAGAATTATTCTCTAGAATAAGAGTACAAATCTTTTCAAAATGGAGAATATTGCAATAAGCCGTGATATGGGGGCAATATAGCTACATTAACAAAAACAACGCTCAAACAACATACCATGAGCTCACTGCAATATCATGCAAAGGAAATAAAGAAACTTGTGCTAAAATAGGGAATAAATGCATTCACAAATACAGACAAAAGATTGTACAAGTAAAAAAGAATCATTTTATTCCATACTATAAAAAGTTTTTATACATGTGCAGATTTCAAAAAGCGGGGGCCAGTACCCGCACAATTTCTGGTCGATACAAATCTTTAGATACAACCAAAAAAGGAGAGCAAGAAGGATAAAGCCAGACTCATTTCCTCTTCTTCCCGCCGCCTTTTGAGCCCTCACCTGGCCTAATGGTTAACTTCTTAGGTCGGTTTGAACTCTTCGGGGAAGAAGGAGAAAGAGGTGCAATTGGGTCCTCCTCTGCTTTCTCATCGCCAACAGGAGCGTCCTTCTTTTTCTTCGAAATTCCGCGCTTTCCCCTCTTCTTCGAAGAATATTCGATGCCCAGAGAGATAAGATCAGAAAGCTTTGTATCATCGGCAGTGAATTTCTTCGGGGTCCTCTCACCCTCCTCAAGTTCTTTAGCATTCTGCTCTTGTGAATCCGCCGGGTCATCTAAACCTTGAAGGGCTTCTATTTGTACTTCTTGTGATCCCGGTTGAGAAGCAGAAGGAGGAGTAACTTGAAGAGGTCGAGGAGCAACAGCGAGAGGAGACGAAGCCTTTACAACACTTATTGATTTCACTACAGAAGAAGAAAAGTTAAACATCAGTATTCCTCGCAAAAGAGAGGAGATAGTGGCACGTCGAGGCTTAAGTAATAAGAAAGAAAGTCATCGAGCTCATGTGAAGCAAACGAGTAGTCCACTTGAGCTAGATCAGTGTTGAAGTTACCTGGAGAGCTTGGCTTTATCACATCGATTTCATAACCTTGGGCTTCGGTGCTTTCCTGGGCCTCATCTTCGGCATGAGCAGTTTTAGCTTCGGTTTCGGCTTTAGCAGGAGGCGGAGAGTGGAAACTGGAGCCAATAACATCAACATCGGCCGAAGACGAAGGACGAGCTGGGTCGGTCAAAGGTGCCTTCCCTGGACGCTCTCCTTCCACTGCTTCGGCTCGCTCCTTGGCAAGTTTCTCTTTCCCTCTCGCAAAGGCGACACGGCCCTCATCATCTAGATAATTAGCCTCAAAATCGTCCTTAGTGTAGCCGGCATCTTTAAGCACTTCAACTGCAGCCTCACACACTTCAGCCAGTGTAACTTCATATTTTGGGCCCAAGAAAGAAAGACTGCCACGCCCCAAGACGCTGAGAACGTAAAACTCAAAAAGAGTAGAGCTAACGTTGGCCTTAGTCGCCTCGTGTGATTGTTCAGCTGCTGTTTTTCCAGCAATGGCCTCGTCACGCTCTCTTTCAGCCTTAGCAAGCTGGGCCTTTAGCTTTGTAATCTCCATATCTTGGGAGCTAGTTTTTTCCCGCAACTGAGCAACATCTTTGCGGTAAATTTCTACAATTTTCCGCTCCGCTTCAAGTTTAGCCTCAACGTCTCGTTGAGTGGCGTGGGCATCTCTTACTTGCTTTTGGAGAACCTCTTCCTTTTGAGTGTAAGAAGTGGAAGAGGTGGCAAGATCATCTTTAAGTTTCTTGACTTCGGCCTGAAGCTCCTCGTTGTAAGCGGTGATGTTCTTCATCTCCGTATCATGCTGATCAAGAACTTTTTGCCACTCAGACTTATCATTCTCCATGGTCAGCATAGCCTCAAGATTTGCACGATTTACCCTTTGGAGCTCGTCAACTAGTTTATGCCATCCAGACATTCTTTCAATATCAAGCTTGACGGCATCAAGATTTCTTAGCATAGCCTGCTTATCAATTGGAACCAAGTCCAGACCGAAGCGAACTCCTTTTAAACACCAATGAGGAAATCGGTTTTGAAGGACAGATGGAGGCTTCTCAACTTGAAAAGGAGGCCTACTGATGATTGATTGAATATCAGCTCTTTTAAGGGCAGGAGAGCTGGAAGGGATGTCTAAAGAGATAGAAGCAGCGGGCACTTGAGAAATTTCAGATGTAGATTTTTCGCTGAGCTTGGCTCGCTTGCTTGGATCTTCAGCTATATGGCTCTTTCCTTTGTCATCATGAGATTTTCTCTTGTGGGAGTCATCATCCCGTTGGTAAGAGTCATTTCACGAGCTTTTCTAGCCGCTCTTTCCTCATCAGTCTCCTGAGGGGCCGGAAGATAGCGCCGGAAGTCATAAGAATCACGCCTTGCATAGCGCTGAAAGTCATCATAATATGAGCCGATGCATCCCATGGGAGAACCTGAAAGTGAAGAAGAAACAAAAATTTAGAAGTCTTCGAAATAAAAAAGCTAAGTGTACATAATTGCCGAAAATCCTAAGTGTGTGAGTGGCATGCGAACTATGCGCGTCAAGCTACAAACCACTCTTTGGCTTAAGGGTGATGTCAGCTTTTGCAGCAGGAGTCAATTCTTGGGCCGATGGAATTGATCGCAAGGCGGATGTCGCTTCAATCGCTGGAGAGGCAAATTTAGGAGTGTTGGTGTCATCTTTAAAGAGCTCCTGAGAAGTCACCATGAGATCACTCAGTCCTCCAAAAGTATCAGACTTCCCAGAATGTTGAGGAAATTCCTCTTCTTCAATAACTGGGGGAAGTTTAGATTTGGCAGATAACCTTACACCGTCAGCAGAGCTGGAGCATTTCACTAACGAAGTCTCTATAATAAGTTGTTTCGGTGCAGGTTCCTCCGCGGAGACTAGGGCATTTGATGCTTCTGCTTGAGAGCTGGGGGCATCACGGTATTGGATGGATCGAGAAGAGTGCAGGATTTCGAATTGGTGCAAAAATTCGTTCCTCTGCAGAAACTTAATACTTCTCTCGTTTGCAGCTACGGCACTCAACCTCTCGAAAGTTGGTTTGTGACTAGAATCTTTAGAGAGAGGAGGAAGTGCTACAAAAGTAAAGAAAGAAGTTAGCACTTGACAACTCAAATTTTGAAAGGTTCAGGAATGAAGTGAACAAAGATAGATAGTCTTACTTCCTACTCTCCAGATACCGTAGAATCCCGGGGAGCAACGGACATAGAAGAATTGGTTTAAAAACCCGTGAGCGCTCTCAGGAAGATCCGTAATTAGTTTGCGGTTCCTTGCGCTCCTAACCATAGTAATAGAGGGGTGATCTTTGTTCCTCCCAAATGTACACAGATAACAGATCTCCCCAAAGCTTGGGAGGCGGTCAAGCGTCCTCCTGAATAATACGCACAACCCCATCAAAATGGCATAGCCATTAGGGTGCAACTGGAATGGTGTAACGACCCGTAAAATTTCAACGGTTTTAATAACGTAATTAGTTGAAATTCTGTGAAATTTTAAACGATAAAATTTTGAAATAAAAATTTATATTTGGAATACGTCTAGTTAAACATAGCAACTGGTAAATTTTCGTCCGAAAATGAAAAAGTTTATTTCGCGCGTAAATTCACTTCAATTCAATCAGTTAAAAAACGTTGAAAATAAAATGTTTCCGAAACCTAAATATTTTTATATAGAAAAATTCTAAACCATCTTCTGAGCAAGATATCTGTTTGTCGTTTTTCCAAATTCGGACATCTTTGGCTCCGTCGATCTTATTTTTCAGTGTTTTTCTTGCATTTTCCGCCAGTTGAAAATTCGAATTTTTATAATTCGATCGTATCACTGATATCTGAATACCGTTGTGATCGTCTCGTCGCACTGATCTCAACGGTATATTTATTTCTGAATTTTGAAATTCGATACGCAACGGAAATAATAAACTGCTAGTGTAACGGTACCGTAAATCTCGACTTTACACTTTCCTTCTGTTTCAAAATTTAAACAATGTAATCCAACAATTTATTGCTAAATTTATTCAGCTCAAATTCAAGGCGACTGTTGCATTCACATTTATTTTATACTTATCTCTACACGTTTCCGCCGATTCACTTGCATGGATGTTCCATCTTCATTTATAATTTGGTAGAATACAACTGGCTTCCAATTCCCTATATTCTTATTTGCTCCCTCTCCCTCCAAGCACGCACACACGCACCCTCCTCCCAGATCCACCTTCCCATCATCTCATCCCCAGTATTGACACTTCCCCCTCCGCCATTCCCGACACTAACTCACGCACCTTCCCTAGCCTTCCACTCGCGAGCCATTTTCCTACCACCGCAACCTGACGACCGCACCAATACAAACCCCGACATCTCGCCCTCGCCCCCTCACAAGCCCACTTCCGCACGCCCCACCTTCGCCTGACCTGCCTACACCCAGGCCGAAGTACCCCATCATCTTGCACCGTTGTTCGCCATTGCCTTCTCGATCCCATGCCGAGCCCAGGCCCACTTCCGCATAGCTCAGCACCGCCGAGACACCATCATGCGAAACCCACTCGACAGCCTCGCCTTCACGCCTTCTACAATCCGCCAACCTGCATCTCCAACACCTCGCAGTCCACCCTCCATCTCCGCCCACGTGCAACTGTGCCTTCCCGCAAACAGCGACAGTTCACCCACACACTGCTCGTCCTCCCACTCCGAGTTGTCGGTCACCTCGTCTCGGTTGCCGCTCCAACTTTCCGACCTCCGCCTCGCTCTTCCTAGCCGAGCGGTTCCCATCGCCGAAGGAACTGCAGCTGCTACATCCATTTTATATTAGGTATATATTTATATTACAATTTTAATGAGATTATATTTTTTAGCTATATTCTGTTGGTAAACTCTTATGGTGTTTTGCACATAAAAATTTTATCTCTGAATAAGTATATATGCGTGTTTTACATATATATTAGTCTATGTATAAGTGACAGGTTGAGTCTTAAATATATTTATGTTGGTTTCAAGTGTTATTAGGTTTTGTGAACAGTTTTATATATGAGTGATGCTCTATTAGTTATTTATAAGTTGTAAATGATGTTGGCTGTAATGTTGGTTTTCAAGTACAAAATATATGACATGTTGAATTTATATTTTGAATGGTATGAATGGTAACTTGTTGTTTTAACTGGGAAATATACGCACCATTATCTCTGGAAATACTGAACTAACATGAGCACTTGTAAACGTATTAATTCTTATAACCAGGTCTTGCAGTCTCTAAATGATTTTTTTTCATTGCTGTATTCGACTTAAACTACCATCTTTAATAAACTATACTTCGACATGGAGACTAATTGTGCTGAAGAAAATACAAAGGTGCTAATTTCAGTTTTCGTATAAACAAGTATAGCTACTTTACATATTATATATATATTATATATGGAAGTTATATAGGTTGTTGTATATATAAAGTTATATAGTTTGGTAAGTTTAAATATATATAGATATTTTGGTTTCTTTTAGATTTCTAAAAAATAATATATAAAGTGATTTGGATATGTATTATAATTTGAAATATAATATGTATTTTAAATTGAATATTGGTTTTAAGAAAATAATAATATAGTATACTTTTGTTTCGATTATATCTGCATCGATCCAGTTCTGATTTGATTTCGTCTATTTCTTATCTATCAGCTTGTCTATCGAATTCGGGCAAATCTTGATTTGCTTTGGAATTCGTGCTTGGATTTGTAACTCGTTTCATTTGTCGAACCTCTCTAGCCTCAAAAGGTGAGCACTCACTCACGATTAATGTTCTTTTATTTATTAGATTTGATTTAAATTGAAACGACAATTGAAATAGGCTGCTGTTAGTTAATTACACTGTTATATATGTTATTGCCTGTATCAGTTCACCTGTGACATTTGACACCATTATCTGTTAGTTATTTATGCAATAATAATACAGTTTGGCTGATAATTGATTGATTGTTGATGTTTATATTGGACGTTAAATTGTTAATGTTAAAATGGTAAATAGTATGAAATTGAACTTGATATAGGATAATTAATTGTTAAATTTGATTAACTGACATTTGTATAATATGACCCCTTAACTGTTGAATTTATTGACACGTAGGATTTGTTTAATTACATTTTGAACCACTGAACGTATGTTGTTAAATTGATGATGTATGAAATTGTAATAGATTACAAGTGAAACCGTAATGTAATAATCTTTAATCTACATGAAATGATAGTGTAGATTCTAGAAATAATTATATTAATTCGCACAAACAACAATGCGAATTAATACGGTTATTTCGGGATTATTTGAATTGATTATTGGATTGTTATTGTTTGTTGTTATTGCTTGTTTATTTACTTTGACACCATCCCAGTTATCACACTGCAAGTTCCCATTGTTATGCTTTGATTTTTGAATTGAATTGGAATCGGGTTGAAATGATAAATACCCAAATTGAACTTTGACCTAGGATATAGAGAATTAAATAAAACCCGATTGGTCAATAATTTGATTTAAAAATAAACGAAGATTTATTTATAAATAATATGGTTTTGAGATGAAGTTGAAATTTGAATTTTTAATGAAAGGAAAGTGTTAATGTTAATAATCTAAGACAAAATATTTACAAATGTAATTGATGAAAGAACGTTGTTAAATTTGAGAAATGTTTGAATGAAGTTTGAAATTATTAAACTCTGAAATGATTTAATAATCAAGTTTGAAATTATAATTAAGTTTGAAATTAAGATTTGAAATCATTTAACAATTAAATAAGATTGAATGATCTGATAATTAAATAAAATTTGAATTCTTTGATAAGAGAAATTGAACTTTGAATTAGTAAATTTGAACCTCGTAAATGAATAAAATTAAGTTTTGGAAAATTATTTAAGTAAGTAAATAAGTGAAATTGAATTTCTTTGTCAAGAAATAAAATGTGTTTATTGAAATTTATGTAAGACTTGAAAGTTAAAGAATTTGATTGATGAATTTAATTTAATTTAAATTTGTAAGCTTTGATTTAATGAAGTTGAATTTAAGAAATTGATTTAATAAATTGGAAATTTAATAGGAATTGTTTTGAATGATAAAATTTACTTAACGAATATTGAATGAAATCGATAAATGAATGTAAATTTGTAACGACCCGATATTTTCAACCATTCGCATCCATTATAAGTGTATAGGTAGACACTCATGCCGGAGTTGAATTGCTCAAAATACCGCGTTGTAATTAAAATTTGGCAAATCTCAGAATATACAGTAAATAAATATAATCACAGATCACAGACACAGAGTAAAATAATGCAGCGGAAGTAAAAGAAATAGTAGTTCATGAAACTACTATATAAATATATCAGAGTTACATAAGATACAACAGAAGAAATAGAGTACAACAAAAGTCTCAATAAAATAACCAAGTACAAGCTGAGTAGAACAACGGAACTGGAATAGATAGGACATGACAAGCAGATAATCTCCAGCGATTCAAATCTCCAAGAGAGTGGAAATCCAAATCTGTGAATAACTCAGGCTGACCCGAGCGTAAAGCAAAACACAAAACACTCGAGTCAGGACAATATATACTTATATAATGTAAACCAACTCAAGCGAACTGTAATAAGGGTACAAGTAACTTAGAAGATGCTTGGGACCGCCCATCCTCTAAGGATCCGTTAAACTATCTACTATGTAGTAATATACGCTATATACAGTAGTGTCTAATCAGTAAAGTATAATCATATAGAAAATAGCGTTAAGGGGATGGAGAACCTTAACGCGGTCGGATCTTAAAATCATAATCGTAGTAAAGCTCGATATGGTAGGTGACACGGCACAACTAGGCAATGCCAGGGTAGATATACCAATTACGCATCCGGACTGGTGGTGACGCATAGCAGCCACTACCGCCCACCTCGAACAACACTCCCAAATCAAGGGTGCGCACCAAATCAATCACAAGTAATAGAATGGTATCGAAGAAGTGTGTCCGATCAGAGGTGCTACCTCATTGGTCCGTCAATCGCTCCTGTTTTAGCCACCTTATGCCAACTCACGGGAGTTGGGTCCACGTATATACCTTAGGATCGTCGCCACCATCCTACTTCATTCTGGAATCTCCACCGCGTACACGGTTGCCAAAGTGGTTTTCGGTAAGACAGAGAGTATGTCCATATCCGATCCCGGTCTCTTTAACAACCCAACGTTATTATAACCCGTGGTTATAACTTTTAAAAACAATACTTTACTTCAAAATAAAATATCATTTCAAACCATATCTTTATCAAAATAAAGATTAAATCAATTCCAAACCATTTCCATATATTTAAATTTTCATATAATTTCAAAACTTCGTTTCAAATCATTTTAATATAATAAAATATCATATCCTTACAAAACTTCATTTCAAATCATTTTAATAAAATAAAATATCCTATCAGTTCAAATCCAATATTCAACTTTAAATACCTTTTAAATTCAAAGATATCGTTCATTTACTATCATTTCAAATCACCTTTAAATAGTTTATATTCCAATCAAAATAATTCATTTAAACCTTTTAAAAGTGTAATTATTATATTTTCAAATCAAGTATTCAATTTCCAAAGTTTCAAACCATTCTGAGTTCGTTTACTAAGTCAAAAACCCTAATTATTAAAATTTCAGCATTTCACAGCATTTAAAAACAACTGCTATAAGTTATATTTGAAAACATTTTTAATTCAGCAAAGACAGCACTTAAAACTGCTGTTAAAACTCAGTTTTAGTTGAATTATAGTTCAAAACAGAAAAGACAGCAATTCAGAAGTGCTGCGGTAGTTCAGATTTCAAAACAAGGGTTAAATTTGGTTTCAGCAAAGACTGCAGACCATTATAGCATTTCCAGAGAATGCTATAATAGACCTGGGTTCAATATTAGCCTATAAGTTCAACTGCAGCAACTGCAGCATTTCAGAAATGCTGTAGTAGCCCTTTTATTCAAATTTTAGTGTAATTCAGAACCATAGCATTTCTGAATGCTATTAAAAGTGATTTCCAGCTTTTTAGTGTATTTCCAGCAATTAAATAACTTCGTTTTAAACTCTTTAAACATTTTAAAAATCATAATTTAACATTTAAAATGTTTATTTACATATCATTTAACATGTATCTTTTTCACAATAAATTTCTTATAATTAAATCCAATTTTCAACAATTTACTTAATAAATTTAAGTGTAAAAGTTTCCAATTCTTCACATTTCAACAATAACTTAACACTTCAAATTTAAATTACCATTTCACAAATTTAACTAAATTTCCAATTTTATTTAATTAACTAAAACCTTTAATTAAAACCAAATTTCACATTTCCAAGTCAAGTTATATTTTAAAAGATCACTTTTAAACATTCATTTATTTAACCACTTAAATTCATAGAAAAAATCAATAATACTTTAATAAATCACTTAAATTCACATTTAATCAAATTATCATATTTACCATTTCCAAATAAAATTTAATATCCATTTTATTTATATAACTTAAATATCATTTTTAACCAAATTCCAAATTTCCAACTTAAGTTATATTTCAAAAATCCAGTTAAACCATTCATTAATTGCATTTTTAACACATAGAAAAATCATAATTTCTTTATTTTAAACATTTCAAAATCTATTTAAATCAAATTTCATAAATTTATATTTTTAAAATACTTAAAAATATTCAAAACACTTTATAAAATAACCACGGGCCTGTATATAATTTTCTAACCTAGGTCAAGTGATACGGATATGTATCATTTCAATCCGCAGTTAAAAAAGAAAAATCCGGGTTCTATCATTTCAAACCCGCAATCCCAAGTTAAAATAAATTAAATAAAAACCATTCAGGCCTATCATTTCAGCCCATAACGATTTTTCCCTATTCTAAAGTCCGTTCGGGTATGTATCATTTCAACCCATAGTGATTCTAGTCTACAGGGAACTTGCAATGGTGATAACAGATATAAATAACAGAATAACATTAAATAACAGTAACATATGATATAACAGGTGTAATAACAGGTGTGAACATCATATGATAATAATATAGGCATATATAACATGATAACATATTTCTACAGATTCACAGGGTGTCAATTTACTAGTTATATAGGCACATATTGTCTGGTGAGAATAACTCACCTTTTACGCTGGAGTTAGCGATCAAAACACACAGAATAGATTCCAGAAAGCACGACAAGCACGATACATCACGACTTTTGATTTGAATGAATAGTGAGCCTTGATATTTATCTTGTAACAACAAATAACAAGACAATATAAACATAACATTCAACCCAAACTAACATTGAAACAAATTGAAAAAATAAAAGCAACAAAGAGAAGATATGATTGGACCTTGCCTTAGCCACTCAAATGCTTGGTCTAGGGACTCTTTAGCTCGGCCATGATGTGATATAGCTCAGGTTTGGGTCAGGTATGGCATCAAAACTCACGGCTACATAAGTGTGAAGAGGTAGGTGAGTTGCAAGTGAAGTATACAAAAGATCAAGGCAAATAGGTGAGGTTTGGTTCAATTTTTGGCTCGGCTTGGTCATCCTATGGGCTCGGTCATGCATGGTTCAGGTCAGGTCAGAGGAGAGGCTGATGGTTTGGGGTCAGGTCATGATGGTGGTAGAGGCTAAGGAGGTGGCCAAGGCAAAATATGGAAGTGGTGTTGAAGTATTGGTCGGCTAGCATGGTTTTCATGGAAATTTTGCAACTTTTTATGGTGTTGTGTTCATGAGGAGGTCATGGCCACTTCAGGTCAGAGGAGGGGGATGATTGTTGTGGCTGGTGATGGTGGAGAGGATGGTGGAGATGAAGGTGGGTTATAGCTGAGCAAAGCATAAGAGGAGCAAAGACAAAATCAATAAAAGAAGAGGAAAAAAATAGAAAAGAGAAGCCATTAGAATTGCATTTTTTTTTCTCAAATTTGATATAGCCGTGAGTTTTGGAGTGGAGAGATAGATTTTTCACGTGAATTGCTGGAGAGAATACATGGCTAGAGGTAAGAAGTGTACGGCCAAAAGAAAGGAGAGGAAAAGCCAAAAGAAAATGAAGAGACCAGGAGATGAAAAGCCTTAAGTTTTTGCAATTTTTAAAACCTTTGGCATTTCCTTTTCTTTTTCTCTTTTATTTTAAATAAACAAAATAAACTCAGAAATGTTATTTACAACTGAACAAAGTAGTAGGAAATAAAAATAAATATTTAAATTCAAAAGAAATGGAAAAAGAATTACAAAAATTGCTCAAAAATTGCAAACAGTGTTTAGAAATTACAGAAAAATAACCAATGGCTTTGAAAAATTATTTGATTTACTTTAAAAATATTCTAAACCAAAATTTGAAATAAAAATGATTTTTAAAACATTTTCAAGTAAATAAATAATTAAATTTTAAATTAAATAGAATTTAAATAAAGAAAATGGCAATAAATACATAATCAGGCTTTATAAATTTGAATAAATTCAAGTGTACTTTAGAAAAATTATATGATCATTTTTAAACATATTAAAAGATAAAAATATACTCAAAATAAAGTATTAACCCAATTAAAATAAAACATAACAAAGAAAAATAAAATTTATATCATTTAAAATAGACAAAATTGTTAAATAAACAAATTATACTCAAAGTTGAAATGTACATAACTTTTACAGTTTAACTCCATTTTCAGTGAAACGAAAAGCAGTATTCAAGTTACTACATCTATTTTCATAATAAAAGATAAAATTTATAATTTCAAATATTTAAAATTTAAATTTAAAAGTCAAAGTTTGACTATTGACCAAAATTCACAATTTCTGGAAATATTAAATCTAGTCATATTTGGAATTCTAATCCACATCAAAATCAAAGTTTATATTTAAAATAACAAAATTTATTCTTTTTCATAAATAAAGATTTTGAATCTAGAAAAATCAATTTAAAAATATTTGTAAAATACAGGGTTGTTACACTCTCCCCCACTCAAAACTTTTCGTCCCCGAAAAGGAACGAGGTACGGGAAAGCACAGAAAAAGATAGAATGAAATAGAATTAAGACAAGATGATAAGAAGATTGGAATTACACTTGATAACTATTGTTATAGGTAAGTTTAACAAGATGGAGGTGATCAAATAAAGAATATAAGCACAAAAAAGATCCCCTAGAGTCTGAATCTCCCTTTTCACTTGACCGATGGTCTATGAATGGAAAAACAGTGTTCAGATCCAGATGAGTAACAAAGATTATAGAAAGATTTCTAAACAGACTGGTATAAGCAATAGCCTTCCCATTCTGTAACAAGATAAGAGAAATAAGGACAACGAAAAGATAGTTTGAAAAAAAAACAAAATAAGATAATAAATTTGAAACCATAATGCTTTGAAATCATAACAATTTAGGGATGTTTATCATTTGGAAATCATACTACTAAAATCATAACACTTTGGAAATGTTATCCTAAAAAACCATAACACTTAGAAAATCATAACACCTTTTTAAAAATAATCTTCATTTAAACCATTTTAATCCAAGATCAAACAATATTCATTTTAAAGTTGTAACATTTCTAAGTTCATTCAATTATAAAAATTTCCAAAACATTGTATTTTCAAAACAGCAACACTTATAAAATGCTACAGTAGATATATTAATATTTCAAATCAGTTTAATATCAGAAATATTCATTTGGATATCATTTAACTTATGACTTATTAAAACAAACTTTTATGAATGGAATATTCAAATCAAACTATACTTCATTTATTAAGTTAAAAGTTCACTATTTTAGTTAGCTCTTAATTTAACACATAACCTAACACTTTATTTAAAATACCCATTTCATAAATAGATATTCCTTTAATAAGTTACACTTAAAATTTCCATTTGAAAACCAAATTCTCAATTATCAAGTTTTAGTGATGTTAAAATACATTTTAACTATTTAAATCATAATTATTCATTTTTCAAGACATATCAATTTCATAAATAAAATATTTATCATAGCAAATATAACAATCAAATTTCTTTACACATTTATTCATTTAGACATCAATTAAACTATGAATTCAAGTTAAATAAACTTTATTACCAAAAGTCCAATTCAAATGTATTTTATTTTATCTATTCAAAGATACATTATTTATTATACAACATATTCATTTTAGGAAATAACCTTTATTAAAATTCCTAGGTTAGACTTAAGGTTCCAAAGTAAATCAAATTTGATTATTAAGTTATTTAAATAAATCTCTTTAAATTCCTTTTTCACTATTTGCCTCTGTTAATCTTTTATAACTAAAATTTAAGTGTATAACATGTATTATAACCACTCAAATTTTATTTATAAAAATCCTTTTTATATTGTATATTATCCAATTCCATATTCAACTTCTGTGTAATTTAGGTAAGTTATATTGGAATGAAATTGTGTGTTATACAAGTAAAACCTTCCAATTCAATTATCTCAAGTTTGAATCATTTATTCAAATTTTTGATTTTCTTCTTATAACTGAAATTATTCTTTAAAATAAAATTTAAGAATTAAACTTCCGATTCCCTTCAAACCATTTAGAGATAAGTAATTATATATACATAATATGTCAAATCAAATTTAAATCATATATCTATATATATTATAATCCAGTCATATTTTTTAGAAATTCAAATCAATTAGATTTTCCAAAACAAAGCTGTAGCAAGACTATAGAACGGTCTCTTCACTTCGAAACTCGAAAATGAACGTCGATGATGCTGCAGTCATCACCGAAATTATTTTCCAGCGACAAAGAGAAGAGCACTTAATTTTTAAACTTTAAAATCCTTTAGAGACAAATTTTATTCAAAATACTTTAAATAATATCCTTTTAAAAATTTTAAACACAAGGTTTGAAACCATCGGAAATTAAATTCTCAAATTCTTGATTTAAATTCATTTCAGTTCCCAAATAAATTTATAAACAACTATTTATAAATTCATTTGTAGAACAATAATTGATAAATCAAGTATTATCATTTCAAATTATCAATTTAAATCAATTTATTAAGTTCCATAAAATTATATATCCAAATTTATTTCATTAACCAAATTTTAAAATAATATTGTGTCAGTTTGTTCTGTCAAAGTGTTTTAGAAATCCTATCGATAGCGTTGATCAGACGAATCGATCGGAAACCCAAATCAACATCAACAACTCAAACAACACAATATAAAACAAAACATTAATTTACAAGTACAGTTCACAATGTTTGGAAGATAGATTGGAACAAAAGACAAGATGATTAAACAGAGTAGAGAGATGGGTAAGCTTAGATAAATCGCGGACAACCTTAACCAGGTCAACCGTGACTTAATGGATAAGATCAAATGTGGATTTTCTGGGGTAAATCTACCTTCGATCTCAAGAGATAGAGTTTGGAATAATAAAAGATATTAGCATCTAAACCAAGGATAAATATAAATCTCTGGTGAATCGATGCTGATTATAAAGAATTTTCACCCTTTTACAAGAAAATTAGAATATTGGCGAGACCGCCAATTTACTATAAAGATCATTCGAAGTGGAGTTATGTGATACTCCAAAATCAAAAGAAGATGAATAGTGAGGGACAAGAATGAATTTTGGAACCACAGGGAACGTTCCAAAAATTCAAAGGAAATTCAAATCAAGAGGAAAAGATTCAAACTCGAACGAAAGTGATTCTGTAAATAAATCTACTCCATATGCTGAGTTTTGCCTCAAAGCCAAAGCTCTGATACCAACTGTAACGACCCGATATTTTCAACCATTCGCATCCATTATAAGTGTATAGGTAGACACTCATGCCGGAGTTGAATTGCTCAAAATACCGCGTTGTAATTAAAATTTGGCAAATCTCAGAATATACAGTAAATAAATATAATCACAGATCACAGACACAGAGTAAAATAATGCAGCGGAAGTAAAAGAAATAGTAGTTCATGAAACTACTATATAAATATATCAGAGTTACATAAGATACAACAGAAGAAATAGAGTACAACAAAAGTCTCAATAAAATAACCAAGTACAAGCTGAGTAGAACAACGGAACTGGAATAGATAGGACATGACAAGCAGATAATCTCCAGCGATTCAAATCTCCAAGAGAGTGGAAATCCAAATCTGTGAATAACTCAGGCTGACCCGAGCGTAAAGCAAAACACAAAACACTCGAGTCAGGACAATATATACTTATATAATGTAAACCAACTCAAGCGAACTGTAATAAGGGTACAAGTAACTTAGAAGATGCTTGGGACCGCCCATCCTCTAAGGATCCGTTAAACTATCTACTATGTAGTAATATACGCTATATACAGTAGTGTCTAATCAGTAAAGTATAATCATATAGAAAATAGCGTTAAGGGGATGGAGAACCTTAACGCGGTCGGATCTTAAAATCATAATCGTAGTAAAGCTCGATATGGTAGGTGACACGGCACAACTAGGCAATGCCAGGGTAGATATACCAATTACGCATCCGGACTGGTGGTGACGCATAGCAGCCACTACCGCCCACCTCGAACAACACTCCCAAATCAAGGGTGCGCACCAAATCAATCACAAGTAATAGAATGGTATCGAAGAAGTGTGTCCGATCAGAGGTGCTACCTCATTGGTCCGTCAATCGCTCCTGTTTTAGCCACCTTATGCCAACTCACGGGAGTTGGGTCCACGTATATACCTTAGGATCGTCGCCACCATCCTACTTCATTCTGGAATCTCCACCGCGTACACGGTTGCCAAAGTGGTTTTCGGTAAGACAGAGAGTATGTCCATATCCGATCCCGGTCTCTTTAACAACCCAACGTTATTATAACCCGTGGTTATAACTTTTAAAAACAATACTTTACTTCAAAATAAAATATCATTTCAAACCATATCTTTATCAAAATAAAGATTAAATCAATTCCAAACCATTTCCATATATTTAAATTTTCATATAATTTCAAAACTTCGTTTCAAATCATTTTAATATAATAAAATATCATATCCTTACAAAACTTCATTTCAAATCATTTTAATAAAATAAAATATCCTATCAGTTCAAATCCAATATTCAACTTTAAATACCTTTTAAATTCAAAGATATCGTTCATTTACTATCATTTCAAATCACCTTTAAATAGTTTATATTCCAATCAAAATAATTCATTTAAACCTTTTAAAAGTGTAATTATTATATTTTCAAATCAAGTATTCAATTTCCAAAGTTTCAAACCATTCTGAGTTCGTTTACTAAGTCAAAAACCCTAATTATTAAAATTTC
This sequence comes from Allium fistulosum, assembly GCA_030737815.1. Lineage (NCBI taxonomy): Eukaryota > Viridiplantae > Streptophyta > Magnoliopsida > Asparagales > Amaryllidaceae > Allium > Allium fistulosum. The sequence goes on along the minus strand of CM060906.1, from coordinate 247,666,215 downwards.
AGCATTTCACAGCATTTAAAAACAACTGCTATAAGTTATATTTGAAAACATTTTTAATTCAGCAAAGACAGCACTTAAAACTGCTGTTAAAACTCAGTTTTAGTTGAATTATAGTTCAAAACAGAAAAGACAGCAATTCAGAAGTGCTGCGGTAGTTCAGATTTCAAAACAAGGGTTAAATTTGGTTTCAGCAAAGACTGCAGACCATTATAGCATTTCCAGAGAATGCTATAATAGACCTGGGTTCAATATTAGCCTATAAGTTCAACTGCAGCAACTGCAGCATTTCAGAAATGCTGTAGTAGCCCTTTTATTCAAATTTTAGTGTAATTCAGAACCATAGCATTTCTGAATGCTATTAAAAGTGATTTCCAGCTTTTTAGTGTATTTCCAGCAATTAAATAACTTCGTTTTAAACTCTTTAAACATTTTAAAAATCATAATTTAACATTTAAAATGTTTATTTACATATCATTTAACATGTATCTTTTTCACAATAAATTTCTTATAATTAAATCCAATTTTCAACAATTTACTTAATAAATTTAAGTGTAAAAGTTTCCAATTCTTCACATTTCAACAATAACTTAACACTTCAAATTTAAATTACCATTTCACAAATTTAACTAAATTTCCAATTTTATTTAATTAACTAAAACCTTTAATTAAAACCAAATTTCACATTTCCAAGTCAAGTTATATTTTAAAAGATCACTTTTAAACATTCATTTATTTAACCACTTAAATTCATAGAAAAAATCAATAATACTTTAATAAATCACTTAAATTCACATTTAATCAAATTATCATATTTACCATTTCCAAATAAAATTTAATATCCATTTTATTTATATAACTTAAATATCATTTTTAACCAAATTCCAAATTTCCAACTTAAGTTATATTTCAAAAATCCAGTTAAACCATTCATTAATTGCATTTTTAACACATAGAAAAATCATAATTTCTTTATTTTAAACATTTCAAAATCTATTTAAATCAAATTTCATAAATTTATATTTTTAAAATACTTAAAAATATTCAAAACACTTTATAAAATAACCACGGGCCTGTATATAATTTTCTAACCTAGGTCAAGTGATACGGATATGTATCATTTCAATCCGCAGTTAAAAAAGAAAAATCCGGGTTCTATCATTTCAAACCCGCAATCCCAAGTTAAAATAAATTAAATAAAAACCATTCAGGCCTATCATTTCAGCCCATAACGATTTTTCCCTATTCTAAAGTCCGTTCGGGTATGTATCATTTCAACCCATAGTGATTCTAGTCTACAGGGAACTTGCAATGGTGATAACAGATATAAATAACAGAATAACATTAAATAACAGTAACATATGATATAACAGGTGTAATAACAGGTGTGAACATCATATGATAATAATATAGGCATATATAACATGATAACATATTTCTACAGATTCACAGGGTGTCAATTTACTAGTTATATAGGCACATATTGTCTGGTGAGAATAACTCACCTTTTACGCTGGAGTTAGCGATCAAAACACACAGAATAGATTCCAGAAAGCACGACAAGCACGATACATCACGACTTTTGATTTGAATGAATAGTGAGCCTTGATATTTATCTTGTAACAACAAATAACAAGACAATATAAACATAACATTCAACCCAAACTAACATTGAAACAAATTGAAAAAATAAAAGCAACAAAGAGAAGATATGATTGGACCTTGCCTTAGCCACTCAAATGCTTGGTCTAGGGACTCTTTAGCTCGGCCATGATGTGATATAGCTCAGGTTTGGGTCAGGTATGGCATCAAAACTCACGGCTACATAAGTGTGAAGAGGTAGGTGAGTTGCAAGTGAAGTATACAAAAGATCAAGGCAAATAGGTGAGGTTTGGTTCAATTTTTGGCTCGGCTTGGTCATCCTATGGGCTCGGTCATGCATGGTTCAGGTCAGGTCAGAGGAGAGGCTGATGGTTTGGGGTCAGGTCATGATGGTGGTAGAGGCTAAGGAGGTGGCCAAGGCAAAATATGGAAGTGGTGTTGAAGTATTGGTCGGCTAGCATGGTTTTCATGGAAATTTTGCAACTTTTTATGGTGTTGTGTTCATGAGGAGGTCATGGCCACTTCAGGTCAGAGGAGGGGGATGATTGTTGTGGCTGGTGATGGTGGAGAGGATGGTGGAGATGAAGGTGGGTTATAGCTGAGCAAAGCATAAGAGGAGCAAAGACAAAATCAATAAAAGAAGAGGAAAAAAATAGAAAAGAGAAGCCATTAGAATTGCATTTTTTTTCTCAAATTTGATATAGCCGTGAGTTTTGGAGTGGAGAGATAGATTTTTCACGTGAATTGCTGGAGAGAATACATGGCTAGAGGTAAGAAGTGTACGGCCAAAAGAAAGGAGAGGAAAAGCCAAAAGAAAATGAAGAGACCAGGAGATGAAAAGCCTTAAGTTTTTGCAATTTTTAAAACCTTTGGCATTTCCTTTTCTTTTTCTCTTTTATTTTAAATAAACAAAATAAACTCAGAAATGTTATTTACAACTGAACAAAGTAGTAGGAAATAAAAATAAATATTTAAATTCAAAAGAAATGGAAAAAGAATTACAAAAATTGCTCAAAAATTGCAAACAGTGTTTAGAAATTACAGAAAAATAACCAATGGCTTTGAAAAATTATTTGATTTACTTTAAAAATATTCTAAACCAAAATTTGAAATAAAAATGATTTTTAAAACATTTTCAAGTAAATAAATAATTAAATTTTAAATTAAATAGAATTTAAATAAAGAAAATGGCAATAAATACATAATCAGGCTTTATAAATTTGAATAAATTCAAGTGTACTTTAGAAAAATTATATGATCATTTTTAAACATATTAAAAGATAAAAATATACTCAAAATAAAGTATTAACCCAATTAAAATAAAACATAACAAAGAAAAATAAAATTTATATCATTTAAAATAGACAAAATTGTTAAATAAACAAATTATACTCAAAGTTGAAATGTACATAACTTTTACAGTTTAACTCCATTTTCAGTGAAACGAAAAGCAGTATTCAAGTTACTACATCTATTTTCATAATAAAAGATAAAATTTATAATTTCAAATATTTAAAATTTAAATTTAAAAGTCAAAGTTTGACTATTGACCAAAATTCACAATTTCTGGAAATATTAAATCTAGTCATATTTGGAATTCTAATCCACATCAAAATCAAAGTTTATATTTAAAATAACAAAATTTATTCTTTTTCATAAATAAAGATTTTGAATCTAGAAAAATCAATTTAAAAATATTTGTAAAATACAGGGTTGTTACAAAATTGATTTGAATGTTAAAACTAAATTGATTTAAATGATTTCGGAATGAAACGTATATATGAACTTGAATCAATATTTGAATGGTTTAAAATAGAAATTGAAAGTGAATTATAAGATTTTGAAATTGTGAAATTGGAAGTTTTGAAACGAAAATTTTGGAAATTGATTTCGAAAGACAAACGAATTGTCGATTTACGAACTCCAATTGAAATTGAAATTGATTTGGTTTTGAAATAAATAAACGACCAATCGGTGTAATAATTACGAAAGTTATTAAAGAGACCGGAATTCGGTTATGGATATACTCTCTATCTAAACCGAAAACCACTTTAATAACTATACGCGGAGTGATGATCCAGAATGAAGTGGTTGGAATGATGTATGTGTTGACTGAAGAAAGAGAACGATAATGGATAGCCTTGACACTTGTGTCAAATTGGAAATGACTAAAACAGGAGCTGTGCCGGGCCAATGGAGGATTGATACCTCAAGTGGACACACTTCTTCGAACTACTTATACTTATTGTCGATTGGTGCACCCTTGATTTTGGGAGTGTTGTCTCACGGTGTTGCGGGCGCTGCGGCGTTGCGTTCTCACCAGCCCGGATCAGGCGAACGGTAGTATCACTACCTTGGGTATAGCCTCATGTGCCTTGTCATACTTGTATTCCATTTATGCGCGACCACTACGAATTTGTTTTGTACCTTGAGTATATGGATTGCCCTCTGGTGACTTCCGGTTTTGGGGAAACTACGGTCTTGTATATGCTTGTGGGAATAAAAATGTGTTAAGGGTGGAATGGGCCATGACTTAACGCTATTTTGATATCTTTATATATTACTGATAGACATTATCTACTTAGCGTACATTACTACATAGTAGATAGTTTACCGGATCCTTAAAGGATGGTTATTCCAAACATCCTTTGAGTTACTTGTATTTCAATTGCTATTTCACTTGAGTTGGATTTATTAATATGAGAATGTTAATCCTGACTCGAGTGTTTTGTGTTTTGCTTTACGCTCGGGTCAGACTGAGTGGTTCAGCTTTCGAGACTCACCTTTGGAGTTGGAGCTTTGCTTGAAGATCCAGCCATCTATTCTGCTTCAGTATTCGATGATTCCAGTGATGTATTCTGATTTGTATCTGATGTATCATATTTCTCTTCTGTTGTAAACTCTGATGTATTTTATATATTCATATAGTAGCTTCATGAACTACTATCTCTTTTATTTCCGCTGCACTTATTACTCTGTGTCTGTGTTCTGTGATTATATCTATTTACTGTATATGTTCAGTTTTGCCAAATTTAAATTAACAACGCGGTATTTTGAGCAATTCAACTCCGGCATGAGTGTCTACCTATACACTTATAATGGACGCGAATGGTCCAAAATATTGGGTCGTTACAGTTGGTATCAGAGCTTTGGTGGCTCTAGGCAAAACTTAACATATAGGGTAAATGTATTTACAGAATCACTCTCATTCGAGTTTCAATCTCTTCCTTTGACTCAATTCCTTTGAATTTTGGAACGTTCCCCTCGGTTCCGAAATTCATTCGTGTCCTTCACTATCCGTCTTCTTTCAATCATGGAGCACCCCATAACTCCATTATAAATGTTATCTATAATAGATCGGCGGTCTCGTCAATCTTAGAATGATTCGTAAAGGAGTAAACTCCTTTATAATAGGCATCGATTTACCGGAGATTTCTGTATCCTCGGTTTATGATGCTATTTATCTCCTGCTATACCTGAATTCTATTTCTTGCGATCGAGTGTTGATTTACCTCGGAATTCAGCATCGATCCTATTCTTGAAGTTACGGACGACCGGTTAAGGTTGCCCGTGAATTTAATAAACTTACCCATCTCCCGATTCTGTTATTGAATCATCTTATCTTTTCTTTCGAATTTGTCTTCGAATCAGAATCCTCTTTGATTTGAGTCCATCAAATTTGAATCTCTATCCTTGTTTTGAATCCATTCTTGCATAGTCGAGCGAGGAAGTGTAATTGTAAATTAACATTTAAAATGTTTAAAATATATTGTGTTGTTTGAGTTGTTGATGTTGATTTGGGTTTCCGATCGATTCGTCTGATCAACGCTATCGATAGGATTTCCAAAACACTTGAGCAGAGCAAACGGACACAGTTTCGTTTTCAACTTTGGTAAATAAAATAAAGTTTGTATGATTATATTATAATTATTTATAAGTAAAATTTTCTGGAATTTAATAAGTTAATTAAATTGTTTGTTTGAAATGATAATATTTGATTATCATTTATTGTTCTAAATAAATTTATAAATACAGTTTATAAATTGATTTGGAATTTGAAATGAATTTAATTCAAAAATTTGAGAATTTAGTTTCCGGTGATTTCGAACTTTGGTTTTAAAATTTTAAAAGTATATTATTGGAAGTATTTTCGAATAGAAATCGTTTCCAAAGAATTTTAAAATGTTGAAATCAGTGCTCTTCTCTTTGTCGCTGGAAAATAACTTTGGTGATGACGGCCGCATCATCGACATTCATTTTCGAGTTTCGAAGTGGAGATACTATTCTGTAGCTTTGCTACGGTTTGTTTTGAAAAATATTTCGATTTGAATTTCTTCAGTATGATTTGATTTATATATATAGATATCTTATTTTAAAATTTTAATTTGATTTGATATAAATATATAGATATATCTCTAAATTGTTTAAAGGTTAATCGGAAATCTAATTCTTAAATTTTGTTAAAGGATGATTTTAATTATAAATGAAACCAAAATTTTGATAAATATTTAAACTTGAAATAATTGGATTTGAGAATATTATTTGTATAGTACTAAATTGCATTTCAATATAACTTACCTAAATTATTCAGAAGTTAAAATGTAATTGGATAATATACAATATAAAATGATTTTATAAATAAAATTTGAGTGTCTATAATAAATGTTATACACTTAGATTTTATTATAAAGAAAATGCTAATAAGAAAATGCTAATAAGTTGATAGAATAATAAAGTTAATTGAATGAGATGAATATGATAAATTTTGTTCTCTAAGAATTAACAAAATTTAAATTAAATCAACTTATGGAAATACCTCAGATTTAAACCAATTATTGAATATAAATTAATTTAAATTGAAATTTACATGGTTTAAATTAATTTATATGGTTTAAATATATGTAATAAGATATTAAGTGGAACAAATTTAATAATAATTTGGAGTAAAGAAAATTAAATTTGTTGAATAAAATATGATTGTAATAAATGACTATTCAAGTTTATGATTTTAGAAATTGTTAATAAAGGATAATTGGATAATAAAACAATGAATAAATGAGATAAATAAAATAAAATTTTGTTTTGAAGGAATCCTTTGGTATCAAATATTAATAAATTGGAATTAAATCAACTTATTGAAATACCCTGAATTTTAAATCAAATATTGAGTATTAATTAAGGTAAAGTGAAATTTATACGGTTTAAGCCAATTGTTTTATTTTGTATTTCAAATCTGTTTTTCTTTCTGGTTGTTTCTATTCTCCTACCTCGTTCCTTTTCGGGGACGAAAAGTTTTGAGTGGGGGAGAGTGTAACGACCCGTAAAATTTCAACGGTTTTAATAACGTAATTAGTTGAAATTCTGTGAAATTTTAAACGATAAAATTTTGAAATAAAAATTTATATTTGGAATACGTCTAGTTAAACATAGCAACTGGTAAATTTTCGTCCGAAAATGAGAAAGTTTATTTCGCGCGTAAATTCACTTCAATTCAATCAGTTAAAAAACGTTGAAAATAAAATGTTTCCGAAACCTAAATATTTTTATATAGAAAAATTCTAAACCATCTTCTGAGCAAGATATCTGTTTGTCGTTTTTCCAAATTCGGACATCTTTGGCTCCGTCGATCTTATTTTTCAGTGTTTTTCTTGCATTTTCCGCCAGTTGAAAATTCGAATTTTTATAATTCGATCGTATCACTGATATCTGAATACCGTTGTGATCGTCTCGTCGCACTGATCTCAACGGTATATTTATTTCTGAATTTTGAAATTCGATACGCAACGGAAATAATAAACTGCTAGTGTAACGGTACCGTAAATCTCGACTTTACACTTTCCTTCTGTTTCAAAATTTAAACAATGTAATCCAACAATTTATTGCTAAATTTATTCAGCTCAAATTCAAGGCGACTGTTGCATTCACATTTATTTTATACTTATCTCTACACGTTTCCGCCGATTCACTTGCATGGATGTTCCATCTTCATTTATAATTTGGTAGAATACAACTGGCTTCCAATTCCCTATATTCTTATTTGCTCCCTCTCCCTCCAAGCACGCACACACGCACCCTCCTCCCAGATCCACCTTCCCATCATCTCATCCCCAGTATTGACACTTCCCCCTCCGCCATTCCCGACACTAACTCACGCACCTTCCCTAGCCTTCCACTCGCGAGCCATTTTCCTACCACCGCAACCTGACGACCGCACCAATACAAACCCCGACATCTCGCCCTCGCCCCCTCACAAGCCCACTTCCGCACGCCCCACCTTCGCCTGACCTGCCTACACCCAGGCCGAAGTACCCCATCATCTTGCACCGCTGTTCGCCATTGCCTTCTCGATCCCATGCCGAGCCCAGGCCCACTTCCGCATAGCTCAGCACCGCCGAGACACCATCATGCGAAACCCACTCGACAGCCTCGCCTTCACGCCTTCTACAATCCGCCAACCTGCATCTCCAACACCTCGCAGTCCACCCTCCATCTCCGCCCACGTGCAACTGTGCCTTCCCGCAAACAGCGACAGTTCACCCACACACTGCTCGTCCTCCCACTCCGAGTTGTCGGTCACCTCGTCTCGGTTGCCGCTCCAACTTTCCGACCTCCGCCTCGCTCTTCCTAGCCGAGCGGTTCCCATCGCCGAAGGAACTGCAGCTGCTACATCCATTTTATATTAGGTATATATTTATATTACAATTTTAATGAGATTATATTTTTTAGCTATATTCTGTTGGTAAACTCTTATGGTGTTTTGCACATAAAATTTTTATCTCTGAATAAGTATATATGCGTGTTTTACATATATATTAGTCTATGTATAGGTGACAGGTTGAGTCTTAAATATATTTATGTTGGTTTCAAGTGTTATTAGGTTTTGTGAACAGTTTTATATATGAGTGATGCTCTATTAGTTATTTATAAGTTGTAAATGATGTTGGCTGTAATGTTGGTTTTCAAGTACAAAATATATGACATGTTGAATTTATATTTTGAATGGTATGAATGGTAACTTGTTGTTTTAACTGGGAAATATACGCACCATTATCTCTGGAAATACCGAACTAACATGAGCACTTGTAAACGTATTAATTCTTATAACCAGGTCTTGCAGTCTCTAAATGATTTTTTTTCATTGCTGTATTCGACTTAAACTACCATCTTTAATAAACTATACTTCGACATGGAGACTAATTGTGCTGAAGAAAATACAAAGGTGCTAATTTCAGTTTTCGTATAAACAAGTATAGCTACTTTACATATTATATATATATTATATATGGAAGTTATATAGGTTGTTGTATATATAAAGTTATATAGTTTGGTAAGTTTAAATATATATAGATATTTTGGTTTCTTTTAGATTTCTAAAAAATAATATATAAAGTGATTTGGATATGTATTATAATTTGAAATATAATATGTATTTTAAATTGAATATTGGTTTTAAGAAAATAATAATATAGTATACTTTTGTTTCGATTATATCTGCATCGATCCAGTTCTGATTTGATTTCGTCTATTTCTTATCTATCAGCTTGTCTATCGAATTCGGGCCAATCTTGATTTGCTTTGGAATTCGTGCTTGGATTTGTAACTCGTTTCATTTGTCGAACCTCTCTAGCCTCAAAAGGTGAGCACTCACTCACGATTAATGTTCTTTTATTTATTAGATTTGATTTAAATTGAAACGACAATTGAAATAGGCTGCTGTTAGTTAATTACACTGTTATATATGTTATTGCCTGTATCAGTTCACCTGTGACATTTGACACCATTATCTGTTAGTTATTTATGCAATAATAATACAGTTTGGCTGATAATTGATTGATTGTTGATGTTTATATTGGACGTTAAATTGTTAATGTTAAAATGGTAAATAGTATGAAATTGAACTTGATATAGGATAATTAATTGTTAAATTTGATTAACTGACATTTGTATAATATGACCCCTTAACTGTTGAATTTATTGACACGTAGGATTTGTTTAATTACATTTTGAACCACTGAACGTATGTTGTTAAATTGATGATGTATGAAATTGTAATAGATTACAAGTGAAACCGTAATGTAATAATCTTTAATCTACATGAAATGATAGTGTAGATTCTAGAAATAATTATATTAATTCGCACAAACAACAATGCGAATTAATACGGTTATTTCGGGATTATTTGAATTGATTATTGGATTGTTATTGTTTGTTGTTATTGCTTGTTTATTTACTTTGACACCATCCCAGTTATCACACTGCAAGTTCCCATTGTCATGCTTTGATTTTTGAATTGAATTGGAATCGGGTTGAAATGATAAATACCCAAATTGAACTTTGACCTAGGATATAGAGAATTAAATAAAACCCGATTGGTCAATAATTTGATTTAAAAATAAACGAAGATTTATTTATAAATAATATGGTTTTGAGATGAAGTTGAAATTTGAATTTTTAATGAAAGGAAAGTGTTAATGTTAATAATCTAAGACAAAATATTTACAAATGTAATTGATGAAAGAACGTTGTTAAATTTGAGAAATGTTTGAATGAAGTTTGAAATTATTAAACTCTGAAATGATTTAATAATCAAGTTTGAAATTATAATTAAGTTTGAAATTAAGATTTGAAATCATTTAACAATTAAATAAGATTGAATGATCTGATAATTAAATAAAATTTGAATTCTTTGATAAGAGAAATTGAACTTTGAATTAGTAAATTTGAACCCCGTAAATGAATAAAATTAAGTTTTGGAAAATTATTTAAGTAAGTAAATAAGTGAAATTGAATTTCTTTGTCAAGAAATAAAATGTGTTTATTGAAATTTATGTAAGACTTGAAAGTTAAAGAATTTGATTGATGAATTTAATTTAATTTAAATTTGTAAGCTTTGATTTAATGAAGTTGAATTTAAGAAATTGATTTAATAAATTGGAAATTTAATAGGAATTGTTTTGAATGATAAAATTTACTTAACGAATATTGAATGAAATCGATAAATGAATGTAAATTGATTTGAATGTTAAAACTAAATTGATTTAAATGATTTCGGAATGAAACGTATATATGAACTTGAATCAATATTTGAATGGTTTAAAATAGAAATTGAAAGTGAATTATAAGATTTTGAAATTGTGAAATTGGAAGTTTTGAAACGAAAATTTTGGAAATTGATTTCGAAAGACAAACGAATTGTCGATTTACGAACTCCAATTGAAATTGAAATTGATTTGGTTTTGAAATAAATAAACGACCAATCGGTGTAATAATTACGAAAGTTATTAAAGAGACCGGAATTCGGTTATGGATATACTCTCTATCTAAATCGAAAACCACTTTAATAACTATACGCGGAGTGATGATCCAGAATGAAGTGGTTGGAATGATGTACGTGTTGACTGAAGAAAGAGAACGATAATGGATAGCCTTGACACTTGTGTCAAATTGGAAATGACTAAAACAGGAGCTGTGCCGGGCCAATGGAGGATTGATACCTCAAGTGGACACACTTCTTCGAACTACTTATACTTATTGTCGATTGGTGCACCCTTGATTTTGGGAGTGTTGTCTCACGGTGTTGCGGGCGCTGCGGCGTTGCGTTCTCACCAGCCCGGATCAGGCGAACGGTAGTATCACTACCTTGGGTATAGCCTCATGTGCCTTGTCATACTTGTATTCCATTTATGCGCGACCACTACGAATTTGTTTTGTACCTTGAGTATATGGATTGCCCTCTGGTGACTTCCGGTTTTGGGGAAACTACGGTCTTGTATATGCTTGTGGGAATAAAAATGTGTTAAGGGTGGAATGGGCCATGACTTAACGCTATTTTGATATCTTTATATATTACTGATAGACATTATCTACTTAGCGTACATTACTACATAGTAGATAGTTTACCGGATCCTTAAAGGATGGTTATTCCAAACATCCTTTGAGTTACTTGTATTTCAATTGCTATTTCACTTGAGTTGGATTTATTAATATGAGAATGTTAATCCTGACTCGAGTGTTTTGTGTTTTGCTTTACGCTCGGGTCAGACTGAGTGGTTCAGCTTTCGAGACTCACCTTTGGAGTTGGAGCTTTGCTTGAAGATCCAGCCATCTATTCTGCTTCAGTATTCGATGATTCCAGTGATGTATTCTGATTTGTATCTGATGTATCATATTTCTCTTCTGTTGTAAACTCTGATGTATTTTATATATTCATATAGTAGCTTCATGAACTACTATCTCTTTTATTTCCGCTGCACTTATTACTCTGTGTCTGTGTTCTGTGATTATATCTATTTACTGTATATGTTCAGTTTTGCCAAATTTAAATTAACAACGCGGTATTTTGAGCAATTCAACTCCGGCATGAGTGTCTACCTATACACTTATAATGGACGCGAATGGTCCAAAATATTGGGTCCTTACAAATGGGGAAATGGTTAATCGAAGGAGAAGTGTTCTGAGGAAATCATTGAAGGGGGGAATAGCTCAGTTCATACAGATGTGACGATTGATTGCAATAAAGCCATGTGGCGCCCTGTCAGCAGTGTCGTTTACTCCAGGAAGTAGAGCATCCGCTTCAGCAATACCAAATTGCATACATAGCTGGTTGAAGGTTCGTTGGTTTAGTGTAGTTGGAACTCTTTCCGGAGGGTTATCCAAAGGAGCAGCAATCAGAAAGGCTTCATCGGTCCGATCTGCTATCTCTTCTTGTACTTGTTGAGAAGTCATTCTACACAAGGAACTGGATATTCAAATATGAAGGTGCACGTTCCCTAAAAAGTGTGTTAAGTGTTGTGCAAAGCTACTGAAATAACAAGTAAATAAAGTAAAGCTTGAAATAATATTGGTTGGCGCACGTTAATTCAGGAAGATTCAAGGCTTGTTATTAGATCAAAATTAAGTATAGTATCAATGCAGATAATATTTAGCGATAAGCAGTTATAACTGTATGAATTTTGCGTTGATGCTCCACTTAAGTTAGTTGATTCACAGCATTTCACTTTTAATTAGATTCATATTATTTTTTCTTTGACTTAATCCATCACTCGATGTGGGCAGTCGATGATGAGTATATTCGTCCTAGTTTTCTGCAAATGTTGTATTTAACAGGTTGTTAGCTTAAAAGTCAATATAATCTGTGAAAGAGTGCAACGAGTTCTGGCAGTTCAAATTGGAAGTTCAATCAAGTTCTGGTTAAATCTGCAAGTGTTCAAATGTTGTCCATCCCTTAAGTCGCAGGAACGACTTAAGTTAGCTCGAGACTCTTTTAGGTCGTCCAGTTCATGTCCAAACGACCTAACATAGGTCGGGTATTCCTAAGTCGCTCTGCTCGAGTCATGAAGTTCATCAGTTATGTACCTACAAGTTAAAGCTATGCTGCGAGTTAAGTTAGGTCGTTAATTCTTTAAGTCGTTCAGCTTTAAGTCGTATGCTATTCTGGCAAGTTAAGTCGCAGTCCTTTATGTCGTTCGGAGTTTGATGATTAAGTCGCTAAGTCGTTCACAGAGTTAAGTCACGCGATTCATGTCCAAACTGCTAAAGCCCTAGGTCGTTCAAGGCTCCTAAGTCGAGCACGACCTAACTCTCCTTACCTCGCTAACTCCTCTTCTTTCAACAAATCGCCTAACCCACTAACCCGTTAACCCAATAACCCGTTAACCTCTCTACAATAAAATCCACCATCTCTCCACACCACCAGATCATCCAAAACCAATTCAAATCACATCGGATCCATTATAAACCCGATGCACTGCTGTGCTCTCGTGAATTATAGCGACAACATGTCCAATAACGATCAAAAATCGATCGTAACATGATTCGTGGGGAAATACGGCATGTGAAATCGGGGTAGGGTCGAAAAATGGGGGATTCACAATTCGGTGATGGTCGTGGTTGGATAATGGTCGAAATTCACTTACGTAGTATGATTATAGAGATGATCGGCGACTGGTTGATTTGAATTCTTCTTCGAGAGCTTGGAAATCCTTCGAAGGCGGGTTAGAGTGTTAGAGCAGGTAAAGAGAAGAAGGAGCGATCTCAGCGACTTATATACAGGGGCAGAGGAACACAAATCGGCACGAACGACCTAACTCTCTCATAAGTCGCTCACGACTTAACGATTCAGGATGGCGCGAGTTAAGAGATATCGAAGCACACGACCTAACTCCTAGGCGTATACTTCGAGGGGCAAGTGTTAACCCTCTTCTATTCACGACTTAGCGACCTACTGGACTCAACGACTTAAGGGATTGAGCGACTTAACTATCCCAGGGATAAGCGACTTAACAACTTAAGAAGCTCCAGCGACCTAAGAACCTACTGACCTAAAAAAATCCTACGACTCAACAAGTTAACGACCTAACAAATCAATGAAGACAGAGCGACCTAACAAGTTAAAGACAGAGCGACCTAGCAGCTGAGTAAAGGCAGCGACCTAATAAGTTAAAGACAGAGCGAACTAGCAGTTGAGTAAAGGCAGTGACCTAACAAGTTAAAGACAGAGCGACCTAGCAGCTGAGTAAAGGCAATGACCTAACAAGTTAAAGACAGAGCGACCTAGCAGCTGAGTAAAGGCAACGACCTAACGAGTTAAAGCAGAAGCGACCTAACGACCTAGCAAGCTCCAGAGTTAAGCCATGTGCTAGCTGCCTCTTCCTTTAGGTCGCTAATGACCTAAAACAACCGAGATAACTACTGAACTACACATGCTAAGTCGCTGGCGGCCTATATCTCGCCCAGAATGGTTCCATTAGGTCGCTAACGACCTAATGCTACCTCGCAACTCTTAGGTCGCTCATGACTTAAAACATGGCCGACCTAAGCCCAGTTTCTCCTATAAATACCCCGCCTACTCCGCACTTGTGGGGGGACGAACTTTTGGAACGCCAAGACTCTGCTGTTTTCACGACTCCTACACTTGCTCCAACACTTCAAACGCAAAAGACATTTCAAAGAACCTTCAGAAGAGATCAAGTCCATTCAACATGAATCCAAAGAGCTTTTCTGCATCGAAGTTCTAACAACTTGTCTTGATTTTGTCGTAATTGGAAGATTATTGTAAAAGTTGTAGTAAAATCAGCGATAGAAGAGATTAAGTGGACGTAGGCTTGATTTTGAGCCGAACCACTATAAAATTGTTGTCTCTTTTACTGTTTTCTGTTATTTTTTGCTTGCTTTAAGTTCCCGTACCAACGGGTGGTGCTTTCACTTTATCACAAATCACACTGGGGTGTTAGCGTACATTTTTAGCGTTAACACCCACCGTCCACCTGACGATGTTCCGAAAGCATTCATCCATACAAGTTCGTCCCGGGTTCGAACGGAACCGAAGGCACTATTCCTACTACATCCATTTTGGAATTATCCTCAGGATTAGTAGCGACTAGACCTTGCACTTCACTGCTCCATCTTCGACTCCAAACTCATTTTCCCCACGAAATGTACAAACCGAATCGAAGTGGTTTTCGAGAAATTAATCTCGATCCCGGTCTCTTCGAAACGATCAGCGCATTGGCCAATATTGATAGTCGGTTATTTAACTATCAATTAACATTCACAAACAATAAATAATTTCTCCCAAATTATTTATTAACCTCAAAATATCTTCTCAAGATATATTTCCATTTTCAAACCCTTTTGAAAACAGTTTTCAAACCACACTCTTCTCATGGAATAAATTCCCAAATAATTTCTATTTCCACTGAAATCACCAAGTACAAATTCTTTAGATTTTTAAAAAATAACTTAAAAACACTTTATTACAAAATATACTTTGAACATTTAAATTAAAACTACTTTAATACTTTATTCAAAGATATATACTTTAATGATATTTAAAATAAAGCTAACTAATAAAATACAAAACTAGATTTTTATCTTTAAAACATAATACCAAGTCATCATTAAATAATTAATACTAAAATAAATTTGAAAAGGATACTCACTTTAAAATTTGAACTTTTAAAGTAATAAATTTTCTAAATCATATTTTTAAAACAACTTTAAAACTTTTGACTTAACTTAAAGGTTTATTTTGAAAACGTACTTGGCTATCCAAGGAAATATACTTCTCTTACACATCTTTAAAATTAAATCACTATTTATTCTTAAACAAATTTACCCATTTCTTTAATAAATTCCCACCGTGAATTTATTATTCCAAATATCCACTGATATATTTCTTAACTTTTATAAACCTAGTTTATAAATACAAAGTCTCACTTCTCTTTTAAAAATCCCGTTTTAAACACTTAAATCAATTCCCAAATTGATTTCCAATTTACTTCACTTTTAAATAAATTTCTTTACTTACTCCATTTAATTCAAAATCCTTTAACTTTAAATTTCATTTCTTTATTATGATTTAAAAATCCCTTTAAACTGAGAATACCAATTTTAGATTTCCCAAATCCCTTTCCTTTTCCTTTTTAATTAAATTTATACTTGAATTAAAATAAATTCTTTATTCTTTTGAATAATGTTGCTTAAGCTTAATATTCATTATTTCTCTGCTTATTTAAAATCCCCTTTTCCATATTTATTAGAATTTTGAAATCACTTTTATTCTTTTCCAAATTTGTTCTTAAATTTATTCAAATTCTTTATAATTAGTTTACTCGAAAATCCATTCCTTTATTTTCCTTTCAAAATCAAATTCTATATATTTTGGTAATTTAGGGTACCTAATATTCAAGCAAACCATAACATTCAATATTCCAATTATCAATATAATTCACCACAGAATATCCAATATTCATGTCACAGAATATTAAACAATCTAAATTTTTTTGAGGAATCCAGTGGATCCCTCCAACCTGTTTCCCTGCATCCACAGATGTTAGCACAATACCAATTCCACTTCGAGGTGGAATATCGCGGTATATGGGTTTATAAAATATCATCCACTATTATGCGGCGCATAGGGTCTCATCCGCTATATAATGCGGGAAATCAATCACTCCAATATATACTATATACTACTATATATGATATATCACACCCAATCAATTCAATCATTCAACCAAATATTTAAATTTAACCATTTAAATTTAAATAAACCTAGATGAGTGAGATTAACTCACCTTTGATTTTTGTTTTGCAATCCACTTCAATATTGACTCGGTCTCCTCACGATTCAAGACCTTGTATAAACGATTCACTATTTATTAACATTTAAATTAACTACAATTATTACCATTTAACCAATTTAATTTACTAACAATTTAATTTAAACTAATAATTTGGGTTTAAACTTATTTCCTATAATAAATAAGTTTTGTAACTAAAATAATTAAATAAGTTAATTTAGATAAGTTAATCACCAATATATATATATATATATATATATATATATATTGAAATTGACCAGTAAGTTAAGTATTTTTTCTTAAATCCATACATGTATCAACCTGGTTAGTATCTCTAGGTGAAATAATATGCTCTGTTGTTTTACATATATATACACATACATATATAGCCGATTTAATTTAAAACAAAACTGTTTTAAACCCTTACTGTCAATTTCTGACAAGTGATATAATAATCAACTAATTAAATTTAAAGAATTAAACTTGAGTAACATTGAATTTAAAATGTTTTAAAAAAAAATTACCTAATTCACACAGGAAAACGAATCAACGAGCTTCTACCCCAACAGCTCACGCCTCAATTCTTCTCTGGCCATGCAACACCAAATCGAACCCATCACAAAGCCACGACCGGAACTTGTCGAACAACCTCGATAACGCCTGCTTGAACATTGCTCGACCTCTGCTCTGACATACCCTCGTATGCAGCCACCGAACCACCAAGTTTCGACAGACTCGACGACCCAGGATTACGGCTTTCCTCCCCTCGCGCGAGCATGTGCACGCCTGCCCCTCACCATTCGAACTTGTACGAGTCATCGCCAACTCCCCTCAACGAACAACCATCGCCTCCATTCGTGCCCTAGCGCCTCGCGTGCCCTAAAACCCAAGCGTACTTGAGCAGAACTCGATTTCGTACCCACTTCGAACGTGAGCCTCTACTATCCCTTATCTGGAAATCGATTCGACCCCCTCTTTTTTTCTATATATCGCGATTCAGATTTGAAATGGGGAAAAGAGGCGGCCATTACTTAATTTTATTTTCGTTTATTTTTGTGTAGAAACTGCTCGGCTGAGAATTCTAAAGGGAGACGTGACCTTAAAAGGTTGCGTGAAGAAATTGATGATTAGTGATTTGAGGGAAGAACGGCTGATGTGATTTGTTTTTGACTGGGGACAAATATAATTATATTATTTAAATTTTAAATTTCAAATTGTTTCGATATCGCAACTTGAAATCTTGACCTCCTATCGAGGCGTGCCGCTCGGCGTTTATAATGTTATACCGTTATTCCGAACGCAATGGAAAAGGTTCCGAGTCCTGATTTGATCGTATGGAGAAGATAGCTTTTTGGACCCAGTTATAATATTTTAATTTTCGATATAAATTTCAGCGTGTTTATCTATCGTACGATCACATGACAACCCCAAACGCTCTGAAATTTGAAATCCGATAATAATACACTATTACAGATCCAATGGAAATAGTTTCATCGAATTCCGAGACTGTGCCCCGGAAGGCTATTTTTAAATATCGATTTAAACGATAAAATTTCAAAACTTAACAAAACACTTCCAAATTCAATTTTAGCACTTTTACTATCTTCAGTATTAATAATATAGATTTTACAAGCCTTTAAAATATTTTTAACAAGCTTAAAACCCAAGCTTCAACAATTTTCCCAATTTCCAATTATTTAAATTCAATAATTAAATCACCCAATAAATACTGATATTTGAAATTCAAGTCAAAAATTCACTTTTGAATATTTAAAATTAATTAAATATCCAATTTCAAATATCTAAAATTCCAGGTCGTCACACTTATACTATTACATTCGTATATACATGAATCATAACATAGCAACGACGTATTATAACATTTACACAATAATAAACCTTGTTTTTAAAATAAGAGTTCTCACTTTAAAATGAAATGAGATGCTAGCACAAGCCAACCATCGAAGAAATAAACCTTCAAATTATCAAAACGCGACATCGAACTACCAAAATGCAACACAACAACCTTGCACACAAAGATGCAAGCAGCCTAGGAAGCTTCAAGGGTGCACGACAAGATGTAAAGGACCAAATGGGCTTGACCTAGGGTGGAGGCGTACAGCCCTTGGGGAGGGGGAGTTGGTGGTGAAAGTTGATTGTTTTGAGGATGGAAATGTTTTGGAATAGAAACAGAGGCTCAAGGAAGAAGAATGGGCAAGTTTTTGAAGTGGTTTAACTACTTTCGAAAATGAATAAGGTGGATAAGATAAGAGCAAATGAAAATGGAAGTGTAAAATGAAAAATGAGAAGGAGATGGTTACTTTTATAAACAAACACAAATGAGAAAAGACAAAACTACCCTTCCCAAAAAATAAGCTAATTCCCTCTCTGAAATTTTGACAGCACACCACTCATTCATCATAACATGTACTTAGCCATCACTTCTTCCTTTTCTAATGTACTTTTAGTACACTACACTTGGAAAAAGAAGGATGTCTTTACCTTACTTTATTACACTAATTAGTTACCATTTTAAATTCTTAAATCATACTTACTTTTACTAATCCTCTTTACATGTATTTAGGGTCCTAACTTTGAGAAACGACTATTAGAGGCATTTTCGATCCTTAGAATTTTCATCAAATGATTTTGACCCTGAAAATCTTGTATGTCCAATAATTTGATAGGAGTCGAATTAGGATCTGAAACCACTTCCAGTAGACCGGGATGATGATTTCTCTTTCCGTAGAATAGTCATAATAGAAAACTGGACTTACCATTTGGTAGTTATTGCTATTTGAAGTTTCAATTGATTTTGAACAGCTTAATTGATTATTATTAAGTTAATGGATAGTCCCAAAAGCCCATTTTGGGATTAGCATCATGTTGGGTTGAAGGGACTTTTATCTATCATTTCATATTTCTCAAAATTAGAGGGAAACCTCAATTAACCACATTTAAGCTGAAAAGTTGCCCTAAACCTACTTTAACTAGCCAAATCTTGTCAACAGAAGGAGATTACCGTAAGTAGCACTTGGATTTGAAGATTCACTTTTGGAGATCTCTTGGAGCTGGTGTTCATTATAGATTTCATGCATTTTTGGAATAAGTGGTTAGGACCTCTCACTTACTAATTAGTCATTATACACATTAAAATGATGTTTTGAAATGATTCGTAAGCTCTAAAATATGTTTTAAACCCTCTTTAATCATATATGTCAATTTGAAATAATTTGAAAAAGTTTATGAAATCTTATTCCTATGGATCCCTTTGTTCTTATGGGTTCTCTTCTTTAGATTTAAGCTATAAAATGGATGTATGATAATGTATTCTAATAGTATATATTGTGTGTAATGCATGCTTGAAAGTATGATATTTGAATGGTTGAAAACACTGATCGAATGGTGATTTAGTTCTAGGAGCAAGTCTTGATCGGTGATGACTCATAAAGGTCAAGTTGTCAAAATGACTTGCGATCCATATGGAGGTCAAGAAGGAAACCATAATGCTACATTTTAGGTCTGAGGTCGTTTAGAGTTCGTCTACTCAAGTTATGGCTGATTGAAGATGGTTCGATGGAGATCCAAAGGCTTTGGATTAGTAGGAAATTTCTTCAAGTCTTGGGCAAGCTTGCTTCGAGTTTTAGGAAGGTT
This sequence comes from Allium fistulosum, assembly GCA_030737815.1. Classification (NCBI taxonomy): domain Eukaryota; kingdom Viridiplantae; phylum Streptophyta; class Magnoliopsida; order Asparagales; family Amaryllidaceae; genus Allium; species Allium fistulosum. The sequence continues at coordinate 247,645,879 of CM060906.1, read as the reverse complement.
CGCTTCGAGTTGTAAGTAGGAAGTGAAGTTTGGCAAAGTATTAGGTTAACACAGAATCAAGGAGGGGCTTGCTTTGAACTAGGAGTGTGTTTACTTGGATTATGGGTTGGTGGAAAAAAGGGGGAGGATTTTCTAAGTGTTGGATCAGTGACCATGGATCGGTACCAATTCATAGGGCTCAGATTAGTGATGATGGTTCGATGAAGGAGAGTTTCATGTGGTAAATCGTGGTTTAGTTGCATTGAAGTTTGGGGTCAGTAATGGGATGGATCGGTGATGATAGATCAGGCTTCATGGTTCGGTGGCCATCAGTACAAAATATGTACGTTGCCTCGTCACATTTGCTTCAGTTGTGTTAGTAACCGAAGCAAATAGTATCATTTGCTTCGGTCTTACATTAACAACCGAAGCAATAGACCCTTTGCTTCAATTATATTAACAAGTAAAGCAGTAAACCACTTATTTGCTTCGGTTATTACTACAACCGAAGCAATTGACCTCTCTTTTGCTTCGGTTATTAACACGACCGAAGCAATTGACCTCTCATTTGCTCTAGTTGTGTTAACAACTGAAGCAATAAACATGGCAACGTCTTATTTATGCATGTTACTACTAAAATCAACTCAACCCTGTCAAAGCCCAAAAGATGGCAAAGGGAATTGTTATGAAGAATAATAGTGATAACAAGGCCCTTCGAGAGAATCGAAGGGATACTTCCGCAAGTGTTAAATGAGTTATAAGCTTCCGAAGTGGTCGAAAAGGGGATCAAAAGGCAGGCCTTTGCAATAATCGAAGCCCAATACCTTTTACAAGAGATGACTACTTCAAATAAAGCTACCTTTTGCAAGCTTCTTCAATATAGAAGACCTTCCGTAAGTACGAGGAGAGGCCAATGCTCAAGTAGGGATCAATAAGAACACCTTCTGCGACCATCAAATTTTGTGCTTCCGAAGCAGTTGACACTTTTGCATTGATCAAATCATTTGCTACTGTCATTCCATCCTCAGTAAATGCTTCCACAATATCAGAGTTAAGGATTTCAAAAACATCATCCCTTTCGCAAGTATTTGTACCTTCTACATATGTTGGAACACCATTCGCACTCATCCAATATGTCTACCGCAACATAGGGCCACTTCCATACCTTCCGACGATGTCAAAGACCTCCAAATCCTAGACAGAAGCGACATAAAAAAGACGCTTTGGAGTCGACAACAATGAGAGGTTATGAAAGTATACTTTCAACCGAGTCGAAAGGATGAATGCGAAAGGCGCCAACCTGTACCTATAAATAAGACCCAATGGGTGCTATTCTGGGGGATCCAATTTTTCATTCTTTTCACTTGTATGCTATTTCTAATTTGTAAACTCTAATTTCTAAATCAAATTAGGGATTTCACTTCATTGTACATTTAACCCTTTTAAAGTTATTGATAAAATGAATACATAGCATTCTCAAATACATGGATTCAAATTTACTGCTTGCATATGTCTTCATTTAGGAAGCATACATAATTATACCTTACGAAGGAGTTCCTTTCGAAGCCATAGGATCTATTCAGCACACTTAATACCATAAGCTATATTAACCAGTTTGAATGGGGTTTCGAAGGGTACATTGACAACACTGATACTCTCCCTTTTTGGTGCATTCGAAAGGGTTCACTAAGGCTTCTTTTTAGCTTTCCCTTAAAACCTTCTCCTCCAATCCTTACTTTGAGGTGTTGATAAGATTTCTTGTTAACATTTTTGGCGCTAGAAGGATGACTCGAACCTCCGACTTCATTGAATTACCAACATCACCTTTCCCTACCTCAAGTTATTTCACACCTACCCTTGGCCACTATGATGAACCTCGAATGGAAAAGATCACAACAACGGTCTTTAAAACCTTGAGTAGTAAGGTCAACTCGTCAAATCTGCAATGTCTCTTGAAGTCATCAAGAGCAAGTGTTTTGGATGGAAGCACTGAGGATTGTAAATGACAAAAAGCAAGCAGATTTATACGATCGCGATAATTGGAGCATAAACCCATTTCATGTTGGGCCTACACCCATTCTTGCTTTAAGGGAAACAAGATCTAGAGGTGATAATTTATTTGTTCAGATAAAGAATGCCATTCAATTCTATGCTAAAGGAACTGTATTTAAAAAGCGAATGATGGCCGATTACTGCACATTTTCTCAGAAATGGCATCGAGTAATAAGTGGACCATTACCTCTATACAACCTTTGAAAGATTCTAAAAAGAAAATTAGTCATCGACGGTGAAGCTCCCGAATCAAGCAACAAAAGATCTAAGAATCAACCTCAAAAGACAAGCTACAAATAAAAACTCCCTAAAGAATGCAACTTGACTACATCAATCAAGAACATCTACTTACTAACAAGGGAGGAACTCAATTACTGGCTATCCAAAAACAAAGAGCCCAAGTACGAAAGAAATCTAGCAAGACCTTATTGCCATTATCATATGATGAACGGACATGAAACCAACTTAATGCAAAGCTCTTGAAGGGATGATCATTAACATTTTCAGACAAGGAAAGATCAATAGATTTGTAAAGCAATCCTAGATGAATTCAACGCAGACTCATTCGAATAAGAAAATCTACATGGTTGGGAGTAAAATCCTCCTTAAAGTTGGAAATTACCTTAAACGGTCAAAAGCCTTTGTTCGTGCCAAGAAAGCCAGGTCAAAGTACCTCTTGGAAGGAGGTCAAAGTAATCCTTTATCCATGCCATGTTGTAGCCAAGTTAAAGTATCTGCAAACCCCTGATTGCGCCATGCTATGGCCAGTTGAAGGTGCCCTCTAGAGGGGGGATGGAGTAAGCCCTTGAACGTGCCATGCTATGGCTAGTTCAGGGCACCGACCAGCCTTCAGTCCTACCTATAAGGCCAGCTGGAGCACCTCCTTGAGGGAGGATGGAGTAAGCCCTTGATCCTGCCACACCATGGCCTAGTCAAGGCATTGAACAAGCCTTCAGTCTCACCTATAAAGCCTAGCTGCAGCGCCTCCTAAAGGAAGGTCGGGTAATTCCTTGTGTTCTTCTTGTGGATAAGCTAACCAAGCGCATTGAACAACAATGGTCTCAGACGTCCAAGCCCGAGAAGTGGCACACAAAGCATTAATAATATACGAAGCCTAAAGGGTGGTGTATATCGAAAGAATTAGATAGCTACAACCAAAAAGGAACAGATTCCTGTTCTTCCATTATTTCCAGACGATAATTCCTGGACTACTCTAACTATGGCCTTCGACTAATTTCCAACAGATAATTTCTAGACTTCACTTATCAATACCCGAATCTGGGCTTCGAGTCTTCTATTATAAATTTTTGGTCTTCCAATATATCCAAAAGATGATTTTTGGACCCCACTTATCAATATTCGAATCTGGGTTTCAGATCATCTATCATGAATTTTTGGTCTTCTAATATATCTAGAAGATGATTTCTAGACTTCACTTATCAGTTATTAATACCCAAATCAAGGTTTCGGCTCTTCTATTATGAATGTTTGGTCTTCCATAAGATGATCTCTGAACTTCACTTATCAATACCTGAATCTGGGTTTCAAGTCTTTTACTATTTATTTCTGGACTTCACTTATCAATTCTGAATCTTGGTTTTAGGTCTTCTATTATTCCAAAGTTGGATGTTTGGACTTCTTCTATTATTAATAACATATTTGGATTTATGTGCCTCACCAGATACAGATTTATGGCTTTCTTCTATTCTCTGACGATAATTTTTAGATTTCTGCCCAAATCTGGGTTTCATGCCTTCTATTATGGGTTTCTCTTCTTTTGCTACAAATAAAGGGTTTTTTTGGTTAATAATTCCATAAAAAAGTTTACAGGCCATACCATGGCCCGATCATTCCAAGCAAGATCAAATGATTTAACAAATACAAAAAAATGTAACTAAAACTATCAAGAAGCGGATTCAGAAACAACAGTGCAAGCGCAGATAAGGGCTACAATCCTGGTGATATTTACCTAATCTACAAAATTATTTACAAGTATATTATACACTACATTAAGACATTGGTAAAAAAGATCAGAAAGGTGTGTGTCTCAGAGACGTTAAGTTATCTTATCTAAATTCCTAGAAATTAAAGGATTAACAATGTGGCTTATAGCCACACAATGGGTTTCTTTAAGTTTTTTTTGCTTTCTTCTTGATCTCATCAACATCATCGATAGACTTGATGCGAGCCTTCAGAGCACGATTAAAAGCATTATTTATACCTTTAAAGGCCTTGTTCCATCTTTCCAATTTAGAAATATGTATTTGAAAAGGATAACTTTCATGTTCTAGTTTTTAAATTCTGACTGCATACTCGTTGATGCATTGCAAGAATCTTTCTTTCTATTGATTGTTGAAATATTTCATCATTTCAAATTTAACTTTTCTGCAACATTCACCCACCACTCTTTCATCCAAACCCGAAGGAGGATTTGCTATAGCGGGGAATTTTTTAATTGTTAAGGAATGATACCTTATTGACTTCCCAACAGTAAGAGTGACCGGAACAATCGATAAATTAATATGTGGAATATAATCTCCCATGAAAAATTCTAAAGATTTTCATTGTGCTTGTCTATCCTTCAGTTTTATCTCCAAATCGCTTACCTATTGGTAAAGCTTGGACATTTCATGATCAAAATCGATCGAAGGATTTGATTAAATTTGATGCTTCAATTAAGAAATCATCTCATCTTTCTTCTTAATCCATCTTCTGGCTAGTAATTTGATCATTGAGGCCTCTAATGATCGCCTTTTGAAGCAAAAATTTCTTACGCCATTCCAGTGCATGAGTATTATTTTGGAGTTTGGAAGACGAAGGATCTTTTGATAAGCTTCTTTTTCAAGATCAACAATCAATCTATCCCTAAGACCAATGAATCGAGATGAAGGATATATTGAAGGTAGCATGATCGCTAACTATGTTTTCTATTTAAACAAACGAAGTAGAAATTAATACCCAAAAAGAAACAAATTTCTTTCATTACAATAGTAGGATTGCATCTCAAGAGGAAATAAGATAAAGGGAACAACATCATTGTTATAATGAAGTCTTTTCTTTTCCTTATCACATTTAAAGTTAAGAGACAACATTTTTAACTTTATCTAAAGAGTTAGCCGAAAGAATAAGTATTGATTCAAAAGTGGCATTGAATCCTTCTGGAGTAACAGTTGGGGGTGCATTTGCTATAATCCCATTCTACAACTGGGGGACTTTCCGACCACAAATTAATTTTCTATGATATGTCCGAATTTCCTTAAGAAGCTTTTCTTTTTCCTCGCATAGAAAATAAAAGTGAAGCCGGTGATGTTGCATTTAAAGCTTTTGTAGATCTCTAAGAAAGCAATATCTTACCAATCTTGAAGATTTCATGAGCATGGACTTTTTTGAGTAATCTCTTCTTAACATGACAGATTTTCCTGAGAAATTACTAGTAACATATCTGCTTGAGAGATGTTTACTCTATAATAACGAAATAAAATAAAACTAAGGATAAAAAGACTAATGCGGTAAGGTCCATAGATCAATATAATTACATGTTACAAATTTTCTTCTAGTTCATACAACATTGATCTTTTGAATACTCAAAAACGAACTTGTCCTTATAATATTTGAGTTTTTGTGGAGGCAATGTGTGAGGAATTGATTAAACCCATGGTAAGTTCCAACAAGCCCTCGGGTGAGGATCAGACCCATATTCGTCAAAGTATCTCTTATATAAGTGTCTAAGTAGGCCTCCACTGAAGTCACCTAAGCATGAGTAATCCACATTTGGATGTTTGCAATAAGCTTTATATAAAAATTCAACAACGATGTCTATGTCTTCGATTAACATCCAAAATAGTGGCATCAATTCTTTGTTTTCCTCCAAAAGCCCGTCATAGCGAAAACATGCTCTTTTCAGTCGAGGGGCCGCTTCTTTGTCTTTAAAAGACATTAATACTACAACACTTTTACTAAGCTTATACTATTTATTAGATAGTGTGTTGTGTTCTTTTAACTGTTTATCTAACTCCCTATATAGGCCGTTTATTTTCGCTTGTTCCTTTTCAAGCTTTGTCTTATAAAGGTCTATATTATGATTCCTTATCTAAAAAGTAAGATATTAGCTGGTGTTATCTTGAAAATGTGAGCCATTTTGATAAAGAATTCCATACCTAAGAAACTGGAATTGAGGTCTATAAAGTTTGCTTCTTCCCTTTTTGTTCTCTGACACAAAAATCAACATCTCTTCTTTTAGGATCGGATGGGTCGGGGAATTTAGTTTGATCCACTTCATGGATAGTAGGATCAGAATTAACATTTCTTGATCCATCCTTATCACTTAGAGCCCAAGAAATGTTGCCACCATCCCTATCAAGAGTGCCATCACGGTCGCCCCATTATCACCTGCACCAAACCTTCATCATCTTCATTGTTACGATCGTTATCGTTATTATCACCATTGTCCTCTTCATTAACAATGGCTTCATCACCCTCCTTGTCTTCCACTTCATCTAACTCATAACACTCTTCCTTGGGAGGAGCTTCAAAAGACAAGAGTTGGGCAGCATTAACTTCCTCCTTGTTGGGAACCTCAATCCCTTGCTCCATTTCCTTAATTTTAGCAATAAATCTTTTGGCTAACTCGGGGTCAAGTGAAGGGGAGTTAAAGTCCAAGCACTTTTCTATATTATCATAATAGGCTAGAATTAGTGCATCTTCATAAGAATTCACAATAATTTCATTAAGAGAGGTGTTCAGAAAATGAGGTATTTTTGCTTAACATCCATAATTATGTTAACGGCTTTGGATAAAGAGGTACTTTTCTTCTCTAATTTCTTATTGAGAGGAATAAATTCTTTTTTGAGAGAGGCACAATTGGCAATAACTCTAGCTTTTTCATCTTCAGATTCTTTCAAGTTCATTTCAAGAGCTAAAACTTGATCGGCTAGAACCTGTTTGGCCTTCCTTTCTTTAGAAATTATAGACACTGCCTATGTAAGAGAAGCACTCAACCTTTTTTATTCATTCATTACATTATCTTTAGCAATAGTCAGGTGGTAATCTGATTGTTTAATTTCAAGACTTCTACGCTGAGCTTCAAAGCAGAAGTCGTAGAAGCATCTTCTTAAAGAGAATACCAGCTTTTAGTAGTCTGGGTAGAAAAGTAAGATATAAGTTAAGATTCAGCATAAAAATAATAAGTAAATCTAATAGTATAGAATATACTAGAAGTTGTTGTTCGCTGAGAGATCGACAATTACTTGATGAATCCAGTATAGAGGTGGGTGGTTGAACAACAGAGAATGATGGAGAATGCATGATTGACTACACAACTTTATCAAATTCATAGGGAGGCACTGACATGAGGGTCTCGAAGGATTCAAATCATGGGAAGGAGTAGAAAGTCCAAGATCTTTTCACATTTGATCAATAACTTGAGGGGAATCAAACGCCTGTGATGTGTGTCAGGGGGTCATCCTTGGAGAAACCAAGTTATTCGAAGGAGGAACATTAGTATCAATAAGTATGGGAGGAGAGACAACCATAGTGGATTTAGGGTTAGCCTCCCATGAAGGCTTATTAACATCAGTAATTTCTTCCTCCTTGGGAGTTGAAGAAATCTGAATGTAAGTAGTCTTGAGTTTCTTAGAAGCAGAGTCCGTGGTAGAATCTACAACAGCTCTTTCGATGAATTTTCTCTTAGCCGTTTGTTTAAATATAACGATCGCATTTCTTAAAGCAAGAGCCTCCGATTCTGAGGATTGGGGAGAATGATCATTCTTGACCAATTCAACCGAAAGAGAAGCTATTGAAGCCAAAGGACTCAAAATTGAAAAATAATTTGAGGAATGACATTACGGTAAGTTACAGACAATACATTCGAGTCTTACCAAGTGAACCTGGACAAATTGGAGACAATGGTGTGAAGATTTTGGGGTCGCCCAAAGATAGGAAGCGTTTGCTTTTTGAGCTATGTATAATTAAAGGAGGTTACCCAAGAATCCTCTGACCATTTAGAATAAGGGAATGTTTTCGAAGATTGCTTGGGTTCGACAACGTAAGTCTGTTCCCAGTACGATTGATGCAGGCCAAGTATTAGGTCGCAACCGACCTAACAAATCCTTAAGTCGCTCGTAAATGTTAGGTCGTCTACAACCTAAGAACGTAGAAACCAACGAGGAAGCAATGCAAGCTAACAAAGCCTTAAGTCGTGTTTGCACAAAAAATGGACAAACACCTCAAAGTTTGTGTGATTTAGTAGATCTTATGTTATTCTTAATGATTTGAGCGATTTATGCAAATATATGAAAAACAGGGGCTAAACTGTAAAAAGACACGCAGATTTATAGTGGTTCAGCCAGAATGTGCCTACGTCCACTTTATATGTTATTTCTCTTCTCTTATTCTGATTACAAGTACAAAGCTTTGATACAAGTAAAAGAAAGTTGTTTGAAAGTTCTATCCGTGCTTGAGCTCTCAAACTTGTCCCCATTGCTGTACCCCTGCCCCTCTATTTATAGAGTGAGGCTAGGGGTAGGGGTCCAGGATGTGTATAGTCGCTGATGGGCCTGGGCTGATGTGATCTGGCCTGGTACGTCTTGGTTCGGCATCGCTTGGTTCGGAGGTGGTTGGAGTGTAGAGTGGACCGGTAGTTTCTTGGACCGGTGGTGGGATGGTGAGGTTGGTCCGGTGTGGAGATGGAAGTAGGTTGGTTCGGTGGCAGTAGGTTGGTCCGGTGTGGAGATGGAAGTAGGTTGGTTCGGTGGCAGTAGGTTGGTCCGGTGTGGAGATGGAAGTAGGTTGGTTCGGAGGCAGTAGGTTGGTCCGGTGTGGAGATGGAAGTAGGTTGGTTCGGTAGTTGCATGAGACTGCCGAATGGGTACTGTGAGACATGGATGTCGGATGAGTTCCTGCCGAGTGGGCTCTGGAGAACGAGAATGTCGGATGAGTTTAGGCGAGCCTGGATGGATGAGTCAAGCTCCTTGGTCTCGAGGTCTTCTGGGTGAGAACACGCCCAACATTTGCCCCCCCAAAGTGGGGCATATGCCGGAATGTGCCGCGCTTTGTTTTTAAAACTAATGACGTCAGCTTGGATGCTTTCGCCGAATCAGCCGGTCCGGTCGTCTATAGTTGCCTATAAGTAAGGGCCCAGGACCTCAATTACCTTCTACCGAACGAACAGCCAAGCCAAGTTAGTCACATAGTCGAATCAAATTCTAATCCTCTGCCGAACCATTTCAGCTTGCCGAACCAGGTACTCAATTTCCCTTAGCCGAATGGTTTTTTGTCTGTGTCCACCGAATGAAGTGCGCGTGTCATACGTACCGAATGAATATCAGTTGAGAGTGCCGAACGAGTTCCTTGAGACGAGACTGCCGAATGGGCTGAAGAGAATGCCGAATGAAATTTCCAGATGAGAATGCCGAATGAAATTTCCAGATGAGAATGCCGAATGAAATTTCCAGATGAGAATGGGAGTTTGAGCATTTTGATTTTATGAGTGAAATTTCATATTACACACATACTTGTTTACATCCTCTTGTTCTAACAATGTGTTTTTCCGGTGTGGCAGAAAATGTCTCGTAAAGCGGAAACTCGATCAGACAAAAAGAAATCCGGGTGCGAAGGAGGTTCCTCTGCCGTGCCCCCAGCTCGGCCGAATCCAGAACGTCACGGATCTGCCCCGAGATCACTAGTGGACGGGTACGGCCCTCAGGAGCTTCTGAACTCCCCGCCCGATTGCTTTCCTAGCTCCCTCAAGGAGGAGCAGCTTGACGTCATCTCCCGTTCTTTCGGAATTGATAGGGCGCAAATGTTGTTGCCAGGGAGAGAAGTTATGCCATACGACCCTCCTGAAGGGTACTTTGCCTACAGTAGATACCACTGCATGTGTGGTGCCATTCCTCCTCTTAACGCTTGGGTAGCCAGCTTCCTCACATATCTAAAGGTGGCCCCATTCCAGCTTCAACCCAACTCCTATGCTATACTGATGAGCCTCTTCGTCATTTTCCAGAGGAAGTACGGTCGTGCTCCTTCCAACCGGGAGATCCGATACTTATATAATCTGAGGGGCTATAAGAAGGGATCCCCATACATCAGCTTGGAGTCAGCTGTAACCTTTAAGCCGGTCTTGGATCTGTATTCCAAATTCAGTATGTTCAAGAAGGAGTGGTTCTTCGTCAGAGACGACTCCGTTTCTATTCGGCGTTTTACTTCTGGATGTAAGTTGATGCTTTATTTATAATTTCCATTCTGGCTGCGATGCTTCTCCTCATACATTGTCATTTTTTGCTAGCGACAGGTGGCTTTGCAGTTGTGGAGACTGATCGCCTGGTTCAGATGGCGGCTGAGGTAGAAGCTATTCTCGGGAGAAATAGGTCATCTGCCTACCTGATCAGAAACTCGACCCTTTTGGAGTATAACTTAATTCTTCCACAGCAGTCAGTAGTCAAGCTGAGGGAAACGGCGGAGGAGAGGGCGGCTGCTCAGGCTAAGGGAAGTGTCACGGTGGAGAGTAGCAAGAGGAAACCTTTCACAAAACCTCCAGCCGTCGGAGGTAAGAAACTTAAGAAGTCGGACGGTCCCTCTCCTAGCACATGTCCACTTACTCAGGAGGAGGAAGACGTAGAGGAGGAAAGAGGCGAGGGTGGAGGTGACCGGGAAGGTGGCGATGGTGGCGATGGCATCGGGGCCCTGCTTCCTGGGCCAGCAGGCGAGACTCAGGAGTGGACGGATGATGTATTCCACCAAGCTTTTGAGGGGCTGGACGGGGAAACGGCTTTGACAGAGAAATCAGGGAGAGCTGACAAGGCTGGGACTGGTGCAAGCGAGCCTTCTCGGACTATTCCAGCCAAGGTGGCTCCGACGACTCAAGGTGAACTTTTGACTCCTGCGGGCTCCATTTATGATAGGGACTTAGGAATATTTTATGATCTGCTCCCGTCCTGGAATGAAATCCAGGACTCATTGTAGTATCCTACTCCTCCCCAGGGTTTGTACAACTACAGATGTGTTTTCTTTCTTCTTTTAACATTTAGTTTACCGTGTTTTCTCGAATTATGGATCAATGTAAGCTTGTGACACTTGTTCTTCATATCAGGAGCAGGTAAAATGGCCAAGGCCTCAGATCTTCGGCACAGGCTTGAACAGTACAAGCTTTCCAAAGCTTCCGCCAAGCCAAAGTCTTCGACCCACCGCTCTGGGGATGTAGTCGGCTACCGTCCCCTTCTCGGGGTTATTGAAGAGGGTATCCAAAAGAGAAAGAGGAGTCATCCCTCATCCGAACCTTCACTTGGTCCTCAGCCCCCAGTTCAGCCTCTTCATGATATCACAGAGGAGGATAGCGAGTTTGCACTCTCTCCGCACCCGTCCGAAAACCCTACCGTTATTCAGATTGATCGTCCTGACTTGGCTCGTAATCCATTTGCGGGTCATCCTGATCTGGATCCAAGTTCCCATGATATTAACTTTGACGAGGTTACTGGTGAGCACCTTCTTCCCCGCAATCCCATGGTACGGGTGCTTGATGAGGCTAAGTCCTTAGATCTCGATCTACTTACTACTCGGATAGTTATCATGGGAGACGAGGCCAAGGCTAATATTGATCGGGTGGTGGAGGAGACTAGGAAGCTGATGGGGCATCATGCCCGGCTGGTTAAGGCTGGAGAGGAGATTGGGAGTGCCAACATCCGACTAAGATTGATGGTTTCGGACCAGGCCAAACAGCTCGCTGATCAAGCCATTCAGATTTCTCAGCATGAGGCTGCCTCCGGGCGGTTGAGGAAGGCTATGGAGGAGGCTAGTAAGGCGGAACTGCGGAAGATGGAGGCTGCCTGCAAGGAGCAGATAAATATGGCCATCTCGACAGTGGATGAGGTTTGGAGGGTGGATCTTGAGCGGGTAGAGGAGCTGTCGGGGAAGCTTGAAGCCGCAGAGCTTGCTCAGGTTAGGCTGAAGGAGGAGATGGAGGCGATGAGGAAATCCCTTCAGGCTGACTGCTCGAGATACCGTTTGGAGAGAGAAACTGCTGTTGGAAGGTTGTCGGGTTCCGAGTCCCGGATGAGGGAGTTTGAGGAGAATGAGGGGATGATGGATGAAATGCTTCAGGACATGTACTTCCGAACTTGGAGGCAGGGCAACCTATCTTGGATGGACGATTATCCTAGGGTCATGGCTAAGATTTATCTTCGGGCTCTGGAGGAAGCTAAGGCGGATGCGGATAAAGAGGGTGGTGTGGCCTTCAGCATGGATGTGGTCACTGCCCAGTTTACCAAGGAGGAGAAGGTGGCGGTGAAGGAGGGTATGCAGTTGCTTACTGCTGAGGAGGTAGGCGTGCAAGTAGAGGATGACGATTAGGATAGTCAAGAACCAGGTGCTGGTAAGTCTTCCTTTTTTGTCTCTCCATTAACTTGATTGCTTATTGCTAATGAATCCTTTCTCTGACTGGACAGGTGGTCAATCAGGACAAGGATGAAACTCCAATGCAGCCGGCCCCTTGATTATACCTGGAAAAACTCTTTTTGTGGATTTGACAGGGTTGTATATGTTAGTCTCAAAACAGTAAAGTAGCCTTTAGGTTGTAATATTTTGCCACTTGTAATAAATAGTCCTATTTCTGACGTGTAACTCTTAAGCTGATTTTGTCGTCTTTTGAATGTTTGTTGTTATTTTGACATGTCGTATGAGAAATATAGCTGTGTATATTCTTGTAACTAAATTGTGTTTGATGTCAGGTTCTGGTTTTAAAACATAATTTCATGACTTGTAATATTAGCGTGTGGTGTGAACAAATTATAGTCATGTATTTGTACACAAAAGAAGAAAATACCGCCCTTCATGTTTTAATCGCAGATGGCAGTTTTGAATATCTTGTATGACCGAGCATGGAATGCAGTCGAGTGCCCTGCCATCCAATCGTGAGTCCCTACACCCATTGGCTAGTATCTCCTATTCTGCATCCTGTACTTTAGGGACCATTACAGAGGATAGGAGAAAAGCTTTTTAAGTAAAATTGAAATATGTGAAAAAGTAAAATTTTCAATCACGGAAGGCCTTCGGTGTGCTTAAGTTCGTGGCAAACGGGTTTTGTAGTCAATTTCCCTAGCTGTGGGTCTTGGAGACATTTGTCACCCATCTTACGCCTCCGCGGGGAGTTAATTCTTTTTTACCACAGCCGCACTTAAGACACATCGGAGCCGAGATCGCGCATAGTAACTACCCGGGCCATTATGGCCCGTAATCGTGGGTATTATTCGATTTACCGTGGCCGGCTAGCGTGGGTGCCGATCGTCAACTGTGAACTGCCCCCTGGCTGGCCACACCTTATGTTGGGGCTTATAGTCGGTTCATAGTTGCCGGCGAGCCTAACGCCGTAATGAGCTACCTCGGCTATAGTCGGCCTTCTCGGTGGCTTATAATCGGCTCATTACAGTTGGCTTTAAGGGCCGTCGCGAGTAATGAGTTAACCCGCAGCAGAGGGATGCTGGAGCAAAAGAGTCTCATTGGCGAGGGCATAGATTCGCATAGTACCTATTAGGTTTTGCCCAGGTGAAGTTGCGCCGTGGAGTGCTTTGAGTGGAAATGCTATACGCATAGGATTTTGTTCAACAGAAAAGGATAAAGTTAACAAGTAGCCAAGATATAAAGGAACAAGTTAAAAAAGAGACAAAGTTTTTTAAAGTGGTTCGGCATGAAAAAGGCCTACGTCCACTGATTCTCTTTGTTAATTCACTTCATATGGGCAGTACAAGTTAAGAAAAGTATCGACGGAGGTGCTGGATGTTCCATGCCCTCTGGAACACCTCTCCGTCCACTGTTGACAAAATATAAGCTCCATTGTGGAGATCTTTATGAATTACATATGGTCCATCCCAGATGGGGTCTAGTGCTCCGGGGCGAGGTAAGATTCGCTTGAGGACAAGATCCCCTTCTTGTAAGGTACGATGCTTGACTTTGGAGTTGTATTGCGTTGCCACTTTCTGCTTGTGGGCTGCTGTTTTGAGGACGGCGTCATTTCTTCTCTTCTCAACTAGATCCAAAGACATGTGGAGGAGCTCTTCATTCTCTTCCGCGTTATAGTGGATCCTACGGTGGGAAGGCATAATGGTTTCAACTGGGAGCATAGCCTCCGATCTGTATGCCAAAGAGAAAGGAGTGTGCCCCGTTGATGTTCTGAAAGATGTGCGGTAGGCCCACAGTGCTGTAGGGAGTCCATCCACCCAAGCGCCCTTAGACTTTTCGAGCTTCTTTTTTATCAGAGTTTTCAGAATTTTGTTGACTGCTTCGACTTGTCCGTTTGCCTGGGGATATGCTACGAATGAGAAGCTTTTATGAATTCCGTGCTCTCGCCACCAGTTGGCGAATTCCTCGCTGTCAAACTGAAGTCCATTGTCTGATATGATTTTGAGTGGGACTCCGTACCTGCACAGAACATTTTTGATCAAGAAGTTAATAACTTTTGCTGAAGATACTTTATTCAGAGGTTCCGCTTCCACCCATTTGGTGAAATAATCAACTGCCACTATAGCATATTTGGCCCCGCCTCGGCCCATCGGTAGCTCGCCGATTAAGTCAATTCCCCATATTGCGAAGGGCCAAGGGCTGGTCATTTGAGTAATCTCAGTTGTTGGTAGCCGTGGAATCTTAGCAAATTTTTGGCATCTGTCACACTTCTTGACGAAATCTAAGGCGTCCTTGCTTAAGGTGGGCCAGAAATATCCGTATCGGAGTATCTTTTTTGCTAATGTTTGCCCTCCGGTGTGATCTCCGCAGCTCCCCTGATGGATGTTGGATAAGATTTCCTTGGCTTCTCTCCCAGCGACACACCTTAATAACGGGTTAGAGAATCCGCGCCGATAGAGGATGTCTTCTTGTATTGTGTAGCGGGATGCTTTCCTCAAGATTTTCTTGACTTCGTTAGGCCCGATGGGTAGAGTGCCACTTTGTAGGTAGTCTCGGATGGGAGTCACCAAGTTGCTTCTTCGGTTGCAGCTATCAGATTCACTTGCTCAAAACTTGGGGCCAGTTGCTTTGAGATGGTTACTGCCCCGAAGATGGTGATGTCTCTCACACTTGCTTGCTTTGCTAATTCGTCGGCCTCTTGGTTCTCCTCCCGAGGGATGTGTTTGACTAAGTAGTGGTCCAATCGGCTGAGAAGTAACTTGGTCTTTTTTAGATATGCTATGAGTCGTTCTTCTCGAGCTTGGAATTCTCCTAGTATTTGATTAACAATAAGTTGAGAATCGCTGTGAAGACACAAAGAATTGGCTCCGATTTCTATGGCAATTTCTAGTTCGGCTATCACTGCTTCATATTCTGCATCGTTATTGGTGGTGGCGAACTCCAATCTTATAGCATAGTGCAGTTTGTTTCCCCTGGGAGTGATTATTACCACACCTGCCCCCGAGCCTTGTTCGTTCGATGCACCATCCACAAAGAGATTCCACTTGATATCTTCTGCTATTTCCAATTTCTCCTTATCTTCGTTGGTAGTGAATTCTGCAATGAAATCAGCCATGGCTTGTCCCTTGATGGCGGTGCGAGGGTGATAGGTGATATCATACTGACTTAGTTCAATGCACCATTTAAGTAGTCGCCCAGAAGTGTCGGGACGATGGAGTACCTGCCTCAGTGGTTGATCAGTCAGAACTTTGATGGAATGAGACTGGAAGTAGTGACACAGGTTTCGTGATGTGATTAGTAAACAGTATGCTAGCTTCTCAAGTTTAGGATATCTGACTTCTGCCCCAGTAAACCTTTTGCTGACGAAGTAAACTGGCCGCTGCGTGCGGTTGTCTTCCCTTACCAAGGCAGCGCTTAGGGCGTGAGATGACACAACAAGGTATATGTATAATTCTTCGCCTTCGCTTGAAGTCGAGAGTACCGGTGGTTTCTGGAGGTGTTCGATTAGGTTAAGCATTCGTCAGTCCATTCGAACTTTCCTTTGTCTTTCTTTAGAGCTACGAAAAAGGGGACGCACTTGTCCGTTGCCTTGGAGATGAATCGGCTTAGGGCGGCCACTTTTCCATTTAGGCTTTGCATTTCCTTTCGGGTGGAAGGTATCTTGATATCCCTTAGCGCTCGGACTTGTTCAGGGTTTGCTTCTATCCCTCTGGCATGAACGATGAATCCTAAGAACTTTCCTGATGACACTCCGAAGGAGCATTTTAGTGGATTCAACTTCATTCCATATTGTCGAAGTACTTGAAACATCTTGCCTAGGTGGCTTACGTGATCTTTGGCTTTCCTTGACTTTACCAGCATGTCATCCACATATACTTCCATAGTTCGTCCTATTAGCCCTGCAAACATCTTGTTGACGAGGCATTGGTAGGTGGCTCCTGCATTTTTAAGTCCGAAAGGCATTACCTTATAGCAGTATAAACCTCGGTCGGTGATGAAACTAGTGTGGTCTTGGTCGGGAGCATGCATAGGAATTTGGTTATATTCTGAGTATGCATCCATAAAAGATAGGAGTTCGTGCCCGGCTGTGTTGTCTACAAGTTGGTCGATTCTGGGAAGTGGGAAGCAATCCTTTGGGCAGGCGTCGTTTAGGTTGGAAAAGTCAATGCAGGTTCGCCACTTCCCATTAGCCTTTTTTACCAGCACCGGGTTGGCGATCCATTTCGGGTAGATAACTTCTCGTATGAAGTCATTGGCGAGTATATTTTTTACTTCTTCATCGAGGGCTGCTGATCGCTCTGCCCCCATACTACTCTTTCTTTGTTTTACAGGCGCCTTGGTAGGATCAATGTTTAATACGTGGCATGCTATGTCGGGGGAGATTCCGGTCATGTCAGCGTGTGACCAAGCGAATACATCCAAGTTGTGGCGGAGAAAATCGATGAGTTGTTCCTTCAATTCGGCTTTTAGTTGGGACCCAATTTTCAATAGTCTACTTGAGTCGTGCCTGTCTACAGATATAAACTCCATAGCCTCTGCAGTCTCGGCGGTGGCCTCCTCCTCTTTGTCCCTTGGGTCTAATTCATTGAAAGGGTCGCTGGTATATCGAAGAGGAGGGGTTTTCTTTAGTTGCTATGCTTCTAGACTTTTTGTGCAGAGGGCAATCTCTACACCCTTCCCTTTATCCTTTCTGTGGTTGTTGCGAAGTTCAGTCACATAGCAGTCTCGAGCAACGTCCTGGTCTCCTTCTACTTCCCCTACTCCATTGTCTGTTGGAAATTTCATCTTTAGGCACCATGGGGCTAAGACAATTTGGAAGTCAGACAAGGATGGCCTTCCTAAGAAGGCATTGTAGGCCGACTGGTTTTCTATTAGCACAAACGTCTGTTTCCGTACAGCGGAGCGGGGATGGCTTCCAATCTCAACAAAGAGGTCCAGTTGCCCGAGGGGCATCTTCACATCTCCAGTGAAGCCGTGTAGTGGTTTATCGCAGGGGGATACATCCTTCATTGATAGCTTCATTTTCTCGAATGCGTGTTTAAACAGGATGTTTACCGAGCTTCCAGTGTCTACCAGGATTGGGTAAACTTCGGCGGGACCAAGTCGGGCAGAGATGACCATGGGATCCATGTGAGGGTACTGCCTTCCTTCTAGGTCACGCTTACCGAACGTGATGTCATTACTTTCTTTCCGCTTCGGGTGGCGCTCTTCTATAACTGAATTGACATAGTCTTTATTGTCTCTAAGCGACTTTCCGTACCTTTCCATCTCTCTTCAGCTTCTGTCTGCGATGTGCGGTCCTCCTGAGATGGTATGGACCACTATCTTCTCTTGGCTGGAGCTGCTAGTGTTGCGGTTCCCTCTGTCGGTCCCCGGTGAGGGTAGCCTTGGGTTTTTGTTGGCAGGAGCTGGAGTCCTGTCCTGACTTTTTACATAACGTTCCAGTTTCTTTCTTCTGATGTGTTCCTCAATCAGATCTCGGAGATGATGGCATTCGTTGGTATCATGCCCGTTAGATTCGTGGAAGCGGCAGAACTTTCCAGACTTCTGTGCGTTATCTGATTCCTTCTTGTATGGTGGGCGTTTGTATCCAACTTCGCCTTGGGTGGCAAGGAAGATATTTTCGACGGTCTCGTTCAAAGGAGTGTAAGTGTCGAATCTCGGTCCTGGCCGATATAGGCGCTTTTCTCCCTTCTTGCCCCCAGCATTGTCTCTGGAATCATTTCTTCGAACGTCCCTTGCCACAGCAGGGGCGTTGCTATAGGTTGTCTTATTTTGCTGTCCTGACTGCCCCTCAATGGCAGCATCCTCAAGCCTCATGTATTTCCCGGCTTCATGGAAGAAATCGGGTAAAGTAGCTGGTTTTTCTTTTGTCAACCTTCTAGCAAATTTAGTGTCCGGATGCACACCACTACAGAGGGCCATTAGGATAAGCTTCTCATCGGCATCTTGGACTGCGGCTGCTGCGACGTTGAATCTGGTTAGGTATTGCTGCAGCTTCTCTCCAGGTTTCTGTTTGACGCTGGATAGGGAATAAGCGTCCTTAGGTTGCTCCACATTAATGCGGAACTGACTGATAAATTTTTCTTTCAACATTTCCCACGAGCTGATGGATCCCTGGGGTAGATGACAGAACCAGGAGGTAGCAAGATCTGCTAAGAAGAGCGGAAAGCATTTGCACAGTACCCCCTCTGTCGCCCCACTCATGAGCATATACTGCGTGTACCTTTGTAAGTGTACAACGGGGTCGGAGATTCCTTTGTAGGGTTCCATTGTTGGCATCTTCCATTCTCGGGGGGTGATAGCAATTTCGATATTGCGGGCGAAAGGGCTGGTTACCCTAGCGCCTATCCCTCGATCTCTTTGCTCCCGTTGGACACACTCTCTGAATAGGCGTGCCATCCTTTCATCAGAATTTGGAGCAGATAGAAATGAGTTTGGTTCTGTTATGTGGGATTGATTCCGTCCAGATGACCTGTAGGGATGGTATCGTCTATCATTCCTCACATTTTCCAACGGCTGCCTTTGATCTCCTGGGAGCATGCTCGGGTCAGCTACAGTTGGCCCTTGCCTTGATCTCCCCCTGTTGGGTTCTGATCTAAGCACTTCCTCGGGTCCAACTTCGGGCTGGGCTCTAGCTCGGCCCCGTTCACTGGCGTTTCTGTGGTTAGGCAGCATGACCGGCTCAGCTACAGTTGACCTTCCCCTGGTACCTTCCCCGTTGGGTTCGGTACCAAATGTTTCCTCAGGCCTAACTTCGGGCTGTGCTCGGTCTCGGCTCCTACCACGGCTACTTCTGCCGTTAGCTCCTTCGTAGAAGGAAGATCTTTGTTGTCTCTGAGATCCTCCAGACTGGGACTCGCCCCATGATTCAGTGTTGCGGTTGGATTCTTCAGCGTCCCTTAAGCGTGACATGAGATGGTCCACCAAGGCTTCCTGCTGGGACGTGAAGCGGTTAGTTACTTCAACCACAACTCTGTCCAAATCTGCCCTAGTAATTGCTGTAGGCTGTTCTGTGGCAGGAGTGGTTGGGTTAGCCTGTCCTTCATTTGTTACTGTTGCTGGAGGAGGACGATTTACTTGATTCGTGACAGTTGGATCTGGAAGACTGCTGGATGCGATGTTTTTTCCTTTGTTAACATCTTTTCTCTGTTTGGGAGGCATGTTTTCCAAGTGGCAGACGATGCTGTTAGGAAAACTCGTTAAGTGGATGAAGCTGAAGCTTCGAGCTTCTAGTTCTCAGTGAAAGCACCAAAAATGTTTGCACAAAAAATGGACAAACACCTCAAAGTTTGTGTGATTTAGTAGATCTTATGTTATTCTTAATGATTTGAGCGATTTATGCAAATATATGAAAAACAGGGGCTAAACTGTAAAAAGACACGCAGATTTATAGTGGTTCGGCCAGAATGTGCCTACGTCCACTTTATATGTTATTTCTCTTCTCTTATTCTGATTACAAGTACAAAGCTTTGATACAAGTAAAAGAAAGTTGTTTGAAAGTTCTATCCGTGCTTGAGCTCTCAAACTTGTCCCCATTGCTGTACCCCTGCCCCTCTATTTATAGAGTGAGGCTAGGGGTAGGGGTCCAGGATGTGTATAGTCGCTGATGGGCCTGGGCCGATGTGATCTGGCCTGGTACGTCTTGGTTCGGCATCGCTTGGTTCGGAGGTGGTTGGAGTGTAGAGTGGACCGGTAGTTGCTTGGACCGGTGGTGGGATGGTGAGGTTGGTCCGGTGTGGAGATGGAAGTAGGTTGGTTCGGTGGCAGTAGGTTGGTCCGGTGTGGAGATGGAAGTAGGTTGGTTCGGTGGCAGTAGGTTGGTCCGGTGTGGAGATGGAAGTAGGTTGGTTCGGAGGCAGTAGGTTGGTCCGGTGTGGAGATGGAAGTAGGTTGGTTCGATAGTTGCATGAGACTGCCGAATGGGTACTGTGAGACATGGATGTCGGATGAGTTCCTGCCAAGTGGGCTCTGGAGAACGAGAATGTCGGATGAGTTTAGGCGAGCCTGGATGGATGAGTCAAGCTCCTTGGTCTCGAGGTCTTCTGGGTGAGAACACGCCCAACAAGTCGCAAACGACCCAAAAACGCAGTACAAATGGAAGAAAGTATAGGTCGCAACCGACCTAACTCGACAACACAAACTGAGGTAAACTTAGGTCGCGTCCAACCTAAGTTCCAGGTCGCTGAAGAAGAGCTACGACCTAACTGCTTAGATCACAAAATCTTAAGTCGTTCCAGATCTTTAGGTCGGGCACGACATAACTCAAGGGAGTTATGACCTAAGATAGATCGCGTGAGAAGAGCAACTGAAGCTGTTTCTTAAGTTGCCGCCGACCTGTGATAAGTCGTAGGTCGCTCCATCTTAGTTAAGTCGCATGAATCTGGTTGTCTTTTATGTCGCTGATGGAATACTGTGTTGTTGAGTCGTTTGATTTTTAGGTCGCTGCCGACCTATGTGTTGAGTCGTATATAGTGTTGTATATATTTAGGTCGTTTCCTTGTATGTTGTTAAGTCGGATGAGAGTTAAGTCGGCTAAGGCGGGTTGTGTATATCTGTTAGGTCGTTAACGACCTATACTAAGTCGTAGGTCGTAAGTCGTGCCTGTGTAGGTCGTGGACGACCTAAGTGTTGTCAAGTTTCGAATCGTGTGTTGTAAAGCCTATAAATAGGTGGATGGTGTCATTTATAATAGTTAGTTGATTTTGAATAAAAAACTTTGTTTGTTAGCTTTGTGCTTTCATTAAATTGGTAGTTGAGTATAATCTCCTATCTCCTCTTTCGACATTCGAGTGCACTCGAATAAACGATCGTAGAAGCCAATTCACGGTATCAAGTGCGCTTGATCAACGTCTGAAGAATTGCAGATCTTCTTTCACGGTATCGTGCGTGATCAACGTGACGAAGGTAGCTAGAATCCGGTATCTTCGGATCAACGAATTTGGGCCATTCAGTATTCTTCATTCCATCGATTGCTACTTTCACAGAATCATCATTTTGTTATTCCACTGCTGCATCATTTGGTATCAGAGCTAGACTTAGCCAATCATAGCTAAGCCGAGTCTTGGAGCCAATATTCTATCGAAGAATTCAAGTCGTACATCACTTTGAAGTTTAGAGCCGAGAGCTAGAAGTGAAGCCGTGCATCATTTGAAGCCGTGCATCTTTTGGGTGTTCATCGTGTTCATCATAAAGTTGCAACAACTTGGGAGTTTTCGATCCATCTCATTTTGGATCTAAGGAGGAAAAGTGTTTGAGTTGGCCGTGGAAGTTTGCGCGCCAAACGTAGATTTGAATTGTGTTTGAATTGTTGAAGTGTTTGTGAAAATCAATCATGCCTCCGAGAAGAGCTAACCGTCATCAAAATGTTGAAGATTTGTATAGGCGAGAAGATGCTGAACAAATGGAACAACGCATTAGTGATAAATTCAATGAGAAATTGGATGAAGGTATTGGAAGGTTAGAGAAGCTCATGATGGATATGAATCAACCTCGAAGAAGAACGTCGCCGATTTCAAACCAAGGTAGAAACAGGGTTTCGCCATCGGTTTCGGGAGAAAGGAGAATATCGCCACAATCTAATCAAGGAAGACGAAGTCATCGAGAATTTGAAAATGAAACATATCGAGATGATGAAAGGCGAACCAGAAGGGATATGCGTGATCATCAAGATGTGGATGGACGGGATCGTTATCGAAGCACATCTGTTGTTGATGAAGATGGTGATAGAGGAAGTTTTCATTATCGAGATCAAGGCCAAGGACGGAATCGAGATCGAGAGTTTGAGGATGATCGTCGATAGGAGTCGGGGATGAAAACTGAAATTCTAGAATTCAAGGGTGGAATGGTGGCTAAAGAGTTTTTGGATTGGTTGTCTAATGTTGAAGAGATTTTTGACTTTAAGGAAGTTCCCGAGCATCGAAGAGTGAAGTTGGTTGCTACTCGTTTGAAAGGAAGAGCTATGGCATGGTGGCAACAAACTAAACTAATACAGGAGAGGATGGGAAAGTCAAAGATTGAGTCATGGGATAAGATGAAGAAATTGATGAAAGCTACATTCTTACCGTATAACTATCAGTCTCCTATGTATCAACGTTTGCAGAACTTGAGGCAGGGAACAAAGTCTGTGAACGATTATGCGGATGAATTCTATCAGTTGATTGCGAGGAATGATATCATGGAGACGGAGGAGCAGTTAACAGCTAGATTTGTTGGAGGGTTGAGAATGCAGATTCAAGATATGGTGAATATGTTTGATCCCAAATCTGTCGCTGAAGCACATCAAAAGGCTCTAACTTGGGAGAAGCAAGGCATGAGAGGTGGTGGTGTGTTTACAAATTCCAACAATCCAATGAAAGGGGCTAGTAGCAATGCGAATGTTTCGAAGGCTGTTGCAAAACCAATTGTTAATGAAGTTGCTAAGACCAGAATCAATAGTGGCATCAAATGTTTCAATTGTTAGGAGATGGGTCACAAAAGCAATGAGTGTATGAAGCCGAAGAAGAGAACTATGATTTCTGTGGCAGAGGAAGATGAGGTAGAAGCTGATTGTTCTAATTCACTGCATGATGAGGAGGAAGAGAATGTGTCGGGAGATGAAGGGTATTCATTGATGATGAAGAGGGCGTGTTTAACACCAAAACAGGAGGAGGAAACTAGCTGGTTGAGGAGTAACATCTTTCAATCAACATGCACTGTCTTGGGAAGGGTTTGCAAGTTTGTCATCGATGCGGGAAGCTGTGATAATATTATCTCTACGGAAGCTATGAAGAAGTTATCATTGAAGATAGAGAAGCATCTGAAACCTTACAAGTTAGCTTGGTTGAGGAAAGGTGGAGAGGTGAAAGTTGGAAGAAGAGCTTGTGTTAATTTTTCAATTGGAAAGAAATACAAAGATGAAATTTGGTGTGATGTTGTGGACATGGATGTATGTCATCTGTTGCTGGGGAGACCATGGCAGTATGATAGGGCTGTGCAACATGATGGACGTACTAACAGTTACAGTTTCATGTTTGAGGGCACAAAGATTACTTTAATTCCTAAAAAGCGACAACACGATGAAAACAAGTTGGAGGAGATTGAAGAGCTTAAAACCTTACTCTCTTTGAAGGAGTTTGTTAAGGAAGTAGAAGAGGAGCCTGAAGTATTCTTGTTGATTGGACGTGAGAGTCAGGAAGTGGTTGAGATCCCTGAAGAAGTGAAACCAGTGCTGGGAGAGTTTGACGATGTATTTCCATAGGAGCTACCAACGGAGTTACCGCCGTTGAGAGACATTAAGCATCAAATTGATCTTGTTCCAGGAGCTGTGTTACCTCATAGACCACACTACAGAATGAGTCCAAAAGAACATGAGGAGTTGAGAAGGCAAGTGGAAGAATTGCTTGAACAGGGGCGTGTGTAGAAAAGTTTAAGTCCATGTGCGGTGCCAGCGTTGTTAGTACCGAAGAAGGATGGGACGTGGAGGATGTGCACTGATAGTCGGGCATTGAACAAGATTACAGTGAGATACAGATTCCCGATGCCGAGACTTGATGATTTGTTAGATCAGTTGAGCGGGGCTACTATCTTTTTGAAAATTGATTTGAAGAGTGGTTATCATCAAATTCGAATCAAACGAGAGAAGGGTTGTACGAATGGCTGGTTATGCCGTTTGGTCTTTCGAATGCACCAAGTACATTCATGCGGGTGATGAATCAGATTTTTAGACCATTTATCGGGAAGTTTGTAGTGGTGTATTTTGATGATATACTGATATATAGTGGAAGTCCAGAAGAACACTTGCAATATCTGAGAGAAGTGTTAATGGTACTGCGACAGGAACAATTTTATGCTGCAACGAAGAAATGCGTGTTCATGACGCATAGTGTTTTATTTTTGGGATATGTTATATCGGATGGAGGAATACAGGTGGATCAGAATAAAGTTGAAGCAATCAGAAATTGGCCACAACCCAAGACGATTATAGAAGTCAGAAGCTTTCATGGTTTGGCATCATTCTACCGAAGGTTTATTCCACACTTCAATAGCGTGATGGCACCAGTTACTGATTGTATGAAGGGGAAACAATTTTCATGGATGAAGAAAGCAGGGTTTGCTTATGAGAAAATCAAGGAACTTTTGACGACAGCACCAATTCTAGTATTGCCAGATTTTCAGTTGTTGTTTGAATTACATACTGATGCATCGAAGGTTGGAATCGGAGGGGTGTTGAGTCAGAAAGGACGTCCTATTGCATATTTCAGTGAGAAGTTATCAGGAGCAAAGATGAGATATAATACTTATGATGTCGAATTTTATGCTATCGTGCAAGCTGTGAAACACTGGAGACATTATTTGTTTCATAAAGAATTTTTTTTATATACTGATCATGAGGCATTGAAGCATATTGATGTAGCAGATTACACAATAACAAGGTAGATCGATGAAAGTAGCAATCAGTGGATTGATGAATACTGAAATGCCCAAATTCGTTGATCCGAAGATACCGAATTCTAGCTATCTCTGACACGTTGATCGCGCACAATACCGTGAAAAGAGATCTTCAATTCTTCGAGCGTTGATCAAGCGCACTTGATTCCGCGAATCGGCTTCAACGATCGAAGATTCGAGCGCACTCGAATGTCGAAAGTGGAGATAAGAGATTACACTCAACTACCAATTTGGTGAAAGCACAAAGCTAACAAAAACGAAATTTTATTCAAATCAACTAAACTATTACAAATGGCACCACCGGCCTATTTATAGAAGTTACAACACACTCCACAGAAAACTGCACAACTCCTAGGTCGGTCACGACCTAAAACACACGACTTACTATAGGTCGACCACAACCTAAAACATCACGACTTAGCATATCACGACTTAAAATAAAACAGTTACAACACAGAAACGACCTAAAAATGAACGGCATCTGGAGCGAGCGACTTAAGAATGGACGGCATTCGTATCAGCGACCTAAAGAAGCGGCTTCTGAAAAACTGTGCGACCTAAGTCTTCGCGACCTAAGGCCTCACGACCTAAGTCTTCACGACTTATAGCGAGCGACCTATCTCTCCTCATCTTCTCGCGACCTAACTTAGGTCGTTCCATTTTCCTGCGACCTATCATAGGTCGTTTCTTTTTAGGTCGTAGCACTTTTTCCTTCAACTTGTTAGCTCACATATGACTTAACGGTATGTTAGGTCGTTCCGGTGTCTTTCTCTTTAACTCGTTAGGTCGTAGACGACTTAAGCCTTCACTTTCCTTAGGTCATAGACCGCTTGAGTTAGGTCGCAAACTTTTCTTAGGTCGTAGCCCTTTATCTCTTGCCTTGTTAGGTCGTAGTAACCACTTAGGTCGTATAGGCGACCTATTTCCCAGTTGTAGCTCGCTAGGTCATTCCAGCGACCTATACCTTAGCTCGTTAGGTCATATGCAACCTAAAAACAAGTTAGGTCGTTTGCGACCTAAGACTTGGTCATTTTGGCCTGCATCATCCTCCCCTGGTTGAGAAAAATTCGTCCTCGAATTTGCGCCATCCTCTTCCACCATAAGTTCATCCCCATGATATGGTATGAGATGTTTAACATTAAACACATCGAAAGTATACACATCCTCCGGCAGCCTCAACTTATAAGCGTTTTCATTGATCTTCTTCAAAAATTTTACTGGACCAATCTTCCATGCTTTCAATTTATTATATGTTCCCATCGGAAAACGATCCTTTGTTAACACTACATAAACCCAATCACCTTCATTAAATTCAACACTCCTTCGCTTCAGATCTCCAGATCGTTTGTACTTCTCATTCTCCTTTTCCAATCGTTCTTGAATGATTCTATGACACTCTGTCAATCCTTCAACAAAATCAGCAGCTCGCTTGACTGTCTTCTTTGGTTGTGGCAGTTAACTCCAACGACCCCTTTGGCAAACTAGAATATACAATCTGAAATGGACTGAAACCCGTACTACGGTTCACAGCATGATTATGAGCAAACTCCGCTTGACATAACTTCACATCCCAACTCTTCAGATTGTCTTGCATAAGACATCTCAACAAATTTCCCAATGATCTGTTCACAACCTCGGTCTGTCCATCCGTTTGCGGATGATAAGCGCTGCTAAAGTTCAACTTCGTTCCCACCATCTTCCACAAACTTAGCCAAAAATGACTTAGAAATCTAGTATCCCGATCAGAAATAATGGATTCTGGCAAACCATGTAAACGGTATATCTCTTTGAAGAATAACTCAGCAACCCGGGCGGCATCAGCTGTCTTCTTACAGGCGATAAAATGTGCCATTTTGGAAAATCTGTCCACCACAACGAATATAGAATCATTTCCCCTTTGAGTTCTAGGCAAACCCAAAACAAAATCCATACTGATATCAACCCATGGTCTAACCGGCACAGGAAACGGCATATACAATCCCGCATTCGTCGCTGTTCCCTTGGAAACTTGGCAAATATGACATCTTTCCACAAACCTTCCAACTTCCCGCTTCATCGACGGCCAAAAATAAGATTGAGAAATCAGCTGTAGTGTACAGTCTCTACCCACGTGGCCTTCTCCATGTAGCTCCTTTACGATCTTCATTCTCAAACTACAATCAGGTATGCACAATCGATTTCCTTTGAACAGAAAACCATCCACCATCACAAACTCATCCGTCTGTCCATTCTTGACTTTATCTACAAACTTCATAAAGTAAGGATCTTCAACAAATAATTCTGTTAGCACATCAAACCCTGTCACTTCGACCTTCATTGTAGTCAACAAATGATTCCTTCTGCTTAACGCATCTGCAACACGATTCATCACTCCCGATTTGTGTTTCACAACAAACGTAAACTGTTGCAGATATGCACTCCAAGATGCATGTCTCGCTGAAATCTTGTCTTGCCCTTGTAAATGTTTTAACGCCTTATGATCAGTGTAAAGAATAAACTCTTTCTGAAATAGATAGTGTCTCTAGTGTTTAATAGCTTGCACAACAACATAAAATTCAACGTCATATGTACTATATCTCATCTTCGCTCCTGATAACTTCTCACTGAAATATGCAATAGGACGCCCCCTCTGACTCAACACTCCTCCAATTCCAACCTTTGATACGTCAGTATGTAATTCAAATAACAACTGAAAATCAGGTAATGCTAGAATTGGTGCTGTCATCAACAGTTCCTTCATTTTCTCAAAAGCAACCCCTGCTTCCTTTGTCCATGCTAACTGTTTACCCTTCATACAATCAGTCACAGGCGCCATCACACTACTAAAGTGTGGAATAAACCTCCGATAAAATGAAGCCAACCCGTGAAAACTACAAACTTCCGTTATCGTCTTGGGTTGCGGCCAATCTCTGATAGCTTCAACTTTGCTTTGGTCCACCTGTATTCCTTCTCTCGATACAACATACCCCAGAAATAAAACACTCCTCACCATAAAAACACACTTCTACATAGCAGCATAGAATTGTTCTTCACGAAGGATAATTAACACTTCCTTCAAATGTTGAACATGCTCCTCTGTACTAGCACTGTAGATCAGAATATCATCAAAGTAAACCACCACAAATTTCCCAATGTACGGCCTGAAAATTTGGTTCATCACCCTCATGAATGTACTCGGTGCATTTGATAGACCAAACGGCATTACCAGCCATTCATATAATCCTTCCCTCGTCTTGAATGCTGTCTTCCATTCGTCCCCTGGTCTAATGCGAATCTGATGATAATCGCTCTTCAAGTCAATCTTAGAAAAGATCACAGACCCACTAATTTGATCTAACAGATCGTCAAGCCTTGGCATGGGAAATCTGTATCTGACCATTATCTTGTTCAATGCTCTACTATCTGTGCACATCCTCCACATCCCATCCTTCTTGGGTACCAACAAAGCTGGCACAGCACATGGACTCAAACTTTCCTGCACACGACCCTGTTCAAGCAACTCTTCCACCTGCCTCCTTAATTCTTCATGTTCCTTCGGACTCATTCGATAATGTGGTCTATGTGGCAACGTTGCTCCCGGAACAAGATCAATTTGATGTTGAATGTCTCTCAGCGGCGGTAACTCCTTCGGTAACTCATCTGGAAATACATCCTCAAATTCTTTCAAAACTGGCTTTGCTTCTTCTGGAATTTCAACCTCTTCACTGCTCTCTCGCCCAATCAACAAAAACACCTCTGGCTCCTCTTCAACTTCTTTAACAAACTCCTTCAAGGTTAATAAAGTTTTCAGCTCTTCAATCTCCTCCAGTTTATTTTCTTCCTGTTGTCGCTTCTTCGGAACTAGAGTAATCTTTGTGCCTTCAAACATAAAGCTATAACTGTTGGTACGTCCATCATGTTGCACCGCCCTATCATACTGCCACGGTCTCCCCAGCAATAAATGACAGACATCCATATCTACCACATCGCACCAGATTTCATCCTTGTATTTCTTTCCAATTGAAAAATTCACACAAGCCCTTCGTCCAACCTTCACCTCCCCGCCTTTTCTCAACCAAGCCAACTTGTAGGGTTTCAGATGTTTCTCAGTCTTCAATGCCAACTTCCTCACAGCTTCTGACGAAATTACATTATCACAGCTTCCAGCATCAATAACAAATTTGCAAACTTTCCCCAAAATAGTACATGTCGACTGAAATATATTGCTTCTCAACCAACTACAATCCTCCTCTCGCTTGGGTGTCAAACAAGACCTCCTCATCATCAGATTACAACCTTCGTCTCCCGACACTTCTTCTTCCCCCTCATCAGGTGGTGAATTGGAACATTCAGCTTCCTCATCCTCATCCTCAACCTTCGCTATCATAGCTCTCTTCTTCGGCTTTGGACATTCATTACTTTTGTGGCCCATTTCTTGGCAATTATAACACTTGAAACCATTACTGACTTTCATCTTCCCAACCTCATTCACAACTGGTTTTGCAATAGCTTTTGAAACATTAGAACTTCCACTAACACCCTTCACTTGATTGTTGGAATTTGTAAACACACCACCTCCTCGTCTTCCTTGTTTCTCCCAAGCCAACGCCTTATGGTGTGCTTCCGCTACAGATCTAGGATCAAACATGTTAACCATGTATTGAATCTGCATTCGTAACCCTCCAACAAATCTAGTTGTCAATTGTTCCTCTATCTCTATGATATCGTTCCTTGCAATCAGTTGATAGAATTCATCAGCATAGTCATTCACAGACTTCGTTCCTTGCCTCAAGTTTGCAACCTCTGATACATAAGTGACTGATAGTTATAAGGTAAGAATGTGGCTTTCATCATTTTCCTCATCTTTTCCCATGATTCAACCTTTGACTTCCCCATCCGTTCACGTGTAAGTTTGGTTTGCTGCCACCATGCCAATGCTCTACCCCTCAACCTTGTAGCAACCAACTTCACTCTACGATGTTCTAGAACTTCCTTGAAGTCAAAAACCTCCTCCACATTAGACAACCAGTCCAAAAACTCTTCAGCTTGCATACCTCCTTTGAATTCTGGTATTTCAGTCTTCATCCCAAATTCCCACTTATGATCATACTCTGATCGATTTCTTCCTTGTCCACGTCTTTGTCCATGAACACTTCCACCATCATACTCCTCTTCAAAATCAGATGTATATCGATGTCGATCCTGACCACCAACATTTCTACTACCATCACGTCTTCCACCATCATCCCTTCTATCTACATTCCTCCGTTCTCGATCATTCACATTTCTATCATGCCTTCGATCATCATCATTTCTATAGCGATCTCGACTCACACTTCTATGATCATTTTCAACACTTCTCTCCCGATTGGAATGTGGTGAGACTCTACTTCCCCCATGGTTAGATTCAGGTGAAACCCTTCTCCGATTCTGATTCATCTCTAACATCATCTTCTCTAATCGTCCAGTCCCTTCATTAAGCTTTCCACTAAAGTTTTCATTAATCCTTTGCTCCATCTCATCAGCTTCTTCTCTTCTATACAAAGCTTCTACATTTTGGTGACAAT
The DNA here is from genome assembly GCA_030737815.1 of Allium fistulosum. Classification (NCBI taxonomy): domain Eukaryota; kingdom Viridiplantae; phylum Streptophyta; class Magnoliopsida; order Asparagales; family Amaryllidaceae; genus Allium; species Allium fistulosum. Next base: position 247,615,487 of record CM060906.1, on the reverse strand, counting down.
TAGCTCTTCTCGGCGGCATGATTTGAAACTTTACCATCTCTTCAATTCTCGGCTTTGACTTTCACAATGATGTACACGGCCTTCCTTCCTTAGCTCCGCCGAAGCTCTTCAACACTTCAAAATTCAACCACCTTTCGAACTTTGATCCAAAATGATATGGATCGAAAACTCCAACCTCGTTGCAATTTGCGATGAACACGACGAACACAAACTTCTCCAAATAATGCAACTTTCAATCTCTAATACTTCTACTTAGCTCGGCTCATCACTTCAGGCTCTGCTAACACTTCAACTTCGAACTTCTCGGCTCCAAGACTCGATTTAGCTATGATTGGCTAAAACAAGCTCTGATACCAAACTGACGCAGCGGATTACACAAAAACAAGGTAGATCGATGAAAGTAGCAATCGGTGGATTGATGAATACTGAAATGCCCAAATTCGTTGATCCGAAGATACCGAATTCTAGCTATCTCTGACACATTGATCGCGCACGATACCGTGAAAAGAGATCTTCAATCTTCGATCGTTGAAGCCGATTCGCGGAATCAAGTGCGCTTGATCAATGCTCGAAGAATTGAAGATCTCTTTTCACGGTATCGTGCGCGATCAACGTGTCAGAGATAGCTAGAATTCGGTATCTTCGGATCGACGAATTTGGGCATTTCAGTATTCATCAATCCACCGATTGCTACTTTCATCAATCTACCTTGTTTTTGTGTAATCCGCTGCATCACATATGCAGGGACAGGACAAGATTGCAGCAAGGAATGCTTCGTAGATTGCTTACTTACAACAATTTACATTTGTGGTGAAGCATAAATCGGGAATTACGAATAGAGTGGCAGATGCACTGAGTCGAAGGAATCATTTGTTGACTACAATGAAGGTTGAAGTAACGGGGTTTGATGTGTTGCCAGAAATGTTTGTTGACGATCCTTACTTTACGAAGTGTGAAGATAAAGTCAAGGAGGGAAAGACGGATGAGTTTGTCTTGGTGTATGGTTTTCTTTTTAAGGGAAATCGATTGTGCATACCAGAGTGCAGCCTACGTATAAAGATTGTAAAGGAGTTGCATGAGGAAGGTCATGTGGGCCGAAATCGTACTTTGCAATTGATTTCTCAATCTTATTATTGGCCTTCGTTGAAACGGGAAGTTGGGAAGTTTGTGGAGAGATGTCATATTTGCCAAATTTCCAAAGGGACAGCGACAAATGCGGGATTGTATATGCCGTTACCCGTGCCGGTTAGACCATGGGTTGATATCAGTATGGATTTTGTTTTGTGATTACCGAGAACTCAGAGAGGGAATGATTCGATATATGTTGTAGTGGACAGGTTTTCAAAGATGGCACATTTCATCGCTTGTAAGAAGACAGCTGATGTCGTCCGTGTTACCGAATTATTCTTTAAAGAAGTGTATCGCTTACATGGTTTACCAGAATCCATTGTTTCTGATCGGGATACTAGATTTCTAAGTCATTTTTGGCTGAGTTTATGGAAGATGGTGGGAACAAAGCTAAATTTCAGTAGTGCTTACCATCCGTAGTCAGATGGTCAGACTGAAGTTGTGATGCAGCCCAGAATAGTGGAGAGATAGGTCGCAAGCGACCTAACCTATTATTGAGTCGTACACGACCTAAAGAGCAACCAGGAAAGGACCTACGACCTAACTTGTTCGAGAGTAACGAGCTAAAACTGGGAAATAAGTCATTGGAGGTTGAAGACTTAGGTCGTTCACGACCTAGTGAAGGTCGCTCACGACCTAGTAAAGATGAGGCAGTGAAACCGGATGCAGGAGCAAGCCATAGGTCATTAACGAGTTTACGACCTAACTCAAGCGGTCCACGACCTAAGGAAAGTGAAGGCTTAAGTCGTCTACGACCTAACGAGCTGAAGGAAAAGGTGCTATGACCTAAAAAGAAACGACCTATGATAGGTCGCAGAGAAAGGGAATGACCTAACTTAGGTCGCATGAAGTTAAGTCGCAAGGAGATGTGGAAAGTTAGGTCGCTCACTATAAGTCGCGAGACTTTAGGTCGTGAAGACTTAGGTCGTGAATATTTTCTGAAGCCGCTTCTTTTAGGTCGCTGAAGATTGAAGCCGTGGATTCCTATGCCGCTTTACTCTATGCCGTTGATTGTTTTAAGTCACGGAGAATGTTATGTCGCTGCTGTTTGAGTCGTTGGGCCTGTTAAGTCGTAGGTCGTAGGTTATAGGTCGAAAACGACCTAAGTGTTATAAATTCGTGATGTGTTGTATGTGTTGCTTTGTTAAGTCGCTAAGTACTATTTGTTGTGTCTTTTAAGTCGTGGGTTGTTCGGTCGGAAATGACTTATGTGTTGTACAATTTTGTTTGTGGCGTGAGTTGTAGCCTATAAATAGGCATGTGTGGTCATTTGTAAAAGTTTAGTTGATTGGAAATAAAACTTTTGTTTTGTTAGCTTTGTGCTTTCACCAAATTGGTAGTTGAGTGTAATCTCATATTTCCACTTTCGGTTAATCGAGTGCGCTCGATTCAACGACTGCTGAAGCCGATTCACGGAATCTAGTGCGCTAGATCAACGTGCAAAGATTCGCAGATCTTTAAACACGGAATAGTGCTCTATCAACGTGTTTGAGATAGCTAGAATTCGGTATCTTCGGATCAACGAATTTGGGCATTTTAGTATTTTCCAATCCACCGATTGCTACTTTCATCGATCTACATTATTTTGTGTAATCCGCTGCGTCAGTTTTGGTATCAGAGCTTGTTTTAGCCAATCATAGCTAAATCGAGTCTTGGAGCCAATTCGTTTGAAGAAGTTTGAAGAGATCAAGTCGAGTCGAGCTATATCATTCACGGTCGAGAGCTTGTTGTTCATCGTGTTCATCACAAATTGCAATGAGGTTGGAGTTTTCGATCCATATCATTTTGGATCTAAGTTCGAAAGGTGTTTGAAACTTAAAGTGTGAATTTGTTGAAGTATTTGAGAAAATTTTGAATCATGCCACTAAGGAGAGCTAATCGTCATCAAAACGTAGAAGCTTTGTATAGAAGAGAAGAAGCTGATGAGATGGAGCAAAGGATTAATGAAAACTTTAGTGAAAAGCTTAATGAAGGGATTGGACGATTAGAGAAGATGATGTTAGAGATGAATCGGAATCGGAGAAGGGTTTCACCTAAATCTGACCATGGAAGAAGTAGAGTTTCGCCACATTCCAATCGAGAGAGAAGTAATGATAATGATCATAGAAGTGTGAGCTGAGACAGTTATAGAAATGTTAATGATCGGGAACGTGATCGGAGGAATGATGGTAGAAGGGATGTTGGTGGTCAGAATCGACGTCAATATACATCTGATTTTGAAGAGGAGTTTGATGGGTGTAGTGTTCATGGCCGAGGCCAAGGAAGAAATCAATCAGAATATGATCACAAGTGGGAGTCTGGGATGAAGACTGAAATTCCTGAATTCAAAGGTGGTATGCAAGCTGAGGAGTTTTTGGATTGGTTGTCTAATGTAGAGGAGATTTTTGACTTCAAGGAAGTTACAGAACATCGTAGAGTGAAGTTGGTTGCTACAAGGTTGAGGGGTAGAGCTTTGGCATGGTGGCAGCAAACCAAACTTACACGTGAACGGATGGGGAAGTCAAAGGTTGAATCATGGGAAAAGATGAGGAAAATGATGAAAGCCACATTCTTACCTTATAATTATCAATCGCTTATGTATCAGAGGCTGCAAAACTTGAGGCAAGGAACAAAGTCTGTTAATGACTATGCTGATGAATTTTATCAACTGATTGCAAGGAACGATATCATGGAGACAGAGGAACAATTAACAGCTAGATTTGTTGGAGGGTTGCGTATGCAGATTCAAGATATGGTTAACATGTTTGATCCCAGATCTGTAGGGGAAGCACACCAGAAAGCGTTGGCTTGGGAGAAATAGGGAAGACGAGGTGGTGGTGTGTTTACAAATTCCAACAATCCAGTGAAGGGTGTTAGTGGAAGTTCTAATGTTTCAAAAACTGTTGCAAAACCAGTTTAGAATGAGGTTGGGAAGACAAAAGTCAATAATGGTTTCAAGTGTTATAATTGCCAAGAAATGGGCCACAAAAGTAATGAATGTCCAAAGCCGAAGAAGAGAACTATGATAGCGGAGGATGAGGATGAAGAAGCTGAGTGTTCCAATTCACCACCTGATGAGGGGGAAGAAGAAGTGTCGGGAGATGAAGGTTGTAATCTGATGATGAGTAGGTCTTGTTTGACACCGAAGCAAGAGGAGGATTGTAGTTGGTTGAGGAGCAATATATTTCAGTCGACATGTACTATTCTGGGGAAAGTTTGCAAATTTGTTATTGATGCTGGAAGCTGTGATAATATAATATCTTCAGAAGCGGTGAGGAAATTGGCATTAAAGACTGAGAAACATCTGAAACCATACAAGTTGGCTTGGTTAAGGAAAGGCGGGGAGGTGAAGGTTGGACGAAGGGCTTGTGTGAATTTTTCAATTGGGAAGAAATATAAAGACGAAATCTGGTGCGATGTGGTAGACATGGACGTATGTCATTTGTTGCTGGGGAGACCGTGGCAGTATGATAGGGCGGTGCAACATGACGGACGTACCAACAGTTATAGCTTTATGTTTGAAGGCACGAAGATTACTCTAGTTCCGAAGAAGCGACAACAGGAAGAAAACAAACTGGAGGAGATTGAAGAGCTGAAAACATTATTATCCCTGAAGGAGTTTGTTAAAGAAGTTGAAGAGGAGCCTGAGGTGTTTTTGTTCATTGAGCGAGAGAGCAATGAAGAGGTTGAGATACCTGAAGAAGTTAAACCAGTACTTGAAGAATTCAATGATGTATTTCCTGGAGAGCTGCCAACGGAATTGCCACCGTTGAGGGATATACAACACCAGATAGATCTTGTTCTAGGTGCGGTGTTGCCACATAAACCACACTATAGAATGAGTCCGAAAGAACATGAAGAGTTGCGTAGGCAGGTAGAGGAATTGCTAGAACAGGGACGAATTCAAGAGAGTTTGAGTCCGTGTGTTGTTCCAGCATTACTCGTACCAAAGAAGGATGGGTCATGGAGAATGTGCAAGGATAGCAAGGCACTGAATAAGATAACTGTCAGATATAGATTTCCGATGCCGAGGCTTGATGATCTGTTAGATCAAATTAGTGGGTCTGTGATCTTTTCTAAGATTGACTTGAAGAGCGGTTATCATCAGATTCGCATTAGACCAGGGGACGAATGGAAGACAACATTCAAGACGAGGGAAGGATTGTATGAATGGCTGGTAATGCCGTTTGGTCTATCAAATGCACCGAGTACATTCATGAGGGTGATGAACCAAATTTTCAGGCCATATATTGGGAAATTTGTGGTGGTTTATTTTGATGATATTTTGATCAACAGTGCTAGTACAGAGGAGCATGTTCAGCATTTGAAGAAAGTGTTAATTATTCTTCGAGAAGAACAATTCTATGCTGCTACGAAGAAGTGTGTTTTTATGGCAAGGAGTGTTTTATTTCTGGGGTATGTTGTATCGAAAGAAGGAATACAGGTGGACCAAAGTAAAGTTGAAGCTATTAGAGATTGGCCACAACCCAAGACGATGACGAAAGTTCGTAGTTTTCACGATTGGCTTCATTCTATCGAAGGATCATTCCACACTTTAGTAGTGTGATGGCACCTGTGACTGATTGTATGAAGGGTAAACATTTTGCATGGTCGGAGGAAGTAGGGATTGCTTTTAAGCGAATCAAAGAACTCTTGACGTCAGCACCAATTCTAGTGCTACCAGATTTTTTGTTAGTGTTTGAACTACATACTGATGCATCCAAGGTTGGGATTGGAGGAGTGTTTAGTCAGAGGGGACGTTCGATTGCATATTTCAGTGAGAAGTTATCAGGAGCGAAGATGAGATATAGTACATATGATGTGGAATTTTATGCTGTTGTACAAGCTATTAAACACTGGAGACACTATCTATTTCAGAAAGAGTTTGTTCTTTACACTGATCATGAGGCGTTAAAACATTTACAAGGGCAAGACAAGATTTCAGCGAGACATGCATCATGGATTGCATATCTGCAACAGTTTACGTTTGTTGTGAAACACAAATCGGGAGTGACGAATCGTGTTGCGGATGCGTTAAGCAGAAGGAATCATGTGTTGACTACAATGAAGGTCGAAGTGACAGGGTTTGATGTGCTACCAGAGTTATTTGTTGAAGATCCTTACTTTATGAAGTTTGTTGATAAGGTCAAGAATGGGAAGACGGATGAGTTTATGATGGTGGATGGTTTTCTGTTCAAGGGAAATCGATTATGTATACCGGATTACAGTTTACGGTTGAAGATTGTGAAAGAATTGCATGAGGAAGGTCACGTGGGTAGAGACCATACATTACAGCTAATTTCTCAATCATATTTTTGGCCATCGATGAGAAAAGAGGTTGAAAGGTTTGTGGAACGATGTCATATCTGTCAGGTTTCGAAAGGAACTGCAACCAATGCTGGATTATATATGCCGTTACCGGTACCTACTAAGCCTTGGGTTGATTTGAGTATGGATTTTGTTTTGGGTTTGCCTCAAACTCAAAGGGGAAACGATTCCATTTATGTGGTGGTTGATCGATTTTCGAAAATGGCACATTTTATTGCTTGTAAGAAAACGGTGGATGCTGTGCATGTTGCTCGGTTATTTTTCAAAGAAATCTATCGACTTCATGGATTGCCCGAATCTATTGTGTCAGATAGGGATACTCGTTTTCTGAGTTATTTTTGGCTAAGTTTGTGGAAGATGGTGGGAACGAAGTTGAACTTTAGCAGCACCTATCATCCACAAACGGATGGACAGACCGAAATTGTGAACAGATCATTGGGAAATTTATTGAGATGTCTTATGCAAGATAATCTGAAGAGTTGGGATATGAAACTATGTCAAGAAGAATTTGCTCATAATCATGCTGTAAACCGTAGTACGGGTTTCAGTCCATTTCTGATAGTGTATTCAAGCTTACCGAAGGGACCGTTGGATTTAACAGTAATACCACACTCGAAGGGGACAGTTAAGAAAGCTGCTGATTTTGTTGAAGGGTTGACGGAATGTCATAAAATCATTCAGGAACGACTGGAGAAAGCAAATGAAAAGTATAAACGATCTGTGGATTTGAAGCGAAGAAGCGTTGAATTTAATGAAGGAGATTTAGTATATGCTGTACTAACAAAAGATCGTTTTCCAGTGGGAGCATACAATAAACTTAAGGCTCGAAAGATTGGTCCTGTAACAATTGTGAAACGGATCAATGAGAACGCTTATAGGTTGAAGCTGCCGGAGGATATGTACACGTCTGATATGTTTAATGTTAAACATCTGATACCGTATCATGGAAAGGAGTTTGTTGAGGAAGAGGGCGCAAATTCGAGGACGAATTTTTCTCAACCTAGGGAGGATGATGCAGCCCAAAATAGTGGATAGGTCGCAAGCGACCTAAACTATTATTGAGTCGTACACGACCTAAAGAGCCACCAGGAAAGGAGCTACGACCTAACGAGTTCGAGAGTAACGAGCCAAAACTGGGAAATAAGTCGTTGGAGGTTGAAGACTTAGGTCGTTCACGACCTAGTGAAGGTCGCTCACGACCTAGTAAAGATGAGGCAGTGAAACCGGATGCAGAAGCAAGCCATAGGTCGCTAACGAGTTTACGACCTAACTCAAGCGGTCCATGACCTAAGGAAAGTGAAGGCTTAAGTCGTCTACGACCTAACGAGCTGAAGGAAAAGGTGCTACGACCTAAAAAGAAACGACCTATGATAGGTCTCAGAGAAAGGGAACGACCTAACTTAGGTCGTAAGAAGTTAGGTCGCAAGGAGATGTGGAAAGTTAGGTCGCTCACTATAAGTCGTGAGACTTTAGGTCGTGAAGACTTAGGTCGCGAATATTTTCTGAAGCCGCTTCTTTTAGGTCGCTGAAGATTGAAGCCGTGGATTCCTATGCCGCTTTACTCTATGCCGTTGATTGTTTTAAGTCGCGGAGAATGTTATGTTGCTACTGTTTGAGTCGTTGGGCCTGTTAAGTCGTAGGTCGCAGGTTATAGGTCGAAAACGACCTAAGTGTTATAAATTCGTGATGTGTTGTATGTGTTGCTTTGTTAAGTCGCTAAGTACTATTTGTTGTGTCTTTTGAGTCGTGGGTTGTTAGGTCCGAAACGACTTATGTGTTGTACAATTTTGTTTGTGGCGTGAGTTGTAGCCTATAAATAGGCATGTGTGGTCATTTGTAAAAGTTTAGTTGATTGGAAATAAAAATTTGTTTTGTTAGCTTTGTGCTTTCACCAAATTGGTAGTTGAGTGTAATCTCCTATCTCCACTTTCGATTAATCGAGTGCGCTCGATTCAACGACTGCTGAAGCCGATTCACAGAATCTAGTGCGCTAGATCAACGTGAGAAGAATCGCAGATCTTTAAACACGGAATAGTGCGCTATCAACGTGTTTGAGATAGATAGAATTCGGTATCTTCGGATCAACGAATTTGGGCATTTCAGTATTTTCCAATCCACCGATTGCTACTTTCATCGATCTACATTGTTTTGTGTAATCCGCTGCGTCAAGTTATTAACAAATCTTTGGGAAATTTATTACGGTGCCTGGTGAAGGATAATCTGAAGAGTTGGGATATGAAGTTATGTCAAACGGAATTTGCTCATAATCATGCTATAAACCGCAGTACGGGTTTCAGTCCATTTCAGATAGTGTATTCAAGCTTACCAAAGGGGCCGTTGGATTTAACAATAGTACCACAACCGAAGGGGATGATTAAACGGGCTGTTGATTTTGTTGATGGATTGGCAAAATGTCATAAAATCATTCAGGAACGATTGGAGAAAGCAAATGAAAAGTATAAACGATCTGCGGATCTGAAATGAAGAAGCATTGAATTTAAGGAAGGAGATTTAGTATATGCTGTACTAACGAAAGATCGTTTTCCAGTAGGAGCATATAATAAACTTAAAGCTCGAAAAATTGGTCCTGTAACGATTGTGAAACGGATCAATGAAAACGCTTATAAGTTGAAGCTGCCGGAGGATGTGTATACTTCTGACGTGTTTAATGTTAAACATCTTATACCATATCATGGGGATGAGCTTGTTGTGGAAGAGGAAGGTGCAAATTCGAGGACGATTTTCTCTCAACCAGGGAAGGATGATGCAGGCCAAGTATTAGGTCGCGACCGACCTAACAAATCCTTAAGTCGCTCGGAAATGTTAGGTCGTCTACGACATAAGAACGTAGAAACCAGTGAGGAAGCAATGCAAGCTAACAAAGCCTTAGGTCGCGAACGACCCAAAAACGCGGTACAAATGGAAGAAAGTATAGGTCGCAACCGACCTAACTCGACAACACAAACTGAGGTAAACTTAGGTCGCGTCCGACCTAAGTTCCAGGTCGCTGAAGAAGAGCTACGACCTAACTGCTTAGGTCAAAAAATCTTAAGTCGTTCCAGATCTTTAGGTCGCGCACGACATAACTCAAAGGAGTTACGAACTAAGATAGATCGCGTGAGAAGTGCAACTGAAGCTGTTTCTTAAGTCGCCGCCGACCTGTGATAAGTCGTAGGTCGCTCCATCTCAGTTAAGTCGCATGAAGCTGGTTGTCTTTTATGTCGCTGATGGAATACTGTGTTGTTGAGTCGTTTTTTTTAGGTCGCTGCCGACCTATGTGTTGAGTCGTATATAGTGTTGTATATATTTAGGTTGTTTCCTTGTATGTTGTTAAGTCGGACGAGAGTTAAGTCGGCTAAGGCGGGTTGTGTATATCTGTTAGGTCGTTAACGACCTATACTAAGTCGTAGGTCGTAAGTCGTGCCTGTGTAGGTCGTGGACGACCTAAGTTTTGTCAAGTTTCGAATCGTGTGTGTTGTAAAGCCTATAAATAGGCGGATGGTGTCATTTGTAATAGTTAGTTGATTTTGAATAAAAAACTTTGTTTGTTAGCTTTGTGCTTTCATTAAATTGGTAGTTGAGTGTAATCTCCTATCTCCTCTTTCGGCATTCGAGTGCGCTCGAATCAACGATCATAGAAGCCAATTCACGGTATCAAGTGCGCTTGATCAACGTCTGAAGAATTGTAGATCTTCTTTCACGGTATCGTGCGCGATCAACGTGACGAAGGTAGCAAGAATTCGGTACCTTCGGATCAACGAATTTGAGCCATTCAGTATTCTTCATTCCATCGATTACTACTTTCATAGAATCATCATTTTGTTATTCTGCTACTGCATCAACGATCTAAAGCGGCTTTTATCAACTTTACGGTCTTCTGACCTTCCTTGTCAAGACTCTTAGGAGCTAGATCTAAGAGGAAAACACTTCTTAGTGAAAGATAACAAGTTAACGGAAGCAATGGCAATAATGTACTTACTAGGAGAAGAAAAAGTTCCCCTAATATCTGGAAAGCAGTTAACGTAGAAAAACTGTATCTCCCAGTCCTTAAATTTATTCATCCCTCAAAGACTAAATTTTTGGAGGGATTAGCCCTGAATATCTAGCGGTTTAAATCACCAACTTTAAAAAGACGCACTAAGTAGAGGAGAATATTAGCACTCAAAGAAGGAATTTCAGATTTTAGGGCCATGATACCAAAGAGAGAAGATACGTGTACACATTAGGCGATAGTTGAATGGGAGCAATATTGAGATGGCCTAAGAATCTTGACATGAACTCTGGAAATGAAATGAAGCCCCCATGCCAAATATGAATGGAAATATAAGAAAATTATACTTCTGGATGATTTTAAATAGAATCATTAACACCAGAAGGAATAGCTTCAACCGCTGTAATTCCAAAGTCGTTAAGGAAAGCATCCACCTCGTCTTGAGTGGTTATATAAGAGTGCTTTAAAACTACCTCTACCTTTTTTTGAGAATATCCTAACCCTTGGATGTTTTCCTTACTATATTTCTTAGTGATTCGTTTGGGACCCATAATCCTGCTAGGTGATATTATTTCATCTTAGCAAATAATTAATTTCTTTTTAAATAAATTCAAATAACCTAATACATGCGGTAATATTTAGAAGAAGGTTCTTGAGAATGAAGTTCCAGTTTACAAGCGGGAAAATCTATGAGTTATGGTAGCATGCACTAAAATATTTGAGCATTCATGGCCTTTCGATAGTGTCGAAGCCTATTAAAAATGGCATAGGTACCTGCCGCAACACTTGGTTCCATGCCTTCGAAGGGGTCGAAACTAATTAGGAATGCATGAATCATGGATCTTTCGATAGAGTCAAAACATTATATACACCCTCCATTTTATAACAAGTATTTTCCCGAACTTACCCTTCGGTAACATCGAAACCCTTAGATTTCACTCTACCATATAAAAAGTATAACTATCCACGTGACACCTACTTAAAAACAAGCATTGACGAAACTCCATACTCCAACTAAGTCTATAAAGACTTAAAACAGGGCGGCATCAAAACTAATAAAAAGCCATTAAGACATTTCGATAATGTTAATATTGAGAAAATACAGATAGCTATATTTCTTTTAACTATTAAAGGTTTCGAATAAGTCGATAGGGGATAGTAACGTTTCAAAAATACTGACATTGAACTAAACAGTGCAAATATCTATGCTTATTTTAGTTTTGGGGTTTCGACTTAGTCGAAAGGCTAAATTAGTGGTTTTAACAATGAAGGAAGAGGTTATCTTCCTCATGTGGATTTGCTATAAAAGTTATTAATCTTTAATTTAGCTAACCCTTAATATCTTGCAAACTAAGACAAAACTAGGCATAATAGGTTTGGGATTCATACCTTCAACCAACAACGGTAAATAACCCCAAATTAGGTGAAGTCACATCCAAACCCGAATTATATCTATAAGCTGATTAAAATTGACATGAAATTCAAGTTTAATATCATCCTACTTGATCGATTAACTCGAATCACCATAAGGATTCAAAACAGTAAACATGAACTTAAACCCAAGAAATCTAAATTCAAAATTGAGTGTAGGAAACTGATTTCTAATTTGAAACAATGAATGCTCACCTTAAATCTAAAAGATTTTCCTTTTAAATTCTTGAATTTTATGGAAGTTTGAAGAATATGATTCTCGCTCTAGAATTCTAAGCTACAAGTAAAAGAAAAGGAAGAGGAAGGAGCACAATTTATAAGAAAAGCAAAGAAGAGGACAACCACACTCTTTAATTCAAATGCACGGTCAAGATTAGTACAAGAGCTTTGGGTTTCCATATACAAGCTTTGGAATAAGAAAAAGGAAGAGGAAGGGCAATTTCTTCGAGCTATTTATATGTTTGCTTTGGGTCTCCATACACAAGCTTGCTTCGAGTCGCACCTTCAAAATAATTATGTCCAAAAATATTATTTGGACCCGAACTTGGCCCGATCGGTCGAACAGCAGCTGTGCACATGTGGTTGTGATGCATGACTTTCTTTCTCACAAAAGAGCAAGTATTGGATACCCAAAGAGCCCAACTTTTTCTTGAGAAATCTATATTTAAACAAATATAGTTTTAAAATAATCTAAGAAGTGAGACTATTCTAGTCCCTCATTCTTTCTATTCTCTTTCTCTTCTTCCTATTTTAAAATAAACAATCCACACAAATAATTTTATAAAAATTTAAACCGAGGTTTTACTTGACCTCATAAAACCATATTTTCCTAAAGAAAGGTTTTGTTTGCTTATGTATTGATATGGATAACAAATATTAAAGCAAAAATGATTGCAATAGAGGAAGTAATACTCATAATTTGCTTACCAGTCGGTACAATGAGATCTACATTTGAAAATGGTTGATGGATATCTTTTGCTTGTAGAAATTTAGTAATTCCGCAATGGTTGTTTGCTTGAAACTCCGACAACTAAGCATTATTGATTATAAACAATAGTACGTATAAATATAGGTAAAAGAAAGAAAGAAATGCATATTATTGTGCTTCAAATAGAGGACTTTAGCAATAACCAGGTTGTAAACTTTAATGGCAAGGCTGAAAATTTGGGCATTTGTAGAGTTTATAATAGTATATCCATAATTGGACCATGATGTTATATTGTTTATTAACACAAACAATTGATTATGGGGAAAGCTCTGGTCAGTAACCTTCTTCTCAGCTTCACTTCATTATTCCATAGCTTAACATGTCGGGTTTTTTTTCCAATCTATAAGATGCCTCGTTAAATCACAATACTCTCAAGGAGTTCTATTTGTTAATCATCACAAATTACGAAATTATACTAATAACTCCGTAGTAAATTGCTATAAAAAATAACTCTTTATAGAAAAAATAAAAAAATAAAATGCTACCTTCCAATAAGAAATTTTCAAATATCTTAACTTAATAAGCTACAAATAAGTAATTTTTATTACAAATAAAAAATCACCAAACACCTTGTCTCAGCTTTTATTTTATTACACTATTCGAGAAAGCAAGAATTTCATAATTATTCACATACTACGTTGGTTGAATCTATGTCACTCTACGTGACTATACGTATTGCACGTTTGAAGTTTGAAAATGGTAAATATAAGTTTGTAGTCCATGCATTTCACTTTATATCATCTTCAATGTATTTATGTTACAAACTTTATGTTTCATAGTTTGGTTTGGTAACTTTATATGTTATCTAAACATTTGTCCAAAGTAGACATATAATAGTTGTTAATCCTCTTTTGTTCGCGACTTAAGAGCTACGTCTTAACGACTTAAGAGTTGCCGACCTAAAAGGACTCACCGACCCAATGGTTGCCGATCTAAACCACTCCGACCTAAGAAGTCTAACGAATTAACTCCATGCTGATCTAGAAGGCATACCGACCTAAAAAGCATAGCGACTTAAGAGTTACGACTTAAGATGAGAACCGGCTTAACAGGTTACGACCTAACGAGTTAAGGAGGCACGATCTAAAGGAGTTAACGACTTAACTACAGCTGCGGGTTAGTGATCTAAAATACAACGACCTAAAGAAAGTTGCGACCTAGCGACTTAAGAGATATAGCAGCTTAGAGCAATCAACGACCTACATTAGATCGCATACGATCTAAAGAGACGAAGGCAGTGCCGCATCTTTTAGGTCGCTGCCGGCTTACGACTTACACTAAGTCATGCACGACTTATCAGCTCATTCAGAAGAATCAAGTGCGATCGAAGTAAGCCAGATTCCCTATGTCGCCGCCGACCTACGAGCTACGACCTACCTTGGGTCGTGGCCGACTTATCACTTGAAGATAATTTCTGCTCAGAAATCCTCTCTATAAATATAGCCCCAACTCCAACTAGGGGGGGACTTTTGGCCGACCATTTCTTGAAGCATCGTTACTCTACCAAACTCTCAACTCATTCAACAATTGAAGATCTTCAAACATTCGAGACACTGCAACAAGCTTCGAGAGGAATTTCCTACATCCAACGCGGATTCATCAAGTTTCATCATCGAAGTTTGAGCTAGTAGTCAAGATTGTCTTTGTGATCAAATTGTACTGTTTTCATAAGTGTATTGTATCGTCTTCTAACCAGATTCAGTAGTAAAGAGATTCAAAGTGGACGTAGGCTCGATCTCAAGCCGAACCACTATAAACTGCTGTCTTTTACCGCCTTTTTCGCTATTTTACTGCTTACTTCTTATTCCCGTCACACGGGTGGTGCTTTCACAATTCTACTACACACACCAGGTGTTAGCGTTCACTTTTTAACGTTAACATTTTGGTGCTTTCACTGAGAACCCAACTCAGGCGATCGTTCATCATAGCTTCACGAAAGTTTGTTGAAAGAATTTCCTTCAAAACCAGAAGTCTATCAGACATAATGGCTCCTGGAAGAAAACGTAAGTCTGTCAGATCTGATGATGACCGCGACAATACTGCCACTTCTCTTTCTCCAAGTCATGCAGCTCCAAGCGTCGGGGTGACGCGAGAAGAGTTGGATGCTACTGTGTCCGGACCGTACCAGCAGATTGAAACTCAGAATAATCTGATGATGGAAAAGTTGAATGCTCTGCTCGGGGCTAATCAAAGACCAGTAAATAATGAAGAAAACTTTGCTGATGCTGCTCCCAATTCCGAAGGGAGAAATATTCCTCAGGACAGATGTGGTTCCGCTGAAGGGGCACCCCTCCAAGCTGAAGGATCCAGGCCATCGCCAGTTCTCCCCGAACGTTTGCCCGGACAAACCTCTGAGAAAATGGCCGAAGCCTATTCTGCAAAGTCACTAAACAATGAGGAGTATCTCTCCGGCATGATTCGGTAGATAATGAAAGAAAGCATGCAGAGAAACGAAGATGAGAATGATTGGGGATTCGCACCGAGTAAAACTCCATTTACTGAAAGGATTCTAAAGGCTGAGTTTCCCAGAAAATTCGTTCCTCCTACCATCCCTCCTTATCGAGGAACAAGTGATCCGAATCAATTCCTGTACAAGTATGATTGGCACATGACTGGCGCCAGAGCAACTGATGAGATTAAATGCCGATAATTCCCGGTATACTTGGAAGGAGTGGCGTTACTTTGGTTTACCAAGCTTCCTGTGCGATCTGTTGACCAATTTTCCGATCTGACCCGAAAATTCGAGGAACAATTCAAATTGTACATTTCAAGAGCAAAGGATATAATGTCTCTCTCGAGTCTTGAACAAAATCCTGGAGAGCCCATCAAATCCTTCCTGAATCGCTTTAATTTAGCCCTAGCAGAAGTTCATAACGCGGAACCGCGAATGATCTTAACCTACTTAATGCAGGCTATTGACAAGTCAAGCGAGTTTGGAAAATGGTTAAAAATGAAGGAACCAAATTCGCTCGAAAAGTTCTACAAAAAGGCTTATGAGTTCATGCGCCTAGAGAATCTCTCCGCATCAGCTAAAGTTGTGACAACAGTGGTGGAAAATAATGCTACAGTTCAGAACAAGAAAGAATCTGCAAATCAGAAAAGGGAGAGTAATGGTGGAAAGAAGCAGAAAGATCTCAAAAAGTCCCGCTTCCTCAAGCCTTCGAATTTTACCCCCCTGACTGATACACCAGAGAATATTTTCATCGCCACTAAGGATGCTGTTGAATTTCCAAAACCAACGGCAGTAAAAGTTGGGAAAAATGATGCTCAAAGCGGAAGATTTTGCAAATTTCATAACCAACCAGGCCATGATACCAACGAGTGCCGCCACTTGAAAAGCCTGATCGAAGAATTGCTAAGAGAGAATAAGTTGCAGCAGTACGTTAAAAGGAATAGAAAAGACCCGTCTTCATCTAACCAAGGGCAACTACCCCCAGCTCATTCATCCGGTTCAGGAGAGAGGCCTACTGAAAAGGAAAGACCTATTATCAATGTGATCATAGGAGGACCTCATCCGGCTGGCAGGAGTTGGGGTGAGATGGAAAGGTATGCTAGAGCTTTGAAGTATGCCCCAGTTGAAGAAAGTGTCTTATTCTTGGAAGATGTTGCACCTCTAAAGCAGCATAAGACTTTTCATGATGATATTATGTTCAGAACCAGGGATTCTATTGATGTGGAAGCTCCTACTTAGGACCCTTTAGTTGTCTCTGTCGGTATTGGGTCGGCTATTGTCAGAAGAGTGCTGGTTGATAGTGGTGCCTCGTGCAACATACTCTTTAAAAAGACATTTGACCAAATGAAAATTCCAATGACAGACGTACAAGCTTCTTCACACAAGATTGCCGGATTTACAGGAGAGCAGAAACAGCCAATTGGAACGGTGGACTTGTTTGTTGAAATGGGCGAAGGACATAAGAAGTTGGTTCGGAAGAAAACTTTTGTAATTGTTGATGGATTCTCCGCCTATAATGCTTTCTTGGGTCGGCCTGCTCTTGCTGCTTTCAGGGCCGTCCTCGCTCCGTGGTGTTTAATAATGAAATTTCCCACTGATAATGGGTTTGCTTTCATTATGGGAGATCAGAACGCGGGGCGAGAATGTTATCTTGTAGAGCTCCGAGAGGCCAGGAAAAGAGAAATGGGAAAAGATGCGGCAGCTCCGCTCCGCATCAAAGAACCAACCTTGTAGCAGCTACGGGGTGGCCCCTGTACTGGCGAACACTGCAATGCAAGGAAAGAAATGGACCCCAGGAAAGCCAGTACAGGGGAGAATAGAGTGGTACCCGTGGAAGTAACGGTACCAATATCCGTTGACTCGAAAGACCCGAACAAAGTACTCAATGTGGGTTCACAGTTGAGCATAGCAGTTCAAAACACGCTGATATCATTCTTAAAAGCCAATCTGGACGTGTTCGCTTGGTGTCATGCTGATATGTGTGGGATCTCCCCAGAAATTGCTGTGCATACTCTGAACATTGATCCAAAATTCACGCCAGTGAAACAAAAAAGAAGAACCCAAGGCCCAGAAAGGTCGACAGCACTAAAGGAAGAAGTCGATCGGCTCATGGAAAACGGCTTCATCAGAAACTCCACTTATCCAAATTGGGTTTCAAATCCAGTACTGGTTAAGAAGGCAAATGGAAAGTGGAGAGTCTGCATCGATTTTTCGGACCTAAACAAAGCTTGTCCCAAAGATTGCTTCCCGCTGCCCAGAATCGATCAGTTGGTAGATGGAACAGCTGGGCATGAGTTGTTATCATTTATGGACGCTTACTCCGGGTACAATCAGATAATGATGCATGAGCCGGATCAGGAAGACACAAGCTTTATCACAGATGTGGGTCTCTACTGCTACAAAGTTATGCCTTTCGGATTGAAGAATGCTGGGGCAACCTATCAAAGGCTCGTCAATGCGATGTTCAAACCTCAGATTGGTAGAACCATGGAAGTTTATGTTGACGATATGTTGGTAAAGTCAAAGAAAGCTGTAGACCACATGGGTCACTTGGAGGAAATGTTTGCGATTCTTCAAAAGTACGGAATGAAGCTAAATCCATTGAAATGCTCGTTCGGAGTAGAGTCCGGGAAATTCTTGGGTTTCATTGTGAGCGCCAGGGGCATCGAAGCCAATCCTACTCAAATCACAGCTCTAAGGGAAGTCAAAGCCCCTAAAACAAAGAAAGAAATGCAAAGCCTCAATGGAAAAGTCGCTGCTCTGAGTCGTTTCATTTCCAAGGCCACAGACAAATGCATTCCCTTCTTTGACGCTCTAAAGAAAGGAAAGAAATTTTTTGAATGGACTCCCGAATGCTAGAATGCTTTCGATGAACTAATTCGTCATATGGAAACACCTCCGGTTCTTTCCAAGCCTACTGATGGTGAAGACCTTTTCATCTATTTAGCAATTTCATCTCACGCCCTCAGTGCAGCACTTGTACGAGAAGATATGAAAATACAACGTCCAGTCTATTACATCAGCAAACGGTTCACTGGGGCAGAGATGAACTATTCGAAGATAGAAAAGCTCGCCTATTGTTTGTTAATTGCATCTAGGAAGTTGAGGCCATACTTTCAAGCTCATCCTATCAAGGTCCTTACCGATCAACCTCTAAAGCAAGTCCTGTTTCTTCCTGAAACTTCGGGCCGTCTTTTGAAATGGAACATTGAACTCAGCCAATATGATATCACTTACCATCCCTGGAGAGCAATCAATGGACAAGCTTTAGCAGATTTGATCGCAGAATCTACTGACAAAGGTGATAGTGAGAATGAAACAACTGATGGCATTCCAATCTAGTGGAAGTTGTATGTTGACGGATCGAGAAATGATTACTGTTCTGGGGCAGGAGTTGTGCTCGAAACCTCCGAAGGACGATCGTTGTGTTATGCATTGAGACTGGAATTTCCTTCAACGAACAATGAAGCAGAGTATGAGGCTCTAATTGCTGGTTTAAAAATTGCCAAGGAACTAAACATCAAAGTGTTACAGATCTTCAGCGATTCTCAACTTATTGTTTGTCAGGTAAAGAAAGAGTTTCAAGCTAAAGGTGGAAATCTGCCCATGTACTTGTCAAAGGCATGTGAACTTCTCGAAGATTTCGATCATTATACGATAAGTCATATTCCTCGGGTAGAAAACATGAAAGCGGATTCTCTGGCTAAGTACTTAAGTTTTGGAGAATCTCAATTACTGGGATTAGTTCCTGTGGAAGTTCTGTCAGCTCCAAGCATTGATGAAATGGATGTTGATTGGATTATGGCTGCGTCTCAAGAGCATGAATCATGGACGACTCCAATCAAAGAATACCTACTCAATGGTTCCCTGCCAGAAAGTTCTAAGGAACGTCGAAAACTATTGAGGAAAGCATCAAGATATATAATTCAAGATGGCCGATTGTACAGACGGGGATTTTCAATGCCACTGCTCCGATGTGTAACTAAGGAAGAAGACAAGACAATTCTAGCTGAGATACACGGAGGAGAATGTGGAGATCATTCAGTCGGTCAAACTCTAGCCAAGAAAGTTCTCCGATATGGGTATTTCTGGCCGGATATTAATCGAGATGCTGCTATTTACTCCAGAAAGTGCGACAAGTGCCAAAGATTCGCAAAAATCCCAAAAGCGCCTTCCACCGCACTCACGAAAATGGTCAGCCCATGTTCGTTCGCCATTTGGGGAATAGACTTGATTGGACCTTTACCGATCGCTAAATCTTGAATCAAATATGCTATTGGTGCTGTTGATTATTTCACAAAATGGGCTGAAGCTGAACCCTTAGCCACTATTACCTCTAAAAAGATGATAAATTTCGTAACTAAAAATATTATTTGCAGGTATGGTGTGCCGTAGAAAATAATCACAGACAACGGCACTCAGTTTGAAAGTGAAGAATTCCAAGACTTTTGCAAACGGTTCAGAATTCGAAAAAGCTTCTCAGCAGTGGCTCATCCGCAGGCAAACGGGCAAGTGGAAGCAGTAAACAAAATCATCAAGTCAACCATCAAAAAGCAACTCGAAAAAGCAAAAGGTGGTTGGGTTGATAAGCTTCCATTAGCACTATGGGCATACAGAACTACTCACAAAACTGCGACTGGGCACACTCCATTTTGACTAGCATACGGATCAGAAGCAATGATTCCAGTGGAAGTAGAAGTTCCTTCACACAGGAGAATTCATTTCAACGAAACTGAAAACGAAAAGCTGCAACTTGAAGCACTTGATTTTCTTGATGAAAAAAGAGAAGAAGCTAGGCTCAGAGTTTCAGCTTATCAGCAAAGGATAGCCAGGCACATCAACTCTAAAGTTCGCCAACGCAGCTTTGAGATCGGAGATTTAGTCTTGAAAAGGATCATGACAGCATCTGGGGTGTTTGGGCCAAACTGGGAAGGGCCATATGTCATAGGCAATAAACTTCTTGATGGCACTTTCAAACTCGTAACTGTCGAAGGAGATCCAATTCCAAGAGCCTGGAACAGCAACCACTTACGTCCTTATTTTACTTTAAAAAAAAAGCTTTGCTCAAAATTGTAAAATAGAGATGAATGTATCAGTTGTATTGAAAAACATTGTAAATCAGTGCAAGTGAATAAAAGCTATAAAGTGGATGTAGGCCAGATTCTCGGTCGAACCACTATAAATCTTGTGTTCTTTACTATTTCATAATGCCCGTTTCATTTCGATATGTAAATACTTTAAATGTATTGCTAAAATGTTGATTCAAAATTGCAGGACATTAAAACAAGGCTTGCTCATCACAAAGCCAAGCGACCTCTATAAATCACCTATTAAGCAAATACCAAGCGACAAAAATTCCAAATTCAAATCCTATACAAGAAGAACTTCGCATAAAAAGTTTGCAACTCCACTGTGGCTAGCCTTCGTTAACTGGTTGTCATTGTCGATATGAACAGACATCCAACTAGGTAACTCGCGTTTGTCCCGTGAAGTCATTCAACAGTGAACTCCACTTCTTCGGATAAGGCAATTTACTTGCAAAAGGAAAGAAGATGCGCTTGGAAACGATAATAAAAGATCGCTAATGAGCAGATGATAAGAGAACATGGCCAAGCAAACAAAGAAGCAGCCAAAAGGAGGTATGCCTCTCAATAAAAGGGCCGGTAGAACCACCAAAGGGACACCTTCCCAAACAGAAGGAACAGGGCCCTTGCTAACTGATCGCGATGCATCCGATCATGCAGCTTGCGTCCGTCCCGTGGATCTACTCGCCCCTGAGACGCAACCTTCCTGGCACACCAACCAACTGACGCTCCTTCCCAAAGATCAATAAAGCCCTCTAACGAGGCACGCCAAAAAATGAAAGTGCTTCTCTCAATCAAAAAAGATTGGTGGAACCACCGGAGGGGCACCTTCCCAAGCTGAAGGAACAGGGCCCTTGTTAATTGATTGCGATCATTTGTGCAAATGAACATCCAATCAAACAACTTGCGTCCGCCCCGTGGATCCATCCAACCATGAGAAAGTAACTTCCAAGCAATCAAAAAGCCCTCTTCGGAGGCACAAGCCCTCTTCGAAGGCACTCGCCCTCTACGGAGGCGAAAGCCCTCTCCCGAGGCACCACAAGCCCTCTTCGGAGGCACACGCCCTCTTCGGAGACGAAAGCCCTCTCCCGAGGCACCACAAGCTCTCTTCGGAGGCACACGCCCTCTTCGGAGGCGAAAGCCCTCTCCCGAGGCACCACAAGCCCTCTTCGGAGGCACAAGCCCTCTTCGGAGGCACAACTCTTTAAGAGGAGCCCTCTCTGGAGGCATGTCCCAAAATAGAATACTCAAACAAAAAAAAAGCCTTCTCCGGAAGCACATTTCAACTCTCAAAGGAAGGTTAACTTATTCATCTCAAAAGGTTCTTCCTAAAAAGTTGAAATGCTACAAAAAGACCTCTTCGGAGGCACACTTCACTGTGCTCGAAATACCAAAAACAAGCCCTTTACTGGGGCACAAAATCAAAACCTTCTTCAGAAGCTCATTTCACTGCATAGAGAAATCCACCTTTTAACAAATAAAAGTGATCATCTCTGAAAGTTGGAGTGTTCTTCAATAAAGAAAGAGAAAATAAAAATTTCTCCAAAGACGAGATATACTCTATTAAAAGCAGAATGATTCTTCCCTTAAAAGTGGAATAGTTATTCTCTAAAATAAGAGTATCAGTCTTGTAAAAGCTAGAAATGTTGCAATGCACTTGTGGTATGGGGGCAACACTATACAATTCAGTTACATTAATAAAAGGAATATGTAAGCAACATACCGCAAGTTCATTGCAATATCATGAAAAGTAGATGTGGAATAAATGCATTCTCAAACACAGACAAAAAAGTTTGTACAAGTAAAAGGAATCGTTTATTCTACACTAAAAATGAGAAACAGATGCATTCTCACATACACAAGAATTTGTACAAGTAAAATAGCTATTTTATTCAATACTATGAAAACTTTTTACATTGTGCAGATTACAAAAAGAAGCGGGGACCGGTACCCGCACAATCTCCGGTCGATATATGCAAAAAGCAAAACAAGAAGCATAGAGCCTAGTGTATCATTCCTTCTTCCGTCCACCCTTGGAACTCTTTCCCAGCCTGATAACCAGTTTTGAAAGCCGTTGTGAATGAGTCGGGGACGGAGGAGAAGGAGGAGCAGCTGGATCTTCTTCAACATTCTTCTCATCAGCCGAAGCACTCTTTTTCTTCTTCTTCATTGCGCGCTTCCCTTTCCTCTTAGAAGAAGACTTGCTTCCCGGACTAAGAAACTCAGAAAGTTTTGTATCGTCATCATGAGTTTGCTCCGGAGTCTTTTCGCCTTCTTCAAGCCCTCCAGTCTTTTGCACTTGTGAAACAACCGGATCATCCAAGTCTTTGAGGGCTTCTATTTTCTCTTCTTGTGATCCTGGTTGAGAAGCAGAGAGAGGAGTAACTTGGGAAGGAGGAGGAACAGCAGCTAGAGAAGGAGAAATTGGTGCGGCTTTCGGAACATCCACTGTAGAAGAAAAGAAGTTAAAACCGGTATTCTCCGAGAAAAGAGAAGTTATTAGTTCATCAAACTCGGTTAAATCGAATAAGTGATTCACTGGATCCGAGTCGACGCCAAAGTTACCTGGAGAAGTCGGTTTTGTAAAATTAATCTCGAACTTCTCAGCCTCAATATCTTCCAAGGCCTCGTCTTCAGTAGTAGTCACAACTTCAGTGTCAACTTTGACAGGAAGCGAAGAATGGGCACTGGAATCTATAATGTTGGCATCAGCTGAAGTTGAAGTATGAGCAGGGGCAGTTGAAGGAGCTTCCTCTGTCAAGTGTTAGACTCAGCTCGTGCTCTGGCAAGTTGCTCTTTTCCTCTAACAAGAGCGACACAAGCTTCATCGTCAAGATAGCGCGCCTCAAGTTCTGCCTCATCATAGCCAGCACCGCCTAACATATCAACTGCGGCTTCCCACACCTCAGCCAGAGTAATCTCATATTCAGGGCCCAGAAAAGAAAGGCTCCCATGACCCAGAACGTTGTGCAAATAAAAGTCGAATAAGGTAGAGCTGACGTTAGCTTTTGTTGCCTCATGCGATTGATCGGCCGTTTCTTTTTTGGCAACGGCTGCAGCTCGACCAGCAACAGCCTCATCACGCTCTTTCTCAGCTTTAGCAAGTCGAGACTTTAGCAATTCAATCTCCACATTCTGGGAGTTAACTGTTTCCCACAACTGAGTGTTATTTTTGCGGTATTCTTCAACAACGAACTGCTCAGCCGCAAATTTCATCTCAGCATCCCTCTGAGCAGCGTGCGCATCCCGCACTTGTTTTTGAAACACTTCTTCTTTCTGAAATTGCAAAGCAGAAGAAGCGGCGAGATCTTCCTTGAGTTTCTTAACCTCAGACTCAAGTCTCGCATTATCATCAGCAATGCTCGTCATCTCGGCATCATGCTGTTTGCAGATTTTGTCCCATTCCATCTTGTCGTTTTCCATGGTTAGCATGGCTTCAAGATTTGCACGATTGACTCTTTGCAGCTCATCGACAAGCTTTTGGCATCCGGACACCCTTTCAATATTAAGTTTGACGGCATCAAGGCTACGCAGCATATCCGATTTATTGATCGGAACCAAATCAAGGTCAAAACGCACCCCTTTTAAGCACCAATTCGGAAATCGGCTTTGAAGAATATGAGGGGCATCTTTGACCTGATACTGAGGTCTGCTGATGATCGCTTGGATGTCAGATTTCTTTAAAGCAGGAGAGCCGGATGGAATATCAGGAGAGACGGGAGCATCGATTTTTTCCGAAATTGCAGACGTGTCCTTTTCGCTAAGTTTGGTCCGCTTGCTAGAACCATCAGCAATATGACTCTTCCCCTTGTCGTCGTAAGATTTCCTTTTTTGAGAATCGTCACTTCTGCGGGAAGAGTCGTATCGCTCATCCCTACTCCCATAGTGCTGTTCATCTTCTCTTTTGCGGCGCTCTTCGTAATCCCGTCTCTCGCGAGCTTTTCTAGAGGCCCTTTCTTCATCGGTTTCCTAATGGGAAGGAAGATAGCGCCTAAAGTCATAAGCTCCGCGGCCTCCATAGCGCTGAAATTTGTCGTAATATGAGCCAGTGCGCCCCATCGGAGAATCTGAAAATGGAAAAGGAATGAAGTTTAGAATTTCCAGAAAAAGAGGATAAGTGCATATAAGCGCTAAAAAGTCCTAAGTGTGTGCGGCGTGCAAACTATGTGCGCCAAACTACAAACCACGCCTTAATGTGGAAATGGAGACGACTGGTGTAGAAGATGTCAAAGCTTGTTTCAAAGAGGAAGTCGCTTCAACAACGGGAGAGATTGCTTTTGAGATATTATCTTTAAAAAGCTCCTGAGAAGTTATCATTATATCACTCAAATTATCAAAAATATCATCGCCGTGATGCCCAGCAGAACTATCTTTTTCGACCTCCACGTCGGCCGTCTTCCCTGAAATGTGAGGATTTTCTTCTTCTTCGATAACTGGAGAGAGCGTCAACTTGTTGGACGACCCCGCAACATCGATAGGAGTAGAACATTTTACTAATGCAGTGTCTGCAGTTGGCTCCTTTAGAGCCATCTGTTCCGTTGAAGCTGGGGCATCTAATGTCTGTGTTGGAAAATTAGAAACTTCACGAGGCTGAGAAAAGCGGGAAGAGTGTAAAAGCTCGAATTGATGTAAAAATTCGTCTATCAATAGAAATTGGATACTCCTCTCCTCAACTGGCACCGCCATAAGCCTATCAAAAGTCGCTTTGTGACCGGGATCTCTAGAAGGAGGAGGAAGTGCTGAAAAGGAAAGGGAAAAGTTAACACTTGACAACTCGAGCTTCGGCAAGTTCGAAAAAAAAACATAAGAAATAGAGACAAGTGATCTTACTTCCTACTCTCCAGATAGCATAAAATCCCGGAGGACAGTGAACATAGAAAAATTGACTCAGAAACCCGTGAACGCTCTCAGGGAGACCAATGATAAGTTTACGGTTTCTGGCACTTCTCACAACTGTGATGGAAGGATGGTCTTTGTTTTTGGCAAAAGAACACAGATAACAAATTTCATCAAAACTTGGGAGACGATCCAACGTTCTCCTGAATAACACACAAAGTCCCATCAGGATGGCGTATCCGTTGGGATGTAACTGAAAGGGAGAAATTGATAATCGTAGAAGAAGCTGCTGAAGGAAATCATTGAATGGAGGAATAGCTCCGTTCATGCACATGTGGCGATTCACGGCAACGAAACCTTGAGGTGGTATAATAGCAGTGTCACTCCTCTCAGGCAGTATGGCATCCGTTTCAGCAATGCCGAACTGAGTACATAGTTGACAAAAAGCTTTATATGTTAGTGTAGTTGAAGTTCGTTCTGGAGGATCGGCTAATGGAACAGGGATAGGAATAGTTTCTCCAGTTTGGGCTGTTGCTTCTTCTTGTTGAGAAGACATTCTACACAATCAACTGGATGTTCAAATGTGAAGGTGCACGTTTCCTAAAAAGTGTGAAGTGTTGTGCAAAACTAATGAAAATAAAAAAGCAAACATAACTGGAATTAAACTAGCTGACAATCAGTCGATTACAAGATTTCATAACTTGTTAATGCTCAAGTGCAGTGTTAATGCAAACAAATCAGTTTCAGTTTACTATTGCGATTTTGCTTTAATACTTCACTTGAATTGGTTATTGTATAGCATTTCATTCATACAGTTCATTTAATTTGATTTTTTCTTTATCAACTAATCTGTCATTCGATGTGGGCAGTCAGTGGCAGTATATTCGTCCCGGTTTTCTGTAAATGTTATAGCATGTAATTAGAATTATAGATAATCTGTAAAAGAATGCAACAAAGTTCAATAGTCCAGAGTTCAAAGTTCAGGCAATTCAAGTCTTGAAGTTCAAGACAGTGAAAAATATGTTTGAGTTCTAACTCGTTCACGACTTAGCATGGGTCGAAAATTCTTCAAGTTCTAGCCCGTCCACGGTCTAAAGGATATGCTACGAGTCAGGTTGAGTCATAAATCTTAAGTCGTGATACATATGGGCTTCGAGTCTGAACAGTACTATTCTTTCTAAGTCCAAGCTCGGCCGCGACTTAAGGTTTATGCCGCAAACTAATTGGGTCGTAAGGGAGTTAGGTCGCAAGGGTTCTTGAACCGGATAAAGTGTTAAACCGTGAATATTCTAGGTCGTGAATCTTTTGATCGTCTCCGATGGAATTTCAAGCTATCTCCTGCTTGAACCAAAACCTCACTTCCTTCTGCCGATTACCTTCCTCTCCATTGAGAAATTCAGTAACTCGTCAACCGACTTGAGATCTATAAACCCAGTAACTTCGGACTATCCCCTATCAAAAACCCTAAGTCATGTCTCCTAATCGCATCTTACAACATCATCAAATTAACCCAAATCCATTGTGAAACTGATACGCGGCAGTGAAATCGAGGATCACATTGACATCGCGACTAAAGGAAGTCGAGAATCAGATGCGACACGACTTGTGATAAAGCATAATGAACAAACTCAGATTAGGGGCGACGAACACGGGATCCTCGATTTAGTAATAATCATGTTTGGATTTTAATTGAATTCACTTACACAATGTAATGATGAGAATAGCTGAAGATCGATTAATGAGATTTGCTTTCGAGAGCTTGAGTATTTGCTAAAAGATGAACAGAATAAAGAAACAGGTGAAGAGAAAGAGGAGACGGCCTAAGCTATTTATACACTGGGGCATTGAAATGAGAATCGACCCACGATCCATGACCTACGACTTATATTAAGTCGCTTCCGACCTAACCCAAAAAACGAGTTAAGAAAATCGAAGCACACGACCTACGATGTAAGCGTATGCTTCGAGGGGCAAATGTTAATCCTCTTTTGTTCGCGACTTAAGAGCTACGACTTAACGACTTAAGAGTTGTCGACCTAAAAGGACTCACCGACCCAATGGTTGCCGATCTAAACCACTATGACCTAAGAAGTCTAACGAATTAACTCCATGCTGATCTAGAAGGCATACCGACCTAAAAAGCATGGCGACTTAAGAGTTACGACTTAAGATGAGAACCGGTTTAACAGGTTACGACCTAACGAGTTAAGGAGGCACGATCTAAAGGAGTTAACGACTTAACTACAGCTGCGGGTTAGTGATCTAAAATATAACGACCTAAAGAAAGTTGCGACCTAGCGACTTAATGGATATAGCAGCTTAGAGCAATCAACGACCTACATTAGATCGCATACGATCTAAGGAGACGAAGGCAGTGCCGCATCGTTTAGGTCGCTGTCGGCTTACGACTTACACTAAGTCATGCACGACTTATCAGCTCGTTCAGAAGAATCAAGTGCGACCGAAGTAAGCCAGATTCCCTATGTCGCCGCCGACCTACGAGCTACGACCTACCTTGGGTTGTGGCCGACTTATCACTTGAAGATAATTTCTACTCAGAAATCCTCTCTATAAATAGAGCCCCAACTCCAACTAGGGGGGGACTTTTGGCCGACCATTTCTTGAAGCATTGTTACTCTGCCAAACTCTCAACTCATTTAACAATAGAAGATCTTCAAACATTCGAGACACTGCAACAAGCTTCGAGAGGAATTTCCTACATCCAACGCGGATTCATCAAGTTTCATCATCGAAGTTTGAGCTAGTAGTCAAGATTGTCTTTGTGATCAAAATGTACTGTTTTCATAAGTGTATTGTATCGTCTTGTAACCAGATTCAGTTAGAAAGAGATTCAAAGTGGATGTAGGCTCAATCTCAAGCCGAACCACTATAAACTGCTGTCTTTTACCGCCTTTTTCACTATTTTACTGCTTACTTCTTATTCCCGTCACACTGGTGGTGCTTTCACAATTCTACTACACACACCGGGTGTTAGCGTTCACTTTTTAACGTTAACAATAGTCGGGTGTGCATATGAAGATCATGAGTAAATAATGACATAGTGATATTATGTACTTTAATGAAAGTTTTATCGCACACGACTATTCATGGGAGAACATTGACGGCAACATAAGTATTCTGTCTATATAGTATATATGAGGAATAACAATAATTATCTTGAATTATACATATTATTACCTTCTAATAATATTTTAAAGAATGATGTTTGAGCCAGAATAATGTAAATCAGTAAAAGCAAGCTTTGGCATAGTATATATATTGTTAACAGTCAAGTCAAAATGCTTCAAGACATGAATAGTTTTACCCAGATTGTCAAAAAGAATTCGGTTTAGAGAAATTAAAACTCGTGGAAATTAGGAGGCATCCCTATCATACTTTCATATTGTAAAGCGGATCCCTGTCGAAGTTTCATTGTTAATCCGGTCCCTATTTTGTAGAAACAAAGAAAAAACATTGCTGAAATGTCAGCAACTTTTATAAATAAGTGCTGATATTTCAGCAACTTTCCCTGTCAAAGTTTGATTGTAAATCCGGTCCCTATTTTCTAGAAACAAAGAAAAATTATTGCTGAAATGTCGGCAACTTTTATAAATAAGTGCTGATATTTCAGCAACTTTCATACACTGTGTTCACAATGTAAATAAATGTTGCTGAAATGTCAGCAACTTTTATAAATAAGTGCCGATATTTCAGCAACTTTCATACACTATGTTCACAGTGTACAGAAAAGTTGCAGAAATATCAGCAACTTTTATGAAAAGTTGCATCATTCTCTACAATAATCGTGAATAAAAAACAGGGACCTAATTTACACTGAAATTTAATAAAGGACTTTTCTTGTATTTTGAACCTTAATAAGGATCTGTGCCAAAAATACCCTTAAAACTTTGTACTCATGTCCATATTTAAGATGCATCAACATGCGTCACCACTACATATCGCTCACCGTAACATTTGCATAGTTCTTTTCAAAAGAGAAGTTGTACTAACAAAAAAAAGCTAAGAATCCGTAAGCAACACACAATAAACCCATGCAACAATAATGAATAAGTCCTTAGTATTTACATTTATATAATAAAAACATCAAGTAAATCTAGTATGTTCTAACGTACCGTTGGCTTTTGTCAATTTATATTGAGTTGAAAAGATAAACCTATTTCAACGGTGTAACCGCACAACAGTGAAAAACCAACTTGTATAATTTCAAAGGACAAAAATATTTGTTACTATTTTTTTACTAATCTAATATCTATTGATATTTAATTAATCCAGGAAGACGTTAGATTGTGAAATATATAACTTGTAGAATAAGCTCTATATCATTATTGGATTTGAAAAATAAAAGGACAAATCGAACATATATTAGCTCAAAACATACTATCATATTTGTGATCATTAAATTAAAGAAGATGAAAAATATAACAATAATGTTATTAATAAATAACTATTTATTGAGCTACAATATTTAAATGAATAAACTAAAAATACCATTGCTATTAAATGTCCCCATCTTAATGTGTTGTGGAGGTTCATCATATAAGCTGTCATGATCCAAATTTCAACGTTCGAAAATCGACACCCGTACTTCACTTGTACTCGAAAGCCGCAGATTCAATCGTTGAAATTCGACTCGTGCCGGAGCTTATAACACAGTAAGTATAACAACACAGCGGAAAAAAGAAATGACTGATATCATATACATCACAAATGATACAATATCCAGAATATGATATACAACAATGATATCTATATGATACAAGAATATCAGAGACAAATAATGATGTTACAACGGAAACAACAGAAGTGATAACTCCAAACGATCTTTAAAAGAGAATGCGTCCAACAACTCCAACATCAAGCTTGAACCACCATCACATCTCACAAAGAGAAGCAAGGACAGTCGGTGAACTCCAAAAACTGTACTAGCTCCAAATTTCTACTAAACCTGACTATCTGAAAACTCCAACTCTAGACTGCCCATGTGGAAAATTATGGACACATAGAGTTTAGGAAGGGAACAATAAACTCCAGGTCAGTCATGGGACTGGTATGAGTAACAAAACAGTTATTTGAAATAAAAACAGTTAATAAGAGAAATCTGATATGCTTTTTGGAAAATGAAACTACCATAAGGCCTCCCGCTACACACACAATGCAAACGCAGAATTGGAGGAGATTTCCCCTTATGATAGTCAAACATGCTTGGTACGGGGAAAATTCTTTGATATTATTACTAGTACATAGTGTGAAACATTTCGAAAGTATAATATTAATCTTAGCCTGCATAGGTACCATTATACTATGCCTACTATAGCTACCATTTTAAATGGCAGGTTCTACAACTAAAACCGTACAAGGCTCGTATTGTTTCTTTGGATTTTTCCAACAAATGGTCAGGCTAAGGAACTTCCTCTGCCACGTAGGTACGCCTCTGGAGGGACGCCCCGAGAGACAACTGCTCTTTGCCAACACAAGGCCGATTACCCCCTTCTCGATTAGTAAACCTGAGATATGCCACCCCCGGTCGTTTGCGACCTTTATCCGAGGCCTCGATCACAAAGCAACAATCACACAGTAAATGAGATTGGAGCAACCACACAGGTAAAATATCTGGGCTCCATACCATGATACCACCTTTTTCAAGAAGGAATGGACATACCCTAGGGGAGCTACCCCTGAAACCTTGCCGCATCTTTCCTGTTTCCACCATTACCGGTTTGTGAGGTTCGATGAGGTCTCGTCCACAAAGCTACGCTTTACACGAAAGCCATGCTATGATCAACAAATGATCAACAAATGATCAGCAACACACAACAACACTTAGCATGCCACACTACCAAATTGGGAGTATATCACTGATAATCTTCAACTACATAACCTCTGAGCTCGTACGTCTCAGAGAAGGGTGTTAAGCTAAGAGAATAAATCTCCGCCACCAAACAGAAATGTATTTGAAAGAAATCAGCTTTATATCTCAAAGT
Organism: Allium fistulosum; assembly: GCA_030737815.1. Taxonomy (NCBI): domain Eukaryota; kingdom Viridiplantae; phylum Streptophyta; class Magnoliopsida; order Asparagales; family Amaryllidaceae; genus Allium; species Allium fistulosum. Next base: position 247,584,268 of record CM060906.1, on the reverse strand, counting down.
GTAATGTCAGACATACGGCCATACAAGTCTGTTCTGGGTTCGAACAGAACCGAAGGCACTTCTAAAGAAGCCCTTGCAATCCGGGTATTCACAATCTCGATAGGACTTCCCATCACTTAGGAAATCTCTATACCGTAGCTACTCAGTGCAGAGACAATCGATAGGTTATCCTATCGTTCTCACAAATACCCGGTCTTCACCACCGGTCTTCAAATGCTATCCATTTCGTCGTATCACTATTCTAAATGGGTTATATGACACAATGTCCTCTCCCGGCTAAACCGAATAGTGAGCGCAATATTTTAAAACATATGGATATTAGGATTTCAATTAAGTCACAACTTATTACCCAAAACTTCTCTTCAAATGGTTTAAACACATTACCATTTTAATATTTTAAACAAAAAGATTTATCTCACAAAGTTCACCCAGTTTCACAATTATCTATTCATAGATTTTCAAATCGATTTCCATTTTTGTGACGACCGCCCATGACCCCCGCACTGAACCTAGAGATAGTGCGCTGTAAAGTGTGCCAGGCAGCCATGGACGATTGCCAAGGTAAATTAAAACAGCATAATCTATCGTATTACTCACAGCGCATGGATAAAATACAATAGAGAATATATATAGTGAAGCTTCATAGAATAGAATCTCATCAATAAAACTTCAAAATAGTTGAATACAACATCTGAATAGTCAATACATCAAGCCTCACTACATATCACTCAGAGAATTATACAAGCAACGGAACATCCATTACATATAGTAAGAAAATAATATGCAAGCCTCCAGCTCGTCTTCGTCATCAGCATCGATGGAAACTAAGAACAGCACCTGTCACCTGCTACCTAGTCTGCCCGTCCCAAAATGGACGAACAGCCCAAGGCAATAAGAGTTAAACATAAAGCCTTGAGACAGACAACAGTCCTAGTGAGCGGTAAATTAACTAACAACATACCAGAAGAGCATAAAGGAAAAAAAATAGGAATCCAACCCTCCCACTCCACCTCTTTCTACAGTGATAGCCCCCAGACACACACTAACCAAAAGTAAACAAGCAAAGCAAACATTTAAAGTAAAGCAATTATCACTCGAGTCAATGGCGATGTTTTCCAAGTACAAACCCCCAAGGCCTAAACCAAGATCAGATAAGCACCCAGAAAACACTGCTCTTGAGACCGAATGCCGATACAACCAAACATCGATTACTCTGGCTATCACTGTTATCATTGCTTCGACACCACCGTTAATTGAATGACCGGCACATTCTTTCAACTGTCCGTTAAGGGCTTATGGATACCCCGGTTCTAGACATAACTCCGCACGTCGTCGCAGCCCATGCCTAGGACTATCAAATCTGCCCAGAGTACTCGACTACCAATCAGTAGCCTGTCGGGACTATCGAATCTGCCCAGTGTACTCTTGCTTTGAGCATGCTAGAACCTTCAACAACGATGTCATCTCAGCCTTCTAGTCATCCTCCTCGACGACTATTTCCATACTAGCTCAAGCGCCTCTCGAGCAAACCATTATCCTCAAACCCGAACCGTTTCACCGAGTTATCAACATGCTTGGAATGATCCCGTCTGGATTAAACCAAGGCTATCTCATACCATGCCTCGCTTCATCTCATCATAGCAAAGCCTCATCTCAACATCATCATCATAAAACCTATCCATATGAGCTTCATCATCCGCCACATATGCCACGAGCAGCTTTTCCAATTCAAGAGCCTTTCCCATAGCTTTTGAATCATCTTCGACCATCTTGTCTAAATCAAATCATCAATCAACTAATTCATAACAATCAATCAAGTCAATCATTAATCCAAGTAATCAAGCATTCAAATATGATCTAATAAACAATTATAACAATAATGGCAATCTTGTAAATAAAGAGTCTAAATCTAACAAGCATGAAACATGAGCAATATCTCTATAACTTGATGAATGAACTTGCATAGGTTAACATGTAGTAAAATGGATGTCAAATCATCATGAACAATAGATCTATACTTAAGTTTATGAAAATGCATGAAAATCACTATTTAATATCAAATCAAGCCAACGATCCGATATACTCCTTTGGATCCGTGTGAGAGATAATCACCACTCACCAAATCACCTAAACACCTCAAAAGCAACACACTTCAGATCTGGACAACAAAGGATCTAACTTGATCTATCGAAAATCCGCTTCAAACGATGAAATCTCTCTTCAATGGATGTAGATCTTCAATCTAAGCTCTTGGATCTTCGATTCGATCTTCGATTTGGATGGAAGGAATCACAAGATTAGAGTGTAGAACTCGAGCTCTCAAAATGGCAGGACTTCGTCGCTTCAAAAATCCAGATCCCAAAAAGTGAGGCACGAACGTGTATTTATAGGCTGTTCCATAGGTCGTTCGCTCTTAGGTCGTCCACGACCTAACAGTTGCCGACCTAACAGTTGCCGACCTAACAACTCAAACCTATATGCGCGACCTAACTCCATTCACGATCTAACGGCTTAATGACTTAACAACTCCTGCGACTTAACAGTGATGCCGACCTAACGACCTATCAGTTCAAACCTATGCACGACTTAAAACATCACGACTTACGACCTAACAGATCTTCCGACCTAGCGACTTAACAACACAAGTCCTCACGCGACCTAACTATACTCACTTGTGCGACCTACAACCTAACTGAGATGCGAATTAACGGCTCATCCAAGGTTGCGGCCTAACTAAACTCGGGGTCTTTTGACCTAACACCTTAGTCATCTGGACGACCTAACTACTCATAACTGCTAAACTAAGGTCGGTCACGACCTAACTCAGCACAACATTCCATAGGTCGCTCACGACCTAACTACAACACAGCAATCCACCTTAGGTCGCTTACGACCTAACTTCAACACAAGGTCTCATGACCTAACTATAACGACTTAAGCCTTATCTCCTCCACGACCTAACTCCTTTAGGTTGTTAACTTACCACTAACTTCCTTAGGTCGCTCGACCGACCTAAACTATAACTCGACCTAGCTCCTTAGGTCATCTAAACCCTTAAGTCGTCTACTCTCTTAAGTCGCCAACTCCTTTAAGGCGCTCCATGGCCTAACCTTCTTCACGACCTAAGTCCCAACTCGACAAAACTCCTTAGGTCGCTCCTCCTCTTAAGTCGTTCATCCGACCTAACTACCAGACGATCTAACTTCTACACGACTTAAGCTACTACATGACTTAACTTCTAGACGACTTAACAATACTAACAATCTAATAACAAATATTTTACGATGTTTCGATCCGTAAAAATACGGGTCGTTACATTCTCTCCCCCTTATGAATTTCGCCCCCGAAATTCCAAACAAACAAGAGCAATCAAAACTATTCTGCATGCCTACCATCCATAGAAATCAACAAACCATGCATCCAATTCTAGCTTAGCATGCAGAATTCTAAAACTAGAACAAGTTACAATGTCGTGAGATGACACGACACCTTATGGCCATACCTCGAAGAGTTCAGGATGAGCTGCCTTCATCCTCTCTTCCACCTCCCATGTACAGTCGGTATCATCATCACTCCATTGTATCTTGAGAAACCTAACTACCTTCCTCCTAAGCTGTTTCGTGTCGATTTCCACAACACGAAGCGGCTTACGAGGTCTCTTATCGACTGGATCAACCTCTAAATCTTCACAGCTATCAGCAGAAACCACTGTATTCGAGTCGTGCACATACTTCCGTAGATACGATACATGAAAAACATTGTGCACACCCGCCATCTTTTCTGGTAACTCTAATCTGTAGGCGAGCTTTCCAATTCGCTCGATGATTGGGAATGGTCCAACAAATCTTGGAGTCAATTTTCCTTTCTTCCCGAATCGAATAACATTCTTCAGTGGAGAAATCTTCACAAAAACCATATCACCTACGTCGAATTCCAAATCCTTACGACGCTTATCGGCATAACTTTTCTGTCGGTCTTAGGCTGCCTTCATTCGTTGCCGAATGATCTATATACAATCCGAAGTCTGTCGAATCATCTCTGGCCCAAGTATCAGCTTTTCTCCTGTTTCTAACCAACATGTCGGAGAGTTACACGGTCTTCCATACAATGCTTCATACGGTGCCATACCAATGCTTGACTGGTAACTGTTATTATACGAAAATTCCACCAAATGAAGGTGATCTTCCCATGATCCTCCGAAATCTAAAACACCAGCTCTGAGGAGATCTTCCAAAACTCGGTTGACTCTCTCGGTCTGACCATTTGTTTGAGGGTGATAAGCTGTACTCAAACACAACTCGGTTCCCAAAACTTCCTGGAAGCTCTTCCAAAATCCACTAGTGAACAATGGGTCTCGATCGCTCACTATACTCTTCAGAATACCATGGAATCAAACTATCCACTTAACATACAACTCAGCCAACTTTGATGTAGTCCTAGTCGATCGAACAGGAATGAATCTTGCACTCTTAGTCAGACGATCTACGATGAACCAAATCCCTTCATTTCCCGTTCTTGTCCTAGGTAGCCCATCAATAAAATCCATCGATATTTGCTCCCACTTCCATGTAGGAACCTCTAATGGCTGAAGCAATCCACTTGGCTTCTTCTGTTCGGCTTTCACCAACTGGCAGTTCATACACATGGAAATCAAATTTCCAACATCCTTCTTCATACCTTCCCAGTAATAGGTTCTCTTCATATCCCGATACATTTTGTTTCCACCAGGATGAATTGTCAGCTTCGAGTGATGACTTTCCTTCAGCACTTCATTCCTCAATTCATTTACATCGGGAACAACTAGTTGTCCTTGCTTCCGAAGCCAACCCTCTTGATCGACCTCGAATCCTTTATCCTTTTCTGGGTCCAATCCAGATTCCAAATCACGGATAATCTTGACAAGCTTATCATCTCGCTTTTGGCTCTCGCCAATACTTTCCACAAGAGTCGGTCTTACCGATAAGTTTGCCAACATCTCAGGTTCCAATTCACATCTGGGCCTGAAGTCAAATCCAGCTAAATACTCGAGATTCTTCCATTCTGAAAACATGGCTCCCAATCCTGCATGTCTTCGACTTAACGCATCTGCTACTGCGTTACCCTTTCCCGGAGTATAGGCTATACCAAAATCATATGATGCCAAAAACTCTAGCCATCGTTGCTGTCGAAGATTCAAATCCTTTTGGGAGAAAAGATACTTCAACGACTTATGATCTGTAAACAACTCGAATCGAACTCCCAAAAGATAATGTCTCCACATCTTCAGAGCAAATACAATCGCCGCTAATTCCAAATCATGAGTCGGGTAATTCCTTTCATGCGGCTTCAGTTGTCGACTTGCATACGCAACAACTTTATCCCTCTGCATCAGCACTGCTCCAAGTCCAGTGCCACATGTGTCGGTGTAAACCACCATCTCATCATTTCCACTGGGAATAGTCAAAATAGGAGCACTTGTCAATCGCTCTTTCAGAATTCCGAAAGCTTTCTCACACTTATCATCCCATATGAATACTTGGTTCGTTTTCGTCAATCCGGTCAATGGTGCAGCTACCTTGGAAAAGTCTTTGATAAATCGACGATAATATCCCGCTAATCCAAGAAAACTTCTCACATCCGATGCATTCTTAGGTCTAACCCAATCCTGGATTGCTGATATCTTGGCGGGATCAACCACTATTCCATTTCCAGAGATAATATGGCCTAAGAACCTCACTTCACTCTTCCAGAAGTGACACTTCAAAAACTTAGCCTTCAGCTGATGTTTCCGTAAGATTTCCAAAACAATACGCAAGTGCGTTATGTGTTCTTCTTCAGTTCTGGAGTAAATCAAAATATCATCCACGAACACTAGTACGAACTTGCTCAACTGATCCCTGAACACTCTATTCATAAGATCCACAAAATATGCTGGCGCATTAGTCAATCCAAATGGCATTACCAGCCACTCAAAGAAACCAGATGGTGTCCTAAAAGCAGTCTTCGGCACACTATCCTTAGCCACTCTTAACTGGTGAAATCCCGTTGCCAAATCCATCTGAGAAAACACCTTAGCTTCGTGAAGCTGATCAAACAAGTCATCTATTCTCGGCAATGGATACTTGTTCTTCTTAGTCACCTTATTCAGCTCACGATAATCCACACACAACCTCAACGATCCATCTGCTTTGGTTGCAAACACAACTGGTGCACCCCATAGGGACACACTACGCCGAATGAATCCTTTCTGTAAAAGATCATCAACCTGCACCTTCAACTCCTGCTGTTCCCTAGGCGCCATCCGCCTAAGAGGCATCACAACAGGTTTGGCTCCTTCAACTAGATCTATACGAAACTCGATCTCTCTATGCGGCGGTAACCCTTTGACCTCATCAAAGAAATCCTCAAATCCATTTGCGATTGGCAACGATGACAGTCCATCCCATGGAACAACCAGCGAATACATGAAGCTCATGAAGAGGCCTTCTTCATGCTTACATCGTATCACAACCTTTCACCCCTCCACATTCTCGACTGTCACCTCCAACCTTTCACAATCAACCTTTGCCGCATACTTCCTAAGCTAGTCCATACCCAAAAAAATTCTGAACCACGCAAAGTTCAAAACAAAACAATCACAAATAAAAGAGCAATCATGACTCGATACAATCAGACCACGGCATAGCATACACAAACAAGCCGAACCCCCAACTGGATTAGTCACAACCAATGGCCTATCAACAATATCCGGTTCTAAACCCAACCGGCCTACAAGTTCGTTACAAACAAAAGAATGCGACGCCCCAGTATCAAATATCACTCTCACTGGAACACCACATATGGAAAGAGTACCTTGAACCACCACACTCTTTCCTTTCTCTTCAACGGTAGGAGCTTTCGAAGATGATGGAACAGCCCCCAAAGCATAAACTTGCACAATCTGCTTGTCCTTCCGCGGTTCTGGACAATTCTTCCTAGTATGCCCCGGCTTGTCACAGTTGTGGCACTTCACCGGCACCTTAGGATTCTTGCAATCTCTAGAGAAATGGCCCTTCTGCTGACAATTTTAGCAGGTCACTTCGCCCTTTGGCTTCTTCTGGCCATCCTTACCCTTTTGCTGCTGCTACTTCCTCTTCTTGTTTCCACCCTGATGTGGTTTAGACTCTCCCCTGGTCACAGCAACAACAGATCCCTCTTTAGGAAACAGATTCTCATGCCTGAGAGCTTTCTCCACAAGCTTCTCAAATGAATCGTCCAAATGATCCACCAACTGTCTCCCAAGATAACTGTCCAAGCCTGTCACAAACTTCTCATTCTTCTGGTACGAAGATTCAATATATGACCGGGCATACTTGGACAAAGCTTCAAACTCAGAAACATACTCAAGAACTGGTCTTCCATTTTTCTTGAGCACCACAAACTTCTTGAACAGAACAGACTTCTGAGCTGTAGAAATGAACTTAGCTTCAAATCTGACTTGGAATTGCTCCCAAGTAATTTCTTCCTCCGGAGTATCAATGGTGATAGAATTCCACCAATCAGAAGCTCTTCCTTGAAGCTGTCTTGATGCTAGCTTCCTTTTAGTTGCATCCTCAATTCCCAAATCACCAAAGATCCTTCTACAAGCATCTATCCATCTCTGGACTTCAATGGTTGATTCTGTTCCCAAGAAAACCTTTCCTCCAAGAGCAGTATAATCTTTACACAACTTAGCAAAATCCACCGGTTTTGGAGTTTGAACTTGAACTCCAACATCAACTGCCGACCCCGGAACTGGCATCCTTCTCATGATCGAGGTCATCATAGCTTCGAACATAGCTGCATAATCAGTAGCCCCCTCAGTAGCACGGCCTTCCCTAGCAGCTGGTCTCCCTCTTCGACTCATTCTTAATATCTATAAAAGAAATGATCAGCACACCTTGAGAAACAACTGCATAATGGACTCAAATCATTCTAAGCTACTATATTATATATAGTAATCATCCATCAAAATACAATTACGTCTCTCATACGTAGTTACGTCAGCGAGCGTTGGGTAAAATCGATTAACCAATGCTCTGATACCAAATGTGACGACCGACCATGACCCCCGCACTGAACCTAGAGATAGTGCACTATAAAGTGTGCCAGGCAGCCATGGACGATTGTCAAGGTAAATTAAAACAGCATAATCTATCGTATTACTCACAGCGCATGGATAAAATACAATAGAGATAATATATAGTGAAGCTTCACAGAATAGAATCTCATCAATAAAACTTCGTAATAGTTGAATACAACATCTGAATAGTCAATACATCAAGCCTCACTACATATCACTCAGAGAATTATACAAGCAGCGGAACATCCAGTACATATAGTAAGAAAATAATATGCAAGCCTCCAGCTCGTCTTCGTCATCAGCATCGATGGAAACTAAGAACAGAACATGTCACCTGCTACCTAGTCTGCCCGTCCCAAAATGGACGAACAGCCCAAGGCAATAAGAGTTAAACATAAAGCCTTGAGTCAGACAACAGTCTTAGTGAGCGGTAAATTAACTAACAACATACCAGAAGAGCATAAAGGAAAAAAAATAGGAATCCAACCTTCCTACTCCACCTCTTTCTACAATGATAGCCCCCAGACACATAATAAGCAGAAGTAAACATAGCAAAGCAAACATTTAAAGTAAAGCAATTATCACTCGAGTCAAGGGCGATGTTATCCAAGTACAAACCCCCAAGGCCTAAACCAAGATCAGATAAGCACCCAGAAAACACTGCTCTTGAGACCGAATGACGATACAACCAAACATCCATGACTCTGGCTATCACTGTTATCATTGTTTCGACACCACCGTTAATTGAATGACCGGTACATTCTTTCAGCCGTCCGTTAATGGCTAATGGAAACCCCGGTTCTAGACATAACTCTGCACGTCGTCGCAGCCCGTGCCTAGGACTATCGAATCTGCCCAGAGTACTCGACTACCAATCAGTAGCCTTTCGGGACTATCGAATCTGCCCAGCGTACTCTTGCTTTGAGCATGCTAGAACCTTCAACAACGATGACATCTCAGCCTTCTAGTCATCCTCCTCGACGACTATTTCCATACTAGCTCAAGCGCCTCTCGAGCAAACCATTATCCTCAAACCCGAACCGTTTCACCGAGTTATCAACATGCTTGGAATGATCCCATCTGGATTAAACCAAGGCTATCTCATACCATGCCTCGCTTCATCTCATCATAGCAAAGCCTCATCTCAACATCATCATCATCAAACCTATCCATATGAGCTTCATCATCCGCCACATATGCCACGAGTAGCTTTTCCAATTCAAGAGCCTTTCCCTTAGCTTTTGAATCATCTTCGACCATCTTGTTTAAATCAAATCATCAATCAACTAATTCATAATAATCAATCAAGTCAATCATTAATCCAAGTAATCAAGCATTCAAATATGATCTAATAAACAATTATAACAATAATGGCAATCTTGTAAATAAAGAGTCTAAATCTAACAAGCATGAAACATGAGCAATATCTCTATAACTTGATGAATGAACTTGCATAGGTTAACATGTAGTAAAATGGATGTCAAATCATCATGAACAATAGATCTATACTTAAGTTTATGAAAATGCATGAAAATCACTATTTAACATCAAATCAAGCCAACGATCCGATATACTCCTTTGGATCCGTGTGAGAGATAATCACCACTCACCAAATCACCTAAACACCTCAAAAGCAACACACTTCAGATCTGGACAGCGAAGGATCTAACTTGATCTACCAAAAATCCGCTTCAAACGATGAAATCTCTCTTCGATGGATGTAGATCTTCAATCTAAGTTCTTGGATCTTCGATTCGATCTTCGATTTGGATGGAAGGAATCACAAGATTAGAGTGTAGAACTCAAGCTCTCAAAATGGCAGGACTTCGTCGCTTCAAAAATCCGGATCCCAAAAAGTGAGGCACGAACGTTTATTTATAGGCTGTTCCATAGGTCGTTCGCTCTTAGGTCGTCCACGACCTAACAGTTGCCGACCTAACAGTTGCCGACCTAACAACTCAAACCTATATGCGCGACCTAACTCCATTCATGATCTAATGGCTTAACGACTTAACAACTCCTGCGACTTAACAGTGATGCCGACCTAACGACCTATCGGTTCAAACCTATGCACGACTTACGACCTAACAGATCTTCCGACCTAGCGACTTAACAACACAAGTCCTCACGCGACCTAACTATACTCACTTGCGCGACCTACGACCTAACTGAGATGCGACTTAACGGCTCATCCAAGGTCGCGGCCTAACTAAACTCGGGGTCTTTCGACCTAACACCTAAGTCATCTGGACAACCTAACTACTCATAACTGCTAAACTTAGGTCGCTCACGACCTAACTCAGCACAGCATCCCATAGGTCGCTCACGACCTAACTACAACACAGCAATCCACCTTAGGTCGGTTACGACCTAACTTCAACACAAGGTCTCACGACCTAACTATAACGACTTAAGCCTTATCTCGTCCACGACCTAACTCCCTTAGGTTGTTAACTTACCACTAACTTCCTTAGGTCGCTCGACCGACCTAAACTATAACTCGACCTAGCTCCTTAGGTCGTCTAAACCCTTAAGTCGTCTACTCTCTTAAGTCACCAACTCCTTTAAGGCGCTCCACGACCTAACCTTCTTCACGACCTAAGTCCCAACTCGACCAAACTCCTTAGGTCGCTCCTCCCCTTAAGTCGTTCATCCGACCTAACTACCAGACGATCTAACTTCTACACGACTTAAGCTACTACACGACTTAACTTCTAGACGACTTAACAATACTAACAATATAATAACAACTGTTTTACGATGTTTCGATCCGTAAAAATACGAGTCGTTACATTCTCTCCCCCTTAGGAATTTCGCCCCCGAAATTCCAAACAAACAAGAGCAATCAAAACTATTCTACATGCCTACTATCCACAGCAATCAACAAACCATGCATCCAATTCTAGCTTAGCATGCAGAATTCTAAAACTAGAACAAGTTACAATGTCGTGAGATGACACGACACCTTATGGCCATACCTCGAAGAGTTCAGGATGAGCTGCCTTCATCATCTCTTCACTACAAAAATATGGACTTTTGACAGCATCGATATATAGCGTTTTCGCTTATCCCCTTCAAACGCTATCTAATGTAGGGCTTTGAACGCTACCAGGGAAATTAATATTGCGTAGTCAACGCTATACATTGAAACATAGGCGGGAAACAATTTCTATTGTGCGGGAATATAAACGAAGCGCCTATTATCCTTCGCCACCTCCTCTAGAAAATTGCCCTTCTTTCACTTCATCTCATCCAGAAAATAACTAAAATCCTAAATCGCAAAATCCCTAAATCGAAAAATCCCTAAACCATTACACGCAGGTCAAAATCCTGAATCGCCAAACCAGCGATGTCATCAACAGTCAATCCCAGATAGTTGTCGTAATCTCTTTCACATAGTCGATCCCAATCCCTAAACGGAGCCACCATTTCAACTATCTAGAACCCTAAATCCGCACCTCTGGAATTTGAACGGCTGAGAGAGGTACTGCAACATCTATTAAAAAAGCTCTTAACTTTACCTAATTCTTTTCAAAATTGATTTATTTTCTTGATATTTTGTTGCTATTTTCTCTCACTTTCTCCGTTTTACTTATACCCTCTACACATTGTCACATACGATGGTGCCTTTTTTTACGATTTTAAACTTAAAATGTTAGCTTTTTAATGTTTCAAATGATGCTCGTTTGTTGCTTAACTTTCAAGACATGGTATTATGGGATATCTAACTTAGAGGCCTTTATTTTTTTAATCATAATTGATATTATTTTAGTGGCAGATGATGATGCACAGTTTATTCGTTGACGCCTTTTTCCTTATGTATGCGATTGTCATCTTAGATGATATTTAAAGACATCTTATAATTTTACTTGTTATGCTAAGCGTCTGCGCACCCTGATTTTTTTTGTGCTAAATTTGTTACCAAAGGGGTTGGTAACATGGTATCGTTTGAAGATCCATGCTGTGATAAATGTTGTCACTGCATACTATATTTCCAATCAATATTGCCAATTTACTTTTAATATTCAGTTCACAGTAACCATACCACAATAGTGCATATGTGGATAAAAATAGTTAAGTATGTTTAGGATTTACTTTACTACAATAATTTTGTTCATGGTATGACAATAACTTTTTGAATTTACAGTAAATTAATATACAAAATCAAAGGATAGCTGGGTTTTCACATAGAAGCCGTCTTCTGCACAATCACTGTCACGTACATATCCGTTTGTGTATTCCGGCAGATATTTTTTTATAAGTTATAGGTAAAAATGATTTGTGGTCCTCATTATTACTAGGAAGATACTATATTCACAGTGTGTTATTTAAAATTTGTTAATTTATTTGTTTACTTATTTCAAGATCAAATCTACAAATATTTGTTCCTGTGCATTTTCTGGCCTTTTTAATACTTATTATAAAAATTGGGCTGGTTTATAGGATGCTACCATGACAGATTAGATATTATACATTAGATAATGAAAACCTCAAATTATGTCATAGGCTTAATCAACATAATGCATAAGCAGTTGATTTGCTTACTGCTAAACATACATTTGTTTTGTTCATACTTTTAATCTATCAGCATCTTGTATAAAAATATTGGTATGGTTGTTGGTAAACTATAACTTTGGCGCATTTTGAATTGAATTTGAAGTTACTTTTGTCTTCATAGATTGGGCCTCATTTCCTAGTTGGACTACTCAGCTAACAAATTTTACAGGCTAACACAAAAATTCGATCTATGCGAAGTTTTAATCTTAATCCTGGTCTTAGCCAAAAGTAGCATTACCCACCATATGTACAACCAAGTAGCATTACCCACCATATGTACAACCAAAATACCTGGAAACTTTTGAATACATTTGTTTTTATGACCTATTTTGCCTCGTGCAACTATATTGTACGAAGATAAATGATGTAAATTCAAAATCAGGTTTTATGCAATATTTATAGTGGTTTGTTGTGCATTACATTGTGCCAACTTCTCCACTCGTGACAATAATTTCTGATGATGAAAGAAGCCCCCACATTAAGTGGTAGATGCCAGCAATGGTGAATTCGCTGGTGTATGATTTTTTGTATTTTTTTCCATTATGCGATACAGCACTTGTATTTGGACACGTATCATGTATATGTTATATTTAAGGTTATACAGTCTAAAATATTATGCCTTTAAGATTTGTTAAAAGCATGAATTTTCAGTTTACTTGAATAAAAACATAATTTTATTATTTCCTTCAAAAGTCTAATCTTCACACCATGTTAATATATCATTTGTTACTTGCAGGGACCAAATATATGCTCACTAGTCGATGAAGATTATTTTGCATATTTACTAGTGCTGAACTAGAGCATATTTAAGGTTTACTGTGTTATAGTTGGGTTGCTGCCCGAAGTTAACTCATGTATGTTGTATTTGACTGTTCAGTTACTAACTTGTCATTGTATTTTATTAAACAACTATGAATTATTAATTTTGATGTTTATATTTTATTTTATGGGTGTTAGTGCTGGTCGTGCAAATCTGGAGTGGGCGGCAGATATGGATTAGCATACTAGTCGGGGTTAGATTTGTGATTTGGGTTGTAGGTGTGTTTGCAAATTGGGTTTGGATCTGGGTTGACATACCAATCGCATTTAGATTTGCAATTTTAGCTTGTTCGGTAGCGACTCTTATGTTCAGAAGGCTGCTTCTTTCCATCAAGATGATATCGAGCACCCTTCGTAGTTGAGTCAGATGAAGAAAATGAAGATGAAAGTTATAGCTACAGTTACAACTATTTTCAGGTTGGTCTGAACCTTAACTACTTTTGAATTTGATGATATATATTAGTGTCACTTTGTCTACAAACTACAAAGACCGGGACTCTTAGTTACCATATAGGAATCTCATTTATCATATATAGGTTAAGCGACATTCCCAATCATCAAATGATTTTTTGTTTGAAATATTACTAATAAGCATAGTATAGTTTTAAGTATTACTATAGATAAAGGAAAAAGAGTATTACTTGTGTTTCATTATTACAACTAGCAGTAGCATGTACTTGTTTGAAACTTAAAATTAATTTTTTAGCTATTTTCTTTTCAACAATTAAATGTTTTGCAGAAGGTTTAGACTTTTAGTGATTAAACATAGTAGCATGCACTTGTTTACTAAATAAGGACCTAACATAGTAGCCATCTACTAAACATGCATCTATGTGTGGTTCGACCATTAAAAGTCTAAAACAAACAAAATTAGATATTAGTTTAGTATAGCTATAATGCTGGAAGCTTGTTAAACAGACATTTAGTTTATTTCACTTTGTGTAAATTTATCAATTTAAGTTGTAATATTAAAATATTGAATTTGTAATCTTTGTAGCTGTCGGAGATGACTTTGACTAAAATGACAACTTATGCAAGTTCTTGCTTATAATTGCCACTGAAATTATCTTACTGAGATTACCACTGAAATATTCTTGAACGAAATTGAAGCAGCTAAGCACATCAGTTTGATTTATTTTCTACTCTTTTACAACAGGGTGAGTCTCCTGGATTCAATAGTCATGTAATACCATTGCAAGAGCAGGGTCAGTCTTCTGGATTCAATAGTCTTGCATTAACATTGCTAGAACAGGATCAGTCTTATGGGTTCAACAGTCTTGTACTACAATTGCAAGAACATGGTAGTCAAGTAATAGCACTACAAGAACAACCACTTTAAGCAAAATTAGACGTGCCACTACCTGAAAAGCATTCACCTGAAGAAACTTTAAGTATCTCTTCTCATTATAGGAACTTTTTAGGCTCAATTTCAGGTAATCAATGCAAAAGTCCTCAACTCTCAACCGAAAGACCAATTTATCATAGGCAGACGCATATCAAAGACTATAATATCACTGACAATTTAAGGTCAAAAGAAAGTAATTGATCTACAAACAATATGCTTGGCATGTATTCAAATGTGTGGTCAGAAGAAGAACTAGATTATCTGTGGATTGGCATAAGAAGGCATGAAGTTAATAACTGAAACGCAATTTTACATGACCCAAAACTACATTTTTTGATATAATTGCCATCCCATTTATTACAAATGAGTAAACCCACAAACGGGATCTTGGCACAATGATAAATGCGCACTACATTTCATGGCATGCTGAAATATACTCAGTGAGTCTAAGTCTGTTTTGTTAATGCAGGATATGGCAAAGAAGAGGAAGCTTACTCACAAACTTTCTATATGAAAAAGCTCTTTTTGCCCTAATTGTAAGTTTAAAACTTTCTATACTTCTCTTTATCTTTTTACTCATTTGTTATCCAAATGTAGTGCATTAAATTAAATATATCGAAATCTGGAAATATTATAGGTGGTATCAAAATGTAGTTTAGCTTGGTTGTTGCACATCCTCCCTTCTATGTCATCCTCACTCCAATGCACTTGCAGTAGATAGAATCTGACACTTACTCATACTCTGTTTGTTTTTTTCCAGATAGCTTGGCTACAACTGTTGGCACTCATACTCTGCTTAATCATGCAAGCACATGAGGACCTTTCATATTTATTTTTGTAGTTCTTGCAACAAAAGAAACATGACATGACTATAATAGATTTATTTCTGGAAGGCAAGCCAATGAGAAAGAAATCTAGGTTGTTAAGACTTGCATTCTTAAACAGGTTTGAACTCTATCTACTATATTTTATGTCAAAACCTTTTTATTCCTTTTTTTAAGAAAAACAAATTGTTGATGAGGCTTGCATTCTTGGTCATTTATAATCAAAGAATTTTGTTTCAAATTAAATGTTATGAATAATTAACATCCCTTTCATCATTGTGAAGTTAGCGGTGGTAAAAATATACCCTCGACATGGATGGATATATATATATAACTGTCCATTCTTTATTGAGTCAATGAAATATCACTGACTATATAAACAGTTCAGTTTATGATGCTACCCAAAGTTTGTTTCCACGCACTTTATACATCAAAAAATGACTAATATGTTTCAATGTGCATAAATCTAGTGGTCTATAGCATGTTTCATTTAACTTTAAAACTAGGTTTGGACCATTAATACATGTAATACTTAGTTCAAATACTTTGTTGAGACTTTGCCGATCTTTGGATTTTGTTAGAATTGTATGTGAATAAATAATTATAGATATATCTTTTAGCACTTATATTCGTTACATGATTACTTATTGCAACATATATGTTTCAATTCTAACAAGGAACCATCTACATATTTTGTTCCTTGTTAGAATTTTATGTGAACAAAAGACGGTTCCTTGTTAAAAAAGAGTGGGAGTGAGGGTCATAATTCTCCAAATAGTCTAGGTTATGCAAACGTAAAGAACAACCATCCGATTCATGAATGGTAATTGAGATAAAATGGAAAGCAGCGAACTGATTCAAGTACTGATCATATTTCTATATATTGTTGATGTAAGCTCTTTCCTTTCTATGATGTAGTAAATATGAGTTAGAGGAGAGAACAGTTGAGTTCTGTTGATGTAAGCTCTTTCCTTTCTATGATGTAGTAAATATGAGTTAGAGGAGAGAACAGTTGAGTTCATTGGCCATGCATTAGCATTTCACAGTGATGATAAGTACTTGGATCAGCCTGCAATTGACACAATCAAAAGAATGAAGGTATTCACCAAACATGTTATTGTATATGTCTGATATATTCTTGTCTTATAAGTTATGTGATATGGTTTTTCGTTTGTTCCGGATAGCTTTATGTAGAATCATTGGCACGCCTTCAAGGAGGATCCCCTTATATATACCCTCTTTATGGATTGGGAGAACTTCCTTCGGTTCATTCATTTACCTCACTCTTTCCTTTTTATTTAATTGTTTTTAAACGGTAGGCTAAAGTTTCCACACTCCATGTTGTTTAGGGATTTGCTTGTCCAAGTGCAGTTTTTGGTGGAACTTGGTTAACACTGAAGCAACCTGGAGCAATGTTTAGATCCTTGTAAGAATCTTCCGTAGCAGCCATTTCCATATCATCGTCTCCATAACTGAGTATTTGTGTCCATTTGTTAGACTATTTTGAGCTATTATCATGTGACCATGTCTTATAGTATTTGTGTTCATTTGTTAGACTATTTTGAACTATTATCATGCGACCATGTCTTGTAGTATTTGAAATATTAGCAGATTTATTTGAAACTTTTCCACTGGTTTGATTGTGTGTTTGCAAATTAGAATTCACTGCAACGTTATCTGTGTGCATGTGTGTGTGTAATGTGTATACATATATCTATCTGTGTGTGTGTGTAATGTGTATACATATATCTATCTGTGTGCATATATATATATATATATATAATATAATAAAAAGAAAATTGAAACAAATGCTGAAAATTAATATTATATAGAATAGCGTTTGAAAAACGCTATTGATTCATCAAACGCTATCGCAACTCTATATGAGATGTAAGATTTATGCATCAAAAACGCTATAATAGAATCAAAAATGCTATAGTAGAAAATAAAAACGCTATACAAGCATGACAAGAAACGCTATCAAAAACATTGTAACGCTATAACATGGTTTGATGAAACGCTATAAAATGTGCTCGAAAACGCTATAGAAGTTAAATGAAGGATTATATTCCCTATAGCGTTTAAGTTTAATAACAGACAAAAAACGCTATGATAGGTTGCAAACACTATGCCCTTTTGTAAACGCTATTAGCTATTATAGTGTTTTCCTTCCTCCTATGTAATGCTGCCGGCCTATCATAGCTTGTGGTTCCACGGCGTTCTCTGAAACGCTATGGTAGCCTGTTATAGAGTTTTTCAAACGCTATGAAACCCATAAACTGTTGTAGTGCTTCCACCTCCCATGTACAGTCGGTATCATCATCACTCCATTGTATCTTGAGCAACCTAACTACCTTCCTCCTAAGCTGTTTCGTGGCGGTTTCCACAACACGAAGCGGCTTACGAGGTCTCTTATCGACTGGATCAACCTCTAAATCTTCACAGCTATCAGCAGAAACCACTGTATTCGAGTCGTGCACATACTTCCGTAGATACGATACATAAAAAACATTATGCACACCCACCATCTTTTCTAGTAACTCCAATCTGTAGGCGAGCTTTCCAATTTGCTCGATGATCGGGAATGGTCCAACAAATCTTGGAGTCAATTTTCCTTTCTTCCCGAATCGAATAACATTCTTCAGTGGAGAAATCTTCACAAAAACCATATCACCTACGTCGAATTCCAAATCCTTACGACGCTTATAGGCATAACTTTTCTGTCGGTCTTGGGCTGCCTTCATTCGTTGCCGAATGATCTCTATACAATCCGAAGTCTGTCGAATCATCTCTGGCCCAAGTATCAGCTTTTCTCCTGTTTCTAACCAACATGTCGGAGAGTTACACGGTCTTCCATACAATGCTTCATACGGTGCCATACCAATGCTTGACTGGTAACTGTTATTATACGAATATTCCACCAAATGAAGGTGATCTTCCCATGATCCTCCGAAATCTAAAACACCAGCTCTGAGGAGATCTTCGAAAACTCGGTTGACTCTCTCGGTCTGACCATCTGTTTGAGGATGATAAGCTGTACTCAAACACAACTCGGTTCCCAAAACTTCCTGGAAGCTCTTCCAAAATCCACTAGTGAACAATGAGTCTCGATCGCTCACTATACTCTTCAGAATACCATGGAATCGAACTATCCACTTAACATACAACTCAGCCACTAGTCAGACGATCTACGATGACCCAAATCCCTTCATTTCCCGTTCTTGTCCTAGGTAGCCCATCAATAAAATCCATTGATATTTGCTCCCACTTCCATGTAGGAACCTCTAATGGCTGAAGCAATCCACTTGGCTTCTTCTGTTCGGCTTTCACCAACTGGCAGTTCATACACTTGGAAATAAAATTTCCAACATGACTTAACTTCTAGACGACTTAACAATACTAACAATCCAATAACAACTGTTTTACGATGTTTCGATCCGTAAAAATACGGGTCGTTACAATTTCAATTTGGATTCACTCGTCCAATCTTTAAAACAAAGATTTAACTGATAGCTTTCAAAACAATTCCATTTCGGCCTATTTTATAAAAGGTACACCTTTCCAATTTCAAAACAAAGTTCAACAATCTTTCACAAAGATTTATTCATAACTCGGAAAACCATTTTCATTTCAAGCATGAAATTCTTTTGACACAAATTGGAAATTCATTCCTTATATGAAAGCTTCTATTATTTGAAAACAAATATTTTTCATTTCGGAAAATCTGATTCATTTATACCAGTTAAAGTCCTTGGGTTAAATTCAAATTCTCAAAACCATACTTTTAAAATGGTTTAAATTCATATAAACACATTTATAACATCTTTAACCATAATTTCCAATCATGGAATCCAATTCCAAATTTTGAATTCAAATTCAAATTAAATTATTTAAATTGGAAACTTTACCAAGTTATTCAAAATAACTTTTATCTTAAAAACTCCTTTTCGAAAGCTTTAACATTTAACCCAAATCCATTTCCAAAATCAATTGAAATTAAAATTTCAATTTCAAAAACAATAAATTTAAATCATCTGTGACTTAACCGATTTCCTCGTGAAATCCATATTTGTGTGTGTAAAAGTGTGGTCCAGAGGTTGAACACAATAGTGCAACATCATTCAATCATCACAGATTAAATTCAACAATATATTTGATAAGCGGTATAACTATAACACTTATCTTTTACTCACAGATCACAGATAAATATATATCGCAGATAATAAATTACAGTTATCCCAGATAAATAAATTACATTACAGATCACAACACAAGTCAGGATATATCAGAAAGCATCACAAATCAGGGATATCAAACAATTCACAACATTAAATAGAATACAGTCATCGAGAAATAAGGTTAATTGATCATTTGATTAATTGAAACCAGATTAATCACTAATTCTGGTTGATTATATATTAATTAATCCTCCTTGAATTAATTATCAATTAATTAATCCTAATTAATTTCAAATAAGTAATTATTCATAATTAATTAATTAAGCTTTACCATTAATTAATTTATTAGTCATTAATCAATCACCTCAATTAAATTAACTTTTAAGTTAATTACATAATTAATTAACCTTTATTAATAAATCAATAAATTAATTAAATTAATTTTCTTAGTTTATTACAATAAGTGATTACCCCTAATCACTTTCATTAATCAATCCTTAAAGGTAATTACTCCAAGTATTAACTTTACTTTAATTACACAAAGTAATTACTCTTATTTAATTACTTAATTACACCTTTTAATCCCTGTTAAATAAAGTAAATCATCATCGACAATTGACTAAACTTTGACAACCTTAATCATCATCCCAATTTATCTTATATAAAGTTTAAATCTAATTTTTTTAAACTTTTAATTTCTCA
This sequence comes from Allium fistulosum, assembly GCA_030737815.1. Classification (NCBI taxonomy): domain Eukaryota; kingdom Viridiplantae; phylum Streptophyta; class Magnoliopsida; order Asparagales; family Amaryllidaceae; genus Allium; species Allium fistulosum. The sequence continues at coordinate 247,563,763 of CM060906.1, read as the reverse complement.
TGTTAAAGTAATACTTTTGTTACAAAAGAAATTTTAAGAGTTAAATTAAGTTCCTTTAAAATCGATTAATTAAATCTTAATTGCTTAATTAATTACTCCTTAATTATCAATTAATAACCTTAATTATTAATTTATAATTCTTAATTACAAATTTAATTAATTACTAATTACTTAATTAATCAATTATTAATCCTTAATTAAATTACTTAATTAGTTAACCACTAATCATATATTAATTAACTTTAAATTAGTTAATTTCAAAATTCTTAATTACAAATCAATTAAACATTTAATAATTCATAAATCAAACTTTAATTACAAATTTGTGAATCTTAACTTCTTATTTTATTACAATATAAATGAATTTATATTCTTAATTACTTTAAATAAACTAGATACTAACCTTAAAGCTTTAAATTGTTAATAACATGTTAAACACTAATTACTTCACCACTCTTTAAAATGGTTTGCGATGATTCAATTAAATTTCATTAATACTTAACGTTAAAAACATGACCCGAGAAAATCTCAGGTTTTCTCGAGTTAAAGCTCGGGTTTTCTCAGTTTTTTTTCCCCAAGTCTCATCTTTTATCAAATTTTCTTAAACTAAGTTAAAGTTTAAAACTGTTGTTTTATATACCCACGCAAACTCGAGTTTCACTTCGAGTCAAAGGCCTTCCTGCTCGAGAACTACCCCGAGGCAATGCCGTCTTCCCAAACATCTCAAGCTACTGATACTCGTGACATATCGTGCACGTGCAGCATCGCCGCAATCACCTACGATCACTGTCGCGACAACTCACCAGTCGACGTTGATCACCTTGCCTCAGGCCAACACCCAGATCAACGTTTTCTTCACAAATTTAAAATCGAGCTAATCAATTCTTCCTGGAACCAACACCTCCGACCAAAAGCGCCTCGCCGATGACAATCTAGTCCACCAGAATTCCTGCAATCCCGTCCAGAGCAACACCACAATCCCTAGCTTCGATTCCCCTAGATCCCCATGACTCCGATGCTACCTCGCTGTCGAACTACCCACTTCTTCAACATCAACCAAAAACTTTTCCTAAACCCAAAATCGACGAACTCCCACCAACACAGCCACCTTTAACACCTTCCACTATTTTTCTGAGGATCCCCTAACCTCCAGCCACCTCCGACTTAAATCTCGACGAACATGGCTACGCCGATCAACGGCAATTGTCAATAATATCAATTCCGATCAACTTGATTTTTCTCACTCGATAATAAACTAAAAATCGTGGATTTTATTTTAAAAATCATAATTTTTAGATACGAATCTGTTTATATAAACAAAATGTGAAACTAAAAATATCAAATTTCCAGATTTTGAAAGATTCTACTGTAATTTCTTATTTTCTGAATATTAACTAATTATAAATGTTTGAAACCATTTTTACAATTGAGATCCTATTAATTTGAACACATCTGGTTTAAACATCCAAACCTAAAAAGAACTAGAGAAAGTGAATTTAAATTTTTAACAGGTTTTTGAAACCTGAAACCAAACAGAGGCAACTCTGCCTGTATATCAGATGTGCGCACCCATTTCTGCATATATATGCATATAATTGTATACATGCAAACACTTTACAAATTTACTTTGAGTATGATTACAAACAACACATGATATTCCATATTTTTAAAGAGTTACTCACCTGTTTAAAATAAAGAACAGAGCCTTCGTTTGTTTTGGAAACAGCTTTCGAAACTTGAGTTGCTGGAAATGCTCTTGATTTAAAAACTTGAATTGCTTGTTGTTGAAATTTGTTTGAGTTTGAATGATATTTACTGCAAATATTACTCAGTTGTAATGAACGAACTGTGATATATGAAAAGGCTGATATAAAAAAAAAGTTTACAGGTGATATTTTAGTTTGTACAGGGTGATAATATGTTTTGTAAAATAAAGGGTAATTGTATTTGTACAACACATCAGAGATATTTTCTCTTTGGTGGCTGATGGTTACGTTGGTGTACTAGAGATATTAATTAGGCTTGTCCTATAAGCTAATATATATATATATATATATATATATTTATTTATTTATTTATTTTTGTTGTCTAGTTTCGCACTTATCCAATTTGTTCATATTTGAATATATTTTATTTTTTCTTCTTATACTTATCTAATTTTGTTTGTTCATACTTATCCGCTTTAGTTTGTACATAGATATTTATAATTGGTTATCATCATACACACTTATACTTATATCCATACACATATATTTTTCCTTTACTTATATGTATGGTTACATACATATCTATTTATGAATATTTTTATATTGAATTTAAAATGGTAAAGTTTACCTATACAAAAAGTTTATATTTTTTTTCTTTTGTCTTATGCTTTGTAATATTGATTTATATTGTATAAAACTATATAATTTATTTTGAAATATAGATGAATTTCTATATTTTATTTTGTTGTTAAAATTTTAGCTAACGCTTTTCTTTATATTTTTATAACTTATCTTTTATATATTGATTTCTATTTTTAGCTTAAATTATTATTATTATTATTTTTACTTCCATTTCTATTTTAAATATTTATTATAAATTTTTCTGTAATACTTATTGTTTTATTTTTATTTCTATTTCTAATATAGACCATCAATCCCAAATTTTATCATTATAATTTATCTTTAAACCATTTACTTGAAATTTAAATCCAAATCACGTATATACAATATTTAAATTCATATTATTTAATATATATTCTATTTAAATTGGGGAAACTCGCTTCAATTTACAATTAATTTTACAATTTTAATTCAAAAATTCAATTAATTATCAATTTAAATTTAATTAAAATATGGGGTCGTTATAGTCTCCCCCTTAAGAAATTTCGTCCCCGAAATTTGAAAGTAGGGAGACACAAAGATAGATGAAGAATATTTCATCAAATTAACTGAACATCTATTCTACATTTGGCTTACCAAATCAGAATATCAATAATAGATACGAAAACGAATCTTTTTAATTTTTCCACAAGATACTCGGGTTATCCGGATCTACGAAGTATGTAGGGGCATTGGTCAGTTCGAAGGAATAACTAATCATTCGTAGAACATATTGGGACCCAAAAATAGACAAATATATGGATACAATTCCAAAAGTTTTTAATTTAGAAACTAAAGTATACCTATTAACCATAGCAAACAAAGCAACCAATTCATTCAAACAAACAATTCGACCTATTTGGAGTTTATGTCCCATGCAAATGTATCAAATCTTCTTCCTGGATCTATCAGGAACTATCAAAGAATTGAAAAGAGATGCTGAACAAAAGAGATTGATAGAGAAAAGATTGTTTCCTTGTTGTTACAGGGTATTGACCATTTATAGTTGTATTCCCCTATCCCCTATCTCATCCTCTTCTTGCACTCATACTCACTATCAGTGAATAGTAAGAGAATTTACTGAGGCATACGGACAGATATCTTAGGGATTACTCATTCTAGGGTATACTTCACCATATCTCTAATGAGCTACATAATGTGTTATACTCCTGAGCTAAAGTTCAACCTTAGCTCTAATACCAAAATGTCACGATCCAAATTTCAACGTTCGAAAATCAACACCCGTACTTCACTTGTACTCGAAAGCCGTAGATTCAATCGTTGAAATTTGACTCGTACTAGAGCTTATAACACAGTAAGTATAACAACACAGCGGAAAAAAGAAATGACTGATATCATATACATCACAAATGATTCAATATCCAGAATATGATATACAACAATGATATTTATATGATACAAGAATATCAGAGACAAATAATGATGTTACAGCGGAAACAACAGAAGTGATAACTCCAAACGATCTTTAAAAGAGAATGCGTCCAACAACTCCAACATCAAGCTTGAACCATCATCACATCTCACAAAGAGAAGCAAGGACAGTCGGTGAACTCCAAAAACTGAACTAGCTCCAAATTTCTACTAAACCTGACTATCTGAAAACTCCAACTCTTGACTGCCCGTGTGGAAAATTATGGGCACATAGAGTTTAGGAAGGGAACAATAAACTCCAGGTCAGTCATGGGACTGGTATGAGTAACAAAACAGTTGTTTGAAATAAAAACAGTTCATAAGAGAAATCCGATATGCTTTTTGGAAAATGAAACTACCATAAGGCCTCCCGCTACACACACAATGCAAACGCAGAATTGGAGGAGATTTCCCCTTATGATAGTCAAACATGCTTGGTACGGGGAAAATTCTTTGATATTATTACTAGTACATAGTGTGAAACATTTCGAAAGTATAATATTAATCTTAGCCTGCATAGGTACCATTATACTATGCCTACTATAGCTACCATTTTAAATGGCAGGTTCTACAACTAAAACCGTACAAGGCTCGTATTGTTTCTTTGGATTTTTCCAACAAATGGTCAGGCTAAGGAACTTCCTCTGCCACGTAGGTACGCCTCTGGAGGGACGCCCCGAGAGACAACTGCTCTTTGCCAACACAAGGCCGATTACCCCCTTCTCGATTAGTAAACCTGAGATATGCCACCCCCGGTCGTTTGCGACCTTTATCCGAGGCCTCGATCACAAAGCAACAATCACACAGTAAATGAGATTGGAGCAACCACACAGGTAAAATATCTGGGCTCCATACCATGATACCACCTTTTTCAAGAAGGAATGGACATACCCTAGGGGAGCTACCCCTGAAACCTTGCCGCATCTTTCTTGTTTCCACCATTACCGGTTTGTGAGGTTCGATGAGGTCTCGTCCACAAAGCTACGCTTTACACGAAAGCCATGCTATGATCAACAAATGATCAACAAATGATCAGCAACACACAACAACACTTAGCATGCCACACTACCAAATTGGGAGTATATCACTGATAATCTTCAACTACATAACCTCTGAGCTCGTACGTCTCAGAGAAGGGTGTTAAGCTAAGAGAATAAATCTCCGCCACCAAACAGAAATGTATTTGAAAGAAATCAGCTTTATATCTCAAAGTGTAATGTCAGACATACGGCCATACAAGTCTGTTCTGGGTTCGAACAGAACCGAAGGCACTTCTAAAGAAGCCCTTGCAATCCGGGTATTCACAATCTCGATAGGACTTCCCATCACTTAGGAAATCTCTATACCGTAGCTACTCAGTGCAGAGACAATCGATAGGTTATCCTATCGTTCTCACAAATACTTTGTCTTCACCACCGGTCTTCAAATGTTATCCATTTCGTCGTATCACTATTCGAAATGTGTTATATGACACAAAGTCGTCTCCCGGCTAAACTGAATATTGAGCACAATATTTTAAAAGATATGGATATTAGGATTTCAATTAAGTCACAACTTATCATCCAAAACTTCTCTTCAAATGGTTTAAACACATTACCATTTTAATCTTTTACACAAGAAGATTTATCTCACAAAGTTCACCCAGTTTCACAAAGATCTATTCATAGATTTTCAAATCGATTTCCATTTTAATTTGGATTCACTCGTCTAATCTTTAAAACAAAGATTTAACTGATAGCTTTCAAAACAATTCCATTTCGACCTTTTATACAAAAGGTACACCTTTCCAATTTCAAAACAAAGTTCAACAATCTTTCACAAAGATTTATTCATAACTCAGAAAACCATTTTCATTTCAATCCTGAAATTCTTTTGACACAAATTGGAAATTCATTCCTTATATGAAAGCTTCTATTATTTGAAAACAAATAGTTTTCATTTCGGAAAATCTGATTCATTTATACGAGTTAAAGTCCTTGGGTTAAATTCAAATTCTCAAAACCATACTTTTAAAATGGTTTAAATTCATATAAACACATGTATAACATCTTTAACCATAATTTCCAAACATGGAATCCAATTCCAAATTTTGAATTCAAATTCAAATTAAATTATTTAAATTGGAAACTTTACCAAGTTATTCGAAATAACTTTTATCTTAAAAACTCCTTTTCGAAAGCTTTAACATTTAACCCAAATCCATTTCCAAAATCAATTGAAATTAAAATTTCAATTTCAAAAACATTAAATTTAAATCATCTGTGACTTAACCGATTTCCTCGTGAAATCCATATTTGTGTGTGTAAAAGTATGGTCCAAGGGTTTAATACAATAGTGCAACATCATTCAATCATCACAGATAAAATTCAACAATATATTTGATAAGCGGTATAATTATAACGCTTATCTTTTATTCACAGATTACAGATAAATATATATCACAGATAATAAATTCCAGTCATCCCAAATAAATAAATTACATTACAGATCACAACACAAGTCAGGATATATCACAAAGCATCACAAATCAGGGATATCAAACAATTCACAACATTAAATAGAATACAGTCATCGAGAAATAAGGTTAATTGATCATTTGATTAATTGAAACCAGATTAATCACTAATTCTGGTTGATTATATGTTAATTTATCCTCCTTGAATTAATTATCAATTAATTAATCCTAGTTAATTTCAAATAAGTATTATTCTTAATTAATTAATTAAGCTTTACCATTAATTAATTTATTAGTCATTAATCAATCACCTCAATTAAATTAACTTTTAAGTTAATTACATAATTAATTTACCTTTATTAATAAATCAATAAATTAATTAAATTAATTTTCTTAATTTATTACAATAAGTGATTACCCCTAATCACTTTCATTAATCAATCCTTAAAGGTAATTACTCCAAGTATTAACTTTACTTTAATTACACAAAGTAATTACTCTTATTTAATTACTTAATTACACCTTTTAATCCCTGTTAAATAAAGTAAATCATCATCGACAATTGACTAAACTTTGACAACCTTAATCATCATCCCAATTTATCTTATATAAAGTTTAAATCCAATTTTTTTAAACTTTTAATTTCTCATGTTGAAGTAATACTTTTGTTACAAAAGAAATTTTAAGAGTTAAATTAAGTTCCTTTTAAATCGATTAATTAAATCTTAATTGCTTAATTAATTACTCCTTAATTATCAATTAATAACCTTAATTATTAATTTATAACTCTTAATTACAAATTTAATTAATTACTAATTACTTAATTAATCAATTATTAATCCTTAATTAAATTACTTAATTAGTTAACCACTAATCATATATTAATTAACTTTAAATTAGTTAATTTGAAAATACTTAATTACAAATCAATTAAACATTTAATAATTCATAAATCAAACTTTAATTACAAATTTGTGAATCTTAACTTCTTATTTTATTACAATATAAATGAATTTATATTCTTAATTACTTTAAATAAACTAGATACTAACCTTAAAGCTTTAAATTGTTAATAACATGTTAAACACTAATTACTTCACCACTCTTTAAAATGGTTTGCGATGATTCACTTAAATTTCATTAATACTTAACGTTAAAAACATGACCCGAGAAAATCTCAGGTTTTCTCGAGTTAAAGCTCGGGTTTTCTCAGTTTTTTTTCCCCGAGTCTCATCTTTTATAAAATTTTCTTAAACTAAGTTAAAGTTTAAAACTGTTGTTTTATATACCCATGCAAACTCGAGTTTCACTTTGAGTCAAAGGCCTTCTTGCTCGAGAACTACCCCGAGGCAATGCCGTCTTCCCAAACATCTCAAGCTACTGATACTCGTGACATATCGTGCACGTGCACCATCGCCGCAATCACCTCCGGTCACTGTCGCGACAACTCACCAGTCGACGTCGATCACCTTGCCTCAGGCCAACACCCAGATCAAAGTTTTCTTCACGAATTTAAAATCGAGCTAATCAATTCTTCCTGGAACCAACACCTCCGACCAAAAATGCCTCGCCGATGATAATCTAGTCCACCAGAATTCCTGCAATCTCGTCCAGAGCAACACCACAATCCCTAGCTTCGATTCCCCTAGATCCCTATGACTCCGATGCTACCTCGCTGTCGAACGACCCACGTCTTCAACATCAACCAAAAACTGTTCCTAAACCCTAAATCGACGAACTCCCACCGCCACAGCTACCTTTAACATCTTCCACTATTTTTCTGAGGATCCCTTAGCCTCCAGCCACCTCCGACTTAAATCTCGACGAACATGGCTATGCCGATCAACGGCAATTGTCAATAATATCAATTCTGATCAACTTGATTTTTCTCACTCGATAATAAACTAAAAATCGTGGATTTTATTTTATAAACCATAATTTTTTTATACGAATCTGTTTATATAAACAAAATGTGAAATTAAAAATATCAAATTTCCAGATTTTGAAAGATTCTACTGTAATTTCTTATTTTCTGAATATTAACTAATTATAAATGTTTGAAACCATTTTTACAATTGAGATCCTATTAATTTGAACACATCTTGTTTAAACATCCAAACCTAAAAAGAACTAGAGAAAGTGAATTTGAATTTTGAACAGGTTTTTGAAACCTGGAACCAAACAGAGGCATCTCTGCTTGTATATCAGACGTGCACACCCATTTCTGCATATATATGCATATAATTGTATACATGCAAACACTTTACAAATTTACTTTGAGTATGATTACAAACAACACATGATATTCCATATTTTTAAAGAGTTACTCACCTGTTTAAAATGAAGAATAGAGCCTTCGTTTGTTTTGGAAACAGCTTTCAAAACTTGAGTTGCTGGAAATGCTACTTGATTTAAAAACTTGAATTGCTTGTTGTTGAAATTTGTTTGAGTTTGAATGATATTTACTGCAAATATTACTCAGTTGTAATGAACGAACTGTGATATATGAAAAGGCTGATATAAAAAAAATAAGTTTACAGGTGATATTTTAGTTTGTACAGGGTGATAATATGTTTTGTACAATAAAGGGTAATTGTATTTGTACAACACATCGGAGATATTTTCTCTTTGGTGGCTGATGGTTACGTTGGTGTACTAGAGATATTAATTAGGCTTGTCCTATAAGCTAATACATATATATATATATATATATATATATATATATATTTATTTTTGTTGTCTAGTTTCGCACTTATCCAATTTGTTCATATTTGAATATATTTTATTTTTTCTTCTTATACTTATCTAATTTTATTTGTTCATACTTATCCGCTTTAGTTTGTACATAGATATTTATAATTGGTTATCATCATACACACTTATACTTATATCCATACACATATATTTTTCCTTTACTTATATGTATGGTTACATACATATCTATTTATGAATATTTTTATATTGAATTTAAAATGGTAAAGTTTACCTATACAAAAAGTTTATATTTTTTTCCTTTTGTCTTATTCTTTGTAATATTACTTTATATTGTATAAAACTATATAATTTATTTTGAAATATAGATGAATTTCTATATTTTATTTTGTTGTTAAAATTTTAGCTAATGCTTTCTTTATATTTTTATAACTTATCTTTTATATATTGATTTCTATTTTTAGCTTAAATTATTATTATTATTATTTTTACTTCCATTTCTATTTTAAATATTTATTATAAATTTTACTGTAATACTTATTTTTTTATTTTTATTTCTATTTCTAATATAGACCATCAATCCCAAATTTTATCATTATAATTTATCTTTAAACCATTTGCTTGAAATTTAAATCCAAATCACATATATACAATATTTAAATTCATATGATTTAATATATATTCTATTTAAATTTAAAATGGTAAACCTTGTAAGCGATAGATCTCCCTAAAGAACAATTGTGCCACATGGACTGCATCTGCTGTCTTCTTACAAGCAACAAAATGTACCATCTTCGAGAAACGGTCCACCACAACATATATAGAGTCATTTCCCCGTTGTGTCCTCGGTAAGCCCAAAACAAAATCCATGCTCACATCTACCCACGGTTTTGTAGGAACAGGCAAAGGCATATACAATCCCGCATTTGTAGCTGTCCCTTTCGAAACTTGACAAACATGACATCTTCGAACAAACTTTTCAATTTCCCGCTTCATCGAGGGCCAATAATAAGCCTGAGAAATCAACTGTAATGTGCGATCCCTACCCACATGACCTTCCTCATGCAACTCCTTCACAATATTCATTCGTAAGCTGCACTCTGGTATACACAATCGATTTCCCTTAAAAAGAAAAACATCCACCAACACATACTCATCTGTCTTCCCTTTATAGACTTCATCCATAACCTTAGCAAAGTAAGGATCATCAACAAACAATTCTGTTAACGCTAAAAAGTGAATGCTAACACCCGGTGTGTGTAGTAGCATTGTGAAAGCACCACCCGTGTGACGGGAACAAGAAGTAAGCAGTAAAATAGCGAAAAAGCAGTAAAAGACAGCAATTTATAGTGGTTCGGCTTGAGATCGAGCCTACGTCCACTTTGAATCTCTTTATTACTGAATCCGATTACAAGACGATACAATACACTTATCAAAACAATACAACTTGATCACAAAGACAATCTTGACTACTAGCTCAAACTTCGATGATGAAACCCGATGAATCCGTGTTGGATGTAGGAAATTCCTCTCGAAGCTTGTTGTGGTGTCTCGAATGTTTGAAGATCTTCAATTGTCGGATGAGTTTAGAGTTCGGCAGAGTAACGATGCTTTGAGAAATGATCGGCCAAAAGTCCCCCACTTGTTGGAGTTTGGGGGGTATTTATAGAGAATTCTGGAAGGGAATTTCTGCCAAGTCCTGAGTCATGGTCGACTTATGGTAAGTCGTGAGTCGTGGACGACTTAGGTTAAGTCGTGAGTCGTGGCCGACTCGGCAGGTATCAATATAAGTAAAGCGGCAGCGGATCATGACTCGGTAGCTTTAGTTCGTGAACGACTTAAGCTAAGTCGTGAGTCGCAGCCTCACTGGTAAGCTTGCTTACTCCAGATAATATCACAAGTTCTAACTCGCTCATGAGTCAGGAGGCCATCATGCTCAACAAGAAGCAGTGCTTCGTTTGCTTAAGTCGCTCACGACTTATGCTAGGTCGTAAGTCGCAGACATTCTTAAGTCGTTGAGGCTATTAAGTCGTTAAGTTCTTAAACCGTTAAGTCGTGGATTGCCCTGAGTCGTTAACTCGCTGAGTCATTAAGTCATCCAGGTTTTGAGTCGTAGACGTCCTTAGGTCGTAAGTCGTCCACCTCCTTAAGTCGTAGACACCTTTAAGTCGACCAGTCCTTAACCCGTTAAGTCGTGGAACCCTTCCAAGTTGTTAGGTCGTTCAATCCCTAACTCGTTAAAGAGTCCAGTTCTTAACTCATTAAGTCGCATAACTTTCTTGAGTCGTAGATCATCCAAGCCTTAACTCGTTAAGTCGCACAATCCCTTAACTCGTTAAGTCTTGAGTTGTGTACTTTTCCTGACTCGCACAGTTCCTTGACTCGCTAAGTCGCACACCCTGATTGAATCATGCCATTCTTGAGTCGTGGAGAATTAAGGGTTAACATTTGCCCCTCGAAGTACACGCCTAAGTCGTAGGTCGTGTGCTTCGACTCATCTTAACTCGTGTGGGCCGATTCAAATTCCGTTGCTCCGAGGTATAAAAAGCTTAAGTCGTTCCTCTTATCTTCTTCTTCTCATTAACATTTTTCCCAACCGCGTCTGCCATTAATACTTTTCCAAGCTTTCTAAGGCTATTTCGATTTGATTCTTCTTTAATCATCCCTAGCATCATACTGCGTAAGCATTTTCGCCTCTTTCCCAATCGCTGATTATCATCAATCCTCTGTCTCTGGTTTGCTCCCTTGAACCTGCAAATATCGTCACATTGGACATTGATGAACTTAGGGTAGTTCGATATGACTCGATTCGTGATTCGCAGTGGTTTAGTGGTGTTAACACTTAATTCTCCACGACTTAAGAAGTACGCGACTCAAGAGTTAACGAGTTAAGGGAGTGCAAGACTTAACGAGTTAAGAGTTAGATGACCTACGACTCAACAGGCTCCGACCTAAGGAATGGTCCGATTCAACGACCTACGAGTTAAGAAGTTTAACGACTTACGACTTAGCGTGCTACGACTCATAAAGATTAACTCTTCTACGACTCAACGAGACAAGCTTTCTACAACTCATGGTCTTACGACTCATCAGGATCAACGAGTCATGGAGTATACGACTCATGGTCTTACGACTCATCAGGTCTGTACGACTCATCAGGCTTACGACTCATCAGGTCTGTACGACTCGTCAGGCTTACGACTCGTCAGGCTTACGACTCATCAGGTCTGTACGACTCATCAGGCTTACGACTCATCAGGTTTACGACTCAAGAGGACCTTACGACCTAACAATGTACGCGTTAAAGTACCTGCGAGTTAAGGAGTCTGCGACCTAAGATGCCTACGACCTAGGACTCAACGACTTAACTTGTCCAGCGACCTAAGGCTACAGGAATGTCACGACCTAAGGGAAGTCGCGACCTAAGGAAGCTTGCGACCTAAAGACTCCGCGACCTAGTAATGTTGCGACCTAAAGGTTACGACCTAAAGAAGATTCCGAGTTATGAAAGGCTCCGACTTAAGAAGGTTCCGACCTAAGCCTATTCCTTAACTCGCCACCGACCTAAGCCTATTCCTTAACTCGCCGCCGACCTAAACCTATTCCTTAACTCGCCACCGATCTACCATAGGTCGGCAGACGACTTAAATACTTAGAGAAAATTCCTGAGTCCAGATCAGCTCCTATAAATACCCCACCACTTCTAACTTGAAGAGGACTTTTGGCCATTCATTACTCAAGCGCCGTGACGCTGTCGAAGCCTCCTCTCATTCAGCAATCAAAGATCTCCAAGCATTCGAGACACTACAACGATCTTCGAGAAGAGCTCCTAACATCCAACGCGAATTCGTCGAGTTTCATCATTAAAGATCGAGCTAGTAGTCAAGAATGATTTCATGATCAAATTGTATTGTATTTAGAGGGATATTGTATTGAATTGTAATCAAATCAGCAATAAAAGACTATAAAGTGGATGTAAGCTCAATTACGGGCCGAACCACTATAAATCTGTTGTTCATTTACTGCTTTTCTGCTATTCTCAGCTCATATTCTGTTCCCGTACCAACGGGTGGTGCTTTCACGATTCTATTACACACACTGGGTGTTAGCGTTCACTTTTTACCGTTAACATTTTGGTGCTTTCACTGAGAAACCAACTCAGGCGATCATCCACCGTTGTTTCGCAAAGATTCATAAAAAGAACCTCTCTTTAAAAACCAGATCTGAAATAATGGCTCCTGGAAGAAGAGGCAGACCTATCAGATCCGGAAACGCTCACGAAGGAACTTCCGCTTCCCCAATAACAGACCAAGCAACTCCAACCGTTGGGGTCACCAGGGCTGAATTGGATGACGCAGTTTCTGGATTATACCAACAATTGAAACTCAAAACGCTTTGATGATGGATAGATTAACTGCTCTGCTCGGGGCAAATCGTCAACCAGAAAACCGTCGAACTACTCTTCCTGAAATGCCACCTTTCCAAACTGATGGTTCTATGCCGCAACCAACTTGTCATGAGCAGATGCCCGGGCAAAATTCCGAGGGAAGAACTAATACTTGCCCGGAGGTGTCTTTGAACAATAAAGAGTACCTGTCTGAAATGGTTGGCCGCATCATGAAAGAGAGCATGCAAAGGGAAGAAGATGAGGCTGACTGGGGATTTGCGCCAAGCAGAACTCCGTTTACTGAAAGGATCCTAAGAGCGGAGTTTCCAAGGAAATTTGCACCTCCTACTATCCAAGCTTATAGGGGAACCAGTGACCCTAATCATTTCCTCTACAAGTACGATTGGCATATGACTGGTGCAAGAGCATCAGACGAGATCAAGTGTCGATACTTTCCGGTATACCTAGAAGGTGTGGCTTTACTTTGGTTCACAAAGCTTCCAGTTCGGTCTGTAGATAAATTCTCCGACTTAACGCAAAAGTTTAAAGAACAGTTCAGATTGTATGCTTCAAAAGCTAAGGATATAATGTCACTGTCTAACCTTGAACAAGCACCCGGAGAATCAATCAAATCTTTCTTGAGTCGTTTCAATATAGCTTTGGCCGAGGTAGAAAATGCGGAACCACGCATGATCCTGACTTATTTGATGAGAGCCATTAATAAATCGAGTGAATTTGGGATATGGTTAAAGATGAAAGAACCAAACTCACTTGATAAATTTTATAAAAAGGCCGATGAGTTCATTCGCCTTGAAAGCCTTTCTGCAACATCGAAAGTGGTTACCGCCCAAACTAACAATGACAATGTCGCATCTAAGAAAAGAGAATCTGAAAGTCAGAAAAGGGAGAATGAAGGAGGAAAAAGCCAGGGAAATGAAAAGAAACCTCGCCGCTTTAATCCTTCAGACTTTACTCCTTTAACTGATACACCAAGAAATATCTTTTTTGCAACAAAGGACGCTGTCAGGTACCCTAAGCCGCCTGAGATGACGAGAGGGGCAAAGCGTAATGGAAAGTTCTGCCAATTTCACAATCAACCTGGCCATGACACTGACCAGTGTCGCGAATTAAAGAAGGTGATTGAAGAATTGCTAGAGCAGGGTAAACTCCAACAATACGTTAAAAGAACCGGAGTCGATCCAACCCCATCCGCTCGGGGTCAACAACGTCCTACCCATCAATCCGATTCTCTCAGCAACACTGCAGTGCAAGATTCAGAAAAGCTTGTCATTAATGCTATCACAGGGGGACCATACCCAGCAAGCAGAAGTTGGGATGACTACTAATCACTCACAAAACTGCAACTGGGGCATCTCTCGCTTTCTCTGACATGAAAAATCCAAAAGCTATGAATCAAGCACAAATGGAAATCCAGCTTGGAGATTCTGGAACAACAATAACTAGCATTCATTTTACTTAACTGCATTGCTTGAATTTGTAAAGATAATGATGGATGTGTATTTTCTGCATTGTAAACCGCTGAGAAATCAGCGTGACTCAATAATGAAAAAACTATGCATTGTGTTTTCTATTATAAAATGCCTGTTATATTTCGATGTGTAAATACTCTAAATGTATTGCTAAAATATCGATCTAATACTGCAGGTCATTAAAGCAAAGCTCACCCATCGCAAAGCTAAGCGAGCCTTACAAATCGTTTAGCAGATTTCAAGCAACAAAAATTTCAAACTCAAATCTCATACAAGAGGAACTTCACATAAAAAGTTGACGGCTCCACTAGGTCAAGCCCTCGTTAACTGGTTTTGATCGCTGATGTAAAAAAGGCATCCAACCAAATAACTTGCGTTTACTCTGTGGAGTCATTCAACAGTGAAGTCTACTTCTTCGAATAAAGCAATTTACTTGCAAGAGAAAGAAAAATGCGCTTGGAAACGATGATAAAGGATCGCAGATTGGTGGATGATGATACAACATGAGCAGGCAAACATGGAAGCAGCCAAAGGAAGGTATGCCTCTCAACAGGAAAACAGGTAGATCCACTAAAAGGATAACTTCCCAAGCGGAAGGAATAAGACCCTCGCTGGCTGATTGTGATGCATCCGATCAGGCAGCTTGTGTCCATCCCATGGATCTACTTGCCCCTAAGACGCAACCTTCCTGGCACACCAACCAACTGATGCTCCTTCCCAAGGATCAACAAAGCCCTCTAACGAGGCACGCCAATAAATGGAGAGCTTTCCTCAATCAAAAAGATCGGTGGGACTACCAAAAAGGGGCACCTTGTTAATCGATTGCGATCGTTTGTACAAACAAACATCCAATTGAACGACTTACGCTTGTCCCGTGGACCCCTCCGACCATGAGAAAGTAACTTCCAGGCAACCACAAGCCCTCTTCGGAGGCACAAGCCCTCTTCGGAGGCACAAGCCCTCTTCGGAGGCACAAGCCCTTTTCGGAGGCACATTTCACCCGTGTAGAAGTGCAAAATGCTTCTCTTCGGAGACCCACTTCACCAGTGATGAAATGCTAAAAAGCCCTTTTCGGAGGCACATTTCACCCGTGTAGAAGTGCAAAATGCTTCTCTTCGGAGACCCACTTCACCAGAGATGAAATGCCAAAAACTGCTTCTCTTCGGAGACCAAAACTGCTTCTCTTCGGAGACCAAAACTGCTTCTCTTCGGAGACCAAAACTGCTTCTCTTCGGAGACCAAAACTGCTTCTCTTCGGAGACCAAAACTGCTTCTCTTCGGAGACCAAAATCGCTTCTCTTCGGAGACCAAAAGACCTCTTCAGAGGCGTACTCCACCTTGCTTGAAGTACCAAAAATAAACCCTTTACTGGGGCACAAAAATCAAAACCTTCTTCAGAAGTTCATTTCACTGTGCAGGAAAATTCACTTTCAAACAAATAAAAGTGATCATTCCCAGAAGTCGAAGTGTTCTTCAGGAGGAAAAAGAAAATAAAGATTCCTCCAAAGACAAGATATACTCTATTAAAAGCAGAACAATTCTTCCCTGAAAAAGTGGAAAGTTATTCTCTAAAATAAGAGTATCGGTCTTGTGAAATCAAGAGATATTACAATATACTTGTGGTATGGGGGCAACATTGTACAACTCAGTTACATTAATAAAAGTAGTATACAAGCAACATACCACAAGTTCATTGCAATATCATGTAATAAAGATGTGGAGTAAATGCGTTCTTGAAACACAGACAAAAAATTTGTACAAGTGAAAAGAATCGTTTACTCTACACTTCAAATGAAAAACAGATGTATTCCTACATACACAAGGATTTGTACAAGAAAAATATCTATTTTATTTCAACACTATGAGAATTTTTACATTGTACAGGTTACAAAAAGAAGCGGAGACCGGAATCCGCACAATCCCCGGTCAATACAAAAAGCAGAAAATGCAAAATCAAACTCATTTCCCCTTCTTCCCACCCTTGGAACTTTTACCCGGCCTGGTAATTAGTTTCGTAGGCCGCGTCGGAGAAGAAGGAGAAAGAGACTCAGCCGGATCAATCTCTGCCTCATCTCCAGCAGCAGTAGAACTCTTCTTTCCTTTCTTTGAAACCACACGCTTCCCCTTCTTCTTGGAAGAAGACTCACTCCCCGGAGCAAGAAATGTAGAAAGCTTTGTGTCATAATCGAAAGACTGCTCCGGGGTCTTCTCGCTATCTTCCAGACCTTCTGCCTTCTGTTCTTCGGAAGCAGATGGTTCATCTAAACCTTCAAGGGCCGCTATTGGTTCTTCCTGTGAACCAGGCTGGGAAGCTGGAAGAGGTATAACTTGAGAAGGAGGAGGAACGGCAGCTGAAGAAGGAAGAGTTGGGGCAGTTTCTGGGGTGTCTGCTGCATAATAAAAGATATCAAAATCAGTATTCTCCGAGAAAAAAGAAGACCGTGAATCGTCAAAGTTACCTGGAGAAGCCGGTTTAGCAAGATCAATCTCAAATTCCCGAGCTTGGAAGTCTTTCATTGCCTCTTCCTCTGTAGGGGTGGTTACAGTTTCTGTGTCAACCTTAGCGGGAGGCGTGGAATGAGAACTAGAGCCAACAATATCCGCATGAGCTAAAACCGAAGTATAAGCAGGAGCAATAGGGGGTGTTTCTTTCTCAGGAAGCTTCTCTCCCGTCGCTTCGGCCCGCACTCGGATGAGCTGCTCTTTTCCTTTGGCAAGGGCAGCGCGATCGCTCTCACTTAAGTAGGTAGCTTGAAGATCTGTTTCAGAGTATCCGGCACCACCAAATAAGTCAATGATTGCCTCCCATACCTCCGCTAAGGTGACTTCATACTCTGGACCCAAAAATGAAAGGCTCCCACGCCCCAGGACACAATGCATATAAAAATCGAACAGAGTCGCGTCAACGGTGGCTATGGTCGCCTTATGGGATTCTTCGGCTGCAGCTTTACCAGAAAGAACTTCATCACGTTCTCTTTCAGCCTTCAGTAACTGGGATTGTAGCCTAGCAATTTCTAAGTCTTGAGAGCTGAGTTTCTCCTGAAGACGAGCAGCGTCATCACGATATTTTCTAACAACATGCTGTTCTGCTTCAAGTTTGACTTCAGTATTCCGCTGAGCAGCATGGGCGTCTCGAACTTGTTTTTGAAGCATTTCTTCTTTCTGAGAATAAGAAGTGGAGGAAGTAGCAAGCTCATTTTTAAGTTTTTCAACTTCAGCTTCGAGCTTCCCATAACCATCGCTAATGCTTTTCATCTCCGCGTCATGCTGCTTACGCCATTTGTCCCACTCTGTTTTATCATTTTCCATAGTCATCATCGCTTCAAGGTTCAGATGGTTGACCCTTTGAAGTTCATCAACCAGCTTCTGCCACCCAGACATTCTTTCGATGTCAAGCTTTACAGCATCGACATTTTTCAGCATCGCCTGCTTATCAATGGGGACCAAGTCCAAATCAAAACGCACTCCTTTCAGACACCAATTCGGAAATCGGCTCTGGAGTGTGGGAGGACCATCTCCAGCTTGGTACTGTGGCCTATTAATGATGGTCTGGATGTCAGATTCCTTAAGGGCAGGAGAACCGGAAGATGTATTAGGAGGAACAGAAGCGGTTGTCTTTTCCGAGATGTTAGATGTGTCTTTCTCACCAAGTCTAGCACGTTTACTGGAATCATCAGAAGTGTGACTCTTCCCCTTATCGTCATAAGATTTCCTTTTATAAGGATCGTCGCTTCTGCGAGAAGAGTCATGTTGCTCGTCCCTTCCCCCGTAGTATTCCTTATCTTCTCTCCGGCGACGCTCTTCATGAGCTCGCCTCTCATGAGCCTTTCGAGCAGCTCTCTCCTCATCAGTTTCTTTCACGGCACTAATATAACTCCTAAAGTCATAAGCCTCACGGCTTCCGTAACGCTGGAATTTGTTGTAGTAAGAGCCGCTTCGCCCCATCAGAGAACCTGAAATTGAAGAAAAAGACCAGTTTTAGAAATCCTCAAATTGAAGAAGCTGAGTGCATAAAAAGTGCCAAGGTTCTAAGTGTGTGTGATGTGCAAACTACGCGCGTCAGACTACAAACCACTTTTGGGTGTAGAAATGGTAGTAAGTTGTGTGGAAGGCGTTGTGGTTTGTTGCAAGAAAGAAGTTGCTTCGATAACAGGAGGAACCACTTTAGAAACATCATCTTTAAAGAGCTCCTGAGAGGTTATCATGATGTCGCTCAGGTTGTCGAAAGTATCATCGCCATGGTGCATGGGAGAATTATCCTTTTCAACTTCCACCTCAGCCGTCTTTTCAAGAGTATGAAGATTTTCCTCCTCTTCAATAACCGGGGCAAGTGCTAACTTACTGGACGACCCCGCAATGTCGGTAAGAGTAGAACACTTCACCAATGAAGTCTCAACGGTAAATTCTTTCGGTGAAGGTTCTTTAGCAGAAGCAGGGGCATCTGACTCCTCAGCCGAAGAATCAGGAACTTCATGTGGCTGAGTGGAACGGGAAGGATGTAAGAGTCCGAATTCGTGAAGGAACTCATCTCTCAATAGAAATTGAACGCTCCTCTCCTCAACCGGCACGGCCATAAGCCTCTCAAAGGTAGTCTTGTGACGAGATTCCCTAGAGGGGGAAGGGAGTGCTGAAACAGTAGAAAAAGAAGTTAACACTTGACAATTTGAACTTCAAAGAATTTAGAAAAAGCACAGGGAAAAGGTAGATAATCGTACTTCCCACTCTCCAAATGGCGTAAAATCCCGGGGGACAACGAACAAAGAAAAACTGGCTCAGAAACCCAGGAACGCTTTCAGGAAGACCAATAATCAGTTTGCGATTCCTGGCACTCCTTACAACTGTGATAGAGGGATGGTCCTTGATCCTTGTGAATGAGCATAGAAAGCAAATTTCTCCAAAACTGGGGAAACGGTCCAGCGTTCTCCTAAAAAGCACACACAGTCCCAGCAGGATGGCGTAGCCATTAGGATGAAGTTGAAAAGGGGAGATAGATAATCGAAGAAGAAGTTCTCGGAGACAGTCATTAAACGGGGGAATCGCTCCACTCAAGCACATTTGGCGGTTCACTGCGATGAAGCCGTGCGGTGGCCTATCAGCAGTGTCATTTACTCCAGGAAGCAAAGCGTCAGATTCAGCGATGCCAAACTGGGCGCATAGTTGGCGGAAGGCTTTAAGACTCAGGGTGGTGGGAATCCTTTCTGGGGGATCATTCAACGGAGTAGCGATTGGAAAAGCTTCTCCAGCTGATTCCGAATCTTCTTGATGGGATGTCATTCTACACAATCAGCCGAATGTTCAAAAGTGAAGGTGCACGTTTCCTAAAAGTGTAAAGTGCTGTGCAAAACTAATGAAAATAAGAAAAAGCAAGTATAACTGGAATTAAACTAACTGACAATCAGTCGATTACGAGATTTCAAAACTTGTTAATGCTCAAGTGCAGTGTTAATGCAGACAAATCAGTTCTAGTTAATTATTACGATTCTGCTTTAATACTTCATTTGAGTTGGTTATTGTGTAGCATTTCACTCATACAGTTCATTTAATTGTAATCTTTATCAACTAATCTGTCATCCGATATGGGCAGTCGGTGGCAGTATATTCGTCCCAGTTTTTGTACATGTTATAACAGGCAGTCAGAGTTATTGACAATCTATAAAAGAGTGCAACAAAATTCAAGAGTCCAAAGTTCAAACAACTTAAGTCTTAGCATTCAAGGCAGTGGGAAAATTTGCTCAAGTTCTAACTCGGTCACGACTTAACTTAGGGCAGATTTTCCTAAGTCCTAACTCGTTCACGGTCTACAAGATATGCCATGAATCAAGTTGAGTCGTAACTCTCCAATCGTACCGCACATTCAAGCAAAATCTGAACAAGTGCTAAGTCACGAACGACTCAAATGGCTCCTGCGACCTAGGGTCAACTATTCTCTAAGTCGTAAGTCGTGAGGAATAAAAAGAGACTTCAAGTCGTAAGTCGTAAGTCATAACATCAAAACTGCTGGATCACGCGAAATTACCAATCCAACTCCTGACTCGCTAAATCCTTAACTCGTTAACCATCTATCCATCCAATTCCTAACCCATTTACCTCCTAACCTGTTAACTTTCCAACCCGTTAATCCATTAACCAGTTAGCCTCTCCATCAACCCTATTTCTAAATCACCGAAAATCGCAAATCGTTGCAAGTCATGCCGAGCCACCTTAAGTTCATGGATATCCTGTATAACAGTATTCGCAAGACCCAAAGGGAAAAATCATGGATGAAGGTCGACGGCAATGATCGGCGATTGGGAAAAGATGCTTACACGGTGTAAATGGGAATGGCTGGAAATAAATCAGGTCGAAATCGCCTTTGGAAGCTTGAAATTGCGTTAATGGCAGATACGGCTTAAAGAACGAGTAATAGGAAGACGGAGAAAAGAGGAACGACCTAAGCATTTTATACCCCAGGTTGAAGGAATTGGAATCGGCCCACACGAGTTAAGATAAGTCGAAACACACGACCTACGACTTAGGCGTGTATTTCGAGGGGCAAATGTTAACACTTAATTCTCCACGACTTAAGAAGTACGCGACTCAAGAGTTAACGAGTTAAGGGAGTGCAAGACTTAACGAGTTAAGAGTTAGATGACCTACGACTCAACAGGCTCCGACCTAAGGAATGGTCCGATTCAACGACCTACGAGTTAAGAAGTTTAACGACTTACGACTTAGCGTGCTACGACTCATAAAGATTAACTCTTCTACGACTCAACGAGACAAGCTTTCTACAACTCATGGTCTTACGACTCATCAGGATCAACGAGTCATGGAGTATACGACTCATGGTCTTACGACTCATCAGGTCTGTACGACTCATCAGGCTTACGACTCATCAGGTCTGTACGACTCGTCAGGCTTACGACTCGTCAGGCTTACGACTCATCAGGTCTGTACGACTCATCAGGCTTACGACTCATCAGGTTTACGACTCAAGAGGACCTTACGACCTAACAATGTACGCGTTAAAGTACCTGCGAGTTAAGGAGTCTGCGACCTAAGATGCCTACGACCTAGGACTCAACGACTTAACTTGTCCAGCGACCTAAGGCTACAGGAATGTCACGACCTAAGGGAAGTCGCGACCTAAGGAAGCTTGCGACCTAAAGACTCCGCGACCTAGTAATGTTGCGACCTAAAGGTTACGACCTAAAGAAGATTCCGAGTTATGAAAGGCTCCGACTTAAGAAGGTTCCGACCTAAGCCTATTCCTTAACTCGCCACCGACCTAAGCCTATTCCTTAACTCGCCGCCGACCTAAACCTATTCCTTAACTCGCCACCGATCTACCATAGGTCGGCAGACGACTTAAATACTTAGAGAAAATTCCTGAGTCCAGATCAGCTCCTATAAATAACCCACCACTTCTAACTTGAAGAGGACTTTTGGCCATTCATTACTCAAGCGCCGTGACGCTGTCGAAGCCTCCTCTCATTCAGCAATCAAAGATCTCCAAGCATTCGAGACACTACAACGATCTTCGAGAAGAGCTCCTAACATCCAACGCGGATTCGTCGAGTTTCATCATTAAAGATCGAGCTAGTAGTCAAGAATGATTTCATGATCAAATTGTATTGTATTTAGAGGGATATTGTATTGAATTGTAATCAAATCAGCAATAAAAGACTATAAAGTGGATGTAAGCTCAATTACGGGCCGAACCACTATAAATCTGTTGTTCATTTACTGCTTTTCTGCTATTCTCAGCTCATATTCTGTTCCCGTACCAACGGGTGGTGCTTTCACGATTCTATTACACACACTGGGTGTTAGCGTTCACTTTTTACCGTTAACAAGTGGCGTGTCAGAACTAGGGTTGATGGTTGTGATGTTATCGGGTTAATGGGTTAAGCGTTGAATGGTTCACGAGTTAGGGATTAACGAGTTAGAAGGTAAACAGGTTAGGAATTTGATGGATAGATGGTTAATGAGTTAAGGATTAAACAAGTCAGGAGTTAGATGGATTGGTGATTTCGCGTGATCCAGCAATTCTGATGATTTAACTATGGATCGACTTATCACTTTCTGCGACTTAAGCTTTGAGTCGTAGCCGGGTTAGGACTTGGGAGTTTTTGTTGCTTTGAATTGGAGCCTCTTTTATCCTTCACAACTTACAACTTAGAGCACGGCTGACCTTAACCCGTAGGAAGCAATTTTTAAGTCGCAGTTGAGTTAACACCTAAGTCGTTGCCGAGTCAATGCTTGAATCGTGGGCGACTTATCACTTGAGTCGTTCACGACTTATCACTTGCAATTTTCAGATTATGCTTGAACTTTGAACTAGTGTTTGGACTTTAAATTGTTAAACTTTGCTGCATTCTTTCACAGATCATTTTGACTTGCAGGCTAACAACTTGTTCAACACAACATTCACAGAAAAATTGGGACTAATATACTGCCACTGACTGCCCACATCAAATGACAGATTAGTTAATAACAAATAATCAACTCAAACAGATCGTGTGAACGAAGTGCTTTTAAACCAACTAATTCAAACAAAGCGTCAAAGCAACATTGGAATAGTCAACTATACTTACATGTTTGCATTAATACTGTGCCTGAATTTTAAAACTAACAAGTCCTGAAATTTAGTAATCGATCAATTGTCGACTAGTTTAATTCCAGTTATATTTACTTGTTCTTTTCATTAGTTTTGCACAACACCTCACACTTTTTAGGAAACGTGCACCTTCATATTTGAATGTCCAGTTGCTTGTGTAGAATGACTTCTCTGCGAGAAGATACTACAGTCCAGGCTGAAGAAGCCACTTTTATTCCAGCTCCATTAGTCAACCCTCCAGAAAGGGCCTCTACCACTTTATCGTACAAAGTTTTCCGACAGTTGTGCGCTCAGTTCGGCATTGCTGAAGCGGATGCCATTCTTCCCGGGAAAAGTAACACTGCTGATGCAGCCCCTTCTGGCTTTGTAGCGGTCAATCGACAAATGTGCTTGAGCGGAGCCATTCCTCCTTTCAACAACTTTCTTCAACATCTTCTTTGTCAACTGGCAATCTCCCCATTCCAACTACATCCCAATAGCTATGCCATTCTAATGGGGTTGTGTGTATTATTCAGTAGAACGCTTGATCGTCTCCCTGGTGTTGACGAGATCTATTACTTATGCTCTTTTATCAGAACTAAAGATCATCCTTCGATCATTGTTGTGAGAAGCGTTAGAAATCGTAAATTAGTTATCGGCCTTCCTGACAGTGCCCATGGGTTCTTAACTCAGGATTTTTACGTTCGCTGTCCCCCTGGGTTTTATGCCGTGTGGAGGGAAGGAAGTAAGATTGTCTATCTTTTCTTCTTCTATTCTCTGAGTTTTGTGAAGTCCAAATCACCAAGTGTTAATTTTGCTTTCTCATTTCAGCGCTCCCCTCTCCTTCTAGGGATACCAGTCACAAGCAAACTCTAGAGAGGCTCATGGCTGTACCAGTTGAAGAGCGGGACGCGAAATTTTTGTTGAAAGACGAATTTCTTCACCAGTTTGGACTTCTTCACCCCTCTCGCTCCACTCAGCCTCGCGAAGTTCCGAGTTCTCCTACGGAGGCACCAGATGTCCCACTTTCTGTTGAGGAACCCATACTGAAGGAGTCTGCTACTGAAACTCCACTAGTAAAATGCCCCACACTTACCGATGTCGCGGGACCGTCCAGCAAACCGGGACTTGCTCCAATTATTGAAGAGGAAGGAAATCCTCAAATTTCTGAAAAATCAGCCGATGTGGAAGTTGAAAAGGAGAGTTCTGCTGGGTGTCATGGTGATGACACCTTCGATGACTTGAGTGATATAATGATAACTTCTCAGGAGCTTTTTAAAGATAATATCTCAAAAGCGATCTCTCCCGTTGTTGAAGCGACTTCCTCTTTGAAACAAGCTTTGACACCTTCTACACCAACCGTCTCCATTTCCACATTAAAGCGTGGTTTGTAGTTTGACGCATGTAGTTTGCACGCCGCACACACTTAGGATTTTCTCAGCAATTATACGCACTTATCCTCTTTTTCTAGAAATTTCTAAACTTCGTTTCTTTTCTATTTTCAGATTCTCCGATGGGGCGCACTGGCTCATATTATGAAAAATTTCAGCGCTATGGAGGCCGCGGAGCTTATGATTTTAGGCAATACCTCGATGTCCCGAGGGAAACAGACGAAGAGAGAGCTATTAGGAAAGCTCGAGAGAGGTGGGATTATGAATAGCGCCGCAGAAGAGAAGATGAACAGCACTATGGGAGTAGGGATGAGCGATACGACCCTTCCCGCAGAAGTGATGATTCTTATAAAAGGAAATCTTATGATGACAAGGGGAAGAGTCACATTGCTGATGATTCTAGCAAGCGGACCAGACTTAGCGAAAAGGACGCGCCTGCAATTTCGGAAAAGACTAATGCTCCCATTCTTCCTAATATCCTATCTGGCTCTCCTCCTTTAAAGAAGTCGGATATCCAAGCGATCATCAACAGACGCCAGTATTAGGTTAAAGATGGCCCTCCAACGCTTCAAAGCCGAAATCCGAATTGGTGCTTAAAAGGAGTGCGCTTTGACCTAGATTTGGTCCCGATCGATAAGCAAGACATGCTTAGAAGTCTTGATACAGTTAGGCTTAACATTGAGAGGATGTCGCAATGGCAGAAACTCGTTGATGAACTCCAAAGAGTCAACCATATGAATCTTGAAAACATGCTGACCATGGAGAATGTAAATCCGAGTGGTATAAAATTTGCAAACAGCATGACGCGGAAATGACGAGTATTGCTGATGACAATGCGAGACCTGAGTCCGAGGTTAAAAAACTCAAGGAAGATCTCGCCGCTTCTTCCGCTTCGCAATCTCAGAAAGAAGAAGTGTTCCAAAAACAAGTGCGGGATGCGCACGCTGCTCAGAGGGATGCTGAGATGAAATTTGCGGCTGAGCAGTTCGTTGTTGAAGAATACCGCAAAAATAACACTTAGTTGCGGGAAACAGTTAACTCCCAGAACGTGGAGATCGAATTGCTAAAGTCTCGACTTGCTAAAGCTGAAAAAGAGCGTGATGAGGCTGTTGCTGGTCGAGTTGCAGCCGTTGCCGAAAAAGAAGCGGCCGAGCAATCGCACGAGGCAACAAAAGCTAATGTCAGCTCTACCTTATTTGACTTTTATTTGCATAGCGTTCTGGGTCGTGGGAGCCTCTCTTTTCTGGGTCCTGATTATGAGATTACTCTGGCTGAGGTGTGGGAAGCCGCAGTTGATATGTTAGGCGGTACCGGCTATGATGATGCAGAGCTTGAGGCACGCTATCTTGATGACGAAACTCGTGCTGCTCTTGCTAAAGGGAAGGAACAACTCGCTAAAGTGCGAGCTGAACCGGCAGGAGAAGAATATCCAAAGGATGAAGCTCCTTTAACTGCCCCCATTCATGCTTCGACTTCGGCCGACGTTAACATTATGGACTCCCGTTCCCATTCTTCGCCTCCAGCTAAAGTTGCCAAAGAAACTGCGACCACTCCCACTAAGGATGAGGCCCTGTAAGATATTGAGGCTGAGAAATTCGAGATTAATTTTACAAAACCGACTTCTCCAGTTAACTTTGGCGTCGACCCGGGTCCAGTGAATCACTTGTTCGATTTAACCGAGTTTGATGAACTAATAACTTCTCTTTTCTCAGAGAATACTGATTTTAACTTCTTTTCTTCTGCAGCGGAGGCACCTAGCGCTGCGCACACTTCCCCTCTTCCAGCTATTTCTCCTCCATCTCTTCAAGTCACCCCTGCTTCTCAACCAGGGTCGCAGGAAGAACAGATAGAAGCTCTCCAAGGCTTGGAGGATCCACTCTCTTCTCAAGAACAAAAAGCGGAGGGGACGGAAGATAGTGAGAAGACTCCGGAGCAGTCATTTGATGACGATACAACACTTTCCAAACTGCTGTCTCCGGGAAGCGAATCTTCTTCAAAGAGGAAAGGAAAGCGTGTACCAAAGAAGAAGAAGAGAAGTGCTTCAGCTGGAGAAGACAAAATAGAAGACGATCCAACCATTCCTCCTTCTCCGTCCCGCCCACGCCGGATTCCGAAATTAACCATCAAGCCAGGCAAAGGCTCCAAAGGTAGCGGGAAGAAGGAATGCCAGGCTGGATTTTCTACTTCTTATTTTGCTTTTTTGCATGTATTGACCGGAGATTGTGCAGGCACCGGTCCCTGCTTTTGCTTTTTTGAGATATCTGCACATGTAAAGAATTTTCATAGTACTGAATAAAATAGTTATTTTACTTGTACAATTTCTTGTGTGTGTGAGAATGCATCTGTTTCTTATTTTTAGTGTAGAATAAACGATTCTTTTTACTTGTACAAACTTTTTGTCTGTGTTTGAGAATACATTTATTCCACATCTATTTTCCGTGGTATTGCAATGAATTTGTGGTATGTTGCTTGCGTGTTAGTTTTATTAATATAACTGAATTGTATAGTATTGCCCCCATACCACAAGTGCATTGCAACATTTCTAGCTCTTACAAGACTGATACTCTTATTTCAGAGAATAACTATTCCACTTTTAAGGGAAGAATCATTCTACTTTTAATAGAGTATATCTCGTCTTTGGAGAAATTTTTATTTTCTCTTTCTTTCTTGAAGAACACTCCAACTTTCAGAGATGATCACTTTTATTTGTTAAAAGGTGGATTTCTCTATGCAGTGAAATGAGCTTCTGAAGAAGGTTTTGATTTTGTGCCCCAGTAAAGGGCTTATTTTTTGTATTTCGAGCACAGTGAAGTGTGCCTCCGAAGAGGTCTTTTTGTAGCATTTCAACTTTTGAGGAAGAACCTTTTGAGATGAATAAGTTAACCTTCCTTGGAGAGTTGAAATGTGCTTCCGGAGAAGGCTTTTTTTTGCGTATTCTATTTTGGGACATGCCTCCGGAGAGGGCTCCTCTTAAAGAGTTGTTCCTCCGAAGAGGGCTTGTGGTGCCTCAGGAGAGGGCTTTCCCCTCCGAAGAGGGCGTGTGCCTTCGAAGAGGGCTTGTGGTGCCTCGGGAGAGGGCTTTCGCCTCCATAGAGGGCATGTGCCTCCGAAGAGGGCTTGTGCCTCCGAAGAGGGCTTGTGGTGCCTTGGGAGAGGGTTTTCGCCTCCGTAGAGGGCATGTGCCTCCGAAGAGGGCTTGTGCCTCCGAAGAGGGCTTTTTGATTGCTTGGAAGTTACTTTCTCATGGTTGGATGGATCCACGGGGTGGACGCAAGTTGTTTGATTGGATGTTCGTTTGCACAAACGATCGTAATCAATTAACAAGGGCCCTGTTCCTTCAGCTTGGGAAGGTGCCCCTCCGGTGGTTCCACCAATCTTTTTTGATTGAGAGAAGCACTTTCATTTTTTGGCGTGCCTCGTTAGAGGGCTTTGTTGACCTTTGGGAAGGAGCATTGGTTGGTTGGTGTGCCAGGAAGGTTGCGTCTCAGTGGAGAGTAGATCCACGGGACGGACGCAAGCTGCCTGATCGGATGCATCATGATCAGTTAGCAAGGGCCATGTTCCTTCTGCTTGGGAAGGTGTCCCTTCGGTGGTTCTACTGGCCCTTTTATTGAGAAGCATACTTCCTTTTGGCTGCTTCTGTGTTTGCTTGGCCATGTTCTCTCATCATCTGCTCATTAGCAATCTTTTACTATCATTTTCAAATGCATCTTCTTTCCTTTTGCAAGTAAATTGCCTTATCCGAAGAAGTGGACTTCACTGTTGAATAACTTCACGGGACAAACGCGAGTTACCTAGTTGGATGTCTGTTCATATCGACAATCACAACCAGTTAACGAAGGCTTGCCACAGTGGAGTCGCCAACTTTTTATGTGAAGTTCTTCTTGTATAGGATTTGAATTTGGAATTTTTGTCGCTTGGTATTTGCTTAGTAGGTGATTTATAGAGGTCGCTTGGCTTTGTGATGAGCAAGCCTTGTTTTAATGTCCTGCAATTTTGAATCGACATTTTAGCAATACATTTAAAGTATTTACATATCGAAATGAAACAGGCATTATAAAATAGTAAAGAACACAAGATTTATAGTGGTGCGGCCGAGAATCGGGCCTACATCCACTTTATAGCTTTTATTCATTTGCACTGATTTACAATGTCTTTCAATACAACTGATACATTCATCACTATTTTACAATTTTGAGCAAAGCTTTTTTCAAGTATAATAAGGACGTAAGTGGTTGCTGTTCCAGGCTCTTGGAATTGGATCTCCTTCGACAGTTACGAGCTTGAAAGTGCCATCAAGAAGTTTATTGCCTATGACATATGGCCCTTCCCAGTTTGGCCCAAACACACCAGTTGCTGTCATGATCCTTTTCAAAACTAAGTCTCCGACCTCAAAGCTGCGTTGGCGAACTTTAGAGTTGAAGTGCCTGGCTATTCTTTGCTGATAAGCTGAAACTCTGAGCCTAGCTTCTTCTCTTTTTTCATCAAGAAAATAAAGTGCTTCAAGTTGCAGCTTTTCGTTTTCAGTTTCGTTGAAATGAATTCTCCTGTGTGAAGGAACTTCTACTTCTACTGGAATCATTGCTTATGATCCGTATGCCAGTGAAAATGGAGTGTGCCCAGTCGCAGTTTTGTGAGTAGTTCTGTATGCCCATAGTGCTAATGGAAGCTTATCAACCCAACCACCTTTTGCTTTTTCGAGTTGCTTTTTGATGGTTGACTTGATGATTTTGTTTACTGCTTCCACTTGCCCGTTTGCCTGTGGATGAGCCACAGCTGAGAAGCTTTTTCGAATTCTGAACCGTTTGCAAAAGTCTTGGAATTCTTCACTTTCAAACTAAGTGCCGTTGTCTGTGATTATTTTCTGCGGCACACCATACCTGCAAATGATATTTTTAGTTACGAAATTTATCATCTTTTTAGAGGTGATGGTAGCCAAGGGTTCAGCTTCAGCCCATTTTGTGAAATAATCAACAGCAACAATAGCATATTTGATTCCAGATTTAGCGATCGGTAAAGGTCCAATCAAGTCTATTCCCCAAATGGCGAACGGCCATGGGCTAACCATTTGTATGAGTTTGGTGGAAAGTGCTTTTGGGATTTTTGCGAACCTTTGGCACTTGTCGCACTTTCTGGAGTAAATAGTAGCATCTCGATTAATATCCGGCAATAAATACCCATATCGGAGAACTTTCTTGGCTAGAGTTTGACCGGCTGAATGATCTCCACATTCTCCTCCGTGTATCTCAACTAGAATTGTCTTGGCTTCTTCCTTAGTTACACATCGGAGCAGTGGCATTGAAAATCCCCGTCTGTATAATCGGCCATCTTGAATTATATATCTTGACGCTTTCCTTAACAGCTTTCGACGTTCCTTAGAACTTTCTGGTAGTGAATTATTGAGTAGGTATTCTTTGATTGGAATCATCCATGATTCATGCTCTTGAGACGCAGCCATAATCCAATCAACATCCATTTCATCAATGCTTGGAGCTGACAGAACTTCTACAGGAACTAATCCCAGTAATTGAGCTTCTCCAGAACTTGAGTACTTTGCTAGAGAATCCGCTTTCATGTTTTCTACCCGAGGAATATGACTTATCGTATAATGATCGAAGTCTTCGAGAAGTTCACATGCCTTCGACAAGTATGCGGGTAGATTTCCACCTTTAGCCTGAAACTCTTTCTTTACCTGGCAAATAATAAGTTGAGAATCGCTGAAGATTTGTAACACTTTGATGTTTAGTTCCTTTGCAATTTTCAAGCCAGCAATAAGAGCCTCATACTCCGCTTCATTGTTTGTTGAAGGAAATTCCAGTCTCAATGCATAACACAACGATCGTCCTTCGGGGGTTTCGAGCACAACCCCTGCCCCAGAACAGTAATCATTTCTCGATCCGTCAACATACAACTTCCACTGGATTGGAATGCCATCAGTTGTTTCATTCTCACTATCACCTTTGTCGGTAGATTCTGCGATGAAATCTGCTAAAGCTTGTCCGTTGATTGCTCTCCGAGGATGGTAAGTGATATCATATTGGCTGAGTTCAATGTTCCATTTCAAAAGACGACCCGAAGTTTCAAGACGAAACAGGACTTTCTTTAGAGGTTGATTAGTAAGAACCTTGATAGGATGAGCTTGAAAGTATGGTATCAATTTCCTGGAAGCAATTAGTAAACAATAGGCGAGCTTTTCTATCTTCGAATAATTCATCTCTGCACCAGTGAACCGTTTACTGATGTAATAGACTAGACGCTGTACTTTCATATCTTCCCATACAAGTGTTGCGCTAAGAGCATGAGATGAAATTGCTAAATAGATGAAAAGATCTTCACCATCATTAGGCTTGGAAAGAACTGGAGGCGTTTCCATATGACGAATTAGTTCATCGAAAGCATTCTGGCATTCGGGAGTCCATTGGAAATTTTTCTTTCCTTTCTTTAGAGCATCAAAGAAAGGAATGCATTTGTCTGTGGCCTTGGAAATGAAACGACTCAGAGCAGCAACTTTTCCATTGAGGCTCTGCATTTCTTTCTTTGTCTTAGGGGCTTTGACCTCTCTTAGAGCTATGATTTGAGAAGGATTGGCTTCGATGCCCCTAGCGCTCACAATGAAACCCAAGAATTTCCCGGACTCTACTCCGAACGAACATTTCAATGGATTGAGCTTCATTCCGTACTTTCGAAGAATTGTAAACATTTCCTCCAAATGACCCATGTGGTCTACAGCTTTCTTTGACTTTACCAACATATCGTCAACATAAACTTCCATGGTTCTGCCAATCTGAGGTTTGAACATCGTATTGACGAGCCTTTGGTAGGTTGCCCTGCATTCTTCAATCCGAAAGGCATAACTTTGTTGCAGTAGAGACCCACATCTGTGATAAAGCTTGTGTCTTCCTGATCCGGCTCATGCATCATAATCTGATTGTATTCGGAGTAAGCATCCATAAATGATAACAACTCATGCCCAGCCGTTCCATCCACCAATTGATCGATTCTGGGCAGTGGGAAGCAATCTTTGGGGCAAGCTTTGTTTAGATCCGAAAAATCGATGCATACTCTCCACTTTCCATTTGCCTTTTTAACCAGTACTAGATTTGAAACCCAATTTGGATAAGTGGAGTTTCTAATGAAGCCGTTTTGCATGAGCCGATCGACTTCTTCCTTTAGTGCTGTCGACCTTTCTGGGCCTTGGGTTCTTCTTTTTTGTTTCACTGGCGTGAATGTTGGATCAATGTTCAGAGTATGTACAGAAATTTCCGGGTAGATCCCACACATAATAGCATGACACCAAGCGAACACATCCAGATTGGCTTTTAGGAATGATATCAGTGTGTTTTGAACTGCTATGCTCAGCTGTGAACCCACATTGAGTACTTTGTTCGGGTCTTTCGAGTCAACAGATATTGGTACCGTTACCTCCACGGGTACCACTCGATTCTCCCCTGTACTGGCTTTCCTGGGATCCATTTCTTTCCTTGCATTGCTGTGTTCGCCAGTACAGGGGCCACTCCGTAGTTGCTACAGGGTTGGTTCTTTGATGCGGAGTGGAGCTGCCGCATCTTTCCCCATTTCTCTTTTCCTGGCCTCTTGGAGCTCTACAAGATAACATTCTCGCCCCGCGTTCTGATCTCCCTTAATGACAGCAACCCCATTGTCAGTGGGAAATTTCATTGTTAAACACCACGGAGCGAGGACGGCCCTGAAAGCAGCAAGAGTAGGCCGACCCAAGAAAGCATTATAGGTGGAGAATCCATCAACAATTACAAAAGTTTGCTTCCGAACCAACTTCTTATGTCCTTCGGCCATTTCAACAAACAAGTCCACCGTTCCAATTGGCTGTTTCAGCTCTCCTGTAAATCCGGCAATCTTGTGCGAAGAAACTTGTACGTCTGTCATTGGAATTTTCATTTGGTCAAATGTCTTTTTAAAGAGTATGTTGCATGAGGCACCACTATCAACCAGTACTCTTCTGACAATAGCCGGCCCAATACCGATAGAAACAACTAAAGGGTCCTCAGTAGGAGCTTCCACATCAATAGAATCCCTGGTTCTGAATATAATATCATCATGAAAAGTCTTCTGCTGCTTTAGAGGTGCAGCATCTTCCAAGATTAAGACACTTTCTTCAACTGGGGCATACTTCAAAGCTCTAGCATACCTTTCCATCTCACCCCAACTCCTGCCAGCTGGATGGGGTCCTCCTGTGATCACATTGATAACAGGTCTTTCCTTTTCAGTATGCCTCTCTCCTGAACCAGATGGATGAGTTGGGGGTTGTTGCCCCTGGTTAGACGAAGATGGGTCTTTTCTATTTATTTTCACATATTGCTGCAACTTATTCTCTCATAACAATTCCTCAATCAGGCTTTTCAAGTGGCGGCACTCGTTGGTATCATGGCCTGGTTGATTATGAAATTTGCAAAATCTTCCGCTTTGAACAACATTTTTCCCAACTTTTACTGCCGATGGTTTTGGAAATTCAACAGCATCCTTAGTGGCGATGAAAATATTCTCTGGTGTATCAGTTAAAGGGGTAAAATCCGAAGGCTTGAGAAAGTGGGGCTTTTTGAGATCCTTCTGCTTCTTTCCACCATTACTCTCCCTTTTCTGATTTACAGATTCCTTTTTGTTATGAACTATAGCATTATTTTCCACCACTGTTGTCACAACTTTAGCTGACGCGGAGAGATTCTCTAGGCGCATGAACTCATCAGCCTTTTTGTAGAACTTTTCGAGCGAATTTGGTTCCTTCATTTTTAACCATTTTCCAAACTCGCTCGACTTGTCAATAGCCCGCATTAAGTAGGTCAAGATCATTCGCGGTTCCGCGTTTTCAACTTCTGCTAGGGATAAGTTAAAGCGATTCAGAAAGGATTTGATGGGCTCTCCATGATTCTGTTCAAGACTTGAGAGAGACATTATATCCTTTGCTCTTGAAATGTACAATCTGAATTGTTCCTTGAATTTTCAGGTCAGATCGGAAAATTGGTCAGCAGATCGCATAGGAAGCTTGGTAAACCAAAGTAATGCCACTCCTTCCAAGTATACCGGGAAATATCGGCATTTAATCTCATCAGTTGCTCTGGCGCCAGTCATGTGCCAATCATATTTGTACAGGA
This sequence comes from Allium fistulosum, assembly GCA_030737815.1. NCBI lineage: Eukaryota > Viridiplantae > Streptophyta > Magnoliopsida > Asparagales > Amaryllidaceae > Allium > Allium fistulosum. The sequence goes on along the minus strand of CM060906.1, from coordinate 247,529,828 downwards.
ATTGATTTGGGTCGCTTGTTCCCCTATAAGCAGGAATGGTGGGGGGAACAAATTTTCTGGGAAACTCAGCTTTCAGAATCCTCTCAGTAAATGGAGGTTTACTCGGTGCGAATCCCCATTCGCTCTCATCCTCATCTCTCTGCATGCTTTCTTTCATTATTTGCCGAATCATGCCGAAAAGATATTCCTCATTATTTAGTGACTTTGCAGAGTAGACTTCGGCCATTTTCTCGGAAGTTTGTCCGGGTAGATGTTCACGGAAAACTGGCGATGGCCTAGATCCTTCAGCCTGGAGAGGTACCCCTTCAGCGGCCCCTGATCTCCCTTGAGGAATATGTCTTCCTTCGGAGTTGCGAAGAGTATCTGCAATGATTTCTTCATTATTTACTGGTCTTTGATTAGCCCCGAGCAGAGCATTCAACTTTTCCCTCATCAGATTATTCTGAGTTTCAATCTGTTGGTACAGTCCAGACACAACAGCATCTAATTCTTCTCGCGTCACCCCGACGCTTGGAGCTGCCTGACTTGGAGAAAGAGAAGTGGCAGTATTGTCGCGGTCATCATCAGATCTGACAGACTTACGTTTTCTTCCAGGAGCCATTATGTCTGATAGACTTATGGTTTTGAAGGAAATTCTTTCAACAAACTTCCGTGAAGCTATGGTGAATGATCGCCTGAGTTGGGTTCTCAGTGAAAGAACCAAAATGTTAACGCTAAAAAGTGAACGCTAACACCCGGTGTGTGTAGTAGAATTGTGAAAGCATCACCCGTGTGACGGGAACAAGAAGTAAGCAGTAAAATAGCGAAAAAGCAGTAAAAGACAGCAATTTTTAGTGGTTCGGCTTGAGATTGAGCCTACGTCCACTTTGAATCTCTTTATTACTGAATCCGATTACAAGACGATACAATACACTTATCAAAACAATACAACTTGATCACAAAGACAATCTTGACTACTAGCTCAAACTTCGATGATGAAACCCGATGAATCCGTGTTGGATGTAGGAAATTCCTCTCGAAGCTTGTTGTGGTGTCTCGAATGTTTGAAGATCTTCAATTGTCGAATGAGTTTAGAGTTCGACAAAGTAACGATGCTTTGAGAAATGATCGGCCAAAAGTCCCCCACTTGTTGGAGTTTGGGGTGTATTTATAGAGAATTCTGGAAGGGAATTTCTGCCAAGTCCTGAGTCGTGGCCGACTTATGGTAAGTCGTGAGTCGTGGATGACTTAGGTTAAGTCTTGAGTCGATGCCGACTCGGCAGGTATCAATATAAGTAAAGCGGCAGCGGATCATGACTCGGTAGATTTAGTTCGTGAACGACTTAAGCTAAGTCGTGAGTCTTAGCCTCACTGGTAAGCTTGCTTACTCCAGATAATATCACAAGTTCTAACTCACTCACGAGTCAGGAGGCCATCTTGCTCAACAAGACGCAGTGCTTCGTTTGCTTAAGTCGCCCATGACTTATGCTAGGTCGTAAGTCGCAGACATTCTTAAGTCGTTGAGGCTATTAAGTCGTTAAGTTCTTAAACCGTTAAGTCGTGGATTGCCCTGAGTCGTTAACTCGCTGAGTCATTAAGTCATCTAGGTTTTGAGTCGTAGACGTCCTTAGGTCGTAAGTCGTCCACCTCCTTAAGTCGTAGACACCTTTAAGTCGACCAGTCCTTAACCCATTAAGTCGTGGAACCCTTCCAAGCTGTTAGGTTGTTCAATCCCTAACTCGTTAAAGAGTCCAGTTCTTAACTCGTTAAGTCGCATAACTTTCTTGAGTCGTAGATCATCCAAGCCTTAACTCGTTAAGTCGCACAATCCCTTAACTCGTTAAGTCTTGAGTCGTGTACTTTTCCTGACTCGCACAGTTCCTTGACTCGCTAAGTCGCACACCCTGCTTGAATCGTGCCATTCTTGAGTCATGGAGAATTATAGGTTAACAAATTCTGGCAACACATCAAACCCCGTCACTTCAACCTTCATTGTAGTCAACAAATGATTCCTTTGACTCAATGTATCTGCCACACGGTTTGTAATTCCCGACTTATGCTTCACCACAAATGTAAATTGTTGCAGGTATGCGATCCACGAAGCATGCCTGGCTGTAATTTTGTCATGTCCCTGCAAATGTTTCAGTGCTTCATGATCAGTATATAGAACAAATTCTTTATAGAACAAATAGTGCCTCCAATGTTTTATAGCTTGAACAATAGCATATGTATGAATCAGATAACTTCTCACTGAAATATGCAATATGACGTCCTTTCTGACTCAACACCCCTCCAATCCCAACTTTAGATGCATCAGTATGTAATTCAAACAACAACTGAAAATCTGGTAATACTAGAATTGGTGCTGTCGTCAAAAGTTCCTTGATCCGCTCAAAAGCAAATCCTGCTTCCTCCGACCATGAAAATTACTTCCCCTTCATACAATCAGTAACTGGTGCCATCACGCTACTGAAGTGTGGAATAAATCTTCGGTAGAATGATGCTAAACAATGAAAACTTCTAACTTCTGTTATCGTACTGGGTTGTGTCCAATTTCTGATTGCTTCAACTTTATTCTGATCCACCTGTATACCTCCTTTTGAAATAACATATACCAAAAATAAAACACTATGCGTCATGAACACGCATTTCTTTGTTGCAGCATAAAATTGTTCCTGTCGCAGTATCATAAACACTTCTCTCAGATGTTGCAAGTGTTCTTCTGGGCTTCCACTGTATATCAGTATATCATCAAAATACACCACCACGAACTTCCCAATAAAAGGTCTAAATATCTGATTCATCACCCGCATAAATGTACTAGGTGCATTCGAAAGACCAAATGGCATAACCAGCCATTCGTACAACCCCTCTCTCGTCTTGAACGTTGTTTTCCATTCATCCCCTGGTCTAATTCGAATTTGATGATAACCACTCTTCAAATCGATCTTCGAAAAGATAGTAGCTCCACTAAGTTGATCCAAAAAGTCATTCAATCTGGGCATAGGAAATCTATACCTCATAGTAATCTTGTTCAGTGCCCGACTATCAGTACACATCCTCCACGTTCCATCTTTCTTCGGCACTAACAAAGCTGGTACAGCACAAGGACTTAAGCTCTCTTGTATGCGTCCTTGTTCAAGCAACTCTTCCACCGCCTTCTCAACTCCTCATGTTCCCTTGGACTCATTCTGTAATGTGGTCTATGTGGTAACACAGCTCCTGGAACAAGATTTATTTGGTGTTGTATGTCCCTCAACGGTGGTAACTCAGTTGGCAACTCTTCAGGAAATACATCTTCAAATTCTTCCAGTACTGGCTTTGCTTCTTCAGGAATTTCAACCACTTCATTACTCTCACGTCCAATCAACAAAAATACTTCAGGCTCCTCTTCTACTTCCTTAACAAACTCCTTCAAAGGTAGCAAAGTTTTAAGTTCTTCAATCTCCTGCAACTTGCTTTCTTCTTGTTGTCGCTTCTTGGGAACTAAAGTGATTTTTGTGCCTTCGAACATGAAACTATAACTGTTAGTATGTCCATCATGTTGCACAGCCCTATCATATTGCCATGGTCTCCCCAACAACAAATGGCATACATCCATATCCACAACATCACAACAAATTTCATCTTTGTATTTCTTCCCAATCGAAAAATTAACACAAGCTCTTCGTCCAACCTTCAGTTCCCCACCTTTCCTCAACCAAGCTAACTTGTAAGATTTCAGATGCTTCTCAGTCTTCAATGCCAACTTATTCACAGCTTCTGTAGAGATAATGTTGTCACAGCTTCCCGCATCAATAACAAACTTGCAAACCCTTCCCAAGATAGTGTATGTTGATTGAAATATGTTACTCCTCAACCAGCTAGTTTCCTCCTCCTATTTTGGTGTCAAACAAGATCTCTTAATCATTAAAGTATATCCATCATCTCCTGACAACAATTCTTCTTCCTCCTCAACTAGTAGTGAATTAGAACATTCAGCTTCTGCATCCTCATCTTCAACCTCAGCAATCATCGCTCGCTTCTTTGGCTTCGGACATTCATTGCTTTTGTGACCCAACTCCTGACAATTGAAGCATTTGATACCACTATTGACCTTGGTCTTAGCAACTTCATTAACAACCGGTTTTGCAACAGTCTTAGAAACATTCGCATTGCTACTAGCCCCTTTCATTTGATTGTTGGAATTTGTAAACACACCACCACCTCTCCTACCTTGCTTCTCCCAAGCTAGAGCTTTTTGATGTGCTTCAGCAACAGATCTGGGATCAAACATATTCACCATACCTTGAATCTGCATTCTCAGCCCTCTAACAAATCTAGCGGTCAACTGTTCCTCTGTCTCCATGATATCATTCCTCACAATCAATTGATAAAATTCATCCGCATAATCATTCACAGACTTCGTTCCCTGTCTTAGATTCTGCAATCGTTGATACATAAGAGACTGATAATTATACGGCAAGAATGTAGCCTTCATTAATTTCTTCATCTTCTCCCATGACTCAATCTTTGACTTCCCCATTCTCTCCCGTGTAAGTTTAGTTTGTTGCCACCATGCCATAGCTCTTCCTTTCAAACGAGTAGCAACCAACTTAACTCTTCGATGCTCAGGAACTTCCTTAAAGTCAAAAATTTCTTCAACATTTGAAACCCAATCCAAATATTCCTCCGCTACCATTCCACCCTTGAATTCTGGAATTCCAGTTTTCATTCCCGATTCCCATCAATGATCATCTTCAACATCTCGATATGCATTTCGTACTTGGTCTCGATCTCGAGAATGAATACTACATCTACCACCATCTTCATCAAAAACAGATGTACTTCGATAACGATCTCGACCATCCACATCTCTATGATCACGCATATTCCTTCTACTTTGTCTTTCATCATCACGATATGCTTCATGTTCAAACTCACATGGAGTTCTTCTCTCTTCATTTCTATACTCATGATGTTCTCTTCTCAATGAAACTGAAGATTTTCTTCTTTCTCGGTAAGATTGCGGCGACACCCTCCTCGCTTCCGTAACCGATGGCGAAACTCTGTTTCCTCCATGGTTCGAGATTGGCGACCTTCTCCTTTGACTTTGATTCATATCATTCATCAGTTTCTCTAACTCCCCAATGCCTTCATCAAACTTTTCATTGATGCGTTGTTCCATTTGCTCGGCTTCTTCTCTTCGATACAACGCTTCAACATTCTGATGGCGATTAGCTCTTCTTGGCGGCATTGTCAAATCTTCACAAACTTCAACTCTCGGCCTTGACTTATAAATGAACAAACAATGCACGGCTTGAATTCTTCAATAAGAATTGGCTCCAAGACTAGGCTTAGCTATGATTGGCTAAGTCTAGCTCTGAAACCAAATGATGCAGCAGCAAATAACTGAAATGGATGAAACGGTGAAAGTATCAATCGGTGGATTGAAAATACCAAATGCCCAATTCCGTTGATCTCAAAGATACCAGAATCTAGCTATCTTCATCACCTTGATCGCGCACGATGCCGTGAAAGAAGATCTGCAATTCTTCGAACGTTGATCAAGCGCACTTGATACCGTGAATTGGCTTCAACAATCGTTGATTCGAGCGCACTCGAATGCCGAAGGTGGAGGTAAGGGATTACACTCGACTACCAATTTCAAAGAGGCACAAAGCACTTAAACAAAAGTTTATTCAAAATCAACTAACTTTACAAATGACACAACCCGCCTATTTATAGGCTTACAACTCAACACACACACGGTTTCAGCGACCTACGACTTACCCTAGGTCATTAACAACCTAACACAGACAAACGACCTACAACCTAAAACAATGCGACCTAACAACAATCAGCGACTTACAACACAATGACATAAGAACAAACAAGTTAACAAACACGAGTTACAACACAACGACCTAAGAATACAACACACGCGATCTAAGGACTCAGCGACTTAAGAGATCCAAGCTTCATGCGATATAGGCTTCATGCGACCTAACACTTGAGCAACATATGGTCGAGCGACCTAAGAATTCAAGCGGCATAAGGAAAATATGCTTCAGAAACATGCGACCTAAGAGGTTAGCGACCTAAGGAGGCTCGCGACCTAAAGTTGAGCGACTTATCATAGGTCGCTGGTTTGCTCGCGACCTAAAGTTGAGCGACTTATCATAGGTCGCTGGTTCCCCTTTCCCTGCATAACTCGCTTCACCGCATAACCTTGATGCCTCGCTAGGTCGTAACTCGCTGCGCGACTCAGCACATAGGTCGTTGGCTGTTGGCGTTGCATCTCCTTCTTCTCTTATCTCGCTATTCTTCACCCCGTTAGGTCGCACGCGACTTAACAGCTCGTTATGTCGTTCGCGACCTAAGACCACTTCAGGCTGGGCTGCATCAGATGTTAATATGCCATGCAAGTTAGTATGGGCGCTGGCTTTCAATGCTGTTGTAAAAGGTTCCATTCGAAAACATCTTCTCTAGCAAGTGCGTTACTTCATCCTTTGGTGTGGAGTTCATATAGTTTCCCTTTCATAAGTGAGGATGACTTTAACCAATTCGAAAGGCTAATATATGCTTTCGAAAGGGTTGATTTGGCTGAACATATTTCCGGTGGAGGTAAATGAAGATGAAACCAATCACTATGAATTGTTTGGTGCAAAATACTGAAATTATGTTATTCATTGCTTTCGAAAGGTAGCTTTCGACCTTGTCGAAAGCTCTTCGCTTATCCAAAACTCTGTTGAAACATCCTTTCGACTTTTCGAAAGGTGCTGTTGGCGCCATCGTCTTCTGTCGAATGCTTTATCTAATGTTGAAATAGACACCATAATGCCTTCTGATCTTCATCAATTCTCTTGCTCCTTCTTTCATACTTTTATTCTGGAGAATATTTTATGGATAATAATATTTATTTTAATGAAGTTACTATAGTAAGCTTTCACCCAAGGTTGACCATAACACAGTTCCATTTGCACTTCTAGTTGGGGTTTTTTTTGAAAGATGGAAAGTGAGACTCTATTAATGATCCGATGATTTAGAGAAATTATAGAAACTTACTGTAAGCCACCTTTCATATAGGATCATACTTAATTAAACTATTGTTCCAAATAGTGGAATCATAATTTAAGACTTCAAAATTCAAATAGCAAGCAAAGATATACAAAAAGGATGACATTTATAAATTCTTAAGACCAAAATATTTATTCTCATCTCAACGATATAAACCTATAATTACCGATTGAAAAATACAATTTATTTGGACTGGAAAAGAAATCATATTCATTTATGAAATTCTACAAATATGACATGCCTTTTAGGTTTTAAAGCTTTTTAGCTCATAGTTAGAGTAAAAGGAATCATTTAGCAAACTAATAGGCTGGATTGTCACCTAAAATTTCAAAAAACAAAGAACATAGTGTCTTTAACTTGTCTTGTGTTACCTTTAACTTGGTAATTATCTAAGACAAATATAAAATTTGTTTCCATCCTGATTATTTCCATATAATTCCAGTGCAAATGCATGTAATCGCTCTTAATCACAGTTTTTTAAGTGCCTTTAAGCAATCACTCTTTATCCTGATTGGATTTGTGATTAGTATTTTGTTTATAATATACAACTATAAAATAAACATTGTTACCATTTCTGAAAGAACCATTTATATTATGGTGAAGGTTTTAATGAGTTAAAAAAATTATTATTTTGAAACAAATTAGAAATACCTCAGTAAATGGAACAAATACGCATGGAGACAAAACCCTGCTATGTGAACTAGCAACATATTTATATAACGATTGGTCTAAGAAATCGTCCATGCAACATATTTATATAACGATTTGTAAGGCAGCCCACAAACATCCTTTGATACTTGAATATGATAATATAATTAAAAATGCCTATGAATGTTAAAATAGAATATTACTGCTGTCATTAATGTATTTTTATCTACTCAGCAATGATGCCTGCAGATAGATATCACAATATTCATCAAATCGAAAAGCATATCTATGACAAATGATGAAGAGGATTTCGTGTTTGCCACTCCGAATTCCCAATGTGGGCATTAGTATTCTAATAACATAGAGACCTGAGATGCAAGGGATTCAATTCAGATGAAACGAAATTAACCTAAATCAAAGTTGCTGCCCGCCCCCGCCTGTTTTGGAGTTATCACCTTTCGTCGATCATTATGCTATCCTTGCTGTCGCCTGTATAATGTAGCTCGACGCGATGACGTCGCGTGCTGTGTGCCTATGTCTTCGAGGTTAGAAGCACGATTTCCTTTTGTTTTCGACTGCGCAATGTAAACTGATGCCCTAGAATTTTATGTGGCCAAAAGCAAACGCGAACGCTTCTCCCACTTTACCAAAAGACTTGCCCTAAGTAGAAAATGTAATCAAGAAGAACGTCCGGTTGTCGAAGATGAATAGGTGGTTGTCGAAGATATAATCGAAAATGAGACACAAATCTATATGGATTTTTGTTTTATAAGGATAATTTGGAGAGGAACAAGATAAGTATATGAGAGGAGGAAGATAAAGCGATATTTGCGAATGTGTTCGGGGAAAATGAGGTTTTGGATTAAAGGTCCCTTTTCTGAAAGTCTATGAATAAAAAGTCCCTACTCATAAATTCATTTAAATTAGGTCTCTATTCTATTATTTTTTAACAAACTGTCCCCTTTCAAAAAATCGGCTCAGCATTGAAATCAAAGGGAAAAATGCCATAAATACTCTGCACGTTCTTTTGACTTCTGACTTATTTTATTAGACTTCAACAGTAGGCAAGCCTTTTTAATGTTCAGTTTGACAAATACACATTCTCAAATTTAAATTTTAGCAAATACATAAATCCTACATAATTTACTACCTGACCCAACATTGCATTTAAAACTCAAAGTTCACTACTCATACATCATTTAAATACAAACCGTATCAAAGTAATAAATCATATCATTTGCATGTGCATGATTGAAATAATAGTAATAAAAAAAAGAAGGAAAACTATGACAGGACTATTTATATATTACATATTTCGAGGAAAAAAATTCATTACTAACTTTACAATTTCTTCCTTATTTGGGTATAGTACATCTCAAGCTCTTCCATTAAACATGGCTTCTATATAAAATGTTTATAGAATATTTAATTAATGTTCAACTTTGATTTAAAATAATTTATATTTTGTTAGGCTGTAGGTATATAGATACATATTGAGAGAAAATCAATAGGTTAACCAAAATGAAGAAAATTTTATTTCGAAAAATAAAAATTATTCTACTAAACTAGTACATGCACAAGTCGAATTGCAGTAGTGTGATGATCCGCCATTTCGGTCATCAAAGTCAACACTAGTACATCCATGATATTCACGTGTCGGATATCCAAGTGCCTGAAAGATAGAATTGTTGGATGAAATAAAAGAAAAGACAGAATAGAATCTCGCATCGTTACGAGTAATATATCATATCCAAATGATCTTTACTAATTAGAAAATTTACTATTCATACAACAAATCAGAGTAATTAACCTATCATTAGTCTGGACAGTTATAACAGCATGTCCGCACAATTACTGATAAATACAAAACAAGAAATACAGTGGAAAATAAACTACGTCAGGTCTTGGAAGCATTCAGCTCGTCTTTTGAAGCTCCAAAACATCCAAGCTAACCACGGAAAAATACTTGGGTCTGACCCGAGTATTATAAAATAATAACATCCGGATCAATCAAGTAAACTGACATGAGTAACTCAAATCATATGGATTGCTATATTTATAAAACCTTTTCAAAAATGAAGGTATCCCGTAAGACTACACCATATATAAACGATATATTTTTACTTTAAGATAACCAAACCATTTAAAAATAGAAAATATAGTGATATTATAATAATGTCCAGGGTTTAAAATAAATATTTAATCATAGTCAGGAAGGTTACATTAGTTATATTCAATAACATATTCAGCATACAACTAAGTCCATAAAGGTATATATTGAAAAATGGATTCTATACAATGATAAGACACTGGGTACCGCCTACCACGGTACACCTAAAAAAAATATATCAAGGGCCTCACATAGAACCCCTGCCAACACAGAACCGTCCTACCCTTTCTTGATAGTAATGAATATGTTCCCAGCCCAGTTGCAACCAACAACCGTAGCGGGCCATGAGCATACATAAATATGTAAATACGATCAAGATTGGGTGATGACCATACCCTAATGGGTGTGACCCACATAGTTCTGCCACATATCCCCTGTTTTAGTCATTATCGGCTTTGAGGCTTATGGGGCTACGATTACCTTTTCCTCTTAACAAATTCCACTTGGAATGCTCTGACCTCCGAGCAACAATGCAGTACCATCATTCATTCGTACAGGTTGTTCAGGATATGAACAAACTGAAGGCACTACTTCTACTGCATCCTCAGGATTAGTAGTAGAACTTGCATTTCAAAGAACTCTTTCTTCGATTCCACCATCTTCAAGATGTCTTCAATTCGAACGCTTATGCCAATTCGAAGTGGTTTTCAGATAATTCATGCTTATATAATCCCAGCATCTCCGGACCAATGATCGATGGTTAAAACTAGCCAAGATTTGATAGTCTGTTATTTAATTATCAAATAAACACACAACCCAATCAGAGATTTAATTTCACATGCAAATCCTACATGAATAAGCAATAAGCAACCACTAAGCCTCCTTAATTAATTCTTTCATTAATTAAACCACTTTCTTCTGGTGCAAGTAAATGGGTCGTATGGGAATTAGACCAAACATACTTACCACCACTTTCCAATTTTAAATTTGTGCTATCCCTCGATCAACAATGTAGTCAGACAAGTTAGCATACTATCCTTGCCTCGATATACGTTCTTAAATTCTCACAGATAAAGACGAATTTTCGTACCTCGGAATTCAGAGTTAAGTTTAAAAATAATATCCAAACCACCATAAGTTAAAAAGATCAATTATGGAAATTGAATCTCCTACACTTGTAATAGTTCTAATATTTTGACTTACTCTATCCCTCGCCCAGAAACAAAAGAAGTTAAGTCAGGCTATAGGTTACTCCAAGCGTTGCTTAGACACTCTGATTCTAGATCTTATAGATAGAGGATCAATCTACTTATCGGCTTTTAATGCCAAATATAGGACTACTTAATTTCCATGAGCAACCAAATTCGAATATAGAAATAATACTTTATAAAATCAGCATCAATCTTCCATTTCAAACTTAAACTATCCTTTGGTTAACAATGAATTCATTCAAGTTGGGGTACTACTACCTCTCAAATTTTGACTCAACAACATTCTTAACTTTTAGGATATGCAGAAGTCTACCAACCTCAAAATTTATTATTGAGTATAATATTCATAAATTATGTACTATTTATAATAAACAAATTATTATAAAGTAAGACTTCCTTTTACCATTCCCAAAATCATTTACTATAACATAAATGTTATGGTCCATAATCTCTTCCTTTTTCTCAAAACAATTTATTACAATAAGAGGATTGTAATCCATAACTTCTTCCTCTTTTAAAAATACTTTTTAAAAACTTCTTTAAACAAAGTTTAAACCTCCACATAAATCTTACTTGAAATCTTGTTAAATCCAAAGCTGATTTGAAAATTAAGATTCCATTTATAAAAATTCTACTTGTTTATCATATAAAATAATCCATTAAAATATTAGATTTCAAGTCCCATTTAAAACACTTTAAACAAAGTTCAAACTTCCATTTAAAACATAACTTAAAAGCCATCACTTTAAAAGAGAATTCAACTTTGAAAAACAAATGGATTTCCTTTAAATAAACTCCTTGTTAAAAAACATCACATTAAATCCCTTTGAAACTTAAATCCTTTTTAACATTCTTCCTTACAATTTAAATTACTCAAATCATAATTCAAAACTCTTATCTAAAATATCACTTGAAGATCATTGATAAACCAAAATTTATTTAGAAAGATAAAATTTCTCTTTATATAAAAGTGAGCCACTTACTTAGATATTTTAAATTAAATCCTTAAAAAAATCATTTACATAAATTTCAAACCTCTTTTAAGCACTTTTAAACAAAGTACAAACCTCCATCCAAATCATGATTAAAAACCGTCATTTTTAAAAAGAATCCGACTTTGAAAATGTAAAGGAATTTCATTAAAATAAACCATTTGTTTAAAATACCCAAAATATATTTAAAAACTTCAACTCCTTTTAATATATTTATATAACTTTTATAAAACACTTTCAAAAAGAATTTACGAAAAAATTAGATAACTTCCTTTTACTTTACTAAAATCTCAGATTTCCAAAGTGCATCCATAGCGACTATCGCTCTATGGATCGTAACTTTTCAAACTTTGATTTTTAAATCATATAACCTTTAAACCACATTTCTTTCTATATTTTAAACCATTATAAGTATAGGAAATATTTCACTTTGAAATATTATAAAATTGAAGTCAATTTAAAATCCATAACTTTTCAAATTCATATAGAGGCTTCGCAACCGCTATGGTACTTAAACAAACTACCGTTTGTTTTTATTCTCAAAAGAATTCAACTTTCCAAGTTATATTCAACATTATCAAGCCATAGCATATTATCATTTCATATACACATGTATAAATGAAATGTAAAACAACGGACGAGGAATCCTTTAGGATCCCTCTACATATTTCTATTATCCAAATTGCTTACGTAGCGACCTATTCGCTACGAAGACACTTCGACTCCCATTTTCTTTGCTTTAGTCTCCTACAACACAATAGTTATTTATGTCATCCGCTTTCAAGCAGGAATCAACAACAACATTCAACAATATATGCACATCACAACACATACATACAACACTATAAGCACTAAATTATTACAATATATTATCAATTTTAAAACCAACCAATTTTAAAGTGAGAAATATCACTTTAATTCAATCCAAACACAAAGCCACCACCTTACTTACTTCAAACTCAACCAAAGCCCACCCTATCCACCTAGAAGCTTGTGCACATGGACTTATGCCCCTTAGGTGCTCTTGGACCAAGGAAAAACATGGGTTTGGGTGCTAAAGTTTGGATCTTTGTGATGTAAAGAGTGATGGCAATGATTTTATGAACTTGTTTATGAATTTAGAGGAGGAATGTAGTGATTTTGAAGTGAATTTTCATTTATGAAGATGGAGGAAGACATGGAAAAAAAAGGAAAAATATGAAAGTGAAAAATGGAAATGAAAACAAAAGCGAAAGAGTAAAGAGTCTGTTCTTTTATAGAAATGTAAAATGGCAAAAAGACTACAAATATCTTTCCTTAAAACAAGCTACTCCTTTCCTTTATAAAAGCCACTACCCTTTATTAACTTATGCAACATACTTAACCAAAGACACTTGTCATTACCACCCTCTTTTACTTAAGTCCTTTTAGTACTTCTTTATACTTTTCTATTTTTAAGTGAAAAGAAAGTCTTCCTTTTCTTAATACTTAAATGGCTTTATTAAATTTGTTTTTAACTAAAGAATTTAATTAATAAAAGTTGTTTTCTTATTTTATATATATGTGCACATATGTACACTAGTGTGTACAGCAAACTCTAACAACTTTTGATCGATTAAAAGTCGAAAATCCAAAAAATGATTTTCGATCAAATTTTCAATTTTTCATTGAACTTTTTAGTTTTGTAAACAAACTTTTCAAAACAAGTTTACTACCATTATTTATTAATTAAAAGAGGGTTATTTGACCAATAAAAACCATTAATTGAATATTTAAGATTAATTAAATATTCCCAAATCAAAGCGATGTTACAAGTAGTTTACTAACTTTATTAATTAACAATAGGCCAAGAAAAGCACTCTTAAAACGCAGTTGAAGTAGGATGTTGAAGCAACACTATTTTTTATTTTTTTTGAAAATGGTACTTTATATAAAACATGTCATTACGGCAAATATCACATGTCAATAAACGTTCGAATCACGCTACAAAAGTTTCGAACTTGTGACCTCTCGCACCAAAGCTGAATCACTAAACCACTGGAACAATGGTGCTTGTCTGAAGCAACACTGTTGGAAGGCTGAAATGGAAAAAAGGGGCAATATAAGGTCAAAATAGTTGAGTTTCAATTAGTATAATGAAGGAAATTTGCAAAATATTACAGTCAAAATCGGAGTGGAAGAAGATTGGGGGTTTTAAATTACCTTCACGCAAATGAATTTCGCAATAGATTGGTTAAAGCTAAATGTCGAAGGAGACATGGATATATACAGGATGAATTGTACTTTTAACAAATTACCAAAAGCGAGCGTTGGAGAATATTCTGGCGATCCGACTATAAAACCATTACTTGAAGATATTATGGCTTAGGGCTTTTAGTAAGATGACTTAAAACTGAAAATAACATAAGGTGAACATTGTAATGTAAAAGTTTTGGTTGGGATAAAAGGATTTGAGTTTGGAACTAATAACAGAAAAAAGTTTATCCTATATTGTCTAAGAAGGGGCATAAAACAAAGGAATGAGAAATGGAAAAAGCATGAAGCAATGAGAAAGCTCATAAAGCTACTTAGATTTAATAGCACAGTATTGACAAAGATAATGTGTTCCTCTTATTTCCTTGCTGTAAATTATTGTAAAAGTCCAACGTTATGATTATCAAGGTGAAATACATAATTTTTTTATAAAATATATTTGAAATCATAATAGTGATAGGAGAGTCCATTTATGTTATTATCCAATTGTCCATATGTGTGTCTTGTTTGATTAAACTTTGTTCTTGAGATGGTAAGCTTGAATATATTATATTTACAAATGACATAATATGAAAAAATGAAAATAAGTAACACAATTCAAATCATTTAGTATATGTTCATGATTACTTGTTAGAGAACATACCTAAAGTATGTAAAAATTATCACCATTAGAACATGTATCTTACATGTTTAAATTAACAGTTTAAGCTGATCACTGAAATGAGTTTTGGTCCATAATCTTTGATACATATGAAGATAACGTACAATTTAATAATCTATACAACCGATATTTTCACTATAATAAGTGTGTTAAAATTATTATTTCATGAAGCTATTTAAATATAGTACAATAAACTATTCGATGGATTCAACACATTGAATTGACCTAATATTTTATTTATTGAATTAAAGAAATTTGATAGATTTTTTGCATAATTTAAGTAGTTCAGTCGATAACTTGAAAAACTAATAAAACATGCTTGATATTTGTGAAGCCTTAATCTTTAGGTCAATAAAATGACAAACTAATTTGCACAAATCATAATAGGCTAGATCTAAATCTTAATAGGGTAAATATTAATCATAATAGGCTAGATCTAGATCATAATAGGCTAGATCTTTGAACAAATTATTTTCACATTCACATAATAGAATAAGAGAGCGTACCTTGATTCATGGTAAAAGTAATTAATTTCTACTGAATAATTACCTAGAATTGTATTTCTCCCTCTTGACCCCTTTAGTTTGACAAGCTTTCTTGATGGAGGTGAAAACTAGATGGGTGGGTAAAGAGAAAGCCAATCCTATTAGGGTTTTCTATTCTTTATATACACCTACCATCAAAGTGTTAATAGAAAATTACCTTTTTATCTACCAATAGGAATTATTCTCTCTATTTTGTTAAACCCAATTTAGTACTTTTCATTAGGGTCAGTTAAATACCTACTTGGCCTACATATGGGCTTGTGGGTAAGTCCAACATTCTCCCATTTGGCCCATGTGACATTATGTACTTAATGTTTTAATAACATATGAAACATAATGCACATAGTGAAAGAAATAAATTCATCCTCATATTGGTTACATCATAAAGTCATTATTAAACAGAGAAATTAACAATGATCATAGTGGTTGTATATCAATTTATCAACATAGCCCCTTCCATGTATCACAATATTAGTCTTCCACATAACTACATAATAAGACATTCAATAATGGCTCAACAGTAATGTCTTTGTTAGAGACAAAATCCTTTTTAACAAAATAATGCATTCATTTATATATACCAATCATACAAAACATGATTCATAAATTCATATTAGGAACAATAAATAAACGAGCTTAGAGTGTCGAATTCGTAATAATATAAAACATAATATAACATCAATGATGATATCCAATAATGCCCATTCTTTCAACATGTTAATGTCTAGTCTTTAGTGGCAATCCTTTCGTAAATTCATGTTAATGTCCAGTGAATAAATAAATCCAATAATGCCTAGTCCTTATGGAAAATCCTTTCGTCAACGGATCTGCAACCATAAAGTTTGTGCTAATGTGTTCGATTAACACTTTTTTTTGAACTTATTCTTTGACGAAAAAGTATTTTTATTCCATATGCTTAGCACCATTCGAGTACTTTTTGTTTTTAGAAAAGAAAACCGCTGTAAAGTTGTCACAATAAATTTTCTATAGCTTGGCATTAGTGTCGACTATTTTAATAAATTTCTGTAGCTTGGCATTAGTGTCGACAATTCTATGTCTTGAAATGAAGTTCCACAGCCATAAACTATGAACCGTGGCCTCAAAGCATGGCACAAGCTCATCCTCCATAGTGGATGAAGCAATGATAGATTGTTTTGCACTCTTCCATGGAATTTCCCCCTCAGCTAATAGAAATAAATAGCCTAATTTGGGTTTTTTGGTATCCACATATCCAACAAAATCTGAATCTGAATATCCAATCATCTCAAGATGATCAGATCTCTTATAAGTGAGCATATGATGTTTTGCAGATACCTCAACACTTTCTTTGCAGCTTTCCAACAATCTACTTCTGGATTACTTTGATACATACCCAGCTTTCCAACAACAAAACTAATGTCTAGTTTAGTACATGTTTGAGCATACATTTCTTCCAACAATAGATGCATAAGGAATGTGTTCCATTAGACAATTCATTCTTTGGACATTGCATGAGACTAAATTTATCTTCATTTTGAATTGAAACGATACTTGTAGAGCATTTTTCCATATTGAATCTCTCTAAAACTTTATTAATGTATGCTTTTTGAGACAATCCCAACAATCCTTGTGAGCTATCATGAAATATTTCTATTCCAATCACATAAGATTCCCCATCTATATCGTTCATTTCAAAGTTATTGGAGAGAAATTCCATTGTTTGATGTAATAAACCAAGGTCATTTGTAGCAAGCAAAATGTCATCAACATATAGAATCAAAATTATAAACTCACTCCGACCGATCTTCAAACATATACATTAATCATTGATGTTTTCCTTAAATCCATAAAAACTACAGGTTGATCCATAAAAACTTCTAAATCCAAATTCCCATTCAGAAAGGCTATTATCACGTCTATTTGATGGAGCTTTAAATCATAATAAGCTACTGTTGCCATAATAATTCTTGAGGGTTCCTTTTTAGAGAGGCGAAAATGTCTATTTATTGTCAACACCGTTTTTCCAAGTAAAATCTTTGGCATCGAGTCTGACCTTGTGATATCCGATATTGCCATTAGAGTCATGCTTGGTCTTGAAAACCTATTACACCCAACTCTTTTACAACCATCTGGCAATTCAACAAGCTTCCAAACTTCATTATAATCCATTGATTTTGGTTCTTCTTTCATGGCATTTAACCATTTTGTAGAATTATCACTTTCTATAGCTTGTGAAAATGATACTGGATCATCATCGATTTCTAAGTCAAATTTTAAACCACATAATCATGAGAAATAGCAGATCTTCTTTGCCTATCAGATCTTCTTAATGCGATTTCTTATAGTTCATCTATCATAGGTTCATTTATAATAATTTCATTCTGTGGTGTTTTATCATTAATTTGTTGTTCTTGCAAATCATTAACATGATCAACATGTAGAGGAACAAACTTAAGAAGATGCTATAGGCAAAGGAATTTGCACTCTAACTTCTTGAATTTTCACTTTACGTGGTTCCAAAATGCCACTAACTTCACCATTCTCAACGTACCTAGTATTTCCCATTTCAACAATTCTTGAATGCAATTTCTTTTCTTATGGATTATAAATTCTTACTACTGCTGGGCAACTCAAACACGTAGGTGCCTTATAATGGGTTTTCTTCCTGTCTAGAGTTCAAAAGTTTTCTCTGGAACAGCCTTACTACGAACCATGTTCATCAAATATACAATGATCTATAAAGCATGCATCCACACTGATTTGGGTTAAGATGAATTTCTTAACATACTTCTAACCATATCCATTAAGGTACGATTGCCCCTTTTTGCAATACCATTTTGTTGCGGTGTTCCTAGAATTTTGTATTGGCACATATGCCAGGACTTTCTAGGAATTTAGCCAAGGGCACTGTCCAATTTCATCAAACCTTCCATAATATTCATTACATCTATCAGATCTGATAATTTACACCTTTCCATCTAATTACCTTTCAACTTCATTGGTAAACACCTGTAGAGTGTTTACCGATTGTGACTTTTCATGCAACAGATAAACATATCCATAATGTGAAAATCATTAATAAAGATGATAAAATACTTTTCTCGATCTGCGTGCTTCTTGTGGCTGCTTTTTAACTATATGTCTTGTGTGTTTTCCTTTAATACATTCCATACAAATTCCAAGATTAGTAAAAACCAAAACATGTAGGATTTCATCCTTTACTAATCTTTCGATTCTTTCTTTGGATACGGACCCAAATGTTTATGCCACAAGTAAGCTCATGATTTATCAATTAAACCACATTTAGTACCAACATTATGATGCAAGGTTAATAGAGTTTCAACAAAGATAGTATCAAGCTTTGATTTATACAAACCATATAAAGAATACCCGGACCAATAAATAGATTTTGTTTACAAAATCTAAAACATTCATTTCCAAAGTTAAAAGATTATCTAGCAGTATCAAGTTTAGATAAGGAAATCAAATTGCATGAAATAGAATGAATATAAAATGTCTAAATAGATCTAAATGATGTCTAGTGTCTAAAATTAAACGATAGGTTCCAATGGCTTTAACTGGAACTTTAACTCGATTTTTCTTAAGGACAAAACTTTCATTTGGGCTTATGGTTTGTGTTGTAAGGAATCCCTACATCATATTTGAAACATGAATGGTATAGGCAAAATCAATCAACCAAGTATTATATGAAACTTCTGCTAGATTTGATTCATTAAAGCACTAGGCTTACATCTCCTTTTGAACCATGCGTTACATTTTAAGCAATCATTCTAAAAGTGTCCAGTCTTTCCACAGAAATGATAATAATCATTGCTTAGTTCCTTCTTATGGATTTAGGTAGATGACTGATTTAATTTTGATAGTCATTGCCTACCTTTTCCAACATTTATTCTTAGTTTCTTTGCAGCTCTTTTCTGACCCATTGGATTTGCTGAATGAATTTATGATTTCTTAAGCCTTGCTTCCATTTGAATGAGCATACTTTGCAATTCATGCACATTCCATTTATCCTTCAGAGTATTATAGTTACTATGAAGCGGACAATACATAGGAGATAAGGGTTAAGGATGAACATTGCTAAGAAATTTTTCATTCACTTCCATTCCCATGGTCTTTAATTTTGCTGCTATATTCGTCATTTCAATGATATGCTCATGCATAGTACGAGTACAATCAAACTTAATTGTGGTTAAGGTACCCATTAGTGTCCCAGCGAGAGACTTATCAGCAGACTCAGACTAGTAGTATTCTTACACAAATTTCATAAATTCCTTAGCACTTTCAGTTTTCTTAATTAGGGACTTGATATTGTTTTCTACAGTCATTTTCATAAACATTAAGCTCTATTTGTTAGATCTCTCCCAACCTTCATAGGAAGATCTTTGTTCAGTGCTGTTAGTATTAGTAAATGTAGCTGGTTTCTTACTTAAGAATGCCAAATCAAGACCCAAACCCACGAGGTGAAACTGAACTTGTTCAAACCATTCAGAGAAATTAAGCCTATTAAGTTTGATAATAGACATGGCTTCCGAACGTAGAGAAACATGAATAGGTGCTACAAAAATATATAAAATACGCTCACACATTAATGTTTTTAGTAATGAACTTAAAACTATAACACAGAATCAGATTAAGCTAATAAACAAAAGGTGTATATTGAAGTTCTCCTTTGGGTGACACAATAATATGCAATAAAACAAACATAACCGATGCTTAATAAAATTTCACATAGTTGGCAATTCACATGCTCCCGTTAGATATCTTTGTTATCTATGGATATACAAACATACCTAATCAAGCACATCAACATACCTCAGTAATGTACATAGGTTATAAAATAAGTGATCAATATTTGAGCGATCCAAAACATTTTATAATTATAAACTCAATATACTCATGACAGATCTTTAAAATTATACATAAACCATAATGTCATTCATTCATAAGCATCACATAAGCATAAGTAAATGAATTTCCTTTAATTTGACATTAACAAACCTTTCTAATTTGGCCACTTTAGTGACTAACAAATTACACATAATGTAAATATCAAATTGAAACGCCATTTTATAATTCATATGCACAAATCCTTAATTTTTGATCACTTTGGTGACCAACTACATAAAGTATAATCAATTTAATTCAAATATCATACTAATAATGTTGGAATTAGGTCAGCCCGCAATAGAAGTTACGGGCGAATTTCAAAATGTTTTACCATTTCGATATATATATTTGGCTTATGAAGTCTAATTTATTTAGAACATTTCTAAATTTTATTTAAATAAAATATTTTATTTTATTTAAATTTATAAAATGATATACTATTATTTAGTTTATGTTATATTATATGTATATGTGTATCATATACATATATGTCTATGTGTGTGTGCACGCGCATGTGTACTAAATTTTATTTAAATAATTTTGTATATAAATATATTTATATCTATTTATAATCATAAGTATAAAATACCAATATTGTACACATTTATAACTATATGGATCATTTAAATTATTTATAATATATATTAAAAATAATTATTCGCTGTAAAACCGAAGTAGCACATACGTAAAACATATTTAATTTTTTTAATATATACACACACATATATATTATTAAATAATTTTATGTATATATATGTATAATAATATAATAATAAATATAGATTAGTACATAAATGTACAAAAAAAATATTTTTGATAGATATGCATATTCAAAGACTTATGTAAGCTTGTAAATATTTTTAATTTAATTATATATATTTTATATCAACAACCGTACAACAATTTCAAAATAAAAAAAAAAATTTCAAAACTAAAATTTGAATTTCGAATTTCTTGTAAAGTCTAAATGAAAATTTTGAAATTTGAAATTTATTATACAATTTTATAACTTATATCCATTTTAAAATGTTATTTTTAAACCTTTGTTAATATTTAGTATTTTAACATTATAAAAAAATTATTTTTTATTTTCTGTCGAAAGTATAATAAGTGTTAATCTAATTTTATAAAATATAAAACTTAATTTATGATACATATACATACATATATATATATAGTTATTTAAATAATTAATTGATTTAAATAATATTTAAAACTAATATACAAACGTAAAAATATTATTCCTACCAAAATTATTATGCTTATTAAACATTATGTATAAAATTTTATTAGCATATTTTACATAAGTATAATGTAGTATTTAAAATATAAACTATGTATATATATGTAAATATTATATATTAACTTATGTAAAAATCAAAAAATTGGTTTTATTTAGACCGTGAATTGTGATACATATAGAAGCATATACAAAAAAAATTTAATATAAAAACATATATACATTCAACCAATCAAAATTATGACAAAATATTCATCTATCAAATTGTCACCTAACTAACATTATAATATATAATAAATAAATATTACATATATTGATTAATATTCATAAATATGTTAGGAGTAAACCTTATAGCCAAAGCCTGTAAGTACACCTTGAATGATGAAGTTTGCTCCTAGAACTGATTTCCAATCCAGTATAGGGCTAAAACCTAAGCTGCTAACAACCGGTTATCAAATAACACTTGATTTGATTTGAAGTCGAAAATTTAGAGACAGAGAGAGGGGAGAGGTTGGCTAGATCTAAAGGGATATGGAGGCTAAAAGGAATTGAAAACAAATGAAAGTGGAGAAGCTTATATAGAGGAGAATTAAGAGATATTTTAGGATCAAGATCCTACATACCTTCTTGCCAATTCTCCTTCATCTTAGCCCTCCATCTCAAAGCCTTTATTGCACCATCTGGCGGCAACTAGCCTTCATCATATTCGAATATGATCAGCCTCAATATGGGCTTTAAACTCATTTAAAGCCCGAAAAAATATTTTTCATTTAAATCCTATTTAAACACGTATCGATATCGCATACTGATTAAAATATTTTAAGTATTATAAATACATTTAATTATATTTGTTTATCAAACCAAAATTCGACTATAATTAATATTGCATAAATATTAATTAATTTATAATAATTACAAACTAATTAAATCGTTTGGCCAAAGGAGTATTCATCGTTTCGGTTGTGTGACTCGTTATGTAATTTTGTTAGTGATTAATATCGAACAATTCGAATACTAACGTTCACACATAACTTAGCAGGTGGTGTGAAATTTTTCACTACAAGAAAAGGCTGAAATACCGACAGCAACTTGCGATGGCTTCCGACACCCATTTTCCGATGGCTTTCGACGGGCCGTCAGTGGCCGTTGGAAGACGTCGTAAATTCGCGAATTTCAGGTCTCAACCAAGACCTTTCTTCCTCATTCTTGCATACAAAAAAAAAATTAAACCCCTAAACCCAATTTCTTGCTTCCAATCCCCAAATTCAAGTTTGGATTCTCCACGGCTTTCTAATCACACTCTATTGCTTCCAATCTCATGTATAATCTCTTATTTTCGCGAAAAATCTAATTTTTACCCTAGATCTCAATTTGCATAAGTTGATAAATTAAGGCTAATTAGTGATTCAAATTGTTTCTAATAGCCCAATAATGGTTTATAATATCCCATGGTATACATATTTCATTTGTTAGCGTGAAATTGTAAAGAGTAGGTATAATTTCTGATTTTGTGTGTATGTGTAAACCATTATATATGTGTTATTTCTAGCATTGTCTTGTGTTAATTTGAATATTCTCCCTCTGTACTCTAACTAAATGTCTTAAAATTTGAAAACAAGTTACTTATCGAAAAACAGAGATACATTATACTTTAGTCGGAGTTAGAATCATCTATGTCAATTGCTTTTAAACATCTTGACTTGTATAAAAATGAATGCATAAGTCTCAAAAAGAAATTGATTACGTTGGAAAATGACAACAATATTGAAGCAACCTTTTTCGATAAAATACGCCGAATAATGTGGTAAATTAATAATTTTTTGAAATATATAAAATTAGTAAATTTTCAACCGTTTACAGACAATAATATATTACATAATAAAAAAGAAGACAAACTATAAAACTTCCAATTTTTGTATAAACTACTTTTTTATTACGTCCCTTAGAGAGTTTTTGGCTCCGTCTGACAAGTGTTGAATCGTTTAAAACGAAATAATGTACGAAATATAAGTGTTTACTGTGTTTTTAATGGGAAGTAGGATGACTGACCAGCAAAAAGGAAAACCATAAATCAACATTTCAATGCTGTATTCTTAAATGGGGTTAAATTGATGTGTATAAGTTTATGTATCAATACACTGAAAAATAAAATGTCAATTCGTAAAATGACCAATATTTAATTTTGAATTTGTGACATTTTTTTTAAATAGGAAAAATGATCGGTTATTTTGTAGATCGGAGGAGATGGATGTATCAAAGAAGGGGATTGACAGGCTCAATAAAGGAAAATTTTATAACGATATAAACATATTTGTTGAATTCGCTTGAAGTAATAACGAAAACGATGTAGAAATTCGTTGTCCGTGTAGTAGGTGTAAACATTTGAAGTATTTGTTACTCGATATTGTGAAAGTTCATTTGTTCAAAAACGGCTTCGTGCCGGAGTATTATGTTTGAGATCATCATGGAGAAGTTGTAGCAAATACTTCTGCAGAGTCTGACTTAGAGATTGCTGGTAATGAAATTGTTATGATGAACCATATAGAAAATATGGCTGAATTTGCAGCATGATCAATGTTCCCTATGATTGAAGTTGATGACGACGGCGTAAATGTTGAAGAACCAAATATTGAAGCAAAAAAATTTACGATTTATAAGATGCTGCTAAGAAACCTCTTTGGGATGGTTGTAAAAGCGGCACTCAGCTATCAATAACTGCAGAATACATTGTGATGAAGTCAAAATACAACATCACCGAAACTGGATTTACAACTGTTGTACAAGCTACAAAACGACATATGCCGCCCCATAATTTAATGTGTGAAAATCACTATGAAGTTAAAAAACTTATGTCTGCTTTTGGTTTACCTTATCAAAAAATAGGTACATGTTTAAATGGCTGCATGTTATTTTGGAAAGAGGACATCACTCTTAGGAAGTGTAGAATATGTAACGAGGAAAGGTACAAACCAAGAAAAAAGAAGGGAAATGAAGTTCCATACAAACATATGCATTATTTGCTCATCACTCCTAGACTTCAAAGATTATACGCATCTTCTGTAACTGCACCTCATATGAGATGGCATAGTGTGAGAATAGAGGAAGAAGGTACATTGACACCTCTAGCCGATGAAGGAGCATGGAAGCATTTCAACAAAACTTATCCCAATTTTACAGCGGAGAGTCGTAATGTTAGACTTGGATTATGTACGCATGGTTTTTCCCCATTTTCTCAATTTGGTGCTAAATATTCATCTTGGCCCATTATCATCACACCCTTATAATTTACCTCTGTGGATGTGTATGAAAACGCAATATATGTTTCTTACTGTTGTCGTTCCTGGCCCCGACGATCCGTGATGCAGCAACGGAATTACAAATTGATGATTCTGTGAAAATAACGATCGATGGACTGGAAGATACCGAAATGCCCAAATTCGTTGATCCGAAGATACTGAATTATAGCTATCCCAAACACGTTGATATCGCACTATTCCGTGTTTAAAGATCTGCGATTCTTCGACGTTGATCAAGCGCACTTGATTCCGCGAATCGGCTTCTACGGTCGTTGATTCGAGCGTACTCGAATGCCGAAAGAGGAGATAGGAGATTACACTCAACTACCAATTTGGCGAAAGCACAAAGCTAACAAAACAAGAGTTTTTATTCAAATCAACTAAACTATTACAAATGACCCCACATGCCTATTTATAGGCTACATCTCAACACAACAGAAATTCGTACAACACTTAGGTCGGCCACGACCTAAAACATCATGACCTAAAAACGTCACGACCTACTATAGGTCGTTCACGACTTAACATATCACAAATTAACAAATACAACATAAAGCGACCTAAAACAAATAGTGTAACGACCTAAATACAAGCGACTTAACATATTTACAACACAGTGCATAGGTTGACATACGACTTATAACAGAACGACCTAAAAATGAACGGCATCTGGAGCAAGCGACCTAAAATGAACGGCATCTGGAGCAAGCGACCTAAAATGAACGGCATCCCCATCAGCGATCTAAAAGAATCGGCTTCAGAAAAACTTCGCGACTTAAGTCTTCACGATCTAAGGTTTCACGACCTAAAGCCTCGCGACCTAACTCTTCACGACCTAAGAGGAGTTCACGACCTAAAGTCTCGCGACTTATAGTAAACGACCTATCTCCCCATATCTTCCCACGACCTAGCATAGGTCGTAACTCGTATGTCGTTCGAGCGCCTTTCCCTTTAACTTGTTAACTCGCAGTTCTTCACTAGGTCCCCATATCTTCCCACGACCTAGCATAGGTGGTAACTCATTAAGTCGTTCGAGCGCCTTTCCCTTTAACTTGTTAACTCGCAGTTCTTCACTAAGTCGTTGCCGATCTTCACTAAGTCGTTGGTGCGACCTAAAGGCCTCGTTAGGTCGTTCGCGACCAAACACTTTACCAATTTGTGCTTCATCAACCAGTAACGACTTAAAGGATTAGTTAGGTCGTACGCGACCTAACTCTTCACCATTCTGGGCATCCTTCTGGGCTGCATCATCCTCCCCAGGTTGAGAAAAATTCGTCCTCGAATTTGCGCCCTCTTCTTCCACAACAAACTCATTCCCATGATACGGTATCAGATGTTTAACATTAAACACGTCAGATGTGTACACATCCTTCGGTAGCTTCAACCTGTAAGCGTTTTCATTGATCCGTTTCACAATTGTTACAGGACTAATTTTTCGTGCTTTAAGTTTATTGTATGCTCCCACTGGAAAACGATCTTTTGTTAACACAGCATATACTAAATCTCCTTCATTAAATTCGACGCTTCTTCGCTTCAAATCTGCAAATCATTTGTACTTCTCATTCGCCTTTTCCAATCATTCTTGAACGATTCTATGACACTCTGTCAATCCTTCAACAAAATCAGCAGCTCGCTTGACTGTCTTCTTTGGTTGTGGTATGACCGTTAACTCCAACGGCCCCTTTGGCAAACTAGAATATACAATCTGAAATGGACTGAAACCCGTACTACGGTTCACAGCATGATTATGAGCAAACTCCGCTTGACATAACTTCACATCCCAACTCTTCAGATTGTCTTGTACAAGACATCTCAACAAATTTCCCAATGATCTGTTCACAACCTCGGTCTGTCCATCCGTTTGCGGTTGATAAGCGCTATTAAAGTTCAACTTCGTTCCCACCATCTTCCACAAACTTAGCCAAAAATGACTTAGAAATCTAGTATCCCGATCAGAAACAATGGATTCTGGCAAACCATGTAAACGATATATCTCTTTGAAAAATAACTCAGCAACCCGGACGGCATCAGCTGTCTTCTTACAAGCGATAAAATGTGCCATTTTGGAAAATCTGTCCACCACAACGAATATAGAATCATTTCCCCTTTGAGTTCTAGGCAAACCCAAAACAAAATCCATACTGATATCAACCCATGGTCTCACCGGCAGAGGTAACGGCATATACAATCCCGCATTCGTCGCTGTTCCCTTGGAAACTTGGCAAATATGACATCTTTCCACAAACCTTCCAACTTCCCGCTTCATCGACGGCCAAAAATAGGATTGAGAAATCAGCTGTAGTGTACGGTCCCTACCCACGTGGCCTTCTCCATGTAGCTCCTTTACAATCTTCATTCTCAAACTACAATCAGGTATGCACAATCGATTTCCTTTGAACAAAAAACCATCCACCATCACGAACTCATCCGTCTCCCCATTCTTAACTTTATCTATAAACTTCATAAAGTAAGGATCTTCAACAAATAATTCTGGTAGCACATCAAACCCTGTCACTTCGACCTTCATTGTAGTCAATAAATGATTCCTTCTTCTTAACGCATCCGCAACGCGATTCGTCACTCCCGATTTGTGTTTCACAACAAACGTAAACTGTTGCAGATATGCAATCCATGATGCATGTCTCGCTGAAATCTTGTCTTGCCCTTGTAAATGTTTTAATGCCTCATGATCAGTGTAAAGAAAAAACTCTTTCTGAAATAAGTAATGTCTCCAATGTTTAATGGCTTGCACAACTGCATAAAATTCCACATCATACGTACTATATCTCATCTTCGCTCCTGATAACTTCTCATTGAAATATGCAATAGGATGTCCCCTCTGACTCAACACTCCTCCAATTCCAACCTTTGATGCGTCAGTATGTAATTCAAATAACAACTGAAAATCAGGTAATGCTAGAATTGGTGCTGTCGTCAACAGTTCCTTGATTTGCTCAAAAGCAACCCCTGCTTCCTTTGTCCATGCAAACTGTTTACCCTTCATACAATCAGTCACAGGCGCCATCACACTACTAAAGTGTGGAATAAACCTCCGATAAAATGAAGCCAACCCATGAAAACTCCGAACTTCCATTATCGTCTTGGGTTGCGGTCAATCTCTAATTGCTTCGACTTTACTCTGGTCAACCTGTATTCCTCCCTCCGATACAACATACCCCAGAAATAAAACACTCCTCGCCATGAAAACACATTTCTTCATAGCAGCATAAAATTGTTCTTCACAAAGAATAATTAACACTTCCTTCAAATGTTGAACATGCTCCTCTGTACTAGCACTGTAGATCAGAATATCATCAAAGTAAACCACCACAAATTTCCCAATGTACGGCCTGAATATTTGGTTCATCACCCTCATGAATGTACTCGGTGCATTTGATAGACCAAACGGCATTACCAGCCATTCATATAATCCTTCCCTCGTCTTGAAGGCTGTCTTCCATTCGTCCCCTGGTCTAATGCGAATCTGATGATAACCGCTCTTCAAGTCAATCTTAGAAAAGATCACAGACCCACTAATTTGATCTAACAAATCGTCAAGCCTCGGCATCGAAAATCTGTATCTAACCGTTATCTTGTTCAATGCTCTACTATCTGTGCACATCCTCCACGTTCCATCCTTCTTGGGTACCTACAAAGCTGGCACAGCACATGGACTCAAACTTTCCTACACACGACCCTGTTCAAGCAACTCTTCCACCTGCCTCCTTAATTCTTCATGTTCCTTCGGACTCATTCGATAATGTGGTCTGTGTGGCAAAGTTGCTCCCGGAACAAGATCAATTTGATGTTGAATGTCTCTCAGCGGCGGTAACTCCTTCGGTAACTCATCTGGAAATACATCCTCAAATTCTTTCAAAACTGGCTTTGCTTCTTCTAGAATTTCAACCTCTTCACTGCTCTCTCGCCCAATCAACAAAATCACCTCTAGCTCCTCTTCAACTTCTTTAACAAACTCCTTCAAGGTTAATAAAGTTTTTAGCTCTTCAATCAACTCCAGTTTATTTTCTTCCTGTTGTCGCTTCTTCGGAACTAGAGTAATCTTCGTGCCTTCAAACATAAAGCTATAACTGTTGGTACGTCCATCATGTTGCACCGCCCTATCATACTACCACGGTCTCCCCAGCAATAAATGACAAACATCCATATCTACCACATCGCACCAGATTTCGTCTTTATATTTCTTCCCAATTGAAAATTTCACACAAGCTCGACGTCCAACCTTCACCTCCCCGCCTTTTCTCAACCAAGCCAATTTGTACGGTTTCAGATGTTTCTCCGTCTTCAATGCCAACTTCCTCACAGCTTCTGAAGAAATTATATTATCACAGCTTCCAGCATCAATAACAAATTTGCAAACTTTCCCCAGAATAGTACATGTCGACTGAAAAATATTGCTCCTCAACCAACTACAATCCTCCTCTAGCTTTGGTGTTAAACAAGACCTCCTCATCATCAGATTATAACCTTCGTCTCCCGACACTTCTTCTTCCCCCTCATCAGGTGGTGAATTGGAACACTCATCTTCTTCATCCTCATCCTCAACCTCCGCTATCATAGCTCATTTCTTTGGCTTTGGACATTCATTACTTTTGTGGTCCACTTCTTGACAATTATAACACTTAAAACCATTATTGACTTTCATCTTCCCAACCTCATTCACAACTGGTTTTGCAACAGCTTTTGAAACATTAGAACTTCCACTAACACCCTTCACTGGATTGTTGGAATTTGAAAACACACCACCACCTCGTCTTCCCTGTTTCTCCTAAGCCAACGCTTTCTGGTGTGCTTCCGCTACAGATCTAGGATCAAACATGTTAACCATATCTTGAATCTGCATTCGCAACCCCTTAACAAATCTAGCCGTCAATTGTTCCTCTGTCTCCATAATATCATACCTTGCAATGAGTTGATAAAATTCGTCAGCATAGTCATTCACAGATTTCGTCCCCTGTCTCAAGTTTTGCAAACTCTGATACATAAGCGACTGATAGTTATAAGGTAAGAATGTAGTTCTCATCAGTTTCTTCATCTTATCCCAAGATTCAATCTTTGACTTCCCCATTCTCTCCCAGGTTAGTTTAATCTGCTGCCACCATGCCATACCTCTACCCCTCAGCCTTGTAGTAACTAACTTCACTCTACGATGTTCTGGAACCTCCTTGAAGTCAAAAATCTCTTCCATATTAGACAACCAATCCAAAAACTCCTCAGCTTGCATACCACCTTTGAATTCTGGAATTTCAGTCTTCATCCCAGATTCCCACTTGTGATCATACTCCGGTTGAGTTCTTCCTTGGCCTCGTCCATGAACACTACCACCATCAAACTCCTCTTCAAAATCAGATGTGTATCGATGTCGATCCTGACCACCAACATCTCTATTACCATCATTTCTTCCACCAACATCCCTTCTACCGACATTCCTCCGATCACGATCTCGATCATCATCATTTCTATAACTATCTCGGCTCACACTTCTATGGTCATTATCATTACTTCTCTCTCGATTGGAATGTGGCGAAACTCTACTTCTCCCATGGTTAGATTCAGGTGAAACCCTTCTCTGATTTTGATTCATCTCCAACATCATTTTCTCTAATCGCCTAATTCCTTCATTAAGCTTCTCACTAAAATTCTCATTAATTCTCTGCTCCATCTCATCAGCTTCTTCTCTTCTATACAAAGCTTCTACGTTTTGGTGACGATTAGCTCTTCTCGGCAGCATGGTTGATTCTCCAAAACTTTGACTTTCGGCCTTGAACAAACAAATGATCAAATGATACCCTTTCAATCTACTCTCGGCTCCAACTCCAAATTTCAAACACCTTTCGAACTTTGATCCAAAATGAAATGGATCGAAAACTCCAACCTCGTTGCAATTTGCGATGAACACGACGAACACAAACTTCTCCAAATAATGAAACTTTCAATCTCTAATACTTCTACTTAGCTCGACTCAATACTTCAAGCTCGGCTAACACTTCAACTTCGAACTTCTCGGCTCCAAGACTCGATTTAGCTATGATTGGCTAAAACAAGCTCTGATACCAAAAATGATGCAGCAGTAGAATTACAAATTGATGATTCTGTGAAAATAACGATCGATGGACTGGAAGATACCGAAATGCCCAAATTCGTTGATCCGAAGATACCGAATTCTAGCTATCCCAAACACGTTGATAGCGCACTATTCCGTGTTTAAAGATCTGCGATTCTTCGACGTTGATCAAGCGCACTTGATTCCGCGAATCGGCTTCTACGATCGTTGATTCGAGCGCACTCGAATGCCGAAAGAGGAGATAGGAGATTACACTCAACTACCAATTTGGCGAAAGCACAAAGCTAACAAAACAAGAGTTTTTATTCAAATCAACTAAACTATTACAAATGACCCCACATGCCTATTTATAGGCTACAACTCAACACAACAGAAATTCGTACAACACTTAGGTCGGCCATGACCTAAAACATCATGACCTAAAAACATCACGACCTACTATAGGTCGTTCACGACTTAACAGATCACAAATTAACAAATACAACATAAAGCGACCTAAAACAAACAGTGTAACGACCTAAATACAAGCGACTTAACATATTTACAACACAGTGCATAGGTCGACATACGACTTATAACAGAACGACCTAAAAATGAACGGCATTTGGAGCAAGCGACCTAAAATGAACGGCATCCCCATCAGCGATCTAAAAGAAGCGGCTTCAGAAAAACTTCGTGAATTAAGTCTTCACGATCTAAGGTTTGACGACCTAATGCCTCGCGACCTTACTCTTCACGACCTAAGAGGAGTTCACGACCTAAAGTCTCGCGACTTATAGTAAACGACCTATCTCCCCATATCTTCCCACCACCTAGCATAGGTCGTAACTCGTTAAGTCGTTCGGGCTCCTTTCCCTTTAACTTGTTAACTCGCAGTTCTTCACTAGGTCCCCATATCTTCCCAAGACCTAGCATAGGTCGTAACTCGTTAAGTCATTCGAGTGCATTTCCCTTTAACTTGTTAACTCGCAGTTCTTCACTAGGTCGTTGCCGATCTTCACTAAGTCGTTGGTGCGACCTAAAGGCCTTGTTAGGTCGTTCGCGACCTAACACTTTACCAATTTGTGCTTCATCAACCAGTAACGACTTAAAGGATTCGTTAGGTCGTACGCGACCTAACTCTTCACCATTTTGGGCATCCTTCTGGGCTGCATCAATCCAACATAATGAATCAATGTTTATTTACAACTGTTGATTGAGGAGTTGAAAACACTGTGGAATGAAGGAGTAGAAACATACAACGTTTCAAAGAAAAAATTCATATGTTTGCTTACATTTTGTGGACTATAACTGATATTCATGCCTATGCAATGCTTCTAGGATGGAGTATATTCGGTCATCTAGCTTGTCCTTATTGCATGGAAGATACACGGGCATTTTCTTTACCGAATGGTAAGAAAATTTCATGGTTTGACTGCCATCGATGTTTTCTCCATGTCAATCATCCCTTCAGAGGAGATAGAAAAAAAAATGCTAATAGAGTAGGAACCAGACAACCACGAATGATATGGTCAAGCGAAGACATATACGAACTTGTAAGGGACTATCCAAAGATATATGAAACTAGAGTGCAAACAGAAATTGTAGGTTAATCGACTATTCATAATTGGTGCAAACAAAGTATATTTTACGAGTTGCCTTATTGGAAAGATCTTCTACTTCATCATAATATTGATGTGATGCACAACGAGAAAAATATATTTGATAATGTTTTTAACACAATTTTGAATGTCAAGGGGAAGATTAACGACAATTTGAAATCAAGACGCGATATACAAGAATAATGCAAATGTCCTGAGCTTCATATGAAACCGAACGACAGTAAAAAACCCAAAGCGTGTTATGAGTTAGATAATAATCAAGTTAAAGTTGTGTTAAAATGGGTGGAAGGATTAAGATTTCCGATGGGATTTCATCAAATCTTAGTAGATGTGTTGACTTTAAAAACGGTAGATTGAGTGGAATGAAAAGCCACGACTGTCACATAATGATGGAAAATTTATTACCCATTTTATTCATAGAACTATTGCCCTTAAAAGTTTGTTAGGTAATAACGAAACTTAGTCTGTTTTACAAAGAGCTTTGTTCGACTACGTTAAAAGAGCAACGTTTATGTAAACTTGAAGAAGATTTTCCTATATTGCTTTGCAAATTGGAGAAAATATTTCCACCAGGTTTTTTTAATGTAATGGAACAATTACCTGTTCATCTCCTATCTGAAGCACGACTTCGAGGTCTTGTGCAATATGGATGGATGTATCCATTCGAGAGGTATGAAACATGTTACCTATTAATTTAATTACATTCGAAACTTAAAGTTAATGTAAATTATTATTTTCATAGATACTTGAATCATTTGAAGAAAAAAGTGAGGCAAAAAGCACGAGTTGAAGGATTGATATGTAAATCTTACATCGAAGAAAAAGCTTCCTTCTTTTTCTCTTACTATTTCAGTGACCATGTAAACATATCATTTGAAAGTGTTCCACGTAATGATAAAGGTGACGAACAAGAGTCCTCTCAAACAATGTTATCTATTTTTTAGACAACATGATCGACCTTTTGGAAAATGTGTAGAAGTATGGTTAAACGATAGAGATCTCCATGTAGCACTCACTTATATTCTTCTTAATTGTGCTGAGGTTGCACCATTTGTAAGGTAATATAAAATAATAACTTTTGATTTATTCATTTCAATAATGCATGCACATTAGAATTTAATGCAATATTTTATTCATATATGTAGTATTTATGAAAGTGAACATCCACAAGGAGATCTCAGTAAAGAATTTTCTGATTGCTTTTCAAAGTATGTTTGTGAACAGAGAAATTATGTGGTTGACGAAGGATTGAAACATCTTGCATTGGAACCAAAAAGAAATGTCAAGGCATATCCAATATATTTCAACAATGGATATAAGTTAACACCAAAGAATACAGTGCAGAAAAAATAATTAATAATACAGGTGTATTGTTAAAGGTAGTGATGACAAATAAATGATTTTTATAGTGTTTTAAGACAAAATTTGCAACTGACATATTTATCATGACCCACGGAGGATGTTTTTATGTTTAGATGCAATTGGTTTAGCAATGTTCCAGGTTCTGGAATTAATGTGCACAAGGATTATAATCTTATTGAAATAAAGCACACATCGCATTATCACAAGTACGATCCTTTTGTACTAGCCAAACAAGCATTGCAAGTTTATTATGCTTCTTATCCATCTCTAAAAGGAGATAAAGCAGATTGGTCAGCAGTTTTTAAAATAAAGGCAAGATTTACGTTTGATGGGAAGAATATTCCAAATGAACAAACTTATCAGGTAGATCGTGAGCAAAGAAACGAAATAATAATTACAGACAATCATACTAATTTTGGACCTCTGAATGATAAATCAAACGTTTTGGTAGAAGCGTTTGAGAGTAGGGAGGAAAATAACATAGAATATGAGACCGAATCTGAATCAAAAGGCGATGAGAATTTATATAAATATTATGTTGAATTCTTATGTATTATGCAATTTATACAATTGATGAGATTTATTTTGCAAGTTATGTAATTTATGTCATTTATGAAACCGAATCTGCTTATTGTCATTTACATCATTTATGTCTTTACCATTTCTGTCATTTATTTTGCACTTTATGTTAAAAATGCAATGTATTCTGCTTATCATCGGAATATGAGACCCAATCTGAATCAGGTATATTTTGCACTTTATGTCACTTATATCATTATTATATAATATATTTCTTTATTATGCTATTATTCTCTTTTAAAATGATGTGTCTGTGACATGTATCATGTTGTCCAGAAGGAGGAACTCTTCCCATTCTTCAGGAGGCGATAGCAGCGGCCCATCGCAGGCGCCACAGCGTCCCGCTATGTATTTGGTACCTATAGCAGAGGGGTAAATATTAATTTTTTTCAGCATCTTAAATATTTTGTGTATGATATAATAATCTATATCATATTTAACATAATGATTTGACCTACAGCCGTCAGTTGTAGTTCTATCAGTTTCGAGAGATTCGTACAAGAGTAGGATGACGGCTTGTTGGCCCAAGTGGGATAATATCCCTTCCCACATCATGGAGTGTCTATGGCAGGATTTCATTGTAAGTATAATCTTCAGTTTTCCATTCTTAATTTTTTTGTCGCTTATTTATTGTTCACCTTTTATTATTTAATTATTTATCGCTTGCTTATCATTAAATGTAGGCCGCAGTCGACGTACAATCAGATGAACTGCAGCTGGTACGACACTACTGGATGCAGAAGATGAGGAAGAATTACTGGGATTCTATATCATCTGTGAAGCATAAAGGGGAGAAGCCGAACTGGATGGGAGCGAGTATGTGGGAAGGGTGGCTGGTGCATTGGCATAGTGACAAAGCAAAGGTAAGTGTACTAAACTTTTATTAATAATTTGATTGATAAGTAAATATCAAAAAATATTTGGTAACTAAATAATGTATTGTTTATTTAAATGTACTGGCAGAGTCGCAAAGAAACTATGCAAATAGGAACAAAAATCATATCACTAATCAAGGAGGGTCCAAGTCGTTCCAACAATATCACCAGGAGTTGGTAAATTTATCAAATGTCAATTGTAAATAGTTATTATGCTGTATAATTTTGAATATACATTAATAGTACATAATAATTAGTTTTAGGAAGTTGAGGCGCAAGGTCCTGTATCGTACATGAATGTATTTACCCGTTCTCATGCCGTCGAGCATGTAAATCCAAACGGGATAGTTTTATATACATGGCATGACGATAAATCAAGAAAGAGCCATGTAAGCATATTTTAGTTCGTATACTATTAGTAATTGTTTTAATTATTAAAGTATAAGGAATTAAGATATCATGCTATTAATTTCAACTGTATTTTTATTTGTTCATGCATGCAAGGTTTATGGAACAATGGTAGAAAATCCTAGAGGAAACTGGTTGAGAGCAGCTGACTACGGACGAGGATGATGTCATTTTTGAGTCAGTCATGGATCCACCTTCACCGAACAGGCGTTACGGCTTTGGCAATCAAGTGGTAATGAATAATATATTAAGATATAACAATTTAGTAATCTTTCAGTTCTAAAGAACTTCACATCGCTTTAGTTTCAATAATAAGTTTATAGATATAACAATTAACATATTATGTTGTAGCTTTGATAGTAAGATTATAGTAATTGAACTTTTATTAAATAAAATAAGTATAGCAGGGT
Organism: Allium fistulosum; assembly: GCA_030737815.1. Classification (NCBI taxonomy): domain Eukaryota; kingdom Viridiplantae; phylum Streptophyta; class Magnoliopsida; order Asparagales; family Amaryllidaceae; genus Allium; species Allium fistulosum. The sequence continues at coordinate 247,493,651 of CM060906.1, read as the reverse complement.
AGACAGAGGAGAGCCCGCCAAACCAGAGCTCGAATCGATCTAGCAGAGATCGAAGAGTTGAGAGCTAGGGTGGAGCAGTTGGAGAAGCAGAACCGTCTGCAGGCCATTGAGATGATACAACTGCTGGACCAGTGTATTGCTGAGTACATACAGCAGTATAGTGGCCGCTTTCCATCTTCAGCCGGTTTCGGAGGTTCCGGAGGTGATTGACAGGAATGATAGATATGTTTTTTTGTTTTGCGTCACTGTTTAGTAATTTTTGATGATATATTGAGTTGGTGGAGTTGGATACTTTGAAATGTTGTGTATATTATTTGATGATACATTTGGTGATGGTAATTTTGACATTTCAGAGTTGATGGTGGGGAGTTGATGTTCAACGGTGTATATTTTGTACAATGATATGTGTGTACATTATGTTAACGAAGTGTTGGTTTGATTTTATGTGAGTTATTCTTGGTTTATTTCTTTATGTGATTTGATTATATTTGTATGATTTGATATTATATCGAATATCTGAATTGGATATTTGCTTGTCTGTGAATATATTATATTTCTAGATTATGTATATTAGGCTAGAACGCGGCAGAAAACGCAAAAAACAGCTTCAGAATTTCTGGCTGGCGACGGCCTGTAGGTTGGCCCTATTCCGACGGCTTCCGACAACTTATGACGACCCTATTCAGATGGCTTCCGATAGTAACAACAGTTTTTTTGCACTTTCGTGATTGTCCATGTGTCTTTGGCGACCTCTGGAGCCGTCGGTTTGTCCATTGGTAGCCGTCAGAAATATTACGACGGATGTTGGTGGAAGCCGTTGGAAAAACTGTGCGGCGACGGGTATAGTTGCGATGGCTTTTGTGTCGGTTTCCTGCCATCGGCCGCCTACCATCGGAAATTGTACGTTTGCTTGTAGTGTTTGCCAAATTTATTGCTTATTTAGTTTCGGTAAAATCTAGTTTTACTTTGCAAAGCATTACCCAATTGTGATTTTTATTTGCACCAATTCTCTTCGTCAAAACTATATCATTTTACACTTATGGAATTTGGTAATGGTCAAATTCCAATATTGTTCACATTCAACTCTATAGTCTAAACACAATATCCTTGGTTCAATAATAATAATAATAATAATAATAATAATAATTAACCGAACTACTCTAGCTAGAGACTTTGACTTTGAGTTAACTTGAGTTGACCGTGATACTAAACCCATATAACTAAGAAGACAAATCCTCTTTTGAATAGTGTTTCACTTTCAATATTTCCACTCAGCCCCGATATAGTCACTCGATGGACACCATATCATGATTTGAATATAATCAAAATAAGCTTTAATGTTAAAGAGTGACGATATTCTCAAGTCGAGAGAACTGCGTAAAATTGTCATATCGATATTTTCTGTTTGACCTTTGTTATATTAACCAACAAAAAACTATCGAGTGAGTCATTCTATAGTTATCCAATAACTATCAATACATAGACCCTTGGTGCCCCCAGCAGCCATGAGTAACACACTTACTAACGGTTGGAGAGCGTTTACTCTATTCTCAATGGATGTATCCCTATCCAGTCTTGATGTAACACCCAGCGTTTTTATGTTAATCAGTTAAAATAGAAATTAATTAATAAATAACGAACAGTGAAAAATGGAATTTTTACAAATTTCAGAATTTTTCTACAAAACTTGCACCATTGTGTTTGTGGCGATTTTCTAATCATTTTTCATATATAATGTTTTTCGATCGTAGTTTAAATGAAAAAGTTATTAACGTTTGAAGTTTTAGCATCAGAAATGATTGTGTATGTAGATATGGTAATAAAATTAAAGATTAATGGAAGATTGGATATTAATAAATGTTAATATTTAAATTAAAATCTTAAAGGATTTATAAAAAGAATATGAATTGAATAAGATAAATTAAAAGGGGAAACAAATTGGAGGAACCAATTGAAAGAAGAAATAAACAAAACAAAATCAAACAACAAATTAACAAAATCAACTGACGTTTAAAATGCTCGAAATAGACTTATATAGGTCGACCATGACCTAACCTAGGTCGACCGTTAGCGGTCGTCCATTGCTAGGGAGGTTGACCTATGTTAGTTTAGAGGCAGCAGTAAATCCCTTTTTAAACGTTTCGGATTTGATCAATTTTCATCCAACGGTTAGCGCTGATTTGAACCTCTATAAATTAGGACCTATGGTTTCATTTCCAACTCATATTTTCTATTGAGGATGGAAGCTCTGCCACTTTCTCTTCTCCTTCAAAAATTCTAAATATAAAAAAATATAATAGATTACACATATACACTTTGGAGAAGAATAGAAAAGGATGGAGGATAGAAGATAGATTCCAATCAGGCTGCTACATCAAAGGTAAACTTTTAGATCTGGTTCTAACTAAAAATCTAAATCTAAATCTCCTTTCTCTAATCCGATTTCTAATAGACCTATATAAATATTATCTGCGGATCCGAATAGGGAGTCAAAAAGTGGAGAATGCTGATAATAGGGTCAGATATGAATTAAATCTAGATATTTGGGAGCTCTAATTAAAGGGGAGTGAGAATATTGTATATTTTTATATAATACTAGATTATATCATTATAGATCTATTCCTATATGCCTGAGTCTAATGATTTAATTTCAAATGAACTCATATACATGAAATGTTATAGACTATAAACTTGGCTATAAATTTGTAATGATTATTATAGAAGCGTAATGATTAGTTTTAACTTTGCAATTACGTAATGATTAGTTTTATTTCTGTAATTACATAATGATTAGATTTAATTATATAACTGTGAAATAATTTTATTTATCAGTTTAATGTCGGATTTGTTAACTGAAAACATAATGAATTGATATTCCATTTTTTTGATGTTGATGAATGAGACTGAAAATAAAGCTAACCAAATTTTTGGGATTTTAGTGATGTTTTAATTTATTGGAATGCATGCTATTAGATGTGGATTTCCATATATTATCAAATTCAAACTTAACAAAATTGTGATGTTTGAAATGACAAGTAATCAATATATACTTATAAAAAGAAAGGGTTTGTGTAAAATAGAGATGATTACTGTATTTTATACTCTCTATTCCAAAAAATAAAAGAGAATTTCTTGTAATTGCAAACATTGCACAAACCACCTCTTTAGGATAAGATATAGAAATTTATCGTGTAACGGTTTAATTGTTAAAGTTTGATTTCAATTTATTAAAATATAGTAAACCTCAATAGTGGAATATTGAAATAAGAATGTAGCTTAAAGGTTAATAAAATGGAAACTAATGAAAAATGTAAGTTTTGATTATAGGCAAGAAAAAGAAATAAGGATTGGAATAGATTTAAAAGGTTGAACTAATGAGTGTTGTAGCAATGATATCGATGTCTGAATTTTAGAAGTGGTAAATGAAACTAATGAAACAAAAGATAAACGCATAGTAAGACTAAAGACTGAAATTCGAACATAAATGATGGTCAGGCAATAAAGAAAATAAAAGAAGAATAAGTATACATATGTCTGGAATATGTATATAAGTAGCTTTGGATATGCATTTATGACATGTACGAATAATTATAAATTGTCTATTACAATTATAATGGACCAATGTCTGAAGGTTGTTAGATTGGGTTGGAATGCTAAAAACATATCCAACTAATAGGACCCGTGGTGAGTGTACGATTTCATATTAGAGGGGTACCCTTAGGTCTAGATTGTGCTTATTACCTAGATTATAGGTTTTCTGTGATATCTATGTCTAGTGCATAGTCAAATTAGGTCTGCTTCAAAGTTTTTAAGTAGGAGTATTTCATTGGTTGCACTAGGCAATCTAAGTGGACGCTGAGTGAGATCGGACTTATGCAACATGGCATGGAAAGTCTGGTGTGCTTAGGTACCAAAACGAGTTACAACAAGTGTACATAAAAGGCTGGCGTACTTGGGTACCTATAGGGTAGGAGTTGCATATTTATCAATCTCACCGTCGGTCTCTTGCGGCCAATTGGAAGCATAGGGTTACACCTAACTGATCTCCTCCGCCTACCAAGATTGGTTCAGTTGGGTTATGCATGTCGCGGTTGTTAGTAAGTTTGTTTGATAGGGCAAGGCTATTTAACCCGTATAAAGGTTCCTTCAAAACATAGACGGGGTGGTGGTGTGTGGAGCCTAAAATCCACAGTAAGAAGCAAACAAGGGTATGCAAAAGGCTGGCGTACGTGCTGAAAAATCCCTAAAGCATTAGGACCTTATGGACTGGAGGTTGTGGACAGGAGGTCGTCGGTGAGCATAGCATTATTTCCTTAGTGATACGATGGTGATGGATCTTTACGAGGAGCTGAGCGATTGATACTAGCAGGGATAGTATCTAGGTCCATTAGTGGACTTAGGGTGTGTGTATGTGTGTGTGTATACCTATGTAGGCATAGATCTACAAGGTGTAGATGGGTATGGTTCGTACGTAGTAATGGAGTCGTAAAGACTAAAAATAAAATCTAGCATAACATGAAATAGTGAACAATCGGCATAAGCTAGAGTTATGTATAAGATGTATAATTTATCAATCACTAGAACGTTGTTATGACCTCCTCCTCATTACAACCCACTAGATTTAGAAGGGCAGCTACTAGTGTTGATTTGGAGCAGTTGTTTGGCTGAGGTTCTTGACATTTGAGATGTCGATTTTTGGTCAGTAATTATATCGATCTATTATATTTTCTTATTTTCGCTGTGACTTATCACCATTAGTGCTCTAATATATTTTCCTTTTTGCAGGATACCAAACCAATGATCCATATTTTAGTGGACTTGGGTTTTCGTGTTAGCAAAAATCTAGGCTCACTGAAGTGTGGGTTGTTATACTTGATACATCTTGACTAGGAATATTTAAAATGACATATTTGTTTTCATTGTGATAAATTACTCATGATTACAACACTTTGTAACTACTATCATAAAACGTATCATTTATGGATTCTCTATTAAATATACTTTTAATTAATTAATTAATTAATATAACATATTACATCAAGTATATAATAGAAAGAAAACACCTTTTATTTCGAACAAGATTGGTTATCGAGTTAGATATATATAATGAATTACATAATTGCCCTTAGGGCATACCCCTAACTCTTTCAATCTCCCACTTACACTTGGGATCAATTATGGAATCTTGTTCCAACTTCTCTAATCGGTTTTCTCAAGAACAATTGGGTCATTCCGTCGATGAACGGATATGCTCTTTTGTTTTAATTATCTCCTCTTTTAATCAACTCCCTCCGACACTAATAAACTACCTTTATCATATGTAACAATTCTGAGTATGTTTCTCGACTTTTGGTGAGCTCTAAGTTCTTTTATGAACTATATAGTGACTGTTATCTTATAACAATGTTATGGGATACTCAACATTTGGATTCATTCTCGACAGTTATAAATTTATGCATTTACTATATATTTGTATCGCTTTTATTGTGGCGCTATTCAAGTCAATGTGCTTAGCGTTTTCATTGAATCACCCACAATCCCTTTTAATTGGAATATTTCCAACTTAAAGATTCTCAACTTAATTTTACTATTGGCATATTATACTCAACATCACTTATGAATGTTTGAGTCCGAGCAGTCCTTCATTAGGAGTTTGTTATTCCTATATGCAATTCTCTAGTATTTCATAAATACACGAGAATACGTAAAACAATCATTTAGTAATATCAATTTGGATTTGATATTTTCTTCATGTACTGGATACATAAACAAATTAAGATATCGTAGACAACATAACATGTATGATAATACCTATTGCCAATGCATAAGGTGTCCTTGCATATCGTTTGGGATATTCCTAGTATCTTTTATACTTACTAGACATCATTTACAAATCCTATGTTAAGTATTAAAACAACTAAAATTGATTTTAACAAAAGTACATTGTTATCAATTAGTAGTGTGTTGTTTACTTATAGTTTAGAAATATCTATGTCCATTTAACTTTCTTTCTTATGAACATACACTTTCTCTGCATTTTGATTGTCAATCAAACTATTTGATATCTCTATCAAAATACTTGTTCAATTTAGATACTTGTCGAACAACACTTTTGTATCTATCCTTGGATCATGTCGAAAAACCTAGAAACTAAACATTTATCCCACTGACTTCGACGCACTTTGGTTGTTATGTACAAATAGACTATTCTAAAACTTTATTTATAGCTATTTATTTCAACGTATATATACCAAAATATAAAGTCATGCTAGGCGATAATTTTATAAGTAAATCTGAATCAACTTGAGCATATTGAATGGTTAACCTGTTACATTAATTTCAACAATTGAAATTCATAGTAATATCCTTATAAATATGGATTATCTAGGAAACGGTGTAGTGTAAATTACACCAGTGTGAACGAATCTTAAAGCTACTTTAAAAGGGGATGCATGGTATTTTATAACTTATATAGTATTTTTTAAATTGTGTCAAAATTTTAATTCAAACATAGATAATCAACATAGATATATATTAACAGGCAGTCACAGATATATATAAATGCGGTAAAAGTAAATTAAAAGTAAGAGAGATGACACCAGAAGTTTTTATAATAGTTTGGATTAACCAATCCTACATCCAGTCATGTATAGTATATGCATAGATTTCCTTTCAAATGCCCACTTAAGCAAGCAGCAAACAAACTTGAATACAATATCATTTCAAGGCAACGAGATACATCCTCTTGACTTTTTGAGCTCTGGGTAGACTCGCTTGATTTAACTAGGCAACAAGCACACCCAGTTGATATGATCGGGAAAAAAGCACACCCACTTGGTTTGAATGGGAAACAAGAATACCCACTTGATTTGAACGGACAACAAGCACGCTCAAATAAATAGTAGTAAAGAGTTTTTGACTCCAAATACAAATAGTTTTACTTTTGGATGCAAAATATCCTATATCCCTTTGATAGCACTTTGATTTTAGAATTGATGAGAGAGTACATGCAAATTAGTGAGTAGATTGTAGAAAATAAATATAGTAGAGCAGAGATTGAATTTGAATGAATTTGATGATTATGGAAAGTGGATTATGAAATATATAATGAGAATTTGGAGTAAGAAGAATATAGAGAAAGTAGTTATTATAATTTGCTTTCTGAACCTTTTATATAGTGTTTAAAGGGATGTGTATATTTGCAAATATATGCAACCATAAATCACAATTATTCAAATTCAAAAGATAACTCTTCAATGGTAAAAATATTGACATGCCCTATGTAGCCTATGTCGACATTGTAGCGACCCTGAAATTTGAACACTTCGTCTTCGAATATCGAAATGTTTTAAAATATAATTAAATGTTAGAAATAGGATGGTATAACCTTGTTAAACTTCATTTAATCAGTAAACAACGATGAGAATTTGTTTTTGAAATATGTTTACAATAATATATAATTCGAAGAAAAATCGATAATGGGACCAAAAATCGGTTTATCGGTAAACAACTTTTCGAACGATATAAGTTGTTTGAACTCTTATGCACTTGAATAACGATCAAATGAACACATTTTAAACTAATTAACAGATATACCTCTTCATATAGCTTCGAATGTTCTAGAAGCTTCTAAAGGATAATTGATGTATCATGAGAGGTGTATAATGGTAATTAGCATAAAGGAGAAGTGACTTAAAGGAGTGGTGATGGGAGGTGAAGCTTCCATGGCATGGTGGGGTTGGGATGAGTGAGAGCTTAAGAAACACCATTCCTAAGCCTATATAAGGAGGGGCATATCCTTTGTTATAATTCACAAAAATTTACAAAGCTTAAGGGTGAAAATCCATGTCTTCTTCTTTTTCATAATAATTTCCTAAAGCAATATATTTGCAAATCAAATCCAATTCACTTCAAATGTGGACTGAAGCCTTACCACCACATTAAAAAAAACCTTCTACCCAGTTAGAAGTTGAAAAAGTGAAGCGCATCTCCTCCACCACTTGAAGGCAGTGAGATTTAGAGGAGTTTAGTGGGTAGAAAGTTACTGAAACAAAGGAAGGAAGGGAAGGAAAGGAGGGTGTTGGCTTCGGTTTGGACTTAGGTTCTTGAATCTTAGTTGTTTTTTGGATAAAAGGTGAGCTAACTCACCATTTGATTGGAAAATATCACATATATATGACGATGTTTGATTGAATTAATGTTATTGAATTAATATGGACATATGTGAAATCATTGATTTTGATTCTTGCTTTTAAAGCAAGTGGCATGTGTATGGACTTGAACGAACTTGAACAGACTTGAATGGACTTGTGTGACACATAGCAAGGTCTTGGATAAAGGTGCATAGGTTGTAGTTGAACATAAGTTTAAATACAACTCGAATTTGAAAGAGCACTTATAGCGATAGTCACTATATATGCACTTTGGAATTGTCTAGTACTCGACGATTTCTATGGAATTTTTTAGAGAGATCCATAAGGGTTTCTCACTATATTTACAAAGTTTTATTTGTATTTTATTTCTATTAAAATCTTGAATAGTAAGAAGTTGAGTAACATCTAGAAAATGACCAAAACTGCATTTGTGCAAAATCCCCCGTTTAGACTTGATTTTTGGACTTAAAAGGTTTGAAAAGATATTTTAATTTAATTATTATTTTTTCATTCTTGTTACAAGTGTTTTCTAACTATTGTTAAAGTACTTTAAAAGTGGTTTAAAGTCTTTATGAATTTTTAAGAGTTAATTGTAAATTTTTAAAGAAGAAGCTTTTATAATAAAACATGTCGTTTTCAAGTTTTAAAGAAAATTGTAAAGTTTTTATTTTCAAGTAATACTTTGGATAAGTGTTTTAAAACTTATTATAAGTATTTTCAAATATTTTAAAAGTATATACAAATGTTTTCGAAAAGGGGTTAGAATTTCTTAATGGCTAAATGGTTAATTATTTTATTACTTGTTTGAAAAGTAATTAACTATGCTTAACACTAAAAGCCGATGGAGTAAGGCTTATCTATTTGTAAGACTTAAGATTGATGTCAACTAGGGACGGAGCAATAGAGCACTAACCTACTAGTTTCCCTCTTGACCAAGGAATAGTAAGTTGGAAAATATTGGAAACGTGTTAATCATGTTGATTTCTTATTATTTATGGAAATCATTAACCATATACTTAACATTAAAAGCCGACGAGGTAGACTTGTCTATTTGCGAGATTCAAGAATGAAGTGTCTAGGCAAGGCTTGATGCAACTAGTGCTCAAACTTACTTGGCGTCACTCTTGGGTGAGGAATAGTTAAGTCGGAATGTCGGAAAGGAGTTAAGCGTATGAATATTGATTTGTTTAAGCAAGTGTTGTGACTACATAATCGATTAGCTGATTATCATACTTGACCAAATATTGACTTTAGAAGTTATTGAAAGGCTTCACGATTTTATACCAATAAGAACCCCAGGGGAGGATTATTGGTACGAAATGCCTCTAGCTTTCGCTTATTTTTAAAAGAACCAGAATTGAGTTAACTGGAAACCCATCGGTTGGTTTTGAAGAGTCCATGATTAGTAAGTGTTTTACTTACCGGATACCACTTCAAAACTAGTATATGGATTATATGTTTTGGAAGTGTTTGAGAAAGGGAATCTATATGGAGATTCGAGATCTATTCAAGATGCTTGAATTGATGTACTGATTCGTGATCTGTTCGAGATACGAGAATACATTTGGGGTTTCGTGTTTTCTTCGAGTGGTGAAGACTCGTGTGAATAATGCTGAACATAACCTCGACATCGTACATAACTAAAAGCGGAGTAGGATGCACAACCTGAGGTTAGTAACCCATTTAAGGGTATTATCAACTCCATATCTAGAGATACTTATCGACTGTTGGTCGGTAGGAGTTGATGATATTTGGTTCACATTGATCATGTTTATGTTCGGATGCTGGGCCGCTTATGTTTACCCAAAGATATATTTTATCTAGAGATATAGATCGCTCGGAGGTACTATCTAACCCTGATGCAGGAGACTAGATTCAATATCGACTAAAGGGATCTCCACTAAAAAATCCATTATGCGAACGTACCTTAGTAGTTTTAAATGTAACCTAAATATGTTGTGGTGTAACCAATGTAAGCATCAGAGCTATTTGATATGATTATATCTTATATCATAGATATTATCTATTAGAGGTGGGCACAACCGATTAACCGAACCGATCGGTTAATTAACTGATTTAACCGACCAAAATGTTTGGTTCGACTAACCGAACCGAAAATAAATTTAGGTGGTTCATACCGACCAGACCATCCAAATTTAACCGTGGTTAACCACACAAATCTAACGGTTAACCGCTTAAGTTTAACCGATTAATTGCAAACTGGTTAACCGTTGTTAACCGAATAATTATCTACATTTCATAGTCAAAATATACATTTCACAGTATCATTCAGTTCAATAAATTTGTCTTTAAGGCATTAACTGTTATGTACATAATATGTTATCAACTTAATACATTTCAAAGTCACAAATAGCTCAATACAGAATGCAAAACATAATACTTCGATAAATAAAAGCTCAAAAATGTAAATGATACGTTTCCATAACTAATAGAGTCCATGATACAGTTCATACTTCATACAGCAAAGTCAGCACATAGCCTCAACATTCAATAATTACAGTACGTGGAAGTTGTAATACATAACATGGTCTGAACTTTGAAGACAAATCCAGCAACTCGACAATTGGCCAATTTCATAAAGTACCTACATGAAAACCCCATGTTCGCTGTCACTACAAGTTGTAACAATTGGCTTGTTGGTAGAAGATCGTTGTCACGGGCAATCATTAACAATTATACTTATATGATGTTAAGCTCAAAGCAATAAATGCAAAATATATTTACTGATCTAAAATGAGTAACCTCAAAGTAGTAAATGATAGGCTCGATGTGTAAGTGGAATGCAATCATGTTGCTGCATATATAGAATTAGTTTGTGATTTTTTGAATTATTCGGTGGTTATTTTAGCTAAATTTACTAGTATTCTTTTTGTTACTTAATCAACTGTCATTGTTGCTACATATATGGAATAGAATCGTGTTGCTATCAATGTGTAAGTCAATATATTAATAACAGATATGAATTCTACTTTGCGTAGTTTTTTCAGATAAGCTATTAAGAAAGAGTATGTACTTATTGTTTTGACTACATTTACTAATAGTTGATACTATTTATTATGTACATCTAAAGAGACAAAGCAAGGATAAAATGTGCATCTATGAATCATACACTAGTATATTTCATTATAGTAGCAGATATTTAAGTACTTAACCATGATAAGAATGAACAAACTAATATAGCATTATAACCACTTTAAATGAACTAACTTAAACTCAGAAATCAGTAATTAAAGAGGAGACCAAATTAAAAATTCATAATATATAAGAGCTATTTGATCTTTTGCACAAGAAACAAAATATTGTCAGATTTAGAATTTGTCTAATTTCAACAAAACTTACACACATAACCTTTATGTAAAATATTAATCAAAGAAACAATTAGAGTACAATTTTACTAATTATAAATTTTAAGCATTATGTATATACAATATAGTGAGTAGTAATTATAAACACAGAACTAAGGCTTTATATATCAATACAATATTCATATAGTTCATAAACCAATGAATCCCTCCAAGCATGATTCATAAATTAGTATAGTTCATGTGAATATATGAATATAAAAATTCATAGAGTATCCTAATATTAAGTTATATAAATTATCAATTTTCTGGCATTGGGAATTTAATATATTATTCAGAGTATCACATTATTCTGAAAATTCACAAATTATTCGCATTGAGTGTTGACATATTGAATAATGTAAACAAGAATATATTGTAACATTAGGAATATCCTAATAACCGTTCAAACACATATATTTAATTTTGAACCTTTCCTCGAACTAATGCCAGTTTTAGTACATATATTCTTGAAAAGATTAAAATATCATCATTCACATTCAGTATAAGAATTAGCTTAATCATGGGTGGGTTTGTATTTACTAATTCTAGAATATCCTTATTACAGTGTATACAAGTACCCTTATTACAGCTTAAGAATTAATTCGAAAAAATAGACTGTTTATAGAATTAATATAGTATACATAAATAGGTAGATTAATTAAGAATAGATTCATGGTAACTATACTCACATGCTCTCTCTTCCTTCTTTAAAGCCATAATTTTTTGCCCAGATGGAGGCCGAAACTTGTGTGACACGTCGCGATGTGGGTGACCAGAGATTAGCAGACGACCATAGGCAGATCAAGGTTTTTCCATTTTCTCGTGCGATGTCCACGACCGAACTAGGGTGACGTTAGCTATTAGCAGGTAAAGATGAGCAGATATAGGATTCCATTTTCTCATGTTTCCTTTTCTTTTGATTCTATCTGAAACTCTTGAGAAAATGATTTAATTAGGAAACAGATGGGCTAATATTGGGTTTGGCTTTGTAGTAAGAAAAATCTCAATTTTTTGGTCGGTTAATGGTTAACCGACTGACCATATTTTGTTAACCGTTAACCGAACCGAAAATGGTCGGTTATGATCGGTCAGTTAACCAATGACGTTGGTTAACCATGTTTATCGATTAAGTCAGTTCGGTTAACGTCGATTAAATTGGTTAATTCAGTTAAATCGGTTAAATGCCTACCTCTATTATCTAATATATCACTATATTAAACTTAATGAATGGTTGGTTTCTTCTGAGGAAAAAAATGTTATGGAATCCATATGGTCCCAATAGTTACTGTTATATGTATTAATGTATCTTGAGTTTTATCATACTAGACTTGTGTTCGACGCCTGGGTTTTTTGTTTTCCCTTAAATCCTCACGTACTCTTTCGAGTAGGCTGAGTATGGCAGTTTTTTCCTTGGATGCTTTAGAGTTCAGAAGACGAGCTGGAGGCTTCCATTATGTATCTATTTCTGTTTTTGTTGTTCCGTTTTAGCTATGTATATATCAAGATTGTAAGGATAGGCAATTATAACAGTCCAGGCTGATGATAGTACTTAAGTTTTGTAACTCTGAAATTCCTGTGTTTAGAGTAACACTTTATACTGTTCTTTTGATATTATGTATTTTCATTTCATTGTGAGATTCTGATGTTATCTTCTTCCTTTCTTGTTCTATTTCTTTTTCTTTTTACCCTAACTTTCTATCTTTCCAGTATTTAGGTATCCAGCACACGAATATCGTGGATGTATCGGTGTCGACATTCGAAGGTCGAAAAGTCAGGTCATTACATTTTGTATCAAAGCACAAGGTAGATTGATCACCTTGGCTTTGGTTGGGTATGGCTCATTAAAGATAGGGTAAGCGACACCCTAGAATAAGTCGAGTGTATATGAGAGCATATTTGTATTTTCTATAAACCTATAGCCTCTTTTCAGCATTCCTTAAGAATAATCCCTTTTTTTGAAATAACTCTAGCCTTTCATATCATAAATATATTCTACTATGTTTAGGTTGTAGAGCTGCCAATGTTCGAGGAGGTAGAGATATAGGTGGTAGGTGTAGTACGGTCAGAAATGGTGGGGACAGTGCACCAAGGAATGTTGCTCCAGTTGGGGAACCAAGGATGGATATTGTAGAAGAGGTTGTGCACGTCAGGCCTCAGGTGAATTTTTCTTCGCTCTGCCATGATTATAACAGGCTAGGAGGTAAGAGGTTTGGTGATATAGAGATGATCATAGAAGTCTAAACTTGGATCAAATTATGTGATCGAATATTTAGGGATATGGAGCCATATAACGCAATGAAGCGTCGGTTGGTGTCATGGCATCTGATGGACGTAGCCATGGATTAGTGGAGTTCTGTCACTGCTGATGTTGAAGAGAATGACATCACTTGAGCCCAATTTAAGGAGGGATTTGAGATGAAGTTTGCCCCGGAAGTCAGGAAGACTTTGTCATTTAGGAGCTTCCTCGACTTGAAGCAAAGGGCCATAACAGTAGCGGAGTATAATAATCGATTCACTACCTTACCTTGGTTTGGGCCTAGTTTGGTAGATACGCTATTGAAGAGGAATGAGATGTTCATCGCAAGGATGCAACTAGAATTCAAGGGTAATATGACAAATCACATCTTGCGGTCTTATATGAATTTGGTGAATGTGGGGTTATGGATTGTGAGCTTAGCACCAAAGCCATCTATTGCTGCACCAGCTGAGGAGAATAAGCTGAAGTTTCAGCCTTCAAGGGATATTTTTGGGGTAGTTTTTTGTAAGTGTGGAAACAAAGGGATCTTTGTTGCGAATTCTAAGTCAGGCAGTGAAGGGCAAGTGAAAAAGCACCGTTAGTAAAGACACCGTTTGCTAAGGCACCAAAGTTAGAGCCACAAAAAGCCAAGTCCCAGTTTGCACCAAGGAGCTGCTATAATTGCCACTAGCCAGGCCATTTTTCTAAGGAGTTTCTGATGCTCCAAAAGGTTGGACAGCCTCGATCTTTTGCACTAGCTTCAGCACGTTTCACTTCTATAGCTGCAAAGGGGAAGCAAATTCTGGAAGGTATTCTATTTATTTTTGGCATTCTCGTTCATATCTTATTTGATACCGGTGCTTCTCTTAGGCTCATTTCTCATGCTCTTGTTGATAGATTGAAATTCGAGCAAGATATAGCTTTAGATTCTATTAGTGTGTCGAACCCTGTTGAGGGCTCGGCCAATCTTAGTATGATCTATTTAGAAGTTCCAATTTCTTTCTTTGATAACTCCTTCCTTGTGATATGTATGTTCTATGTTTTCGGGGCTTTGATGTTTTGCTTGGGATGAACTAGCTATCTTAGAATCATGCTATCTTGGATTGTGCTAAGCGTGCTATGTTGTTGATAAAGGACAGATGAAAGAAACTAGTAGTGCATTGTAAGGAACCTGTCTCTTTTTTGAGTAGTTTTCTTTATTCTCTAGATGTGGTGGAGGAGGAGTTAGGTTCGATCGTGGTTGTTCAAGAGTTTGAGGATGTCTTTGAAGAGGTGTCAAGTTTACCACCTCACTGAGAGATAGAATTTTGCATCGATTTAGTAAAGGATGCAAAACCTATCGTGTTGCCTGTTCGTAGACTTTCCCCAAAAGAGAGGTTAGAGTTAAAAAAGCAGGTTAGTAATTTGTTGCAGAAGGGCTTGATCCAACCAAGTCATTCGAGTTGGGGAGCACCCATGCCTTTGCTAAGAAGGTGGACGGTTCCTTAAGAATATGTGTAGATTACCGCGAGCTTAACAAATGAACTATTAGGAACAGCTATCTTTTTACTAGGATATATGAATTATTCAATTAGTTTTATGGAGCTCGTGTGTTTTCTCAGCTTGATCTTACTGCAAGATTCCATCATATGAGGGTGGCAGAAGGGAGTGTACCCTTGACCGCTTTTTGATCCGACTAGTTTTATGAGTTGTTAGTTATGTCGTTCAACCAACTAATGCTTCAGCATATTTCGTAGACCTGATGAATCGGGTTTTTCGAGATGTGTTGAATAAGTTTGTCCTTGTACTTGTTGATGATATTCTGGTCTATTCCAAGACCAATGAGGAGCATTCGTGCCATTTAAGGATTGTTCTAGAAATACTAAGAGAGCATGTATTGAAGGCTAAGTTCTCAAAATGTCATTTTTGGTGTTCATAAGTTAGGTTCTTAGGTCATGTTGTTTCGATAGAGGGTATTTCTGTTGAAGACTAGAAGAGGCCGGAAAGTGAAATTGATATCAAGAGCTTTCTGGGTCTAGCAGGTTATTATAGCAGATTCATATGGCATTTCTTGAAGGATGCCTCTCGCTAAACGAATTTGACAAAGAAAGATGTCAAATTTGTGTGGACTGGTAAATGCGAGCAAGCATTCATAGAGTTAAAGGAAAAGTTGAATAGTGCTCCTGTTCTTATTATGCCAAATGGAGGCGAGTATTTGACTGTTTACACTGATGCGTGTGGAACGCGTCTAGGTGTTGTGTTAATGTAGTATGGGAGGGTTAGTGCTTATCTAAGTCGATAGATCAAACCTCCTGAAGCGAGGTACTCATGACGTAGAGTTGTTATTAGCGGTATTTGCATTAAACATGTGGAGATATCATTTGCTAGGTGAAAGGTTTAAGTTATATACGGACCATAATCTTTGAAGTATCTTTTTATGCAAAAAGACTTAAACATGAGGCAGCAAAGGTGGTTGGAGTTTCTTATAACCTATCATCTGAATATATTATACATACAGGGGAAAGCTAATGGCATAGCTGCTGTGCTCAGTAGGAGGTATGCAGTTATGGCAAATGTTGAGGTTCAGCCAACTCTGATTAGTCGTATCGAAGATAATCAACTTAGAGATCTCCAATTTGCTATGGTAGCTAAAAATGTAAGTGAGAATAAGGCACCAGAGAGGTGGCCGGGATTTGAGGTGGATGGCTGTAGCATTTTGAGAATGAGCGGTAAATTATGTGTCCCAAATATTGATGGGATTAGGCAGGAAATTCTAGAAGAGAGTCACCATTCTTGGTTGACGATACATCCTAGGGTCACTAAGATATATCACGATATGAAGAGGACGTTTTGGTGGGAGGACATGAAGAGGGATGTTTCTATCTTTGTAAGCAGATGTGCTAATTTCCAACAGGTGCCAGAAGACGGGTGAACTGCTTCAGCCACTTGAGATTCCTAAGTGAAAATGAAGCAGATTTCCATGGACTTCATTGATAGATTGCTTAGGTCGAGAAGATGTAATGAGGGTATGTGGGTTATCATGGATCAATTGACCAAGAGTGTGCGCTTCTTACCCATTAAGACCACAAGATCAGATTCTAGTTTTGCTAAATTATATGTTAAGGAATTTGTCAAATTGCACGACGTTCCCTGTGATATGATGAGTGATAGAGATCCGATATTCACAAACCAGTTCTAAAAGGGTTTCCATGAGGCCTTAGGGACCAAATTCAGTTTGAGTACCATTTACCATCCACAAACACATGGGCAAATGGAAAGTGTAAACTGAGTAATAGAGGATTGCTTAGAGCATGCATTTTAGATTTTGGGGGTTCGTGGGAAGAACACTTTCCCCTTATTGAGTTTTCATGCAATAACCGTTATCATGTGTAACATCTCATGATTTTCGACTTCTGAAAATCGACATTAATACGTCCACTGTATCAACTGCCGAGCAATCGAATGTCGGAAAACCGAATTGTTATGGTTAAAAAGAAGAGGTAGAAGAAGACAAAAAGAAAGAAAGAAGAAACAACAGAAACAATATCAGAATCTCACATATCGCAGCGGAACAACATATAATAGATAAATGAATAATCTTTAAATCAAGAACTATATCAGTTTGTACATTACATCATCAGAGTTAATATACACACAATACATCAATGGACAATTATACAAACTTGTCCTCATACAAAATACATAGCGGAATAATAATATCATATACAAGTGATACGTCTCGCCATCCAGCTCGCCTCCTGAGCTCCAAAATCTCCTGAAATCCAGAATGACCTGATAACCTAACTCTAGGCTGCCCGTGTTGAAAATTATGGGCACCCAGAGTTTAGGAAGGGAACAAGAAACTCCAGGTCAGTCATGGGACTGGTGTGAGAACTTAAAATAGTTATTATCTTTAAAACAACAACAAAGGAAGTAAAATATATCCGCAATGCTTTTTGAAAATGAAACTACCATAAGACCTCCCGCCACACACACAATGCAAACGCAGAATTGGAGGAGATTTCTTCTTATGATAGTCAAACATGCTTACTACGCAAAATCATTGGAATATTATTATTACTGCATAGTGGAAAACATTTCTAAAGTATAATATTAATCTTAGCCAACATACAACCATTATTGTATGCCTACTATAGCTACTATGTTCAATAGCAGGTTACCGCCACATTCCATAGCAGGTTATATAACTAAAACCGTACAAGGCTCGTATTGTTTCTTTGGATTTCCAACAAATGGTCAGGCTAAGGAACTTCCTACTGCCAATGGGCACGCCTCTGGTGGGACGTCCTGAGAGTCAACCTGCTCTCTGCCAACACAAGGCCGGGTTACCTCTTACACTAGGTAACTACTACACGAATATGCCACCCCTCGGTCCTTTGGGACAGTTATCCGAGGCGCCTCGAAAAAACAACAATCACACAGTAAATGAGATTGGAGTAACCACATATGTTAAATACCAGGGCTCCATACCTGATACCACCCTTTTCCAGAAGGATATGACATACCCTAAAGGGAGCGACCCTCATAACCTTGCCGCATCATTCCTGTTTCGACCATTTCCGGGTTGTGAGGTCCGAAGAGGTCTCGTCTACAAAGCTACGCTTTTTCACAAAGCCACGCTTTGATCACAAATGATCAATAAATAATCATCACACAACAACACTCAGCATGCCACACTACCAAATTGGGAGTATATCACTAATAACCTTCAACTACATATCCTCTGAGCTCATACGTCTCAGAGAAGTGTGTTAAGCTAAGAGAATAAATTCTCCACCACCAACAGAAATGTATTTGAAAGAAATCAGCTTTATATCTCAAAATGCAATGTCAGACATGTAACCATACAAGTCTGTTCCGGGTTCGAACAGAACCGAAGGCACTTCCGAAGAAGCCCTTGCAATCCGGGTATTCACAATCCCGATCGAACTTCCCATCACAAAGGAAATCTCTATACCGTAGCTAACGATGCAGAGACAATCGATAGGTCATCCTATCGTTTTCACAAATACTCGGTCTTCACCACCAGTCTTCAATGCGATCCATATCGTCATATGACTTATTCGGAATGGGTTATATGACACAAAGGTCCTCTCCCGGTTAATCCGAATAGTAAGCACAATATTTTAAAACATATGAATATTGGGATTTCAATTAAGTCACAACTTATTACCTAAATCCTTTCCTTTAAATGGTTTAAACAAATTACCATTTTAAATCTTTAAACAAAAAGATTTACTTCACAAAGTTCACCCAATTTCACAAAGATTCATTCACAGATTTCCAAATCAATTTCCCATTTCAATTGGACTAATTCATTAAATCTTTAAATCAAGATTTAACTTATAGCTTTCAAAACTATTCACAATTCATGTCTTTTATAATATAAAAGATACACCTTTTAAAATCTTCTTTGATTTCAAGATAAAGCTTAATCATCTTCATAAAGGTTAATTCATAGTTTTTCCAAACTATTTACAATTTCATTTCAACTTGAAATGTTTCGATAAAAATTGGAAATCTTTTCACTTTATGAAAGCCATTATTATTTGAAAACGAATAGTTTTCGTTTTGGGAAAAACTGGTTACAATTACACAGGTTAAAGCCATCCAAGTATAAAACTTGAATATAAATTTATATTTCCAAAATCATATTTTAAATGGTTAAAAAACCCATATAAACACCTTTTATAACTTGTACAATCATTTAGACCATAGTTCCAAAATCATTGAATTCAATTTCAAGTATTGAATTCAAAATTTAAATCAAATGATTTAAATTCCAATTTTATTAAGTTATTTAAAATAACTCTTATTTTTGAATCTCATTTTCAAAAGAAAACTTTCAATTCCAATTTCCGAAACTAATTTGGATTCAAAAAATCAATCTTTAGAATTGTTAAAAAATCTGTGACTTAACCGATTTCCACGTGAAATCCACATTGATGTGTGTATTGTGTAGTCCAAGGGTTTAACACAATAGTGCAACAATATTCAACCATCATAGATCAAATATAACAATATAATTGATAAGCGGTATAAACTATAACGCTTATCATTTATTCACAGATCACAGATATATATATATATATATATATATATATATATATATCATAGATAAACAAATTACAGATCACAACACAAATCAGGATAAATCACAAAGCATCGCATTTTTGGGATATCAAATAATTCAACATCCAATAGGATTCAAACATCCATAAGTAGGATTACTTTAATTATCTGACTAATTTAAAGTCAGATAAATTTCCAAAGTTATTTCTTTTTTAAAATAAATTTCTTTATCTCTTCAAATCTATTTAAAAATCCGAATTTTTAAATAAATTCTTCAACTTATAAATAATATGGTTCAAAAATAACTTTATCTTTTAAAACTCCTTTTTAATTTATCAAATTCTCAAAAATAAGTTTTTCGATAAATTTTCAACTTGAATTTCGAAAATCCAATTTTTATTTATTTCTGGTATCCAACGATACCAAAAATATATCCGGCTAAATTATAGCCTTCAACAATTCCAATTCACAAATATAATCACACGGAGATTATAAATAATCAACACACAACATATGAAACAAATTCAAATGTTTGAGGAATCCAGTTGGATCCCTCCAACCCGTTTCACTACATCCACAGATGTTAGCACAATACCAATTCCACTTCGAGGTGGAATATCGCGGTATATGGGATTTATAAAATACTATCCGCTATTATGCGGTGCAATAGGGTCTCATCCGCTATATAATGCGGGAAATCAACTCCAAATACATATATAATACCAATTCCTATTCACGGTGGAATATCGCGGTATATGGGTTTAATAAATAACCTCCGCTTAATATGCGGCGTATAGGGTCTATTTCAACACATCCAATGACAATCATCATCCAATTCACACAATCAAGCAATTTTAAATCTAACTATTTAAAATTTAAATCGATACAAATTCGATTAAGCGAGGAGTTCTCACCTTGAGTTTCCGATAATAGTTGTAGTGTTTTATTTCAAATAAAATTAAACGCTCATTTAATTTTACCCAAAATTATCACTAGTTCCAATCGACTCCAAACCAGCTCTAAAATGTAGTGCTCGTCAATACGGACCCAACGCAATTTGTTTCGTGCGAAACGGACCTCGTATGACAAAATTACAGCATTTAGAATTTAATACGAATTTATATAAATTAATTTCAATTTTCTTTTAATTTTAAAACCCTACTCAAATCTGGCCGTGCATTTCATTTACATCAGATCGCGGCCGTGAACATCTTCTTCCCCGCTTCATTTCGTTCACGCGAGAACAACCCATCGGTCGCCTTCTCTTATCAATTTACGTGCCACCATCGTCGACATATACGACGATCAAACTCCTTCATTCGAACGACCAACCTGTGCTCCACCCTCGGCCTGAATCTTGTGCAGCTCGGTCGCCTATTCCCTTGATAAACGCGTGCAAATGTTGAACGAACGTGAGCCATTTACCGTCGATACTCTCCATGAATTTCGATCACAACCGTATGGATCAAAAGATCTCGACGAGCTCTATAATTTTGTAGTTCAGAGATTTTCGTGAATGTGAATGGATTGAGTAGAAATTGAGGAAGAAGATCAGCGATTTCTGGACGTGGAAATGTAAATGGCGGCTGCTATAACGTTTGACCTAGGGTTTGTGCAAAGCTGAGAAAGTGAAGTCCTTTTATAGAAATTTTGCCAAAACACTATTCATCCGAGATTTTCCGAACTCCAAATGAAGCATGCCGGCTGACGTTTCTAAGGTTTAACCCGCGTTCCGGACACAATGGAACGTGTTTCAGGAGCTAATTTGATCATATGTGCAAGTTACAAAATTAAACGATCAATTTAAAATTAAATCGATTAAAACGATTTCTATGCGTTTCAGCTTGCCCCGGACAAACGGTAAATCCGATTGACACGAAATTTGAAATCTTACAAAAATATAACATTACCGATCCGATGAAACTGGTTTCATCGAAATCTGAGACTATTTGAAAAATGGCTATTTTTACTCGTCAATTAAAAATTAAAATATTCAATTTCGACAATTTAACTTTTAATTCAAATTTAAAAGTTCTATAACATCATTCTAACTCCAATATGATTTAATTCAACTTTATAAATCATTTTCATTCACATTTAATTCAGATTTCCAATTATTTACGCAATTTCAAATATTAAATTGTCGATTTAATTGTCCAATTAAATCTCTATATTCGAAATATAATTCATTCGGCTTATAAATCTTACTTGTTAATATTTAAAATCAATTAAATATCTGAATTTCAAATGACAGAAATTCTGGGTCGTTACATCATGCCAATATCGAAATGGCACCATTTAAACCATTGTATGGAAGGCCTTGTAAATCTTCATCGTGTTGGGTAGAACCTAGAGACCGCCTTTTACTTGGGCCGAATATGATCCGAGAGGCGTTGGAAAAGGTTATAGAGATTTGGAAGTGAATCAAAGAAGTGCATAATCGACATAAGAGCTATGTAGATGAGAGCGCAGAGACTTTGATTTCTCAGTTGGAGACTTTGTGTTTGTAAAGGTGTTTCAATGTGAAGTGTAGTCTGGTTTGGAAGGGCTAGGAAGTTAGCACCTCGATATTTAGGACCATTCCCGATTCTAGAGAGAATTGGTACACTCACGTATAGATTCTAGTTACCATTAGGCTATCAGGCGTGCATAATGTATTTCGTGTGTCGCATTTGCGTAAGTTTGTGCATGATCCTTCGATGGTAGTGGAAGCATCGCAGCAGGAGGACTTGGAGACTGAGCCAAATTTGACTGTATTAAGACAACCTTGTTCGTATTGTTGATAGAGATACGAAGCGATTGAGGACTAAGGTTATGAAGTTAGCCAAGGTATAATGGAGCGTGGATACTCGGGATTGTACATGGGAAACAGAGGATAGTTTGAAAGAGGCCTATCTGTATTTGTTCTTAGACTACAGATTTCCTATCTTAGTATAATACATCTTTTGTAGTGTACTCACCGCTTAAGGTGGAGTTACTTAATATGCATTTTGGGTTCCATTTTAGTGTGTATATAGTTTCAACAGTATGCTATATATACACCTTTTTCTTCTTTCTTCTTTGATTATCGTTCTTTTTTAAATTTCGAGGATGAAATGTTCTAAGTAGGAGAGAATGTAGCGACCTTGAAATTCGAACACTTCATCTTCGAATATCAAAACGTTTTGAAATATCATTGAGTATTATAAATAAGATTTTATAACCTTGTTAAACATCATTTAATTAATAAATAATGATGAGAAACTTGTTTCCTGCTAAGTGCATCTGCCACCTTGTTTCCTTTTTCGGGTGTACTCAATTACAAAATCATAGGCAGTAGTAAACTCCAACCATATTTCCTATCTCATGTCCAGCTCCTTTTGAGAGAACAAATACTTCAACGACTTATGATCCATGTAAAGCTCAAATCGCTCTCCCAACAGGTAATACCTCCACACCTTCAAAGAAAATATCACTGCAGCTAATTCCAAATCATGCGTTAGATATTTAACTTCATGCGGTTTGAGCTGTCTAGAAGCATAGGCAATCACTTTACCTCTCCGCATTAGCACAGCTCCCAATCCTGTTCCACATGCATTAGTATAAATAACTAAATATTGATTCCCCTCCGGAACCACCGACACTGGTGCATGGGTCAATAAGTGTTTCAACCTCTAGAATGCTTCTTCACACTTATCGGTCCATACCAACTTCACATCCTTTCATGTTAGCTTGGTCATCGGTGCAGCTATCCGCAAAAAATCCTTTACAAACCTTCGATAATATCTAGTTAATCCAAGAAAGCTCTTTATCTCGGTCACTGTCTCTGGTCTCTTCCAATTATTCACCACTGAAATCTTAGTTGGATCTATAAACAACCTTTTCTCTAAGACTACATGACCAAGGAACTTCACTTCCTTCTTCCAGAAATGGCACTTTGAAAACTCTCCTTCAGTTGATGCTCCCTCGGTGTCTCAAGCACAACTTTGTGATGAACTTCATGCTCCTTCTCATCCTTAAAGTATATCAGAATGTCGTCTATGAAGACCAACACGAACTTATCCAAGTGCTCTCAGAAAATGTAGTTCATTAAATCCATAAAGAATTCCGGCACATTAGTTAGTCCAAATGGCATAACTAACCATTCATATGATCCATATCTCATCCTAAATGTCGTCAAGGGTATACTATCTTCTGCTACTCTGAGCTGATGGAATCCTGTTGCCAAATCCAACTAGGAAAATACCTAGGCTCTGCTTAACTAATCGAACAAATCGTCAATCCTCGGCAATGGATATCGATTCTTTATTGTCCTTTCATTCAACTTACGATAATCGATACATAGCCTTAATGATCCATCCGGCTTCTTAGCAAATACTGCTGCTGCTCCCCAAGGCGAGCTACTCATTCTAATGAAACTCTTGCCTTCCAAATCCACTAACTGCACCTTCAACTCTTTCATCTCTATAAGTGTCATCCTGCTTGGCGGCCTACTCACCGTTTCTGCTCCAGGCACCAAATCTATCTAAAACTCAATGGCTCATTCCGGCGACAATCCAACTACTGGCTCAAAGACATCAACGAATTCTCTAACCATGAAAATTCGACTCAGATCGTCTTCCAACTCCACAACACCCAAGCATGCATTCACTTCACAGCTAGGGTTTTCTATGATATAAACTATGCGATCACTACAATCAGGGTGTTTATGTGATATTTTCCTATCATGGAAAAATATCCTAGCATCATACCCACTTAACCAATCCATCCTAAGAATAATCCCAAACCCCACAAAGTCAAACACATGCAAACAACAAATAAATGTTTGACCTGGCAAATTAAATTGTAAATGGTCACACCTCATCCCAAGTGCGCATACCCCCTATCGGATTTGGAACCCTTAAGGATGTAACTAAATATGAGGATTATAGGTTAAGCTTATCTACCAAACATCGAGATATAAAAGAATATGATGCACCAGTATCAAAAAAAACACTAACAGACATACCGTGAATCTATAGCGTGCCTCCCAGAACATCCTTTCCCTTCTCTGCATTACTGGCCTCGAAGCAGCGGGCTGTAATGCATACACTTGGCCCTTTCCATCCTTTACGGGCTCCTTGCATCGATTATTATAGTGGCCGATTTGATCACAATTAAAGCACTTGATGTTCTTCTTTCCAATATCCTCCTTTCCTTTTTCTTTTCTGGTACGACACTCATGATTATAGTGTCCTTTCTTGTCGCACTTATAGCAAACCACCTCAGACTTCCCCTTCTTAGCTGCTCCTCCCTTCTGAGCATTTTTCTTGTGGAAGAATTTTCTTTTTTGGTCTTGTCCAACCTGGACTACCTTCTCCTTCTCCAGACAAGCTAGCATCTCTTAATGTCTTAACGCCATTTCCACTACCATATCACAGGGGTCTCTAATATGCGGTGAGGTAGCCCTCACCAACTCTGGCTTCAAACCTCTAATATACTTTTCATTCCTTTTCATCATCGTGTCAATAGTGGCATACCCATATCGGGTTAACTACACGAACCTACCAGCATATTCCACCTCGATAGCATCCTCAGTCCAAATAAATGGCTTCCTTCCAAGCTTAGTATAATCTCCGCTCAACTTAGCATAATCGTTGACAACTGAAGCTTCCTGAACTCCTCCTCCAGTAGCATTCCGTTTAACAACTCCAATTGCTATTCCAGCTTGCATCATGTTTATGAAAACCTAAAACATGGCTCCCATATCCACTTGTGGAACCCCTGCACCAACATCCTTAGCCTGAGCCTGACCTTGAGTTCTTCTAGCATTTAGTGGGGCATTTCCATTTATTGTGATGCTGTCTCCTTCTAGAATAACTCTGCCTCTTCTTCCATTCATATATGTATTCAAGCCTCGTGAGATACAGAAGAATAGCCTAAGAGAGATAGGAGAATAGAGATATAGCATATAATTATATATAGCAAATACAAGTATGTTACTATAGTGTTTCCCATACCTCGATCTTAACTGTAATTCCTAAGGATTATTTTTTCAAAAATCATTTTTAGTTAAAGTATTTCATAAACCTATGCTCTCATACCAAATTGTAACACCCCCAATCAAAAGGCCCAAATCTAAGCGCTAGAGATGCAGCAGTCATATATAGTATTAACTTCCGATGACAAAATACGGCTATGTTAATGGTATCTATAATATCAGAAGCACTTGAATATGAAATAAATCAAAGATTTAAAAACAATATTTTCCATTACATTTCAAAACATATGTTCCATATTCAGATTACACAATCCCAAAACGCTTCCCTGGCAATGATAAAATATACATTACAAAATATGCCAAGAGCGACATATAAAGATGCCCCCTTGGATGATCAGAGTAATATTTTCATAATAGACATAATACACACAACGTAATTAAAACAACTAAAATAAGAACTGTAACTCCTAAATAGTTATCCATTAGCCTCCTTCTCGCCTCCGGTAGCTTTATTCGTCATCCTACTAAGAACCTGAAAGATCCTCCACCCTCAGCCTACTTAAACCAATTTTGAGTACCCAAGAGTTTAAGGGGAAAAACAGAAACTTTGAGTCAGACATAAAGCCTGGTGTGAATAATACTATACATCCCAGTTATTAATGTTAAGTTAGACCACACCACTTAGCAGAACGGGTTTTTCCTCACTAACATCCTTTTAAAAACATATCTTTTGCAAATCTTTTCCTACAACCAAAACTGGTTAAATACTGTAAAGCATCATTTTGTAAACATACATATCAGGTAATAAAAGAACTATCTGTTCATACACTTTAGTTTTGTTTGGCTAATTATTAACCTTTTGCTGACTCGGGCCTACTAGACAATATAAAAAAATAATCTAACATCCGTTAGATAGCACTCTTCTGGACGGTCTGTCCTTAACCATCTGTTAAGTACTTCTCTTCTGGATGGTCTGTCCCTAACTTAACATCTCCAAGGGTCATTAGGCCCTAATTGGATTTACAGGCTCACCAATAACCTATATGTATACTAATATATATTTCCTTCTGTAAGAATTCATATTTTTAGTCTTACCTGTGACAAAGACAAAAATTAGCCGAGGCCAATAGCTAATGTATAGGGCGCGACCCTATACCAATCTCATCTCATATTCTAATATCTGAATCATTTTACTTAGGGATCCAGTACCATAATTTTCCTTGAAAAACTTTTCAAAATGATTTAAAACCTTTAAATCAAACTCACATATGGAAAATATATATATTATATGCTTTACTCAAAATCACCTTGCCATTTTATACACACACACACACACACACACACTTTATGCAAACCTTTGTTGATGAAAACATTTAAACCTTTGAAAGTACCCCTTTCAAATCCATTGAAAGTACCCCTTTCCAAACCACTGAAAGCATCTCTTTCGAAACCAAGTAAAAACCCTCATTTATCCAGGCCAAAAGGCCAAATCCTTCCTTTCGAAACCATTCTTAAAAACTTTTGAAACCCTTGAAAAACCTTTCTTTCGAAATCTATAAAGCATTAGACATCATACCTCAAAACACTTAAAAAAATTGACTTTAGAAACCCTTCAAAAAACTTTTCCTTTCAACCTTTTCGAAACCATCAGAAAACATTAAGCTTCGACTCCTACGAAACCATTGGGGAACCAACCCTTTGAATCCTTTCCTTAAAACCTTTCGAAAGCAGCAAAACCTTATAAACTCAAACCTTTCGAAAACACTTGGGTTCAATTTAAGACTTGTGGAAAAACACCTTTCGAAACCATTAAATCAACTTCTTCGCAACCATTGGGTTATACTTTAACAGAACAAAAAGGGTCAATAAAATCATTTATAGTCGAAAGCCTACCTTTTGAATGCATTCCTAAGTAAAGAAGTGATGGTGTCGAAGCCATCCCTTCGAAAGCATTGGAGAAGTGACTAATTTTAAAAGCTAAGTATAACTTTCGAAACCATTGATTTTGAAAGGTTGAAATGCGTCTGATAGGGGTTTCAACCCCTTCGAAAGAATTACTCAAAATAAAAGAGTGTAACCCATTCAAAACCTTTCCTTTAAAAATATTTGACCCTGTCGAAAACCAACTAAGTCAAAAGCTATACCTTTGAAAGCAAAGCAGGTGCTATTTAATTTTAAAACAGGGCGTACTCCAACCCCGTCAGAACCCAACATTTCGACTATGTACCCTCCACCTTTATACAATACGCTACGTATCAAGTAACTTGATACCATGCGCATTGATTTCAAAATCTTGGTGGTGGAACGTCCTAGTCGGAACCCTTAGTACCGAAAGTAGCGGAACGTGCTAAAATCAGGTTATTTTGTTTTTAACTTAAAAGAGAAAACTTTTCAACTAACCTACTATTGTTTGTTAATTCTTCATTGGTTTCTAAATATCTTTTTCAAAAGTGCTACCAATATTTTCAAAAAAAAAATAATAATTTTATTTTACAAAATGCCCCTTCTCCTTAAATAAATATATAAAACATTTCAGTCCCATAACTTAAATAATTTTATATATTCATCAAAACACTTAGGAAAATCCAATAAATATTTCAAAAATCTATTTTAATATGTTTTCTAACATATATAAATTTCAGATCCAAATAATTAATTATTTTTCCGTAAATAATTTAAAACCCCAAATAATCATTTTCTTCTCTAGAAAATTAATATAAAATCCACATCAATTCAGAAATTTATGAAAATTGAAACCCATCTCTAAAATATTATTTTAGATCTACATTTTAATTTGCAAGGAATTTGGATGTCATTTAATAAGGTTTTCATATCAAAACATATAAAAAAAATCAATATGAACATGCATAATCATCAGAAACATATATGAACTTTTTAACCATTCAAAACATGGCATTATCATGCAAAAACACTTCAGATTATCCTTAAAACCAAAAACCATAAGGAATTGAGATATAGTAATTATTCACCTTAGCTTTGTGATTAAAGATGTGAGATGAATTGGATGTTGATTAAGCTTCCCCTTTATCTTTCTTCTTCTTACTCTTGAAAATAGAGGCCGACTTCTCTTTTAGGTTTGATTTTTAGAAATGAAATGTAGTGATACTCACGACTAACTGTTTAGGGTATTAGAGAGCACTTTTTCGTATTTTACCCTTCCCTTATAACATTTATTTTCCTAATACATATTATTCTTTCTATGTCATTTTGATTTACATATTAACATGGCATGACTACCCTTAATTATAATCAAATCTCAATCCATTAATCCTCTTACATTATTTAATTTAATTTAACTAATTAAATATCCTAAATAATGTTACTAAAAATATGGGGTGTTATAGATATTCATCGACTCCAAGAGTTGGTCGGATGTCCGACGACCAGACGGTCTTGGAACGATGATTCATCGACTCCAAGAAGAGTTCGGGGCTCGGCTCGCGATAACACAGTTTTATCGGTTCCTGGAGAATAGAAGGTTGGATCTTTCTGCTTGATGATTCTTTGGATAAGCCTTCCTGATGCTATCGAAGCAATGCTAGTTCATGGAAGGAGAGATCGATATAACCCATCGATATGGCGTTTAGTAAGCCCATGCTTCTTATTCATGGTTCAAAGGCATAGAAGTGTTTTCCTTTGTTGATTTGTCTGTGGTGTCCTCTAATGTCCCATTAAGGTTCATTTGGAGAAGGAAAACATATAACGATAGATCAGGAGGCATTGCTTTAGGTTGCTGCCTCATTTATCTGTAGTTAGCTGGCGAGAGTGTTATTTCACCGTCATTATTTCTTCAGTTTGCCTGAGCTTTTTTTGAATACCTTTTACTTTCTATTGCATATGC
This sequence comes from Allium fistulosum, assembly GCA_030737815.1. Taxonomy (NCBI): domain Eukaryota; kingdom Viridiplantae; phylum Streptophyta; class Magnoliopsida; order Asparagales; family Amaryllidaceae; genus Allium; species Allium fistulosum. The sequence goes on along the minus strand of CM060906.1, from coordinate 247,464,004 downwards.
CATTAATTGATTATAACCCCCTCCGAACGACCCAGACGGAGGTCTCGCTAGCCGATCAGCGAGTCAGGGTCTAGGGCAAAGCATCCTGGTTTTGGGGTCAATGCCCCCAAAGTTCACAATATATGTTACGACACTTCCCATAAGTTGGCTGTTCGTGAGCATGCTTGGATGCGGCTCTACCGGTTCAAGTTGGTTCAGAGCGAACTATTTTCGGTGAATACAATAATTCGACATGATTTGGCTTTATCGGTTCCATCAATTTGGTGAGCGCATTAACTCGCCAGATGAATTAATCTTCTCCACTTATTGATTACGGAGCCAATCTCGTTCTTTCGTCAAAAATACGTTCACTATAAAATTAGGTAGACTTCTCCTCATCTCTTATCTCCTTTGTAAACAATTGATTCATCCCTAAAAGCTTTGGCTATGATAAAATTTTGGACTTCTCCTGCAAATTGAAGAGGGGCTGCTAAGACAAGTTATCGAGATTTGGGAAGTTGTGAATCTGCTTTACAACCAGACATTGTTCGAATGTTGATGATGCACTATCAATGAATGAGCTAACGAAGCCGCAACTTGATGGATCTTAATGCATATGTGCTTGTCCTCCGACGTTCTTTGATGCTAAATTGAAGTTCGATATGTCGTGGATGATGGGGGTAGTTGGACAGTGTTCTGATTCTAGTTTCTCCTTTATATCAATCTGATTATTGGTGCAATTGCCAAAGTTTAAAAAAAACAAACTTGCTGACATTGATGGGTAGATGTAGTCGAATACTGCAATTTGATTGCTCAACATGATGTTGATATTAGTGGTTGATGATCGGAATTTGTGATGTTGAGATGATGTTTATGAGGTGGAGTCCTTAGCTTTTTTTCTTGTATATTGATGATGAGATGATGTTTATGAGGAGTCCTTTGTTTGACTGACCACAGAGCATTTTTGATATGAAACTTATCAATGGAACTCTTTTGTTGTATATTATCATATGGATTCATTACATTCAATATGCCGAATCAACGTTATCATACTGATCAACTTTGGGTTGATGATTTTGTTGAACAAAAGATTTGCACTCTAATCATCTACAGGTAATCCAAGAATTGACAATTAAATAGATAGTTGAATAAATGGTGTAGCTTGGAACAGGTCTCCATTATGAGCTTTAATTTGGTAGGTGTCAGCTTCATTAACATTACGCGTTGTTTCTACAACCCTTCCAGATGCAGACCTTTTCTTGGGAGCTATAAGAACAGCAAATCTCTAACTTTCTTTAAGCTAATTTTTGGAACTAACTTCTTAATCAAAGAAATCCAAAGTAGATAGCAAGACTTAAGCCTGGATTTCAGTTTCTCGGTGAAAGCACCAAAATGTTAACCCAAAAAATGGATCAACACCGTGGATTGAGTGTGAAAGCATAAGCCCTCTTTATCAAGGCAAATAAAATAGAAAAAGCAATAGTAAATTGCTATAAAAGTAAAGGGACAAGAGACTTTTATAGTGGTTCAGAAGTTAATGAAGCCTACGTGTAGTGATGCAGCAACGGAATAACAATATGATGATTCTGTGAAAGTAGCAATCGATGGAATGAAAAAATACTAAATAGCCCAAATTCGTTGATCCGAAGATACCGAATTCTAGCTATCTTCGTCACGTTGATCGCGCACGATACCGTGAAAGAAGATCTGCAATTCTTCAGACGTTGATCAAGCGCACTTGATACCATGAATTGGCTTCTATGATCTTTGATCCGAGCGCACTCGAATGCCGAAAGAGGAGATAGGAGATTACACTCAACTACCAATTTAATGAAAGCACAAAGCTAACAAACAAAAGTTTTTATTCAAAATCAACTAACTGTTACAAATGATACAACCCGCCTATTTATAGGCTTACAACTCACACGGTTCAACATTGACAACACTTAGGTCGTGAACGACCTATGACCTAAAATAATGCGACCTAAAACCCAGCGACTTACAACTCAACGACATAAGAACAACACACGACTTACAATATTTACATCTCAACATATTACAAATCATCACGACTTACGACCTAACATATGAGCGACCTAAAAATGTAAGGCAGCGACTTAACTTCTCGGTGCATAAGGTCGAGCGACCTAAGGTGGATGCGGCTTAACCTTCAGCGACTTAAGAAATCAGCTTCTGGGATTCTTCACGCGACCTAAATCTCCCCGCGACCTAACTTAGGTCGTAACTCTTTCACGCAACCTATCGTAGGTTGTAGCTCGCCAGAAAAAGAAAGCGGCATGTGAGAGTTAGGTCGCTCGCGACCTAAACTTGACTTGTTTCCATTGCTATGTCGTAGCTCGCTTGAGCAACCTATCACGTTATCTCGCGCGAGTGTCTTCCTGCTTAGCCAGTTAACTCGCCAGCGACCTTCGTTATGTCGCGAGTCTCCACTAGGTCGCATCCGACCTAAAACACGTTGCTTGTTAGCTTGCAAACAATCTTCTCTAGGTCGTAATTCCTTATCATGCGACTCGTTAGGTCGCTCTTGACTCGAGAACTTGTTAGGTTGCTCGTGACCTAACACTTCATCAATCTGGGTCTCATTCTGGGCTGCATCTTCCTCCCCTGGTTGGGAAAAATTCGTCCTCGAATTTGCGCCTTCCTCTTCCACAACAAGCTCATTCCATGATATGGTATAAGATGTTTAACATTAAACACGTCAGAAGTATACACATCCTTCGGCAGCTTCAACTTATAAGCGTTTTCATTGATCCGTTTCACAATCATTATAGGACCAATCTTTCGAGCTTTAAGTTTATTATATGCTCCTACTGGAAAACGATCCTTCGTTAGTACAACATATACTAAATCTCCTTCCTTAAATTCAACGCTTCTTCGTTTCAAATCCGCAGATCGTTTATACTTTTCATTTGCTTTCTCTAATCGTTCCTGAACGATTTTATGACATTCTGCTAATCCATCAACAAAAACAACAGCCCGTTTAACGGTTCCCTTTGGTTGTGGTACTATCGTCAAATCCAACGGACCCTTTGGTAAGCTTGAATATACTATCTGAAATGGACTGAAACCCGTACTACGGTTTATAGCATGATTATGAGCAAACTCTGCTTGACATAACTTCATATCCCAACTCTTCATATTATCCTTCACAAGACACCGTAATAAATTTCCCAAAGATCTGTTAACAACTTCAGTCTGACCATCGGACTGCGTATGGTAAGCACTACTGAAATTTAGCTTTGTTCCCACCATCTTCCACAAACTCAACCAAAAATGACTTAGAAATCTAGTATCCCAATCATAAACAATGGATTCTGGTAAACCATGTAAGCGATACACTTCTTTAAAGAATAACTCGGCAACACGGACGACATAAGCTGTCTTCTTACAAGCGATGAAATGTGCCATCTTCGAAAACCTGTCCACTACAACATATATCGAATCATTCCCCCTCTGAGTTCTCGGTAATCCCAAAACAAAATCCATACTGATATCAATCCATGGTCTAACCGGCACGGGTAACGGCATATACAATCCCGCATTCGTCGCTGTCCCTTTGGAAATTTGGCAAATATGACATCTCTCCACAAACCTCCCAACTTCCCATTTCAACGAAGGGCAATAATAAGATTGAGAAATCAATTGCAAAGTACGATCTCGGCCCACATGACCTTCCTCATGCAACTCCTTTACAATCTTCATACGTAAGCTGCACTCTGGTATGCACAATCGATTTCCCTTAAAAAGAAAACAATCCACCAATACAAACTCATCCGTCTTTCCCTCCTTGACTTTATCTACACACTTCGCAAAGTAAGGATCATCAACAAACATTTCTGGCAACACATCAAACCCCGTTACTTTAACCTTCATTGTAGTCAACAAATGATTTCTTCGACTCAATGCATCTGCCACTCTATTCGTAATTCTCGATTTATGCTTCACCACAAATGTAAATTGTTGTAAGTACTCAATCCACGAAGCACGCCTTGCCGCAATCTTGTCCTGTCCCTGCATATGCTTCAACGCCTCATGATCGGTATATAACACAAATTCTTTATGAAACAAATAATGTCACCAATGTTTGATAGCTTGTACGATAGCATAAAATTCCACATCATATGTATTATATCTCATCTTTGCTCCTGATAGCTTCTCACTGAAATATACAATAGGACGACCTTTCTGACTCAACACCCCTCCAATTCCAACCTTCGATGCATCAGTGTGCAATTCAAACAACAACTAAAAATCTGGCAACACTAGAATTGGTGTTGTCGTCAAAAGCTCCTTGATCCGCTCAAAAGCAACCCTTGCTTCCTCCGACCATAAAACTTGTTTCCCCTTCATACAATCAGTCACTGGTACCATCACGCTACTGAAGTGTGGAATAAACCTTCGGTAGAATGATGCCAAACCATGAAAGCTTCTAACTTCTGTAATCGTCTGGGGTTGTGGCCAATTTTTGATTGCTTCAACTTTATTCTGATCCTCCTGTATACCTCCTCCCGATATAACATACCCCAAAAATAAAACACTATGCGTCATGAACATGCATTTCTTCGTTGCAGCATAAAATTGTTCCTGTCGCAATAACATCAACACTTCTCTCAGATGTTGCAAGTGTTCTTCTGGATTACCACTATATATCAGTATATCATCAAAATACACCACTACAAACTACCCGATAAATGGTCTAAAGATCTGGTTCATCACCCGCATAAAGGTACTCGGTGCATTCGAAAGACCAAACGGTATAACCATCCATTCGTACAACCCCTCACGTGTCTTGAACGCTATTTTCCATTCATCCCCTGGTCTGATTCGAATTTGATGATAACCGCTTTTCAAATCAATCTTCGAAAAGATAGTAGCTCCACTAAGCTGATCCAACAAGTCATCCAATCTAGGCATAGGAAATCTGTATCTCACAGTAATCTTTTTCAGTGCCCGACTATCAGTGCACATCCTCCACGTTCCATCCTTCTTCGGTACTAACAACGCTGGTACCGCACAAGGACTTAAACTTTCCTGTACACGCCCCTATTCAAGCAATTCTTCCACTTGCCTTCTCAACTCCTCATGTTCTTTTGGACTCATTCTGTAGTGTGGTCTATGAGGTAACACAGCTCCTGGAACAAGATCAATTTGATGTTGAATGTCTCTCAACGGCGGTAACTCCGTTGGTAGCTCCTCAGGAAATTCATCGTCAAATTCTCCCAGTACTGGCTTTACTTCTTCAGGGATCTCAACCACTTCATGACTCTCACGTCCAATCAACAAGAATACTTCAGGCTCCTCTTCTACCTCCTTCACAAACTCTTTCAAAGATAGCAAAGTTTTAAGCTCTTCAATCTCATCCAACTTGCTTTCTTCTTGTTGTCGCTTCTTAGGAATTAAAGTCATTTTTGTACCCTCAAACATGAAACTATAACTGTTAGTCCGACCATCATGTTGCACAGCCCTATCATATTGCCACGGTGTGACGACCCGCCCTTCACGACCCTCGAAAATCGACACAAAATACTCAACAGTATAATATGCCGACGATCGAATGCCGGAAAGACAGATTGTAGAAGAATAAGAAAGTAGATAGAAGAAGAAAGAACTAAACAAAATCAAAACCTCATAGTCGCAGCGGATAAAATATAATATATAGAACAGATCTTTACACAAAATGAAACTATATCTGTTTATATACAATACATCATCATCAGAGTATATCAATACAATCATCAATATCCAGTCAATCAGTCAATACAACAATCACAGCAGCGGAATAATACAAGTACGAGAAATACGTCTCGAACTCCAGCTCCTCTCCTGAGCTCCATAGCAACCTATCCTGTAATATACTCGGTCTGACCCGAGCATTATAATAAAATAACACCCGAGTCAGTCTGGAATACCAGCGCATCATAAATACATACAAAATAATTATTAAATTTTCAAAATCCTTTGGAAACAAAAGCATCTCGTAAGACCACGCCACAAATAAACATGTCAGGTTTTTACCTTACGATAGCTAAAACACTTTTTATAAAAATCCTCTGATATTATAATAGTGTCTATTTACAAATACTTATAAAATAGCCGAAATTGTTACATCTATTAAATTCTGGCATACTAGCCACAACGTGGGTAATACAAACAAAACTCGTACAAGGCACGTAGGGAGAATGGATTTCCAACGAATGACTAGGCACTGGGGTACCACCTATCATAGTACGTGGCCTAGATCACAGTACCGAGGAGTACGCCCGCTCCCCTGCAACACAAGGCCGGAATCATCCCTTACTGGATAATTCCAAGTAAAATCACCCCACGGTTGTGATCAGCAACCGCACCACTAAGCCGAAATAAAAGGGACATCTAGACAGGGATGACCTTACTCTCAAGTGGGACTACCCACGAAGCCTTGCTGCATAACCCCTGATTTTCAGTCATTCCCGGTTGATGAGGCTTGAGGCTAAACGATACCTTTCAGAACATATCCCTTAGAATGCCCATCGTCCACCTGACGATGTCACGAAAGCATTCGTCCATACAAGTCCGTCCCGGGTCCGAATGGAACCGAAGGCACTACCCCTACTACATCCATTTTGGAAATATCCTCAGGATTAGTAGCGACTAGCCCTTGCACTTCACTGCTCCATCTTCGACTCCGAAATCGTTTTCGCGAAACGTACAAACCGGATCGAAGTGGTTTTCGAGTTTCCAGACCTAGAATCCCGGTATACGGAAACTCGATCCCGGTCTCTTCGAAACGATCAGCGCATTTGGCCAATATTGATAGTCGGTGATTTAACTATCAAATAAATGTTCACAAACATCCATACACATCCATCACACAATAAATAATATCACATATTATTTATTCTTTCCCTTTAATATCTTTAAAAGATATATTTTCACATTTCAAAACTCATTTTGGAACGAATTCCCAAATATTTCTCCTTAACACGGTAAATCCCATTACCCTTTTTATTCCCGTTGGAAATAACCAAGTATAAAACATTTTGCATTTAAAAACAGTTGGAATACTTTATACAGAAATATACTTTAAAATATGTAAATTACTTCTATCTATTTACTCAAAATATAAATTTCAAAACTATTTTAAATACTATTATTTAATATAAGATATAAATTCGATTTAAATAAAGGTTTAGTTTACTAAATTTAAAAGTGGAGTTTAAAAGAATAATACTAGCCTTTACCAATAACTTAATCATATAACTTTAAAACAACTTGAAATTTCTTCTTCCAAAGTAATACTTTTCTTAAAATACTCTTTAAACAATTTAAAACTTTAACTTTTAATTAAATAAAAACCTTTAAAACTTTAACTTGGTTTTCCCAGGGAAACACTATCCCGTTCAAACATTCCAAAGTATCCTTCATATAAATCCAAACGATTTATTTCAAATTCAATTTATGTTTACAACATAAATTCCCAATTCCCTACTTATCTATAACTTCACCCGAAGTTCAAACTCAATTTCCCATTCTGGAAATTCATTTTAAAATATAGTTTAAACATTTTTAATAAAACATTTTGGTGAATTCTTCAATGAAAGCCAGATTTCCAATTTACTTAAATGAAATTCCAATAGGGAAACGGTATTTTAAAAATATTCTATTAACACTTAAAATTGTACATTTAAATTCGAAAGCTTCATTTTAACATATTTTACTTTTCCGGATATCACTATTCATCATTAAAATAAACCACTGTTTTTTTACTCAATTTATAATTTCATAGAATTCATTTCCAGAAAATCTATACTTTCCATTTAACGATTGATAAATTTTCCACAATATTTAAAATCCCAATTTTACCAATTTACATTTTCCATTCTAAAACAGAATCCAATTTTTTATATTCCTTTAAATTCCTTATTTAACAATTTCTTTAATTTCTTTTAAATCCCCAATCTATTCATTTATAATTTAATTCTGGAATTATAATTTATACAACAATTTCACAGAACAATTTAAAATTCCAGATTTATCAATCACAACATATAAATAGGTATCACTATCAATTATAAAATAATTGCTACATTGTGAGGAATCCAGTTGGATCCCTCCAACCTGTTTCTCCCTGCATCACAGATATTAGCACATCGCAATATAAATATCAACCAGACTGATAATCACAGATATAATCAACCATTCACATAGATATTTAAATATCAACTATTTATAATGTCTGGCATCCAGATGTGAGTGAGAATAACTCACTTTGAGTTCGGCGAGCGTTCGAAATTTAAATTAAACCGGACGGTGTCCGATTTAACTCAAATTTCTACTTGCCCGGAATGAAATTCGGATCTGTACCATCTCGTAGTGCTCCTCTCTGCGTTTCCATCGGTTCCAGTTTCGTCTCAATCTGATATCGTATGCTCTCGTTACGAATTATTAAAGTTTGAATAATATTTAAAAACAATTTCTTTTATTTAATTTACAATTACCCCAAACCATCACGGCCCGTCATCACGAAACCAACCCGCATCCCCCTCTCTTCTCTCGCATGACAATACCAGAAAGATCGAACCCAACATGCGAAGCTAGGGCTTCAAAACGCCTCCACCTCGCCCCACGATACTTCGATCCACGACTCCCATACGAACCGCCACGATGAACACCGCACTCGGCTGGAAGCTCAAGGAGCTCGGTCGCTTCATCCACTGTGAAATCGTGCGCGAACGGCACATGAACGGGCCCCAGTTTCTTCCTCCACGCCGCGCCTATGACGATCTCCTCCGTTGGATTTAAAGATCACCATCCCCTCTACAATTCTCTAGTTGAATGATTTCAACGATGTTGACTGGATTTGGAGAAATTCGAGAATCAAATCTGGATGATATCGGCCATTGAATATCTCGTGGCGGCTCAAACGATAGCCCTTAGGGTTTGGCCTAGAAAACGTGAATATATACGTTTGTTAATAATATTTAATATTATTTAATTGATAAAATATCTCAACCTAACAGTTTTCGCTAACGAACTCCAAACTACGCGTTCCGACAGGCTACCCTAGGGTTTTTCCGCGTTCTGGACACGATGGAACAAGTTTCGTAAGCTAATTTGATCGTATGCACAAGATACGGAATAAAACGATCAATTTAAAATTAAATCGGTTAAATCGGTTTCGATGCGTTTCGAGCTGCCACGGTCAAACGACAACTCCGATCGCTACGAAAATTGAAATCCGATAATAACTAACTATTACGGATCCAATGGAACTGGTTTCGTCGAATTCCGAGACTGTGCCCCGGAAGGCTATTTTAACTCGTCTATTAAATCAGGCGATTTTCAAAATTTACGAAAACGCTTTAAAATTTCACCTTTAAAATTTTAATAACTTAAAAATAAATCATATAAAATTTATAAACACATTAGAAATCATTCTGGCTCATTCCGGACTAAAATCTGATTAATTGCAATATTTTATTATTAAATCCTATTATTAAATTAATATAAAATCCCAAATAATAACTTATCGACTTTTAAATTCATCTAAAAATCCAACAATATTATTTATAACCAATTGAACTTAAAAATACATTTAAATATCATTTTATTACTATTTACACCCAAATCCACCTTTTTATTCCAATTTCGAATATTTAATTATTATTATCCAATCTCAAATTAAACCTCCACATTAGAAATTATCACTTGTTGTTTTAGTTTAAACCATTTCTTTTTAGTTCAAAATAAATCTTAAACCCATATTAAACATTTAAAATGAATTAAATGTTCAAATTCAATGGCTTAAAAATACGGGATGTTACATTCCTCCCCCCTTATAAAAATTTCGTCCCCGAAATTTGCTAAGGTAGAAAATACTCTCCAACCTATTTACTTCCCAATTTGCTTAGTTAAAATCTTATATTCACTTTCCAAAATGTTTCAGCTCCATTTCAAAACCATTTGCTTTATTTACTCTAAAGCCTTCATTTTAACATTCGTTTCCAAAATAACTTTACTGGTTAATAAATTTTTCCAAAAACCCAAAAATTTTCTAACTCCCAAAATTTCTGGAAAATTTTGGCGGAGTCTCCTTTGTACGGAGGAGCTTCTGCGATATCGCAGGATACACAAATATATATACATCGGCTCACACGGCCGGAAACCAAAATATATCACAATATATATATCATTTTCCCAATTATATTTGCGTAGGCGTACCTTATAGCAAATTATTTAAAGCAAGCGGCTAATATATCGCATATACGCGCTCCAACTCTCTCGAACGCCTCCCGCACCTGTACTAAACTCAACAAACTCATCAGTTTCAATGATATGAGCATTTTAATAACATTTCCAATATAAATGCAAGCCACACATCCATTTCATAGCCAAACCAAGCAATTTCATAATGTAACAATGTTAACCATATTTTACCAACAATCTAAAGATTTCAATCATCTTTTAATTTCTTATTCAAGTCCAACCTTCATTTTATTTCACTTGAATGCTTTAAATTCAAGTTCACTACATACAATTCATATTAATTATAAACAATCCATTTCTATTTCAATATGATTAACATATGCCTCTCTTACATTTTTAAATTTAACTTACATTCCAAATTTGATTTACAATCAAACTTCATTTTAAACTTGAAACATTTGCATTTCTTTTATAATCCATTTTCATTCATATGCAAACATTACTTATTAAAATGCAACCCATTCTGATTGATTCAAAACTAATTTCATTCTCTCTTTAAATCAATTCACTTGCATTTATATACAAACTTTTGAATTAGATTCCAATCCATATCAATTTATTCAAAGGTCAACTTCAATTGCTTTTTAAACAACTCAATTCTGAATACATGCAAATTTCCATGTCATTCAAGCAAAACAATTGCCTCTTAAGCTTATAACCATTTAAAATTATTTCCAACCTGGATTCATATAAATTTTATTCCATTACAAGGTTCACAAACCAAATATTTTCTCTTTCCAATGTAATTGTTAAATTACATTTTCCTTACATCTTTATTTCCATTAACCAAATACAAGTTTATATTAATATCATTCATTCCTGAGTTATTTACAACTCTTATATTTTTAACTCATCACATTAATTAATTTAAAACTCATTTCACTTGCATTTCAGTTTATTTCCTAACAAATTTCATTCGGAATTACTTAAATAAGCCCATTCACAATCATTTGTTTTTCTTCCAAGTTACTTAAGTTCTTTCACAAAATTTCCATCATCTTCTTATATCAATTTTATTTTATTTTCATTTGATTCTCATTCAAACCAAATTTCAATTCCTTTACAACTTTAATGCTCTTTGTTTATTTATCCAATCCATGTACAAATTTATTTTATTAACAAAGAGGCCACTTAAATTATTTCTCTCATTTGAATTTTACTTACAATTCAAACCACCACTATTATAAGCTAATTCCATTATTCATTCTCACTTCCAACATTTATTGCCAAACTTAAATTCCATCCCAAAACTGGATTTTATTTACCTTTCAAACTTTGACCAACTATCAAAATCCTATTTATTTCAATACAAATTCCATTTAATTTAGCTTACACGGGATTTATTTCCAAACAATCATTTTGGATTTAGTTGAGTGAACATTTACTTCATTCATCATCACCTCAACTAAATTAAATTTCCATTAAACTAAATTCTTATCCCATTTTAATTCAAGGTTAACTAAATTATATATGCATTTTCAATTTAATTCCTTTCCAGAATTAATTCAAGTTCATCTAAATTTTATTTAGCCCACCTGAATTTAAACCATTTCCTTTACTACTTTAAATAAGAATTTAATTACATTCATTCTTATTCATAACACAATAGAAATTTTAATATTCAGCTTAATTCCATCTTAGTCGAAGTTAAACCAAATTCAATTTAATCTTAATTCTCCATATCCAAGTTCAACTTATTTACTAACTTCAGTTCACTTACCTCTTTTATATTTTATAATTGTTTCACCTTACTTTGCATTCCATTTAAAATTAAGTTCGAATTCACCATTCCATTTATTATTTCCATTTGTGATTATAATTCCATTTTACTTGAGTTTAAAATCAAATTGCCCATTCTCAAGTTCTTCAACTTATTTATAAGTTTGTATTGCTCATTTCAACTCATTTACATTTTTATAACCACAGTGTCAAATTATAACACTTAATAGCTTAAGAATATGAATTCATTTGCACAATCATAAGCATTTACATTTCACCGTTATCTCAACTTCCATTTAATTTTCATTTAGATTTAATTCAATTTCAAATTCTTAATTTTATTTAACTTATCGTAAGTTAAATCCAGATATCTTCCATTCACCTTCATTTATTCAAAGTAAATTCCATTCCATATATACTCAATTCTTTTTTTAAATCAACTTTCCTTTATAAGTTATATAGTTGAATCATTTCAACTTTCACATTTTGATTTTAAAATAGAATTTCCAGAATTCAATTTACCCGGATTTATTTCAAAACCAATTTGAAATAAAAATCAACACATTTCTCTTTTGATATTCAAATCAAATACCAAATTCCAAAACAAACTGCTTTTACCAAACAATTTTCCTTTGAAAATTCCAAAATCACTTGTTTCCCAAACAAGTCCAAACGATGTCATAACCAACTATTTTGGTAGCAATCCATCACTTTAGAAACTCGAAAATGAATTCTAATGATGTGGCCAGCATCATCAGGATTATTTTCCAGCGACTGAAGTGAGTTTAATGCTTTCCACTTCCAAAATCCACCTCAAAACAATTTCTATTCAAAAATATTTCCCCAAAATATACTCCATTCTTACAAATGCTTTTGAAAACATTTCTAACATTTCCACAAAGTCAAACTCCCAAAACTTTGTTTAATTCCATTTGAAATCCCTTTCAAAATTTCCGGGGTCAAAATTCTAGTTTAAATCAAATTTTAATTTTTTATTTTTCTTATTTAAAACATATTCAGTCAATTCCATTTGGTTATAAACCATTTTAATATTTTAACTTCTTATTGGCTTATAAGTCATTTCGAATTTTAGATCATATTTTAATTTCTTATTTGATTATAGAAGAAACAACCAACAAGCATCCAATACATATATAATAATTTAGAAAATTATTTCTTTTTATATCAAAATACAATTTTGGGTAAAATTATTTCATTTACCCACTTTAAAAATAATACTATGTCGGTTTACCGTGTTTAAGAGTTTAGAAACCCCTATCGACACGGTTGTACTTCCCGCACCGACCAGAATTCATAAACACTCAACCGATAAGTCAACACAGTACCAAAAACAATTTTATATCCACTAACAAATACGCTCTCATAGCTATTATTACACTCAACTCATAATAGAGTACTATTGACTCTATTTAATGAGAAATTTTCCCACCAAAGCCTAGGTTGTCGCCAACCTATGCTCTGATACCAAGTGTGACGACCCGCCCTTCACGACCCTCGAAAATCGACACAAAATACTCAACAGTATAATATGCCGACGATCGAATGCCAGAAAGACAGATTGTAGAAGAATAAGAAAGTAGATAGAAGAAGAAAGAACTAAACAAAATCAGAACCTCACAGTCGCAGCGGATAAAATATAATATATAGAACAGATCTTTACACAAAATGAAACTATATCTGTTTATATACAATACATCATCATCAGAGTATATCAATACAATCATCAATATCCAGTCAATCAGTCAATACAACAATCACAGCAGCGGAATAATACAAGTACGAGAAATACGTCTCGAACTCCAGCTCCTCTCCTGAGCTCCATAGCAACCTATCCTGTAATATACTCGGTCTGACCCGAGCATTATAATAAACTAACACCCGAGTCAGTCTGGAATACCAGTGCATCATAAATACATCCAAACTAATTATTAAATTTTCAAAATCCTTTGGAAACAAAAGCATCTCGTAAGACCACGCCACAAATAAACATGTCGGGTTTTTACCTTACGATAGCTAAAACACTTTTTATAAAAATCCTCTGATATTATAATAGTGTCTATTTACAAATACTTATAAAATAGCCGAAATTGTTACATCTATTAAATTCCGGCATACTAGCCACAACGTGGGTAATACAAACAAAACTCGTACAAGGCACGTAGGGAGAATGGATTTCCAACGAATGACTAGGCACTGGGGTACCACCTATCACAGTATGTGGCCTAGATCACACTACCGAGGAGTACGCCCGCTCCCCTGCAACACAAGGCCGGAATCATCCCTTACTGGATAATTCCAAGTAAAATCACCCCACGGTTGTGATCAGCAACCGCACCACTAAGCCGAAATAAAAGGGACATCTAGACAGGGATGACCTTACTCTCAAGTGGGGCTACCCACGAAGCCTTGCTGCATAACCCCTGATTTTCAGTCATTCCCGGTTGATGAGGCTTGAGGCTAAACGATACCTTTCAGAACATATCCCTTAGAATGCCCATCGTCCACCTGACGATGTCACGAAAGCATTCGTCCATACAAGTCCGTCCCGGGTCCGAACGGAACCGAAGGCACTACCCCTACTACATCCATTTTGGAAATATCCTCAGGATTAGTAGCGACTAGCCCTTGCACTTCACTGCTCCATCTTCGACTCCGAAATCGTTTTCGCGAAACGTACAAACCGGATCGAAGTGGTTTTCGAGTTTCCAGACCTACAATCCCGGTATACGGAAACTCGATCCCGGTCTCTTCGAAACGATCAGCGCATTTGGCCAATATTGATAGTCGGTGATTTAACTATCAAATAAATGTTCACAAACATCCATACACATCCATTACACAATAAATAATATCACATATTATTTATTCTTTCCCTTTAATATCTTTAAAAGATATATTTTCACATTTCAAAACTCATTTTGGAACGAATTCCCAAATATTTCTCCTTAACACGGTAAATCCCATTACCCTTTTTATTCCCGTTGGAAATAACCAAGTATAAAACATTTTGCATTTAAAAACAGTTGGAATACTTTATACAGAAATATAATTTAAAATATGTAAATTACTTCTATCTATTTACTCAAAATATAAATTTCAAAACTATTTTAAATACTATTATTTAATATAAGATATAAATTCGATTTAAATAAAGGTTTAGTTTACTAAATTTAAAAGTGGAGTTTAAAAGAATAATACTAGCCTTTACCAATAACTTAATCATATAACTTTAAAACAACTTGAAATTTCTTCTTCCAAAGTAATACTTTTCTTAAAATACTCTTTAAACAATTTAAAACTTTAACTTTTAATTAAATAAAAACCTTTAAAACTTTAACTTGGTTTTCCCAGGGAAACACTATCCCGTTCAAACATTCCAAAGTATCCTTCATATAAATCCAAACGATTTATTTCAAATTCAATTTATGTTTACAACATAAATTCCCAATTCCCTACTTATCTATAACTTCACCCGAAGTTCAAACTCAATTTCCCATTCTGGAAATTCATTTTAAAATATATTTTAAACATTTTTAATAAAACATTTTGGTGAATTCTTCAATGAAAGCCAGATTTCCAATTTACTTAAATGAAATTCCAATAGGGAAACGGTATTTTAAAAATATTCTATTAACACTTAAAATTGTACATTTAAATTCGAAAGCTTCATTTTAACATATTTTACTTTTCCGGATATCACTATTCATCATTAAAATAAACCACTGTTATTTTACTCAATTTATAATTTCATAGAATTCATTTCCAGAAAATCTATACTTTCCATTTAACGATTGATAAATTTTCCACAATATTTAAAATCCCAATTTTACCAATTTACATTTTCCATTCTAAAACAGAATCCAATTTTTTATATTCCTTTAAATTCCTTATTTAACAATTTCTTTAATTTCTTTTAAATCACCAATCTATTCATTTATAATTTAATTCTGGAATTATAATTTATACAACAATTTCACAGAACAATTTAAAATTCCAGATTTATCAATCACAACATATAAATAGGTATCACTATCAATTATAAAATAATTGCTACATTGTGAGGAATCCAGTTGGATCCCTCCAACCTGTTTCTCCCTACATCACAGATATTAGCACATCGCAATATAAATATCAACCAGACTGATAATCACAGATATAATCAACCATTCACATAGATATTTAAATATCAACTATTTATAATGTCTGGCATCCAGATGTGAGTGAGAATAACTCACTTTGAGTTCGGCGAGCGTTCGAAATTTAAATTAAACCGGACGGTGTCCGATTTAACTCAAATTTCTACTTGCCCGGAATGAAATTCGGATCTGTACCATCTCGTAGTGCTCCTCTCTGCGTTTCCATCGGTTCCAGTTTCGTCTCAATCTGATATCGTATGCTCTCGTTACGAATTATTAAAGTTTGAATAATATTTAAAAACAATTTCTTTTATTTAATTTACAATTACCCCAAACCATCACGGCCCGTCATCACGAAACCAACCCGCATCCCCCTCTCTTCTCTCGCGTGACAATACCAGAAAGATCGAACCCAACATGCGAAGCTAGGGCTTCAAAACGCCTCCACCTCGCCCCACGATACTTCGATCCACGACTCCCATACGAACCGCCACGATGAACACCGCACTCGGCTGGAAGCTCAAGGAGCTCGGTCGCTTCATCCACTGTGAAATCGTGCGCGAACGGCACATGAACGCGCCCCAGTTTCTTCCTCCACGCCGCGCCTGTGACGATCTCCTCCGTTGGATTTAAAGATCACCATCCCCTCTACAATTCTCTAGTTGAATGATTTCAACGATGTTGACTGGATTTGGAGAAATTCGAGAATCAAATCTGGACGATATCGGCCATTGAATATCTCGTGGCGGCTCAAACGATAGCCCTTAGGGTTTGGCCTAGAAAACGTGAATATATACGTTTGTTAATAATATTTAATATTATTTAATTGATAAAATATCTCAACCTAACAGTTTTCGCTAACGAACTCCAAACTACGCGTTCCGACAGGCTACCCTAGGGTTTTTCCGCGTTCTGGACACGATGGAACAAGTTTCGTAAGCTAATTTGATCGTATGCGCAAGATACGGAATAAAACGATCAATTTAAAATTAAATCGGTTAAATCGATTTCGATGCGTTTCGAGCTGCCACGGTCAAACGACAACTCCGATCGCTACGAAAATTGAAATCCGATAATAACTAACTATTACGGATCCAATGGAACTGGTTTCGTCGAATTCCGAGACTGTGCCCCGGATGGCTATTTTAACTCGTCTATTAAATCAAGCGATTTTCAAAATTTACGAAAACGCTTTAAAATTTCACCTTTAAAATTTTAATAACTTAACAATAAATCATATAAAATTTATAAACATATTAGAAATCATTCTGGCTCATTCCGGACTAAAATCTGATTAATTGCAATATTTTATTATTAAATCCTATTATTAAATTAATATAAAATCCCAAATAATAACTTATCGACTTTTAAATTCATCTAAAAATCCAACAATATTATTTATAACCAATTGAACTTAAAAATACATTTAAATATCATTTTATTACTATTTACACCCAAATCCACCTTTTTATTCCAATTTCGAATATTTAATTATTATTATCCAATCTCAAATTAAACCTCCACATTAGAAATTATCACTTGTTGTTTTAGTTTAAACCATTTCTTTTTAGTTCAAAATAAATCTTAAACCCATATTAAACATTTAAAATGAATTAAATGTTCAAATTCAATGGCTTAAAAATACGGGATGTTACACACGGTCTTCCCAACAACAGATGGCATACATCCATGTCAACCACATCACACCAAATTTCGTCTTTGTATTTCTTCCCAATTGAAAAATTCACACAAGCCCTTCGCCCAACCTTCACTTCCCCAACTTTCCTCAACCAAGCTAACTTGTAAGGTTTCGGATGATTCTCTGTCTTCAATGATAACTTCTTCATAGCTTCTGTAGAGATAATATTATCACAGCTTCCTGCATCGATGACAAATTTGCAAACCCTTCCCAAGATAGTGCATGTTGACTGAAAGATGTTACTCCTCAACCAGCTAGTTTCCACTTCCTGTTTTGGTGTTAAATACGACCTCTTCATCATCAATGAATACCCTTCATCTCTCGACACATTCTCTTCCTCCTCATCGTGTAGTGAATTAGAACAATCAGCTTCTACCTCATCTTCCTCTGCCTCAGCAATCATCGTTCTCTTCTTCGGTTTTGGACATTCGCTGCTCTGTGACCCACTTTTTGACAATTATAGCATTTGAAATTGGTGTTGACTTTTGGTTTAGCCACTTCAGGAACAACTGGCTTACTCGATGCTTTAGGAATATTAGAACTACTACCCGCTCCTTTGTTTGGCCCCGTAAAACTTGGAAACACACCTCCCCCACGTCTACCTTGTTTCTCCCAAGCCAACGCCTTTTGAAGTGCTTCTGCCACAGATCTAGGGTCGAACATGTTCACCATATCCTGGATCTGTGTTCTAAGTCCACCAACAAACCTAGCGGTCAGTTGTTCTTCTGTCTCCATAATGTCATTTCGAGCAATCAACTGGTAGAACTCATCTGCATAATCAGTAACAGTCTTCGTCCCTTGCCTCAGGTTCTGTAATCTCTGATACCTTAATGATTGGTAATTGTAGGGTAAGAAAGTAGCCTTCATCAATTTCTTCATCTTTTCCCAAGCAACAATCCTTGACTTCCCCATCTGCTCTCTCGTAAGTTTGGTTTGCTGCCATCATGCCGTAGCTCTCCCCCTCAGCCTAGTAGCAACCAACTTCACTTTACGATCCTCCGGAACCTCCTTGAAGTCAAATATTTTCTCAACATAAGCTAACCAATCAAGAAATTCCTCGGATTGCATACCTCCCTTGAATTCCGGTATTTCAGTTTTCATCCCAGACTCCCACTTGTGATCATATTCCGAATGATTTCTCCCTTGACCTCGTCCTCGTCCATGAACACTACCCCCATCAAACTCCTCTTCAAAATCTGATGTATATCAATGTCTATCCCGACCACCAACATCTCTACTACCATCATTTCTTCCACCAACATCCCTTCGATCTACATTCCTCCGATCACGATCATTCACATTCCTATCACGACTTCGATCATCATCATTTCTATAACGATCTCGACTCACACTTCTATGATCATTATCGGCACTTCTCTCTCGACTGGAATGTGGTGAAACTCTACTTCCTCCATGGTTAGATTCAGGTGAAACCCTTCTCCGATTTTGATTCATCTCCAACATCATCTTCTCTAATCGACCAATCCATTCATTAAGCTTCTCACTAAAGTTTTCGTTTATTCTTTGCTCCATCTCATCAGTTTCTTCTCTTCTATACAAAGCTTCAACATTCTGATGGCGATTAGCTCTTCTTGGCGGCATTGTTAAATGAAACAAACTTCAACTCTCGACTTGTACAAATCAAAATGATACCAAATGAGGCACGGCCTTTAACTTCAAATTTGAACTTCAACACTTTAACTTGGCTCGGCTCTAACTTCAAACTCTCGGCTTTGAACAACAAAGTGATGCACGGCTTGAACTCTTGAATAAGAATTGGCTCCAAGGCTCGGCTTAGCTATGATTGGCTAAGTGTAGCTTTGATACCAAAATGATGCAGCAGCGGAATAACAAAATGATGATTCTGTGAAAGTAGCAATCGATGGAATGAAAAAATACTGAATGGCCCAAATTCGTTGATATGAAGATACCGAATTCTAGCTATCTTCATCACGTTGATCGCGCACGATACCGTGAAAGAAGATCTGCAATTCTTCAAACGTTGATCAAGCGCACTTGATACCGTGAATTGGCTTCTACGATCGTTGATCCGAGCGCACTCGAATGCCGAAAGAGGAGATAGGAGATTACACTCAACTACCAATTTAATGAAAGCACAAAGCTAACAAACAAAAGATTTTATTCAAAATCAACTAACTGTTACAAATGATACAACCTGCCTATTTATAGGCTTACAACTCACATGGTTCAACATTGACAACACTTAGGTCGTGAACGACCTACGACCTAAAATAATGCGACCTAAAACCCAGCGACTTACAACTCAACGACATAAGAACAACACACGACTTACAATATTTACATCTCAACATATTACAAATCATCACGACTTACGACCTAACATATGAGCGACCTAAAAATGTAAGGCAGCGACTTAACTTCTTAGCGCATAAGGTCGAGCGACCTAAGGTGGATGCGGCTTAACCTTCAGCGACTTAAGAAATCAGCTTCTGGGATTCTTCATGCGACCTAAATCTCCATGCGACCTAACTTAGGTCGTAACTCTTTCACGCGACCTATCGTAGGTCGTAGCTCGCCTGAAAAAGAAAGCGGCATGTGAGAGTTAGGTCGCTCGCGACCTAAACTTGACTTGTTTCCATTGCTATGTCGTAGCTCGCTTGAGCGACCTATCACGTTATCTTGCGCGAGTGTCTTCCTGCTTAGCCTGTTAACTCGCCAGCGACCTTCGTTATGTCGCGAGTCTCCATTAGGTCGCATCCGACCTAAAACATATTGCTTGTTAGCTCGTAAACAATCTTCGCTAGGTCGTAATTCCTTATCATGCGACTCGTTAGGTCGCTCTTGACTCGAGAACTTGTTAGGTCGCTCGCGACCTAACACTTCATCAATCTGGGTCTCATTCTGGGCTGCATCATGTAGTTAATATCTTTATTGATCAACTTCTGTTACAAAGGAGTTTGGATTACAATATAATTCTTCTTTTCTAAGTTAGATCAAGCCACCATTGTTATTGACAACTGGAAGGATCTCAGTTGCCCTTTAATGGCTGTTATAAGGAAGAAGAAGGGTGAAGAAACAATGACAAAGCTTAAGAAGAGATCAGAGCTGAACTTTTTTCGGTTGTAGATAGGTTGTTATTTATAGGAGTTAGAGAGCACTTGGGCTAGAGTCATTTCACTAGAAGCCCGTATCCATCATGTAGAAGCTGCTCAGGAAAATTAGGTATCATAAGGGCAAACTACTTAGGTCGGTACCGATCCAATTGGATCGGATTGGCACCGATCTGAATAGTTGTACAATTTTTGCACACTTTCTATTCAAATGGCTTCCTTGTTTGTGTGGAGACCTGTTTCTTCAACTCTCGAAAAACGACACTAATACATCCTCAGTATTCACGTGCCGCTAATCCAAGTACCGGAGAGGTGGATTCTCAAGGATAAGAAAGAAAATAAAGACAGAATGGAATCTCACATATATTATTTCAACATATAAATTTTTATAGTGGAAATTAAATATATTTATCAGAATTAAAGATGGACAGTTATATATATATATATGTGTGTGTATCCTCACAAAGCTGGAGTACAATACTACTCAAGTGTAGTGGAAAAAATATTTAGAAAAATCTTCTAACTCCATGCTCCAAGCTCTTCCAGATTTCTTCAAACTAACCCTAACTACAATGCTGCTCGAGAAAAATTATGGCACTCAAAGTTTAAGGGAAAGGAAAATAAAGACCAGGTCAGTCAGGGACTAGTGTGAGAAACTCAAAATACGTGGTTTGAAAACAACAGATATCTCATAAAACCACACCTACACATAAATATGGATAGGTTCTTACCCTATGATAACCAAAACATTTGATACTCAGAATCATTTGATATTATTTTTAATTACATTCCTTTGAAAAAATTTGCAAGTCGACTTATTAATCTTAGCCGAAATTGTTACCATTATTAAATTCTAGATATGTTAGGCTCTACAAACAAAACTCTTACAAGGTTCGTCCGGGGAATGGATTTCCATACAACGGCAGGAAAAGGACCACCTTCCATACAGTGCATCTCTAAAAGAATGTACTGAGGATACACAAACAATCCTTTGCATCTGGCAAGACCGGTCTATCCTTATTTGACACTCATACATAGTTTGGATAATAACCGAAAATGAAATCACCCTGGTCATAACCGACCTATCCGGGGCCCCATAGCGTACACCACATACTTGACATATAGAGAGTAATCTAGAAAGGTGATGACCTTATCCTAATGGTTGCGAACCACATAGCCTTGCGGCATACCCTGTTTAAGCCATTAGTGGGTGATGAGGCCTGAGGTATTGATTACCTTTCACATAGCACATTCCAGTTTGAATGCCACATTGCCATCCCATAGTCACATAGCTGATTTCTAACTCCTAAGCTCGTACGTCATAGGAAATGGTGTTAAGCTAAGAGAAGTTGCCTTCTCCAGCACCAAATAGATGATACATTCATAGAGATCAATATATGTAACTATAAATGCAAAGCCAGACATTCATTCATACAAGTTGTCCAATAATATGACAAACCGAAGGCACTCTCCTACCACATCCTGTCGGGAGTTACCTCTAGGATTAGTAACGAGAAGTCCTTGTATCAAAGATTTTAAATGAGGAAATACCACCACATAATATGATATGGGAAATTTCCCTCGAGGGTCAGTGACAAGCAGCCCTACATTCCATCTTCCAAATCAAATCCATGTCTCACTTCGAATACGTAAATTGGTTTGAAGTGGTCTTCGGATAGGAATTACTAAAATCCGGCCCTGGTTCTTCGAACCAATCATCGATAAAAGAGGTCAAGTAAATAGGTGAATGACATTTGATTAAATCATTCCTTTTATCAAAAATATCTTTTATAGATATATAAGTTTAAAACATTTCTTTCCGGTATATACGGAATCATTAAACCTCTCTTATCAAATCATTTGATTACTTTAAACCATTTTTAACTAAGAATAATTTGAAATCATTTCATTTTTCACTTTGGAAAATATTTCCAAATCATTTCTATTAAATCTTAACATAAATTTCTTAATTCAAAACTCAAAATTTTGATTTAGTTAAAACCATGTTATCTAGGATATTAATCCAAAACTAGTCAATATTATGTGAGCAGAATCTATAGAAATCATCTAATTCTACTCAATATCAATTCCCATATTCAACAAGTACCATGGGCCGAATAACGGCTTAATCACCTTTTAAATTCCACGAATAGTACCAGTTCCCTCTTCGGGCTTTGACACCAAGTACAATAAGATTATCCCCATAAAATCCATGTTTTTTATATTTGGAAAATCATATCCTTTACACTTTGCGAAGTTTTGATCCAAGTAAATCAAATTTACTATCCTATCCATCGGGCCAGTCCAGATAGCAATGGAGAGCAAGAAACTGGTTTTCCAAACCCAAGTCTAGACACTACCTCTCTAACACCCATAAGGCGGTCAAGTAGTTTGATTGACATAAATCATTTAACATTTAACCATTCCATAAATCATTAAAATCATCTTAAAATACTTCATTAATCAATTGAAAACATTTACAAAATTTTTGGAAAAGAACGGTTGCGTTTAAAACTATATTTCAAAAGTTACATAAAAGTGCTATGGAAAGTGCTTTTTAAGCTATATTGATCAAAACGACTTTTTATTATTTGAAAATTCATTTTTATAACTCAAATCGCTTTAAAAACATTTTAAAATATTTTAGAATTTATTTCATATTAATAAAATATTTTTAAGGTATCATTTATAAAGAAATCCTTTTATGGATTCCGAATTACAAAACCGCGATGTTTTTCAAAAACTTATTTTACTCATATTTCAAAATCTACTTATCAAAATCTCAATTTTCTTTGTTTGAAAACTATGGATACAATAGTTTGGAAAATTCTTATCTTGAAGAATTTCGAGCTAAATTTCATTCTATATACTCGTTTGATTTTTGTGGCGCGAAATTGTGAACTACCATTACGTGACGCGCCTATTTTTGACTAAATTTTCAATTACCTTTCAAACTTCATCAAAATACTTTCATATGTTTATAAACATTTTGAACTCATTTTAAAACTATTTTAAAGAGGTTTTTAACATTCCATATATACCAATTCATTAAATAGAGGAAAATGATTTCCTTTGTGCTTATCGACCTGTATTTCCATGACTTGCATATATATATATATTCAATATTCATAATAAACAATCATCTTCAAAAATCATAATCAAATATATTGTTATCCCGCTTTTTTGTCAAAGCCGGAACATCAAACAAATTGGCAAGAAAGGATGGATATCAGGATTGGAAGTCGATCAGAGACAAGGTTGTGATCGATGACATCAGAATTTGGCCAAGCTCCGATCATGACAGAATCGATTAGGAATGATGATGAGGACTAGGAGAGGCTACGTTTCGATTTTCAGGTCAATCGGAGGTTGTATGCATAGGATATGGATACATTGAAATGCACAGGGCACGGTTCGTATCGATGCATTTCGCATCGATCATCATATGGTGATTCGAATCGAAACCATTCGTATCGATTGGCATGGGTTCAGATCAATGAAGTTCGCATCGATCAGGTTCTGGTTCGACTCGATGGTGACACACCCAGATTGGTAGGTAAGCATGCAGAGGTTTGTTCGAATCGATGCATTTTCGTATCGATCAGGATGGATTCGGGCTACATGCTTCGTATCTATATAGTTCATATCAATGGGGAGGCGAGGAATGGCGATGCAGTTCGTATCGATCGATGCTGGAATCGATGCGAAGGACTCACATACAGGTCGATTCGAAGAAGATCAAAGGCATACGAGAAGGATACATTGGGAGACGGCTTCGTGGATACAAAGTCATGGATACAAAGTTGTGGATACGAACGAGCACGCGTTCGGTGAGCAAATAAAGGTCTTCGAATCCAACATCTCGAATCCACCAAGTAAACGCGGCTAAAACCCAGGATTCGACCCAGTAAACTCGGAGAAAAAGGAGGATCGACACGAAGAACACGCACCACGTTATCGTTTTCACGTGCATGAGCATGGAGTCGACCCTATGGATTCGAACCATATCGATTCGAACGAATCCATGGGACGAAGAACGTCATCTTGAATCGATCATAACTCAAGATCTACAAGTCCAAATGCTATGAAATTTTCATAGAAGCTTTCACACATGTTGAAGAATGTTCACACCAAATTTCAGCTCGATTGGACAATTTCTTGATCGATTCGAACATAGCTTCGAATCGATCCTGAAGTGGGCCCGGATTTCCAGAAAGCGGGCATGTGGGCCCCCCTCGCATAACAGAACTGGTCTCCCTTCAGTTTAGGCGAAATATCAGCCTCCTACACCTATAAATAGAGCCCCTGGTCATTCAGAAAGGAGGTCAGACAATTTTGAGAGCTAAAGTGCGCCCAGATTCTGCCAGATTTCCTCCAGATCACCATTGCTGCCTTAGATTCAGATTATAATCAAAAAGTCTGTTGTACTACGCAATAAGAAATTGTAATCTTCAAACATCGAGCAATAAAATCATAAAAACCTTGAAGTGGACGTAGGCCGGAGATAGCCGAACCACTATAAATCGTGTGTCACTGTTCATTATTTCTGGATTGTTGTTTGTTGCTTGCTTAGATCTGAGATTTGTGTTTGAATATTGTTGATCCGTATTCATACACTGGTGCTTTCACAACACTTGGGGTTTGTGACCAATTTTGGCGCAAACATATATATAACATCCAATAGCATATAACATTGTAGTTTAGGAGATTCTCATCTTCATTTTTCCCTACGGGCTAGTCTAAAATAAGCTATAGCTCCGCTATGATCAAATCAAAGTTAATGAAATCGAGCTTGAGACCCTTAGGAGGGCTAGACTTACAAATGGCGGGGCTTACGGCCTTGGTGAATGGAGGAGATGGTCGTGGGTTTAGGAAGAGGAATAGAGGAGTTTTGGGCTTGTTTTGAAGTGGATCGACAACTTATATGTATTATACGATTTTAATTTTATTTTGCCAAATATTTTTTCGTTATCTTGTTAAGCATAAAAGCCATGAAAAGAAGCTTAAAGTGGAGAAGAAGATGATAAGAATATGGTGAAAAAAGAATGAGAAAGTGGATGGGTATTTATAGGAGAAAATTTGGAAAAAATATCTAATGGTAGAATTACCATTTCGCCCTTGACCCACACCCCTCCCAGCCACCCTCTACACGCACGGCAGCCCCTTCCCTAGGTGATGGTGATGATGGGGTGATGGTGGTGATGATGGTTTTTTAAGGTGAGTTGATGTTTGCTTTTTGGTTGCTTATGTATCGAGTCTTAGGAAATTATTTTAATATTTTATAATATGTATATATTTAAATATACATGTACACATATTTATGTTATGGTATGCATGTGACATGTATATACATGTACATGTATATGCACAAGAAGATAATAAAATTTCAAATGGCTTCGAACAACTTTAGTTGGTTAACCGTTGAAAACCGGAAAACCGATTATCGGTCACATTTTCACTTATTAGTTTATATACATATACTTGTAAAAAAATTTGAAATAAATTTCTAATCATTTTTAATTAATTAAAATGATCACATTAGAATCATAAAACCATGTAAATTAATATTGACAATTATTTACAGTAATTATTATTATACCGATAAAGCGATATTGATTTTTTTCTAATATTTTCAAATCAATTATGTGTCTTTATAAAATTATTATAAATGATTTATTAACACTTTATAACCATTTCGAATGAATTACTATCATGTAAAATTAATTATTTGAATAATTATAATAATTATTAAATCATTAAATCTCAACTAAAGTTAACAAATCAATTTTTATATTTTAAGGGCATTACTAAAAATGTCACAAATACATTTAAATTTAAAAAATAGAATAAATTACTTTATTTCATAATTTTGTTCAATTATAAAAATATGTGTTTGTATCCAGCTCTGTATGCGAAGTTTTCTGATTATAAAGCTGTTTATCGATAAAATGGTTTTCGGTCATTTTCTTGATTTAGATTTCGAGGAAAATAGTTTTTGTAAATATTTATTCAAAATAGGATTAATATTATTTATTATTACTTAAGACAATATTAATTGTATTATCAACCTTTAATTCGAATAATTTTAAAAATAAATATAATTTATCAAAGTGATAAATTTGCGGGTCGTTATAGCTTGATTATGATGCTCTCCACGTAGTTTCGTAGTTTGTTGACATGTTCTGTTGGTGATTAACCTATGGATTTGACTGACCTGTAGTCTAAATCAGATAAGTCTTTACTTCTTGAACCTGATGCTCGGAATGTTACCAAGCTTGGTAGATAAGCTCAATGGAGACACAAGAGTGTATGACAAGTGGAATGGAGATCCAATAAAGCAATATTTTGGATTGGTATCGGTTCAATTGGATCAGATCAGTACCAATCCAAAATGTTAGCATAAAAATGGTCCAAACTTCTTGGGGTCCTTTGCTTTGTACTTTTAGGCCTTTCGATCAAGTTTTCAAGTCGTTTTGGTTTAATTTGAATGTTTTAACTCCTTTTGAATTCTGTTGGGTTAAAAATACGGTTAACAGTTAGTATGGAGATATATTCACATTCGATTGCCCTTAACCAGTCGTATTCTCCATGTTATTAGATAACATTACTTGTAATGTTCTTTAATAATATGGGTATAGTGTTGGGGTCGTTACTGCTTGGTATTAGAGCTGGATTCAGAACATAATAGAATATGATTTGTATAGAGTCGGGATCTAAACCTAGATAGACAAAGAGTCTCATCCCTTGGGCGTGTAGTAATTTATAATTTATTTAACTATTTAGGGATAGGAATATAAATGATTATTGGGAATAATAATTGGGATGAATTTGAAATTTTTTTGATAATACTATATAAATTATTGTTATGAAAGTTTACTAAATATTAGAACTCACTTTTGTTAAAAGTGAGATTTGATGAATAAATATAGATTAGACCTCGAATGGCTTAGGATTATATTATAATGTCCTGATTCAGATATTAATCAGAGTTGCACAACGGGAACAGATGGACTGCTTTTCCATTGAACGTATTTATTAGTTATTCTTTTAAATATATATGTTTGATTGATTGATAATTGGATGTTTTGAAATTAGAAGTAATTGTTTAAAGTTAATATCGAGTAAGAATCATTATTGAGAATTAAAACTTGCTCAATAATAATAATAATAACTTGCAGTGTTTGCAATGACGTAGTTACCCAAGAAATATTAATAATTTGGATTAGTATACTATGAAGTTTTAATTCATATATATATATATATATATATATATTGAGTATTAAGATGAATTTAAATTTCGATGTTTACTTGAAATAATTATGGGATTATGAGTGTGTTAGGAAATTATTATCTTGGAATTAATCTTATATGTAAATATTTGAACTAATTGAAAGAAATTTTATTGAAAGTAAGCATCTATTTGAATGAAAATCTTTTTGATTAAAGATATACATATGGGTAAAATTTTGATTATGTTTATTATAGATCAAGAAATATTTTGAAAATACATAAATTATTAAAAGATATATGTATATCATAAGGAAATATATTTTATGTTAAATTGCATGTTGAGTGCTTCAAGAATTCTGATCGATGCACCCAATCAACCTTACTGATAAGAATTTCCTAAACACTAGGACAAAACAGTTGGGGACAACAATTTGATTTATAATAAATAAAATTTGAAGCGAGTTAAGTATTTTTCTAAAAACAAGATGATTATTTTGGAAAATGTACATATATCTATATGTGATAAATTTGATAAATGTCTATTTTAAGAAGTGGTAGGGACTATATATTTTATTCTAAAGTAAAGTCTTATATGAAATTTTGATAATAAAATGAAAGTGATTTGATATGAGTTTAAGTATTGTTCGAGTATATATTTTTGGAAAAAGTTTTGATAAATATTTAGAGAAGAAAAATTATATTTAATACGAAACGAGTTTCTAATGTATTATAAAAGTGGATGGTAAAAATAATAAAAATACTTATATGTATTGATTTTATTTTAGATGGCAAATGCATCCATCGAACCTTAGCAACAATCGAGGTCAGTAGTGAGGTTTTGTTGATCACACAGTCAACATTGCAGCCAACTAACAAAGCAATTTGCCATAGTTAGATGGCAAGGCAATGTCATTATATTATTTGGTATTTATGAAATTGTATTACGCCCTTCCCCAAAGCAAATGAAGCGGTCGCTTAGGGCATCAGAAATTCTAGGGCACCACACCAAATCAAAATCGCGTTCGATTATAAAAAAAAACTGAATCGACGATTTCTCGAAGCGACGCGATACTGCTCTCCTTGCTCCAGTCGGCAGCCTCTCGAAGCGAAGCGACGCGATTTCTCGAAGCGACAGTTGTAGCTGCCGCGGCGCCGCCTGTCTCCTCCGCCTGCCGCCTCCGCCTGTCAACTGTCAAGTGCCACTGGCCACTGCCAACAACTGATTTTCAAAGGTGATTTAGAAATTTGATATTGCTCTTAGTTTTTCAAAGGTGATATTGTAAACCAACAACTAATTTTCTGATGTTCCAACTACAACTAGAAATTGAAAGTATTTATTTAACAAAGTGCTCAAACCAATACCAATTATACAATGACCTGGAAAATTTGTAGTTCCTTAAGCTGTCTATATCTTGAATTTGATGATTCGGAGAGGTAAGGGAAAACTGTTGATTCCCAGAATGAAGATGGTGATAGGAAATTAGGAATCCATGTACGAATATCACATTTTCATTTTTGGTTGAATTTTCCCTATAATATTTTAATTGCTCATTCAGAAGTTAGTGAAAATTCAGAGAAAATGGTTAGCTCGTGTGGTTGATGAATGTTTTCCCATGATAGTTTATACACAATTGTTACTTAAAAATGTACCAAACATTAACAACAAGCTAATCAAACAGTGATTTTGTTTATAGTTTATACACAATTGTTACTTAAAAATGTACCAAACATTAACAACAACTACCAGACTCTTTTGGGCACTTTTTTTTTGGTTGAGTTGACAACTTTCATAGTAATAAAAAAATTATAAGAAATATGATGACAGATTTGGCTGAAGAATCAAACTAATTTATTTCTTCCTACTGGTTTATGGATTGAAATTGCGACTAGTATTCTCTGTTATGTTTGTTTCTCCATAATTCCTTATGATATGAAATTGTTACTTTTTTAATACTGCTTCAAAATCGATGGAGTTCCTTATGGCTTGATTTACTGTTACGAATGAAGTTATTTTTGTTTCCTTCTTTCGTTATTTATAAACAATATAAATTATCTCGATGATTTAATTAACAAATATAATATTAGTTTTGTATCGGGGCCTTATTTTCATAATTCGCTTTAGGTACCAAAACCGCTATGACCGCCCCTGATTGATTATGTTTGTTTATTTGAAATACACATAAGTAATTTGTGTATTTTTGTTTTGGTTGGTTATGTATAACCTTTGATAATCTAAATAAAGATTAAACTATGTGCTTATGAGTTCTAAATCAAAAAGGAAATTTTTAAAATAAAACCATAATGTTGTTGTAACAAATTAGTTATTGTAAGTTTGGGTAATTTGATCTTAAATAAGAAGTATTTCAAGGAAATGTTACTATACAAAATTATATACAATTTAGATCAAGAAGTTGACATTTTATACTTCTTGAATTTGAAAAGTGGAAATTCAAATTAGAAACAGTTAAGTGTTAAATAATAATAAGTTGTCACAATTTCTCAATTAAATAGAAAAGCAAATCCCTCAAACAATTTTGTGTTAAAACTTTTTAGATTATAAAAAGGTAATAACCTTTTCTAGAAATCTCTTTGAGTAATTTACATTTTGTCTGTAAATTGAAGTATTAAAGAGAGTAAAATACCTTGAACAACTTAGAGTGTTTATATTTTAAAATTTGTAAAAGGTATTTGTGTTATAAAGAGTGTAAATTAGTTGTGTAAATAAATTTAAATTTTAAATATGAGAAAATATATAAAGCAAGAGTTAACTTTATGATTACCTTTTTAGTTGAAGGGTGACTTATAATTGTAGTTTTAACTTTTCAAAGAAAGATTAATCTTATGGGTAAACTAAACTTTTACTCAATATATATATATATATATATATATATATATATATTGAAAACCCAGAAGAACCCGGCGGACCGGTAAACTCCTGAGGAGGGTATAGTAAAGTCGTCCGCTGATTCAAGCCCCCATACCCCTGGGTAAATTTATATAGGATAGGAAAGCGCATAGTAGGAATCGAACCTGGGTCTTTTTACTAGAACCCAAGCCTCTTTTCCACTACGCTGCACCCGCGGACTTTACTCAATATATATATATATATATATATATATATATATATATATATATATATATTTCAAAATAAGAAGTCTTATAGGAAAGAATAATTATAGTATCACTGTTTTGAACCATGTTCAAAAGTTGAAAAGATAACTTGGTAAGTAATTGAGATGAAAATTCATATGTATATAAATTTAGTTTAGAAATAAATTATTTGAAAATTTAGAAAATGTATAAGTACTCACCAAAGAAAAATTATTGCTAATGATTAGATTATTGTGTATATCATATTATTGTTTAAATGAAGATTTAAAATTATAATTTTAATGAAATGTAAGGTGATATAAAACTTATATATATGAATTTTAGTTTAAGAGAAGTTTGAAATGAATTATTAAGGTTGATATTTGAGTTTTATGAATAAAAAGTATCTTCCCAAATTATGCCTTTATATGTAATAATGGTGGAATATAAAAGTCCTTTTATAAAAACGAAGAAGGGGAACTTATGGCATAAATGCATTAAGAGAAATATCCAGTCAAAATATAACAAAATATATTTTAGTCTTTCCATATAAAAGGAAAATTTTTGAAAAATGTATTTAAGGACGATGTTTGCTAGAACAAAATATTCTAAGTCAAAGAAAAGAAAATTCTTTTGTTCATATATACAACTTCTTTTTAGAAGTTAGTTTTTCCAATTCTTGAATTTTTAAATTGTGAAATCTTAACTTAAAAAAGATTTATAAGTTAAGCAATGAATTTGATTTTTAAGAATTTTTCATTTGATGAATAATAATTCTTTAAGGAATAAAATTTTTAGCTATAAATTTTAAAATAGTTATATAAAATGAAATATTTAAATTATTCACATCCTAAATTATGGAAGAAGAAAAATCAATCAAGTTGGATATTCTTTAACACCAAAAGGGTTTTAGCATTTTAAACTATAAAAAGGTGTTAAGATGTGAATTATGTAAACTTATTTCCAATATTGACATAATAAAATATTTATAGGGAAAATAATAATATATTTGTAAAGTAAAGATGTTGAGGAAATCATTGGCTAAAATAAAATGCCTTGAATTTAAGGAAAATTTTTAATTTTTAATTTATAAAGAGAAATTGCTTTTGATAAAAGAGGATTTTGACATTTAAAATTTAGTATAAAATAATCCATTTAGTTTACATACTTTGTTTTGTTTGAATTAGTTGAATCTTATAGATTCAGAATTTTTGATAAGTGGATTGAAGGAAATTAAATTTCTAGAAAGTCAAGATTTTATTGTATTACGGAAATTTTGGCACTTGGGAAATAATTTAATTGTTATGCGTATATTTTATCCTTTAAATGAAATTGTATAGAACTTACAATCCATGATAATAGATTTGAGCAAGGAATATAGTTTAAGCTCAAGAAGCCATCGAATAAAAGGTCTAATAAGTATTTTACTACTCTATTTTACCTGACGGGCTAATGCAAAGCCCGATATACACAAAACCTAAATGGTAATGTAGAATTTGAATTTTATTATAGCAAATTTTGTTTTGAGATTATTTTAATGGATATATTACTTTTGGTTATATATATATATATATATATATATATTTCTATTATAGACCTCTATTTAAAGGAGAATTGCAAGGGTGCAATTTTCTTAAGTGAGGGAGTCTGTTACAACCATGTTAGTAATCATCTAATTAATAAATGCTTGATAAATTTAATTGTGGATTTAAGAATTTAAATGAAAAGTTAAAATTTAATTTTTGAATAAGCGATTTCAATTTATAAATATTAAAAAGAGAAGTTTGAAATAAAATAGAAAATTTCTTATTTTGTAAGCAAATTGACTTTTGGAATCTTTGAATAAATTAACAAATGAGAAATTGATTTGTATTTGGTTTAGATTGCAAATTAAGCTAAAGGAATTTGATTAATTACATTTCTAGTATTTTGGCCTTAATCATTCTCAAGCCCATTAACCTATCCTAAAACCTAATTCCTTAGTTAATCCAACTTCTTATCATTTTCTTTGATGTTATTCTTCTTCAAAAACCTAAGCTAATGGAGAAAGCAAGCAAAACCAAACCAAGCCCTATTTTTATTTATAAAAACTTAAGGAAAATACTACAAATCATATGAAGATAAGGCAAGAATTCCTTATTAACTTAGCTATTTTCTTATGTAATCAATTTGAGATTTTGAATAGACAATGGTTTCTGATTTTTATATTGGTAAGGGGCTGTTTGAAATTTTTGGAGTTTAGATAATCAAAATAGGAGTTTTAAGAGTTGCAGGAGAAGAATAGTTGTTCATCTTAATCAATTTCAACCACTTCTCCTCTATTTGATCTAATATGAGTTATTAAACTCACACAATGTGTGTATATATATATATATATATATATATAGACAGAGATGATTTGAATTAATTATGCTTTGATTATTTCTAAGTTGTTTGGAAAATTCACTGTATTTAATGTATTGTTTATCTCTATAATTGAGTTTGGGTATAGACTGTTGCACAAACACACATCCAGAGCACTTAGATCAGTAATTGTTGTATTGGAATGATTCTAAGACCTGGTATTGTAATTACTTTACACTACAATTCACCTGAACCATACTAGTTGGATCATTATAGACTAAATCGATGAGAAACTGGGCAACAAGTGCCGCTGGGCAACAATTTCCCAAGCACTTGTGATGATCGGTCGACTGGTCGTAACCACTAGTCGACCGGTGGTAGTGAAAACTAGGCAGTTTTACCCAATTTCTGATTGCAATGTTGCTTTAGTTCAATTGATTGCTTTGCAAGTTTTGGAGCTTGTTCTTGATTGAAGTATTTGCTGATTTCAAATAGTATTTCATGTTTTTAATTATGACTCCTATTGTAACGACCCTGAATTTTCGATAATTTAAATTGAAAATATTTAATTAATTTTAAATATTTGAACGATAATTTAATTTGAATCCCCAATATAACTTTGAAATTGGCGATTAAATTATAAAGTTTAATATGTAACGACCCGTATTTTTATGAATCGAAAAGTTCGTTCAAATCTGGAATTTTCAACATTTTTGGTTGTTTCAGATTTTGGGAAGAATTTTGGTTAAGTACTAAGTCGTAGCCGACTTATGGGTTCTGGACGAGTTAATGACTAAGTGGTAGGTCGGCGACGACCTAAGGAAGATAGGGGAGTGGTTTAAGTCGGTGGATAGTTTAGGACGACCTAAGGGATTAACCGGGTTAAGGAAGTTAAGTCATAGGGTGGCTTAGGTCGAGTGACCGACTTAAGGGAGTAGCCTATCTAAGAAGTTGACCGACTTATAGTATTAACCGACTTAAGGATAGTGGTGAGTTAAGTGTTAAGTCGGCTGACGAGTTAAGATAGTGGTCGACTTAAGACCTGGACGACTTAGTAGTTAGCATGTCTGACAAGTTATTTGTTAAGTCGTTGCCGAGTTAAGGAAGTGGGGTTGACCGACTTAAGAGGTTAGGGCGACCTAAGGAAGAATAGTAGGCAGCCTAAGTATTCTGGAGTAGAGTTAGGTCGGCAACGACCTAAGGACATGTTGTGAGCGACCTAAGTGTTTGGGTGTTAAGTGTTAGGTCGGTAGGGTAATTGAGTCGGTAGGTAGTTGAGTCGGCAACGTGTGTTGAGTTGTGAGTCGGCAGGACGTCTCCTGTGTTAAGTCGTAACCCAGTTACGAGTTAAGTCGTAGTTGTATTCCTTCGTATGTCTTAAGTCGGCAAGGCACTTAAGTCGGCAACGACCTAAGTTAAGTCGTGCCTATGTGTTAAGTCGCAGTTGCGCTTTGTTGTTGAGTCGTCAACCGACTTAGGACTTGGGTTTTGCGGCAGTATGATGAGTCTGCTTCGTTGGGTCGGTCATATTGTTAAGTCGTAGGTCGGCGAGGCAGTTAAGTCGTTAAGTCGTAGGCGCATGCCATAAGTCGTAACCGACTTAGGAGACAGCTGTTTTGTTGCGAGTCATAGGCAGATGAGTTTTTAGGTCGGCAAGGCACTAGGTCGGCAAGGCACTAAGTCGGCATGGTGTTAAGTCGGCACCGACTTAAGGAGATAGCCGAGTTACGACTTAAGGGCAGTTTTCAGCTATAAATAGGAGGGGTTGTTCCCACTTTTTGGGATCCGGATTTTGAAGCGACGAAGTGCTGCCATTTTGAGAGCTCGACTTCTACACTTCTTCACTTCTTTTCTCCACTCTAATCTAGTGCTTCCATCCATCCAAATCGAAGATCAAGATTGAAGATTCAAGAGCTTAGATTGAAGATCTTCATCTTTTCAAAAGAGATTTCTTCATTTGAAGCGGATTTGTGATAGATCAAGCTTGATCCTTTGCTGTCCAGATCTGAAGCGTGTTGATTTGGGTTTGTTTAGGAGATTTGGTGAGTGGTGATTATCTCTCACACGGATCCAAAGGAGTATATCGGATTGTTGGCTCGATTTGGTGTTAAAATAGAGATTTCCATGCATTTTCTTCATCCTATGTATAGATCCATATAGATCCATTGTTCATGATGATGTTACATCCATTTTATCATATGTTAACCTATGCAAGTTCATTCATCAAGTTTGTAGAGATATAATCCATGTTTTCATGCTTATTGGACTTTCAACTCTTTAATTACGAAAATGCCATTATTGTTATAATTGTCTACTTAGATCATTTTTGAATGCTTGATTGCTTGGATTGATGTTTGATTTGATTGATTGTTATGAACTAGATGATTGATGATTAGATTTAGATCGAAGGTGATTCAAAAGCTAAGGGAAAGACTCTTGTATTGGAAAAGCTGCTCGTGGCATATGTAGCGGGATGATGAAGCTCCTATGCATAGATTTGATGATGTGAAGTTGAGATGAAGCTTTGCGAGGATGTAATGAAGCGAGGCATCATATGATGAAGACTTGGTCTAATCCAGGCGGGATCATTCCAAGCATGTTGATAACTCGGTGATATGATTCGAGTTGAGGATAATGGATGCTCGAGAGGCGCTTGAGCTAGTATGGCAATAGTCGTCGAGGAGGATGACTAGGAGGTTGAGATCTCATCGTTGTTGAAGGTTCTAGCATGCTCTAAGCAAGAGTACATGGGGACGCCCAAAAGACTAAGTTGATGGTCAAGTACTCTGGGTAGATTCGATAATCCTAGGCACGGGTCACGATGACGTGCGGGAGTTATGTCTAGAACCGGGGTTACCATTAGCCCTTGATGGACGGCTGAAAGAATGTGCCGGTCATTCAATTAACGGTGATATCGCAACAATGATAACAGTGATAGCCGAGTCATGGATGTTTGGTTGTATCGTCATTCGGTCTCAAGAGCGGTATTTCCTGGGTGCTTATCTGACCTTGGTTTTAGACCTTGGGATTTGTACTTGGAAAACATCGCTCTTGACTCGAGTGACAATTGCTTTACTTTAAATTGTATTCTCTGCTATGTTTGCTTCTGCTTAGTGTGTGTCTGGGGGCTATCACTGTAGAATGAGGTTGGAGTGGGAGGGTTGTATTCCTATTCCTTTTCCTTTATGCTCTTTTGGTATGTTGTTAGTTAATTTACTGCTCACTAAGACTGTTGTCTGACTCAAGGCTTTATGTTTTAATTCTTATTGCCTTGGGCTGTTCGTCCATTTTGGGACGGGCAGACTAGGTAGCAGGTGACAGGTGCTGTTCTCTTCTCACGATGCTGATATCGAAGACGAGCTAGAGGGTTGCATATTATCTTCTTATATGTACTGGATATTCCGCTGTTTTGTTTTCTCTGAGAGATATGTAGTGAGGCTGGATGTATTGACTATATGAATGCTTGTATTCAACTATTATGGAGTTTTATAAGATGTCATTTTGTTCTGTAAAGCTTCACTATACATATGTTCTA
Organism: Allium fistulosum; assembly: GCA_030737815.1. Classification (NCBI taxonomy): domain Eukaryota; kingdom Viridiplantae; phylum Streptophyta; class Magnoliopsida; order Asparagales; family Amaryllidaceae; genus Allium; species Allium fistulosum. The sequence goes on along the minus strand of CM060906.1, from coordinate 247,426,894 downwards.
TTGTATTTTGTCCATGCGCTGTGAGTAATACGATAGATCCTGTTGTTTTAATCTTACCTTGACAATCGTCCATGGTCGCCTGGCACACTTTACAGCGCACTATCCCTAGATTCGGTGCAGGGGTCATGGGCGGTCGTCACATTTGGTATCAGAGCCTTGGTTAATTGATTTTACCCAACGCTCGCTGAAGTAACTACGTATGAGAGACGTAATTGTATTTTGATGGATGATTACTATATATAATATAGTAGCTTGGTAGAGTTTGAGTCCTTTATGCAGTTGTTTCTCTCGGTATGCTAATCATTCCTTTTTGTAGATATTGAGAATGAGTCAAAAAGGGAAACCAGCTGCTAGGGAAAGCCGTGCTACTGAAGGGGCTGCTGATTATGTTGCTATGTTCGAAACCATGATGACTTCGATCAGGAGAAGGATGTCAGCCCCGGGGCCATCAGTAGATGTTGGAGATCAAGTACAGGCTCCAAGATTGATGGATCACTTGGACGATTCATTTAGGAAGCTTGTGGAGGAAGCTCTCAGACACGAGAATCTGTTTCCTAAGGAAGGATCTGTTGTTGCTGTAACCAGGGAAGAGTCTAAACCCCAGCAGGGTAGAAACAAGAAGAGGAAGCAGCAGCAGCAGAAGGGTAAAGATGGTCAGAAGAGGCCGAAAGGCGAAGTGACTTGCTACAACTGTCAGCAGAAAGGCCATCTCTCCAAGGATTGCAAGAATCCGAAGGCGCCGGCGAAGTGCCACAACTGTGACAAGCCAGGGCATTTCAGGAAGAATTGTCCAGAACCGAGTAGGGACAAGCAGATTGTGCAGGCTTATACTTTGGGAGCTGTTCCGTCGTCTTCGAAAGCTCCTACTGCTGAAGAAAAAGGGAAAGAGTGTGGTTGTTCAAGGTACTCTTTTCCTATGTGGTATTCCAGTTAGAGTTTTGTTTGATACTGGAGCATCGCATTCGTTTGTTTGTAATGAACTAGTAGGCCGGTTAGGTTTGGAACCGGATATTGTTGATAGGCCATTGGTTGTGACTAATCCAGTTGGGGGTTCGTCTTGTTTGTGTATGTTATGCCGTGGTCTAGTTGTATCGAGTCATGGTTGCTCTTTTGTTTGTGATTGTTTTGATCTGAACTTTGCGGGGTTCGGGATTATCTTGGGTATGGACTGGCTTAGGAAGTATGCGGCTAAGGTTGATTGTGAGAGGCTGGAGGTGACAGTCGGGAATGTGGAAGGGCGAAAGATTGTGATACGATGTAAGCATGAGGAAGGCGTCTTCATGAGCTTCATGTATTCGCTAGTTGTTCCACGGGATGGACTGTCTTTAGTGCCAATCGCAAATGGATTCGAGGATGTCTTTGACGAAGTCAAAGGGTTGCTGCCGCATAGAGAGATCGAGTTTCGTATAGATCTAGTTGAAGGAGCCAGACCTGTTGTGATGCCTCTTAGGCGGATGGCGCCTAGGGAACAGCAGGAGTTGAGGGTGCAAGTTGATGATCTTTTGCAGAAAGGATTCATTCGGCGTAGTGTGTCCGAGTGGGGTGCACCAGTTGTGTTTGCAACCAAGGCAGATAGGTCATTGAGATTGTGTGTGGATTATCGTGAGCTGAATAAGGTGACTAAGAAGAACAAGTATCCATTGCCGAGAATAGATGACTTGTTTGATCAGCTTCACGAAGCCAAGGTGTTTTCTCAGATGGATTTGGCAACGGGATTTCACCAATTGAGAGTAGCTAAGGATAGTGTGCCGAAGACTGCCTTTCGGACACCATCTGGTTTCTTTGAGTGGCTGGTAATGCCGTTTGGATTGACTAACGTGCCTAGCATATTTTGTGGATCTTATGAATAGAGTGTTCAGAGATCAGTTGAACAAGTTCGTACTTGTGTTCGTGGATGATATTCTGATTTATTCCAGAACGGAAGAAGAGCACAAGACGCACTTGCGTATTGTTTTGGAGATCTTACGGAAACATCAGCTGAAGGCTAAGTTTTCGAAGTGTCACTTCTGGAAGAGTGAAGTGAGGTTCTTAGGCCATGTGATTTCTGGAAATGGAATAGCGGTTGATCCCGCTAAGGTGGCAGCAATCCAGGATTGGGTTAGACCTAAGAATGCATCAGAGGTGAGAAGTTTTCTTGGATTAGCAGGATATTATCGACGGTTTATCAAGGACTTCTCCAAGGTAGCTGCACCGTTAACAGGATTAACGAAGAAGAACCATGTGTTCAGTTGGGATGCTAAGTGTGAGCAAGCTTTCGGAATCCTGAAAGAGCGACTGACCAGTGCTCCTGTTTTAACTATTCCTAGTGGGAATGATGAGATGGTGGTTTACACCGACGCATGTGGTACTGGACTTGGAGCAGTGTTGATGCAGAAGGATAAAGTTGTTGCGTATGCCAATCGACAACTAAAGCCGCATGAAAGGAATTACCCGACTCATGATTTGGAGTTAGCGGTGATTGTATTTGCTCTGAAGATGTGGAGGCATTATTTGTTGGGAGTTCAATTCGAGTTGTTTACGGATCACAAGTCGTTGAAGTATCTTTTCTCCCAAAAGGATTTGAATCTTCGGCAGCAACGTTGGCTAGAGTTTTTGGCATCATATGATTTTGGTATAGCTTATACTCCGGGAAAAGGTAACGCAGTGGCAGATGCGTTAAGTCGAAGACATGCAGGATTGGGAGCCATGTTTTCAGAATGGAAGAGTCTCGAGTATTTAGCTGAGTTTGACTTCAGGCCTAGATGCGAATTGGAACCTGAGATGTTGGCAAACTTATCAATAAGACCCACTCTTGTGGAAAGGATTGGTGAGAGCCAAAAGCGAGATGGTAAGCTTGTCAAGATTATCCGTGAATTGGAATCTGGGTTGGATCTAGAAAAGGATAAAGGATTCGAGGTCGATCGAGAGGGTTGGCTTCGGAAGCAAGGACGACTAGTTGTTCCCGATATAGATGAATTGAGGAGTGAAGTTCTGAAGGAAAGTCATCACTCGAAGTTGACAATTCATCCAGGTGGAAACAAGATGTATCGGGATATGAAGAGAACCTACTACTGGGAAGGCATGAAGAAGGATGTTGGAAATTTTATTTCCAAGTGTATGAACTGTCAGTTGGTAAAGGCTGAACAGAAGAAGCCAAGTGGATTGCTTCAGCCCTTAGAAGTTCCTACATGGAAGTGGGAACAAGTGTCGATGAATTTTATTGATGGATTGCCTAGAACCAGAACGGGAAATGAAGGGATTTGGGTCATTGTGGATCGTCTGACTAAGAGTGCACGATTCATTCCTGTTCGATCGACTAGGACTGCATCAAAGTTGGCTGAGTTGTATGTTAAGTGGATAGTTCGTTTCCATGGTATTCCGAAGAGTATAGTGAGCGATCGAGACCCATTGTTCACTAGTGGATTTTGGAAGAGCTTCCAGGAAGTTTTGGGAACCGAGTTGTGTTTGAGTACAGCTTATCACCCTCAAACAGATGGTCAGACCGAGAGAGTCAACCGAGTTTTGGAAGATCTTCTTAGAGCATGTGTTTTGGACTTCGGAGGATCATGGGAAGATCACCTTCATTTGGTGGAGTTTGCGTACAACAATAGTTACCAGTCAAGTATTGGTATGGCACCATATGAGGCATTGTATGGAAGACCGTGTAACTCTCCGACATGTTGGTTGGAAACTGGGGAAAAGTTGATGCTTGGGCCAGAGATGATTCGTCAGACTTCAGATTGTATAGAGATCATTCGGCAACGAATGAAGGCAGCCCAAGATCGTCAGAAGAGTTATGCTGATAAACGTCGTAAGGATTTGGAGTTTGACGTAGGTGAAATGGTTTTTGTGAAGATTTCTCCACTGAAGAATGTTATCCGATTTGGGAAGAAAGGAAAATTGACTCCGAGATTTGTTGGACCATTCCCGATCATCGAGCGAATTGGAAAGCTCGCCTACAGATTGGAGTTACCAGAGAAGATGTCGAGTGTGCACAATGTTTTTCAAGTATCATATCTACGGAAGAATGTGCACGACTCGAGTACGGTGGTTTCTGCTGATAGCTGTGAAGACTTAGAAGTTGATCCAGTCGATAGAAGACCTCGTAAGCCGCTTCGTGTTGTAGAAACCGACACGAAACAGCTTAGGAGGAAGATAGTTAAGTTGCTCAAGATACAATGGAGTGACGATGATAACGACTGTACGTGGGAGGTGGAAGAGAGGATGAAGGCAGCTCATCCTGAACTCTTCAAGGTATGGCCCTAAGGTGTCGTGTCATCTAACGAAATTGTAACTTGTTCTAGTTTTAGAATTCTGCATGCTAAGCTAGAATTGGATGCATGATTTGTTGATTGCTATGGATGGTAGGCGTGCAGAATAGTTTTTGATTGCTTTGTTTGTTTGGAATTTCAGGGGCGAAATTCCTAAGGGGGAGAGAATGTAACGACCCGTATTTTTATGAATCGAAAAGTTCGTTCAAATCTGGAATTTTCAACATTTTTGGTTGTTTCAGATTTTGGGAAGAATTTTGGTTAAGTACTAAGTCGTAGCCGACTTATGGGTTCTGGACGAGTTAATGACTAAGTGGTAGGTCGGCGACGACCTAAGGAAGATAGGGGAGTGGTTTAAGTCGGTGGATAGTTTAGGACGACCTAAGGGATTAACCGGGTTAAGGAAGTTAAGTCATAGGGTGGCTTAGGTCGAGTGACCGACTTAAGGGAGTAGCCTATCTAAGAAGTTGACCGACTTATAGTATTAACCGACTTAAGGATAGTGGTGAGTTAAGTGTTAAGTCGGCTGACGAGTTAAGATAGTGGTCGACTTAAGACCTGGACGACTTAGTAGTTAGCATGTCTGACAAGTTATTTGTTAAGTCGTTGCCGAGTTAAGGAAGTGGGGTTGACCGACTTAAGAGGTTAGGGCGACCTAAGGAAGAATAGTAGGCAGCCTAAGTATTCTGGAGTAGAGTTAGGTCGGCAACGACCTAAGGACATGTTGTGAGCGACCTAAGTGTTTGGGTGTTAAGTGTTAGGTCGGTAGGGTAATTGAGTCGGTAGGTAGTTGAGTCGGCAACGTGTGTTGAGTTGTGAGTCGGCAGGACGTCTCCTGTGTTAAGTCGTAACCCAGTTACGAGTTAAGTCGTAGTTGTATTCCTTCGTATGTCTTAAGTCGGCAAGGCACTTAAGTCGGCAACGACCTAAGTTAAGTCGTGCCTATGTGTTAAGTCGCAGTTGCGCTTTGTTGTTGAGTCGTCAACCGACTTAGGACTTGGGTTTTGCGGCAGTATGATGAGTCTGCTTCGTTGGGTCGGTCATATTGTTAAGTCGTAGGTCGGCGAGGCAGTTAAGTCGTTAAGTCGTAGGCGCATGCCATAAGTCGTAACCGACTTAGGAGACAGCTGTTTTGTTGCGAGTCATAGGCAGATGAGTTTTTAGGTCGGCAAGGCACTAGGTCGGCAAGGCACTAAGTCGGCATGGTGTTAAGTCGGCACCGACTTAAGGAGATAGCCGAGTTACGACTTAAGGGCAGTTTTCAGCTATAAATAGGAGGGGTTGTTCCCACTTTTTGGGATCCGGATTTTGAAGCGACGAAGTGCTGCCATTTTGAGAGCTCGACTTCTACACTTCTTCACTTCTTTTCTCCACTCTAATCTAGTGCTTCCATCCATCCAAATCGAAGATCAAGATTGAAGATTCAAGAGCTTAGATTGAAGATCTTCATCTTTTCAAAAGAGATTTCTTCATTTGAAGCGGATTTGTGATAGATCAAGCTTGATCCTTTGCTGTCCAGATCTGAAGCGTGTTGATTTGGGTTTGTTTAGGAGATTTGGTGAGTGGTGATTATCTCTCACACGGATCCAAAGGAGTATATCGGATTGTTGGCTCGATTTGGTGTTAAAATAGAGATTTCCATGCATTTTCTTCATCCTATGTATAGATCCATATAGATCCATTGTTCATGATGATGTTACATCCATTTTATCATATGTTAACCTATGCAAGTTCATTCATCAAGTTTGTAGAGATATAATCCATGTTTTCATGCTTATTGGACTTTCAACTCTTTAATTACGAAAATGCCATTATTGTTATAATTGTCTACTTAGATCATTTTTGAATGCTTGTTTGCTTGGATTGATGTTTGATTTGATTGATTGTTATGAACTAGATGATTGATGATTAGATTTGGATCGAAGGTGATTCAAAAGCTAAGGGAAAGACTCTTGTATTGGAAAAGCTGCTCGTGGCATATGTAGCGGGATGATGAAGCTCCTATGCATAGATTTGATGATGTGAAGTTGAGATGAAGCTTTGCGAGGATGTAATGAAGCGAGGCATCATATGATGAAGACTTGGTCTAATCCAGGCGGGATCATTCCAAGCATGTTGATAACTCGGTGATATGATTCGAGTTGAGGATAATGGATGCTCGAGAGGCGCTTGATCTAGTATGGCAATAGTCGTCGAGGAGGATGACTAGGAGGTTGAGATCTCATCGTTGTTGAAGGTTCTAGCATGCTCTAAGCAAGAGTGCATGGGGACGCCCAAAAGACTAAGTTGATGGTCAAGTACTCTGGGTAGATTCGATAATCCTAGGCACGGGTCACGATGACGTGCGGGAGTTATGTCTAGAACCGGGGTTACCATTAGCCCTTGACGGACGGCTGAAAGAATGTGCCGGTCATTCAATTAACGGTGATATCGCAACAATGATAACAGTGATAGCCGAGTCATGGATGTTTGGTTGTATCGTCATTCGGTCTCAAGAGCGGTATTTCCTGGGTGCTTATCTGACCTTGGTTTTAGACCTTGGGATTTGTACTTGGAAAACATCGCTCTTGACTCGAGTGACAATTGCTTTACTTTAAATTGTATTCTCTGCTATGTTTGCTTCTGCTTAGTGTGTGTCTGGGGGCTATCACTGTAGAATGAGGTTGGAGTGGGAGGGTTGTATTCCTATTCCTTTTCCTTTATGCTCTTTTGGTATGTTGTTAGTTAATTTACTGCTCACTAAGACTGTTGTCTGACTCAAGGCTTTATGTTTTAATTCTTATTGCCTTGGGCTGTTCGTCCATTTTGGGACGGGCAGACTAGGTAGCAGGTGACAGGTGCTGTTCTCTTCTCACGATGCTGATATCGAAGACGAGCTAGAGGGTTGCATATTATCTTCTTATATGTACTGGATATTCCGCTGTTTTGTTTTCTCTGAGAGATATGTAGTGAGGCTGGATGTATTGACTATATGAATGCTTGTATTCAACTATTATGGAGTTTTATAAGATGTCATTTTGTTCTGTAAAGCTTCACTATACATATGTTCTATTGTATTTTGTCCATGCGCTGTGAGTAATACGATAGATCCTGTTGTTTTAATCTTACCTTGACAATCGTCCATGGTCGCCTGGCACACTTTACAGCGCACTATCCCTAGATTCGGTGCAGGGGTCATGGGCGGTCGTCACATAATATGTTGATAGTTGAATTAAAATTAGTATCTTTAGTTTTAAGTTGATTAAAAATATTTTAAAGGCTTAGAAAATTCGTATTGACAATAATGAAGATAATAGAAGCTTCAGAACCGAGTTTTAAAGTGATTTGTTTGGTTTTGAATTTATATCGTTTAAATTGAATTTAAACGTAGTCATCTGAGGCACAGTCTCAGAATTCGACGAAACCAGTTCCATTGGGTCCGTAATATTGAATTATTACCGGATTTCAAATTTCGTATTGATCGGAGTTGATATGTGACCATACGGTGAGTAAACGTGTTGGAATTTAAATCGAATTCAATTTAAAATTTATATTTATATTAATAAATACCACACGTTTTCTTCCCTTAACTCACGCCTACAATCACGGATACGAAGTCGTGCAACCCATGTTCTCCTGTCTCCTTCCATCATTTATTTTAATTCACAAACTCCATCCTCGGTTCAAAAATCAGAAGAAAAAAAAAAGAAAAAAAAATAGCCGATCCCCAAAGCATACTCCTCTTCCATTCTCCTCTCAATTCAAATTCACGGCTCCATCCTTTTCATTTCAAAAGAAAAAAAATGAATGAATGAATTAAATTCATTCGACATCTAGTTTCGCGATTCGAAGACGGATGGCGCGGCAAGCAACGAGGCAGGGGGACGCGTTCGCAAGTCTCGCGTTCGAGCTCGGCTAGGGCTACAGTGATGTTCGCGTTCGATTTGGGTTTCTCACAGTTCGACTTCGACGCGAGGCGCGACAACGAGGGCGACGGTGAACTTCGCGATGATGAGGGGCTCGAGGCCGTGATTTGGGGATAGGATTTTGTTCGAGCGAAGCAGAGGGTCGCGTTCGATCGGAGGAGGAGTGGGTTCGATCCTGTAGGTGATAATTTATTTAATTTTTTTTTTGGAATTTCAGTTTAACTGTTTAGTTTTTAAAATTCCAGAGTTTAAATATATATATGTATAAGAAATTTATATAAGAATTTAAATTTAGATTTTAGTTTTTACAAACATATGTATAAATAAGCTTTGAAAAATATATAAGAAGTTCGTTTGAAAATTTGAAGCAGTAAGGTAAAATAATCTTGTTTTAATTCAATCAAATATATATATATATATGCAAATAGAAGAAAGTATATATATACAGTAGGATAAATTACTGCTACTATTTTCAGAAGCAGAAAAAAAACAAAGTTATATGTTTACAGTAAACATAAAATTAATATAAGGATTTATAAAAGATTAGATTTTTAATATAGTTTATTTTTATAAGTATATATATATGGTTTCAAAAGAAAATATATATTTATATATATAACAGAAAGATTTAAATGCTGGAAGTTATATAAATTAGATTTGTAAATCTATAGATTTTTAAGTAGAGATATACATAGGTAGTTTCAAAAGAAAATAAATATACTTGTATACATTTTTAATTTACTTCTTTACTTTAAACAATGGATCTGGTGATTAAATTGGTAAAGTAACTAATTTGAATTATTTTAGTTACTAAAATACTTTTTCTAAAAGAAAAATCATTAGTTTAAAATAAAGTACTAGTTAATTTAAATTTTTAAATGGAAATGGGTTGTTTGAGTTGATTCAAATATTAATAAATTGTGTAATTATTTATACAAGGTATAAATGGAGAAAAACAAACTGGAGTTGAAATTGGATTGCAAATTAAAAGCTAAGGTGATATTTTCTCACTCGAAGGAAAATTGATATTACAGTTATTGATTGATGATTGCTATTGGATGTGATATTAGATATGGTAGGATATATATATATATATATATATATATATATAGCAATATATACATATTGGCATATGTATATATTGGATTGATTGATTTCCCGCACTGTATAGCAGATGAGACCCTATTGCGCCGTTAGTAAGTGGATGATTTTTATAAAACCCATATACCGCGATATTCCACCTCGAAGTGGAATTGGTATTGTGCTAACATCTGTGGATGCAGGGAAACAGGTTGGAGGGATCCAACTGGATTCCTCACCAGTATTTATTTATTTACAGATATTGTGATGTATATTTTGTTATCATATGATGATATATGATGTTTGTTGTCGTGATTGACTAATTTGTGTATTGCATCATCGGATTCATTTTTGAAATTTAAAAATGACGATGTTGATTTTAAAACAGATTTTTAAGATGATTTTTTGAAAGTATACGTTTATTAAAATTTTGAATTGATTTATAAACGTTCAACTTTTAAAGTTATAGAAATTATGATTTTTGTGAAATATAACCAAAGTGTCAATTTTGAAATAAATAGTTGATTTATTTATAAAATGGTTTAAGTTGGGATTTTTGAATAACTATAAACGATTTGTATAAAAAGATTTATAAAATTGATATTTTATAAATCAAAATATTGGACTTATAAAACGAATTTTTATAAGAGTTAAAAAGAAGTATAAATGGATTTCATAAGTGAATGAAATTAATAGATTTATAATGTGAAGTTATAAAATGAATAGATGTTGTAAAATAAAAGATTTATAAGAAATTTACTTATAAATTAGATTTTTGCACTTAGATGGGATATGAATAGAATTTGCAATTAAAATGATTTTATAAGTTGAAATTGTTATAAAGTGTAAATGTGATTTATAAACGTTGTTTATAAATCCAAAATCACTTATTTTGATAAGTGAATTATAGAAGTTAATAAAAAGGAGATTTATAAATCAAAGTTGTTATAAAATAGAAATAGAATTTATAAACGTTGTTTTATAAATTCGTAAATTTGATGAATTTAATATAGAAGGTTATTAAGGGAATTTTATTCATGAATTTGGACAGTGGATAATTCTTTAAATAAAATGTGTAGGAAATAGTGAAATTTGTTTAGTGAAGTATATTCACGATTTTGGACAGTGAATATATTATTAAGAAAAATGGATATGTTTTGGAAAGTTAACATTAAAATGAAGTAATTGTTTTAACGATATTTTAAAATGTGTTAAAAATCGAAATCATAGATTTCAACAGTCATTGTTGAAATAGACGTTTTCGAGAAATAAGGAAATGGTGGACTATAACACTGTTGTTATAGTAAATGATTTCCGAAAGGAAATGTTTTATATAGTATTGGGATTTGTACCTCTATCTTAATTTCGAATCCCTATACTAGTGATTTTGAGTCGTCGTAACGATGTTTTACGCAACATTCGTTTTCACTGAAATAAAATTTGTGAAAGAGAATGATTTCCTTAAAGAATGAAATATATACTTAATATTGATTTAAGTATATCGAATATTTTTCAAGTGTTGAAAATAGATGATTTGTGAATCACTTATTATTAAATAAGTATGGAAATGTTTTCCAAATATGAAATGAAACGTTTTTGAGAATTTATCTTTGTAAAGATAAATCGAAAGTGAATAATTGAAATCGATTTGAAAATCGAATATCAGTAGATATTTGAAATATAAATTCACTATGGAATTTATAAAAGAAATGGAAATTCATTTTAAAAATAAATATCGATTTATTTTTGAAGTGTGGAAATTATATATCTAGTAAAGATATTTTGGAAAATAAATAATTTGGAAAATTATTTGGAATCTGATGATGTTGCGCATCTTTATTGATAGTTAAATAACCGACTATCAATATTTACCTTGAATGGGTATTTGTTGTGAATTGGATGAATTTGAATGCCACACTTATTTTTGAATAAGCGCTCACTATTCGGGTTAGCCGGGAAAGGACCATGGGGTCATATAACCCATTCCGAATATGTGATACGTCGTTATGAATTGCATTTGATGACCGGTGTTGAAGACCAGATATTTTTGAAAACGGAAGGATTACCGTCGAGTTACTCTACATCGGCTGATCTTCAATTTAGAGGTTTTATCACCCTTAGTGACGGGAAGTCCGGACGTGATTGGAAATTATCCGGATTTGCAAGGGTTTCGTGAGAAGTGCCTTCGGTTCTGTTCGAACCCGGAACAGACTTGTATGGATTGTATGTCTAACGTTACAAATTGAGATATAAAGCTGATTTCTTTCAAATACATATCTGTTGGTGGCGGAGAATTTATTCTCTTAGCTTAACACCCTTCTCTGAGACGTACGAGCTCAGAGGTTATGTAGTTGAAATTTATCAGCGATATATTCCCAATTTGGTAATGTGGCATGCTGAGTGTTGCTGTGTGATGATCAGTGTTTGATCATTTGCGATATGATCATTTGTTTGATCATTTATCTTTGTGATCATAGGTTGATCATCCGTTGACCCAAAGCATGGCTTTGTGACAAAGCGTAGCTTTGTGGACGAGACTTCGTCAGGGCTTCACAACCCGGAAATGGTCGAAACAGGAATGTTGCGGCAAGGTTATGAGGGTCGCGCCCTTTAGGGTATGTCATTTCCTTCTGGAAAGGGGTGGTATCATGGTATGGAGCCCAGATACTTACTCATGTGGACACACTTTATTTATTATGTGTGATGTTGGTTATCGAGCGCTCGGATAAAGGTCCCAAAGGACCGGGGGATGGCATATTCGTGAGTTACCTATTATAGGGGTAACCCGGCCTTGTTTGGCAGAGAGCAGTTTGTCTCTCGGAGCGTCCAGTCAGAGGCGTTTCCTACGTGGCATAGGAAGTTCCTTAGCCTGACCATTTGTTGGCAAATCCCTTTTCCAATACGAACCTTGTACGGTATTAGTTGTAGAACCTGCTATTTAACATAGCAGCTATAGTAGGCATAGTATAATGGTACCTATGCTGGCTAAGATTAATATTATACTTTCAAAATGTTTTCCACTATGCACTAATAATAATAATCCAATGATTTTGCGTAGTAAGCATATTTGACTATCATAAGAAGAAATCTCCTCCAATTCTGCGTTTGCATTGTGTGTGTGGCGGGAGGTCTTATGGTAGTTTCATTTTCCAAAAGCATTGCGAATCTGTTTTAATTTCTTTGTGAAAAATAACTGTTTTACGATCTCACACCAGTCACCATGACTGACTCGGAGTTTATTGTTTCCCTTCTAAACTCTGGGTGCCCATTATTTTCCACATAGGCAGCCTAGAGTTATATTATCAGGATATTCTGGATAATCTGGAGCTTTGGAAGCAAGCTGGATGGCGAAACGTATCACCTGTATTTTGTATTATTCCGCTGTGTATTTGTATGAGGACAAGTTTATATAACTGTCCATCGTTGTATATTGGCACTGATTGATGTATGTATAAACTGATATAGTTCTTTTGTTTAAAGATTATTCATTTATCTATTATATATTGTTCCGCTGCGATATGTGAGATTCTGATATTGTTTCTGTTTCTAATGTTGTTCTGTTGTTCTTCTTCTCTTTTTCTTCTATCTTTTCTTCTACCTCTTCTTTTAAACCCTAAGAATTCGGTTTTCCGGCATTCGTTGCTCGGCAGTTGATACAGTGGACGTATTGATGTCGATATTCGGAAGTCGAAGAATCGGGTCCTTACAACGTGGTATCGGAGCATATGGTTAAGCGACAACCCTGCTCTGTTGGGTGTTACTCATTAGAGATAGAGTCAGTAGTACTCTAGAATGAGTGTGAGTGTAATAATAGATATGAGCGCGTATTTGTTAGTGAATATGAAATTATTTTGTATTGCGTTGACTTATCGGTTGATTGTTTATGAATTCTGGTCGGTGCAGTCTAGCTAACTGAAATCGATAGGGGTTTCTAAACTCTAAACAAGATAAACCGACACAGTATTGATTTTAAATAGGGTAAATGAGATAATTTTTCCCATAACTATTTTGTATAGAGAAGAAATAATTTTCTATGAATTATCATAGTATATGAATGCTTGGTTGTTAAAAAAATAATAATATTGAATCATTATCATTATTATATGAAATTGAATGAGAAATTAAAGTAATAACCAAAGATTTGGAGATAAATTCATTTAACAAATGAAATTTAAAAATGTGAATTGAAAGATAAGGAAATAAATTCATATACGAATGAAATCTGCAAGCATAAATTGTAATGTGAATGTACAAATAATTTGATAAATCAAAATGTAAATAAGCCGAAGACTTGTAAATTATTTGAAATCTGATTGGAATGAGATTCAAATTGAAAATGAATAAATTTGTGAATGGATAAATAAATTTGCAATTGTAAGAGCAAGAAAATGAAATTGAATGTTAAAATTCATTTTGAATTTGATTTGTGGAAAACAAAGTGAAGTATTAAACTAAAATCAGTAAGTGATGCTAATTGAACATTTACCAAATGAATAAGGTTTGAAACGAATTAAATTCAATAATTATAAAAGAAAGGTGAATTGAAAATCCAGTTAAATATGAGTGGTTATAAACCAAAATAGTGAATTGAAAATAAATTTTGGGAATGAACAAAAGAATAAAACTGGAATTGAAACTGAATCCAAATTAGATTGAATGGTAAATTGAATTCAAATGAAAATCGAGATGCAAAAATTGAATGAAAATGAATATGTAACTTTAATAGTGAAGTAAAGATGTATAAAAGTAAGTAATGAAAATTTTGTAATAAAATTGGCAAAATAGTTGAATGTTGTAACCGGATATTATGCTAGTAGGATATACAGGTGTATAAAGGAATGGGAAATTTTGATTTTCAAAGATAAATTTGAATTGCTCGACAAAAGGTAAGTATTTGAATTTCAGTATGAGATTTGCTGATTTCTTGTCTAGCCGCTTGGCCTTTTCTTTTCTTTTTGAAATTTGAGAGTCCGTAGGGACGTTTTGTAGTCGTGCCGTGTTAGCCGCGCAAAGGAGACGCTGGCGAAATTTTTTGGAAATTTAGGGCGTTAGAAAATTTTTGAGAAATTTGAAAGTTCAAATCTGAATTTAAATTTGAATTTGAATTGAGAAGTAAACAATGTTGTTTGAAACTTATAATTGAAGTTGGAAATTTAGTTGAATTAATAACGAATCGTTAGTAGAAAGATTTGTTTTGAGAATTGATAAAACTATTGAATTGTGAAAAATAGTAGATGAGTTAAGGACTTTTTTTTTCCTAACTTGTAATTTCGGGACGAAATTCTTTTAAGGAGGGAATATTGTAACGACCCTGAATTTTCGATAATTTAAATTGAAAATATTTAATTAATTTTAAATATTTGAACGATAATTTAATTTGAATCCCCAATATAACTTTGAAATTGGCGATTAAATTATAAAGTTTAATCTGTTGATAGTTGAATTAAAATTAGAATCTTCAGTTTTAAGTTGATTAAAAATATTTTAAAGGCTTAGAAAATTCGTATTGACAATAATGAAGATAATAGAAGCTTCAGAACCGAGTTTGAAAGTGATTTGTTCGGTTTTGAATTTATATCGTTTAAATTGAATTTAAACGTAGTCATCTGAGGCACAGTCTCGGAATTCGACGAAACCAGTTCCATTCGGTCCGTAATATTGAATTATTACCGGATTTCAAATTTCGTATTGATCGTAGTTGATATGTGACCATACGGTGAGTAAACGTGTTGGAATTTAAATCGAATTCAATTTAAAATTTATATTTATATTAATAAATATCACACGTTTTCTTCCCTTAACTCACGCCTACAATCACGGATGATTTGTGGAAAACAAAGTGAAGTATTAAACTAAAATTAGTAAGTGAAGCTAATTGAACATTGACCAAATGAATAAAGTTTGAAACGAATTAAATTCAATAATTATAAAAAAAAGGTGAATTGAATTCGAATTGAAAATCCAGTTAAATATGAGTGGTTATAAACCAAAATAGTGAATTGAAAATAAATTTTGGGAATGCACAAAAGAATAAAACTGGAATTGAAACTGAATCCAAATTAGATTGAATGGTAAATTGAATTCAAATGAAAATCGAGATGCAAAAATTGAATGAAAATGAATATGTAACTTAAATAGTGAAGTAAAGATGTATAAAAGTAAGTATTGAAAATTTTGTAATAAAATTTGCAAAATAGTTGAATGTTGTAACTGGATATTATGCTAGTAGGATATACAGGTGTATAAAGGAATGGGAAATTTTGATTTTCAAAGATAAATTTGAATTGCTCGACTAAAGGTAAGTATTTGAATTTCAATATGAGATTTGCTGATTTCTTGTCTAGCCGCTTGGCCTTTTCTTTTCTTTTTGAAATCTGAGAGTCCGTAGGGACGTTTTGTAGTCGTGCCGTGTTAGCCGTGCAAAGGAGACGCTGGCGAAATTTTTTGGAAATTTAGGGCGTTGGAAAAATTTTGAGAAATTTGAAAGTTCAAATCTGAATTTAAATTTGAATTTGAATTGAGAAGTAAACAATGTTGTTTGAAACTTATAATTGAAGTTGGAAATTTAGTTGAATTAATAACGAATCGTTAGTAGAAAGATTTGTTTTGAGAATTGATAAAACTATTGAATTGTGAAAAATAGTAGATGAGTTAAGGACTTTTTTTTCCTAACTTGTAATTTTGGGACGAAATTCTTTTAAGGAGGGAAGATTGTAACGACCCTGAATTTTCGATAATTTAAATTGAAAATATTTAATTAATTTTAAATATTTGAACGATAATTTAATTTGAATCCCCAATATAACTTTGAAATTAGCGATTAAATTATAAAGTTTAATCTGTTGATAGTTGAATTAAAATTAGAATCTTCAGTTTTAAGTTGATTAAAAATATTTTAAAGTCTTAGAAAATTCGTACTGACAATAATGAAGATAATAGAAGCTACAGAACTGAGTTTGAAAGTGATTTGTTCGGTTTTGAATTTATATCGTTTAAATTGAATTTAAACATAGTCATCTGAGGCACAGTCTTGGAATTCGACGAAACCAGTTCCATTGGGTCCGTAATATTGAATTATTACCTGATTTCAAATTTCGTATTGATCGGAGTTGATATGTGACCATACGGTGAGTAAACGTGTTGGAATTTAAATCGAATTCAATTTAAAATTTATATTTATATTAATAAATATCACACGTTTTCTTCCTTTAACTCACGCCTACAATCACAGATACGAAGTCGTGCAACCCATGTTCTCCTGTCTCCCTCCATCATTTATTTTAATTCACAAACTCCATCCTCAGTTCAAAAATCAGAAAAAAAAGAAAAAAAATAGCCGATCCCCAAAGCATACTCCTCTTTCATTCTCCTCTCAATTCAAATTCACGGCTCCATCCTTTTCATTTCAAAAGAAAAAAAAAACGAATGAATGAATTAAATTCATTCGACATCTAGTTTCGCGATTCGAAGACGGATGGCACGGCAAGCAACAAGGCAGGGCGGACGCGTTCGCAGGTCTCGCTTTTGAGCTCGACTAGGGCTACAGTGATGTTCACGTTCGATTTGGGTTTCCCACAGTTCGACTTCGATGCGAGGCGCGACGACGAGGGCGACGGCGAACTTCGCGATGATGAGGGGCTCGAGGCCGCGATTTGGGGATAGGATTTCGTTCGAGCGAAGCAGAGGGTCGCGTTCGATCGGAGGAGTGGGTACGATCCTGTAGGTGATAATCTATTTAATTTTTTTTTAATTTCAGTTTAACTGTTTAGTTTTTAAAATTCCAGAGTATAAATATATATATGTACAAGAAATTTATATAAGAATTTAAATTTAGATTTTAGTTTTTACAAACATATGTATAAATAAGCTTTGAAAAATATATAGGAAGTTCGTTTGAAAATTTGAAGCAGTAAGGTAAAATAATCTTGTTTTAATTCAATCAAATATATATATATGCAAATAGAAGAAAGTATATATATATACAGTAGGATAAATTACTGCTATTATTTTCAGAAGCAGAAAAAAAAAAGTTATATGTTTACAGTAAACATAAAATTAATATAAGGATTTATAGAAGATTAGATTTTTAATATAGTTTATTTTTATAAGTATATATATATGGTTTCAAAAGAAAATATATATTTATATATATAACAGAAAGATTTAAATGCTGGAAGTTATATAAATTAGATTTGTAAATCTATAGATTTTTAAGTAGAGATATACATAGGTAGTTTCAAAAGAAAATAAATATACTTGTATACATTTTTAATTTACTTGTTTACTTTAAACAATGGATTTGGTGATTAAATTGGTAAAGTAACTAATTTGAATTATTTTAGTTACTAAAATACTTTTTCTAAAAGAAAAATCATTAGTTTAAAATAAAGTACTAGTTAATTTAAATTTTTAAATGGAAATGGGTTGTTTGAGTTGATTCAAATATTAATAAATTGTGTAATTATTTATACAAGGTATAAATGGAGAAAAACAAACTGGAGTTGAAATTGGATTGCAAATTAAAAGCTAAGGTGAGATTTTCTCACTCGAAGGAAAATTGATATTACAGTTATTGATTGATGATTGCTATTGGATGTGATATTAGATATGGTAGGATATATCTATATATATAGCAATATATACATATTGGCATATGTATATATTGGATTGATTGATTTCCCGCACTGTATAGCGGATGAGACCCTATTGCGCCGTTAGTAAGCGGATGATTTTTATAAAACCCATATACCGCGATATTCCTCCTCGAAGTGGAATTGGTATTGTGCTAACATCTGTGGATGCAGGGAAACAGGTTGGAGGGATCCAACTGGATTCCTCACCAGTATTTATTTATTTACAGATATTGTGATGTATATTCTGTTATCATATGATGATATATGATGTTTGTTGTCGTGATTGACTAATTTGTGTATTGCATCATCGGATTCATTTTTGAAATTTAAAAATGACGATGTTGATTTTAAAAGAGATTTTTAAGGTGATTTTTTGAAAGTATACGTTTATTAAATTTTTGAATTGATTTATAAACGTTCAACTTTTAAAGTTATAGAAATTATGATTTTTGTGAAATATAACCAAAGTGTCATTTTTGAAATAAATAGTTGATTTATTTATAAAATGGTTTAAGTTGGGATTTTTGAATAACTATAAACGATTTGTATAAAAAGATTTATAAAATTGATATTTTATAAATTAAAATATTGGACTTATAAAACGAATTTTTACAAGAGTTAAAAAGAAGTATAAATGGATTTCATAAGTGAATGAAATTAATAGATTTATAACGTGAAGTTATAAAATGAATAGATGTTGTAAAATAAAAGATTTATAAGAAATTTACTTATAAATTAGATTTTTGCACTTAGATGGGATATGAATAGAATTTGCAATTAAAATGATTTTATAAGTTGAAAATGTTATAAAGTGTAAATGTGATTTATAAACGTTGTTTATAAATCCGAAATCACTTATTTTGATAAGTGAATTATAGAAGTTAATAAAAAGGAGATTTATAAATCAAAGTTGTTATAAAATAGAAATAGAATTTATAAACGTTGTTTTATAAATTCGAAAATCAATCAAATTTTATGAATTTAATATAGAAGGTTATTAAGGGAATTTTATTCACGATTTTGGACAGTGGATAATTCTTTAAATAAAATGTGTAGGAAATAGTGAAATTTGGTTAGTGAAGTATATTCACGATTTTGGACAGTGAATATATTATTAAGAAAAATGGATATGTTTTGGAAAGTTAACATTAAAATGAAGTAATTGTTTTAACGATATTTTAAAATGTGTTAAAAATTGAAATCATAGATTTCAACAGTCATTGTTGAAATAGACGTTTTCGAGAAATAAGGAAATGGTGGACTATAACACTGTTGTTATAGTAAATGATTTCCGAAAGGAAATGTTTTATATAGTATTGGGATTTATACCTCTATCTTAATTTCGAATCCCTATACCAGTGATTTTGAGTCGTCGTAACGATGTTTTACGCAACATTCGTTTTGACTCAAATAAATTTTGTGAAAGAGAATGATTTCCTTAAAGAATGAAATATATACTTAATATTGATTTAAGTATATCGAATATATTTCAAGTGTTGAAAATAGATGATTTGTGAATCACTTATTATTAAATAAGTATGGAAATGTTTTCCAAATATGAAATGAAACGTTTTTGAGAATTTATCTTTGTAAAGATAAATCGAAAGTGAATAATTGAAATCGATTTGAAAATCGTATATCAGTAGATATTTGAAATATAAATTCACTATGGAATTTATAAAAGAAATGGAAATTCGTTTTAAAAATAAATATCGATTTATTTTTGAAGTGTGGAAATTATATATCTAGTAAAGATATTTTGGAAAATAAATAATTTGGAAAATTATTTGGAATCTGATGATGTTGCGCATCTTTATTGATAGTTAAATAACCGACTATCAATAATTAACTTGAATTGGTATTTGTTGTGAATTGGATGAATTTGAATGCCACACTTATTTTTGAATAAGCGCTCACTATTCGGGTTAGCCGGGAAAGGACCATGGGGTCGTATAACCCATTCCGAATATGTGATACGTCATTATGAATTGCATTTGATGACCGGTGTTGAAGACCGAATATTTTTGAAAACGGAAGGATTACCGTCGAGTTACTCTACATCGGCTGATCTCGGATTTAGAGGTTTTATCACCCTTAGTGATGGGAAGTCCGGACGTGATTGGAAATTATCTGGATTTGCAAGGGCTTCGTGAGAAGTTCCTTCGGTTTTGATCGAACCCGGAACAGACTTGTATGGATTGTGTGTCTGACGTTACAAATTGAGATATAAAGCTGATTTCTTTCAAATACATATCTGTTGGTGGTGGAGAATTTATTCTCTTAGCTTAACACCCTTCTCTGAGACGTACGAGCTCAGAAGTTATGTAGTTGAAATTTATCAGCGATATATTCCCAATTTGGTAATGTGGCATGCTGAGTGTTGCTGTGTGATGATCAGTGTTTGATCATTTGCGATATGATCATTTGTTTGATCATTTATCTTTGTGATCATAGGTTGATCATCCGTTGACCCAAAGCATGGCTTTGTGACAAAGCATAGCTTTGTGGACGAGACTTCGTCAGGGCCTCACAACCCGGAAATGGTCGAAACAGGAATGTTGCGGCAAGGTTATGAGGGTCGCGCCCTTTAGGGTATGTCATTTCCTTCTGGAAAGGGGTGGTATCATGGTATGGAGCCCAGATACTTACTCATGTGGACACACTTTATTTATTATGTGTGATGTTGGTTATCGAGCGCTCGGATAAAGGTCCCAAAGGACCGGGGGATGGCATATTCGTGAGTTACCTGTTATAGGGGTAACCCGGCCTTGTTTGGCAGAGAGCAGTTTGTCTCTCGGAGCGTCCAGCCAGAGGCGTTTCCTACGTGGCATAGGAAGTTCCTTAGCCTGACCATTTGTTGGCAAATCCCTTTTCCAATACGATCCTTGTACGGTATTAGTTGTAGAACCTGCTATTTAACATAACAGCTATAGTAGGCATAGTATAATGGTACCTATGCTGGCTAAGATTAATATTGTACTTTCAAAATGTTTTCTATTATGCACTAATAATAATAATCCAATGATTTTGCGTAGTAAGCATATTTGACTATCATAAGAAGAAATCTCCTCCAATTCTGCGTTTGCATTGTGTGTGTGGCGGGAGGTCTTATGGTAGTTTCATTTTCCAAAAGCATTGCGAATCTGTTTTATTTTCTTTGTGAAAAATAACTGTTTTACGATCTCACACTAGTCACCATGACTGACTCGGAGTTTATTGTTTCCCTTCTAAACTCTGGGTGCCCATTATTTTTCACATGGGCAGCCTAGAGTTATGTTATCAGGATATTCTGGATATTCTGGAGCTTTGGAAGCAAGCTGGATGGCGAAACGTATCACCTGTATTTTGTATTATTCCGCTGTGTATTCTGTATGAGGACAAGTTTATATAACTGTCCATCGTTGTATATTGACTCTGATTGATGTATGTATAAACTGATATAGTTCTTTTGTTTAAAGATTATTCATTTATCTATTATATATTGTTCCACTGCGATATGTGAGATTCTGATATTGTTTCTGTTTCTGATGTTGTTCTGTTGTTCTTCTTCTCTTTTTCTTCTATCTTTTCTTCTACCTCTTCTTTTAAACCCTAAGAATTCGGTTTTCCGGCATTCTTTGCTCGGCAGTTGATATAGTGGACGTATTGATGTCGATATTCGGAAGTCGAAGAATCGGGTCCTTACACCTATTTGATATTTGATTTAGAGAAAAATGCGTATAAAAGTTATATTTTAAAATGGATTTACAGAATGATTTAAAAAACTTACAAATTCTTTAAGCAATTCTTTAACAATGAATATATCAAAACACTATATATATAAGAGTTTTATTTTAAAAAGTAAAAACAAATAAGATTAAAAAGCTTTTAAGATATTATGGAAAATAATTATATATATATAGGTTTAAAATGAAGAAATTTATTGTTATGAAATATGTTGGTTTGGTTTCAAATTGTAGAAAAGAAAATTAATTCAAATTTGAAATCTTTGTACTCTTTCCTCTCTAATTTATAAATGAACAAGCTTGATTTGAATTTCCAATTGAATTTCATGATTTTCTATGAAACAAAGGATTTTAATAAATGATTGAATTATAAGATTGGTATGGGACATTTTATGCAATTCTTTCGCTTATTATTATAATTTGTTAAATAAAGTTTGAGGGGAATTTAATAGCTTTTAGTAAATACTAGAGTTTCACTTTCTATTATGGGATAGTTAGATTCTAGTGATTACTAAAGTGAAAGTGAACTACACTTAGAGTTGTACTATGTTAGGATGTTCAAATTTGAGGCTGATAGATCTTTGAGGGATGATAACTCATTTTTTATCCACCTAGAAGTCAATACATTTTTATAGAATAAAATGTGTATCTCCTTTGGTAGGTCTGTTATGGTGTAAATATGGCTGCCTCTTTTGGAAGGCAGGTGTTTACATGTATCGTACTCTATAAGAAATACAACCCATCAGTTTATTTGTTTTACACATTCAAACGATGTTTTCCTCTTTCGGTAGGTAAATTTGCATAGGACAGATTAGGTATAATTCCCAAAATCGATTTTACTTATTTATAATCTCATATACCAATTTATAACTTTTTTTATGAATTCAGATTCATTTTTCAAGGTTCACTTATATAACCATTTCGGAAATTCCTTAAGTTTCCAAATTTCGTTATAAGATCTCTCTATAAAAATCATATCCGTTAAATAAACCCCATATACAAATCTCGAGAAGATTTATAAATAAATTTCAAACATTCTAAAATTCTATATATATGATAAGTATATTTAAAAAATAATAATTTTTTTAAAACACGTTTAAGTAATTATTTAAAATATTAAAAACACTTTAATTAAACATCGATAACTCATTTCCAATTCACTTTTAAACAATACTAATCGAATTTACAAGCTTATTACAAAAATTAGAATTTATTTCAATAAATATTAAATATCTGAATAATCCACTTTTCGAAATATTTCAATACTAAACGACTTTAACTATATAGTTTAATAAATAAAAATCCCATTTTAAAACAATTTTATTTTCTCGACAAAATGTTATTTTGAAAATCCAATATTCCAATTTCAATTAATAAATCCCTCTCGATTCATATTCCATCGATTTCATTCTAATTTTATAACCATTCTCGCATTTCAAAAATAGAATCCATTATTTTTTTCCAAAACTGATTTCCATATCTCGATATAAATTCACACTGTGAATTTATATTTTCAATTTATCAAATGATAATCATTCCACTTATTTATAAACATTGTTTATAAATTTCATAAATTCATTCTTAGTTTATAAGGTTTATATTTCAAAAATCTATTTATACATCGATTTCTAATTAAAATTCCAGTTATAAATCTATTTCCTAAATAATCCAAACTATTTTCCCAAAACCAATCAAATCTCGATTTCTACTTCCATTTCGTGTTTTTTTAAAAATCTTATTTAAAATCTATTGTTTTAAAATTCTTTACATGAAATCATTTTATGAAAAAGCTAAATAAATTTCTAAATCCAATCATTTATTTTATTTCACTCAATCCCCTTTTTAATAATCCAAAATTTTAGTATAAATAATTTCATTTCCAAAAGCGCGTTTTAATTTCCCTTTTAAATTAAAAAATATTTTTGGGTATTTAAAATACCAAAATTAAGGCCAGTGTTATTATAACATCCAATAAATTCAAAATCACATCATAATCTATCACATATCATTCAAACACATCATATATCACTATATATGAAATTAAATTCAACATTTTGAGGAATCTAGTTGGATCCCTCCAATCTATTTCCCTACATCCACAGATGTTATATAATCACAAAATACCAATCCCACTTCGAGGTGGGATATCGTAGTAATATAGGGTCTTCCGCTATTATGCGGGGCGCATAGTGTCTCATCCGCTCCAATAGGCGGGAAATATATCCAACTACTACTATATATACTAATATATATAATATAACATCCAACTAATAAAAATTTATCAATTCATCCAATCAATCAATAGATAAATTTTAACTGTTTAAAATAAAACCAATTATCCAAATGAGTGAGATTTACTCACATTGATTTTCGTTGTCGCTTCCACATAACAGTTCCGACTAAATTCGAACGGCGTTCGAATTTAGCTAAAAATTATGGAACCTCTAAATCCAGTCAATCCAATTCCATGTTGAAGATTTTGTCAATACAAATCCAACGCGACTGACCGCATTGGATTTGGACCAAAATCAACGCCGCTCTAAACCCATATTTGCCATCAGCCATCCGCTTTCTTCACCTCAACCTAGATGCAATAAACTCCAAGTCCAAGCCACCTTTTTGCTCCATCTATTAGCCATGACGTCACAAAAAATCACCACCTAGAACATCATTGAGCCACGTAAAATTAAGTAGCTCGGCTCTATATGAAATCCATGATGACCATCCCTTGTCTAGTGCGCGCGAACCATTGTTGCAGCTCCCCAAATCCGGCTGCCTCCCCTCATCGATGTGCGAACCCAAACATGCGTCCTAATTTCCATCGCTTTAGGTGTTAGGTCGCATCCACAAGGCGCCATCGCCTTCACATCGAGCATCGACGTCTGGTGCCGATCGTAGTTCCGCATGCCTATGTTTATTTTATTTTACTCATTTTCATTCCTTTTTCGATTCTCCCCTATCGATATTTTTTTTCGTTTCTGTTCTCTTTCTATAGGCTGCGCATTTTAAATGAGAGAGAGAAAGAGAAAAATGCAGCGTATAAGGTGGTTGAAGGAACGATAGGGTGGCTGAATAGAATAGGGTTTTACTTGATTTTTCATTTATTTTATTTTCAAAATATCTCGAATTATGTACTGAGAAATTCTGAACTCCTATTGAGGCATGTCGCTCGATGTTCCTAATGTTATACCGCTATTCCAAACTCAATGGAACTAGTCTCGAGACCTAACTCGATCGTATGGAGAAGATAGCTTTTTGAACCTAATTAAAATATTAAATTTTCAATATTAATTTCAACGTATTTCTATCCCGTACGACCAAACGGTAAATCCAAACGCTACAAAATTTGAAATTCGATAATAATACACTATTTTGGATCCAATGGAATCAGTTTCATTGAATTCTAAGACTGTGCCCCAAATCGCTATTTTAACGTGTTGATTTAATCGACGATTTCAAAAATTAACGAAATCACTTGAAATTTCAGTTTTAAAAACTTATTAACTCAATTATAATTCAAATAGAATTTATATCTACATTAAAAATCATTTTGATTCATATTCAACTCAAATTTCAATTATTCACCATTTTCGAATTACGATAAATCGCTATATTTGAAACTTAAATTCATTCTATAATTTCAACCAATATCTTCATATTCAAAATCAATTTATTTTCCAAATCCAATATTTAAATGCATTTAAATATTCAAAAGAAAACGATGGAAAATCCGGGTCGTTGCACTTGTTTTTAAAAGCATTTTTCCAAAATCACTTATTTAAACTAAAGTAATATTAAAAAGGAAACAACTTTTCCTTTTTAAAAGTAAAACACCTTTTAATTGATAAATTCAAAACCACCCTAAAACATTTTACCTTTTACAAAAGTAAACAACATGTCTAATAATAACAAAGTTTTATAATTAATTTCCTTTCTAATTTTCTGAAACCATTTACTATAGAAAAAAATGTTATAGTTCATAATCTTAATATTTTTCTCAAAAAAATTCACTACAACAATAGTGTTGAAATTCATGCTTCCTTTCTCTTTTAAAACTACTTTTAAAACTCTTTAAACAAGTTTGAACTTGTATTTAAAAACATCCCTTTTAAAATGGTCGCTTTTAACAAAAGTTGACTTTTAAAAAAAAGAATAATATTTAAACTTTTTGTTTAAATAACTAAAAAAATATATTTAAATCTTCGAACTTCTTTTAAATACTGATAAACACATTTGAAAAGACTTTTCAAAATATCAAAAATAGGAAACTCTTTTTTACTTTATAAAAATCATCGATTTCCAAACTGCATTCATAGCGACTATCGCTATATGGGCCCTTACTTTTTAAAACTTATTTTTGTACATCAAATAACTTTTAAACCACATTTCTTTCTATATTTTGAACCATTTTATTGCCTCTACAAAAAGATTTTAAAAACAAAAGTCGTTCGGAAACCATTTCAAAACACTTTAGAAAACAAAGTTATAAACCACTTAAAAAACAAGGGATTCCAATATCTCATAAAACAAGGCATCAAACAAATCTACCGTCATCAACATCCACTTCACTACACCACATATAACAAGTAATAACGTAAAGAAAGATCAATATTGGTGAGGGGTCTTGTTGGATCCCTCCATAAATCTTTTCGAAGTGTATTCGTCGTGGCCTTTCTGCTAAGAATTACTTCAATATCTTTCATAGCCCCCTGCAAATTACAATCATATGCCTTCGTTAAAAGAGCAGGAATATATCACCAAATCAATCACTTATTGTAACAGCTCACAAACCCATACCCCTTGAATCGACACTATTCTCCAACATATCGACTCAAAGTGAATGGAAATACGGACCATTAGGGTTAAAGAAGAAAGAGGTAGAAGAAGAAAATAGAAAATCAACATCAGAATCTCACAGTCGCAGCGGAATAAAATATAATAGATAATAACTGATCTTTACAGAAAAGAAATTATATCTGTTTATACATACATCACCAGAATACAACATCAGAGTACAATATAATCAACATCACAATTCAGGACAGTTATAATAACTTGTCCCACATACAGAATACACCACATACACAACACAGTGGAATATATATACCAAGTACGAGTGATACGTCTCGCCATCCAGCTCGTCTCTTGAGCTCCACAGCATCCTATCCTGTATCTATACTACTCGGTCTGACCCAAGCATTATAATAAAATAACACCCGAGTCAGTCTGGAAAACCAGCGTGAGAAAACACACTCAACGGATTATTAAAGTTTTCCAAAACCCTTTGAAATCAAAAGCATCTCGTAAGACCACGCCACAAACAAACATGTCGGGTTTTTACCTTACGGTAGCCAAAACACTTTTTATCAAATCCGTCTGATATTATAATAGTGTCTATATACAAATACATATTCAAATAGCTGAAATTGTTACATGATTAAATTCCAGCATACTAGCCACAAAGTGGGTGTTGGGTGTGTTTTCAACCCCATCGAACCAAAAGAAAAGAGGGAGCCAAGCCTCTCCCCCTCGATGCCGAACCAAAGGCAAAGCCATTGCTACCGGTCCAATCACCAGACCGAACCATGCCGAACCACGACACCAACAACCCACTGCCGAACCAACTATCCCCACTCGCTGCCGAACCATCCATCACCGGACCGAACCCACTGCCGAACCAACTATCCCCACTCGCTGCCGAACCATCCATCACCGGACCGAACCCACTGCCGAACCAAGTATCCCCACTCGCTGCCGAACCATCCATCACCGGACCGAACCCACTGCCGAACCAACTATCCCCACTCGCTGCCGAACCATCCATCACCGGACCGAACCATGCCGAACCAACCACTCCAAGCACGGCCGAACCAAGCTCCGCCGAACCAGATGTGCCAGGCCAGATTGCTTCAGCCCAGGCCCACCAGCAGCTATACACATCCAAGACCCCTGCCCCCAACCTCACTCTATAAATAGAGGGGCAGGGGTACAACAATGGGGACAAGTTTGAGAGCTCAAGCACGGATAGAACTTTCAAACAACTTTCTTTTACTTGTATCAGAGCTTTGTACTTGTAATCAACAGAAGAGAAGAGAAATAACATATAAAGTGGACGTAGGCACATTCTGGCTGAACCACTATAAATCTGCGTGTCTTTTTACAATTAAGCCCCTTCTTTTCATATATTTGCATAAATCTCCAAAATCACTAAAAACAACCTAAGATCTACTAAATTATACGACTTTGAGGTGTTTGTCCATTTTTTGTGCAAACATTTTTGGTGCTTTCACTGAGAATAAGGCTCGAAGCTTCAGCTTCATCCGCTTAACAAGTTTTCCTGACAGCATCGTTCGCCACTTGGAAAACATGCCTCCCAAACAGAGAAAAGATGTTAACAAAGGAAAAAACATTGCATCCAGCAGTCTTCCTGATCCAGCTGCCGCGAATCAAGTAAATCGTCCTCCTCCAGCAACGGTAACAAATGAAGGACAGGCTAACCCAACCACTCCTGCCACAGAACAGCCTGCAGCAATTACTAGGGCAGATTTGGACAGAGTTGTTGTTGAAGTAACTAACCGCTTCACGTCCCAGCAGGAAGCCTTGGTGGACCATCTCATGTCACGCTTGAGGGACGCTGAAGAATCCAACCGCAACACTGAATCATGGGGCGAGTCCCAGTCTGGAGGATCTCAGAGACAGCAAAGATCTTCCTTCTTCGAAGGAGCTAACGGCAGAAGTAGCCGTGGTAGGAGCCGAGACCGAGCACAGCCCGAAGTTAGGCCTGAGGAAACGTTTGGTACCGAACCCAACAGGGAAGGTACCGGACGAAGGTCAACTGTAGCTGAGCCTGTCATGCTGCCTAACCACAGAAACACCAGTGAACGGGGCCGAGCTAGAGTTCAGCCCGAAGTTGGACCCGAGGAAGTGCTTAGATCAGAACCCAACAGGGGGAGATCAAGGCAAGGGCCAACTGTAGCTGACCCAAGCATGCTCCCAGAAGATCAAAGGCAGCCACTGGAAAATATGAGGAATGATAGACGATACCATCCCTACAGGTTATCTGGACGGAATCAATCCCACAGAATAGAACCAAACTCATTTTTATCTGCTCCAAGTTCTGATGAAAGGATGGCACGCTTATTCAGAGAGTGTGTCCAACGGGAGCAAAGAGATCGAGGGATAGGCGCTAGGGTAACCAGCCCTTTCGCCCGCAATATCGAAATCGCTATCACCCCCCGAGAATGGAAGATGCCGACAATGGAACCCTACAAAGGAACCTCCGATCCCGTTGTACACTTACAGAGGTACACACAGCATATGCTCATGAGTGGAGCAACAGAGGGAGTACTGTGCAAATGCTTTCTGCTCTTCTTAGCAGATCTTGCTACCTCCTGGTTCTGTCATCTACCCCAAGGATCCATCAGCTCATGGGAAATGTTGAAAGAAAAATTCATCAGTCAGTTCCGCATTCATGTGGAGCAACCTAAGGACGCTTATTCCTTATCCAGCGTCAAACAGAAACCTGGAGAAAAGCTGTAGCAATACCTAACCAGATTCAACGCCGCAGCAGCCGCAGTTCAAGATGCCGATGAGAAGCTTATCCTAATGGCCCTCTGCAGTGGAGTGCATCCGGACACTAATTTTTCTAGAAGATTAACAAAAGAAAAACCAGCTACTTTACCCGATTTCTTCCATGAAGCCGGGAAATACATGAGGCTTGAGGATGCTGCCATTGAGGGGCAGTCAGGACAGCAAAGTAAGACGACCCATGGCAACGCCCCTGCTGTGGCGAGGGACGTTCGAAGAAATGACTCCAGAGACAATGCTGGGGGCAAGAAGGTAGAAAAACGCCTATATCGGCCAGGACCAAGATTCGACTCTTACAACCCTTTGAACGAGACCGTCGAAAATATCTTCCTTGCCACCCAAGGCGAAGTTAGATACAAACGCCCTCCATACAAGAAGGAATCAGATAACGCACAGAAGTCTGGAAAATTCTGCCGCTTCCACGAATCTCACGGACATGATACCAACGAATGCCATCATCTCCGAGATCTGATTGAGGAACACATCAGAAGGAAGAAACTGGAACGCTATGTAAAAAGTCAAGACAGGACTCCAGCTCCTGCCAATGAAAACCCAAGGCTACCCTCACCAGGGACCGGCAGAGGCGACCGCAACGCTAGCAGCTCTAGTCAAGAGAAGATAGTGGTCCATACCATCTCAGGAGGTCCGCACATCGCAGACAGAAGTTGGAGAGAGATGGAAAGATATGGGAAGTCGCTTAGAGACAATAGAGACTGTGTCAATACGGTTATAGAAGAGCGCCACCCAAAGCGGAAAGAAAGTGATGACATCACATTCAGTAAACGCGACCTAGAAGGAAGACAGTACCCTCACATGGATCCCATGGTTATCTCTGCCCGACTCGGTCCCGCCGAAGTTTACCGAATCCTGGTAGACACTGGAAGCTCTGTAAATATCCTGTTCAAACACGCATTCGACAAAATGAAGCTATCAATAAAGGATGTATCTCCCTGCGATAAACCACTACACGGTTTCACTGGAGATGCGAAGATGCCCCTCGGGTAGCTGGACCTCTTTGTTGAGATTGGAAGTCATCCCCGCTCCGTGGTAAGGAAACAGACGTTTGTGCTGGTAGAGAACCATTCGGCCTACAACGCCTTCTTAGGAAGACCAGCCTTGTCTGGCTTCCAGATTGTCCTAGCCCCATGGTGCCTGAAAATGAAATTTCCAACAGACAATGGGGTAGGGGAAGTGGAAGGAGACCAAGATATTGCACGAGACTGCTATGTAACCGAACTTCGCAACAACCACAGGAGAGATAAAGGGAAAGGTGTAGAGATTGCCCTCTGCACAAAAAGCCTTGAAGCATAGCAACTAAAGAAAGCCCCTCCTCTTCGATACACCAGCGACCCTTTCAATGAATTAGACCCTAGGGACAAAGAGGAGGAGGCCACCGCCGAGCCTGCAGAGGCTATGGAATTTATATCTGTAGACAAGCACGACTCAAGTAGGCTACTTAAAATCGGGTCCCAGCTGAAAGCTGAATTGAAGGAACAACTCATTGATTTTCTCCGCCACAACTTGGATGTATTCGCTTGGTCACACGCTAACATGACCGGAATCTCCACCGACATAGCGTGCCACGTATTAAAAATTGATCCTACCAAGGCGCCTGTAAAACAAAAAAAGAGAAGTATGGGGGCAGAGCGATCAGCAGCCCTCGATGAAGAAGTAAAGAATCTACTCGCCAATGACTTCATACGAGAAGCTATTTACCCAGAATGGATCGCCAACCCGGTACTAGTAAAGAAGGCTAATGGGAAGTGGCGGACTTGCATTGACTTCTCCAACCTAAACGACGCCTGCCCAAAGGATTGCTTCCCGCTTCCCAGAATCGATCAACTTGTAGACAGCACAGCCGGGCACGAACTCCTGTCTTTTATGGATGCATACTCAGGATATAACCAAATTCCTATGCATGCTCCCGACCAAGACCACACTAGTTTCATCACCGACCGGGGTTTATACTGCTACAAAGTGATGCCCTTCGGACTTAAAAATGCAGGAGCCACCTACCAGCGCCTCGTCAACAAGATGTTTGCAGGGCTAATAGGACAAACAATGGAAGTATATGTAGACGACATGCTGGTAAAATCACGGAAAGCCAAAGATCACGTAAGCCACCTAGGCGAAATGTTCCAGGTACTTCGACAGTATGGAATGAAGTTGAATCCACTAAAGTGCTCCTTCGGAGTGTCATTGGGAAAATTCTTAGGATTCATCGTCCATGCCCGAGGGATAGAAGCAAACCCTGAACAAGTCCGAGCATTAAGGGACATCAAGATACCTTCCACCCGAAAGGAAATGCATAGCCTAAATGGAAAAGTGGCTGCCCTAAGCCGATTCATCTCCAAAGCAACGGACAAGTGCGTCCCCTTTTTCGAAGCTCTAAAGAAAGATAAAGGAAAGTTCGAATGGACGGACGAATGCTTAACCGCTTTCCTTAACCTAATCGAACACCTCCAGAAACCACCGGTACTCTCGACCCCAAGCAAAGGCGAAGAATTATACCTATACCTTGCTGTGTCATCTCAGGCTCTAAGCGCTGCCTTGGTAAGGGAAGACAACCGCACGCAACGACCAGTTTACTTCGTCAGTAAAAGGTTTACTAGGGCAGAAGTCAGATATCCTAAGCTTGAAAAGTTAGCATACTGTTTACTAATCACTTCACGAAAGCTACGTCACTACTTCCAATCCCATTCCATCAAAGTTCTGACCGATCAACCACTGAGGCAGGTACTCCATCGTCCCGACACTTCCGGTCGACTACTTAAATGGTGTATTGAGCTGAGTCAATACGATATCACCTATCACCCTCGCACCGCCATCAAGGGACAAGCCATGGCTGATTTCATTGCAGAATTCACTACCAACGAGGATAAGGAGCAACTGGAAATAACAGAAGATATCAAGTGGAATCCCTTCGTGGACGGTGCATCTAACGAACAAGGCTCGGGGGCAGGTGTGGTAATAATCACTCCCATTGGAAATAAACTGCACTATGCTATAAGGTTGGAGTTCGCTGCCACCAACAACGATGCAGAATATGAAGCCGTAATAGCCGGATTAGAAATTGCTATCGAGATCGGAGCCAATTCTTTGTGTCTTCACAGCGATTCTCAGCTTATTGTTAATCAAATACTAGGGGAATTCCAAGCTCGAGAAGAACGACTCATAACATATCTAAAGAAGACCAAGTCACTTCTCAGCCGATTGGACCACTACTTAGTCAAACACATCCCTCGGGAAGAGAACCAAGAGGCCGACGAATTGGCAAAGCAAGCAAGTATGAGAGACGTCGCCATCTTCGGGGCAGTAACTGTCTCAAAGCAAACGATCCCAAGTTTTGAGCAAGTGAATCTG
The DNA here is from genome assembly GCA_030737815.1 of Allium fistulosum. NCBI lineage: Eukaryota > Viridiplantae > Streptophyta > Magnoliopsida > Asparagales > Amaryllidaceae > Allium > Allium fistulosum. Next base: position 247,394,351 of record CM060906.1, on the reverse strand, counting down.
ATAGCTGCAACCGAAGAAGCAACTTGGATGACTCCCATCCGAGACTACCTACAAAATGGCACACTACCCGACGGGCGTAACGAAGTCAAGAAAATCTTGAGGAAAGCGTCCCGCTACACAATACAAGGAGACATCCTCTATCGGCGCGGGTTCTCTAACCCATTGTTAAGGTGTGTCGCCGGAAGGGAAGCCAAGGAAATCCTATCCAACATTCATCAAGGAAGCTGCGGAGATCACACCGGAGGGCAAACGTTAGCAAAAAAGATACTCCGATACGGATATTTCTGGCCCACCTTAAGCAAGGACGCCTTAGATTTCGTCAAGAAGTGTGACAGATGCCAAAAATTTGCTAAGATCCCTCGGCTACCAACAACCGAGATTACTCAGATGACCAGCCCTTGGCCCTTTGCAGTATGGGGAATTGACTTAATCGGTGAACTGCCAATGGGTCGAGGCGGCGCCAAATATGCTATAGTAGCAGTCGACTATTTCACCAAATGGGTGGAAGCAGAACCTCTAAATAAATTATCTTCAGCGAAAGTTATCAACTTCTTAATCAAAAATGTTCTGTGCAGGTACGGAGTCCCACTAAAAATCATATCGGACAATGGACTTCAGTTTGACAGCGAGGAATTCGCCAACTGGTGCCAAGAACACGGAATTCACAAAAGCTTCTCATCCGTAGCATATCCCCAAGCAAACGGACAAGTCGAAGCAGTCAACAAAATTCTGAAAACTCTGATCAAAAAGAAGCTCGAAAAGTCAAAGGGCGCTTGGGTGGATGAACTCCCTACGGCACTATGGGCCTACCGCACATCTTTCAGAACATCAACAGGACACACTCCTTTCTCTTTGGCATACGGATCGGAGGCTATGCTCCCAGTTGAAACCATTGTGCCTTCCCACCGTAGGATCCACTATAACCCAGAAGAGAACGAAGAGCTCCTCAACATGTCTTTGGATCTAGTCGAGGAGAGAAGGAATGATGCAGTCCTAAAAACAGCAGCCCACAAGCAAAAGGTGGCAGCACAATACAACTCCAAAGTCAAGCATCGTACCTTGCGAGAAGGGGATCTTGTCCTCAAGCGAATCTTCCCTCGCCCCGGAGCACTAGACCCAATCTGGGATGGACCATATGTAATTCATAAAGATCTCCACAACGGAGCCTATATTTTGTCAACAGTGGACGGAGAGGTGTTCCAGAGGGCATGGAACATCCAACACCTCCGTCGATACTTTTCTTAACTTGTATTGCCCATATGAAGTGAATTAACAAAGAGAATCAGTGGACGTAGGCATTTTTTCGTGCCGAACCACTTTAAAAAAGCCTTGTCTCTTTTTTAACTTGTTCCTTTGTATCTTGGCTGCTTGTTAACTTTATCCTTTTCTGTTGAACAAAATCCTGAGCATATAGCATTTCTATTCAAAGCACTCCACGATGCAACTTCACGTGGACAAGACCCAACAGGTACTATGCGAATCTATGCCCTCGCCAATGAGACACTTTTGCTCCAGCATCCCTCTGCTGCGGGTTAACTCATTGCTCGCGACGGCCCTTAAAGCCAACTGTAATGAGCCGATTATAAGCCACCGAGAAGGCCGACTATAGCCGAGGCAGCTCATTACGGCGTTAGGCTCGCCGACAACTGTGAACCGATTATAAGCCCCAACATAAGGTGTGGCCAGCCAGGGGCAGTTCACAGTTGACGATCGGCACCCACGCTAGCCGGCCATAGTAAGTCGAATAATACCCATGAGTACGGGCCATAATGGCCCGGGTAGTTACTGTGCGCGATCTCGGCTCCGGTGTGTCTTAAGTGCGGCTGTGGTAAAAAAGAATTAACTCCCCGCGGAGGCGTAAGATGGGTGACAAATGTCTCCAAGACCCACAGCTAGGGAAAGTGACTACAAAACCCGTTTGCCACGAACTTAAGCACATCGAAGGCCTTCCGTGACTGGAAGTTTTACTATTTCACATATTTCAATTTTACTTAAAAAAAAAACTTTCCTCCTATCCTCTATAACAAACCATAAAGTACAGGATGCAGGGTAAGAGATACCCGCCAATGGATGCAGAGATTCACAATCAGATGGCAGGGCATTCAACTGCTTTCCATGCTTGGTCATACAAGATATTCGAAACTGCCATTTACAAACAGAACATGAAAGGCGGTATTTTCTTCCTTTATGTGCAGATGCATGACTGTAATTTAATTTTTTCACACCACACGCTAACATTGCAAGACATGAGATTATGATTTAAAACCAGAATCTGACGTCAAACACAATTTAATTAAAAGAATATACATAGCTACATTTCTCATACGATATGTCGAAATAGCAACAAATATTCAAGAAACGACAAAATCAGCTTAAGCTAAAAAATTACACGTCAAGAATAATGTTATTACAAGTAGCAAGAATTACAACTTAGAAGTTACTCTACTGTCTTAAGACTAACAGATACAACAATGCCAAGCCTACAAAAAGAATTTTCCAGGTCCAATCAGGGAGCCGGTTGCGTCGAAGTCTTGTCCTTGCTCTTTTGCCCGCCTGTCCGGTCATAAAAAGGATTCATTAGTGATGAGTAACCAAGTTAACGGAAAGACTAGAAAGGAAGACTTACCAGCACCTGCTTCTTGACCGTCCTGGTCGTCATCCTCGACCTGCACACCTGCCTCTTCAGCAGCAAGCAGCCACATACCCTCCTTTACCGCCACTTTCTCCTCCTTGGTGAACTGGGCAGTGACCACATCCATACTGAAGACCGTCCCACCCTCTTTATCTGCGTCAGCCTGAGCCTCCTCCAAAGCCCGAAGATAGATCTTGGCCATGACCCTGGGATAATCATCCATCCAAGAGAGATTGCCCTGCTTCCAAGTCCGGAAATACATGTCCTGGAGCATGTCATCCATCATTCCCTCATTCTCCTCAAACTCCCTCATCCGGGCATCGAAAGCCGACAACCTTTCGACGGCAGCATCTCTCTCCAGTCTGTATCTCGAGCAATCAGCCTGAAGGGACCTCCGCATCACCTCCATCTCTTCCCTCAACTTAGCTTGAGCAAGCTCTGCAGCCTCAAGTTTCTCGGACAATTCCTCCACCTGCTCGAGATCCGCTCTCCGAACCTCATCCACCGTGGCAATAGCCATGTCAATCCGCTCTTTGCAGGAAGCTTCCATTTTCCGCAATTCGGCCCGACTGGCCTCTTCCATGGTTTTCCTTAGTCGCCCAGTAGCAGCCTCATGCTGAGAAATCTGAATAGCCTGATCCGCAAGCTGTTTGGCCTGATCCGAAACCACCAATCGAAGTCGGATATTGGCGCTCCCAATCTCCTCTCCGGCCTTAACCAGCCGAGCATGATGCCCCATCAGCTTCTTGGTCTCCTCTGCCACCCGATCAATATTAGCCTTGGCCTCGTCTCCCATAGTGACTATACGAGTAGTGAGTAGATCGAGATCTAAGGCCTTGGCTTCATCAAGTACTCGTACCATGGGGTTACGGGGGAGGAGATGTTCACCAGTGACTTCGTCAAAAGTAATATCATGAGAACTGGGATCCAGATCAGGATGACCCGCAAATGGATTACGGGCCAAGTCGGGACGGTCGATGTGAATAACAGAAGGGTTTCCGGACGGGTGCGGAGAAGGTGCAAACTCGCTACCCTCCTCAGTAATGTCATGAATAGGCTGAGCCGGAGGCTGAGAACCGGGCAAAGTTTCGGATAAAGGATGACTCCTCTTCCTCTGCTGAATACTCTTCGATGACCCCAAGAAGAGGACGGTAGCCGACTACATCCCCGGAGCGTTGGGTTGAGGGCTTTGGCTTAGCAGAAATTTTGGAAAGTTTATATTGCTCAAGCCTGTGTCGGAGGTCTGAAGCTTTGGACGTCTTGCCTGCTCCTGTTATAAAGTACAAGTGTTACAATCTTACATTACTATACGATTCGAGAAACGCGGTAAATTACAAGTTAAAAAGAAAAAAGGGGAAAAGAAACACAGCTGTGATTGTACAAACCCTGGGGAGGAGTGGGATACTGCAATAAGTCCTGGATTTCATTCCAGGACGGGAGCGGGTCATAAAATATTCCTAAGTCCCTATCATTAGTCAAGCATGCAGGGCAAGAGTTCACCTTGAGTCGTCAGAGCCACCTTGGCCGGAATGGTCGGAGAAGACTCACTTGCACCAGTCCCGGCTTTGTCCGCCTTCCCGGTCTTCTCTACCAAAGCCGGATCATCATCCAACCCCTCAAAAGCTTGGCGGAAAGCATCATCCGTCCACTCTTGCATTTCGCCTACTTGCCCAGAAGACAGAGCCCTGGAACCATCACCACCCTGTCCATCGCCACCATCATTACCAAGACGCTCAACGTCACTTCCGCCCTCCGCCTCACCTCTTTCTTCCTCCGCGTCTATCTCCCCCTGAGTAAGTGGACAATTGCTGGGAGAAGGACCGTCCGACCTCTTAAGTTTCTTACCTCCGACGGCTGGAGGTTTCATGAATGGTTTTCTCTTTCCACCCTCTGCCGCAACGCCTCCCTTAGCCTGAGCAGCCGCCCTCTCTTCCGCCGTTTCCCTCAACTTAACTACAGACTGCTGCGGAAGGATCAAGTTATATTCCAGAAGAATCGCATTTCTAATCAAGAAGGCAGATGATCTGTATTTCCCAAGAATGGCTTCTATCTCAGCCGCCGTCTGAACCAGGCGGTCAGTCTCCACAACCGGAAAGCCACCTGTCGCTAGCAAAAATGAGAAAGTATGAGAAGAAGCATCGCAATCGGAATAGAAATTATAAGTAAAAGCATCAACTTACATCCAGAGGTAAAGCGCCGGATGGAGACGGAGTCGTCCCTAACAAAGAACCACTCTTTCTTGAACATGCTGAATTTAGAGTACAGGTCCAGGACCGGCTTGAAGGTCACAGCGGACTCCAAGCTAATATATGGGGACCCCTTCTTATAGCCCCTTAAATTATACAAATACCGGATCTCCCGGTTGGAGGGAGCGCGACCATACTTCCTCCGAAAAATAACGAAAAGGCTCACCAGTATGGCATAAGAGTTGGGCTGAAGCTGGAATGGGGCCACCTTCAGATACGTGAGGAAGCTGACTACCCAAGCATTGAGAGGCGGGATAGCACCACACATGCAATGGTACCTACTATAAGCAAAGTATCCTTCGGGAGGACTGTATGGCATGACTCCTGGGCCCGGCAGCAGCATGAGGGCTCTATCGATCCCAAAGGAACGAGATATAACATCGAGTTGCTCCTCTTTGAGAGAGCTAGGAAAGCAGTCAGGCGGGGAATCCAGCAGCTCCTGGGGACCATATCCATCCACTAATGACCTCGGGGCGGGCCCATGACGCTCTGATCCTGATTGAGCTGGGGGCACGGCTGAGGGCTCTCCTTCACCCCCGGATCTCCTCTTATCTGATCGAGTTTCAACTTTTCGAGACATTTATCTGCAAACATGGGAAAAGTATATCGTTAGAATATACAAGCAGCGTAATCTGGAATTTCGCTTAAAAATTCGAAGTATGAAACACATGTTCACTCGATACAACAGTTCATTCGGCGGGCAGATGCAACAAGTCAATAGTCCATTCGGTAGTATGATATGAAGAAACATTCGGCATTAACAACCTTTCGGTTTCATTCGGCAAGAGGAGACATACCTGATTCGGCACAAGGTTGATTCGGTACAAGGTTGATTCGGTACAAGGTTGATTCGGTACAAGGTTGATTCGGTACAAGGTTGATTCGGCGCTCAACTGGTTCAGTAAGGGATAATGAAGGGAATATAGCTCCTATTTATAGACGTACACAAGATAGCCGGACCAACCGGTCCAGCACCTGAAACCAAATAAAGCTATACCCAATCAAAGAAAAAACAAAGCGCGACATACGCCGGCATATGCCCCACTTTGGGGGGCAAATGTTGGGTGTGTTTTCAACCCCATCGAACCAAAAGAAAAGAGGGAGCCAAGCCTCTCCCCCTCGATGCCGAACCAAAGGCAAAGCCATTGCTACCGGTCCAATCACCAGACCGAACCATGCCGAACCACGACACCAACAACCCACTGCCGAACCAGCTATCCCCACTCGCTACCGAACCATCCATCACCGGACCGAACCTACTGCCGAACCAACTATCCCCACTCGCTGCCGAACCATCCATCACCGGACCGAACCCACTGTCGAACCAAGTATCCCCACTCGCTGCCGAACCATCCATCACCGGACCGAACCCACTGCCGAACCAACTATCCCCACTCGCTGCCGAACCATCCATCACCGGACCGAACCATGCCGAACCAACCACTCCAAGCACGGCCGAACCAAGCTTCGCCGAACCAGATGTGCCAGGCCAGATTGCTTCAGCCCAGGCCCACCAGCAGCTATACACATCCAAGACCCCTGCCCCCAACCTCACTCTATAAATAGAGGGGCAGGGGTACAACAATGGGGACAAGTTTGAGAGCTCAAACACGGATAGAACTTTCAAACAACTTTCTTTTACTTGTATCAGAGCTTTGTACTTGTAATCAACAGAAGAGAAGAGAAATAACATATAAAGTGGACGTAGGCACATTCTGGCTGAACCACTATAAATCTGAGTGTCTTTTTACAATTAAGCCCCTTCTTTTCATATATTTGCATAAATCTCCAAAATCACTAAAAACAACCTAAGATCTACTAAATTATACGACTTTGAGGTGTTTGTCCATTTTTTGTGCAAACAGTGGGTAATACAAACAAAACCCGTAAAAGGCACGTAGAGAGAATGGATTTCCAACTAATGACTAGGCACTGGGGTACCACCTGTCATAGTACCTAGTCTAGATCAGCTTACCGAGGACCACGCCCGATCCCCTGCAACACAAGACCAGAACTAACCCTTACTGGATAATTCCGAGTAGCAACCGCACCACTAAGACGAATAAAAAGGGACATCTAGACAGGGATGACCTCACCCTATTGGGTGCGACCCACATACCCTTGCTGCACAACCCCTGATTTTCAGTCATTCCCGGTTGATGAGGCTCGAGGCTAAGCGTTACCTTTTTAGAACATATCCCTTAGAATGCCCACTGTTAACCCTCTTCTATTCACGACTTAGCGACCTACTGGACTCAACAACTTAAGGGATTGAGCGACTTAACTATCCCAAGGATAAGCGACTTACAACTTAAGAAGCTCTAGCGACCTAACGACCTAAGGACCTACTGACCTAAAAAACTCCTGCGACTCAACAAGTTAACGACCTAATAACTCAATGAAGACAGAGCGACCTAACAAGTTAAAGACAGAGCGACCTAGCAGCTGAGTAAAGGCAACGACCTAACAAGTTAAAGACAGAGCGATCTAGCAGTTGAGTAAAGGCACCGACCTAACAAGTTAAAGACAGAGCGACCTAGCAGCTGAGTAGAGGCAGCGACCTAACAAGTTAAAGACAGAGCGACCTAGCAGCTGAGTAAAGGCAACGACCTAACGAGTTAAAGCAGAAGCGACCTAACGACCTAACAAGCTCCAGAGTTAAGCCACGTGCTAGCTGCCTCTTCCTTTAGGTCGCTAACGACCTAAACCAACCGAGATAACTACTGAACTACACATGCTAAGTCGCTGGCAGCCTATATCTCGCCCAGAATGGTTCCATTAGGTCGCTAATGACCTAATGCTACCTCGCAACTTCTTAGGTCGCTCGCGACCTAAAACATGGCCGACCTAAGCCCAGTTTCTCCTATAAATACCACGCCTACTCCGCACTTGTGGGGGGACGAATTTTTGGAACGCCAAGACTCTGCTGTTTTCACGACTCCTACACTTGCTCCAACACTTCAAACGCAAAAGACATTTCAAAGAACCTTCTGAAGAGATCAAGTCCATTCAACATGAATCCAAAGAGCTTTTCTACATCGAAGTTCTAACAACTTGTCTTGATTGTTTCGTAATTGGAAGATTATTGTAAAAGTTGTAATAAATCAGCGATAAAAGAGATTAAGTGGACGTAGGCTTGATTTTGAGCCAGACCACTATAAAATTGTTGTCTCTTTTACTGTTTTCTGTTATTTTCTACTTGCTTTAAGTTCCCGTACCAATGGGTGGTGCTTTCACTTTATCACAAATCACACCGGGGTGTTAGCGTACAGTTTTAGCGTTAACATTTTTGGTGCTTTCACTGAGAGCCCAACTCAGGAGTGCTTTCATCATTGCTTCACAAAGATTTGTGGAAAGACACTCCCGCAGAACCAGAAGTCTATCTGAAATTATGGCTCCTGAAGGAAAAGTAAATCTCCTAGATCTGGAGTTGCTTATGACAACACAGCCACTTCTCCCGCGGAAAATCAAGCGACTCCTAGTGTTGGAGTCACAAGGGCAGAATTGGATGCCGTAGTGTCTGGGTTGTATCAACAAATGGAAGTCCAGAACACTTTGCTATTGGACAAGCTAAATGCTTTGCTTGGGGTTAACCAACCACCAGAAAATAATGAAGAAACCTTTGCTGATGATGTTCATGATTCCCAAGGGAAAAGTATTCCTCAAAGGGCAGTTGGCACCGCCAAAGGGGCACCACCCCAAGCGGGAGGTTCAAGGCCGCAGCCAACTCTTCGTGAACGTTTGTCCAGGCAAACTTCCGAAAAAGTAGCTGACGACTGTCCCGCGGGGCCTCTAAACGATGAGGAGTACCTCTCGGGAATGATTCGACAAATCATGAAGGATAACATGAGAAGCAAGGAAGATGAAAGTGAATGGGGGTTCGCTCCAAGCAAAACTCCTTTTACTGAAAGAATTCTGAAGGCTGAATTTCCAAGGAAGTTTGTTCCTCCCACTATTCCAGCTTATCGAGGGACAAGCGATCCTAACCAATTCTTATACAAGTATGACTGGCATATGACAGGTGCCAGAGCAACGGACGAGATCAAGTGTAGATACTTTCCTGTGTACTTGGAGGGAGTGGCTCTACTTTGGTTCACGAAGCTGCCGGTTCGATCCGTGGATCAGTTCTCCGATCTGACTCGTAAATTCAAAGATCAGTTTAGGTTATATGCTTCGAAGGCCAAAGACATAATGTCACTATCCAGCCTCGAACAAAGCCCCGGAGAGTCTATCAAATCTTTCTTAAACCGCTTCAATATAGCCTTGGCCGAAATTGATAATGCAGAGCCTCGAATGATTCTGACCTACTTGATGCAGGCTATTGACAAATCAAGTGAATTCGGAAAATGGCTAAAGATGAAAGAGCCAAACTCACTTGAGAAGTTCTACAAGAAGGCCGATGAATTCATGTGCTTAGAAAGCCTTCATGTGCCAACAAAAGTAGACGTGGCTGAAGTCAAGAATAACAATGTTGCTACTAACAATAAGGAATCGTGTGGTCAGAAGAGGGAGAATGACGGTAGGAAAGGGCAGAAAGATATGAAGAAACTTCACTTCTTTAAACCTTCAGATTTTACTCCCTTAACTGATACTCCAGAAAATATCTTTTTCGCAACCAAGGATGCTGTCGAATACCCCAAACCACCTGAGATGAAGCTTGGGAAAAATGCTATGTATAATAGTAGATTCTGTCGGTTTCACAATCAACCTGGCCACGACACTAATGAATGTCGCCATTTAAAGAATTTGATTGAAGAGCTGCTGAGACAGAATAAACTACAACAATATATGAAGAGAAACAGAAGTGACCCAACTTCATCTACTTAGGGACAACAAGTTCCTACTCATCAATCCAACTCAGGTGAGAGGACTGCAGCGCAGGAATCTGAGAGGCCCATCATCAATGTTATCACAGGGGGTCCTCATCCAGCGGGTAGAAGTTGGGGTGAGATTGAGAGATATGCTCACGCTTTGAGATATGCTCCAGCGGAAGAAAATGTTTTTGTTTTAGAAGATGTTGCACCTTTGAAACAGCAAAGAACTTTTAACGAAGACATCATATTCCGGGCTAGAGACTCTGTTGGAGTTGAAGCTCCCACCATGGATCCTCTGGTAATAACTGCAGGCATCGGATCAGCCATTGTAAGAAGGGTGCTTGTTGACTGCGGTGCCTCTTGCAATATCCTCTTCAGAAAGACATTTGATCAGATGAAAATTCCCATGGCTGATGTCTAAGCTTCCTCGCAGAAGATTGTTAGGTTAACTGGAGAACCAAAACAGCCAATTGGGACTATTGACTTGTTTGTAGAGCTCGGAGAAGGGGAAAAGAAAGTGGTCCAAAAACAAACTTTTATGATTGTTGATGAATTCTCCGCTTACAATGCCTTCTTGGGTCGACCAACTCTTGCTGCATTCAAGGCCATTCTCGCCCCATGGTGCCTGACTATGAAGTTCCCCATTGATAATGGCATCGGTGTTGTGAAGGGGGACCAAAATGCCGGGCGAGAATGCTATTTCACAGAGTTGCGGGAAAGAAGGAAAAGAGAAATGGGTAAAGGTGCGGCAGCTCCGCTCCGCATCAAAGAACCCACCTTGTAGCAATTACGGGGTGGACCCTGCACTGGTGAGCACAGTGGTGCTTGAAAAGAGATTGATCCCAGAAAAACCAGTGCAGGGGAAAGTAGAGTGGTACCGGTGGAAGTAACGGTGCCGATATCTGTTGACCTGAATGACCCAAACAAGGTGCTGAATGTGGGTTCACAACTTGGTAGGACGGTTCAGAATATGCTGATATCATTCTTGAAAGCAAATCTGGATGTATTCGCTTGGAGTCATGCTGACATGTGTGGAATATCTCCAAAAATCGCAGTGCATGCTTTGAATATTGATCCAAAGTTCACACCCGTAAAGCAGAAAAGAAGAAACCAAGGTCCTGAAAGGTCGACAACATTAAAGGAAGAAGTTGATCGGCTCATGGAAAATAGCTTCATCAGAGAATCCACTTATCCAAATTGGGTTTCTAATCCGGTGTTGGTTAAAAAAGCAAATGGGAAGTGGAGAGTATGCATCGACTTTTCAGACTTGAACAAAGCATGTCCCAAAGACTGTTTCCCGTTGCCCAAAATTGATCAGCTAGTGGATGGAACAGCCGGGCATGAATTAATGTCTTTTATGGATGCTTACTCAGGGTATAATCAAATCATGATGCATGAGCCAGATCAGGAGGACACGAGCTTCATCACTGATGTTGGTCTTTACTGCTATAAAGTCAGGCCCTTCGGACTAAAGAACGCGTGGGCAACTTATCAAAGACTTGTTAATGCCATGTTGAAACCCCAAATTGGCAAGACTATGGAAGTATACGTTGATGATATGTTGGTAAAATCAAAGAAGGCAGTGGACCACATAGATCATTTGGCAGAAATGTTCATGGTCCTCCGAAAGTATGGGATGAAGCTAAATCCTCTGAAATGTTCGTTCGGGGTAGAGTCCGGAAAATTCTTGGGTTTCATTGTGAGTGCTAGGGGCATCGAAGCTAATCCTGCTTAGATTACTGCTTTAAGAGAAGTCAAAGCCCCTAGAACAAAGAAGGAATTGCTAAGCCTCAACGGGAAAGTCACTGCTTTAAATCGGTTTATTTCTAGGGTCACTGATAAATGTATTCCCTTCTTTGACACTCTGAAGAAAGGAAAGAAAAACTTTGAATGGACTCCCGAATGTCAGAAATCTTTTGAAGAACAGATTCGTCACATGGAGAAGCCTCCAATACTTTCTCAGCCCAGCAACGGTGAAGATCTTTTCATATACTTAGCAGTTTCATCTCATGCTCTCAGTGCAGCATTATTACGGGAAGACGCAAAAGTTCAAAGCCCGGTTTATTACATCAGAAAAAGATTCGCTGGGGCAGAGATGAATTATTCAAAGCTGGAAAAGCTCGCCTATTGTCTATTAATTGCATCATGAAAGTTGAGGCCATATTTCCAGGCTCATCCTATTAAAGTCCTCATTGATCAACCTCTAAAGCAAGTCCTATTTCGCCCTGAAACTTCGGGTCGTCTTCTGAAGTGGAATATTGAACTCAGTCAATATGATATCACCTACCATCCCCGAAGAGCAATCAATGGACAAGCTTTAGCAGATTTCATTGCAGAATACACAGATAAAGGTGGCAGTGAGGAAGAGGTGACTGATGACATCCCGATCTGATGGAAATTGTATGTTGATGGCGCAAGAAATGACTATTGTTCCGGAGCTGGGGTTGTGCTTGATATGCATTGAGACTAGAATTTCCTTCGACAAATAATGAAGCAGAATATGAAGCTCTTATTGCCGGCTTGAAGATTGCTAAAGAACTTAACATCAAAGTATTGCAGATCTTCAGTGATCCCAGCTTATTGTATGCCAAGTCAAAAAAGAGTTTCAAACTAAAGGAGGAAATCTGCCTGCTTACTTGTCAAAGGCCTGAGAGCTTCTCGATGATTTTGATCATTATACAATCAGCCATATACCCCGAGAAGAGAACATGAAGGCAGATTCTCTCACAAAATATTCAAGCTCTGGCGAAGCTTAATTATTAGGATTGGTCCCCGTGGAAGTCTTGTCAGCTCCAAGTACTGATGAGATGGATGTTGACTGGATCATGGCTGTATCTCAAGAGCAAGAGTCGTGGATGACCCCGATCAAGGAATATCTGCTCAACGGTACCCTGCTAGAAAACTCAAAAGAACGCCAGAAGCTGTTAAGAAAAGCCCCGAGATATGTAATTCAAGACGACCATTTGTACAGACAAGGATTCTCGATGCCATTACTCCGATGTGTAACCAAAGAAGAGGCTAAAACAATTTTAGCTGAGGTGCACGGAGGAGAGTGTGGGGATCATTCAGGTGGCCAAACCCTTGCAAAGAAAATTCTCTACTATGGGTATTTTTGGCCAGATATTAATCGAGATGCTGCTAGCTACTCGCGAAAGTGTGACAGATGCTAGATATTTGCAAAAATCCCAAGATCACCTTCCACCGTGCTAACACAGATGGTCAGTCCATGGCCATTCGCCATTTGGGGGATAGATCTCATCGGACCATTGCCGATTGCCAAGTCCGGAATCAAATATGCTATTGTTGCTGTTGATTATTTCACTAAATGGGCTGAAGCTGAACCATTGGCTACTATTACCTATAAAAAGATGATAAACTTTGTGACTAAAAATATCATTTGCAGGTATGGTGTGCCTCAGAAGATAATCACGGACAATGGTACCTAATTCAAAAGTGAAGAATTCCAAGACTTTTGCAGGCAATTCAAGATCCGAAAAAGCTTCTCAGCAGTGGCTCATCCGTAGGCAAACGGGCAAGTGGAAGCAGTGAACAAAATTATCAAATCAACCATCAAAAAAAAGCTGGAAAAAGCAAAAGGTGGTTGGGTCGATAAGCTACCACTAGCACTATGGGCATATAGAACTACCCATAAAACTACGACTAGGCACACTCCATTCTCATTAGCATATGGATCAGAAGCAATGATTCCCGTGGAAATAGAGGTCCCCTCACACAGGAGAATTCATTTCAACCAAGCTGAAAATGAAAAGCTGCAACTTGAAGCACTTGACTTACTTGATGAAAGAAGGAAAGAAGCTGAGCTCAGAGTTGCAGCTCATCAGCAGAGAATAGCCAGGCACTTCAATTCTAAAGTTCGCCAACGCAGCTTTGAAATTGGGGATCTAGTCTTGAAAAGGATCATGACAGCAACAGGAGTGTTTGGGCCAAACTGGGAAGGGCCATATGTCATAGGCAAAAAAATCTAGATGGCACTTTAAAGCTCACAACTGTCGAAGGAGATCCAATTTCGAGAGCCTGGAACAGCAATCACTTGCGTCCATATTTTACCTAGAACCTATGCTTAAATTTTTAAAAATGATTATGGATGTATCATTCTTGTATTGTAAGCCATTGTAAAATCAGTGTGACTCAGCAATAAGAACTATAAAGTGGATGTAGGCCCAATTCTTGGCCGAACCACTATAAATCTTGTGTCTTCTACTACTATAAAATGCCTGTCTTATTCCGATGTGCAAATATCTTAAATATGTTGCTAAATGTCGATTTAATATTGCAGGCTATCAAAGCAAAGCTTACCTATTCAATACATCGCAAGACTAAGCGATTCCCACAAATCACTCAACAAGCAAATGTCAAGCCATAAAAATTCCAGGTTCAATTCCTACATAAGAAGTGCTTCTCACAAACAGTTGGTGATTCCACCGAAGGGGCACCTTCCCAAAGTGAAGGTTCCAGGCCCTTGCTAACTGATTGCGATCGTTTGTGCAAACAGACATCCGGTTAAGTAGCTTGCGTCTGCGCTGTGGATTCACTTAACAATGAAGTACACTTCTCTGGAAGAATCAAACAACCTGCAAAAGAAAGGAACATGAACTTAGGAGTGATAACGAGGAATCGCTATGGAGCAGATGGTGAAAAGACATGGGCAAGCAGTTAAAAACAGCCAAAATGGGATCTTGTCTCTCAACAAAAAAGGTTGGTGGAACCACCGAAGGGCCACCTTCCCAAAGTGAAGGTTCCAGGCCCTTACTAGTTAATTGCGATCGTTTGTGTAAACAAACATCCAGTTAGGTAGTTTGCGTCTGCTCCGTGGATCCACTTAACTGTGAGATACAACCTTCTTGGAAAACGAAACAAGTAAAGCCCTCTCCGGATGCACAATTCAAAGCCCTCTCCAGAGGCAAAATTGAAAGCCGTCCAACGAGGCACGCTATAAAATGAAATGTTTTTCTCAAACAAAAAGGTTGGTGGTACCACCGAAGGGGCACCTTCCCAAAGTCAAGGCACCGGGCCCTTGCTAGTTAATTGCGATCGTTTGTGCAAGCGAACATCCAATTAGGTTGCTTGTGTCCGCCCTGTGGATCCATTTAACTATGAGAAATGACTTTCAGGCAAACAAATGAAGCCCTCTTCAGAGGCACACTTCTACTCTCATGGGAACTTTCTTCCCCAAAAAAGTTGAAGTGCCAAATAAAGCCCTCTAACGAGGCACGCTGTAAAATGAAATGTTTTTCTCAACCAAAAAGGTTGGTGGTACCACCGAAGGGGCACCTTCCCAAAGTGAAGGCACCGGGACCTTGCTAGTTAATTGCGATCGTTTGTGCAAACGAACATCCAATTAGGTTGCTTGCGTCCGCCCCGTGGATCCATTTAACTGTGAGAAATGACTTTCAGGCAAACAAATGAAGCCCTCTTCGGAGGCACACTTCTACTCTCATGGGAACATTCTTCCCCAAAAAATTTGAAGTGCCAAATAAAGCCCTCTCCGGAGGCACACTTCCACAAGTTGAAATGTCAAATCAAGCCCCCTAACGAGGCACGCCCAGAAAAAGAAATGTTATCTCTTGAAAAAAAATTAAAAAAAAAATCGCTGATGGAACCACCGAAGGGGCACCTTCTCAAAAAGAAGGTTCTAGGCCGCAGTTAACTATTCGCGATCGTTTGTGCAAACCAAATGTCCGATAAAGCAGCTGACGCCTGTCCCGTGGGCCCATTTAGCAATAAAATATAACTTTCTGAGCAACAAATCAAAGCCCTCTATGGAGGCCCGCTTCACCGCGTAGGGGAATCCACTTTTCAAAAATAAAAGTGACCATCTCCAAAAGTTGAAGTGTTTAAAAAAAAGAGAAAACTTCTCCGATACAAAGCACACTCTACTAAAGTAGAATGATATTTCCTCAAAACGGAAGAATTATTCTCTAGAATAAGACTACAAGTCTTTTAAAAATGGAGAATATTGCAATAAGCCATGGTATGGGGGAAATATAGCTACATTAACAAAAACAACGCTCAAACAGCATACCATGAGCTCACTGCAATATCATGCAAAGGAAATAAAGAAACTTGTGCTAAAATAGGGAATAAATGCATTCACAAATACAGACAAAAGATTGTACAAGTAAAAAGAATCATTTTATTCCATACTATAAAAAGTTTTTATACATGTGCAGATTTCAAAAAGCGGGGGCCGGTACCCGCACAATTTCCGGTCGATACAAATCTTTAGATTCAACCAAAAAAGGAGAGCAAGAAGGATAAAGCCAGACTCATTTCCTCTTCTTCCCGCCGCCTTTTGAGCCCTCACCTGGCCTAATGGTTAACTTCTTAGGTCGGTTTGAACTCTTCGGGGAAGAAGGAGAAAGAGGTGCAATTGGGTCCTCCTCTGCTTTCTCATCGCCAACAGGAGCGTCCTTCTTTTTCTTTGAAATTCCGCGCTTTCCCCTCTTCTTCGAAGAAGATTCGCTGCCCAGAGAGATAAGATCAGAAAGCTTTGTATCATCGGCAGTGAATTTCTTCCGGGTCCTCTCACCCTCCTCAAGTTCTTTAGCATTCTGCTCTTGTGAATTCGCCATGTCATCTAAACCTTGAAGGGCTTCTATTTGTACTTCTTGTGATCCCGGTTGAGAAGCAGAAGGAGGAGTAACTTGAAGAGGTCGTGGAGCAACAGCGGGAGGAGACGAAGCCTATACAACACTTATTGATTTCACTACAGAAGAAGAAAAGTTAAACATTAGTATTCCTCGCAAAAGAGAGGAGATAGTGGCACGTCGAGGCTTAAGTAATAAGCAAGAAAGTCATCGAGCTCATGTGAAGCAAATGAGTAGTCCACTTGAGCTAGATCAGTGTTGAAGTTACCTAGAGAGCTTGGCTTTATCACATCGATTTCATAACCTTGGGCTTCGGTGCTTTCCTGGGCCTCATCTTCGGCATGAGCAGTTTTAGCTTCGGTTTCGGCTTTAGCAGGAGGCGGAGAGTGGAAACTAGAGCCAATAACATCAACGTCGGCCGAAGACGAAGGACGAGCTGGGTCGGTCAAAGGTGCCTTCCCTAGACGCTCTCCTTCCGCTGCTTCGGCTCGCTCTTTGGCAAGTTGCTCTTTCCCTCTCGCAAGGACGACACGACCCTCATCATCCAGATAATTAGCCTCAAAATCGTCCTCAGTGTAGCCGGCATCTTTAAGCACTTCAACTGCAGCCTCACACACTTCAGCCAATGTAACTTCATATTTTGGGCCCAAGAAAGAAAGACTGCCACGCCCCAAGATGCTAAGAACGTAAAACTCAAAAAGAGTAGAGCTAACGTTGGCCTTAGTCGCCTCGTGTGATTGTTCAGCTGCTGTTTTTCCAGCAATGGCCTCGTCACGCTCTCTTTCAGCCTTAGCAAGCTGGGACTTTAGCTTTGTAATCTCCATATCTTGGGAGCTAGTTTTTTCCCGCAGCTGAGCAACATCTTTGCGGTAAATTTCTACAATTTTCCGCTCCGCTTCAAGTTTAGCCTCAACGTCTCGTTGAGTGGCGTGGGCATCTCTTACTTGCTTTTGGAGAACCTCTTCCTTTTGAGTGTAAGAAGTGGAAGAGGTGGCAAGATCATCTTTAAGTTTCTTGACTTCGGCCGGAAGCTCCTCGTTGTAAGCGGTGATGTTCTTCATCTCCGTATCATGCTGATCAAGAACTTTTTGCCACTCAGACTTATCATTCTCCATGGTCAGCATAGCCTCAAGATTTGCATAATTTACCCTTTGGAGCTCGTCAACTAGTTTATGCCATCCAGACATTCTTTCAATATCAAGCTTGATAGCATCAAGATTTCTTAGCATAGCCTGCTTATCAATTGGAACCAAGTCTAGACCGAAGCGAACTCCTTTTAAACACCAATGAGGAAATCGGCTTTGAAGGACAGACGGAGGCTTCTCAACTTGATAAGGAGGCCTATTGATGATTGATTGAATATCAGCTCTTTTAAGGGCAGGAGAGCTGGAAGGGATGTCTAAAGAGATAGAAGCAGCGGGCACTTGAGAAATTTCAGATGTAGATTTTTCACTGAGCTTGGCTCGCTTGCTTGGATCTTCAGCTATATGGCTCTTCCCTTTGTCATCATGAGATTTTCTCTTGTGGGAGTCATCATCCCGTTGGTAAGAGTCATGACGGTCATCTCTCCTTCCATACCGCTCTTCATAAGCCTACGTTTCACGAGCTTTTCTAGCTGCTCTTTCCTTATCAGTCTCCTGAGGGGCCGGAAGATAGTGCCGGAAGTCATAAGAATCACGCCTTGCATAGCGCTGAAAGTCATCATAATATGAGCCGTTGCGTCCCATGGGAGAACCTGAAAGTGAAGAAGAAACAAAAATTTAGA
This sequence comes from Allium fistulosum, assembly GCA_030737815.1. Lineage (NCBI taxonomy): Eukaryota > Viridiplantae > Streptophyta > Magnoliopsida > Asparagales > Amaryllidaceae > Allium > Allium fistulosum. The sequence continues at coordinate 247,376,286 of CM060906.1, read as the reverse complement.
AGTCTTCGAAATAAAAAGGCTAAGTGTACATAATTGCCGAAAATCCTAAGTGTGTGAGTGGCATGCGAACTATGCGCGTCAAGCTACAAACCACTCTTTGGCTTAGGGGTGATGTCAGCTTTTGCAGCAGGAGTCAATTCTTGGGCCGATGGAATTGATCGCAAGGCGGATGTCGCTTCAATCGCTAGAGAGGAAAGTTTAGGAGTGTTGGTGTCATCTTTAAAGAGCTCCTGAGAAGTCACCATGAGATCACTCAGTCCTCCAAAAGTATCAGACTTCCCAGAATGTTGAGGAAATTCCTCTTCTTCAATAACTGGGGGAAGTTTAGATTTGGCAGATAACCTTACACCGCCAGCAGAGCTGGAGCATTTCACTAACAAAGTCTCTACAATAAGTTCTTTCGGTGCAGGTTCCTCCGCGGAGACTGAGGCATTTGATGCTTCTGCTTGAGAGCTAGGGGCATCACGAGATTGGATGGATCGAGAAGAGTGCAGGAGTCCGAATTGGTGCAAAAATTCGTTCCTCTGCAGAAACTTAATACTTCTCTCGTTGGCAGCTACGGCACTCAACCTCTCGAAAGTCGGTTTGTGACTAGAATCTTTAGAGAGAGGAGGAAGTGCTTCAAAAGTAAAGAAAGAAGTTAGCACTTGACAACTCGAATTTTGAAAGGTTCAGGAATGAAGTGAACAGAGATAGATAGTCTTACTTCCTACTCTCTAGATACCGTAGAATCCCGGGGAGCAACGGACATAGAAGAATTGGTTTAAAAACCCGTGAGCGCTCTCGGGAAGATCCGTAATTAGTTTGCGGTTCCTTGCGCTCCTAACCAGAGTAATAGAGGGGTGATCTTTGTTCCTCCCAAATGTACATAGATAACAGATCTCCTCAAAGCTTGGGAGGCGGTCAAGCGTCCTCCTAAATAATACGCACAACCCCATCAAAATGGCATAGCCATTAGGGTGCAACTGGAATGGGGAAATGGTTAATTGAAGGAGAACTGTTCTGAGGAAATCATTGAAGGGGGGAATAGCTCTGTTCATACAGATGTGACGATTGATTGCAATAAAGCCATGTGGCGGCCTGTCAGAAGTGTCGTTTACTCCAGGAAGCAGAGCATCCGCTTCAGCAATACCAAATTGCATACATAGCTGGTTGAAGGTTCGTTGGTTCAGTGTAGTTGGAACTCTTTCCGGAGGGTTATCCAAAGGAGCAGCAATCAGAAAGGCTTCATCGGTCCGATCTGCTATCTCTTCTTGTACTTGTTGAGAAGTCATTCTACACAAGGAACTGGATATTCAAATATGAAGGTGCACGTTTCCTAAAATGTGTGTTAAGTGTTGTGCAAAGCTACTGAAATAACAAGTAAATAAAGTAAAGCTTGAAATAATACTGGTTGGCGCACGTCAATTCAGGAAGATTCAAGGCTTGTTATTAGATCAAAATTAAGTATAGTATCAATGCAGATAATATTTAGCGATAAGCAGTTATAACTGTATGAATTTTGCATTGATGCTCCACTTAAGTTAGTTGATTCACAGCATTTCACTTTTAATTAGATTCATATTATTTTCTCTTTGACTTAATCCATCACTCGATGTGGGCAATCGATGATGAGTATATTCGTCCTAGTTTTCTGCAAATGTTGTATTTAACAGGTTGTTAGCTTAAAAGTCAATATAATCTGTGAAAGAGTGCAACGAGTTCTGGCAGTTCAAATTGGAAGTTCAATCAAGTTCTGGTTAAATCTGCAAGTGTTCAAACGTTGTCCATCCCTTAAGTCGCAGGAACGACTTAAGTTAGCTCGAGACTCTTTTAGGTCGTCCAGTTCATGTCCAAACGACCTAACATAGGTCAGACATTCCTAAGTCGCTCTACTCGAGTCATGAAGTTCATTAGTTATGTACCTACAAGTTAAAGCTATGATGCGAGTTAAGTTAGGTCGTTAATTCTTTAAGTCGTTCAGCTTTAAGTCGTATGCTATTCTGGCAAGTTAAGCCGCAGTCCTTTATGTCGTTCGGAGTTTGATGATTAAGTCGCTAAGTCGTTCACAGAGTTAAGTCGCGCGATTCATGTCCAAACTGCTAAAGCCCTAGGTCGTTCAAGGCTCCTAAGTCGAGCACGACCTAACTCTCCTTACCTCGCTAACTCCTCTTCTTTCAACAAATCGCCTAACCCACTAACCCGTTAACCCAAAACTCGTTAACCTCTCTACAGTAAAATCCACCGTCTCTCCACACCCCCAGATCATCCAAAACCAATTCAAATCGCATCGGATCAATTATAAACCCGATGTACTGCTGTGCTCTCGTGAATTACAGCGACAACATGTCCAATAACGATCAAAAATCGATCGTAACATGATTCGTGGCAAAATACGGCATGTGAAATCGGGGTAGGGTCGAAAAATGGGGGATTCACAATTCGGTGATGGACGTGGTTGGATAATGGTCGGAATTCACTTACGTAGTATGATTATAGAGATGATCGGCGACTGGTTGATTTGAATTCTTCTTCGAGAGCTTGGAAATCCTTCGAAGGCGGGTTAGAGTGTTAGAGCAGGTAAAGAGAAGGAGTGATCTCAACGACTTATATAAAGGGGTAGAGGAACACAAATCGGCACGAACGACCTAACTCTCTCATAAGTCGTTCACGACTTAACGATTCAGGATGGCGCGAGTTAAGAGATATCGAAGCACACGACCTAACTCCTAGGCGTATACTTCGAGGGGCAAGTGTTAACACTCTTCTATTCATGACTTAGCGACCTACTGGACTCAACGACTTAAGGGATTGAGCGACTTAACTATCCCAGGGATAAGCGACTTAACAACTTAAGAAGCTCCAGCGACCTAAGGACCTAGTGACCTAAAAAACTCCTACGACTCAATAAGTTAACGATCTAACAAATCAATGAAGACAGATCGACCTAACAAGTTAAAGACAAAGCGACCTAGCAGTTGAGTAAAGGCAGCGACCTAATAAGTTAAAGACAGAGCGAACTAGCAGCTGAGTAAAGGCAACGACCTAACAAGTTAAAGACAGAGCGACCTAGCAGCTGAGTAAAGGCAACGACCTAACGAGTTAAAGCAGAAGCGACCTAACGACCTAGCAAGCTCCAGAGTTAAGCCACATGCTAGCTGCCTCTTCCTTTAGGTCGCTAATGACCTAAAACAACCGAGATAACTACTGAACTACACATGCTAAGTCGTTGGCGGCCTATATCTCGTCCAGAATGGTTCCATTAGGTTGCTAACGACCTAATGCTACCTCGCAACTCTTAGGTCGTTCACGACCTAAAACATGGCCGACCTAAGCCCAGTTTCTACTATAAATACCCCGCCTACTCCGCACTTGTGGGGGGACGAACTTTTGGAACGCTAAGACTTTGCTGTTTTCACGACTCATACACTTGCTCCAACACTTCAAACGCAAAAGACATTTCAAAGAACCTTCAGAAGAGATCAAGTCCATTCAACATGAATCCAAAGAGCTTTTCTGCATCGAAGTTCTAACAACTTGTATTGATTTTGTTGTAATTGGAAGATTATTGTAAAAGTTGTAGTAAAATCAGCGATAGAAGAGATTAAGTGGACGTAGGCTTGATTTTGAGCCGAACCACTATAAAATTGTTGTCTCTTTTATTGTTTTCTGTTATTTTTTGCTTGCTTTAAGTTCCCATACCAACGGGTGGTGCTTTCACTTGGTCACAAATCACACCGGGGTGTTAGCGTACATTTTTAATGTTAACACCCACCGTCCACCTGACGATGTTCCGAAAGCATTCATCCATACAAGTTCGTCCCGGGTTCGAACAGAACCGAAGGCACTATTCCTACTACATCCATTTTGGAATTATCCTCAGGATTAGTAGCGACTAGACCTTGGACTTCACTGCTCCATCTTCGACTCCAAACTCGTTTTCCCCACGAAATGTACAAACCGAATCGAAGTGGTTTTCGAGAAATTAATCTCGATCCCGGTCTCTTCGAAACGATCAGCGCATTGGCCAATATTGATAGTCGGTTATTTAACTATCAATTAATATTCACAAACAACCATCAAACAATAAATAATTTCTCCCAAATTATTTATTAACCTCAAAATATCTTCTCAAGATATATTTCCATTTTCAAACCCTTTTGAAAACAGTTTTCAAACCACACTCTTCTCATGGAATAAATTCCCAAATAATTTCTATTTCCACTGAAATCACCAAGTACAAATTCTTTAGATTTTTAAAAAATAACTTAAAAACACTTTATTACAAAATATACTTTGAACATTTAAATTAAAACTACTTTAATACTTTATTCAAAGATATATACTTTAAGGATATTTAAAATAAAGCTACCTAATAAAATACAAAACTAGATTTTTATCTTTAAAACATAATACCAAGTCATCATTAAATAATTTATACTAAAATAAATTTGAAAAAGATACTCACTTTAAAATTTGAACTTTTAAAGTAATAAAATTTCTAAATCATATTTTTAAAACAACTTTAAAACTTTTGACTTAACTTAAAGGTTTATTTTGAAAACGTACTTGGCTATCCAGGGAAATATACTTCTCTTACACATCTTTAAAAATAAATTACTATTTATTCTTAAACAAATTTACCCATTTCTTTAATAAATTCCCACCGTGAATTTATTATTCCAAATATCCACTGATATATTTCTTCACTTTTATAAACCTAGTTTATAAATACAAAGTCTCACTTCTCTTTTAAAAATCCCGTTTTAAACACTTAAATCAATTCCCAAATTGATTTCCAATTTACTTCACTTTTAAATAAATTTCTTTACTTACTCCATTTAATTCAAAATCCTTTAACTTTAAATTTAATTTCTTTATTATGATTTAAAAATCCCTTTAAACTGAGAATACCAATTTCAGATTTCCCAAATCCCTTTCCTTTTCCTTTTTAATTAAATTTAAACTTGAATTAAAATAAATTATTTGTTCTTTTAAATCATGTTGCTTAAGCTTAATATTCATTATTTCTCTTCTTATTTAAAATCCCCTTTTTCCATATTTATTAGAATTTTGAAATCACTTTTATTCTTTTCCAAATTTGTTCTTAAATTTATTCAAATTCTTTATAATTAGTTTACTCGAAAATCCATTCCTTTATTTTCCTTTCAAAATCAAATTCTATAAATTTTGGTAATTTAGGGTACCTAATATTCAAGCAAACCATAACATTCAATATTCCAATTATCAATATAATTCACCACAGAATATCCAATATTCGTGTCACAGAATATTAAACAATCTAAATTTTTTTGAGGAATCTAGTGGATCCCTCCAACCTGTTTCCCTACATCCACAGATGTTAGCACAATACCAATTCCACTTCGAGGTGGAATACCGCGGTATATGGGTTTATAAAATATCATCCACTATTATGCGGCGCATAGGGTCTCATCCGCTATATAATGCGGGAAATCAATCACTCCATTATATACTATATACTACTATATATAATATATCACACCCAATCAATTCAATCATTCAACCAAATAATTAAATTTAACCATTTAAATTTAAATAAACCTAGATGAGTGAGATTAACTCACCTTTGATTTTTGTTTTGCAATCCACTTCAATATTGACTTGGTCTCCTCACGATTCAAGACCTTGTATAAACGATTCACTATTTATTAACATTTAAATTAGTGAATATTAGGCTCAGGTCCCTAATAAGTTTCAAAATACACAAAAACCCCAATAAAAAAAAGTATGTAAATTAGGTCCCTAAAATTAAGTTACTAAGTAATTGCATATTGTTATGCAATTATTCACTGAATAATTGCAGACATTTATGCAATTATATCCAAAAGTTGCATAAATTTATGCAATTTTTTCGGTGAATAATTGCGGAAATTTCCGAAATTTTTTTGGTGAATAATTGCGGAATTTTCCGCAAAATTTTGAAAAAATTGCGAAAATTTCCGCAATTTTTTGGTGAATAGTTGCGGAATTTTTCGCAATTTTTTGAAAAAATTGCGGAAATTTCTGCAATTTTTTAGTGAATAATTGTGGAAATGTCTACAATTTTTTGATATAATAGCATAAATGTATGCAATTATTCACCGAATAATTGCATAAGTGTATGTCATTATTCGGTAACTTAATTCTACGGACCTAATTTACAAACTTTTTTTACTAGAGTTTTTGTGTATTTTGAAACTTATTAGGGACCTGTGCCAAACTGTCCCTTTAAATTAACTACAATTATTACCATTTAACCAATTTAATTTACTAACAATTTAATTTAAACTAATAATTTGGGTTTAAACTTATTTCCTATAATAAATAAGTTTTGTAACTAAAATAATTATATAAGTTAATTTAGATAAGTTAATCACCAATATATATATATATATATATATATATTGAAATTGACCAGTAAGTTAAGTATTTTTTCTTAAATCCATATATGTATCAACTCGGTTAGTATCTCTAGGTGAAATAATATGCTCTGTTGTTTTACATATATATATACACATACATATATAGCCGATTTAATTTAAAATAAAACTGTTTTAAACCCTTACTGTCAATTTCTAACAAGTGAAATAATAATCAACTAATTAAATTTGAAGAATTAAACTTGAGTAACATTGAATTTAAAATGTTTTAAAAAAAATTAAATTACCTAATTCACACAGGAAAACGAATCAACGAGCTTCTGCCCCAACAGCTCACGCCTCAATTCTTCTCTGGCCATGCAACGCCAAATCGAACCCATCACAAAGCCACGACCGGAACTTGTCGAACAACCTCGATAACGCCTGCTCGACCATTGCTCGACCTCTGCTCTGACATACCCTCGTATGCAGCCACCGAACCACCAAGTTTGGACCGACTCGACGACCCAGGATTACGGCTTTCCTCCCCTCGCGCGAGCACGCGCACGCCTGCCCCTCACCATTCGAACTTGTATGAGTCGTCGCCAACTCCCCTCAACGAACAACCATCGCCTCCATTCATGCCCTAGCACCTCGCGTGCCCTAAAACCCAAGCGTACTTGAGCCGAACTCGATTTTGTACCCACTTCGAACGTGAGCCTCTGCTATCCCTTATCTGGAAATCGATTCGACTCCCTCTTTTTTTCTATATATCGCAATTCAGATTTGAAATGGAGAAAAGAGGCGGCCATTACTTAATTTTATTTTCGTTTATTTTTGTGTAGAAACTGTTCGGCTGAAAAATCTAAAGGGAGACGTGACTTGAAAAGGTTGCGTGAAGAAATTGATGATTAGTGATTTGAGGGAAGAACGACTGATGTGATTTGTTTTTGACAGGGGACAAATATAATTATATTATTTAAATTTTAAATTTCAAATTGTTTCGATATCGCAACTTGAAATCTTGACCTCCTATCGAGGCGTGCCACTCGGCGTTTATAATGTTATACCGTTATTCTGAACGCAATGGAAAAGGTTCCGAGTCCTGATTCGATCGTATGGAGAAGATAGCTTTTTGGACCTAGTTATAATATTTAATTTTCGATATAAATTTCAGCGCGTTTATCTATCGTACGATCACACGACAACCCCAAACGCTCTGAAATTTGAAATCCGATAATAATACACTATTACGGATCCAATGGAACCGGTTTCGTCGAATTCCGAGACTGTGCCCCGGAAGGCTATTTTTAAATATCTATTTAAACGATAAAATTTCAAAACTTAACAAAACACTTCCAAATTCAATTTTAGCACTTTTAATATCTTCAGTATTAACAATATAGATTTTACAAGCCTTCAAAATATTTTTAACAAGCTTAAAATCCAAGCTTCAACAATTTTCCTAATTTCCAATTATTTAAATTCAATAATTAAATCACCCAATAAATACTGATATTTGAAATTCAAGTCAAAAATTCACTTTTGAATATTTAAAATCAATTACATATCCAATTTCAAATATCTAAAATTCCAGGTCATCACACATATACTATTACATTCGTATATACATGAATCATAAGATAGCAACGACGTATTATAACATTTACACAATAATAAACCTTGTTTTTAAAATAAGAGTTCTCACTTTAAAATGAAATGAGATGCTAGCACAAGCCAACCATCGAAGAAATAAACCTTCAAATTATCAAAACGCGACATCGAACTACCAAAATGCAACACAACAACCTTGCACACAAAGATGCAAGCAGCCTAGGAAGCTTCAAGAGTGCACGACAAGATGTAAAGGACCAAATGGGCTTGACCTAGGGTGGAGGCGTACAGCCCTAAGGGAGGGGGAGTTGGTGGTAAAAGTTGATTGTTTTGAGGATGGAAATGTTTTGGAATAGAAACAGAGGCTCAAGGAAGAAGAATGGGCAAGTTTTTGAAGTGGTTTAACTACTTTCGAAAATGAATAAGGTGGATAAGATAAGAGCAAATGAAAATGGAAGTGTAAAATGAAAAATGAGAAGGAGATGGTTACTGTTATAAACAAACACAAATGAGAAAAGACAAAACTACCCTTCCCAAAAAATAAGCTAATTCCCTCTCTGAAATTTTGACAGCACACCACTCATTCATCATAACATGTACTTAGCCATCACTTCTTCCTTTTCTAATGCACTTTTAGTACACTACACTTGGAAAAAGAAGGATGTCTTTACCTTACTTTATTACACTAATTAGTTACCATTTTAAATTCTTAAATCATACTTACTTTTACTAATCCTCTTTACATGTATTTAGGGCCCTAACTTTGAGAAACGACTATTAGAGGCATTTTTGATCCTTAGAATTTTCATCAAATGATTTTGACCATGAAAATCTTGTATGTCCAATAATTTGATAGGAGTCGAATTAGGATCTGAAACCACTTCCAATAGACCGGGATGATGATTTCTCTTTCCGTAGAATAGTCATAATAGAAAACTAGACTTACCATTTGGTAGTTATTGCTATTTGAAGTTTCAATTGATTTTGAACAGCTTAATTGATTATTATTAAGTTAATGGCTAGGCCCAAAAGCCCATTTTGGGATTAGCATCATGTTGGGTTGAAGGGACTTTTATCTATCATTTCATATTTCTCAAAACTAGAGGGAAACCTCAATTAACCACATTTAAGCTGAAAAGTTGCCCTAAACCTACTTTAACTAGCCAAATCTTGTCAACAGAAGGAGATTACCGTAAGTAGCACTTGGATTTGAAGATTCACTTTTGGAGATCACTTGGAGCTGGTGTTCATTATAGATTTCATGCATTTTTGGAATAAGTGGTTTGGACCTCTCACTTACTAATTAGTCATTATACACATTAAAATGATGTTTTGAAATGATTCGTAAGCTTTAAAATATGTTTTAAACCCTCTTTAATCATATATGTCAATTTGAAATGATTTGAAAAAGTTTATGAAATCTTATTCCTATGGATCCCTTTGTTCTTATGGGTTCTCTTCTTTAGATTTAGGCTATAAAATGGATGTATGATAATGTATTCTAATATCATATATTGTGTGTAATGTATGCTTGAAAGTATGATATTTGAATGGTTGAAAACACTGATCGAATGGTGATTTAGTTCTAGGAGCAAGTCTTGATCGGTGATGACCCATAAAGGTCAAGTTGTCAAAATGAATTGCGATCCATATGGAGGTCAAGAAGGAAACCATAATGCTACATTTTAGGTCTGAGGTTGTTTAGAGTTCGTCTACTCAAGTTATGGCTGATTGAAGATGGTTCGATGGAGATCCAAAGGCTTTGGATTAGTAGGAAATTTCTTCGAGTCTTGGGCAAGCTTGCTTCGAGTTTTAGGAAGGTTCGCTTCGAGTTGTAAGCGGGAAGTGAAGTTTGGCAAAGTATTAGGTTAACACAGAGTCAAGGAGGGGCTTGCTTTGAACTAGGAGTGTGTTTACTTGGATTATGGGTTGGTGGAAAAAAGGGGGAGGATTTTTCTAAGTGTTGGATCAGTGACCATGGATCGGTACCAATTCATAGGGCTCAGATTAGTGATGATGGTTCGATGAAGGAGGGTTTCATGTGGTAAATCGTGGTTTAGTTGCATTGAATTTTTGGGTCAGTAATGGGATGGATCGGTGATGATAGATCAGGCTTCATTGTTCGGTGGTCATCAGTACAAAATATGTACGTTGCCTCTTCACATTTGCTTCAGTTGTGTTAGTAACCGAAGCAAATAGTATCATTTGCTTCGGTCTTACATTAACAACCGAAGCAATAGACCCTTTGCTTCGATTATATTAACAAGTAAAGTAGTAAACCACTTATTTGCTTCGGTTATTACTACAACCGAAGCAATTGACCTCTCTTTTGCTTCGGTTATTAACACGGCTGAAGCAATTGACCTCTCATTTGCTCTAGTTGTGTTAACAACTGAAGCAATAAACAAGGCAACGTCTTATTTATGCATGTTACTACCAATATCAACTCAACCCTGTCAAAGCCCAAAAGATGGCAAAGGGAATTGTTATGAAGAATAATAGTGATAACAAGGCCCTTCGAGAGAATCGAAGGGATACTTCCGCAAGTGTTAAATGAGATATAAGCTTCCGAAGTGGTCGAAAAGGGGATCAAAAGGCAGGCCTTTGCAATAATCGAAGCCCAATACCTTTTACAAGAGATGACTACTTCAAATAAAGCTACCTTTTGCAAGCTTCTTCAATATAGAAGACCTTCCGTAAGTACGAGGAGAGGCCAATGCTCAAGTAGGGATCAAAAAGAACACCTTCTGCGACCATCAAATTTTGTGCTTCCGAAGCAGTTGACACTCTTGCATTGATCAAATCATTTGCTAGTGTCATTCCATCCTCAGTAAATGCTTCCACAATATCAGAGTTAAGGATTTCAAAAACATCATCCCTTTTGCAAGTATTTGTACCTTCTACATATGTTGGAACACCCATTCGCACTCATCCAATATGTCTACCGCAACATAGGGCCACTTCCATACCTTCCGACGATGTCGAAGACCTCCAAATCCTAGACAGAAGCGATATAAAAAAGACGCTTTGGAGTCGACAACAATGAGAGGTTATGAAAGTATACTTTCGACCGAGTCGAAAGGATGAATACGAAAGGCGCCAACCTGCACCTATAAATAAGACCCAAGGGGTGCTATTCTGGGGATCCAATTTTTCATTCTTTTCACTTGTATGTTATTTCTAATTTGTAAACTCTAATTTCTAAATCAAATTAGGTATTTCACTTCATTGTACATTTAACCCTTTTAAAGTTATTGATAAAATGAATACATAGCATTCTCAAATACATGGATTCAAATTTACTGCTTGCATATGACTTCATTTAGGAAGCATACATAATTATACCTTACGAAGGAGTTCCTTTCGAAGCCATAGGATCTATTCAGCACACTTAATAACTTTCGACACCATTGGAACACAACCGTAAGGTATATTAACCAGTTTGAATGGGGTTTCGAAGGGTACATTGACAACACTGATACTCTCCCTTTTTGGTGCATTCGAAAGGGTTCACTAAGGCTTCTTCTTAGCTTTCCCTTAAAACCTTCTCCTCCAATCCTTACTTCGAGGTGTTGATAAGATTTCTTGTTAACATTTTCGGCGCTAGAAGGATGGCTCGAACCTCCGACTTCATTGAATTACCAACATCACCTTTCCCTACCTCAAGTTATTTCACACCTACCCTTGGCCACTATGATGAACCTCGAATGGAAAAGATCACAACAACGGTCTTTAAAACCTTGAGTAGTAAGGTCAACTCGTCAAATCTGCAATGTCTCTTGAAGTCATCAGGAGCAAGTTTTTTGGATGGAAGCACTGAGGATTGTAAATGACAAAAAGCAAGCAGATTTATACGATCCCGATAATTGGAGCATCAACCCATTTCATGTTGGGCCTACACCCATTCTTGCTTTAGGGGAAACAAGATCTAGAGGTGATAATTTATTTGTTCAGATAAAGAATGCCATTCAATTCTATGCTAAAGGAACTGTATTTAAAAAGTGGATGATGGCCGATTACTGCACATTTTCTCAGAAATGGCATCGAGTAATAAATGGACCATTACCTCTATACAAGCTTTGAAAGATTCTAAAAAGAAAATTAGTCATCGACGGTGAAGATCCCGAATCAAGCAACAAAAGATCTAAGAATCAACCTCAAAAGACAAGCTACAAATAAAAACTCCATAAAGAATGCAACTTGACTACATCAATCAAGAACATCTACTTACTAACAAGGGAGGAACTCAATTACTGGCTATCCAAAAAGAAAGAGCCCAAGTACGAAAGAAATCTAGCAAGACCTTATTGCCATTATCATATGATGAACGGACATGAAACCAACTAATGCAAAGCTCTTGAAGGGATGATCATTAACATTTTCAGACAAGGAAAGATCAATATATTTGTAAAGCAATCCTAGATGAATTCAACGCAGACTCATTCGAATAAGAAAATCTACATGGTTGGGAGTAAAATCCTCCTTAAAATTGGAAATTACCTTAAACAGTCAAAAGCCTTTGTCCGTGCCAAGAAAGCCAGGTCAAAGTACCTCCTGGAAGGAGGTCAAAGTAATCCTTTATCCGTGCCATGTTGTAGCCAAGTTAAAGTATCTGCAAACCCCTAATCGTGCCATGCAATGGCCAGTTGAAGGTGCCCTCTAGAGGGGGGATGGAGTAAGCCCTTGAACGTGCCATGCTATGGCTAGTTCAGGACACCGACCAGCCTTCAGTCCTACCTATAAGGCCAGCTGGAGCACCTCCTTGAGGGAGGATGGAGTAAGCCCTTGATCCTGCCACACCATGGCCTAGACAAGGCACTGAACAAGCCGTCAGTCTCACCTATAAAGCCTGGCTGCAACGCCTCCTAAAGGAAGGTCGGGTAATTCCTTGTGTTCTTCTTGTGGATAAGCTAACCAAGCACATTAAACAACAATGGTCTCAGACGTCCAAGCCCGAGAAGTGGCATACAAAGCATTAATAATATACGAAGCCTAAAGGGTGGTGTATATCGAAAGAATTAGATAGCTACAACCAAAAAGGAACAGATTCCTGTTCTTCCATTATTTCCAGACGATAATTCCTAGACTACTCTAACTATGGCCTTCGACTAATTTCCAAAAGATAATTTCTAGACTTCATTTATCAATACCCGAATCTGGGTTTCGAGTCTTCTATTATAAATTTTTGGTCTTCCAATATATCCAAAAGATGATTTTTGGACCTCACTTATCAATATTCGAATTTGGGTTTCAGATCATCTATCATGAATTTTTGGTCTTCTAATATATCTAGAAGATGATTTGTAGACTTCACTTCTTATCAGTTATTAATACCCAAATCTAGGTTACGACTCTTCTATTATGAATTTTTGGTCTTCCATAAGATGATCTCTGAACTTCACTTATCAATACCTGAATCTGGGTTTCAAGTCTTTTACTGTTTATTTCTGGACTTCACTTATCAATTCTGAATCTGGGTTTTAGGTCTTCTATTATTCCAAAGTTGGATGTTTGGACTTCTTCTATTATTAATAACATATTTGGATTTATGTTCCTCACCAGATACAGATTTATGGCTTTCTTCTATTCTCTGACGATAATTTTTAGATTTCTGCCCAAATCTGGGTTTCATGCCTTCTATTATGGGTTTCTCTTCTTTTGCTACAAATAAAGGGTTTTTTGGTTAATAATTCCATAAAAAGGTTTACAGGCCATACCATGACCCGATCATTCCAAGCAAGATCAAATGATTTAACAAATACAAAAAATGTAACTAAAACTATCAACAAGCGGATTCAGAAAAAACAGTGCAAGCGCAGATAAAGGCTATAATCCTAGTGATATTTACCTAATCTACAAAATTATTTACAAGTATATTATACACTACATGAAGACATTGGTAAAAAAGATCAAAAAGGTGTGTGTCTCAGAGATGTTAAGTTATCTTATCTAAATTCCTAGAAATTAAAGGATTAACAATGTGGCTTATAGCCACACAATGGGTTTCTTTAAGTTTCTTTTCTTTCTTCCTGATCTCATCAACATCATCGATAGACTTGATGCGAGCCTTCAGAGCACGATTGAAAGCATTATTTATACCTTTAAAGGCCTTGTTCCATCTTTCCAATTTAGAAATATGTATTTGAAAAGGATAACTTTCATGTTCTAGTTTTTAAATTCTGACTGCATACTCGTTGATGCGTTGCAAGAATCTTTCTTTCTATTGATTGTTGAAATATTTCATCATTTCAAATTTAACTTTTCTGCAACATTCACCCACCACTCTTTCATCCAAACCCGAAGGAGGATTTGCTATAGCGGGGAATTTTTTAATTGCTAAGGAATGATACCTTATTGACTTCCCAATAGTAAGAGTGACCGGAACAATCGATAAATTAATATGTGGAATATAATCTCCCATGAAAAATTCTAAAGATTTTCATTGTGCTTGTCTATCCTTCATTTTTATCTCCAAATCGCTTACCTATTGGTAAAGCTTGGACATTTCATGATCAAAATTGATCGAAGGATTTGATTAAATTTGATGCTTCAATTAAGAAATCATCTCATCTTTCTTCTTAATCCATCTTCTGGCTAGTAATTTGATCGTTGAGGCCTCTAATGATCGCCTTTTGAAGCAAAAATTTCTTACGCCATTCCAGTGCATGAGTATTATTTTGGAGTTTGGCAGACGAAGGATATTTTGATAAGCTTCTTTTTCAAGATCAACAATCAATCTATCCCTAGGACCAATGAATCGAAATGAAGGATAAATTGAAGGTAGCATGATCGCTAACTATGTTTTCTATTTAAACAAACGAAGTAGAAATCAATACCCAAAAAGAAACAAATTTCTTTCATTACAATAGTAGGATTGCATCTCAAGAGGAAATAAGATAGAGGGAACAACATCATTGTTATAATGAAGTCTTTTCTTTTCCTTATCACATTTAAAGTTAAGAGACAACATTTTTAACTTTATCTAAAGAGTTAGCCGAAAGAATAAGTATTGATTCAAAAGTGGCATTGAATCCTTCTGGAGTAACAGTTGGGGGTGCATTTGCTATAATCCCATTCTACTGCTGGGGGACTATCCGACCACAAATTAGTTTTCTATGATATGCCTGAATTTCCTTAAGAAGCTTTTCTTTTTCCTCGCGTAGAAAATAAAAGTGAAGCCGGGGATGTTGCATTTAAAGCTTTTGTAGATCTCTAAGAAAGCAATATCTTACCAATCTTGAAGATTTCATGAGCATGGACTTTTTTGAGTAATCTCTTCTTAACATGATAGATTTTCCTGAGAAATTACTAGTAACATATCTGCTTGAGAGATGTTTACTCTATAATAACGAAATAAAATAAAACTAAGGATAAAAAGACTAATGCGGTAAGGTCCATGGATCAATATAATTACATGTTACAAATTTTCTTCTAGTTCATACAACATTGATCTTTTGAATACTCAAAAATGAACTTGTCCTTATAATATTTGAGTTTTTGTGGAGAAAATGTGTGAGGAATTGATTAAACCCATGGTAAGTTCCAACAAGCCCTCGGGTGAGGATCAGACCCATATTCGTCAAAGTATCTCTTATATAAGTGTCTAAGTAGGCCTCCACTGAAGTCACCTAAGCATGAGTAATCCACATTTGGATGTTTGCAATAAGCTTTATATAAAAATTCTACAACAATGTCTATGTCTTCGATTAACATCCAAAATAGTGGCATCAATTCTTTGTTTTCCTCCAAAAGCCTGTCATGGCGAAAACATGCTCTTTTCAGTCGAGGGGCCGCTTCTTTGTCTTTAAAAGACATTAATACTACAACACTTTTACTAAGCTTATACTATTTATTAGATAGTGCGTTGTGTTCTTTTAACTGTTTTTCTAACTCCCTATATAGGCCATTTATTTTCGCTTGTTCCTTTTCAAGCTTTGTCTTATAAAGGTCTATAGTTTGATTCATTATCTAAAAAGTAAGATATTAGCTGGTGTTATCTTGAAAATGTAAGCCATTTTGATAAAGAATTCCATACCTGAGAAACTGGAATTGAGGTCTATAACGTTTGCTTCTTCCCTTTTTGTTCTCCGACACAAAAATCAACATCTCTTCTTTGAGGATCGGATGGGTCGGGGAATTCAGTTTGATCCACTTCATGGATAGTAGGATCAGAATTAACATTTCTTGATCCATCCTTATCACTTAGAGCGCAAGAAATGTTGCCACCATCCCTATCAAGAGTGCCATCACGGTCGCCCCATTATCACCTGCACCAAACCTTCATCATCTTCACTGTTACGATCGTTATCGTTATTATCACCATTGTCCTCTTCATTAACAATGGCTTCATCACCCTCCTTGTCTTCCACTTCATCTAACTCATAACACTCTTCCTTGGGAGGAGCTTCAAAAGACAAGAGTTGGGCAGCATTAACTTCCTCCTTGTTGGGAACCTCAATCCCTTGCTCCATTTCCTTAATTTTAGCAATAAATCTTTTGGCTAACTCGGGGTCAAGTGAAGGGAAGTTAAAGTCCAAGCACTTTTCTATATTATCAGAATAGGCTAGAATTAGTGCATCTTCATAAGAATTCACAATAATTTCATTAAGAGAGGTGTTCAGAAAATGAGGTATTTTTGCTTAACATCCATAATTATGTTAACGGCTTTGGATAAAGAGGTACTTTTCTTCTCTAATTTCTTATTGAGAGGAATAAATTCTTTTTTGAGAGAGGAACAATTGGCAATAACTCTAGCTTATTCATCTTCAGATTCTTTCAAGTTCATTTCAAGAGCTAAAACTTGATCGACTAGAACCTGTTTGGCCTTCCTTTCTTTAGAAATTATAGGCACTACCTATGTAAGAGAAGCACTCAACCTTTTTTATTCATTCATTACATTATCTTTAGCAGTAGTTAGGTGGTAATCTGATTGTTTAATTTCAAGACTTCTCCGCTGAGCTTCAAAGCAGAAGTCGTAGAAGCATCTTCTTAAAGAGAATACCAGCTTTTAGTAGTCTGGGTAGAAAAGTAAGATATAAGTTAAGATTCAGCATAAAAATAATAAGTAAATCTAATAGTATAGAATATACTAGAAGTTGTTGTTCGCCGAGAGATCGACAATGACTTGATGAATCCAGTATAGAGGTGGGTGGTTGAACAACAGAGAATGATGGAGAATGCATGATTGACTACACAACTTATTCAAATTCATAGGGAGGCACTAACATGAGGGTCTCGAAGGATTCAAATCATGGGAAGGAGTAGAAAGTCCAAGATCTTTTCACATTTGATCAATAACCTGAGGGGAATCAAACGCCTGTGATGTGTGTCAGGGGGTCATCCCTGGAGAAACCAAGTTATTCGAAGGAGGAACATTAGGATCAATAAGTATGGGAGGAGAGACAACCATAGTGGATTTATGGTTAGCCTCCCCTGAAGGCTTATTAACATCAGTAATTTTGTCCTCCTTGGGAGTGGAAGAAATCTGAATGTAAGTAGTCTTGAGTTTCTTAGAAGCAGAGTCCGTGGTAGAATCTACAACAGCTCTTTCGATGAATTTTCTCTTAGCCGTTTGTTTGAATATAACGATCGCATTTCTTAAAGCAAGAGCCTCCGATTCTGAGGATTGGGGAGAATGATCATTCTTGACCAATTCAACCGAAAGAGAAGCTATTGAAGCCAAAGGACTCAAAATAGAAAAATAATTTAAGGAATGACATTACGGTAAGTTACAGACAATACATTCGAGTCTTACCAAGTGAACCTGGACAAATTGGAGACAATGGTGTGAAGATTTTGGGGTCGCCCAAAGATAGGAAGCGTTTTCTTTTTGAGCTATGTATAATTAAAGGAGGTTACCCAAGAATCCTCTGACCATTTAGAATAAGGGAATGTTTTCGAAGATTGCTTGGGTTCGACAACGTAAGTCTGTTCCCAGTACGATTGATGCAGGCCAAGTATTAGGTCGCGACCGACCTAACAAATCCTTAAGTCGCTCGGAAATGTTAGGTCGTCTACGACCTAAGAACGTAGAAACCAGCGAGGAAGCAATGCAAGCTAACAAAGCCTTAGGTCGCGAACGACCCAAAAATGCGGTACAAATGGAAGAAAGTATAGGTCGCAACCGACTTAACTCGACAACACAAACTGAGGTAAACTTAGGTTGCGTCCGACCTAAGTTCCAGGTCGTTGAAGAAGAGCTATGACCTAACTGCTTAGGTCACAAAATCTTAAGTCGTTCCAGATCTTTAGGTCGCGCACGACATAACTCAAGGGATTTACGACCTAAGATAGATCGCGTGAGAAGAGCAACTGAAGCTGTTTCTTAAGTTGCCGCCGACCTGTGATAAGTCGTAGGTCGCTCCATCTCAGTTAAGTTGCATGAATCTGGTTGTCTTTTATGTCGCTGATGGAATACTGTGTTGTTGAGTCGTTTGTTTTTTAGGTCACTGCCGACCTATGTGTTGAGTCGTATATAGTGTTGTATATATTTAGGTCGTTTCCTTGTATGTTGTTAAGTCGGATGAGAGTTAAGTCGGCTAAGGCGGGTTGTGTATATCTGTTAGGTCGTTAATGGCCTATACTAAGTCGTAGGTCGTAGGTCGTGCCTGTGTAGGTCGTGGACGACCTAAGTGTTGTCAAGTTTCGAATCGTGTGTGTTGTAAAGCCAATAAATAGGCGGATGGTGTCATTTATAATAGTTAGTTGATTTTGAATAAAAAACTTTGTTTGTTAGCTTTGTGCTTTCATTAAATTGGTAGTTGAGTGTAATCTCCTATCTCCTCTTTCGACATTCGAGTGCGCTCGAATCAACGATCGTAGAAGCCAATTCACGGTATCAAGTGCGCTTGATCAACGTCTGAAGAATTGCAGATCTTCTTTCATAGTATTGTGCGCGATCAACATGACGAAGGTAGCTAGAATTCGGTATCTTCGGATCAACGAATTTGGGCCATTCAGTATTCTTCATTCCATCGATTGCTACTTTCACAGAATCATCATTTTGTTATTCCACTGCTGCATCATTTGGTATCAGAGCTAGACTTAGCCAATCATAGCTAAGCCGAGTCTTGGAGCCAATATTCTATCGAAGAATTCAAGTCGTGCATCACTTTGAAGTTTAGAGCCGAGAGCTAGAAGTGAAGCCGTGCATCATTTGAAGCCGTGCATCTTTCGGGTGTTCATCATGTTCATCATAAAGTTGCAACAACTTGGGAGTTTTCAATCCATCTCATTTTGGATCTAAGGAGGAAAAGTGTTTGAGTTGGCCGTGGAAATTTGCGTGCCAAACATAGATTTGAATTGTGTTTGAATTGTTGAAGTGTTTGTGAAAATCAATCATGCCTCCGAGAAGAGCTAACCGTCATCAAAATGTTGAAGATTTGTATAGGCGAGAAGATGCTGAACAAATGGAACAATGCATTAGTGATAAATTCAATGAGAAATTGGATGAAGGTATTGGAAGGTTAGAGAAGCTCATGATGGATATGAATCAACCCCGAAGAAGAACGTCGCCGATTTTAAACCAAGGTAGAAACAGGCTTTCGCCATCGGTTTCGGGAGAAAGGAGAATATCGCCACAATCTAATCAAGGAAGACGAAGTCATCGAGAATTTGAAAATGAAACATATCGAGATGATGAAAGGCGAAGCAGAAGGGATATGCGTGATCATCGAGATGTGGATGGACGGGATCCTTATCGAAGCACATCTATTGTTGATGAAGATGGTGATAGAGGAAGTTTTCATTATCGAGATCAAGGCCAAGGACGTAATCGAGATCGAGAGTTTGAGGATGATCGTCGATGGGAGTCGGGGATGAAAACTGAAATTCCAGAATTCAAGGGTGGAATGGTGGCTAAAGAGTTTTTGGATTGGTTGTCTAACGTTGAAGAGATTTTTAACTTTAAGGAAGTTCCCGAGCATCGAAGAGTGAAGTTGGTTGCTACTCGTTTGAAAGGAAGAGCTATGGCATGGTGGCAACAAACTAAACTAACACGGGAGAGGATGGGAAAGTAAAAGATTGAGTCATGGGATAAGATGAAGAAATTGATGAAAGCTACATTCTTACCATATAACTATTAGTCTCTTATGTATCAACGTTTGCAGAACATGAGGCAGGGAACAAAGTCTGTGAATGATTATGCGGATGAATTCTATCAGTTGATTGCGAGGAATGATATCATGGAGACGGAGGAGCAGTTAACAGCTAGATTTGTTGGAGGGTTGAGAATGCAGATTCAAGATATGGTGAATATGTTTGATCCCAAATCTGTCGCTGAAGCACATCAAAAGGCTCTAACTTGGGAGAAGCAAGGCAGGAGAGGTGGTGGTGTGTTTACAAATTCCAACAATCCAATGAAAGGGGCTAGTAGCAATGCGAATGTTTCGAAGGCTGTTGCAAAACCAGTTGTTAATGAAGTTGCTAAGACCAGAATCAATAGTGGCATCAAATGTTTCAATTGTCAGGAGATGGGTCACAAAAGCAATGAGTGTACGAAGCCGAAGAAGAGAACTATGATTGCTAAGGCAGAGGAAGATGAGGTAGAAGCTGATTGTTCTAATTCACTACATGATGAGGAGGAAGAGAATGTGTCGGGAGATGAAGGGTATTCATTGATGATGAAGAGGTCGTGTTTAACACCAAAACAGGAGGAGGAAACTAGCTGGTTGAGGAGTAACATCTTTCAATCAACATGCACTATCTTGGGAAGGGTTTGCAAGTTTGTCATCGATGCGGGAAGCTGTGATAATATTATCTCTACAGAAGCTATGAAGAAGTTATCATTGAAGATAGAGAAGCATCCAAAACCTTACAAGTTAGCTTGGTTGAGGAAAGGTGGAGAGGTGAAAGTTGGAAGAAGAGCTTGTGTTAATTTTTCAATTGGAAAGAAATACAAAGATGAAATTTGGTGTGATGTTGTGGACATGGATGTATGTCATCTATTGCTGGGGAGACCATGGCAGTATGATAGGGCTGTGCAACATGATGGACGTACTAACAGTTACAGTTTCATGTTTGAGGGCACAAAGATTACTTTAATTCCTAAAAAGCGACAACACGAAGAAAACAAGTTGGAGGAGATTGAAGAGCTTAAAACCATACTATCTTTGAAGGAGTTTGTTAAGGAAGTAGAAGAGGAGCCTGAAGTATTCTTGTTGATTGGACGTGAGAGTCAGAAAGTGGTGGAGATCCCTGAAGAAGTGAAACCAGTGCTGGGAGAGTTTGACGATGTATTTCCATAGGAGCTACCAACGGAGTTACCGCCGTTGAGAGACATTCAGCATCAAATTGATCTTGTTCCAGGAGCTGTGTTACCTCATAGACCACACTACAGAATGAGTCCAAAAGAACATGAGGAGTTGAGAAGGCAAGTGGAACAATTGCTTGAACAGGGGCGTGTGTAGGAAAGTTTAAGTCCGTGTGCGGTGCCAGCATTGTTAGTACCGAAGAAGGATGGGACATGGAGGATGTGCACTGATAGTCGGGCATTGAACAAGATTACAGTGAGATACAGATTTCCGATGCCGAGACTTGATGATTTGTTAGATCAGTTGAGCGGGGCTACTATCTTTTCGAAAATTGATTTGAAGAGTGGTTATCATCAAATTCGAATCAGACCGGGGGATGAATGGAAAACAGCATTCAAGACGAGAGAATGGTTGTACGAATGGCTGGTTATGCCATTTGGTCTTTCGAATGCACCAAGTACATTCATGCCGGTGATGAATCAGATTTTTAGACCATTTATCGGGAAGTTTGTAGTGGTGTATTTTGATGATATACTGATATATAGTGGAAGTCCAGAAGAACACTTGCAATATCTGAGAGAAGTGTTAATGGTACTGCGACAAGAACAATTTTATGCTGCAACGAAGAAATGCGTGTTCATGACGCATAGTGTTTTATTTTTGGGATATGTTATATCGAATGGAGGAATACAGGTGGATTAGAATAAAGTTGAAGCAATCAGAAATTGGCCACAACCCAAGACAATTATGACAGGGACGCGGAAGATGATCTTAAGGCTATTTAACAATAGAGGGGGGGGTGAATAGTGTTTTAAGAATTTCTTTAAAACTTCTTTGATTTAAATTGATTTAACTAACTTAATGCAAATACACAATCACAGATCAAATCACAGAATCACAAACAGATGCAAATATAAATAAAAAGCAAGTAAAGGAAAGAACACACCAGGAATTTTATACTGGTTCGGTGTTACCCTACATCCAGTCCCGCACAACTCATACGGCTTTCTATTCAATAATAATCTAGATTACAATCCCTCGATTCCAAGGCAACGAGGTACACCCTCCAGATTCTCAGGTCTCTGGGTAGAACCACTTGATTCACAGGACACAAGTTCACCCGATCGATTTCCAAGGACACGATCACACCTTTATAACCCTACACAAGTTTCTTTGAGTACAAATGTATCTATAACTCTGATAAGCACTGAGATTCTTTGAAGAGAGTGGCAGAGAATCAAACTAGAGATATTCTGGTTTGATTCACTTAAGATTTCGGCAGAATATGGGTAGGATGATTAGAAAATAAGATAAGAGAATAAAGAGGAGAGAAACTAATGAAAGTAGTTACTTGAAAACATTCATAACAGTCTCTATTTATAGAGAATGAATGGATGTGTCCATTCGAAGAGGTTTAAGCGAATAGACACTTCTTTTGAAAACAACCTTTGCTATAACGGGAAGCATGTCGACATGACGAGTAAATAGGATGTCGACATCGTCTAGTAAAAAGTGATGATTTGCTTTACTTTGAAAATGATGATTTAAAACATATGCAACTTTATTCAAATGGACTCTATGTATTTGTATAAGGTATTTAGAAGTAAAAATACTTATGAATGTATATATGTATATATACTAAAATATATTTAAAATCAAAGTAAATAAACTAAAGTAAATATAATATTAAAATAGATTTTGAGGCTAAAATATCAAGGACAATTTTGAAATCAAAATATAACAAAATGATAAATATGATTTTGAGGCTAAAACATTTTTGGAAATGTGAACGAAGGTTTTTCTTTTGAAAAGGAATATTTGAAAATCATTTTATAAAACAAGAGATAATTTTGAAAATCATTTTGAGTCAAAATTAGTGGATAACAAAATAGGGCTACTATCCGTTCCACTAGATATTTCGTGAGTTCCATCTCACTAGGGTTCCATCCCTTTTACAAGAACGAAGTGGATTCCATTCCACGAGTAAATTGGATAAAAAAGAATGATAGTGCTTTCAAGGAGTTTTAACAAATATCTAACCTAACTATATTATTTGTCTTGAACTCTTGAATATCTTGAATCTCATGAGTCTTCAATCTTGAACTCTTGATCTTTGTCTTTATCAATTTTGTCTTCTTTACTGTACAGTCTTCTTTTGTTGATACCTGCATATAGATTTCCTGCACATATATATTTTATAACACTTCTATAGTTGTTGTCATCAAAACCACTATCCTATGGACTAACAAATTACAGAAGTCAGAAGCTTTCATGGTTTGGCATCATTCTACCGAAGGTTTATTCCACACTTCAGTAGCGTGATGGCACCAGTTACTGATTGTATGAAGGGGAAACAATTTTCATGGACGAAGAAAGCAGGGTTTGCTTATGAGAAAATCAAGGAACTTTTGACGACAGCACCAATTCTAGTATTGCCAGATTTTCAGTTGTTGTTTGAATTACATACTGATGCATCAAAGGTTGGAATCGGAGGGGTGTTGAGTCAGAAAGGAAGTCCTATTGCATATTTCAGTGAGAAGTTATCAGGAGCAAAGATGAGATATAATACTTATGATGTCGAATTTTATGCTATCGTGCAAGCTGTGAAACACTGGAGACATTATTTGTTTCATAAAGAATTTGTTTTATATACTGATCATGAGGCGTTGAAGCATATGCAGGGACAAGACAAGATTGCAGCAAGGCATGCTTCGTGGATTGCTTACTTACAACAATTTACATTTGTGGTGAAGCATAAATCGGGAATTACGAATAGAGTGGCAGATGCACTGAGTCGAAGGAATCATTTGTTGACTACAATGAAGGTTGAAGTAACGGGGTTTGGTGTGTTGCTAGAAATGTTTGTTCATGATCCTTACTTTGCGAAGTGTGTAGATAAAGTCAAGGAGGGAAAGACGGATGAGTTTGTCTTGGTGGATGGTTTTCTTTTTAAGGGAAATCGATTGTGCATACCAGAGTGCAGCCTACGTATGAAGATTGTAAAGGAGTTGCATGAGGAAGGTCATGTGGGCCGAGATCGTACTTTGCAATTGATTTCTCAATCTTATTATTGGCCTTCGTTGAAATGGGAAGTTGGGAGGTTTGTGGAGAGATGTCATATTTGCCAAATTTCCAAAGGGACGGTGACAAATGCGGGATTGTATATGCCGTTACCCGTGCCGGTTAGACCATGGGTTGATATCAGTATGGATTTTGTTTTGGGATTACCGAGAACTCAGAGAGGGAATGATTCAATATATGTTGTAGTGGACAGGTTTTCAAAGATGGCACATTTCATCGCTTGTAAGAAGACAGCTGATGCCGTCCGTGTTGCCGAATTATTCTTTAAAGAAGTGTATCGCTTACATGGTTTACCAGAATCCATTGTTTCTGATCGGGATACTAGATTTCTAAGTCATTTTTGGCTGAGTTTATGGAAGATGGTGGGAACAAAGCTAAATTTCAGTAGTGCTTACCATCCGTAGTCAGATGGTCAGACTGAAGTTGTTAACAGATCTTTGGGAAATTTATTACGGTGCCTGGTGAAGGATAATCTGAAGAGTTGGGATATGAAGTTATGTCAAACGGAATTTGCTCATGATCATGCTATAAACCGCAGTACGGGTTTCAGTCCATTTCAAATAGTGTATTCAAGCTTACCAAAGGGGCCGTTGGATTTAACAATAGTACCACAACCGAAGGGGATGATTAAACGGGCTGTTGATTTTGTTGATGGATTGGCAGAATGTCATAAAATCATTTAGGAACGATTGGAGAAAGCAAATGAAAAGTATAAACGATCTGCGGATCTAAAATGAAGAAGCGTTGAATTTAAGGAAGAAGATTTAGTATATGCTGTACTAACGAAAGATCGTTTTCCAGTAGGAGCATATAATAAACTTAAAGCTCGAAAAATTGGTCTTGTAACGATTGTGAAACGGATCAATGAAAAAGCTTATAAGTTGAAGCTGCCGGAGGATGCGTATACTTCTGACGTGTTTAATGTTAAACATCTTATACCATATCATGGGGATGAGCTTGTTGTGGAAGAGGAAGGTGCAAATTCGAGGATGAATTTCTCTCAACCAGGGAAGGATGATGCAGGCCAAGTATTAGGTCGCGACCGACCTAACAAATCCTTAAGTCGCTCGGAAATGTTCGGTCGTCTACGACCTAAGAACGTAGAAACCAGCGAGGAAGCAATGCAAGCTAACAAAGCCTTAGGTCGCGAACGACCCAAAAACGCGGTACAAATGGAAGAAAGTATAGGTCGCAACCGACCTAACTCGACAACACAAACTGAGGTAAACTTAGGTCGCATCCGACCTAAGTTCCAGGTCGCTGAAGAAGAGCTACGACCTAACTGCTTAGGTCACAAAATCTTAAGTCGTTCCAGATCTTTAGGTCGCGCATGACATAACTCAAAGGAGTTACGACCTAAGATAGATCGCGTGAGAAGAGCAACTGAAGCTGTTTCTTAAGTCGCCGCCGACCTGTGATAAGTCGTAGGTCGCTCCATCTCAGTTAAATCGCATGAAGCTGGTTTTCTTTTATGTCGCTGATGGAATACTGTGTTGTTGAGTCGTTTGTTTTTTAGGTTGCTGCCGACCTATGTGTTGAGTTGTATATATTTAGGTCGTTTCCTTGTATGTTGTTAAGTCGGACGAGAGTTAAGTCGGCTAAGGCGGGTTGTGTATATCTGTTAGGTCGTTAACGACCTATACTAAGTCGTAGGTCATAAGTCGTGCCTGTGTAGGTTGTGGACGACCTAACTGTTGTCAAGTTTCGAATCGTGTGTGTTGTAAAGCCTATAAATAGGCGGATGGTGTCATTTGTAATAGTTAGTTGTTTTTGAATAAAAACTTTGTTTGTTAGCTTTGTGCTTTCATTAAATTGGTAGTTGAGTGTAATCTCCTATCTCCTCTTTCGGCATTCGAGTGCGCTCGAATCAACGATCGTAGAAGCCAATTCACGGTATCAAGTGCGCTTGATCAACGTCTGAAGAATTGTAGATCTTCTTTCATGGTATCGTGCGCGATCAACGTGACGAAGGTAGCTAGAATTCGGTACCTTCAGATCAACGAATTTGGGTCATTCAGTATTCTTCATTCCATCGATTGCTACTTTCACAGAATCATCATTTTGTTATTCCGGTGCTGCATCAACGATCTAAAGCGGCTTTTATCAACTCTACGGTCTTCTGACCTTCCTTGTCAAGACTCTTAGGTGCTAGATCTAAGAGGAAAACACTTCTTAGTGAAAGATAACAAATTAACGGAAGCAATGGCAATAATGTACTTACTAGGAGAAGAAAAAGTTCCTCTAATATCTGGAAAGCAGTTAACGTAGAAAAACTGTATCTCCCAGTCGTTAAATTTATTCATCCCTCTAAGACTAAATTTTTGGAGGGATTAGCCCTGAATATCTAGCGGTTTAAATCACCGACTTTAAAAAGACGCACTAAGTAGAGGAGAATATTAGCACTCAAAGAAGGAATTTCGGATTCTAGGGCCATGATACCAAAGAGAGAAGATACGTGTACACATTAGGCGATAGTTGAATGGGAGCAATATTGAGATGGCCTAAGAATCTTGACATGAACTCTGGAAATAAAATGAAGCCCCCATGCCAAATATGAATGGCAATATAAGAAAATTATCCTTCTGGATGATTTTAAATAGAATCATTAACACCAGAAGGAATAGCTTCAACCGCTGTAATTCCAAAGTCGTTAAGGATAGCATCCACCTCGTCTTGAGTCGTTATATAAGAGTGCTTTAAAACTACCTCTACCTTTTTTTGAGAATATCCTAACCCTTGGATGTTTTCCTTACTATATTTCTTAGTGATTCGTTTGGGACCCATAATCCTGCTAGGTGATATTATTTCATCTTAGCAAATAATTAATTTCTTTTTAAATAAATTCAAATAACCTAATACATGTGGTAATATTTAGAAGAAGGTTCTTGAGAATGAAGTTCCAGTTTACAAGCGGGGAAATCTATGAGTTATGGTAGCATGCACTAAAATATTTGAGCATTCGTGGCCTTTCGATGGTGTCGAAGCCTATTAAAAATGGCATAGGTACCTGCCGCAACACTTGGTTCCATGCCTTCGAAGGGGTCGAAACTAATTAGGAATGCATGAATCATGGATCTTTCGATAGAGTCAAAACCATTATATACACCCTCCATTTTATAACAAGTATTTGCCCGAACTTACCCTTCGGTAACATCGAAACCCTTAGATTTCACTCTATCATATAAAAATTATAACTATCCACGTGACACCTACTTAAAAACAAGCATTGATGAAACTCCATACTCCA
Source organism: Allium fistulosum (assembly GCA_030737815.1). Classification (NCBI taxonomy): domain Eukaryota; kingdom Viridiplantae; phylum Streptophyta; class Magnoliopsida; order Asparagales; family Amaryllidaceae; genus Allium; species Allium fistulosum. The sequence goes on along the minus strand of CM060906.1, from coordinate 247,348,735 downwards.
ACTAAGTCTATAAAGACTTAAAACAGGGCGGCATCAATACTAATAAAAAGCCATTAAGACATTTCGATAATGTTAATATTGAGAAAATACAGATAGCTATATTTCTTTTAACTATTAAAGGTTTCGAATAAGTCGATAGGGGATAGTAACGTTTCAAAAATACTGACATTGAACTAAACAGTGCAAATATCTATGCTTATTTTAGTTTTGGGGTTTCGACTTAGTCGAAAGGCTAAATTAGTGGTTTTAACAATGAAGGAAGAGGTTATCTTCCTCATGTGGATTTGCTATAAAAGTTATTAATCTTTAATTTAGCTAACCCTTAATATCTTGCAAAATAAGATAAAACTAGGCATAACGGGTTTGGGGTTCATACCTTCAACCAACAACGGTAAATAACCCCAAATTAGGTGAAGTCGCATCCAAACCCGAATTATATCTATAAGCTGATTAAAATTGACATGAAATTCAAGTTTAATATCATCCTACTTGATCGATTAACTCGAATCACCATAAGGATTCAAAACAGTAAACATGAACTTAAACCCAAGAAATCTAAATTCAAAATTGAGTGTAGGAAACTGATTTCTAATTTGAAACAATGAATGCTCACCTTAAATCTAAAAGATTTTCCTTTTAAATTCTTGAATTTTATGGAAGTTTGAAGAATATGATTCTCACTCTAGAATTCTAAGCTACAAGTAAAAGAAAAGGAAGAGGAAGGAGCACAATTTATAAGAAAAGCAAAGAAGAGGACAACCACACTCTTTAATTCAAATGCACGGTCAGGATTAGTACAAGAGCTTTGGGTTTCCATATACAAGCTTTGGAATAAGAAAAAGGAAGAGGAAGGGCAATTTCTTCGAGCTATTTATATGTTTGCTTTGGGTCTCCATACACAAGCTTGCTTCGAGTCGCACCTTCAAAATAATTATGTCCAAAAATATTATTTGGATCCGAACTTGGCCCGATCTGTCGAACAGCAGCTGTGCACATGTGGTTGTGATGCATGACTTTCTTTCTCACAAAAGAGCAAGTATTGGATACCCAAAAAGCCCAACTTTTTCTTGAGAAATCTATATTTAAACAAATATAGTTTTAAAATAATCTAAGAAGTGAGACTATTCTAGTCCCTCATTCTTTCTATTCTCTTTCTCTTCTTCCTATTTTAAAATAAACAATCCACACAAATAATTTTATAAAAATTTAAACCGAGGTTTTACTTGACCTCATAAAACCATATTTTCCTAAAGAAAGGTTTTGTTTGCTTATGTATTGATATGGATAACAAATATTAAAGCAAAAATGATTGCAACAGAGGAAGTAATACTCATAATTTGCTTACCAGTTGGTACAATGAGAGCTACATTTGAAAATGGTTGATGGATATCTTTTGCTTGTAGAAATTTAGTAATTCCGCAATGGTTGTTTGCCTGAAACTCCGACAACTAAGCATTATTGATTATAAACAATAGTACGTATAAATATAGGTAAAAGAAAGAAAGAAATGCATATTATTGTGCTTCAAATAGAGGACTTTAGCAATAACCAGGTTGTAAACTTTAATGGCAAGGCTGAAAATTTGGGCATTTGTAGAGTTTATAATAGTATATCCATAATTGGACCATGATGTTATATTGTTTATTAACACAAACAATTGATTATGGGGAAAGCTCTGGTCAGTAACCTTCTTCTCAGCTTCAGTTCATTATTCCATAGCTTAACATGTCGGGTTTTTTTCCAATCTATAAGATGCCTCGTTAAATCACAATACTCTCAAGGAGTTCTATGTGTTAATCATCACAAATTACGAAATTATACTAATAACTCCGCAGTAAATAGCTATAAAAAATAACTCTTTATAGAAAAAATAAAATGCAAAACTAAAAAAATAAAATGCTACCTTCCAATAAGAAATTTTCAAATATCTTAACTTAATAAGCTACAAATAAGTAATTTTTATTACAAATAAAAGAATCACCAAACACCTTGTCTCAGCTTTTATTTTATTACACTATTCGAGAAAGCAAGAATTTCATAATTATTCACATACTACGTTGGTTGAATCTATGTCACTCTACGTGACTATACGTATTGCACGTTTGAAGTTTGAAAATGGTAAATATAAGTTTGTAGTCCATGCATTTCACTTTATATCATCTTTAATGTATTTATGTTACAAACTTTATGTTTCATAGTTTGGTTTGGTAACTTTATATGTTATCTAAACATTTGTCCAAAGTAGACATATAATAGTCGGGTGTGCATATAAAAGATCATGAGTAAATCATGACATAGCGATATTACGTACTTTCATGAAAGTTTTAACGCACACGACTACCCATGGGAGAACATTGACAGCAACATAAGTATTCTGTCTATATAGTATATATGAGGAATAACAATAATTATCTTGAATTATACATATTATTATCTTCTAATAATATTTTAAAGAATGATGTTTGAGCCAGAATAATGTAAATCAGTAAAAGCAAGCTTTGCAATAGTATTATAAATTGTTAACAGTCAAGTCAAAATGCTTCAAGACATGAATAGTTTTAAGCAGAATGTCAAAAAAATTAAGTTTATAGACATTAAAAGTACGTAGTTATGTCCATATTTAACAGATGCATCAACATGCGTCACCACTACATAACACTCGCCATAACATTTGCATAGTTCTTTTCAAACGAGAAAGGTTGTAATAATAAAAAAAAGCTAAGAATCCGTAAGCAAAAATAATAACACAATAAACCCATGCAACAACAACGAATAACTCCATAGTATTTACATTTACATAATAAAAACATCAAGTAAATCTAGCATGTTCTAACGGACCGTTGACTTTTGTCAATTTATATTGAGTTGAAAAGATAAATCTATTTCAACAATTACTGGTGTAACCGCGCAACAGTGAAAAACCAACTGTTAAGTTGAATAATTTCAAAGTACTAAAATATTTGTTACTATTTTTTTTACTAATCTAATATCTATTGATATTTAATTAATCAAGGAAGACGTTAGATTGTGAAATATATATAGCCTATAGAATAAGCCCTATATCATTATTGGATTTGAAAAAAAAAACAGGACAATTCAAACATATATTAGCTCAAAACATACTATATTATTTGTGAACATTAAATTAAAGAAGATGAAAAATGTAAAAATAATGTTATTAATAAATAACTATTTATTGAGCTACAATATTTAAATAAATAACCAAAAAATATCATTGCTATTAAATGTCCCCATCTTAATTGGTTATGGATGTAGAATACAATAGCCTATGATTTTTGTTTGATGATAATAAACTTATATACATTCGTTTAAATGTATTTATTATTATACTATTTTATTTTCCACATAATTAATAAATATTTGTTGTATAAAATAAATAACACAGAATTCATATTCGAACAAATATTTTATTCAAGCAAATATTTTATTACAAATTCGAATAGTACAAATTTGAGCTCTCATTACCTATATACATTTTTCAATTAAAATACAATTTTTCAATTTACATATTACTCCTTACTACATATTCACTCAACACTCGTGTTTTTATCTTCAACTCTGTTTCAGCTTGAATCCAGCATTTGGGCTATCTGCAAAATAAACACTGACGCAGTAAAATTAAAAAAGAAAATATTTTACATCGCAAATTAAAGTGTGCGTTTTGAAAATGTTATTTGCCTCAGTTATTTGGGTTGTTCGTCATCATTTATTTTGAATTCATCATACACGAACAACTTGTGACATGCATAGTGTATCACTGTACATGCCACAAGGCCGTGCACACCGATATACACTTGATAAAACTGTAGGGACAGGTGAGCACAAGGTCAAACCCGAGCCGAGGCTGAATTCAACTCAAGTGCATAGAGTCTCGACGAAATCAACAATCCAGACTCCAAAATGCACATGTCAACAGTGGTGAAAAAACAAAACATCAAATGGCACAAGTGTAGCCTCAACAGTGAAGACCATCATACATGTATATACATGAGTATGATGCAGCCATAGAAAATTAACATGATTGCATACAAGTTCATGTACAACCAAACCTGAAATGGCCAGTGTGTACAACTAGAACACAAAACTCAATGACTCAATGGAACAAGACTATATTCTAATGCATCTAAACCATACATATGCAACAAAGTAGACAGTGCAACAAAGTGCAACATCAACAAAAGGCACCAGTACCATCGACCCAAATGAAGGCAAGTACACAAGACCAGTGAACAAGGAAATGGGTCAAGCAACATCAAGTGCATGTCGAAGAAATCTATCAGCTTTGTGAAAGAATTCCCCAAGATCCATCGGTGGGTCCCGTATCAACGATACTTTGAAATCTGAATTATCCCCGACTCCTGACACCGCCGCCATTAGAACCATTGATAGATCCGGCCGATCCACTGAAGCAATTGCTGCATTAAACCGAGTTATAAAATTCCTAAGCAATTCTTCCATCTTATGCTTCACCGACGTTAGTGTCATCACATTCTTCGGCCTCTTGATGTGAACTCGAAACTATTTCAAAAACCTATCCACATTCTGTCCATGTTCAAATAGATCCATCTTCCAACTGTCTGAACCACATAGCAGCTATATTTGTCAAGTACAGGGGGAAACACCAGGCCGTAACCTCCTCTAATGCCCCCAGCACCTCCATATGTCTTGTGTACCTCATCAAATGGTCAGTGGGATCCGTCTTACCGTTGTATACTTCAATAGTAGGCAGGTTGAAATCGGGTGGATTCCTAGCCATCCTGATATTACGGGTAAGCAGACTTTTGTTTACTCCCTCCAAATCTTTGTTTGTCAGACCTGCGCGAATTGTTCGCCTAATAATATCAGCTAATCAAGTGTTACCTACAAGGGTTGCCCCCCATCCACATTTCCTAACTGCCCTCCGAGTCATCGAGGGAATTCTGGTACATACTCCTCGTCACGCACTCTTGTATTCCTGTTGGCGCCGGGCTACGCAGCGTCATCTGGTATTCCTCCATGGATTGGTCCTGCAATACCTGGCGGTATGCCCCCAAGTCTTGGTCCATCCGGGTTGATAGCTGTTTGCTGATCAGGGGCTGCCCACTGCTGAACCACTCCATCTGCATGTCGGTTGAGTCCTGATCCAGCTCCATGGATCTAAGCTCCTACAGTTCCTGGTTGTCCAAATTGTCTGAAAAGTGTCTGCATCATTTCCTCTTGCCTTTTCATCATTTGCTCCTGCATGGAATTCATCATGACCTGCATCTCGTCCCTAGTGATGTGGATAGATGCCTGATCTAATCCAGCTCCAGAAGAGGCCACTTGACTTCCCTCTTGATTGCTCCTTTCCGTCACTTGTCTCCTTGTCGATGGCCTAACCATTGTTCCTCCCAAAATCCGAGTTCCTAAGCCTTTAAATCCAAAATCCAAGCTTCAGAATCCTTGAGTGCTAGCTTTGTCGGTGAAAGCACCAAAATGTTAGCGCCAAAATTGGTCACTAACACCCAAGTCCAGATGAAAGCACCAAATCACAGTTATAGATCACAAATAGAGTGTATGTAGAGAATATAAATATGAAGAACAGTTAAAATTAAAAAGAAAGTAGTAATAACAGAGGATTTATAGTGGTTTGGTTGACTTCGACCTACGTCCACTTAAGAAATTTTCTTTTTATTGATATGAGAATAAATTACAGTTACAATCCAGAGTTTCTAAAGCAATAATGGCAGAGTAGCTTAATGAAGAAGAGGGAGGGAAATAGAATGAAGCTCCTATTTTTTGAAGCCCTGCCTGCTCTATTTATAGGCAAAACCTGAGTTATTGGGCTTCTTGAGTGGTCCAGGTCCATCAAGGCCATAGTCAATCCAAAATCCATCACTACGGTCGACCCTGATTCTGGGTATGCCAACCTGAGTTTTTCTAGGTAATGACCCGAAGCAGCCTTATGATTGACTTGAAGCAAATTATGTCACAACTCGGAGCAAAACATTGCCTATCCATGCTATTTCCTCTATGACGATCCACCCCCTTTTCCACAGCTGGCCCGAAGAAACTCATACCATGACCCGAAGTAGCCGACCACTCCAAATATGCTGATCCCCATGTGTTGCCGACCCACTCTCTTGGACTGACCCAGAGATGCCGATCCAAGCTTGTGATGATGCCGACCTGGGGTGATCTAAAGCATGCCGACCCACAATCCATCTCTATAGCCGACCCGAGGATTACCATACGCCGACCCGGGTCCATCTCGGAGCCAAGCAAGCACCGACCCATCCAAATGCCAAACCACCTTCAATGCCGACCCACTCCAATTACCAATCCACTCCAATCACCATCCACACCACTATCGATCCATACCACTACTGACCCACTTTTTCATGGCCGAACCACCTTCCTACTAACCCAAAACCTTCACAACACCGACCCACTCGTATCGAGCCATGCTTACCGAGCCATACTCATCGAGCCAGTCATATCGGGCCATCTTGGCTTATGCACCATGACCGAACCATGCATGATCTCGTCTCCTTGACCGAGCCATGTACGACCGAGCCACCTTGATCGAGTGACCCATACCGAACCATCCATGGCTGATCGTCTATCCATCCAACTTGCTCAAACCCACCGTATTCCAATCTCAACAAACGAGCAGTCGATTTTATTTAAATCCGCCTATCTACGGCCTTTCCAAAAGGCGGGTTAACAATTACACATATATACTTTGGAGAAGAATAGAAAAGGATGGAGGATAGAAGATAGATTCCAATCAGGTTGCTACATCAAAGGTAAACTTTTAGATCTAGTTCTGACTAAAAATCTAAATCTAAATCTCTTTTCTATAATCTAATTTCTAATAGACCTATATAAATATTATCTGTGGATCCGAATAGGGAGTCAGAAAGTGGAGAATATATATAATAGGGTCAGATCTGGATTAAATTTAGAGATTTGGGAGCGCTAATTAAAGGTGAGTGAGAATATTGTATATTTTTAAATAATACTAGATTATATCATTATAGATCTATTCCTATATGCCTGAGTCTAATAATTTAATTTCAAATAAACTCATATACATGAAATGTTAAAGACCGTAACTTGGCTATAAATTTGTAATGATTATTACAGAAGCATAATGATTAGTTTAATTTTGCAATTATGTAATTATTAGTTTTATTTATGTAATTACATAATGATTAGATTTAATTCTGTAATTGCGAAATAATTTTATTTATCAGTTTAACGTCGGATTTGTTAACTGAAAACATAATGAATTGATATTCCATTTTATTTGATGCTAATGAATGAGACTGAAAATAAAGCTAACCAGATTTTTGGGATTTTAGTGATATTTTAATTTATTGGAATGTATGCTATTAGAAGTGGATTTCCATATATTATCAAATTCAAACTTAACAAAAGTGTGATGTTTGAAATGACAAGTAATCAATATATACTTATAAAAAGAAAGGGTTGTATAAAATAGAGATGATTACTGTATTTTATACTCTCTATTCCAATAAAAAAAGAGAATCTCTTGTAATTGCAAACATTGCACAAACCACCTCTTTAGGATAAGATATGGAAATTTATCATGTAACAGTTTAATTGTTAAAGTTTGATTTCAATTTATTAAAATATAGTAAACCTCAATAGTGGAATATTGAAATAAGAATGCAGCTTAAAGGTTAATAAAATGGAAACTAATGAAAATGTAAGTTTGGATTATAGGCAAGAAAAAGAAATAAGGATTGGAATAGAAATAAAAGGCTGAACTAATGAGTATTGTAGCAATGATATCGATGTTTGAATTTTAGAAGTGGTAAATGAAATTAATGAAATAAAAGATAAACACATAGTAAGACTAAAGACTTAAACGTCGAACATAAATGATGTTCAGGCAATAAAGAAAATAAAAGAAGAATAAGTATACATAAGTCTGAAATATGTATATAAATAGCTTTGGATATGCATTTATGACGGGTATGAATAATTATAAATTGTTTATTACAATTATAATTGACCAATGTCTGAAGGTTGTTAGATTGGGTTGGAATGCTAAAAACATATCCAACTAATAGGACCCATGGTGAGTGTACAATTTCATATTAGAGAGGTACCCACAGGTCTAGATTGTGCTTATTACCTAGATTATAAATTTTCTGTTATATTTATGTCTAGTGCATAGTCAAATTAGGTCTGCTTCAAAGTTTTTATGTAAGAGTATTTCGTTGGTTTCACTAGGCAATCTAAGTGGACGGTGAGTGAGATCGGACTTATGCAACATGGCACGAAAAGTCTGGTGTGCTTAGGTACCAAAACGAGTTTCAACAAGTGTACATAAAAGGCTGGTTTACTTGGGTACCTATAGGGTAGGAGTTGCATATTTATCACGCTCATCGTCGGTCTCTTGCGGCCAATGGGAAGCATAAGGTTACACCAAACTAATCTCTTCCGCCTACCAAGATTGGTTCAGTTGGGTTATGCAATGCCGCAGTTGTTTGTTAGTTTGTTTGATAGGGCAAAGCTATTTAACCCATACAAAGGTTCCTTCAAAACATAGACGGGGTGGTGGTGTGTGGTGCCTGAAATCCATAATAAGAAGCAAACAAGGGTATGCAAAAGGCTGGCGTACGTGCTGAAAATTCCTTAAAGCATTAGGACCTTATGGACTGGAGGTTGTGGACAGGAGGTCGTCGGTGCGCACGACATTATTTCGTTGGTGATACGATGGTGATGGATCTTTATGAGGAGCTGAGCGATTGATACTAGAGGGGATAGTATCTAGGTCCATTAATGGACTTAGGGTGTGTGTGTTTGTGTGTGTGTGTGTATACCTATGTAGGCATAGATCTACAAGGTGTAGATGGGTACGGGTCGTACGTAGCAATGGAGTCGTAGAGACTAAAAATAAAATCTAACATAACATGAAATAGTGAACAATCGGCATAAGCTAGCGTTATCAATAAGATGTATAATTTATCAATCACTAGAATGTTGTTCTGACCTCCTCCTCATTACAACCCACTGGATTTAGAAGGGCATGTACTAGTGTTGATTTGGAGTAGTTTTTTGGCTGAGGTTCTTGACATTTAAGATGTCGATTTTTGGTATGTAATTATATCGATCTATTATATTTTCTTATTTCCACTGTGACTTATTACCATTAGTGCTCCAATATATTTTCCTTTTTGCAGGATACCAAACCAACGATCCATATTTTAGTGGACTTTAGTTTTCATGTTAGCAAAAATCTAGGCCCACTGAAGTGTGGGTTGTTACACTTGATACATCTTGACTAGGAATATTTAAAATGACATATTTGTTTTAATTATGATAAATTACTCACGATTACAACACTTTGTAACTACTGTCACAAAACGTATCATTTATGGATTCCCTATTAATATACTTTTAATTAAATAATTATTTAATATAACATATTATATCAAGTATATAATAGAAAGAAAACACCTTTTATTTCGAACAAGATTGGTTATCGATTTAGATATATGTAATGAATTACATAATTGCCCTTAGGGCATACCCCTAACTCTTTCAGTCTCCCATTTACACTTGGGGTCAATTATGGAATGTTGTTCCAAATTCTCCAATCGGTTTTCTAAAAAACAATTGGGTCATTCTGTCGGTGAACGGGTAAGCTCTTTTGTTTTAATTATCTACTTTGTCAATCAACTACCTCCGACACTGGTATCATATGTAATAATTCAGAGTAAGTTTCTCGACTTTTGGTGAGCTCTAAGTTCTTTTATGAACTATATAGTGACTATTATCATATAACAATGTTATGGGATACTCAACATTTGGATTCATTCTTGACCGTTATAAATTTATGCATTTACTATATATATGTATTGCTTTTATTGTGGTGTTATTCAAGTCAATGTGCTTAGCGTTTTCGTTGAATCACCCACAATCCCTTTTAATTGGAATATTTCCAACTTAAAGATTCTTAACTTAATTTTACTATTGGCATATTATACTCAACATCACTTATGAAAGTTTGAATCCGAACAGTCCTTCATTAGGAATTTGTTATTCCTATATGCAATTCTCTAGTATTTCATAAATACACGAGAATACATAAAACAACCATTTAGTAATATCAATTTGGATTTGATATTTTCTTCATGTACCAAATACATAAACAAATCACGATATCATAGACAACATAACATGTATGATAATTCCTATTGCCAATGCATAAGGTGTCCTTGCATATTGTTTGGGACATTCCCAGTATCTTTTATACTTACTAGACATCATTTACAAATGCAATGTCAAGTATTAAAACAACTAAAATCGATTTTAACACAAGTACATCATTAACAATTAGCAGTGTGTTGTTTACTTATAGTTTAGAAAATCTATGTCCATTTAACGTTCTTTCTTATGAACATACACTTCCTCTGCATTTTGATTGACAATCAAACTATTTGATATCTCTATCAAAATACTTGTTCAATTTAGATGCTTGTCGAACGACACTTTTGTATCTCTCCTTGGATCACATCGAAAAACCTAGAAACTAAATATCGATCCCACTGACTTCGAGGCACTTTGGTTGTTATGAACAAATAGACTTTTCTAAAACTTTATTTATAACTATTTATTTCAATGTATATATACCATAATATAAAGTCATACTAGGCGATAATTTTTTAAGTAAATCTGAATCAACTTAAGCACATTGAATGGTGAACCTGTTACATTAATTTCAACAATTGAAATTCACAGTAATATCCTTATAAATATGGCTCATCTAGAAAGCAGTGTAGTGTAAATTATACAAGTGTGAATGAATCTTAAAGATACTTTAAAACTAAAGGGGATGAATAGTATTTTATAATTTATATAGTATTTTTTTTAAAATTGTGTCAAGTTTTTAATTCAAACATAGATAATCAACATAGATATATATTAACAGGAAGTCACAGATATATATAAATGTGGTAAAAGTAAATTAAAAGTAAGAGAGATGACACTAGTAGTTTTTATATTAGTTTGGATTAAACAATCCTACGTCCAGTCATGTACAGTATATGCATAGATTTTCTTTACAATTACCACTTATGCAAGCAGCAAGCAAACTAGAATACAATATCATTTCAAGGCAACGAGATACATCCTCCTGATTTTTGAGCTCTAGGTAGACTCGCTTGATTTAACAAGGCAACAAGCACACCCAGTTGATATGATCGGGAAAAAAGCACACACCCTTGGTTTGAACGGGCAACAAGCATACCCACTTGATTTGAACGGACAATAAGCACACTCACATAAATAGTAGTAGAGTGTTTTTGATTCCAAATACAAATAGTTTTACTTTTGGATGCAAAATATCCTATATTCCTTTAATAGCACTTTGACTTTAGAATTGATGAGAGAGTACATGCAAATTAGTGAGTAGATTGTAGAAAATAAATAGTAGAGCAGAGATTGAATTTGAATGAATTTGATGATTGTGGAAAGTGGATTGTGAAATATATAATGAGAATTTGGAGTAAGAAGAATATAGAGAAAGTAGTTATTAAAATTTGCTTTCTGATCCTTTTATATAGTGTTTGAAGGGATGTGTTTATTTGCAAAGATATGCAACCATAAATCATAACTATTCAAATTCAGAAGATAACACTTCAATGGTAAAAATATTGACATGCCTATGTAGCCTATGTCGACATTGTAGCGACCCTGAAATTTGAACACTTTGTCTTCGAATATCGTAATGTTTTGAAATATAATTAAATGTTATAAATAGGATGTTATAACCTTGTTAAACATCATTTAATCAGTAAATAACGATGAGAATTTTTTTTGAAATTTGTTTACAATAATATATTATTCGAAGAAAAATCGATAATTTGACCAAAAATCGGTTTATCGGTAAATAGCTTTTCGAACGATATAAGTTGTTTGAACTCTTCTACACTTGAATAATGATCAAATGAACACATTAGAAACTAATTAACACATATACCTCTTCATATAGCTTGGAACGTTCTAGACGCTTCTAAAGGATAAGAGATGTACCATGAGAGGTGTATAATGGTAATTAGCATAAAGGAGAAGCAACTTAAAGGAGTAGTGATGGGAGGTGAAGCTTCCATGGCATGGTGGGGTGGGATGAGTGAGAGCTTAAGAAACACCATTCCTAAGCCTATATAAGGAGGGGCATAACCTTTGTTATCATTCACAAAAATTTACAAAGCTTAAGGGTGAAAATCCATGTCTTCTTCTTTTTCATAATAATTTCCTAAAGCAATATATTTGCAAATCAAATCAAATTCACTTCAAATGTGGACTGAAGCCTTACCACCACATAACAAAACCTTCTACCTAGTTAGAAGTTGAAAAAGTGAAGCACATCTATTCCACCACTTGAAGGCCATGAGATTTAGGGGAGTTTAGAGGGTAGAAAGTTACTGAAACAAGGAAAGGAAGGGAAGGAAAGGAGGGTGCTAGCTTCGGTTTGGACTTGGGTTCTTGATTATTAGTTGTTTTTTGATTAAAAAGCGAGCTAACTCACCATTTGATTTGAAAATATTACATATATATGATGATGTTTGATTGTATTAATGTTGTTGAATTAATATGGACATATGTGAAAACATTGATTTTGATTCTTGCTTTGAAAGCAAGTGGCATGTGTATGGACTTGAACGAACTTGAACGGACTTGAATGGATTTGTGTGACACATAGCAAGGTCTTGGAACAAAGCGCATAGGTTGTAGTTGAACATAGGTTTAAGTACAACTCGAATTTGAAACTGCACTTATAGCGATAGTACTATAGATGCAGTCTGGAATTGTCTAGTACTCGACTATTTCTATGGAATTTTTTAGAGAGATCCATAAGGGTTTCTCACTATATTTATAAAAAAAATTTATTTCTATTAAAAGCTTGAATAGTAAGAAGTTAACATTTAGAAAACGACTAAAACTGCATTTGTGCAAAATGCCCCGTTTAGACTTGATTTTTGGACTTAAAAGGTTTGAAAAGATATTTTAATTTAAGTATTTTGTTTCATTCTTGTTACAAGTATTTTCTAACTATTGTTAGAGTACTTTAAAAGTGGTTTGAGGTCGTTATGAATTTTTAAGAGTTAATTGTAAATTTTTAAAGAAGATGCTTTTATAATAAAACATGTCGTTTTCAAGTTTTAAAGAAAATTGTAAAGTTGTTATTTTCAAGTAATACTTTGGATAAGTGTTTTAAAACCTACTATAAGTATTTTCAAATATTTTAAAAGTATATACAAATGCTTCCGAAAAGGGGTTAGAATTTCTTTATGGCTAAATGGTTAATTATTTTATTACTTGTTTGAAAAGTAATTAACTATGCTTAACACTAAAAGCCGATGGAGTAAGCCTTATCTATTTGTGAGACTTAAGATTGATGTCAAATAGGGACGGAGCAATTGAGCTCTAACCTACTAGTTTCCCTCTTGACCAAAGAATAGTAAGTCGGAAAATATTGGAAACGTGTTAATCATGTTGATTTCTTATTATTTATGGAAATCATTAAAAATATACTTAACATTAAAAGCCGATGAGGTGGACTTATCTATTTGCAAGATTCAAGAATGCAGTGTCTAGGTAACGCTTGATGCAACCAGTGCTCAAACTTACTTGGCTTCACTCTTGGACGAGGAATAGTTAAGTTTGAATTTCGGAAAGGAGTTAAGCGTATGAATATTGATTTGTTTAAGAAAGTGTTGTGACTACATATTCGATTAGCTGATTATCAAACTTGACAAAATATTTACTTTTGAAGTTATTGAAAGGCTTCATGTTTTTATACCAATAAGAACCCCAAGGGAGGAGTATTGGTATGAAATGCCTCTAGCTTTCGCTTACTTTTAAAAGAACCAGAATTGAGTTAACTGGAATTCATTGATTGGTTTTGAAGAGTCCAGGATTAGTAAGTGTTTTACTTACCGAATACCACTTCAAACTAGTATATGGATTCTATGTTTTGGAAGGGTTAAGAAAGGGAATCTATATGGAGATTCGAGATCTATTCAAGATGCTCGAATTGATGTACTGATTCGTGATCTGTTTGAGATACGAGAATCCATTTGGGGATTCGTGTTTTGTTCGAGTATTGAAGACTCGTGTGAATGATGTCAAACATAACCTCAACATCGGATATAACTAAAAGCAGAGTAGGATGCACAACCTGAGGTTTGTAACCCATGTAAGGGTATTATCAACTCCATATCTAGAGATACTTATCAACTGTTGGTCGGTAGGAGTTGATGATATTTGGTTCACGTTGTTCATGTTTATGTTCGGATGCTGGGGCGCTTATGTTTACCCAAAAATATATTTTATCTAGAGACATAGATCGCTCGGAGGTACTTTCTAACCCTTATGCAGGAGACTAGATTCAGCATCGACCAAAGGGATCTCCACTGAAAATCCATTATGCGAACGTACCTCAGCGGTTTTAAATGTAACCTAAATATGTTGGGGTGTAACCAATGTAAGCATCACAACTATTTGATATGTACATTATCTATTAGAGGTGGGCACAGTCGATTAACCGAACCGATCGATTAATTAACTGATTTAACCAACCAAAGTGTTTAGGTCGATTAACCGAACCGAAAATAAATTTGGGTGGTTCATACCGACCGAACCGCCCAAATTTAACCATGGTTAACCGCACAAATCTAACGGTTAACCGCTTAAGTTTAACCGGTTAATTGTAAACCGGTTAACCGTTGTTAACCAAATAATTAATTGCATTTCACAGTCACAATATACATTTCTCAGTATCATTTAGTTCAATACATTTGTATTTAAGGCATTAACTGTTATGTACATAATATGTTATCAACTTAATACGTTTCAAAGTCACAAATAGCTCAATACAGAATGCAGAACATAATACTTCGATACATAAAAGCTCAAAAATGTAAATGATACATTTCCATAACTAATAAAGTCCATGAAACAGTTCATACTTCATACAGCAAAGTCAGCACATAGCCTCAACATTCAGTAATTACAGTACGTGGAAGTTGTAATACATAACATGATCTGAACTTTGAAGACAAATCTAGCAACTTGACAATTGGCCAATTTCATAAAGTACCTGCATGAAAACCCCATGTTCGCTGTTACTATAAGCTGTAGCAATTGGCTTGTTGATAGAAGCTCGTTGTCACGGGCAATCATTAACAATTATACTTCTATGATGTTAAGCTCAAAGCAATAAATGAAAAATATATTTACTGATCTAAAATGAGTAAGCTCAAAGTAGTAAATGATAGGCTCAATGTGTAAGTGGAATACAATCATGTTGTTGCATATATGGAATTAGTTTGTGATTTTTTGAATTATTTGGTGGTTATTTTGACTAAATTTACTAGTATTATTTTTGTTACTTCATCAACTGCCATTGTTGCTGCATATATGGAATATAATCATGTTGCTATCAATGTGTAAGTCAGTATATTAATAACAAATATGAATTCTACTTTGTGTAGTTTTTTCAGATAAGCTATTAAGAAAGAGTATGTACTTATTGTTTTGACTACATTTACTAATAGTTGATACTATTTATTATGTACGTCTAAAGAGAGAAAGCAAGGATAAAAAGTGCATCTATGAATCAAACACCAGTAGATTTCATTACAGTAGCAGATATTTAAGTACTTAACCATGATAAGAATGAACAAACTAATGTAGCATTGTAGCAATTTTAAATGAACAAACTTAAACTTAAAAATCAGCAATTAAAGAGGAGATCAATTTGAAAATTCATAATATATAAGACGCTATTTGATCTTTTGCACAAGAAACAAAATATTGTTAGGTTTAGAATTTGTCTAGTTTCAACAAAACTTACACACATAACCTTCATGTAAAATATTAATCAAAGAAACAATTAGAGTATAATTTTACTAATTGTAAATTTTAAGCATTATGTATATACAATATAGTGAGTAGTAATTATAAACACAGAACTATGGCTTTATATATCAATACAATATTCATATAGTTCATAAGCATATGAATCCCTCCAAGCATGATTCATAAACTAATATAGTTCATGTGAATATATGAATATAAAAATTCATAGAGTATTATAATATTAAGTTATATAAATTATCAATTTTCTGGCATTGGGAATTTAATATATTATTCAGAGTATCACATTATTCAAAAAATTCACAGATTATTCACATAGAGTGTTGACATATTGAATAATGTAAACAAGAATATATTACAACATTAGGAATATCCTAATAACCTTTCAAACACATATATTTAATTTTGAACCTTTCCTCGAACTAATGCCAGTTTCAGTACATATATTCTTGAAAAGATTAAATTATCATCATTCACATTCAGTATAAGAATTAGCGTAATCATGGGTGGGTTTGTATTTACTAATTCTAGAATACCCGTATTACAGTGTATACAAATACCCTTATTACAACTTAAGAATTAATTCGAACAAATAGACTGTTTATAGAATTAATATAGTATACATAAATAGGTAGATTAATTAAGAATTGATTCATGGTAACTATACTCACATACCCTCTCTTCCTTCTTTGATGCCATAAATTTTTGCCTAGATGGAGGCCGAAACTGGTGTGACGCGTCGCGATTTGGGCGACTGTAGATTAGCATATGACAATAGGCAGATCAAGGTTTTTCAATTTTCTCGTGCGACTTCCGCGACCAGAACTAGGGTGACGTTGGCCATTAGTAGGTGAAGATGAGCAGATCTAGGATTCCATTTTCTCATGTTTCGTTTTCTTTTGATTCTATCTGAAACTTTGGAGAAAATGATTTAATTAGGCAACAGATGGGCTAATATTTGGGTTTGGCTTTGTAGTAAGAAAAAACTCAATTTTTTGGTCGGTTAACGGTTAACCGACTGGCCATATTTTGTTAACTGTTAACCGAACCAAAAATGGTCGGTCAGTTAACCAAAGACGTTGTTTAACCGTGTTTATCGATTAAGTCGGTTCGGTTAATGTCGGTTAAGTTGGTTAAATGCCCACCTCAATTATCTATTATATCACTATATTAAACTTAATGAATAGTTGGTTTCTTCTGAGGGAAAAACTATTATGGATCCATATGGTCTCAATAGTTACTACTACATGTATTAATGTATCTTGAGTTTTCTCATACCAGACTTATGTTCGACGATTGGGTTTTTTGTTTTCCCTAAAATCCTCACGTACTCCTTCGAGTAGGCTGAGTATGGCAGGTTTTACTTTGGATTCTTTAGAGTTCAGAAGACGAGCTGGAGGCTTCCATTATGTTTCTATTTCTATTTTTGTTATTCCGTTTTAGCTATGTATATATCAGCATTGTGAGGATAGGCAGTTATAACTGTCCAGGCTGATGATGGTACTTAGGTTTTGTAACTCTGAAATTCCTATGTTTAGAGTAACCCTTTATACTATTCTTTTGATATTATATATTTTCACTTCGCTGTGAGATTCTGATGTTATCTTCTTCCTTTCTTGTTCTATTCCTTTTTCTTTTTATTTTTACCCTAACTTTTTGTCTTTCCAGTATTTGGGTACCTAGCACACGAATATCGTGGATGTATCAATGTCGACATTCGAAGGTCAAAAAGTCGGGTCATTACATTTTGTATCAGAGCACAAGGTAGAGTGATCACCTTGGCTTTGGTTGGGTATGTCTCATTAAAGATAGGGTAAGCGACACCCTAGAATTAGTCGAGTGTATACGAGAGCATATTTGTATTTTCTATTAACCTATAGCCCCTTTTCAACGTTCCTTAAGAATAATCCCTTTCTTTGAAATAACTCTAGCATTTCATATCCTAAATATATTCTACTATGTTTAGGTTGTAGATTATAAGTACTAGAGCTGCCAATGTTCGAGGAGGTATAGGTAGAGGTAGTAGGGATAGTACCATCATAAATGGTGGGGATAATGTACCAAGGAATGTTTCTCCGGTTGGGGAACCTAGGATGGATATTGTAGAAGAGGTCGTGCACGTCAGACCTCAGGTGAATTTTGCTTCACTCTGCCATGATTATAACAGACTAGGAGGTAAGAGGTTTGGTGATACAGAGATGATCATAGAAGTTCAAACTTGGATCAAATTATGTGATTGAATATTTGGGGATATGGAGCAAGAAACACAATGAAGCATCGGTTGATGTCATGGCATTTGATGGACGTAGCCATGGATTAGTGGAATTCTATTACTGTTGATGTCGAAGAGAATGACATCACTTGAGCCCAATTTAAGGAGGGATTCGAGATGAAGTTTGTCCCGGAAGTCAGGAAGACTTTGTCGTTTAGGAACTTCCTCGACTTAAAGCAAAGGGCCATAACAGAAGCGGAGTATAATAATCGATTCACTGCCTTACCTCGGTTCGGGCCTAGTTTGGTAGATATGCTATTGAAGAGGAATGACATGTTCATTGCAAGGATGCAACTAGAATTCAAGGGTAATATGACAAATCACATCTTGCGGTCTTATGTGAATTTGGTGAACGTGGGTTGAGGATTGTAAGCTTAGCACCAAATCCATCTATTGCTGCACTAGGTGAGGACCATAAGCTGAAGTTTCAACCTTCAAGGTATATTTTTGGGGTAGTTTTTCATAAGTGTGGGAAGAAAGGGAACTTTGTTGCGAATTCTAGGTCGGGCAGGGAAGGGCAAGTGAAAAAAGCACAATTAGTAAAGACACCGTTTGTTAAGGCACCAAAGTTAGAGCCACAGACGGCTAAGGCCTAGTTTGCACCAAGGAGCTGCTATAACTGCCACCAGCCAGGCCATTTTACTATGGAGTTTTTGATGCTTCAAAAGGGTGGACAACCTCGACCTTTTGCACTAGCTTCAGCACGTTTCATTTCTGCAGCTGCAAAAGGGAAGCAAATTCTGGAAGGTATTCTATTTATTTTTGACATTCTCATTTATGTCTTATTTGATACTGGTGCTTCTCTTAGTCTCATTTCTCGTGCTCTTGTTGATAGATTAAAATTCGAGCAAGATATAGCTTTAAATTATATTTGAGTGTCGAACACTGTTGGGGGCTCGGCCAATCTTAGTATGATCTGTTTAGGAGTTCTAATTTCTTTCTTTGATCAACTCCTTCCTTATGATATGTATGTTCTAGGTTTTCAGGGCTTTGATGTTTTGCTTGGGATGAATTAGCTCTCTTAGAATCATGTTATCTTGGATTGTGTTAAGCGTGCCATGTCGCTGATAAAGGACGGATGAAAGAAACTAGTAGTGCATTATGAGGAACCTATCTCTTTTACGAGTAGTTTTCTTTATTCTCTGGATGTGGCGGAGGAGTTAGGTTCAATCATGGTTGTTCATGAGTTTGAAGATGTCTTTGAAGAGGTGTCAAGTTTACCACCTCACCGAGAGATAGAATTTTGCATCGATTTAGTAAAGGATGCAAAACCTATCGTGTTGCCTGTTCGTAGACTCTCCCCGAAAGAGAGGTTAGAGCTAAAAAATCAGGTTAGTGATTTGTTGTAGAAGGGCTTGATCCAACCAAGTCATTCGAGTTGGGGAGCACCCATGCCTTCGCTAAGAAGGTGGACGGTTCCTTAAGAATATGTGTAGATTAACGCGAGCTCAACAAACGAACTATTAGGAACAAGTATATTTTTAATAGGATATATGACTAATTCGATTAGCTTTATGGAGCTCGAGTGTTTTCTCAGCTTAATCTTACTGCAGGATTCCATCATATGAGGGTGGCAGAAGGGAGTTTATCCTTGACCGCTTTTTGATTCGACTATTTTTATGATTGGTTAGTTATGTCGTTCAGCCATCTAATGCTCCAGCATATTTCATAGACCCAATGAATCGGGTTTTGCGAGATGTATTGAATAAGTTTTTCCTTGTACTTGTCGATGAAATTTTGGTCTATTCTAAGACCAAGGAGGAACATTTGTGCCATTTAAGGATTTTTCTTGAAATACTAAGAGAGCATGTATTGAAGGCTAAGTTCTCAAAATATCATTTTTGGCGTTCATAAGTTAGGTTCTTAGGTCATGTTGTTTCGATAGAAGTATTTCTGTTGATCCCGCTCAGGTTGTGGCTGTTGAAGACTAGAAGAGGCCGGAAAATGCAACTGATATCAAGAGCTTTCTGGGTCTAGCAGGTTATTATAGTAGATTCCTACGGGATTTCTCGAAGGTTGCCTCTCGCTTAACGAATTTGACAAAGAAAGATGTCAAATTTGTATGGACTGATGTAACAACCCGGAATTTTGTAAAGGTTAGTTATCGTCATTAGATGATTAAAATTGCTATCAAATTGCTATTGGATTTTTATCAGGTTAAAACTCTTTTATAAATTGTTAAGTGGTTATCTGGACTCTACAAATTTGAATATTGGCCCATATTTTTGTTTGTGGCCGTGATAATATTCACTACCCATTTTTCCCCCTTCATTCATTTCGATCGGAAAACCCTAAAGAAACGAAAGAAAGAAAATGGCAGCTCTCTCGTTCGTCTCTTCCATCAAAAAGTAGGGCTTTCGACCTTTGTTCGTCTGCAAATTAGGGCTTAGTGAAATCGAGAGGATGACTTCAATGGCTAGGATCGATCGTTTCCTCGTCGCTCACTTCGGCAGTGGGTTGCACGCGTTGAACTGAGGTGAGTGAATTTCAATTTCACTCACATCTAATTCAAAATGCTATTTGTATATGATTCGAGCTCTTGATTTCGTTTATATCAGTTCGCTCTCCTTTATTTGAGTTCGTATATGTATGTTTGATTTTGTCAACTGATTGCTCGGCCGTTCAAAGTTGTTGGATATTGGTGATTTCTCTGATCTTATGAATTTCGTATAATCTAATGCTTAATATTCACAGATTTGATTTTTATCTTGGTTCGATTTCTTGGTTTCCACGGCCTTGTTATTGCTATGACAATTTTGGTTACTGACTTGTTTCAATATACTGTTTTTGGTAAATAGATTCGAATTTCAAATTTGTGTTCGACTGAGAGTTGCTTGACTTCGTCTCGGCCATTCGAGTATATTTTGATGTTGATGATTTATCTTGGTCACTCGATTTTTGTTTTAATACTAGGATTAATCTCTGACTTGTTCCAATTTCTTGATATATACGGTTTCTGTTCAGAACCATTCGATTTCCTTGGTCGTCACAGTAGCGAATTTCCTACTTGACCTTGGCTTTGATGTTTGACCCACGGTTTTGATTCTCTGGAAATTTTAGTTCCGTGATTTTGATGACTTCGGCATAGTTTGATTTGAAACTGCAGTGGTCTTTGACTTGGTTTGAAAACTTGATTTGTGAAAATATTTTTAGTTTGACATTTAACTTGATATTTGTCGAACTCTGCTTTGACTTGTTTAACACTAGTGTTCATTCATGTGTATAACTGGTTTGATTTATTCGATCATTCACTTGCATTCACTCCAGATGTTGTTGGCTTCACTTGAGCATATTGTAGCCTTGGTTATTGGCAGTGTGTACTTCATTGTTGAGTTCATTGGTGCATTCTGTTGTTTGCTCGGTCATAACTTCATTTATGTTCTTGTGTGACCTGGTCTGAAGTTCATTGTGCTTCATGGACTTGGTTTGAAATTTCATTTTGATTCACTGGCTGGTCTGCATTGAGTAGTTGCCACTGTGTTGCATTGTGGTTTGAGTCAGGATCACTGATATGGTGTAGTTTGGTCTAGTTCATTTGGTTTGTGGGTCTGGGTTAGTTCAGTCTAAGTCCTAGTCTCCACCAGCATACTGATTTGCTTTTGTAGTTGCCTGCCTGGTCCACTGGTCCTTGCATTTCCATTGTGCATTCATTGCTGTTGTGATGGCTTGTTGGGTTAGAATGGTCGACATTTTAAGGTTCAGGTTGCACATACTTGCTCCCTGACCTGTACTTCACCTTTGATATGCTGTTGCATTTCCTCACTCATGTATGTATATAGGTGTATCTTGTCTCGAGTCTTGTCTCTGGCCATTCTTTGGTCTCTGACATTGTTAATTCACTAATTGATCGGTCTGGCCATTTTGTAGCTTTCATGCAGTTATGTTGAGGCTGCACTTGAGTCTTTGTGTACTTCATATAGGCACTGTGTATTGGTTGCATTTGGACTGGATTGCGTGTGGTGTCATGTGCACACTTTGTTGTTCAGTCTGTTAGTCGAGTTGCATCCATGTGGTTACTTTGAGCATGTTACAATTGTGCTCGAGTTTGCTTGCATCTGTATATTCTTGGTCGAAACTGGTCATTCATGTTTTAGTTTGCATTGACCAGTTTGTAGCTTTGAGTACTGTAGTTTACTTTGATAATCATGTTGCCATATTGGTTTCTTCATTTCTTGTTCATATGTGTCTGGACGAGTTATTTGTTCTTGACGGTTTTGTGTTACACCTGAGTTGAATCCAGCTTAAACGCTCGGATTTGACCTTGTACTCGGATGTAAGCTTTCATTGTGCATTCATGTGTAATTCGTTCCTTTTGATTTGAGTTAGTGCCAGTTGTTTTTGGTTCATTTATATTGACCTTTGCAGTTTTGACTTACTGTAGTGGCGAGGCAGTGCACGCGTGCGTGTACTGCAGCCACACAGAATTTGGTTTGATTGATCATTTTGAGATTGTCTAATTATCTATTTAATAATTAGATTCTGAGTTTCTAATTATTTATTTAATAATTGGATTTTGTTGTTAATTGTTATTTAGGCAATTCTGTGGTTTTCATATTATCTTCATTGATAATCTTTTACTTATCCTTGTTGATGATTTGGATTTGCTGATTTGTTGTTTAACACTGTTTAGTGTTATATCTGCCGTTATCCGATTCTCTTATCGAGGAGTTGGATACACGAGATTTCTGTGACTGTTGTCTATTTCATATTTGATTATTATTGCTTCTGTGCATTAATAACTGAGTTTGAATTAGACTGACCCGTGTATTATTTTCTTTTGAATTTAATACTCGGGTCAGACCGAGTTATTACAGGTTGTAGATATTCTTCTTTGGGTTGCTGCTTGAGCTCTGAAGTCTTTTCATATCTTTTGAAGTGGTCTTCGTCTTTTTATAGGAGTCAGTGTACTGATTTAGGTTGATATGTATTCATGTATATTAGTCGATAATGTACTTGTATATATAACTTCCAGAGTCGACAATTATAGTTGTATCATATGTATTGTGTCAAATGTATTGTAACTGACATCAGTTTTATATATATATATATATATATCTATATATATATATATGAGACATTTGTTATCTGTGTTCCGCATTTTTAGTATCTGTGTTATTATTATATATATTGTCCAAAACTATTATGAACCATCGTAGTTCGTTTTATACTGGAATTGGGTATGTCGATGGGAGTAAATAAATAAGAGATGAAAAATAAAAATATATACCACTCCTATCGAGGTAACCAATACTAGTGTAAGGCCCAACTACGGATGGCCGCTCCTATCCAGCCTTATTCTTCATAATAACAGACAGTATTTCTTTTTAATACTCTTTGTTATTGTGAGCATAGAGGTGGGGCGTCACAGTTGGTATCAGAGCTTGGTGTTTATGGACATAATATAAAACATAACTTGGATGGAACATGTGTTACAACTATTTGTCGATGTTTTATTTGTGCTTTGAGTCAAAACTAAAAGTTTTGGAATTTTGATGAAATTTTTAAAAATATCTTTATTTAAAAATAAAAGTGAAATTGTGTTATGATGATTTGAATAATTTGTGTTCTGTTATCAGAGTGCGCAGCGGAAATAGTGAGATTGTCTTCGCTGAATACAGCTGATAATCTTTTTGATTTAAAAATCAAAATATGAAATTGAAAAAAATTTCATTTGTTGTTTACATAGCTGGGTTTATTTTGTTTCTTTGAAAATTTCGAATCCGATTTGAGGATTCGAAGCGATTGCAGTTATGTGATTTTTGTTGAGATTTTTGCTGGTTTTCTT
This sequence comes from Allium fistulosum, assembly GCA_030737815.1. NCBI lineage: Eukaryota > Viridiplantae > Streptophyta > Magnoliopsida > Asparagales > Amaryllidaceae > Allium > Allium fistulosum. The sequence continues at coordinate 247,324,778 of CM060906.1, read as the reverse complement.
TTATGCTAATCATATATTGATTAGATTTTGCTGTTTTGAATTATCTTCATTGAAAATACCTTCGAATGATTTCTTTGTTCATTTGGTAGTATACGTGTAAATTTGAGTTGCACGTTACTGCATTGATTTAACGTTGAATCGATGTTTGGTTTAAACCTATTTTGTTGCCGTTATTTTTATAATGGGATTTTTACATCGATGCTAAATTTTTGAAGCACGGTGTTTGTTGACAATTTTAATGAATGAAAATTCACTGGTATTATATTTTGATGCGAATTATTTTGATGAGATTTTGACGTTTAAAAATTACTGTTGCTTTGACTTCAGTAACCGTCAATTTTAAAGTGGATTTTCAAGCGGTTATCCCGCAATGCTGATTTTGTGATCCGTTTTTACGGTATTCTGAGAAGTACAATTTCCTTATCGAAATTGTTACAGATGTTACTATTTTAATCACGTGTTTGAAAATTATTTTCAAATTTTTTACAGTTTATGCTTTCAAAAGAATGAGGAAACTACTTCTTTTGGGCTTAGACAAGGCGACCCGCTTTCCCCTATACTGTTCACCCTGGTTATGGAATTTTTTACGCTACTGATGGATGAAAAAGTCAGGGATGGTCTTATTTCCCCAATTACAGGCTTTGACAATAAATTGACTCACCTTATTTACGCTGACGACATTATTGATTTTACTAAAGCCAATGCTCAAAATGCAATTGCTATTAGTGATGTTTTTAAGACCATGAAGAGGGTTACTGGCTTGGAGCTCAGCTTTGAGAAATCTAACGTTTTCTTTGGGAAAGGGGTGGATTGCTGTACTGATATTAGTATGATCCTCAATATTCAGCAATCAGATCTCCCAATAAGGTATCTGGGTATTCCTCTGTCTAGCGCTAACCTGAGGGATAAGGATTGTTCTCCTTTAATAGAGAAGATCAAGGTTAGGATTGGTAGTTGGGAAACAAGAATGTTGAGCTTAGCTGGGAGACTTGAACTTATTAAATCTACCATTTACCCCATTATGCAATTCTGGATGCAATGCTTTTGCCTTCCAGTTTCTACAGTTCAAAAAATTAAACACTTGATTCTGAACTTTCTTTGGAAAAGTCGTAGCAGCAAGATCCCTTAGGAGGTTTTGTGTAGGCAAAAAGAAGAAGGAGGAATGGGATTGAGAAATTTAGAAGAGATGAACAAAGCTCTATATATCAAACTGATATGGAAAGTAATCAATTCAAAAGGTATTTGGGCGTAACTAATGCATTGTAAATATATTGGTCTTAAAAGTTTTTGGGAAATTAACCAGCGATCGGACGATTCGGGAGTGTGGAAATTCATTTTGAAGAACATACACGAAGCTTTGAATTGCCTTTCCCTTAACATTGCAGACGGTAAAACTACTTCTCTTTGGTTTGATCCATGGTTAAATGGAAGTACTATTATATAACATATTGGGAGAGACACACCTTTCAGAACTGGTACGGAAAATTTGTCTCTCAGTATGGTCTTAAGTAATGGTAAGTGGAAGTGGGATTCGAATAGTTTCTTATTTCAAATTCATGCAGAAATTGAAGGTGTCAAGATCCACAAGAATAGGGAGAGGGATTTATGGTCTTGGAAGTGTTCTAAGGATGGTTTGTATCAGTTTAAAAAAGTTTGAAATTCGGTTCGATCCAGTTTTGAAATTAAGAATTGGGCGTCTTTGGTTTGGAACAAAATTCACGTTCCTAAGATGGCAGTATGCCTTTTTAAAGCCATTAATGACTATCTTTTAACAAAAGAAAGATTACTTCAGAAGCAGATAGTCGTGGACCAAAACTGTGTCTTTTGTAATAATCACATTGAAAATATAGACCATCTATTTTTTCAATGTAATTTTACAGAAAATGTTTGGCTTTGGAGCTGTAAACTTTTTTTCCAATCGCCGAAAAGTCTATTCTCTTTTTCTTTGAAAGATGATTTACAGAAAATTGTTTCTTTATCTAGCTCAAAAAGTCTCAATTCAGACTTGTTTCAACTATCTCTTTCTGTTTGTGTTTGGCATATTTGGAAAGAAAGGAATGACGGGATTTTTCAGAATTGTTTCAATGAAAGGTCGCAGATTTGTACCAAAATTTTCCAGACTATGAATATTAGAATGGATAAATCAAAACATTTTAAGAACATCACTGACTTGAATGAAGCAATAGCATTGAAATGGGGATATACCTCCCAACGCTGAATTGGGGCATCTTCTGCTTTATCATAAGTATTGTTCCTCTGCCATCTTCCTGTTTCAATGTTCCTTGGCTCTAGGTTTCGCGAATCTGTATTACTTACAGTGTTTCTCTCCTCCTCTCACTTAATTACATTATAATTTACAATTAACAATAATTATTGAATTAGTTTATAAGGATGCAAATTTGCAGGTTGCTGCGAGTGTTGTAGCCTCGTCCTGGACTCTTAAGATGATTCAGTCTTGATACTTCTAGTTTTGCATTACCTACAGATCTGGAAGAAGATTCTTAGAAATTAATTCACATTAAGATAAAAGAAGCATCTTTTTGGTTATTAGAGACTTATCTTGTTAAGTTTCTTCTCTGTTCTTCATGAGGAAGTGCTGGTTTTCTAGACCTGCTTGCATCTTAGATCTGGAAGTTGAAGACGAGGTTTCAAACAACTGTAGGCTGCTTCGAGTTCTCGTATTCACGTCCTGGTCACGAAAGAAGTTTAGTCTGAAGCTATGAGTTTTTTCTTAGATGGTTTTGTCAGATCTAATACGTGTCTTGTTCTGTTTTGGTTGGATCGAAGTTCTTGTTAGCTGATGTCCTTCGAGTTGTTGCTGCTGTTCATCTCCTCGGTCTCAAAGGAAGAAGCTACGATCTGGAAGTAGCAAAGGATGTTTCGTTACTTCCTCGCTCGCCGCCATTGTTGTTTCTTTTTTATTTTATTTTCTTTCGAGATGAGATATGAAGTAAATGAAGTAGTAGAAGTGTTGTTTTGCCTTTTTTGCTTTGAGATCAGTCTCGAAGTTTCTGGCATTTGTTTTTTGATTGGTGGGCTTTGGGCTGATAGCGTTGTTTGTTTAGTTCGGGCCTGTTTTGTTTGTTTAAGAGCTGGCTTAGCTTTGTATTGGTCTTGTATTTTGACTTTTGTTTATATTTTGCTTATAGTAATAGAAAAGCTTGAACCCATATTCAAAAAAGAAGAATGAGGAAGTGATTTAAACGCTTCAGCAAAATTGAGGACTATGAACCCTCACTTTTACTGTTTCGCTTAATTCCGGACTTGTCCGTTTGAGAACGTAAAATGTTAATTATATAATATAAATTTTTTTTACAATTTTCGCTTTCAAAAGAATGAGGAAGCGATTTAAACGATTCAGCAAAATCAAGGACTATGAACCCTTACTTTTACTGTTTCGCTTAATTCCGGACTTGTCCGTTTGAGAATGTAAAATGTATTTTTACAAAATACACAATTTTGCACTTTCAAGGAAACGATGAAGTGAATCAAACGATTTAGTAAAACACATGGTATGGGACATGTGCATTTGCTATTTCGGTTAATTCCGGACTCGTTAATTGAAACATCTGCTGTTGTGATGATTCTGATGATTTTGTGTGCTTTCGAGCCACTATTTTGGACCTTCGGGTCATTTGTTAGGCTTTCGGGCGTGCTGGACCTTCGGGTCATTTGTTTGGCTCTCGGGCCACTCTAATGGACCTTCGGGTCAAATACCAGTACTAGACCTTCGGGTCACTCTACGGACCTTCGGATCCTTTGTTGGGTGCCAAAATTATGTTGAGTACTTGGTAGGCTTCGGCCATTTATTGATGCATGTGCGGCGTAGCTAAAAACTCGCCATCTGATGAGATCGATCCAACCTTTTATGTTGATTTTCTAGAGTATCTTAATTGATTTCTAGATATTTGTTGTTTCTAATTATCTGCAGGTAATTAGATATTTGCTGTTATGAGATTTAATTATCGTTTTTGATAATTAGATATTTATTGATTTTTGATTTCTGATTATCGTTTTTGATAATTAGATATTTTTTGATTTGAGATTTCTGATTATCATTTTTGATAATTAGATAATTGTTGTTTCTGATTATCGTTTTTGATAATTAGATAATTGATGATTTGTGATTTGTGATTATCGTTTTTGATAATTAGATATTTGTTGATTTGAGTTTTCTGATTATCGTTTTTGATAGTTAGATATTTGATGTTTTCTGATTATCGTTTTTGATAATTAGATATTTGTTGATTTGTGATTTCTGATTATCGTTTTTGATAATTAGATATTTATTGATTTGAGATTTCTGATTATCGTTTTTGATAATTAGATATTTGTTGATTTGAGATTTCTGATTATCGTTTTTGATAATTAGATATTTGTTGATTAGTGATTTCTGATTATCGTTTTTGATAATTAGATATTTGATGTTTTCTGATTATCGTTTTTGCTAATTAGATATTTGATGTTTTCTGATTATCGTTTTTGATAATTAGATATTTGTTGATTTGTGATTTCTGATTATCATTTTTGATAATTAGATATTTGTTGATTTGAGATTTCTGATTATCGTTTTTGATAATTAGATAATTGCTGATTTGAGATTTCTGATTATCGTTTTTGATAATCGGATATTTGTTGTTTCTGATTATCGTTTTTGATAATCGGATATTTGTTGTTTCTGATTATCATTTTTTATAATTAGATATTTGTTGATTTGTGATTTCTGATTATCGTTTTTGATAATTAGATATTTGTTGATTTGAGATTTCTGATTATCGTTTTTGATAATTAGATATTTGATGTTTTTTATTATCGTTTTTGATAATTAGATATTTGTTGATTTGAGTTTTCTGATTATCGTTTTTGATAATTAGATATTTGATGTTTTCTGATTATCGTTTTTGATAATTAGATATTTGTTGATTAGTGATTTCTGATTATCATTTTTGATAATTAGATATTTGATGTTTTCTGATTATCGTTTTTGATAATTAGATATTTGTTGATTTGAGATTTCTGATTATCGTTTTTAATATTTAGATATTTGATGTTTTAGGATTATCGTTTTTGATAATCGGATATTTGTTGTTTCTTATTATCGTTTTTGATAATTAGATATTTGTTGATTTGTGATTTCTGATTATCGTTTTTGATAATTAGATATTTGTTGATTTGAGATTTCTGATTATCGTTTTTGATAATTAGATAATTGCTGATTTGAGATTTCTGATTATCGTTTTTGATAATCGGATATTTTTTGTTTCTGATTATCGTTTTTGATAATCGGATATTTGTTATTTCTGATTATCGCTTTTGATAATCGGATATTTGTTGATTTGTGATTTCTGATTATCATTTTTGATAATTAGATATTTGTTGATTTGAGATTTCTGATTATCGTTTTTGATAATTAGATATTTGATGTTTTCTGATTATCGTTTTTGATAATTAGATATTTGTTGATTTGAGTTTTCTGATGATCGTTTTTGATAATTAGATATTTGATGTTTTCTGATTATCGTTTTTGATAATTAGATATTTGATGTTTTCTGATTATCGTTTTTGATAATTAGATATTTGTTGATTTGAGATTTCCGATTATCGTTTTTGATAATTAGATATTTGTTGGTTTGTGATTTTTGATTATCGTTTTTGATAATTAGATATTTGTTGATTTGAGATTTCTGATTATCATTTTTGATAATTAGATATTTGATGTTTTCTGATTATCGTTTTTGATAATTAGATATTTGTTGATTTGAGTTTTCTGATTATCGTTTTTGATAATTAGATATTTGATATTTTCTGATTATCGTTTTTGATAATTAAATATTTGTTGATTAGTGATTTCTGATTATCGTTTTTTATAATTAGATATTTGATGTTTTCTGATTATCGTTTTTGATAATTAGATATTTGTTGATTTGAGCTTTCTGATTATCGTTTTTAATATTTAGATATTTGATGTTTTCTGATTATCGTTTTTGATAATCGGATATTTATTGTTTCTGATTATCGTTTTTGATAATTAGATATTTGTTGATTTGTGATTTTTGATTATCGTTTTTGATAATTAGATATTTGTTGATTTGAGATTTCTGATTATCGTTTTTGATAATTAGATAATTGCTGATTTGAGGTTTCTGATTATCGTTTTTGATAATCGGATATTTGTTGTTTCTGATTATCGTTTTTGATAATCGGATATTTGTTGTTTCTGATTATCGTTTTTGATAATTAGATATTTGTTGATTTGTGATTTCTGATTATCGTTTTTGATAATTAGATATTTGTTGATTTGAGATTTCTGATTATCGTTTTTGATAATTAGATATTTGATGTTTTCTGATTATCGTTTTTGATAATTAGATATTTATTGATTTGAGTTTTCTGATTATCGTTTTTGATAATTAGATATTTGATGTTTTCTGATTATCGTTTTTGATAATTAGATATTTGTTGATTAGTGATTTCTGATTATCATTTTTGATAATTAGATATTTGATGTTTTCTGATTATCGTTTTTGATAATTAGATATTTGTTGATTTGAGATTTCTGATTATCGTTTATAATATTTAGATATTTGATGTTTTCTGATTATCGTTTTGATAATTAGATGTTTGCTAATTTTGCTGATTATGAGATTTTCTAGTCTCTAATTGATTCTAGATTATGTTGATTATGTTGAATTGCTATTTTCTATCTATCTCTGTTGATAGTTAGAGTTTGCTGATTGTGAAGTTTGGGTTTTCTAGTTATTTGCTGGATAACTAGATATTTGCGGTTTGCGATTGTGATTTGTGTTTTCTAATTATCTTTTCTGATAATTAGATTTTGCTATTTTCTAATTATTGTGTGATAATTAGATATTGCTGTTTTGTGATTTCTGTATTCTAGTAATCTAATTGAAGATTAGATATTGCTGAAAATTGTATTTATTCAGTTTTGCTATTTTCTGATTATCTAGTGATAATTAGATTTTTGATGAGAATTTGTGAATTTCTTTTATCAAATTAAAAGATTTCTTTGGTGTTTGAATTCTCGACCTTTATTTTCCTAGCTTAACCAGTTTATACTAGAAAAATAATTGTTATTGACACCTTTAATTATGAAAATTGCGGGGATGCAATTTTTATAAGGAGGGGAGTCTGTAACAACCCGGAATTTTGTAAAGGTTAGTTATCGTCATTAGACAATTAAAATTGCTATCAAATTGCTATTGGATTTTTATCGGGTTAAAACTCTTTTATAAATTGTTAAGTGGTTATCTGGACTCTACAAATTTGAATATTTGCCCATATTTTTGTTTGTGGCCGTGATAATATTCACTACCCATTTTTCCCCCTTCATTCATTTCGATCGGAAAACCCTAAACATATGAAAGAAAGAAAATGGCTGCTCTCTCGTTCGTCTCTTCCATCAAAAAGTAGGGCTTTCGACCTTTGTTCGTCTACAAATTAGGGCTTAGTGAAATCGAGAGGCCGACTACAATGGCTAGGATCGATCGTTTCCTTGTTGCTCACTTTGGCAGTGGGTTGCGCGCGTTGAACTGAGGTGAGTGAATTTCAATTTCACTCACATCTAATTCAAAATGCTGTTTGTATATGATTCGAGCTCTTGATTTCGTTTATATCAGTTCACTCTCCTTTATTTGAGTTCGTATATGTATGTTTGATTTTTTCAACTGATTGCTCGGCCGTTCGAAGTTGTTGGATATTGGTGATTTCTCTGATCTTATGAATTTCGTATAATCTAATGCTTAATATTCACAGATTTGATTTTTATCTTGGTTCGATTTCTTGGTTTCCATGGCCTTGTTATTGCTGTGACAATTTTGGTTACTAACTTGTTTCAATCTACTGTTTTTGGTAAATATATTCAAATTTCAAATTTGTGTTCGACTGAGAGTTGCTTGACTTCGTCTCGGCCATTCGAGTATATTTTGGTGTTGATGATTTATCTTGTTCACTCGATTTTTGTTTTAATACTGGGATTAATCTCTGAATTGTTCCAATTTCTTAAATTATACGGTTTTTGTTCAGAACCATTCGATTTCCTTGGTCGTCACAGTAGCGAATTTCCTACTTGACCTTGGCTTTGATGTTTGACCCACGGTTTTGATTCTCTGGGAATTTTAGTTTCGTGATTTTGATGACTTCGGCATAGTTTGATTTGAAACTGTAGTGGTCTTTGACTTGGTTTGAAAACTTGATTTGTGAAAATATTTTTAGTTTGACATTTAACTTGATATTTGTCGAACTCTCCTTTGACTTGTTTAACACTAGTGTTCATTCATGTGTATAACTGGTTTGATTTATTCGATCATTGACTTGCATTCACTCTAGATATTGTTGGCTTCACTTGAGCATATTGTAGCCTTGGTTATTGGCAGTGTGTACTTCATTATTGAGTTCATTGGTGCATTCTGTTGTATGCTCGGTCATAACTTCATTTATGTTCTTGTGTGACCCGGTCTGAAGTTCATTGTGCTTCATGGACTTGGTTTGAAATATCATTTTGATTCACTGGCTAGTCTGCATTGAGTAGTTGCCACTGTGTTGCATTGTGGTTTGAGTCAGGATCACTGATATGGTGTAGTTTGGTCTAGTTCATTTGGTTTGTGGGTCCGGGTTACTTCAGTCTAAGTCCTAGTCTCCACTAGCATACTGATTTGCTTTTGTAGTTACCTGCCTGGTCCACTGGTCCTTGCATTTCCATTGTGCATTCATTGCTGTTGTGATGGCTTGTTGGGTTAGAATGGTCGACATTTTATAGTTCAGGTTGCACATACTTGCTCCCTGACCTGTACTTCACCTTTGATATGCTGTTGCATTTCCTCACTCATGTATGTATATAGGTGTATCTTGTCTCGAGTCTTGTCTCAGGCCATTCTTTGGTCTTTGACATTGTTAATTCACTAATTGATCGGTCTGGCCATTTTGTAGATTTCATGCAGTTATGTTGAGGCTGCACTTGAGTCTTTGTGTACTTCATATAGGCACTGTATATTGGTTGCATTTGGACTGGATTGCGTGTGGTGTCATGTGCACACTTTGTTGTTCAGTCTGTTAGTCGAGTTGCATCCATGTGGTTACTTTGAGCATGTTACAATTGTGCTCGAGTTTGCTTACATCTGTATATTCTTGGTCGAAACTGGTCATTCATGTTTTAGTTTGCATTGACCAGTTTGTAGCTTTGAGAACTGTAGTTTACTTTGATAATCATGTTGCCATATTGGTTTGTTCATTTCTTGTTCATATGTGTCTGGACGAGTTATTTGTTCTTGATGGTTTTGTGTTACACCTGAGTTGAATCCAGCTTAAACGCTCGGATTTGACCTTGTACTCGGATGTAAGCTTTCATTGTGCATTCATGTGTAATTCGTTCCTTTTGATTTGAGTTAGTGCCAGTTGTTTTTGGTTCATTTATATTGACCTTTGCAGTTTTGACTTACTGTAGTGGCGAGGCAGTTCATGCGTGCGTGTACTGCAGCCATACAGAATTTGGTTTGATTGATCATTTTGAGATTGTCTAATTATCTATTTGACAATTAGATTTTGAGTTTCTAATTATTTATTTAATAATTGGATTTTGTTGTTAATTGTTGTTTAGGAAATTCTATGGTTTTCATATTATCTTCATTGATAATCTTTTACTTATCCTTGTTGATGATTTGGATTTGCTGATTTGTTGTTTAACACTGTTTAGTGTTATATCTGCCGTTATCCGATTCTCTTATCGAGGAGTTGGATACACGAGATTTCTGTGACTGTCGTCTATTTGATATTTGATTATTATTGCTTTTGTGCATTAATAAGTGAGTTTGAATTAGACTGACCCGTGTATTATTTTCTTTTGAATTTAATACTGGGTCAGACCGAGTTATTACAGGTTGTAGATATTCTGCTTTGGGTTGTTGCTTGAGCTATGAAGTCTTTTCATATCTTTTGAAGTGGTCTTCGTCTTTTTGTACTAGTCAGTGTACTGATTTAGGTTGATATGTATTCATGTATATTAGTCGATAATGTACTTGTATATATAACTTCCAGAGTCGACAGTTGTAGTTGTATCATATGTATTGTGTAAAATGTATTATAACTGACATCAGTTATATATATATATATATAAGTTATTTGTTATTTGTGTTCCGCATTTTTAGTATCTGTGTTATTATTATATATATTGTCCTAAACTATTATGAACCATTGTAGTTCGTTTTATACTGGAATTGGGTATGTCGATGGGAGTAAATAAATAAGAGATGAAAAAATATATATATACCACTCCTATCGAGGTAACCAATACTAGTGTAAGGTCCAACTACGGATGGTCGCTCCTATCCAGCCTTATTCTTCGTAATAACAGACAATATTTCTTTTAATACTCTTTGTTATTTTGAGCATAGAGGTGGGGCGTCACAACTGATAAATGCGAGCAAGCATTCATAGAGTTAAAGGAAAAGTTGAATAGTGCTCATGTTCTTATTATGCCAAACGGAGGTGAGGATTTGACTATTTACACTGATGCGTGTGGAACACGTCTAGGTGTTGTGTTAATGCAGCATGGGAGGGTTAGTGCTTATGCAAGTCGGTAGATCAAACTCGTGAAGTGAGGTACTCATGACTTAGAGTTGTTAGCAGTGGTATTTGCATTAAACATGTGGAGACATCATTTGCTAAGTGAAAGGTTCGAGTTATATATGGACCATAAATCTTTGAAGTATCTTTTTATGCAAAAAGACTTAAACATGAGGCAGCAAAGGTGGTTGGAGTTTCTTATGACCTATCATCTAGATATATTATACACACCGGGGAAGCTAATGTCATAGCTGTTGTGCTCAGTAGGAGGTATGCAGTTATGGCAAATGTCGAGGTTCAGCCAACTCTGATTAGTCGTATCGAAGATAATCAACTTAGAGATCTCCATTTTGCTATGATAGCTAAAAATGTATGTGAGAATAAGGCACCAGAGAGGTGGCTGGGATTTAAGGTGGATGGCTGCAACATTTTGAGAATGAGCGGTAAGTTATGTGTCCCAAATATTGATGGGATTTGGCAGGAAATTCTAGAAGAGAGCCACCGTTCTAAGTTGACGATACATCCTAGGGTCACTAAGATATATCATGATATGAAGTGGACGTTTTTGTGGGAGGACATGAAGAGGGATGTTTCGGTCTTTGTAAGTAGGTGTGCTAACTGCCAACAGGTGTCAGAAGACGGGTGGACTACTTCAGCCACTTGAGATTCCTAAGTGGAAATGAAGTAGATTTCCATGGACTTCATCGATAGACTGCCTAGATCGAGAAGATGTAATGAGGCTATGTGGGTTATCATGGATCGATTGACCAATAGTGTGCACTTCTTACCTATTAAGACCACAAGAACAGATTTTAGTTTGGCTAAATTATATGTTAAGCAAATTGTCAAATTGCACGGTGTTCCTTGTGATATGATGAGTGATAGAGATCCGATATTAAAAAACCAGTTCTGAAAGAGTTTGCATGAGGCCTTAGGGACCGAATTCAGTTTGAGTACCATTTACCATCCACAGACACATGGGCAAATGGAAAGAGTAAACTGAGTAATAGAAGATTGCTTAGAGCATGCATTTTAGATTTTGGGGGTTCGTGGGAAGAACACTTACCCCTTGTTGAGTTTTCATACAATAACAGTTATCATGCCAGTATCGAAATGGCACAATTTAAACCGTTGTATGGAAGGCCTTGTAAATCTTCATCGTGTTGGGTAGAACCTAGGGACCGCCTTTTACTTGGGCCGAATATGATCCGAGAGGCTTTGGATAAGGTTATAGAGATTTGGAAGTTAATCAAGGAAGTGCATAATCGATAGAAGAGCTGTGTAGACGAGAGCGCAGAGACTTTGAGTTCTCAGTTGGAGACTTTGTGTTTGTAAAGGTGTTCCGATGTGAAGTGTAGTCTGGTTTGGAAGGGCTAGGAAGTTGGCACCTCGATATATAGGCCCATTCCCGATTCTAGAGAGGATTGGTGCACTCACGTATAGATTCGAGTTACCGATTGGTCTATCAGATGTGAACAATGTATTTCGTGTGTCTCATTTGTGTAAGTTTGTGCATGATCCTTCGATGGTAGTGGAAGCATTGCAGAAGGGGGACTTAGAGACTACGCCAAATTTGACTTTATTGAGACAGCCCTATTCGTATTGTTGATAGAGATATGAAGCGATTGAGGACTAAGGTTATGAAGTTAGTCAAGGTATAATGGAGCAAGGATGCTCGGGATTGTACATGGGAAACAGAGGATAGTTTGAAAGAGTCATATCTGTATTTGTTCTTAGACTACAAATTTCCTATCTTAGTATCATACATCTTTTGTAGTATACTCACCGCTTAAAGTGGAGTTACTTATTATGAATTTTGGGTTGCATTTTAATGTGTATATAGTTTCAACAATATGCTATATATACACCTTTTTCTTCTATCTTCTTTGATTATCGTTCTTATTTAAATTTCGAGGATGAAATGTTCTAAGTAGGAGAGAATGTAGAGACTGAAATTCGAACACTTCATCTTTAAATATCGAAACGTTTTGAAATATCATTGAGTATTATAAATTAAATGTTATAACCTTGTTAAACATCATTTAATCAATGAATAATGATGAGAAACTTGTTTTTGAAATTTGTTTACAAAAATATATTCTTCGAAGAAAAATCGATAATGTGACTGAAAATCAGTTTATCAGTAAACAGCTTTTCGATCGATATAAGTTGTCCGAACTCTTGCGCACTTAACTAATGATCAAATGAACGCACTAGAGATAAATTAACACATACACCTCTTCATAAAGCTTGGAATGTTCTAGAAGCTTCTAAATGATAAGAGATATTATCATGAAAAGGGTATAATGGTAATTAGTATAAAAGAGAAGCGACTTAAAGAAGAAGTGATGGAAGGTGAAGCTTCCATCGTGGGCTGGGGTGAGTGAGAGCATAAGCAACACCATTTCTAAGCCTATATAAGGAGGGGCATACACTTAGTTATCATTCACAAAAATTTACAAAACATAAGAGTGAAAATCCATGTCTTCTTCTTCTTTATCATAATTTCCTAAAACAAAGTATATGCAAAACAAATCCAAATCACTTCAAACTTGGAGTGAATCCTTACCATCACATAACAAAACCTTTTACCTAGTTAGAAGTTGAAAAAGTAAAGCACATCTCCTCCACCGCTTCAAGGCTGTGAGCTTTAGGGAATTTTGGAGGGTAGAAAGCAAGTAAAACAAGGAAAGGAAGGGAAGGAAAGGAGGGTGCTAGTTTTGGTTTGGACTTGGGTTCTTGAATCTTAGTTGTTTGTTGGATAAAAGGTGAGCTAAGTCACCATTTGATTAGAAAATATCACATATATATGATGATGTTTGATTGTATTAATGTTGTTTAATTGATATGGACATATGTGAAAACATTGATTTTGATTCCTACTTTGAAAGCAAGTGGCCTATGTATGGACTTGAACGAACTTGAACGAACTAGAATGGACTTGTATGACATATAGCAAGGTCTTGGAATAAAGTGCTAGGTTGTAGTTTAACATAGGTTTAAATACAACTCAGATTAGAAAGTGTACTTATACTGATAGTTGTTATAGATGTAGTTTTGAATTGTCAAGTACTCAACGATTTCTACGGACTTTTGTAGAGAGATCCATAGGGGTTTCTCACCATATTATATGTTTTATGTGTATGTTTTTTGCTATTAAAAGATTGAATAGAAAAAACTTAAGTAACATCTCAAAAACGACCAAAACTACACTTGTTCAAAATGCCCCATTTATACTTGATTTTTGGACTTAAAAGGTTTGAAAATATTTTTAAATTTATGTATTTTGTTTCATTCTTTTTAAAATTGTTTACTAACTATTATTAGAGTATTTTAAAAGTGGTTTGAGGTATTTATAAATTTTTAAGAATTAATTTTGAATTTTTAAAGAAGAGATTTTTATAATAAAACATGTCGTTTTAAAGTTTTAAAGAAAATTATTAAGTTGTTATTTTTTTGTAAACTTCAGGATAAGTGTTTTAAAACCTAAGTATTTTTAATTATTTTAGAAGTATATACAAATGTTTTCAACAAGGGGTTAGAATTGCTTGCTAGCTAAATGGTTAATTATTTGATTACTCGTTTGAAAAGCAATTAACTATGCTTAACAAAAAAAGCCGACGAAGTAAGGCTTATCTATTTGTGAGACTTAAGATTGATGTCAACCAGGGACGGAGCAACAGAGATCTAACCTACTAGTTTCGGTAACAACCTGAATTCCAGTGGGTCCGGATTTTTCGCAAAAATGCTATAATCCAAACCCACTGAAGCCCGAGTTGGGTATCTGGCATCCTGCAAATAGGCAAAGATAAATATATTAGAGCTCAAATAAATATCTGACAATGGAACTGACTAAAATATAATAGTAAGTAAATACTCACCAAGGTAACAACACTTTCTAAACAAGTGTCTCAAAGCTGGAAAATATCTTCCATCTATCTAACCCTTGGGATGATATGAGGAGGGGGTCAGAACTAAAGTTCAGGTGAATGGACAAATTATACACTTCTAATCATAATTCTACAAATACCATTCTATTTCCATTTTCTTTTATATTAGGTTCATTGGGTTTATAATACTCTCGCCTCTGTGCATGAATCTTACCCATCTACTCCTTAGTAGATTAAGACCTAATAACCAATATATATATATACATACATATATATATATATATAGCTACATGCCCAAAGACTGCAACAGTCATAGGTACTACCCATAGTACCTTCCGTATCCTCCTCGAAAAAGACTCCATCGTCTTGCTACTAGAGCATACTGTAACTACATCTATAAAGGACAGCTTCTTGAGGCCTACAATACAGATATTCTGTCGTCTACTATGAAAACGTGAAACTACATCCGCACTAGCTTATACTAGTGCTCGGACATCCACAATGTACCACCCAGTGCATACCATGAGGACTACACATAATCGTTCTGTATACTCCCTGAATTCCTCCAACAAGGTCTTCCTTGTATGGAACTCAGTCGGGGATTTTCTATATCTGTAAAGGTCCACTTTGTTAGGCCTACAATACAAATATTCTACATAGTCTTTCTCTTTTCTCATCGTGGCTATGGCCCCACGCAGCCCCCCTCAACTAATCAAAAGACCTTTCAAGAGCTAAGTGGTTGTGTCCTACTGCAAACAATCTAAACATCCAATTTGTTGTGCCCCTCATCCAATGTCTCAAAAGTGAAAGAATCATTGGCCTGTTGGTTTAACCTAGTATTTCTCAAACTCGCTCTGACTGATGATGGATAATATTTGCATGCGACTATCCTTATGGGTCCCGCCCACTATAACCTACTCGCAAACTAGAGTACGATGTCATACGAGTATCGTACTCCATCATCAAATTTTTGACTGCCTACAATGGTCCGCTTCGTTGGGTCTGCAATGCAAAAGCAGTCAAGGCATACTCTCTTGATGGAACACCTACCGACCTGCCTCCGGGGGTGCAGCTTCGTTAGGTCTACCCAAGAGGGCCATCCTAGAGTATCCTCACGTCCCGTTGAAGTTTCGTACTTCCTTCTAGCCCAAAATTACTAAGTTGAACGTGCTCTTTCTATACTAAAAATCTACGATGAACTGCTTCGTTAGGCTCTTTATCCAGATTCTCTTTAGGCTGCTCCAAACTTACCTTACCATTTTATTAGACCTTACGTCTAATCTTTTATTATGTGTTTAGTTTACTTTCTTATTATGTTGACTACTTAATTACCCTTATCAGCATGCCCAGCCCCACCCATGTGTGAGACCATTAGTCCTATACTTGAAAGGGAATGCTGCCGGTACGGGCTACTTCTATTATTATTGCTTATTAACTTAATCCAAGATCTGAGTTTGATAAAATAAGTATCTTCTATTTCTTTCTTTTTAATTATAACCTACGTGTTACAATTATACTTGAAATTGTCACTTTTATATTCTTTTCTTTCATTTATAATCTACATGTTATAAATGTAATTGCAAGTGTCTCTTTTCTATTCTAGTCCGTCTTCTTTTATTATGATACTAAATTTTCTTTAGTTCTCTTATATTATATAACAGTCTTAACTTGGGACTACGTCCAACTGTCATAAGTTACTTATCATAATAACTGCTTTACTTTTTTACTCTACTATCTGCTTAATAAATGCAGATCTAGTCATATTTTCTGTTTACTGTTTCTAGTCTTGTCAAATAATTAACTTGATTATTTCTTCTTTTTTAATTTCTTTAACGCTTTGCATTATTCTCTTTTATTTTGGGAAGTAGTTCTATTCTATTTGGTTGGTTAGAAAAACTGTGCTAAAAATCCATTTTCATATTTTAATACTAAATAATGCTATAAACATAGCTCGTAACTACAAGATATTTCTTTTATTGTTTCTTTAATTGTTGGGTGATGCAAAATACAGTGATGTCTCTGTTTTGCACTAATTCCATTTTCCTTTCTTTTATTCTTGCAATTACGTTTATCGTTATTCTTACAATATTAAACTATGGAAATGTATTCTCTTTCTTAACCAACCAACTAATCTATCACTAACTTCCAAATCAAGTTATTAGATTTTCCCCTTTTTTAATTCATTTTTTCCGTTTTAACATAATTTACTGTAAATTTCTCACTTTTAGGCTTATGATTTTCTCTACAACTTTTAAGCCTAATATTTCTTATATTTAATTGGGTTTTTTTCCATATAAATAACATTTAAATATAAGTAAAATTTTCTTACAAAATTTACAGTTTTAACATAACTAGCTAGTAGAACCATTTACTGAAATTAGTCCAAATACTGAATTAAATATTTAACGAGAATCTAACAGTATTATATATCATAAACATAAAAGATATATAATTTAAATCCACTCACCTGAAAAGAAAACACTTCAAATTCCAGATATTCTTTTTAGTCCAGTTCTATTATCCATAGCCTTCCCCTTTGCAACCCTATTTGGATCCACAAACCAGAATTTGTATGGATTTATAAATCTGGATCTAGTTGAAGAAAAATAAACGGATAAACTAGAAAACCATATCTAAAAACTCACCTTATACGGATGGCTTAATTTGGACATCTCTTCTCTAGATCTACAGTTTCTACCTCCAAATTGCAAATCAGAAAACCTAAACCCAATATATTTGATTTTTGAAGAACTGGAGAAGAAAGAAAAGTGACAGAACTTCCACGCCCATTCAGAAAAATATGGGTTTCAAGGCTAGCCCTGCACGTTTATTTATAGAGAGCCAAAGCAACGTCGTCCGTTCGTCTAAAGCGATTGAAATCTAGCCGTTAAAAACAGCCAAAACACGTCAGTTTTGACGTGTCTAGCCTTTTTGTTTTATACGTATTAATTTATTAAACGTTAACTTTTAACCATTTCCTATTCATTCTAATTAATTTCCATCAATTACAAATTTAATTCCCTTTATAACATATGTTTATTTTGAAATTCAAACGTTGCTAATTAATGTAAATTAATTTCCTTTAATTGCTGATTTGATTAACATTGCCTACTAATGTTAATTAATTACCACTAATTGCTAATGTCCATTAATTTCCTTTATGACGCGCATCTATTTTGAAATTCAAACGCGCGTTATTTTTGGAATTTATACGTGCATATATTTATAAACAAATATATTTGCGCACATTTACTCGTATAATTATTTTTCGATACGGAACTTCGAACGTCGATAACTTTTTCATACGAAGTCCGTTCGAGGCAAATTATTTATGTAAGTTAATCAGAAAATCGCCATTAACACAATGGTATAAATTTCAATGCCATATTCTAAAAATTCCAAAAATGCTCATTTTCACTGTTTACAATTATTTGATTATTTAATTATCTAAAAATGCGGGGTGTTACAGTTTCCCTCTTGATCGAGGAATAGTAAGTCTGAAAATATCAGAAAATTGTTAATCATGTTGATTTCTTATTGTTTATGGAAATCATTAATAATATACTTAACACTAAAAGCCGACGAGGTAGACTTATCTATTTGTTAGATTCAAGAATGAAGGGTCTAGGAAAGGCTTGATGCAACCAGTGCAAAACTTACCTGGCTTCACTCTTGGGCAAGGACAAGTTAAGCGTATGAATATTGATTTGTATAAGCAACTGTTTTGACTAGATAATTGATTAGTCGATTATCGAACTTGACCAAATATTTACTTAAGAAGTTATCGAAATGATTCGCAAATTTATACAAATAAGAACCCCAGGGGAGGAGTATTGGTATGAAATTCCTCGAGCTTTCGCTTACTTTTAAAAGAACAGGAATTGAGTTGACCGGTAATTCATCGATTTGTTTTCAACAGTCTAGGATTGGTAAGTGTTTTACTTATCAAATGCCACTTCAAAACTAGTATACAGAATCTATGTTTTGGAAGCAGTTGAGAAATGGAATCTATATAGAGAATCGAGATCTGTTCAAGATGTTTGAATCCATGTAGTGATTCGTGATCTGTTCGAGATATGAGAATCCATTTGGGGATTTGTGTTTTTTTGACTGGTGAAGACTCATGTAAAAGATGCCGAACGTAACCTCGATATTAGAAAAGACTAAAAACAGAGCAGGATGCACAACGTAGGGTTAGCAACCCATGTCAGGGTATTATCAACTCCATATCTAGAGTTACTTATCGATTGTTGGCCAACAGGAGTTGATGATATTTTGTTCATGTTGTTTACGTTCGGATGCTGGGCCGCTTGTGTTTACCTAAAGGTATATTTTATCTAGAGAAATACGTCGCTATGAGGTACTTTCTGACCCTTGTGCAGGATATTGGATTCGACATCAACCGAAGAGATCTCCATGGAAAAATCCATTAAGCGAACGTACCTTAGCGGTTTTAAATGTAACATAAATATGTTATGGTGTGACTAATGTAAGCATCATAGTTATTTGATATGATTATATCCTACACCTTAGACATTATCTATTATAGCACTGTATTAAACGCATTTATTAAACTTATTACATGTATTCATGTATCTCGAATGTTTCCATATTAGACTCATGTCCGACGCTTGGTTTTTTTCCGTAAAATCCTCACATACTCCTTCAAGTAGGCTGAGTATGGCAGGTTTTACCTTGGAGGCTTCAAAGTTCAGAAGATGAGCTAGAGGCTTCCATTATATATCTATTTCTATTTTCGTTGTTCCATCTTAGTTATGTATATATTAGTGTTATAAGGACAGATAATTATAACCGTCCAGGCTGATGATAGTACTTAGGTTTTGTAACTCTGAAATTCCTATATTCAGAGTAAGCCTTTGTACTCTTCTTTTGATATTATATATTATTGTTCCATTGTGAGGTTCTAATATTGTTTTCTTCCTTTCTTGTTCTATTTTTTTCTTTTTATTTTGCCCTAACTTTCTATCTTTTCGGCACTTGGGTGTTAGGCACACGAATACCATGGATGTATTAGTGTCGACATTCAAGGGTCGAAAAGTCGGGTCATTATTGACACGCTTGTGTATGTTTTCGAAAAACAGAAACAATTTTAAGGTGTTTCAAGATTCTGAACTTTTGTAAAATTGTCTAAACATATTTCTGAATACTTTAATATATATATATTATAAAATATTTGTAGAAATATATTTGAAATAAAATAAACTTTAGATAGTAAAAAATATGTAAAAAATAAAATAAATATTTATAATAAATAATTTGATAAGAGAGTATTCAAAAAAGTTGCTATGCAAGGACTTTAAGGATTAATCTAATGTATATTAATTATAAACTATATTCTTGAACTCTTCATGTCTTTGTCTCTAAACTCATGAGCCTTCAAATATCTTAATCATCTTTGAATCTTGGTCTCTAGTCAATTTACCTATCTGTCTTCAAACTCGATTATCCTGTACTTTTACAAACCTGTATAATATCTTGCAAAATATTCTATACAACTTGAAAAAACATTAGTACCTATATTTATATAGTTGTTGTCATCAAAATCAATATATATGGTATTAACAATCTCCCTCTTTTGATGATGACAACCATGTAAATATATTTATTATTAAATATAAAGTAACTCCCCCTTAAATTGGTCGACTGCCTTTATTTTGAATAACTCCACCTTAGTATATGCATATATTATATTTTATATTATTCTCCATATGTGTTATCAACAAAAATGGGTAAAGAACAAATAATCTCTCCATTAATATTACATATTTATGTGATAATGTTGTATATGGAATCAAAATTAATAACAAACTAAAAATAATATTTTTGAGAAAACTACATACAATTATAATTACCTCTATTTTAACCATACAATCTCAAATTTTACATTTATTCATTAATAAAAGGTACAAATATTCAATATATAAAAAAATATTTGTGTGAACAATCATTATTATAGGAACGGCCGCCTGCGATTTGCGATTTCCACTATTTTCGTGATTTTGCGATTTCTAAGCTGTTGTTCACCTTCCATCCGCCCTATCCCTTCCATTTCTCCTCCATCCACCTCACCCTTCCATGGCTGCTTCATTTCGTCCCTATTTTCCGCCATTGTCAACGACCAGGTCGGCCCGGACGTTTAATGCTTCATCCATTCCTCTAGATTTGGTGTTGGCTTTGCCTGTTTTTCCTATGAAGGCCAATCCTCCAATTTTGCTATTGCCTTCACCTGTTCCAACGATGGCAAAATCTCATGATTTGGATCCTGGTGATATCGTTCCTCCTAATTGCTCTGCTAAGGTTTTGCCCTCTCTTTCTTCTATCGAACTTCTTGAATTGTTTTATAACCTTTCGATCGAAACTCTCCGATATCTGGTGTGATTTCCTCCAATGCTGATGTGTTAACTGTAAGTCCTCTCTCGGCTCTCTTGGGAGCTGGTAACGTTTCAGGCCATTGGGCAGTTTCTGATAGTAGAACTGTTGGTTTGAATGGTGAGGAAATAGATGAAAGTGCACACGAGTCCAGTGGTTTTGTTCAAATGCTAGAAAAATTTAGCATGCAAGGTGCTTGTTTGAATGCTAAAACGACCCAAAGCTAAACACTATAGATGCAGCAGTCATCCATAGTATTAACTTCAAGCGACTAAATACGGCTATGTTAATGGTATCCATAATATCAGAAGCATTTGGATATGAAACAAAATCACAGATTTCAGAAACAGCTTTTCACATTCATTTCCAAAACCATGTTTCACATTCAAATTACATAATCCCAAAATCGTTTGCCAGGATCAGACAAAATATAACTATTACATAAATACGCCAACATCGACATATGATGATGCCCTCTTGGTTGACCAGAGTACTATATAGACATAACTGTCTTAAATACAATGCAGCGGAATAAAACAAAACAAAACAACAACTCCTAAATAGCTATCCATCAGCTACCTGCTCGTCTGCGAAAGCTTTACTCGTCAACCTACTAAACCTGTAAAACCTCAATCCTCAACCTACTCAAATGGACATATCAGGTAACAAATGGACTATCTATCCGAAAACTATAGTTTTGTTTGGTTAACTACTAACCTTTGGCTGACTCAGGCCTACTAGACAATATAACAAAATAATATAAAAACAGTTAGACACGCTTTTTCTTGAAGGTTTGCCCTTAACTATCTGTTAAATACTTCTCTTCTAGACGGTCTATCCCTAACTTAATATCTCCCAGGGCCACCTGATCCTAATGGTTTTACGGGTTCACCAATAACCTATCTGTATACAAACATATATTCCCTTCTTTGTGTAATCATAATTTTAGTCTTACCTGTGACAAAGCCCTACACACTGGAATTTTGGACTAAATTAGCTGGGGCTAATAGCTAATGTATAGGGCACGACCTTATACCAGTCTCATCTAGTATTCTAATATCTGAGTCATCTTACTTAGAGGAACCTCCCTTAATTTTTCCTTGAAATCCTTTTCCTCAAACTGATTTAAAACCGTTAAAACAAACTTACACAAGGAAAATATAATCATTATGTTTTACTCAAAATCATCTTGCCATGTTATATATACACTTTACCTAAATCTTAGTTAATGGAAACACATAAAGCTTTGAAAGTACCCCTTTCGAATCCATTGAAAGTACCCCTTTTGCAAGTAAAACCCTTTATTCAAACTAGGCCGAGAGGCCAAAACCTTCCTTTCGAAACCATTTATAGAAACCTTTCGAAACCATTGAAAAATCTTCCTTTTGAAAGCTTTAAAACCTTAGACATCTTTCTTTTAAAACACTTTAAATCTACCTATCGAAAACATTGAAAAACCTTTCCTCTTAGACCTTTCGAAACTACTGGAAAATCTTCCTTCAAAACCTATCGAAATCATTGGGGAACCACCCCTTCGAAACCTTCATTTAAAACCCTTTCAAAAGCAATAAAGTATCAAACCTTTTGAAAGCCTTTGGGTTCAATTAAAACATGTGGAAACCTTTCGAAACCATTCTAAATTTAACCCTTCGAAATCTTTGAAAACCGTTTTGGTCGAAACCATTTGGATTATGCCTTCAAGTATAGTAAAAGGATTTGAAACACATTAAAGTCAAAGCATTCCTTTCGAAAGCTATTACTAAGTAAAGAAGTGATGGTGTCGAAACCAATCATTCGAAAGCACTGGAGAAGTGGCCAAGTTTTTAAACAATGTATACCTTCCGAAACCATTGACTTTGAAATGTAAGAAAAGCGGCAGCTAGGGGTTTTGACCCCACCGAAAGCATTACTTAAAAAAAAAGAGTGCAACCCATTCAAAACCATTTATTTAAAACAATTTAACCTGGTCGAAAGCTAACCAAGTCGAAAGCAAAGCAGGCGCAACTTCATTTTAATACAAAGGCATGCTTCAACCCTATCGGAACCATACATTTCGACCCTATACCTTCCGTCTTTATCCAATTCGCTACGTACCAAGTATATTGATACCATGTGCATTGGTTTCGAAAGTAATGATGGCGAAACATCTAGATCGGAAACCCTGGTGCCGATAGTGGCGAAACAGGCTAAAAACAAGTAAATTTTGTCTTTAACTTAAAAGAGAAATACTTTTTGACTAACCTGCTATATTTATCAACTATTCATTGATTACTAAATTTATTTTCTTTAAAAGTGCTGCCAAGATTTCAGAAATAAAATAATTTTATTATACAAAATACCCCTTCTCCTTTTTTAAATATATGAAACATTTAGGTCCTATACCTTAAATAATTTTATATACTCATCAAACCACTTAGAAAAATTCTACAAAAATTCTAGAAAATCATTTTCAATATGTTTTCTAACATATACAAATTTTATACCCAAATAAATAATTATTTAGTTGTAAATAATTTATTACCCAAATAATCATTTTCTACACTAGAAAATTTATATAAAATCCACAGTAATTAAGAAAATTATGAAAATTAAAACCCATCTCTATAATAACAATCCTGTTCTAGATGTAAAATCGTAAGGCATTTGGATGTCATTTAATAGGGTTTTCTCATCAAAACATATCATAACATCTATATGAACAAGCATAAATCACCAACAAGCATATATACACATTTAATCCTTAAAAAACATGGCATAAACTTGCTAAACACTTTGGATTTAACTTAAAATCAAAAACATTTAAGAAAATGAGATGTAGTCATTATTCACCTTAGTTTGAGATAAAGGATTTGAGATTTGAATAACTTTTGATTTGATTAATCTTCTTCCATAGCTTTTTCTTCCTCTAGTTCTCTAAAATGGTGGCTGACCTTTATGTTTTTAATTTGCAAATGAGAATGAATAAGAGAATATAGGGCTAAGGGGTTTATGGTCTAGGGTATAAGGATTTTCCTTGTTCCCATTTTGCCACTGCCTACTTCCTAACCATTTATCTATTTTATTTCATGTTATCTCATTTTGATTTACTCATTAACATGGCACGGCTACCCCCATTAATCACAAATCTCAATCCTTTAATCACCTTACATTATTTTATTTTATTTAGCTAACTAAATATCATAAATAATGTTACTAAAAATATAGGGTGCTACAATCTGCTCTCCTTAAAGAATTTCGTCCTCGAAATTACGATAAGGCAAACAACAAAACAATCAATGGTAAAACATACCATCAAACAAATCATGATAAGAGTCTCTAATCCTGCTCTCAGTCTCCCAAGTATAGTCCTTATCATCGTCACTGCTTTGGGCCTTCATTAA
Source organism: Allium fistulosum (assembly GCA_030737815.1). NCBI lineage: Eukaryota > Viridiplantae > Streptophyta > Magnoliopsida > Asparagales > Amaryllidaceae > Allium > Allium fistulosum. Next base: position 247,300,540 of record CM060906.1, on the reverse strand, counting down.
TTTGATTGTCTTGTTTATCAACTTCTTCTCATCTCTCGCGACTATTCGGACTGGCTTCCTAACTATTGTCAAGCCTGGTTCCACTACTAAATCTTCTAAAACAATCGGTGCTATAGTAGTGCCTGGATCCCTAACACACTTCCTCAGATGAGATACATGGAAAACATCGTGAAATCCTGCCAAAACTACTTGGTAGCTCTACTCTATACGCAAGTTTCCCGATTCTCTCTTAAATAGGAAACTTCCCTATCTTCCCGAACCCGATAACACCTTTCATCGGTGATACTTTGACGAAAACATGATCTCCAACAGAGAATTCTAAATCTTTCCGTCTTCTATCTGCATAGCTCTTATGCCTAGACAGAGCTTCCTTCATTCATGCCCTTATCAGCTCAATCTTTTATGTTGCTTCTCTTACCAAATCAGGATCAAAGACTAATCTATCTCCGATCTCTAACCAACACACAGGGGATTTGTAGGGTCTTCCATACAAAGCTACAAACAACGCTATCCTTATACTAGTCTGATAACTATTGTTATACAAAAACTCGACTAGGTGTAGAAGGTCTTTCCATGATCTCCCAAAGTCTAATACATAAGCTCTTAACAAGTCTTCCAAGATCTTGATAACTCTTTCTGTTTGTCCATCTGTATGTGGATGGTAAGCGGTACTCATCTTGAGCTTGATTCCTAAACTTTCCTTTAGGCTCTTCCAGAATTCACTAGTGAATAAAGAATCTCTATCACTAACAATACTACTAGGAACTCCATGAAGCCCAACTACATTCTTCATAAATAACTTAGCCAGTACAGGTGCCGTCCTATTTGACTTAACGGAAAAGAAATATGCACTCTTGGTCAGTCTGTCCACTATGAACCCATTTCCACTATTAGATCTCGGAACCCGTCTATGGAATCCATGGAAATAGACTCCCATTTCCAAACTGGAATATCTAATGGCTGAAGCAACCCACTTGGCTTCTGATGCTCGGCTTTCACCTGTTGACAGTACAAACACTGCTTCACCCATAAGCCAACATCCCTCTTCATTCCTTCCCAAAAGAAACTTCTCTTCATGTCTTGATACATCTTCATTCCTCATGGACGAATAGTGAACTTTGAACGATGGCATTCCTCCAAAACTTCCTTCCTTGTCTCCCACATCTGGAACACAAAATCTACCCTTCTTTCTTAACCATCCACTTTGGTCAAGACTGAAATCCTTTAAGTCATCGTCCTTCATTCCATCCCTTAATTTCCTGATCCTTTCAGCTAACACTGGATCCTCTACCTGTTTAAAAGCAATCTTCTCAATCAATACCAGTTGGACTTCTAAACTAGATAACATAGTAGATCCTTCACTAGACCTAGCCTCAGATCTCCACTGCACTCTATAAGTCGACAACGCTTCCAAGTCTTTCCATTCTGCTATCATAGCCAACACTGCATTCTGATGCTTCCTACAAAGCGCATTTGCAACCTTGTTGCCTTTCCCTGGTGTGTAGTCAATTCCAAAATCATAAGCGGCTAAAAACTCTAACCTCCTCTATTGTCTCATGTTCAGCTCCTTTTGAGAGAACAAGTACTTTAACGACTTATGATTTGTATAAAGCTCGAACCTCTCTCCCAAAAGGTAATGCCTCCATACCTTCAATGCAAATATCACTGCAGCTAACTCCGAGTCATGCGTTGGATATCTAACCTCATGTGGTCTAAGCTGTCTAGAAGCGTAGGTAATCACTTTACCTATCTGCATCAACACAGCTCATAATCCAGTTCCACACGCATGTGTATAAACTACCAAGTCCCAATTCCACTCTGGAACCACTAACACAGGTGCATTGGTCAATAAGTGTTTCACGCTTTAGAATGCTTCCTCACACATATCGGTCGACACAAACTTCACATTCTTTCGCGTTAGCTTGGTTATTGGTGCTGCTATCCTCGAGAAATCCTTAATAAATCTCCAGTAATATCTAGCCAATCCAAGGAAATTTCTTATCTTAGTTACCATTTTTGGTCTCTTCCAATTACAAACAGCTTCGATTTTATCTGGATCGACTGACAACCCTTTCTCTGAAACCATGTGACCAAGAAATTTCACTTCCTTCCAAAAATGGCACTTCAAAAAATTTGCCTTTAACTGATGCTACCTCAAAGTCTCAAGCACAACTCTAAGATGAACTTCATGCTCCTTCTCATCCTTAGAGTATTTCAGAATACCATCTATGAAAACCAACACGAACCTATCCAAGTGCTCTTGGAAAAGCCGGTTCGTCAAATCCACAAAGAATGCTAGCGCATTAGTGAGTCCGAATGGCATAACTAACCATTCGTATGACACATACCTTATTCTAAACACCATCAAAGATATACTATCCTCTGCTACTCTAAGCTGATGGAAACCTGTTGCTAAGCCTAACTGAGAAAATACCTTGGCTCCACTCAATTGATCGAACAAATCATCAATCCTAGGCAACAAATATCGATTCTTTATCGTTCTCTCATTCATCTTACGATAATTGATACATGGCCTTAACGATCCATCCGGCTTCTTAGCAAATACTACAGCTGCTCCCCAAGGCGAACTACTCGGTCTGATAAAACTCTTGCCTTCCAAATCCACCAACTACACCTTCAACTCCCTCGTCTCTGTAGGTGTCATCCGGCTTGGCGGTCTACTTATCAGTTCTGATCCAAGCACCAAATCTATTCGAAACTCAATGGCTTGTTTCGGTGGTAATCCTACTACCGGCTCGATGACATCTATGAATTCTCTAACCACGAAAACGCGATTCAACTCATCTTCCAACTCCACAACACTCAACAAAGCATTCACCTCACAAATAGGGTTTTCTACGATATATACAATCCGATCACTACAACCAGGGTGTCTAAGTGATATTTTTCTTTCATGGCAAAATATCTTAGCATCATACTCACTTAACCAATCCATCCCAATATAATTCCGAACCCTACAAAATCAAATATATGCAAACTGCAAACAAAGGTGTAACCTAGCAAGTTAAATTCTAAGTGGTCACACTTCATCCCAAGTGTCGCATGCCCTTCTATCGGATTTGCAACTCTTAAAGAAGTAACTAAATATGTGGGTTCTAGGTTAAGCTTAGCTACCAAACATCGAGATATAAAAGAAACTGATGCACCAGTATCAAACAAAATGCTAACGGACATATCATGGATCTGAAGTGTACCTCCCAATACTGATTTCCCTTTCTCCTAGGCCATTGCCTTCGAAGTAACAGGTTCCAATGAAAATAATTGGCTTTTATCTCCTTTAGTTGGCTCTTTGCACTGGTTCTTGTAGTGTCCAACTTGATCACAGTTGAAACATCTAACTCCTTTCTTCTCAGCAGCCTTCTTTCCTTTGTCTGTCCGCCGCTCATGAGCATAATGGCCTTTCTTATCACACTTGCAACAACCACTTCAGACTTCCCCTTCTTCGTTGCCCCACCTTTCTGAGCACTCTTCTTATGAAAGAACTTCTCTTCTGACCTTGCCCAACCTTGACCTCCTTCTCCTCCTTCTTCTCCAAACAAGTAAGTATCTCTTCATGTATTAACGCCATATCCACTACCACATAACATAGATCTCTGATATGCAGTAAGGTAGCCCTAGCCAACTCAGGCTACAATCCCCTGATAAACTTCTCATTCCTATTCATCACTGTATCAACTGTGGCATACCCATATCTAGCCAACTCTTTAATCCTACTAGCATACTCCAAAACAGACTTTTCTCCCTATTCTAACTCAGAAAACTTCCTGATCAAAACAGACTATGCCATTACCGACATGAACCTCTCCGAGAACCTTCTCCTAAACTCAGCCCATGTCATCTCCTCTTCATTTACCCCAATCATCACACTTTCGACCAAAATAAAGCTGCTCCTTGAAGCTGTCTTGAAGCAAGCCTCCTCTTCTACTCGTCATTGAGCCCTAAGTCAACAAATATGCTTTCACAGTGTAGCAACCAATTCTCCACTTCTATAGCATATTCAGTTTCGATAAACGGCTTCCCTCCAAGCCTAGCATAGTCTCTACTCAAGTTAGCATAATGGTTGACAACCGGAGCTTCCTGAACTCCTCCTACAGCATTTCCTCCAACCACTCTAAAAGCAATTCCAGCTTGCATCATGTTTACGAATGTTAGTTCCTGAGATGATGGTTTTGATGCCAACAACCTTAGGACTTGTTATAAAATATAAATACTAATATCTTTGTCTAGATATATATGTATATGCAGGATATATATATATATATATATATATATATATATATATGAAGGTACTAAGAATGAAGACTGTACAGTATAGAGATTCAAGACTGACGAATTCAAAATTGTAGAAATCAAGACTGAGACTCATGAGTATCAATATTATCAAGAGTTCAAGATATCAAGATAAGTAATAGAGTCTAGATTTATGTTAAAACTTCATAATAGCACTAAAATCTTTATTCTGATTTTAATTGTAGAATAGAATCCACCTTCTCGCTTTAATAGTGCGATGGAACCCATGATCTCTTTAGTGGGATGGAACCCACGACCTTCTCTAGTGGAATGGAATCAACGAAATTTTCAAAATGAATAATTTTAGATTTTTTCAAAACTATATTTTTAAAAAGACATCTCTCTTTCTCTCGGTTTATATATTTTAGCCATAATTCAAAAAATATTTTTAATCATATTAATTTCAAATTATTTCAAATGGATGTCAAAAGTGCCCTTTTAAATGGTTTTGTTAAAGAGGATGTTTATGTTGAACAACCTCCACTTTTTGAAGAAGAAAAGTTTCCAAATCATGTTTACAAATTAAAGAAAGCTTTATATGGTCTAAAACAAGCTCATTGAGCCTGGTATAACAGACTAAGATCTTACCTATTACAATCAAATTTTGAAATTGGTAGAGTAGATAATACTCTTTTTATTAAAAGAAACAGAAATGATATCCAATTAGTACAGATTTATGTAGATGACATCATTTTTGGATCAACAAACAATGAAATGAACAACCAGTTTTCTGAAATAATGACAAAAGAGTTTGAGATGAGTCATATGGGTGAACTTACTTTCTGTTTAGGATTGCAAATAAAACAATTAGATAGTGGTATTTTCATTAGTCAAGAAAAGTATGATAGGGATCTAGTTAGTAAGTTTGGTATGACCACTGCGAGTGGAAAACCCACTCCTATGGCAACCAATGAAGCCTTGAATAAAGAAGACATGTCAAAAGATGTTGATCAAAAACTATACAGGGGAATTATTGGATCACTACTCTATATAATTGCGAGTAGGCCTGATATCATGTGTAGTGTCCGTCTATGTGCAAGATACCAATCTCAACCTAAAGAAACTCATTTAAAAGCTGTTAAACGTATCCTGAGATATGTTAAACACACTTTAGACTATGGCCTATTTTACCTTAAAAATGATTCATTTGATTTAATCTCATATTTTGGTGCTGACTATGCAGGTTGTAAATCAGACTGAAAAAGTACAAGGGGAACTTGTCACTTTTTAGGACATTCTCTAATTTCCTGGTTTAGTAAAAAACAAAATACTCTCTCACTGCCAACAACTGAAGCAGAATATATCTCTACTGCTTTGTCTTGTTCTCAAGTTATTTATATGCAACAGACCCTAAAGGATTTTGGATTAAATATTTCAAAATCACCAATTTATTGTGGCAATACAAGTGCAATAAATTTATCCAAAAATCCTACTCATCATGCCAGAACCAAACATATTGATATCAGACATCATTTTCTCAGAGATAATATAAGTAAAGAGATTATTTCTCTTGAATTTATCAACACTTAGAATCAAATAGCTGATATTCTGACCAAACCCTAGAATCAATCAACCTTTACTAAATTGAGAAGAGAACTAGGTATTTGTTCTATAACTGAGATATAAAATATAGATATAGTAACATATATATTTAAATAAATAAAGAAAAAAAATTGTCAAAACTTTCAAAGGGATGTCGACATGCCCCTACCCCCATGTTGACATACAACGGTCAGATTTGAAATTTTGATTTTTCCTCTTAAATCAGTTTGGTGGTTATATAACCACAATATTTCGAATTCATCTGTCTTCTCACTTTATTTTTTCTGTAATAAACTTCTACAAATACAAAGTAATGGCCTCCTCTTCTAAATCAAACCAAAATGCAACCATTTCCTTCCCTTCTCCTAATTCTAGTCCATTCCAACATACTACATTGGCTCGAGTAATGAAGATCGAGGAAATTATGAAGGATTCTCTGCAAATGCTGACTGAATTACAAGTCATGCAAATAAGGATGGCAAAGTAACAAGAGAAACAAGGCAAGATTCTTTGAAATTTGCAAAAATTTCTAATGGATAATCATGCAGATCCTATTGTGATTGAAGATGATTCCTCTAATATACGTATTCATAATCCATTAGAGGGCGACGAAGAAGAAGAAGAAGAGGAAGTGCAAATGGACGAGGATGATAATGTTGTTTGCATTAGAGAAGTCTGTTTTGACAAAAATGGTAATTTGGTCGAACAACATGGAAACTTTTGTCTCCATTACCCTAATTGTTCGACACACAAGTCACCAATTGTCAAGGACTTTTGTTAGATTGTTATTATATTAATGTTTTTATATTTTGTGTACTTGTATATATTTGTAACTATGTTTCATATATATGTGTAATGTAACATCATATATAATAAAATTAGATTTATGTTTCGCTTATTATACTTCGTTATTAGCATTTAGTTCCATAGTATTAGTTTAAGGGGGAGTTATGTAGTTTAGGCTTAGTTTTTGTTGATGACAAAGGGGAAAAATTATAAAATAGCATAGTTAGGATGTTAGTTAGGCTCATATTAAGGGGGAGTTGTTGGAATAAGGGTGAGTCAGAGTAGAATCAGAATTTGGTGGAGTATATTTTATAAACATAGGTTATCATCATAAAAAAAGGGGAGATTGTTGTTCCTGAGATGATGGTTTTGATGACAACAACCTTAGGACTTGTTATAAAATATAAATACTAATTTCTTTGTCAAAATATATATGTATATGTAGGATATATATATATATATATATATATATATATGCGGGTACTTAGAATGAAGACTGTACAGTATAGAGATTCAAGACTGACGAATTCAAGATTGTAGAAATAAGGACCGAAGACTCATAAGTATCATGATTACCAAGAGTTCAAGATATCAAGATAAGTAATAGAGTCTAGATTTATGTTAAAACTTCATAATATCACTAAAATCTTTATTCTGATTTTAATTGTGGAATGGAATCCACCTTCTCGCTTTAATAGTGGGATGGAACCCACGACCTCTTTAGTGGGATGGAACCCACGGCCTTCTCTAGTGGAATGGAATCCAGGAAATTTTCAAAATCACTTATTTTTAGATTTTTTTCAGAACTATCTTTTTTAAAAGACATCTCTCTCTCGGTTTAAATATTTTAGCCTTAATTCAAAAAAAAATTTAATCATATTAATTTCAAAATTATTTCTTGTTTAGAATATCTCCTAGTTTTAATGTTTTAGCTTTAATCTCAAAATATTTATATATTTAGTTTTCATTACTTTTATATTTTGTAAGATCACTTTCCAAATGTTTTTCTTAATCATAAAAGTATATTCAAAATAGTTTACAAAGTTCTAAGAATGTTTCGACAAACTTTAGAAAGAAAATCTCTTTTAAAGCAAAAATCAATTTTCAAAATTTACTAGGGGATGTCGACATGCGTATACCCCCCATGTTGACATGGTAGCCGTAGATTTTAAAATTCGAATTTTCTAAAGAAGCGTCTATTCGTCATAACCTTTCACGAATGGACATAACCATTATTCTCCTATATAAACTAGAAGTTTTCAACGAATTTTTACTTAAGATTTCTTTTTTCTCTCTCCTCTTTCTCTTCCAGTCTTATTTTCAAACATTCTTAACAAAACTCTACCGATATCCTAAGTGAATCAAACTCGATCGTCTCTAGTTTGATTCTCTGCCACTCTCTCTCAAAGTTCTCAGTGCTATTCAGAGTTATAGGATCATTTGTAATCAAAGATCGAAGTGTATCGAGTCTCTCTCTATCAAAGTGTGATTGGAAACGGTGTGATTGTGGTGTGTAAATCAATTGGGTGTGATTGTAGCCCATAAATCAATTAGGTGATCTTGTAGCCTAGTTAAATCAAGAGAGTTTGCCCTAGACTCACAGACTGGAGGGTGTATCTCGTGGCCTTGAAATCAAGGTTGTAATATCGACATTATATTTGAAAAGAAATATGCACAAGAAATTGTGTGGGACTGGATGTAAGGTAACTCCGAACCAGTATAAAATTCCAGTGTGTTCTTTTCTTTACTGCTTTTATTTACTATTTGCATCTGTGTCTGGTTCTGTGATCGTCTCTGTGTTTGTGAATTGCATCTGCTTGGGTTTAATTTGAAAAGATTTCAAAAAGATTCATAAAATTAATTAAACACTATTCACCCCTCTAGCGTTAATTCTGCCTAAGATGCGTAATTTGCATTTCCTACAACTAAAAACTAATACATAGCCCACATATCCGCTTGTGGGACACTAGCACCAACATTCTCAGCTTGAGCCTGACCTTGAGTCCTCCTTGTATTGGGTTGGGCATTTCCATTGTGGGTGGCACAGTCCCCTCCTAGGTTAACTCTGCCTCTTCTAGCATCCATATCTGTATTCAAGCCTCGTGAGATACAAAAGCATAGCCTAATAGAGATTGGAGAATAGAGATATAGCATATACTTATATATAGCAAATATAAGTACGTTACTATAGCTTTATCCCATACCCTGGTCTTATCTCTAATTCCTAAGGATTATGTTTTTCAAAAATCATTTTTAATTAAAGTGTTTCATATACATATGCTCTGATACCAAGTTGTAACATCCCCTATCTAGAGGCCCAAAGCTAGACGCTACAGATGCTACATAGTATTGACTTTCGGCGACAAAATACGGTTATGTTAATGGTATCCATACAATCAGAAGCATTTGAATATGAAACAAAACCACAGATTTCAAAAACATCTTTTCGCATTATATTTTCAAAACACATGTTTCACATTCAAATTACATAATACCATAATCGTTTCACACGTTTAGATAAAATATAACTATTACACAAAAATGCCAAGAGCGACATATGATGATGCCTCCTTGGTTAACCAGAGTAATATATAGACATAACTATCTTAAATACAACACAGTGGAACAAAACAAAACAATAACTCCTTAATAGCTATCCGTCAGCCACCTGCTCATTGCCGGAAGCTTTATTCGTCAACCTACTAAAACCTATAAAACCTCAACCCTCAACATACTCAAAACAATTTTGAGCAACCGAGAGTTTAAGGGGAAAAAACATAAACTTCGAGTCAGACATAAAGCCTGGTGTGAATAATACTATATATCTCGGATATACGATATTAAGTGAGACCACGCCGCTTAGTGGAACAGGTTTCCCCTCACTAATATCCTTTTAAAACATATCTTTTGAAAATCATAATCCTGCAACCAAAACTTGTTAAAATTATAAAGCATTTTATATAAACTTAAATATCAGGTAACAAATAGACTATCTGTTCGAACACTATAGTTTTGTTTGGCTAACTACTAACCTTTGGTTGACTCGGGCCTACCAGACAATATAACAAAATAATCTAACATTTGTTAGACACATCTCTTCTAGATGGTCTGTCCTTAACTATCTGTTAAATACTTCTTTTTGGGCGGTCTATCCCTAACTTAACATCTCCCAAGGTCACTTAATCATAATTGTTTTGCGAGCTCACCAATAACCTATTTGTATACAAACATATATTCCTTTCTGTGTGTAATCATAATTTTTGTCTTACCTATGACAAAGCCCTACACACTAGAATTTTGGACTATATTAGCTGGGGCTAATAGCTAATGTACATAGCACGACCCTATACCAGTCTCATCTATTATTCTAATATCTATGTCATTTTACTTAGGGAAACCTTCCCAAATTTTTCCTTGAAAACCTTTTCCTCAAACTGATTTAAAACCATTAAGTTAAACTACACAAGGAAAATTATAATCTCTATGCTTTACTCAAAATCACTTTGCCATGTTATATATACACTTTACCTAAATCTTAGTTGATGAAAACATATAAACCTTTGAAAGTACCCCTTTCGAAACCAAGTAAAACCCTTTATTCAAACTAGGCCGAAAGGCCAAAACCTTCATTTCGAAACAATTTATAGAAACCTTTAGAAACCATTGAAAACCTTCCTTTCGAAAGCTTTAAAACCTTGGACATTTTTCTTTTAAAGCACTTTAAAATTGCCTTCCGAAAATGGTGAATAACCTTTCCTCTTAGACCTTTCGAAACCATTGGAAAACCTTCCTTCAAAACCTTTCAAAATCATCGGGGAACCACCAATTTAAAAACTTCCATTTAAAACCCGTTCGAAAGCAATAAAACATTAAACCTTTCGAAAGCCTTTAGGTTCAATTAAAACATGTGAAAACATTTCAAAACCATTCTAAAGTTAACCCTTTGAAACCTTTGAAAACCCTTTCGGTCGAAACCATTTGGAGTATGCCTTCAAGTAGAGCAAAAGGATCCAAAACCCATTAAAATTGAAAGCATTCCTTTCGAAAGCTACTCCAAAGTAAAGAAGTGATGGTGTCGAAACCAACCTTCTTAAAGCATTGGAGAAGTGGCCAAGTTTTTAAACAAAGTATAACTTCCAAAACCATTAACTTCAAAAGGTAAGAAAAGCGGCAGCTAGGGGTTTCGACCCCTTCGAAAGCATTATTTAAAATAAAAGAGCGCAAACCATTCGAAACCATTTCTCTAAACAAATTTGACCTGGTCGAAAGCTAACCAAGTCGAAAGCAAAGCAAGCGCAACTTCATTTTAAAACAAAGGCATGCTTCAACCCTATCAGAATCATACGTTTCGACCCTATACCTTCCGCCTTCACCTAATTCGCTATGTACCAATTATATCGATACCATGCCATTGGTTTCGAATGTAAAGACGGTGAAACGTCTTGGTCGGAATCCCTAGTGCCGAAAGTGGCGAAACAGGCTAAAAACAAGTAAATTTTGTCCTTAACTTAAAAGAGATACTTTTTGACTAACCTGCTATATTTGTCAAATTTTCATTGATTACTAAATTTCTTTTCTTCAAAAGTGCTGCCAAGACTTCAGAAATAACAATAATTTTATTTTACAAAATACCCCTTCTCCTTTTATAAATATATAAAACATTAGTCACATAGCTTAAATAATTTTATATATTCATCAAAACATTTGGGAAAATTCTACAAAAATTCCAAAAAATAATTTTCAATCTGTTTTCTAACATATATAAATTTCAGACCCAAATAAATAATTATTTAGCCGTAAATAATTTATAACCCAAATAATCATTTTCTACCTTAGAAAATTTATATAAAATCCACAATAATTCAGAAAATTATGAAAATTGAAAATCATCTCTAAAACATCATTGTTGATCTAGATCTAAAATGCAAGGCATTTGGATGTCATTTAATAGGGTTTTCTTATCAAAACATATCATAACATCTATATGAACAAGCATAAATCACCAACAAGCATATATACACATTTAATCCTTCAAAAACATGGCATAAACTTGCTAAACACTTCGGATTTAACTTAAAATCAAAAACATTTAAGAAAATGAGATGTAGTCATTATTCACCTTAGTTTGAGATAAAGGATTTGAGATTTGAATAGCTTTTGATTTGATTAATCTTCTTCCTTAGCTTTTTCTTCCTCTATGTGATGCCCCACCTCAATACCCATACTAACCAAGAACACTACGATGTAGTGCTATCAATTAGCACGGAGAATAAGGCTGTGGAGGAGCGACCATCCATGTAACATCTTTGTGCGAGCACCGATATGTCAGATAGAGCAGAATGCATATCTTTTAAAGAGGAAATCCGACATACCGATACAAACATAAAGCTATCACACGGTGGATATATATTATCTTCGGAAACAAACATAGAAATAATCATAACATAAATCAGTCACAGACATCCATATCACAAAGGCGGAAGAAGATATGAATATACATATAACACATAAAAGTGTACATCAGAGTAGTGGTCGGAAAGATCCACTATAATACAAAAGAATAGCATCACGTGCTATACAAAAGAATAGATACACAACATAGAGTCTATATCTCAAATGTGTACAACCAAAAACTACTAATCTAAGTAGTTAGCCAAAAGTCAGAATAATCCAGAAAAGAAGTCAAGCAGAAGCACCTGTAACATCTCGGTCTGACCCGAGTATTATTTATAAGAAAATAATAAACGGATCAGTCTAACTATAAATATCAGATAACATGATATAGGATAAGGGGTATGGCATAAACATATAATAACCATGATGGCATACTACTATAAGTATGTAAATGATAATCAACAAGGGATTAATCAATATCACAAGAATCTTCTCAAAGATCCAAACACATAAAAAGGTAATGACACACAAATTCACCAATACACAAAAACTGATATCATATCAGTGAAAACCACAAAAATTGGTGAAGCACTAAATCCAGAAATCAACACACGAAATCTAGAACAAATCCCAGAAATCAACACACGAAATCCAGAAATCACTAAAAGGGGGAAGTCCGAGCACACGGACGAGAAGCTATCTCATGGAAGCTATCCATTTAATTTTCCGAACACACGGATGGCCCAAAGGCCTTTGACACACAAACGGTCCAAAGACCATGGGGTACAGCCCCATATATGTGATTAGAAACATCACCCAAGCGGGGTCTAGTCTCCCTCGTAGACAAAGAGACATCGCTCAATCGCTAGTCTAAATCACAAGAATGATCGTCATGATCATAAGGAAGTGTCAATCACACTAAGCTAGTAAATATATGAGTTTAGCTTCATGTCCCATAACCACTTGCTTAACTTAAATATTTACGAACAAACTGTAGATCTTCACTAGGAAATTGTCACAAAAGGGTTCAATCGAACAAGTCCAAGAGCTAACCGACGAAGTGAATGCAAGCGTTTCATACCACTCGTTTTACTAAGTCGTTTAAGTCGATTTCTCATTCGAGTGAAGTAAAGGCTTGTATATACTAGTAGATTGGAAATCGGTTTGAGAAAACGAACTTTTGATATTTAAAATAGTGTTGAAATCGCTTTGATGAAAGAGTTTTGATATTTACTACTAGTATTGAAACCTTTATATATCTTTAAAGTGACAAGTCATAAAACGATTTGTTGAAACAATCTATCACAAAAATTCACATTCGAAGACGTGAACAAAATCCAAGGAAATCAGCTCAAAATGCATCAAAGTGGAAGTTCTGTTGAATGCTTTTCAGATAAGATCGCCTACGCAGAGCTGTATGGGGTTCGACCTGCCCGGTCAGGTCGCGGGGGTCCAGGGGGCAGTGCCCCGTCATGGTACGACCTAGTGGAGAGAAGCCAAGCGACCTACAGGAGTGCGCGACCTAAGAAGGTGCGCGAGTTAAGGGTGAGCGACCTAACAATTTAATGCCGAGCGACCTACCATTATAAAAGCCCAAACGACCTAAGACTTAACCCGCGAACGACCTACGACCTAGCAGGGTCGAGCGACCTAAGGGATAAGGTCATACGACCTAAAAGAAATAGGGCTAAGCGACCTAAACAGTAAGCAGGTCGAACGACCTAACGCTTAGCTCGTGAGCGACCTACGACTTATCGAGGTCGAGCGACTTAAGAGGCATGAGAACCAGCGACCTAAAACCGGCGACCTAAGGATACGCGACCTAAAGGCTTGCGACCTAAAGACACGCGACCTAGAGGTGAACGACCTAACGAGGTCCAGGGGAAGCGACCTAAAATGCTTCGACCTAAAGGTGCACGACCTAAGGTCTATACGACCTAACGACCTAAGGTCGATACGACCTAACGACTTAAGGTCGAATACGACTTACGACCTAAGGTCGAATACGACCTACGACCTAACATTTTGCCTGGAGATTATAGGTCGGCAACGACCTACGACTTAACTCCAGGCGACTTTTCCACACGCCTACGAACCCATCTTCCCCACGACCTAGGGTTAACTCGGAGGCGACCTACGACCTATGGACGAGCGACCTAACTCCGAATGAGCTAAAAATGGCCAGAACGACCTAGTAGCAGTTTTTCACCAAAATCACTAAAATTTGGAGTTTTTTGCCAATCCAATCCAAACCAAATGCAACAAACATGCTAAAGTGATGAGGAATCATTCCCAACAGTACAATGACGATTATAGGCAAGACGTGAGATCAAAAATCTCACCTTTTCATGGAATTTGATGAAGATTGAAAGCAAGGAGAAGCAATCCAAAGCTTGAATCCACTATCTTCTACTTGAATTTGGAGTTGAATCTCGGATTTGCAATAGAATTTGAGTTTGGAGTTTTAATTTCCACTTCCCACCAGCATTTTTGATGAAGCTTGAATGTTAAAACAAATGGTGAATGAAGTGAGGAAGGGGGTTGGGCTGAACTAAGGAAGGTGCAGTCCAAACCAAAGTCACAAGCGGGAAAAGTGACGAAAATTTCACTATCTCCAAACATATCGAAGTTTACACTCAAAAATATCGCAAACGTCATTTTGAACTCAATGGGAGTGGTCTCGATTCCTAATTTGGCCGTATGCAAAAAGTAGCTTTTCGGACTAACATCCGACTAACGATAAAATATTTAAATAAAATATTTAAATATAAAATCAATAGATATGCGGGTTGTTACACTCTATTTCTCTAAAATGGTGGTCGACCTCTATGTTTTTAATTTGCAAATGAGAACTAATAAGAGAATACATGGCTAAGGGGTTTAAGGTTTAGGGTATAAGGATTTTCCTTATACCTATTCTCCCCTGCCTATTTCCTAAACCTTTATCTATTTTATTTCATGTTATCTTATTTTGATTTACTCATTAACATGGCACGGCTACCCCTATTAATCACAAATCTCAATCGATTAATCACTTTACATTATTTTATTTTATTTAGCTAATTAAATATCCTAAATAATGTTACTAAAAATATGGAGTGCTATAGAATTATTATGCTGCTATTAGTTCTTCTATTGTAGCTGCTCACTCCAAACAATATTCTGTTATGAAAGTCCCCGTTAAGGAAGTAAAGTGGACTTCATTATTTTCATCCTTGCCGAGAAATGCTGGTGTATACGTGCCCCATACTTTTGATAAGGTGGAAAAAGGAGTAATGGTTCCTCCGGCGGATGTGATTCAGGCGGGTGTTTACTTTTGGTCAGATTATCTGGTTGGTTTTTTCTTGGATTCTAACCTTCCATATTTAGTAGTTAAAGAGAACTATTGCAAATTTTGGCAGTTAAGAGGTCGACTTCAAGTCCATATGGACAACTCTATGTTCTTCTTCAAGTTCTCGAGACCAGAGGAGCATCTCCGTGTCTTGAGTGCTGATCCTACCTTTATTCGAGGTAAGCCTTTTATATTTACAACTTGGGGTCCGTCTGTTGACTGTGCCAGAGACTAGGCATTATCTATTTCAATTTGGACTTATTTTCTCACATTCCGTCTGTTTTGCAGACATTGATTGGTTCGGATTGGCTAGCTAGTAATGTTGGGAAATTGAAATATTTTGATACTAATACTGTTGCAAGGGAAAAGTTAGTTTATACTGAAGCGTTGATAGAAATAATTCCAGATAAGCCACTTTCGAATAAGAACAAGGTCCGTGTTACAAAGAGTCATGTTGTTGAGATTGTTGTTCGATATAGTTAGAAACTAGACATTTGCATGTCTTGTCATTCTTTTGGCCATCTCTTCGTAGCTTGTCCTCGTTCGTCTACACTTGTTCCGTTTCCGCTCTCCGATAGGACCCCTCTTCAGCGGCCTCCAGTCATGAAGTGGGACCCGAAAGTGTGTCTGGTTCCTATTGTTACTCCTCCTGTATTAGTGCCTCCTACGGAGGTTGATGCTGATGTGCCTCCTGTTGAAGATGTCGTATTTGCTACTGCTGATCTTGTGGCTACTTGCGCTGCCCAAGCTTCTGTTATTGCTGTTGCCTTTAATCCTGCTACTTCTATCGCCACTATTTCTCCTACCATGCCAGTTTATTAGGATGCGCAAGAAGGGACTTGGATTCATAAGAAGACCGCTATGAGATTCAACCCTTTTGAGGATTCTTTTTTCAGATTTGTGTCAGATGATCACTTCGACCTTAGATATTATTATTAACGTATATCGGGTGATTCGTTGGTTCTTGCTACGGATGGTCAACTTACGAAAAGGAATGAAGATGTTTTAGCTGATGCCAAATGTGATAGGTCGTTCATTCTCTCCTGATTCGATGGACTTTGTCCCGATCTGGTTGTGTAGTTTCGAGCTTTCACTCGAATTGTTGGGGTTGTCCCTAAGTCGATAGCTCTGGAGTCTTCAAACGGTGGCAGTTGTTTCTCCTCTTCTGAGGACTAGTTTTTTTCCGATTATTTATAGTAGTTGTGGCATTTCTGCCACACTCATGTGCTCTATTTTCTTGTTTAATTGTAGTTAAGGTTCATCTGCCCTACTCCTATACTCAAACTGTGTTTTCTTGCTTTGGTAATATAAAGTGGACGGTCCGCTATAAAACCGGTTGGCTTTGCCAAAAGAGTACAAATAGTACTAGAGTTAATTATACAAGTAAGACTGAAATGTATAACAAATACATATTATAAGTACAAATTATAAATTATGAATCCAGATTAAAAATACAAATTAAAACCAAGATTTTCTTGAGAACTTCGACCCATCCTTCGGATCCAACTACACAAGATTTACCTTTTAATCACGTGTGAAAAACGCTATTATATCTTTCCATATCATTAGTGACGACGCTATATATCAACATGCCCAAATACATCTTATATCATTAAAGAAAGGCTATTGTATCAAATAATTTATAGCACATCATAACCACTATAAAACCTTTTCATAGCATTTTATCCTTGTTGATTATTCTTAGCATTTTATCCATGCAATTTTATTTAACTTGTAAAATTTCAACTTTTAATTTATAGCATTAACAAAATTTCACAACATGTCTTCAACGCTATTCCATGACGGTTTATCATGTTCCATAGCTCTTTTCCCACGCTATTATATTTTTTTTCCTATAGCGTTTATCTTTCGATATAGTAATTTTTATAGCATTTTGCCTCCGGTTTGCATAGCGGTCTTTTTCCATTATTAATATGTTTAATAAATAGCAATTTTTTTCTATGCTATTATTCTTTCTATAGTACACAACAAATACTGTATTCTCTCTTACATGAATTGTGCATATTACGCATTAACAATAAATCTTCAAAATACAAAACCACATATCAGATAGCAAAAATCTGAAAGAAAAAGCATAATATAAGACCAAAAGCATATTTGATTACAAAGGACAAAATAAAGATGGTCTTACATAGTTGAAATTCGTACGTAGGTAAATAAGTTTAGACATAGTTTTAACAAAAAAGATACATGAAAAAACAAGCTCCCTTAGTCTTCCACCAGTTAGCTCATGCACATTAAACCTGCAATTTACACAAATACAAGTTAGACTCTTATTCATTTAGACCTGAATACCTTCTTCCTGAAAATATAGGCAAAGATAGGCATATTTCAATATGTGCAAAACTGAACTGTTTTCAAAGAGAAGCAAGCTCTTTATTTCGATGAACAAAATGCCATATATTGATTTATTACAGAAGTAAATCTGAAATAGAAGAAAAGAGCAAGCATAAAAATACAAGATCATTGAGAGCATTTCTACCATCGAATTAGCATTTTTTGCCTATAGAGTGCATAGTCCGCTTAACCGACTCAACGAAGTGGATATTCCAGGCCACCTCAATAGTTTGTTCTGTTTTGTTTGGTTGGTCGATAAATTCTTTGTCTAGATTATGTATCCATAATAACAAACTGAGGTTGTGATTTGTGCTGTAGATGTTAAATATGGGTGGTAATATAATATATGCTTAGGTAATAATCATATTGAATAGGCTTCATTACGACTAGATGGCACAAAGTATTTTTGCTCAAAATGCCATATAATGGCAGCAAATCCTATTAATTGGTAAATTGGTATGCAACTACGTAACATCAGTAAAATCCTTTCTAACCGCGTTTTTGTATGCATGAAATAACATATATCATGTCAATGTGAATATACTGGACTCAGCTATGTCAACGACTATAACAGCTTTTGACAAAGAAGCTTATTGACTAATTAGCCAAG
The DNA here is from genome assembly GCA_030737815.1 of Allium fistulosum. Classification (NCBI taxonomy): domain Eukaryota; kingdom Viridiplantae; phylum Streptophyta; class Magnoliopsida; order Asparagales; family Amaryllidaceae; genus Allium; species Allium fistulosum. Next base: position 247,282,208 of record CM060906.1, on the reverse strand, counting down.
CATGGACGATATTCTTAATATCTTTAAAATGGTAATTCAATAACTGAATAAATATACTATGTAGACCATTCTACGCACAAAATAGCAAACTACCTTAAGATGTAAATATGATTGAAGGTTATATGTTTGATTAAACTACAACATTTGACTAGCCAACTTAATTACAAGCTAATATTTATATTTAGTATCCAACCAGTTCTGTAAAAAAAGGGTGGAACCCAGTGCATGAGGCATTCGCACGATAGCGGCAAGGCTGGTCTTAAGAGACCTAAAGCCAATTATAAACTAAAACCCTTTAACATGTCTAATGTGATGAAAAAACAAAGCATCAAAATAATTTATGTAGATTATCAACAATAAACAAAGAGGATATGATCTCGGCTTTGGAGTTAAAAGGAAGACAACAATGTTGGTTCTCTACTATTCACTATTCAAAAACACAAAGGTGCTATAGTCATGGTTGCAATTCAAAAATTTGAAAATACAAAGAGTATATTAGTTATAAATATTTGCAGCACATTCTAAACGCTTTGAAAACACAAAACTTCAGGTTGCTTCATGTACCATTTTGAATATCAACGCCATTTGGCCTTACTAAAAGGAACCAAAATTATGTTTCTTGTTTTGGTGGAGAACAAATTTTATATTGCTAGGCATCGGTATTATACACGTATTTACCTGCAAATTTTCGTAATTGCTTCTTTTTCAATTGATTTTTGTGTTATATTTCATTACCATATCACTACTATTTTTAAGCTAAAATTCTTCTTTGTGCCTACTGGTTCAATTTAGTCAGTTCACAACCATTTATGAATATGCAACACATGCTCTAAACACGGATGATAACCACTAGAAGTTACCAAAATCAATTATAAACTTGACTAAAACAAATACAAAAACTCTAATCTTGGATCCAATTATTCAAGCAAATAAAAATTGAAGGAAATTGAGAGAGAAATCAGAAATCGATGAGGAATGGTGACTACAGATTATTTACCTTTGCCTCTGGCCTATTCTTCTTCTGCACTTTCGTCATTTCATGATTTTCCTTTTTTTCTCTATATGGTTGCATCTTATCTTCATGGGATCTTTTATTATATAATAATGTGGAAATTTATGTTGGTGCCCTGGAAATTTGAAGGCCCAAAGCAGGTGCTTCTGTTGCTTTAGGTAAGGGCCGGTCCTGGATAGTGGGCTCTGAGGAGGTCGATAATATACGTAGACTTTCTCTCACATTGCGAAAAGGCTAGTTATAGACTCGAAACTAAACGTCCAAATCACAATGCGAGTGACCTAACCATTGCTCTAAGGCTCACATCAAACAAAAATATTATCAAAAACATTTTTAATAATCATTATTGCAGCATATCAGAATTAAAAAGATCGAAAATATTTCCCAAAAACCGGTAAGGACTGAGGCTGTTCTCCATAAATACCAACATATACTTAACCGCCCAACGAGTTACCAAGAAAGTATCACCCTTAGAAACTATTACGTTTTCTCAAAGGTAACCATTATTTGGTTCATACGTTTAAATTTTTTGAAAGTTTACTAGGGGCAAAAAATATCCAAAGCGATCTCTCTTAACACAACTGACTCCACCTAGCAAGCAAAGTCATTATTGAATTGGGTTCTACTAGAACCGATCAAAGCCCACCAACTGGATTAGATTGTAAAAGGAAGAATAAGATACTCATGTTTTCTCCACCATTTAACTTGGTAGATCATCAAAAATTAAGCATTTTATATTAAGTAGAAATTAAGTTGGAGAGCTTTTCATTTTAGGGTAATAAGTTTTAAGGACAACACTTATGATTAATTAGTTTTAAGGACAATATACAGAAAAATGATAAATTCATTTATCCTTTTAAGTTATACAGGAAAATGATAAATTCATTTATCATGATTTCTATGTAACTGAAAATGATAACTTCATTTATCTTTTTCCTATAAATTGTCCTTAAAACTAATTTTTTAGAAGTGTTGTACTTAAAACTTATTTCCATGCAAAAGAATCCCTTTGAGTGACTCTTCGACTAATTGCACAGGAGAATGACCGCATCAATGACACGGTAACGCGAAGAGATGACTTTCTGTTATCACATCTTGAATTGATTATCTATTATTGTTTTCCTCATTTTATAATAGGTAAATAAGTTTTTGGGTTGTCGCACTAGTGAAGAAAACATATGTTAGTGGGTTGATGAATATCTTCGGGATTTGGCAAATTGTCTGCCAGTTGGTTTGTACATAGTCTTCTGTATAGTCTGTTTTTGTTATTAATAATGAATATAAACTTTGTTCTAAAAAATAAAAGAACTTTCATATATGTGGGCACACACACATCATAAAAGTATTTATCTTTTCACATAAATACTTATTTTATCTCCTGCATAATAAGCAAAAGATTATGCACTCGTCGGACTCAAGAAAACCTTACCCGGTTGGTTTACTACATTCATGTTCACCGAAATTTGGAGTTATATGTGTGAGAAATTTTGAACAGAGATAGATGATTTGCTCTTGTATTATGGAGAATGAATGATATTGTACATCAGTTTGCTCACTTATATATACAATGATACACGGTATAAAATGTAAAAGAAATATATATTGAAGTGGGCTGAACATAAGGCCCAGAAGATATAATATCCACACCGCTTCATGATGAGAATATGTATATGCTGGCTGCTCATTCTATTATGCTTATTATCTCTAACACCCCCTCTCAAACCCTACTATGGGTAGGGTTTGCTGCGATCTTCTTCAAACATGCAGCCGACACATCAATTATTCAAATTTCTTCAAAAAACTTCAAAATTATGCTTCCAGTATAGTTTTGAAGTGTTATTCAAGCCTTAAGTAGGGAGCTTTCGGTGCGAATAGAGGAATAGTTGGTAAAATATCTCACAAAGCTACAAAATCTGGTTAAAAATCAGGCTTTGTAGTTGACATCACTCCTCGACATGATTTAAGGAGTCGAATCTATGCAGACATCTTTGCTTTTGATTCTGACTTTCAACGAGGCAAGCTCATTTGTCTCAGATGCAAATTCGAGGCTTTTAGATATGGATCCGAGCTTCTTTGATATGGATCTAAAAACTTTTGAGGAGGTCATGAAGTTTATATCTGCAGCCTTCTCACTATACTTGTAACGACCAACTATTTTGGACCATTCAAATCAATAATAAAACTACACATGTCAGACTTGAATAATTCAAAACAATAGATTGTAAATAAATTTGGAGCAAATAAAACCAATCACAGAATCACAGACACAGAATATCAGAATAACTCGTAGTGGAAAATAAAATACATAGTAGTTCATGAAGCTACTACAATAAAAAGTCTCAAAACAGATACAAAATAACATAGTCTGAAAAATAGATACAACCGAAGTCTAAATACATAAGTTCACAAATACATAAGCAAAGCTGAATAGGAAATGACTGAAATGGAAATAGACAACTAGATAGACAAATAACTCCAGCCAATCTCTAGCTCCAGAAGATGAATCCAAAGCTGTGATGCTCAGGATGACCCGAGCGTAAAGCAAAACACAAAACACTCGAGTCAGGACATACATACTTATAAAATGTGAATCAACTCTAGTGAACTGCAATAGAAATGCATCAATAACTTAAAGGATGCTTGGGATCGCCCATCCTTTAAGGATCCGTTAAACTATCTACTATGCAGTAATATACGCTATTATAATAATGTCTAAAGTAAAGTAAACTATTTAAAAATAGCATTAAGGCTTTACATTTTCCACCTTAACATATTTTTAGGTATGCCAATAGTCTATACAGTACCGTAATACCCCGTAAACTGGAGCTACCAGAGTATACTCCATAGGTACGACACAAATCAAACTCGTAGTAAAGCACGCTAGGGAAGGTGACACGGCACAACTAGGAAATGCCAGGGTAGATATACCAATTACACTTCCGGGCCGGTGGTAACGCAGAGCCGCAGCAATCGCCCACCTTGAGCCACACTCTCGAATCAAGGGGTGCACCCAATCAATCACAAAGTAATAGAATGGTATACGATGGAATGTGTCCGGTCAGAGGAGCTACCTCATTAGCCCATCAATTGCTCATGTTTTAGCCACCATATGCCAACTAACGGGAGTTGGGTCCACGTTTATACCTCAAAATAGAATCGTCGCCACCATCCTACTTCATTCTGGAATCTCCACCGCGTACACAGTTGTTAAAGTGGGTTTCGGTATCGACAGAGAGTATGTCCATATCCGATCCCCGTCTCTTTAACAACCAATCGTTATTATAACCGGTGGTTATAAGTTTCAAAATGGTTTATATTTCAAATCAAACATATTCATTTTTAAACCCTTTAAATTCGATGTTAATATCTTTCAAAATAATATTCCTTTCCAAAGTTGTAGCATTTCTAAGTTCATTCATTCAATTATAACATTTTCAAAAACATTGTATTTTAGCATTCATAGCACTATGAAAATGTGATAATACATATAGTAGTATTTCGAAAATATTATCTTTCAGAAACAGCAACACTTAGAAAACGTTACTGTACAAATAGTAGTATTTCAAAAATATTGTCTTTTCAGAAACAGCAGCACTTAGAAAACGTTACTGCAGATATAGTGGTGTTTGGAAAATACAGTACATTGTTAGAAATGGTAGCACTTGTAAAACGCTACCTTAAAACCACAGCATTTCAGAAATGTTGCCAATACAAATCTAAGATTTACTATAACGTTTCAGAAACATTATAATTTCAGTTTTTCAGCATTTTTAACTTATAAAACATATCTCACTTTTCAGAAATATTTATTTGGATATCATTTCACTCATGATTAAATAAAATAAAATTTTATTAATAAAATATCCAAATTAAACCATAATTCATTCATTAAGTCAAAATTACATTTAAATTTCTTAACTTTACTTTTAACAAATAACTTGATACTTTATTTACTTTAAAATATCCATTACATAAATAAAATATTTTAATTACTAATTTAAGCCTAAAATTCCATTTCAAATCAAATTTTCAATTATTAAGTCAAATCACATTTTAAATTTTATATTTTTAATCATTTATCAACTCATACAATTTTAACTTATAATAGAAATTCACTATAAAATTTATTTAAATCATTTAAATCTAATTTAAGTTAAAATCTCATATATTTTATATTCCAAATACTTAGAATTTTCAGAAAATCTTTATGTTTAAATTTAACCACGGGTCTGTATAATATTTCTAACCTAGGTCAAGTGATTACGGATATATATCATTTTAATTCGAAATATTAAATCCCGGGTTTGATCATTTCAAACCCGCAATCCCAAGTCAAATAAAAATCGCTCGAGCCTATCATTTCAGCTCATAATGAATTTTCCATATTCTAAAGTCCATTCGAGTATGTATCATTTCAACCGATACAACCGAATCACAGACACAGAATATGAGAATAACTTGCAGCGGAAAATAAAATACATAGTAGTTCATGAAGCTACTACAATACAAAGTCTCAAAATAGATACAAAATGGCATAGTCTGAAAAACAGATACAACCGAAGTCTGAATACATAAGTTCACAAATACATAAGCAAAGCTGAATAGGAAATAACTGAAATGGAAATAAACAACTAGATAGACAGATAACTCCAGCCAATCTCTAGCTCCAAAAGATGAATCCAAAGCTGTGATGCTCAGGCTGACCTGAGCATAAAGCAAAACACAAAACACTCAAGTCAGGACATACATACTTATAAAATGTAAATCAACTCAAGTGAACTGCAATAGAAATGTATCAAAAACTTAAAGGATGCTTGGGATCGTCCATCCTTTAAGGATCCGTTAAACTATCTACTATGTAGTAATATGCGCTATTATAATAATGTCTAAAGTAAAGTAAACTATTTAAAAATAGCGTTAAGGCTTTACATTTTCCACCTTAACACATTTTTAGTAATGCCAATAGTCTATACAATTCCGTAATACTCCATAAACTGGAGCTACCAGAGGATACTCCATAGGTACGACACAAATCAAACTCGTAGCAAAACACGCTAGGGTAGGTGACACAGCACAACTAGGCAATGCCAGGGTAGATATACCAATTACACTTCCGGGCCGGTGGTAACGCAGAGCCGCAGCAATCGCCCACCTCGAGCCACACTCTCGAATCAAGGGGTGCACCCAATCAATCACAAATTAATAGAATGGTATACGATGGAATGTGTCCGATCAGAGGAGCTACCTCATTAGCCCGTCAATTGCACCTGTTTTAGCCACCTTATGCCAACTCACGGGAGTTGGGTCCACGTTTATACCTCAAAATAGAATTGTCGCCACCATCCTACTTCGTTCTGTAATCTCCACCGCGTACACAGTTGTTAAAGTGGTTTTCGATATTGACAGAGAGTATGTCCATATCTGATCCCGATCTCTTTAACAACCATTCGTTATTATAACCCGTGGTTATAAATTTCAAAATGGTTTATATTTCAAATCAAACATATTCAATTTTAAACCCTTTAAATTCAATGTTAATATCTTTCAAAATAATATTCCTTTCCAAAGTTGTAACATTTCTAAGTTCATTCATTCACTTATAACATTTTCAAAAAAATTGTATTTTAGCATTCGTAGCACTAGGTGTGTCAAAAGGGTAGAAATGGGTTGCATAGAAATTGATTTAACTCTTTTGACATAACTTTTAATCCAACCCTTTTAAACTTTTTTTAACGTGGGTTAACCCTTATGACCCGTAAAGCAAATATACAAAGTTGTAGAATAGGACAGCAATAAACAAATGAACTGAACATAGATATGAAAGGTGAAACGTGCTGCATACTAAAATATACAAGAAAGCAGACCAAGTTAGTTCAATTAAAAAATGCAAACAAGAACAGGAGAGAACATCTCAATTTAACACACGGATAAGTTGCACACGAATACATGAACTACACACTAGACAGTAGTAGACAAATCAGCAAATGAATAAACACACACTACACACTAGACAGCAACATGTCTAAGGTATATTAAGAAGCAACATGTGTGATACCAAGCAGAAAAATCAAATAACTCATCTTATATAGTAGAAAAATAAATGCGTGTTCATAAACAGTTTAAAAAAGATTTAAATGTATAATTCAAGCATTAAGGACATAGTTCAGATGTGTCACAAGAACATTATACATTAATGAGCAATGCCATTGTTAATTTAGCACACAGAACTCATCGTTTGAACTTTAAGTGAAATAACTACACCACTACTTGCACTGTTAATCTCAAAATAGCATTGTTTAAAAGTTGTGTAAACAGCAGCGAATGAAAATATTGTTACATAGCCCTGAAGGATATTTCTTCACAATTCACTAGCATGTTCTTCTCCAAACCTGTATATAAAATAGTAGACAAAATTTATAGCAGCGACAACAAAACAATTTCAATTTGACCAAAAGACAGAAAATGAAAGATAACTATAAATCAATTAGTGTACCTCTAACAATGCATCGATTAGCTAAAAGAGGAGTTAAAAATTAAGTAGCTTGTTCATTATCAAGAACGGTAACATCTTCCGTATGATCTTCGATTGTTGACATTATAGATGTTCCATACAACCAATCTCTTGAACAAAGTAACGCTTCAACAACATCCTCCTTAAGTGAACTGCGATAGTCATCTAAAACTCTACCACCAATACTAAATGCACTTTCAGAAGCGACGGTGGTAATTGGAACAGCTAAAATATCTCTTGCCATGAGAGATAAAATTGGATATTTATATTGTTGCGATTTCCAAAATGAAAGAATATCCAATTGAATTTTACGATCAACTAACCCATCTTTCAAATAAGAATCAAGTTCGGACTTTCGAGGATTGCTAGCAAATTCGGAATAATCAAATCGATCCATCATATCTTCGCATTCTTGCGAGTAAGGACCCGTAAATGATTGTGTGGATTCCATGATTTCCACGACACATGTTTCAATGGACGATTCTTTTCTCACCCTTTCCTTATACTCATCATATAGTGCTTCCAACTTTCTTTCCACCCTTTCAAACTCTAAGCAGTCGCCATACAATGTGTTATAAGAAAACCGAACGAAATTTGTTTTGTATCGCGGATCAAAGATGCAAGCAATGGAAAGTAACACACTAAATTCACTCCAATATTTATTAAACTTTTTGAGCATTTCACTTGCCATGTGAGACATAAAGTCATTCTCCTCCGTGCACTTCTACAAAGTAAAATGAACCAAGAAATTTTTTGGAAAAAATAAGTTAGCCGTTGGGTAATTTGCGCCGGAAAATAATGAAGTGGCATCGTAAAAAACTCCTAGAAAATGTGAAATTCTCTTTGCTTTGATCCATTCTTCGGATGTTGGAAAATAACTATAACTAGAATCAATAAGATTAAGACGGTAAAGCGCTTGTTCATAATGTATTGCGCTTTTAAGCATTATAAAAGTTGAATTCCATCTAGTAGGAACATCCTGACGCAATCCTTTCCCAACGTCATTCAATGAAAGAGTGGTTATGCATTCGACGAAACTTTTCTTTCTAGATTGAGAACCCTTGATATATTTAATACTCTCATGTATGTTACTTAAGAAAGAAGCGACACATTTTAAACCATCCTGCACTATCAAATTTAGCACGTGGGCGGCACATCTGACATGCAAAAATTGTCCATCCGCAACCATTGCTTTTCTATGACAAAGATGTGATTTCAGTAAATCAACGAATTTATCGTTAGCAGATGCATTATCTAGAGTGCATGCAAATATTTTATCGACTACTTCCCAATCAACCAACATACTCGAAATTTTTCCAAATATAGCCGAGCCCGAGTGTGGAGGTGCCATTAAACAAAAATTCAACAATTTCTTTTGTAGATTCCACTAATTATCAATAAAATGAGCGGTTAGAGTTATAAAACCATCTGTATTTACTGAAGTCCATAAATCAGATGTTAAACTAACTCTTCCACTACATGATTTTATAAAATCCTTAAGTTTGACTCTTTCATTCTCATATACTTTCATAACATCGGAACGTGAAGTGTTTCTTGAATAATGCTCCACTTGATTGTTCAAGTAGGAATGAATCTCACGAATACGGTCATATTGAAAAAATTTGAAGGGTAAGTTATGTTGTATAATTGCTCTAGCCATCAAGTCTCTATATTTCTTTTGTTCGAAAGCACTTCTTTGATTAACCTCTATGCTTTTATCGATTAAGGGACACTTTTCTACATGATTCGGTAAATTTTTAGTCCCATAGGTACCACCCCATATATATTTTCTTTTACATTTTTTGCAGAAGCAAGTACGTTTCTGACCTTCAATAGTTTCATTTTTTTCAAAGTATTTCCAAATATCGGAATACGTACCCTTTTGTCGCTTATTTCTTGAAGAGCTACCCATTGAATCTACATCTGCTGCCAACTCCGGTGTGTTTCTTAATTGAGTATCTTGGTCAACAATATCCATATTGTAAAAATCTGTAAGTGCACATGTAAATTAAAATTATAGTTACAGTTAAATATAAAAGGGTTAAATAAGGTACATGTAAAACAGAAACAATGGACAATCACACAGTGCACAAATCTCCCACACAGCACACAATTTGGTTTGGATTTGTGAAGTCAAAATAAAAATAGAGTTGCATAATAACTCAAGTGATCAGCCAAAGGAAACTAATAAACTTGAAGATGCTTCAGATAATTCACACAAAAGGAATTGCAGGCAACGCATAAAGACAATGTTACAGGGACATGGAATGACAATATAGAATTAGAACTGCAATGCCACCACAAAATAAAGTAACTCAGCCTATAAAACAATAATACAATATCAAACGGCCCAACATCAAAATATAAAGAAATTATATAAAAATCAAACCGATACACTCTTAAAAACACTTATATAACTAGTGAAAACAGGAAAACTAGGCAAGAAGAAGACATCAAAATATTAGCCACTTGATATGTAAATAAAAATACCCAGTAGAGACAACATATTCGAATAACTAACACTAAATTAATCAATAATAAATATGACTTTCACTGTAACCCTGGACCACAACCGAAAAAGATATCTAATATTTTATTAAACTGCATTTATGAAACATTAAATAGTATCAAAACTTATAATAGACTCAATTGACAGTAGTAATAAGGAAACACTCAAAACATATTTAAAACATAAGAATTTATTAAGAGTAAAGATAGTTCAAATTACCAATCACTATGAAAAATATAAACCATCGTATACCTAAATTTTAACAAAAACAAGTGCTTATCAGTAGCCAGAACAACTGAATGAAAAAATAAAGAAGAACACATCTAATATGATATTATAGGGTAGAACAGACTCACAAAAACATAAAAGCTATTACCAGATGATCCTAAACTTCATATGAAGCAAGCACGAAACCAATCAATGGCAGAGAATATAAATACATTTTAACACAGCAAAAAAGGAATCACATAGATTAATAGCTTAAACTAGCTTTTGATACAGGAAGCAGTATAACCTGGACACAATGCAGTTCATGTAACCCTTGCTTCCCTCAAAAAGGAAAGAAATATGATCCTACTAAATCCCATGCTTACAAGCCACTCTCTCCCAACCATCCATTTTGTGAACATAATGGTAGAACAAATGATGACTGCCCTTATCATATAAAGTATGCATTTTTTTCCCTTTACTTCTAAATGATAAACTTTGCATTGAAGAAAATGAATATAACCTACTATTTACTGTGTTGGTTGTGTTTAGTGGTTTTAATAGAAAAAATTGTCTAATAAAAGCACTAGAACATAGAGGAAAATGTAACATGTTTATCCTTCTTTTGTTTAGCATTGCATATACCATAGATTCAATAGTCCCATGAACATTACAAACTAAAAAGTAACTAATTTTTTTGTATGTTACATACAATTATGTGAAAAATAATATATACTTTGCCGATATATCTCCTGATTAGGTACTTCAGAGGGCGAACAAAAGGCAAATTTGGAAGGGATAAATTTACTTTTGAAGCTCAAAAAGTGGAACTGGATATAATATTTGGTTGCTCATTAAAGACTCACAAAAAACATAAAAGCTATTACCAGATGATCCTAAACTTCATATGAAGCAAGCACGAAACCAATCAATGGCAGAGAATATAAATACATTTTAACACAGCAAAAAAGGAATCACATAGATTAATAGCTTAATTAGATTTTACCAACGACTAATTTACCAATGACTAATTTCAGCACAATCAGATTTTTAAGTTAAAAGAAATTACCCTATTCTCAAATCAATCAGAAAATAGACGAAATCGAACAACGAATCGATAATCCTGAATCAGCACCACTGGGTCGATTTGGAGAAGATCAAGTCGACGAACGATGAATTGGGATCAAAATCGACGTGAGGAAGACTCGTAACTGATTTAGGGTTTGGAATGTAACTTGGTGGAGTGGAGTCGGCAACCAGGTTAAACAGGTAGCGTTAAGAGGAGAGAGGTTGAACGGGTTGGTAACAAAATAATTTGAAGAAGGCCCGACCTGTGTAAAATAAGGTTAAAAGGGTAGGGTTAAATGGGTTTATTGCCTTTTGACAGGCCTACGTAGCACTTTGAAAATGTGATAATACATATAGTAGTATTTCGAAAATTTTATCTTTCAAAAACAACAGCACTTAGAAAACATTACTGTACAGATAGTAGTATTTCAAGAGTATTGTCTTTACAGAAACAACAACACTCTGAAAACGTTACTGCAGATATAGTGGTATTTGGAAAATACAGTACATTGTTAGAAATGGTAGCACTTGTAAAACGCTACCATAAAACCACAGCATTTCAAAAATGTTGCCAATACAAATCTGAGATTTACTATAACATTTCAGAAACATTATAATTTCAGTTTTTCACCATTTTTAACTTATAAATCATATCTCACTTTTCAAAAATATTTATTTGGATATCATTTCACTCATGTTTAAATAAAATAAAATTTTATAAATAAAATATCCAAATTAAACCATAATTCATTCATTAAGTCAAAATTACATTTAAATTTCTTAACTTTACTTTTAACAAATAACTTGATACTTTATTTACTTTAAAATATCCATTTCATAAATAAAATATTTTAATTACTAATTTATGCCTAAAATTCCATTTTAAATCAAATTTTCAATTATTAAGTCAAATCACATTTTAAATTTTACATTTTTAATCATTTATTAACCGATACAATTTTAACTTATAGAAATTCACTATAAAATTTATTTAAATCGTTCAAATCCAATTTAAGTTAAAATCTCAAATATTTTATATTTCAAATACTTAGAATTTTCAGAAAATCTTTATATTTAAATTTAACCACGGGTCTGTATAATATTTTTTAACCTAGGTCAAGTGATTACGGATATATATCATTTCAATCCGAAATATAAAATCCTGGGTTTGATTATTTCAAACCCGCAGTCCCAAGTCAAATAAAAATCGCTCGAGCCTATCATTTCAGCCCTTAATGACTTTTCCCTATTCTAAAGTCCGTTCGGGTATGTATCATTTCAACCCACAGTGAGGGAACTTGCAGTGTGAGAAACAAAAATATAAAATAAACAGTAAAGCATAGCATGTTATATTAGGTGATGAAACATGTATATAATCAGGTTATAACATCAAATATCATATCACTGGCATATATGAAACTACTATCAATATGGCATAACACTAATACAATTCACATGACATTGTTTCACAATTTTATAAGTACGAAGTCGAGAGTGATAACTCACCTTCTAAAGCTAGAGATGACAATTCAAAACACAGAATCAAACTCCGAAAAAGAACGGCAAAACACGAATCAAATTCGAGGAGATGTAGCACCCAAATCCAAATCATGTAAACAAATAAAATACAACATACATAAGAAATGATTTATACATAAAAGAATTAAAAATAACAAAAGAAAAGGTGGCTAACATAACCATGTGGGCTCGGCCACTTTGCAAATGGGCTAGACCACCTTGCAACATGCTCGACCACATAGGAAATAGGCTAGGTAGGCTCGGCTATGGTCAAGCAAAAGGCACGACATAGGGTAGGTGAAGGGTTGGCAAACCAAAAGTCAAGTGGAAGGCAAAAGGACTTGGCAAATGAAAGGTCATGGGGTTCAAGTGGTTCGGCCACTAGGAGTTTGGGTTCGGCCCTATGGCTAATGTGCTCGGCCTATGGTGCAAGGCATAGGTCAAGTGGGTCATGGCACATGAAATGGCAAGGTTATGGGTAGGGGATGGTCACGGCAAGCCAAAGGAAGGTGGTGATCAAGCCGGTGGTAACGCAGAGCCACAGCAATCGCCCACCTCGAGCCACACTCTCGAATCAAGGGGTGCACCCAATCAATCACAAATTAATAGAATGGTATACGATGGAATGTGTCCGATCAGAGGAGCTACCTCATTAGCCCGTCAATTGCTCCTGTTTTAGCCACCTTATGCCAACTCACGGGAGTTGGGTCCACGTTTATACCTCAAAATAGAATCGTCGCCACCATCCTACTTTGTTCTGTAATCTCCACCGCGTACACAGTTTTTAAAGTGGTTTTCGATATTGACAGAGAGTATGTCCATATCTTATCCCGGTCTCCTTAACAACCATTCAGTATTATAACCCGTGGTTATAAATTTCAAAATGGTTTATATTTCAAATCAAACATATTCATTTTTAAACCCTTTAAATTCGATGTTAATATCTTTCAAAATAATATTCCTTTCCAAAGTTGTAGCATTTCTAAGTTCATTCATTCAATTATAACATTTTCAAAAAAATTGTATTTTAGCATTCGTAGCACTTTGAAAATGTAATAATACATATAGTAGTATTTCGAAAATTTTAACTTCCAAAAACAGCAGCACTTAGAAAACATTACTGTACAGATAGTAGTATTTAAAAAATATTGTCTTTACAGAAACAGCAGCACTCTGAAAACGTTACTGCAGATATAGTGGTATTTGGAAAATACAGTACATTGTTAGAAATGGTAGCACTTGTTAAACACTACCATAAAACCATAGCATTTCAGAAATGTTGCCAATACAAATATGAGATTTACTATAACATTTCAGAAACATTATAATTTCAGTTTTTCACCATTTTTAACTTATAAAGCATATCTCACTTTTCAGAAATATTTATTTGGATATCATTTCACTCATGTTTAAATAAATAAAATTTTATAAATAAAATATCCAAATTAAACCATAATTCATTCATTAAGTCACAATTACATTTAAATTTCTTAACTTTACTTTTAACAAATAACTTGATACTTTATTTACTTTAAAATATCCATTTCATAAATAAAATACTTTAATTACTAATTTAAGCCTAAAATTCCATTTTAAATCAAATTTTCAATTATTAAGTCAAATCACATTTTAAATTTTACATTTTTAATCATTTATTAACCGATACAATTTTAACTTATAGAAATTCACTATAAAATTTATTTAAATCGTTTAAATCCAATTTTAGTTAAAATATTTTATATTTCAAATACTTAGAATTTTCAGAAAATCTTTATATCTAAATTTAACCATGGGTCTGTATAATATTTTCTAACCTTGGTCAAGTGATTACGGATATATATCATTTCAATCCAAAATATAAAATCCTGGGTTTGATCATTTCAAACCCGCAATCCCAAGTCAAATAAAAATCGCTCGAGCCTATAATTTCAGCTCTTAACGACTTTTCCCTATTCTAAAGTCCGTTCGGGTATGTATCATTTCAACCCACAGTGAGGGAACTTGCAGTGTGAGAAACAGAAATATAAAATAAACAGTAAAGCATAGCATGTTATATTAGGTGATGAAACATGTATATAATCAGGTTATAACATCAAATATCATATCACTGGCATATATGAAACTACTATCAATATGGCATATCACTAATACAATTCACATGACATTGTTTCACAATTTTATAAGTACAAATTCGAGAGTGATAACTCACCTTCTAAAGCTAGAGATGACAATTCAAAACACAGAATCAAACTCCGAAAAAGCACGACAAAGCACGAATCAAATTCGAGGAGATGTAGCACCCAAATCCAAATCTTTTAAACAAATAAAATACAACATACATAAGAAATGATTTATACATAAAAGAATTAAACAAGACAAAAGAAAAAGTGGCTAACATAACCATGTGGGCTCGGCCACTTTGCAAATGGACTAGACCACCTTGCAACATGCTCGGCCACATAGGAAATAGGCTAGGTAGGCTCGGCTATGGTCAAGCAAAAGGCACGACATAGAGTAGGTGAAGGGTTGGCAAACCAAAAGTCATGTGGAAGGCAAAAGGACTTGGCAAATGAAAGGTCATGGGGTTCAAGTTGTTCGGCCTAGGCAAACATGGTTCGGCCACTAGGAGTTAGGGTTCGGCCTTATGGCTAATGTGCTCGGCCTATGGTTCAAGGCATGGGTCAAGTGGGTCATGGCACATGAAATGGCAAGGCTATGGGTATGGGATGGTCACGGTAAGGCAAAGGAAGGTGGTGAACAAGGGGGTGGCCGACGCTAGTAAGGAGGAAGTGGTGATGTAAGGAGTTCGGCTAGGAGTTGGGTCATGGAAGATCACGGCAACAACATGGGGTGGTGATGGGATGGTGGAGGCTGGTCATAGGTTATGGGGAAGTGGTGGAGATGGTCGGCTAAAAGGATGGGATAATGGCCGGACATAGCATAAGAACAAAAGAAAAAGAAAAGAGAAAAAGAAAGAGAAGAGGATGCCATGAATTTACTTACTGTAATTTGCTTTGTTAGGAAATGAAATGGGAAAGAGATGGGAATGCAAAGTGATATGTACGGCTATAGGGGAGGAAAAGGAAAAGGCATCCATTCATTTAAAGAAAAGAAAACACAAGACTCTTGATATTTTCAAGCCCTTTAGTCAAGCCTAAAACAAAACAAACTCAAACTCAAACAAAAATCAAAGTCCAAACCAAAATAAAATAGAAAATAAACATTGAAAAATAGACAATAAAATACTGAAAATAATTTCATATAAAACGCTGAATTTTATCAGATTTAAAAAAATATTAGATAGAATTTAACAAAACGAAAAGCAGAACGAATATCGACATCAAATTCAGCTTAAAAGAAAAGGATTGGAAATTTAAAATTTCAACTGAAAGTCAAAGTTTGATCAAAGTTGACCAAAATATAAAATTTCCAGAAAATCATTATTTTGTTATATTTGGAAAATAAATTATAAAAAAAATCCAAAAATACATTGGAAAATTCCAAAATTTCAATTTTAAATAATTTAAAAATCAAAGTTTCAAATAAATTCAATAAAAATATTTGTTAAAATTTATGGGTTGTTACACTCTCCCCCACTCAAAGCTTTTCGTCCTCGAAAAGAACGAGACACGGAAACAAAGAAAGAGAGAATAAGATAGAATAACGAATAGTACCTGAAACAGACAATTCCGGATTCGAAGCACGCATGCTCTCCTCCGTCTTCCAGGTACAATCCAGATCATCAGTACTCCACTGCACTTTGACCAGGTTGATAGATTTCCTTCTCAGCTGCTTCATACCTCTATCGACAATACGAAGTGGCTTCCTCTCGACAGTCATATTAGGCTCAATATCCAAACTCTCAAGAGCAGAAGGCTGAACAATAAGGGATGGATCATGAAGATACTGGCGAAGATGCGAAACATGGAATACGTTATGCACTCCAGAAAACTTCTTAGGCAAATCCAAACGATAAGCCATAGATACAATCCTCTCCAAGATGCGGAAAGGACCAATGAACCTAGGAGCAAGCTTCCCTCTACGACCAAAACGAATCACATTCCTTAAGGGAGAAACCTTGAGGAAACCTAGATCACCAATAGAAAACTCCAAACTCCTCGTACGCCTATCAGCGTACTCCTTCTGCCTATCCTGAGCACTCTTCATCTTCCTCTTAATCTCCTCAACTCTCTCAGAAGCCTCCAGAATCATATCAGGACCAAGAACCAAACGATTACCGGTTTCAATCCAGCAAGATGGAGATCTGCAAGGTCGTCGGTAAAGAGCAGCAAACAGAGACATTGCAATACTAGCCTGACTACAAAAGAAAAAATGAGATAGATAAAGGATTAACATAAGATTAAGATAAAAAATTTGAGATTATACCTGATAACTGTTGTTATAGGTGAATTCGACAAGATGGAGATGATCTTCCCAAGATCCTCCATAATCAAGAACACAAGCATGAAGGAGATCCTCTAGAATCTGATTCACTCTTTCCGTTTGACCGTCGGTCTGTGGATGGTAAGCAGTGCTCAGATTCATATGAGTACCCAAAGATTCCTGAAAAGCTTTCCAAAACTGGGTGGTAAATATGGGATCTCGATCATAAATAATACTGACAAGAACACCATAGAGACGAACAATCTCCCTCATATAGATCTCAGCCAAACTAGAAGAAGAACGGGTAGACTTGACCGGAATGAAATGAGCTGACTTGGTCAATCTATCCACAATAACCCAAATACTCTTATTTCCTCTCCTAGTCCTCGGTAATCCATCAATAAAATCCATAGAAACCTATTCCCATTTGCAATTGGGAACCTCAAGGGGCCGCAACAAACCAGGGGTCTTTTGATGATCGGCCTTGACTTTCTAACAAGTCGCACACCTACTAACAAAAATGGAGACATCACACTTCATACCTCTCCACCAATACAACTTCTTCATATCTTGATACATCTTTATCACACCCGGATGAATAGAAAGTCTAGATCGATGATTTTCCCGAAGTAACTCCTGTCTCAATCCATCAACATTCGGGACACAAATCCGATTATTAATCCTCAAAATCCCTTTATCATCGATCTGAGCTCCACTACCATCAAGACTACAACCACCAACCCTACTACGAACATTCTCCTTAATAAGCCTAAGCATTCGATCCTCATCCTGCTTAGCCATGATACGATCCAAAAGAGGAGAAGAAACAACAAGCTGACACAACATCGCCTTCTTCCGACTCAAAGCATCTGCCACAACATTAGCTTTCCTAGGGGTATAGTTGATGTCGAGGTCATAAGAAGCAAGGAACTCTAGCCACCTAACTTGTCTCTGATTCAAATCCTTCTGAGTGAAAATATACCTCAAAGACTGATGATCCGTAAAAAGCTCAAACTTAGTTCCCAAAAGATGATGCCTCCAAAGCTTCAAAGCAAAAACCACGGCAAGCAATTCCAAATCATGAGTAGCATAATTGGCTTCATGGGTCTTCAACTGATGACTGCATAAGCAATGACCTTCCCATCCTGCATCAGAACAGCTCCCATACCTTCACGACTAGCATCAGTGTATACCGTTAATCCCTCATTTCCATTTGGAACGGTAAGAACTGGTGCGGAAGTAAGCTTATGCTTTAACTCATTGAATGCAGATCCACACTTATCGTTCCATATAAACTTAGCATTCTTACAAGTCAAAGCAGTGATAGGTGCAACAATCCGAGCAAAATTCTTAATGAATCTCCGATAATAACCGACAAGGCCCAGAAAGCTACGGATCTCAGATGGAGTCCTAGGAGTTTCCCAATCCTGAAATAGAATAGGGAAAAATAAGAACTACAGATAAAGATAGAATAATTGGATTACCAAAGAAAATGAGAAAAAGTAGACTTACATTGATCACAACGATCTTGACTGGATCAACAGAACTCCACTACTAGAAACAATATGTCCAAGAAATCGGACTTCATCCTTCCAAAAATGGCATTTAGAGAATTTAGCTTTCAATTGGTGACTCCTAAGAGTCTCCAAGACAAAATTCAAATGGACCTTATGCTCCTCCTTAGACTTAGAGAAGACAAGAATATCATCAACGAAGACCAGAACAAAGTTGTTAAGAACATTACGAAAAACACAATTCATTAAATCAACAAAGAAAGCTGGGGCATTAGTCAAACCAAAAGGCATAACTAACCATTCATAGAAACCATTCTCAGTACGGAAAGCGGTCTTGGGAATACTTTCCTCAACAACTCTGAGTTGGTGGAAACCTATGGCAAGATCAAGCTGAGAGAAAACAGTAGCTCCATAAAGCCAATCGAACATATCATTGATATGAGGCATAGGATATATGTTCCTTATAGTGAGCTTGTTCAGCTCCCTATAATCAACACACATCCTCAAAGATCCATCGGACTTAGTGACGAAAACCACTGATGCTCCCCATTCGGAATGACTAGGTCTGATCAGACCCTTGGAGAACAAGTCCTCAATTTGTTTCCTTAACTCAACCTTCTCGCGGGGTGCCATTCTTCTGGGAGGAAGAACTACAGGTCGAGCTCCAGGAATAAGATCAATACGGAAATCAATTTCCCTCTTAGGAGGTAAAGAAGAGACTTCACCAAATACATCGGGATAGAGCTTAACCACAGGGGTAGAATTAAGATCATCAGAAGAAGAATCCAAAGAGAAAATAAAACTACCAGCAAAATCCTGAGGCATACGACACTGAATCACCAATGAATTACCCCGATCGTCAACAAGAGAAACAGTTCGGGTTTTACAAGAGATAACGGCTTCATGCCTCTTCAGCCAATCACCCCCAAGCAACAAATCAAAAGCATGAAAACCCAGAATATAGAAATCACTAGAAAATCGATGGCCAGAATAGAAGAGTTTCACTTGGTTACAAATCCTACTAAGGTTCGCGGGACCCCCAATAGGATTAGTAACAACATAAAGTTATAGCCGCAAACATGGGTGAAAGAAGATGCTCAAACTTATCACAAAGATCCACAGAAATAAAACTATGCGAAGCTCCAGTATTAAATAAAACATGAACATGAAAATTAAACAGAGAAAAAGTGCCCTGGAGAGTACCTTGGGTATCACTAGGAGCAGGTGGAGTTGGAGTGGAAGAAGTCATGGCAAAGACCCCAGATGTCTTGCCCTTTTGATACAAAGGACAATCATTCTTGAAATGACCAGGCTGCAGACAGACATGACAGAGGTTGTTCCTGGTATCCTGAGGTGGAGGAACAACAGCACCAACTGAAGTAGGGCAACTATTGGCGTAGTGTCCCTTCTGATCACACTTGAAGTAGGTGATGGAAGATAGGTCGATAGGATGTTTCCGAGGAGTAGATACTAAACCAGGATTCTTGAGGCAATTCTACTTCTGCTGATGGAAATTAGGCTTCCTTTTCTTAGAGTTGCCAGAACCAGGCTGAGATGGAGATGCACGAGGAACAGAAGCTTCCTTAGAAGTGGGATTCTCATATTTAATGGTCATGTCCATCAACTCCATGAAGGTACCATGAACATGAGAAATGAGACGATCATAATAATTTGGGCGAGCTCTAGATATAAATTTCTCATTCTTCTTAAGAGAGGTGTCAATTAGGCTAGGACCAAACTTGGAAAGTTCATTGAACTTCCGCTCATACTCAGAAAATGACATGCTCCCTTGCTTAAGATCCATAAACTCCCTGTAAAACTGGGACTTCCCGGCTTTGGGCCTCTACTTTGCCACAAAAGCCTCCCTGAAAAAAAGATAGATAAGCTTAAGAAAGATTCCAAAGAGAGAAAACTGAACAGAACACAAGACAACACAAGAAGATACCTAAACTGCTCCTAAGAAATATCTGCCTCCATAGTCTGAGCTGTGACGGACTCTCCCAATCTTGGGCTGCCTCTTGTAACTGCCAAGCTGCCAACTGACGCTTTTGAGCCTCAGTAATCTCCAAACCAGTGAAGATCCTCTCTAGACTCCTCAACCACTGCTGAGCCACTACGATGCTCTCAGATCCAGTAAACTTGGTACCGCCAAGCTGAGTGAATCCCTTATAGAGAGCGGTGAACCTGATGGGTGCAAGAGGCTCGGGAACTAGGGCAATACCTCGAGCCCTACCACTGGTATTCCTACGATTCATCCTGGAAAAATTAAGAATGAATTTTAGGACAAAGGTAAAACAGAAAGACAAAGATAAGATTCAACTAGAATGCAAAGAATTCAATTAAACAATGTGGATTCGAAAGGAATGAAATTAAGAAAATGAGATTTTAAAACAACAAAATTTTATATCCAAAATAATCTTTTAAAATCCTTTAAAATCATTTGAAAATCATTTTATACTTAAAAATATGTTCTCTCCCAAAGAAATGATTCTAAGATTGATTTCACTCATTCTAGGTATTTCTACCCTATCTCTAATGAGTTTTTGCTCCATAGGCTAAGGTTTGCCTAAAACCAAAGCTCTGATACCAAATGTAAAGACCCACTATTTTGGACAATTCAAATCGACAATAAAACCACACATGTCAGACTTGAATAATTCAAATCAATAGATTGTAAATAAATTTGAAGCAAATAAAACCAATCACAGAATCACAGACACAGAATATGAGAATAACTCGCAGCGGAAAATAAAATACATAGTAGTTCATGAAGCTACTACAATACAAAGTCTCAAAATAGATACAAAATACCATAGTCTGAAAAACAGATACAACCGAAGTCTGAATACATAAGTTCACAAATACATAAGCAAAGCTGAATAGGAAATAACTGAAATGGAAATAGACAACTAGATAGACAGATAACTCCAGCCAATCTCTAGCTCCAAAAGATGAATCCAAAGCTGTGATGCTCAGGCTGACCCGAGCGTAAAGCAAAACACAAAACACTCAAGTCAGGACATACATACTTATAAAATGTAAATCAACTCAAGTGAACTGCAATAGAAATGCATCAAAAACTTAAAGGATGCTTGGGATCCCCCATCCTTTAAGGATCCGTTAAACTATCTACTATGTAGTAATATACGCTATTATAATAATGTCTAAAGTAAAGTAAACTATTTAAAAATAGCGTTAAGGCTTTACATTTTCCACCTTAACACATTTTTAGTAATGCCAATAGTCTATACAGTACCGTAATACCCCATAAACTGGAGCTACCAGAGGATACTCCATAGGTACGACACAAATCAAACTCGTAGCAAAACACGCTAGGGTAGGTGACATGGCACAACTAGGCAATGCCAGGGTAGATATACCAATTACACTTCCGGGCCAGTGGTAACGCAGAGCCGCAGCAATCGCCCACCTCGAGCCACACTCTCGAATCAAGGGGTGCACCCAATCAATCACAAATTAATAGAATGGTATACGATGGAATGTGTCCGATCAGAGGAGCTACCTCATTAGCCCGTCAATTGCTCCTGTTTTAGCCACCTTATGCCAACTCACGGGAGTTGGGTCCACGTTTATACCTCAAAATAGAATCGTCGCCACCATCCTACTTTGTTCTGTAATCTCCATCGCGTACACAGTTTTTAAAGTGGTTTTCGATATTGACAGAGAGTATGTCCATATCTTATCCCGGTCTCCTTAACAACCATTAAGTATTATAACCCGTGGTTATAAATTTCAAAATGGTTTATATTTCAAATCAAACATATTCATTTTTAAACCCTTTAAATTCGATGTTAATATCTTTCAAAATAATATTCCTTTCCAAAGTTGTAGCATTTCTAAGTTCATTCATTCAATTATAACATTTTCAAAAAAATTGTATTTTAGCATTCGTAGCACTTTGAAAATGTGATAATACATATAGTAGTATTTCGAAAATTTTAACTTTCAAAAACAGCAGCACTTAGAAAACATTACTGTACAGATAGTAGTATTTAAAAAATATTGTCTTTACAGAAACAGCAGCACTCTGAAAACGTTACTGCAGATATAGTGGTATTTGGAAAATACAGTACATTGTTAGAAATGGTAGCACTTGTTAAACGCTACCATAAAACCATAACATTTCAGAAATGTTGCCAATACAAATATGAGATTTACTATAACATTTCAGAAACATTATAATTTCAGTTTTTCACCATTTTTAACTTATAAAGCATATCTCACTTTTCAGAAATATTTATTTGGATTTCATTTCACTCATGTTTAAATAAATAAAATTTTATAAATAAAATATCCAAATTAAACCATAATTCATTCATTAAGTCACAATTACATTTAAATTTCTTAACTTTACTTTTAACAAATAACTTGATACTTTATTTACTTTAAAATATCCATTTCATAAATAAAATACTTTAATTACTAATTTAAGCCTAAAATTCCATTTTAAATCAAATTTTCAATTATTAAGTCAAATCACATTTTAAATTTTACATTTTTAATCATTTATTAACCGATACAATTTTAACTTATAGAAATTCACTATAAAATTTATTTAAATCGTTTAAATCCAATTTTAGTTAAAATCTCAAATATTTTATATTTCAAATACTTAGAATTTTCAGAAAATCTTTATATCTAAATTTAACCACAGGTCTGTATAATATTTTCTAACCTTGGTCAAGTGATTAAGGATATATATCATTTCAATCCGAAATATAAAATCCTGGGTTTGATCATTTCAAACCCGCAATCCCAAGTCAAATAAAAATCGCTCTAGCCTATAATTTCAGCTCTTAACGACTTTTCCCTATTCTAAAGTCCGTTCGGGTATGTATCATTTCAACCCACAGTGAGGGAACTTGCAGTGTGAGAAACAGAAATATAAAATAAACAGTAAAGCATAGCATGTTATATTAGGTGATGAAACATGTATATAATCAGGTTATAACATCAAATATCATATCACTGGCATATATGAAACTACTATCAATATGGCATATCACTAATACAATTCACATGACATTGTTTCACAATTTTATAAGTACGAAGTCGAGAGTGATAACTCACCTTCTAAAGCTAGAGATGACAATTCAAAACACAGAATCAAACTCCGAAAAAGCACGACAAAGCACGAATCAAATTCGAGGAGATGTAGCACCCAAATCCAAATCTTTTAAACAAATAAAATACAACATACATAAGAAATGATTTATACATAAAAGAATTAAACAAAACAAAAGAAAAAGTGGCTAACATAACCATGTGGGCTCGGCCACTTTGCAAATGGACTAGACCACCTTGCAACATGCTCGGCCACATAGGAAATAGGCTAGGTAGGCTCGGCTATGGTCAAGCAAAAGGCACGACATAGAGTAGGTGAAGGGTTGGCAAACCAAAAGTCATGTGGAAGGCAAAAGGACTTGGCAAATGAAAGGTCATGGGGTTCAAGTTGTTCGGCCTAGGCAAACATGGTTCGGCCACTAGGAGTTAGGGTTCGGCCTTATGGCTAATGTGCTCGGCCTATGGTTCAAGGCATGGGTCAAGTGGGTCATGGAACATGAAATGGCAAGGCTATGGGTAGGGGATGGTCACGGTAAGGCAAAGGAAGGTGGTGAACAAGGGGGTGGCCGACGCTAGTAAGGAGGAAGTGGTGATGTAAGGAGTTCGGCTATGGGTTTCAATCTTGTTTTGGTGGTGGTTTGGATCATGGAAGGTCACGGCAACAACATAGGGTGGTGATGGGATGGTGGAGGCCGGTCATAGGTGACGGGGAAGTGGTGATGGTCTGCTAAAAGGATGGGATGATGGCTGAACATAGCATAAGAAAAAAGAAAAAGAAAAGAGAAAAAGAAAGAGAAGAGGATGCCATGAATTTACTTACTATAATTTGCTTTGTTAGGAAATGAAATGAGAAAGAGATGGGAATGCAAAGTGATATGTACGGCTGTAGGGGAGGAAAAGGAAAAGGCATCCATTCATTTAAAGAAAAGAAAACACAGGACTCTTGATATTTCCAAGCCCATTAGTCAAGCCCAAAACAAAAAAAACTCAAACTCAAACAAAAATCAAAGTCCAAACCAAAATAAAATAGAAAATAAACATAGAAAAATAGACAATAAAATACTGAAAATAATTTCATGTAAAACGTTGAATTTTATCAGATTTTAAAAAGTATAAAACCAAATTTAACAAAACGAAAAGCAGAACGAATATCGGCATCAAATTCAGCTTAAAAGAAAAAGATTGGAAATTTAAAATTCAAATTTAAAATTTCAACTGAAAGTCAAAGTTTGATCAAAGTTGACCAAAATATAAAATTTCCAGAAAATCATTATTTTATTATATTTGCAAAATAAATTATAAACAAAATCAAAAAATACATTGGAAAATTACAAAATTTCAATTTTAAATGATTTAAAAATCAAAGTTTCAAATAAATTCAATAAAAATATTTGTTAAAATTTATGGATTGTTACAATACTTGATTCCAGTGTCTTCTACTTTTAGATCCTGCTTTAATAGAAGGAAATTCTTCTTCGACAAGGGTTTTATGAGTATGGCTGCCCTTTGGTAAGTTGTAGGTACGTGATTAACATTGAGATTTCCTTTTATAACTTGTTCTCTGACAAAATATAAGTCTAATTCAATATGTTTTGTTCTTGAGTGTAATACTAGATTGGCAGTGAGTGCTATTGTGTTCATGTTATTACACTAGACCGTAGATTTATTGTGAGTCTTGATCTTTAATTCATGTAGCGATGATTCTATCCACATGATTTCAGCTGTAGCACTTGCTACACTTCTGTATTCAGCTTCGGTGTTGGATCTAGATATAGTTGCTCGTTTTTTTGAACACCAGGATATTGGATTATCACCCAAATATATGCAATAGCCTGTAGTAGACTTTCTGTCATCAATATCTGTTGCCCAGTCTACATCTGCATATGTTGTGATATTAATTGCATTGCTTGATTGTAGAGCTAAACCATGATCCCGAGTGCCATTTAGATATCTCAAAATTCTTTTAACAGCTTTCTAATGCTCATCTAAAGGATTTTGCATGAATTGACTAGCCTTGTTGACACTATAGGAAATTTTTGGTCTAGTGATGGTAGCATATTGCAGAGCTCCTACCACACTTCTGTACTGTTTGACATTTGATATAGGTTCTCCTTTATTCTTTGATAAATGTAAATTTCTCATCATAGGAGTTGGTAGGGCTTTGGCACTTTCCATATTGGTTTTCATAAGAATCTCAACGATGTATTTCTTTTGGCTCGGTTGAATTTTTGTAGCTAAAATTTTGTTGACTTCAATTCCCAAGAAGTAATTTACATTGCCAAGATCTTTAATGGAGAATTCTTTATTCAGCTGATTTGTGATGCTATTGATTTCTTGTTCATTGTTTCCTGTAATTAAAAAATCATCAACATATATTAGAATATATGTAACTTCACTTCTATAAAATTTAGTAATAATAAGGAGTTTTTTATTTTGTGGGATTATATCCCAATCTAGCCAAGGTTGACTTCAGC
Source organism: Allium fistulosum (assembly GCA_030737815.1). Lineage (NCBI taxonomy): Eukaryota > Viridiplantae > Streptophyta > Magnoliopsida > Asparagales > Amaryllidaceae > Allium > Allium fistulosum. The sequence goes on along the minus strand of CM060906.1, from coordinate 247,255,927 downwards.
TTGTCAAACCAAACCCTTGGTGCTTGCTTCAAACCATATATAGCTTTGTTTAGTTTGCACACAAGTTTTTCTGTTCCTTCCTTTTTGAATCCAATTGGTTGCTCCATGTATACTTCTTCCTGCAATTCACCATTCAAAAAGGCATTATTTACATCAAGTTGTTTTATGGTCCAATTTCTGCGCAAGGCAATTGTAAATATTATTCTGATTAATGTGGGTTTCACAACAGGTGAGAATGTTTCATTAAAGTCAAAACCATTCTGTTGTGAATACCCTTTTGCTACCAATCTTGCCTTGTACTTAGAAATTGAACCATTAGGATTTTTCTTTGATCTATATATCCATTTACATCCAATAATATTTTTTTCACTTGGCAATGGAACAAGATCCCAAATTTTGTTTCTTTGTAATGCTTCAAACTCTTCATTCATGGCAGTTTTCCATTTTCACATTGAACTGCTTGATGATAAGTACATGGCTCTTTATTTTCAATTGTTGCATTGTATATTTTTGGCTTGAATATTCCCTTCTTTGCTCTTGTGATCATGTGATGACCAGTGCTTTCAGGAATTATTTATTGAACAGCTTCTGTAGCACTTTGTTGATTAGTATTGTGACATGGAGGATCTTGTTGATCAATAGGTGATTCTGAATTTCCTATTGGTTGACAATGATCAGAATGTCTACTAGTGTGACTGCTACTCTAATGTAGGCCTTCAAAACTGCTTCTCTGATTGTCATCTGCTCTTGAGTTGGATGAGACTTGTTGATGGTATGGCACATTTTGATTACTTTCAATTGCAACTTGCTCCATCAAGTTAGGTAATGAAGGTATAAAAGTTTTTGTATTGTATATTTTATAAGAGGTTTTCATGTGTGTTTGACTGAATGGAAATGTTTGTTCATTAAATACGACATGTCTAGACACAAACACTTTTCCATTGCTATCTATACACTTGTATCCCTTCATACTAGTAGCATAACCTAAAAAGGTACATGGGGAGGACCTGAAATTCAACTTATGTGAATTGTATGGTCTTAAACAAGGAAAACATAGACATCCAAACACTTTAAGATCATGACAATTTGGTTTAACACCAGAAAGCACTTCTATAGGACTTTTATACTACAGAGATTTTGTTGGCAGTCTGTTTATTAGATATACACTAGTAGCAAATGCATCAGGCCAGAATTTTTGTGGTAAAGAGGCCTGAGCAAGAATTGTTAAACCAGTTTCAACAATATGTCTATGTTTTCTTTCTATTAAGCCATTTTGTTCAGAAGTATAAGGACAAGTAACTCTATGGTTGATTCCTTTTTTTTTGAAAATACTGCTTAAAAGGATAGAATTCAGTTCCACCATCAGTTTGAATATTTTTAACCTAACAGTTAGTTTTATTCTCAACTAAATTGATGAATTGAACTATAACATTGTAAGTTTCAGATTTAGATTTCAAGAAATATATCCATACATGTCTAGAGAAAGCATATATAAAGGAAATGTAATATTTAAAACCATAGTCTATGGTGATAAGTGTAGGGCCCCATAAGTCAGTGGCAATCAACTCTAATGGTTTAGTGTAAACAGTCTCAGAATTAGAAAAAGTAAGTTTATGACTCTTGCCCATTTGACAGTGTGTACATATATATAAGGCATAGAAATGTTAGCAAAAGAAATATTATTATTTTTCAACACTTTCTTTACAATGTTTGCATTGGCATGCCCCAGTCTGCAATGCCATATACCAAAAGCCTTACAATTACTTGCTTGAGTTATTTCAAAACTATTACACCATTTATCTCTACATTCTTGATTTCCAGAATTATCAACACTAAATTTGTACAGTCCTCTACACTCTTTACCCTACAAAAGAATTTCATTAGACTTAATGTCTTTGAATAGACAATAAGATAGGAAATAATTCAAAATATACTTGATTATCTTTAGCAAATTGAGACACACTAAGCAAGTTTTTTGAAATTAAAGGCGCTCTCAAGTGATTGTTGAGATATAATTTTCTTGCACCTTTAATACATGCACTACCGGTGTGAGTAATACTTATGGGCTTACCATTTCCCATGTGAATGCATTGCATACCTTTGTACTCTTGGTTTCCAGGATTGAGATTCCCAAGATTGTTTGTTGCATTATTAGTTGCCCTAGAGTCAGGAAACCAGCTTTGATCTTGTGAATCATCTGTGTTGACAGTATTTTCTTTCTAACTGGTTGAATCATGTTGAATGTTAATCATATTTGCACTTTGATAATTCCTTCGATTGATGTTTCCCTGTTGATATGGTACATCGTTTGCATCAAATCTAAAGTAGTATTTTATAGCACGGTGCCCAAACTTTTCACATATTTGGCATCTCAATCTATTGTATTGTTGTTGTGAAACCTACCACCTCTGCCTCTTGATCTGTTGGATGAACCACCTCTGTTAGATGACCCACCTCTTTGATTTTGGCCGTTGTATGTCATTTCTTGATTTTTTGAAGCATAGTTAACAAAAAATTATTGAACAGATTTCTTATGCTCTATTCTTCCTTCATGAGATAGCAGAATAGAACTAACATACTCAATAGATGGTGTTTTTTCTTGAGATGAAATTATTGCCACAACTACTTCATACTCATCATCTAGACCACTTAAGATAGATAATACATGTTCTGCATCAGACATTTTATGACCTGCTGCAGCAAGTTGATTACACAGATTCTTGATCTTGGTCGGATACTCTCTCATATTTAACCCGTCTTTTCTTAAGTTCTACAGTTGTCATTTATAATAGAGAACTCTTGCAGCAGATTGAGTATTGAATGTGTGCTCTATTGAATGCCATATTTTATGAGATGTTTTACAACCTATAAGTTGAGGTAGAATGGTAGGACCAATAGAAGATAACAACGAAGAACCGATTAGGCTATCTTGCTTTTGATAGTTAGAGTAATCTTTGTTGATTACAAGCTTTCCTTCACTATCAGTGGCATATTTTACTAGAGTAATTAGTGTTCCAAACACATACTCCTCAATGTCATATCCCATTATGGCTATTTCAATTTGAAATTTCCATAACATATAGTTTGATTCATCAAGAATAGTTGTTACTAACTGACTCTGTGGTTTTACTATTGATTTCAGCAGATCTTGAGAGTCAGAATGATGAGAAGTGGCAGTTCTTAAAGTATTGAGGGAGTCTTGAACATCATTAACTTTGTCTCCTGCCATGTTGATGATTTTGGACACAAAAAACAGATGATCAAATGAAGAACTTTGATGTTCTGATATCAACAAATGGTGCAGCTAGAGGATTCTGGTGATGAGACAGTCTTTGAAGATGACCTCTAGGCGAGGCACTGCTGTTAAAATAGGAAAGTGATCAAAAACCAGAAAAGTTTACAGTTCTTGATCACAGCTTATAGTTCTTGATCAAGAACTGTAAAAACAGTGGGTAAGGGATTAAATTGACGGTTAAGGAAATGATGAAAAGCTTCCTTGATGATGACACTGATCTGAGAGGAGCACTGGTGCAACCACCGTTAGGTGATGAGGTAGTTTCTGATAATGGTTAGGTGAGGCACCTTTGATTGATAACAATCATTAGGTTGATTTTAGATGCTCTGGTACCATGTGAGAAATATTGAACAGAGATAAAATGATTTGCTCTTGTATTATTGAGAATGAATTATATTGTACATCAGTTTTCCCACTTATATATACAATGATACACGGTATAAAATGTAATAGAAATATATATTGAAGTGGGCTGAACATAAGTCCCAGAAGATATAATATCCACACCGCTTCAAAATGAGAATATGTATATGTTGGCTGCTCATTTTATGCTTATTATCTCTAACAATATGTCTTCTATAGCACTACATTCTTAAGGTCCATCCGTACTTCAAGGTTTACAGGTGCATTAAATGGACAAAAAACCAAAGTGATAATGTAAGTGTAACATCCCAGATTTTGGCTGCTAGATTTTTGGACATTTAATTCGTTTTAAATGTTAATGTGGGTTCTTAATTGATGTTGGAATGAATGGATTCGGGTTCATTCAATAAAATAAGCTATAATTTTTAATTATAGCAATCCTGGTTGAATTTGAATAATGGGGAAATAATAAATTAAATATTCGGAATTGAGATAAGGGTAAATCTGAATGTAAATAGTGATAAAAATGGTGTTTAAATGTATTTTAAGTTCAATTGGTTATAAATAATATTGTTGGAATTTTAGATGAATTTTAAAGTGAATAAATTATTATTTGGGATTTTATATTAATTTAAAAATGAATTTAATATTATTAAAATGCAAATAATCAGATTTTGAGTCCGGATTGAGCCGGAATGATTTTAAATGTGGTTATACATTTTATATGATTTATTGTTAAGTTAATAAAATTTTAAAAAGTAAGATTTTAAGCGTTTCTGATAATTTCAGAAAATCGCCCGATTTAATTGACGAGTTAAAATAGCCTTCCGGGGCACAGTCTCGGAATTCGACGAAACCAGTTCCATTGGATCCGTAATAGTTATTTATTATCGGATTTCAATTTTCGAAGCAATCGGAGTTGTTGTGTGATCGTGGCAGTTCGAAACGCATAGAAATCGATTTAATCGATTTAATTTTAAATTGATCGTTTTATTCCGTATCTAGTGCATACGATCGAATTAGCTTACGAAACCTATTCCATTGTGTCCGGAACGTGGAAAAACCCTAGGATAGCCTGTCGGAACGTGAGAATTGGAGTTCGTTTGAGTTGTGGTTAACTTGGGATAATTTTTTAATAAAATATTATTAAAATTTATATAAATTCACAATTATTTCCTCTAAACCCTAGCATCAACAGCCGTGGCCGCCACGAGATATACCAATGGCCAGAAACGATCGCTTTTCTTCCTCTAAAATCTCCACATCCACGCGACGATTTCGAAGACGTTCAACTAGAGAAGTGGAGGGCACGTCGGGATCCACATGCTGGACGGTGGAGATCGATTTTCATCGACCAGAGAGGAGCCTTGGGAGCCGCGTTCGTCGCGCGTGGGAGGGGCTGTCGCACCGTGCAGGGATGGCCGAGTACGAAGATACTCTGGGCGTTGGTGGAGGTCGAGACGCTCTTCGAGATGGGGGGTTCCGATCGATGCCACGTCGAGTGAAGGGGAGGCGGTTCGCAACCCTAATACGCGAACGATGGGTTCATTTGTTTTGTGATGCCTGGGACGAGCTTTCACGTGGAAGAAACGCAAGCGGGTATGGGTTTGGTAGCTAGAGGTGCGGCCCATATAAAAAAAATAAATATTTGTTTAAATCGTTGTTCAAACTTCGTAAAATTCATATCTGACTCATACGACCTCAGATTTCGACGAATTTGGTAGCGACGGAATCGTAGAGAAATGCTCTACGCGATGGTGCAGATCTGGAGTCATTCCGGGCAAGTAGAAATTTGGGTTAAATCGGACACCGTCCGGTTTAATTTGAAATTCGAACGCTCGCCGAAATTCAAGGTGAGTTATTCTCACTCACATCTGGATGCTAGACATTATAAATAGTTGATATTTAAATATCTATGTGAATGGTTGATTATATCTGTGATTATCAGTCTGGTTGATATTTATATTGCGATGTGCTAATATTTGTGATGCAGGGAGAAACAGGTTGGAGGGATCCAACTGGATTCCTCACAATGTAGCAATTATTTTATAATTGATAGTGATACCTGTTTATATGATGTGATTGATAAATCTGGAAATTTAGTTGTTCTGTGACATTGTGGTATAAATTGTAATCACAGAATTAAATTATAAATGGCTAAATTGTGTTTTTACGAAATAAAATGAATTGTTAAATTTAGAATTTCAAAGAATAAAATTTGAAATAGGATTTGAAAGGAAAAATGTAAATTGGGCCAAATTGGGATTTTGAATATAATGGGAAGTTTATGAAATGGGTAAATGGAAAGTATAGTTTTCTGGAAATTAAATTTATGGAGTTATAAATTGTTTAAAATAACGGCGTTTATTTTAATAACGACTAATGTTATCCGGAAATTAAAAATATGTTAAAATGGAGTTTCCGACTATAAATTAACAAGTTCAAATGAAAAATAGAATGTTTTGAAATACCGTATTTCATTGGAATTTAACTAAGTGAATTGGAAATTTGGCTTCCATTGAAAATTCACCAAAATGTTAAACTATATTTAAAAATGAATTTCCGGAAATGAAAAATTGTGATTTAACTTCGGAGGAAGTTATAGTTAAGTATGGAATTGGAAATTTATGTTGAAATCATAAATTGACTTGAAATAAATCAGTGGATTTATATGAAAGAGTACTTTGAAATGTTTGAAATGGGAAAGTGTTCCCTGGGAAAAACCAGGTAAATGTTTTACAAAAGATTTTATTTAACTAAGGTTAAGTTTTAACTTGTTTTAAAAGTATTTTTAAGAAATCGTTATTTTTAAAGAAATAATTAATAACTTTTAATACCGTAATAATTTGGGAGTATATTAGCAATTATTTTTACAAATGGATTTATTTAAAAGTTGGTTTTAGCTTAAGCTGTTAAAATTAGTATTTTTCTTCTTATAACGCTATTTTGAATTTAGTTAAACTAAAACCCTTATCTTTAAATCAAAGTTTATGTGTTAATAACTAGTTTTCTTCACATATTTTAAATTTATATTTTGAGTAAATAAATAGAAGAAATTTTCATATTTTAAAGTATATTTCAGTATAAAGTATTTTTAACTGTTTTAAATGCAAATTGTTTTATACTTGGTTATTCCCGATGGGAATAAAGGGTAAAAGATTTACCTTGTAAAGGAAGAGTTTTGGAAAATTGTTTTCAAACGAGTTTTGAAAATGTGAAAATATATCGTTGAAAGATATTAGAAGAAAATAAATAATATGGAGATTATTTATTGTGTGATGGATGTGTATGGATGTTTGTAAACATTAATTGATAGTTAAATCACCGACTATCAATATTGGCCAAATGCGCGATCGTTTCGAAGAGACCGGGATCGAGTTTCCGTATACCGGGATTCTAGGTCTGGAGACTCGAAAACCACTTCGATCCGGTTTGTACGTTTCGTGTAACGTGTTCGGAGTCGAAGATGGAGCAGTGAAGTGCAAGGGCTAGTCGCTACTAATCCTGAGGATATTTCCAAAATGGATGTAGTAGGAATAGTGCCTTCGGTTCCGTTCGGACCCGGGACGGACTTGTATGGACGAATGCTTTCGTGACATCGTCAGGTGGACGATGGGCATTCTAAGGGATCTGTGCTATAAAGGTATCGTTTAGCCTCGAGCCTCATCAACCGGGAATGACTGAAAATCAGGGGTTATGCAGCAAGGCTTCGTGGGTAGCCCCCACTTGAGAGTAAGGTCATCCCTGTCTAGATGTCCCTTTTATTTCGGCTTAGTGGTGCGGTTGCTGATCACAACCGTGGGGTGATTTTACTTGGAATTATCCAGTAAGGGATGATTCCGGCTTTGTGTTGCAGGGGAGCGGGCGTACTCCTCGGTACTGTGATCTAGGCCACGTACTGTGACAGGTGGTACCCCAGTGCCTAGTCATTCGTTGGAAATCCATTCTCCCTACGAGCCTGTACGGTTTTGATTGTGCCCAACTATTGTTGAAATGTGAGATGCAAGCATTTCAGCTAGATTCTATTTTACTTTCTATAGACACTATTATAATATCAGAGGATTTTAATATAAAAGTGTTTTAGCTATCGTAAGGTAAAAACCCGACATGTTTATTTGTGGCGTGGTCTTACGAGATGCTTTTGTTTTTAAAGAATTTTGAAACTTTAATAATCAATTGGGTGTATTTATGATGCGCTGGTATTCCAGACTGACTCGGGTGTTATTTTATTATAATGCTCGGGTCAGACCGAGTATTTTACAGGATAGGTTGCTATGGAGCTCAGGAGAGGAGCTGGAGTTCGAGACGTATTTCTCGTACTTGTATTATTCCGCTGCTGTGATTGTTGTATTGACTGATTGACTGGATATTGATGATTGTATTGATATACTCTAATGATGATGTATTGTATATAAACAGATATAGTTTCATTTTGTGTAAAGATCTGTTTTATATATTATATTTTATCCGCTGCGACTGTGAGGTTCTGATTTTGTTTAGTTCTTTCTTCTTCTATCTACTTTCTTATTCTTCTACAATCTGTCTTTCCGGCATTCGATCGTCGGCATATTATACTGTTGAGTATTTTGTGTCGATTTTCGAGGGTCGTGAAGGGCGGGTCGTCACATTTGGTATCAGAGCTTAGTTTGGCGACAACCTAGGCTTTGGTGGGGAAATTTCTCATTTTCAATAGAGTCAATAGTACTCTATTATGAGTTGAGTGTAATAATAGCTATGAGAGCGTACTTGTTAGTGGATATAAAATTGTTTTTGTACTGTGTTGACTTATCGGTTGAGTGTTTATGAATTCTGGTCGGTGCGGGAAGTACAACCGTATCGATAGGGGTTTCTAAACTCTTAAACAAGATAAACCGACATAGTATTATTTTTAAAGTGGGTAAATGAAATAATTTTACCCAAAATTGTATTTTGATATAAAAAGAAATAATTTTCTAAATTATTCTATGCATTGGATGCTTGTTTGGTTGTTCTTCTATAATTGAATAAGAAATTAAAATATGATCTAAAATTTGAAATGATATATATAAGAAAATAAGAAGTTAAAATATTAAAATGGTTTATAACCAAATGGAATTGATTGAATATGTTTAAATAAGAAGAAGTGAAATTAAAATTTGATTTAAACTAGAATTTTGACCCCGGAAATTTTTGAAAGGGATTTCAAATGGAATTAAACAAAGTTTTGGGAGTTTGACTTTGTGGAAATGTTAGAAATGTTTTCAAAAGCATTTGTAAGAATGGAGTATATTATGGGGAAATATTTTTGAATAGAAATTGTTTTGAGGTGGATTTTGGAAGTGGAAAGCATTGAACTCACTTCAGTCGCTGGAAAATAATCCTGATGATGCTGGCCACATCATTAGAATTCATTTTCGAGTTTCTAAAGTGATGGATTGCTACCAAAATAGTTGGTTATGACATTGTTTGGACTTGTTTGGGAAACAAGTGATTTTGGAATTTTCAAAAGGAAAATTGTTTGGTAAAAGCAGTTTGTTTTGGAATTTGGTATTTGATTTGAATATCAAAAGAGAAATGTGTTGATTTATATTTCAAAGTGGTTTTGAAATAAATCCGGGTAAATTGAATTCTGGAAATCCTGTTGAAATAAAAATGTGAAAGTTGAAATGATTCAACTATATAACTTATAAAGGAAAGTGGATTTAAAAAAGAATTGAGTATATATGGAATGTAAATTTACTTTGAATAAATGAAGGTGAATGGAATATATCTGGATTTAACTTATGATAAGTTAAATAAAATTAAGAATTTGAATTTGAATTAAATCTAAATGAATTGGAATTAAATGGAAGTTGAGATAACGGTGGAATGTAAATGCTTATGAGTGTGCAAATGAATTCATATTCTTAAGTTATTAAGTGTTAAAATTTGACATTGTGATTATAAAAATGTGGATTGGTTTGAAATGAGCAATATAAACTTATAAGTAAATAAGTTGGAGAACTTGAGAATGGAAGATTTGATTTTAACTCAAGTAAAATGGAATTATAATCACAAATGAAAATGGTTGAATGGTAAGGTGAATTCGAACTTAATTTTAAATGGAATGCAAAGTAAGGTGAAACAATTATAAAATATAAAAGAGGTAAGTGAACTGAAGTTAGTAAATAAGTTGAACTTGGATATGGAGAATTAAGATTAAATTGAATTTGGTTTAACTTCGATTAAGATGGAATTAAGCTGAATATTAAAATTTCTGTTGTGTTATGAATAAAAATGAATGTAATTCAATTCTTATTGAAGTAGTAAAGGAAATGGTTTAAATTCAGGTGGGCTAAATAAAATTTAGATGAACTTGAATAAATTCTGGAAAGGAATTAAATTGAAAATGCATATATATAATTTAGTTAACCTTGAATTAAAATGGGATAAGAATTTAGTTTAATGGAAATTTAATTTAGTTGAGGTGATGATGAATGAAGTAAATGTTTACTCAACTAAATCCAAAATGATTGTTTGGAAATAAATCTTGTGTAAGCTAAATTAAATGGAATATGTATGGTAATGAATAGAATTTTGATAGTTTGGTCAAAATTTAGAAAGTAAGGAAAAAAAAATCCAGTTCTGGAATGGAATTTAATTTTGGTAACAAATGTTGGAAGTGAGAATGAATAATGTATTTAGCTTATAATAGTGATGGTTTGAATTGTAAATAAAATTCAAATGAGAGAAATAATTTAAATGGTCTCTTTGTTAATAAAATAAATTTGTACATGGATTGGATAAATAAACAAAGAGCATTAAAGTTTGTAAATGAATTGAAATTGGTTGAATGAGAATCAGATGGAAATAAAATTAAATAGATAATGGTAATATTGTGAAACTACTTAAGCAAATTGGAAGAAAAACAAAATGAATGTGAATGAGCTTTATTAAGTAATTTTGAATGACATTTCGTTAAATAATAAAATTTAATTTCAAGTGAAATGATGTTAATAAATTATTGTGATGTGATTTGAATATAGGGGTTATAAATAATCCAGGATGGAAGGAAATTTATATAAGCTTGAATTGGTTAATGAAATTAAAATGTAAAGGAAATATTTAATTTAACCATTGCATTTGAATAAGAATACTTGAATTGTGAACCATGCAATGGAGTTCATTTTACTTGAATAACATGAAATTGCTTGTAATCGGAATTGAGTTGTTTAACAGGCAATTGAAATTGAATTTTGAATAAATTGATATGAATTGGAATCCAATTCAGAGATTTTTGTATATGAATGCAAGTGAATTGGATAAGAATAGCAAATGAAATTGATTTTGAATCAATAGGAATGAATTGACCTTTTTATGAGTAATTTTGCATATGATTGGAAATGGATCATAAAAGAAATGCGAATGCTTCAAGTTTAAAATGAAATTTGATTGTAAATCAAATTTGGAATGTAAGTTAAAATTAAAAATGTAAGAAAGGCATATGTTAATCATATTGAGATAAATATAAATTGTATATGGTGAACTTGAATGTAAATCATTCAAATGAAATAAAATAGTTGGACTTGGATAAGTAACTTGAAAGGTGATTGAAAACTTGAATTTAATGCATTCAAGTGAAATAAAATGAAGTAGACTTGAATAAGTAATTCGAATGTGATTGAAACCTTTAAATTGTTGATAAAATATGATTAACATTGTTAAATTATGAACTATGCTTGGTTTGGTTATGAAATGGTTAGGTTTGGCTTGCATTTACATGGGAAATGTTGTTAAAATGCTCATATCCTGAAACTGATGAGTTTGTTGAGTATAGTACAGGTGCGGGAGGCGTTCGAGAGTGTTGGAGCGCGTATATGTGATATATTAGCCGCTCGCTATTAAAAATTGCTTAAAAAGGTACGCCTACGCAAATATAATTGGGAAATGATATATATATTGTGATATATTTTGGTTTCCGGCCATGTGAGCCGATGTATATATATTTGTGTATCCTGCGATATCGCAGAAGCTCCTCCGTGCAAAGGAGACTCCGCCAAAATTTTCCAAAAATTTTGGGTGTTAGAAATTTTTTGGGATTTTGGAAAATTTTTATTAACTAGTAAAGTTATTTTGAAAGCGAGTGTTAAGATAAAGGCTTTAGAGTAAATAAAGAAAAGGGTTTTGAAATGGAGCTGAAACTTTTTGGGAAGTGGATATATGTTTTTAACTAAGCCAACTGGATAAGTAAATGGATTGGAGAATATTTTCTACCTTAGCAAATTTCGGGGACGAAATTTTTATAAGGGGGGAGGAATGTAACATCCCAGATTTTGGCTGCTAGATTTTTGGACATTTAATTCGTTTTAAATGTTAATGTGGGTTCTTAATTGATGTTGGAATGAATGGATTCGGGTTCATTCAATAAAATAAGCTATAATTTTTAATTATAGCAATCCTGGTTGAATTTGAATAATGAGGAAATAATAAATTAAATATTCGGAATTGAGATAAGGGTAAATCTGAATGTAAATAGTGATAAAAATGGTGTTTAAATGTATTTTAAGTTCAATTGGTTATAAATAATATTGTTGGAATTTTAGATGAATTTTAAAGTGAATAAATTATTATTTGGGATTTTATATTAATTTAAAAATGAATTTAATATTATTAAAATGCAAATAATCAGATTTTCAGTCCGGATTGAGCCGGAATGATTTTAAATGTGGTTATACATTTTATATGATTTATTGTTAAGTTAATAAAATTTTAAAAAGTAAGATTTTAAGCATTTCTGATAATTTCAGAAAATCGCCCGATTTAATTGACGAGTTAAAATAGCCTTCCGGGGCACAGTCTCGGAATTCGACGAAACCAGTTCCATTGGATCCGTAATAGTTATTTATTATCGGATTTAAATTTTCGAAGCAATCGGAGTTGTTGTGTGATCGTGGCAGTTCGAAACGCATAGAAATCGATTTAACCGATTTAATTTTAAATTGATCGTTTTATTCCGTATCTAGTGCATACGATCGAATTAGCTTACGAAACCTATTCCATTGTGTCCGGAATGCGGAAAAACCCTAGGATAGCCTGTCGGAACGTGAGAATTGGAGTTCGTTTGAGTTGTGGTTAACTTGGGATAATTTTTTAATAAAATATTATTAAAATTTATATAAATTCACAATTATTTCCTCTAAACCCTAGCATCAACAGCCGTGGCCGCCACGAGATATACCAATGGCCAGAAACGATCGCTTTTCTTCCTCTAAAATCTCCACATCCACGCGACGATTTCGAAGACGTTCAACTAGAGAAGTGGAGGGCACGTCGGGATCCACATGCTGGACGGTGGAGATCGATTTTCATCGACCAGAGAGGAGCCTTGGGAGCCGCGTTCGTCGCGCGTGGGAGGGGCTGTCGCACCGTGCAGGGATGGCCGAGTACGAAGATACTCTGGGCGTTGGTGGAGGTCGAGACGCTCTTCGAGATGGGGGGTTCCGATCGATGCCACGTCGAGTGAAGGGGAGGCGGTTCGCAACCCTAATACGCGAACGATGGGTTCATTTGTTTTGTGATGCCTGGGACGAGCTTTCACGTGGAAGAAACGCAAGCGGGTATGGGTTTGGTAGCTAGAGGTGCGGCCCATATAAAAAAAAAAATATTTGTTTAAATCGTTGTTCAAACTTCGTAAAATTCATATCTGACTCATACGACCTCAGATTTCGACGAATTTGGTAGCGACGGAATCGTAGAGAAATGCTCTACGCGATGGTGCAGATCCGGAGTCATTCCGGGCAAGTAGAAATTTGGGTTAAATCGGACACCGTCCGGTTTAATTTGAAATTCGAACGCTCGCCGAAATTCAAGGTGAGTTATTCTCACTCACATCTGGATGCTAGACATTATAAATAGTTGATATTTAAATATCTATGTGAATGGTTGATTATATCTGTGATTATCAGTCTGGTTGATATTTATATTGCGATGTGCTAATATCTGTGATGCAGGGAGAAACAGGTTGGAGGGATCCAACTGGATTCCTCACAATGTAGCAATTATTTTATAATTGATAGTGATACCTGTTTATATGATGTGATTGATAAATCTGGAAATTTAGTTGTTCTGTGACATTGTGGTATAAATTGTAATCACAGAATTAAATTATAAATGGCTAAATTGTGTTTTTACGAAATAAAATGAATTGTTAAATTTAGAATTTCAAAGAATAAAATTTGAAATCGGATTTGAAAGGAAAAATGTAAATTGGGCCAAATTGGGATTTTGAATATAATGGGAAGTTTATGAAATGGGTAAATGGAAAGTATAGTTTTCTGGAAATTAAATTTATGGAGTTATAAATTGTTTAAAATAACGGCGTTTATTTTAATAACGACTAATGTTATCCGGAAATTAAAAATATGTTAAAATGGAGTTTCCGACTATAAATTAACAAGTTCAAATGAAAAATAGAATGTTTTGAAATACCGTATTTCATTGGAATTTAACTAAGTGAATTGGAAATTTGGCTTCCATTGAAAATTCACCAAAATGTTAAACTATATTTAAAAATGAATTTCCGGAAATGAAAAATTGTGATTTAACTTCGGAGGAAGTTATAGTTAAGTATGGAATTGGAAATTTATGTTGAAATCATAAATTGACTTGAAATAAATCAGTGGATTTATATGAAAGAGTACTTTGAAATGTTTGAAATGGGAAAGTGTTCCCTGGGAAAAACCAGGTAAATGTTTTACAAAAGATTTTATTTAACTAAGGTTAAGTTTTAACTTGTTTTAAAAGTATTTTTAAGAAATCGTTATTTTTAAAGAAATAATTAATAACTTTTAATACCGTAATAATTTGGGAGTATATTAGCAATTATTTTTACAAATGGATTTATTTAAAAGTTGGTTTTAGCTTAAGCTGTTAAAATTAGTATTTTTCTTCTTATAACGCTATTTTGAATTTAGTTAAACTAAAACCCTTATCTTTAAATCAAAGTTTATGTGTTAATAACTAGTTTTCTTCACATATTTTAAATTTATATTTTTAGTAAATAAATAGAAGAAATTTTCATATTTTAAAGTATATTTCAGTATAAAGTATTTTTAACTGTTTTAAATGCAAATTGTTTTATACTTGGTTATTCCCGATGGGAATAAAGGGTAAAAGATTTACCTTGTAAAGGAAGAGTTTTGGAAAATTGTTTTCAAACGAGTTTTGAAAATGTGAAAATATATCGTTGAAAGATATTAGAAGAAAATAAATAATATGGAGATTATTTATTGTGTGATGGATGTGTATGGATGTTTGTAAACATTAATTGATAGTTAAATCACCGACTATCAATATTGGCCAAATGCGCGATCGTTTCGAAGAGACCGGGATCGAGTTTCCGTATACCGGGATTCTAGGTCTGGAGACTCGAAAACCACTTCGATCCGGTTTGTACGTTTCGTGTAACGTGTTCGGAGTCGAAGATGGAGCAGTGAAGTGCAAGGGCTAGTCGCTACTAATCCTGAGGATATTTCCAAAATGGATGTAGTAGGAATAGTGCCTTCGGTTCCGTTCGGACCCGGGACGGACTTGTATGGACGAATGCTTTCGTGACATCGTCAGGTGGACGATGGGCATTCTAAGGGATCTGTGCTATAAAGGTATCGTTTAGCCTCGAGCCTCATCAACCGGGAATGACTGAAAATCAGGGGTTATGCAGCAAGGCTTCGTGGGTAGCCCCCACTTGAGAGTAAGGTCATCCCTGTCTAGATGTCCCTTTTATTTCAGCTTAGTGGTGCGGTTGCTGATCACAACCGTGGGGTGATTTTACTTGGAATTATCCAGTAAGGGATGATTCCGGCTTTGTGTTGCAGGGGAGCGGGCGTACTCCTCGGTACTGTGATCTAGGCCACGTACTGTGACAGGTGGTACCCCAGTGCCTAGTCATTCGTTGGAAATCCATTCTCCCTACGAGCCTGTACGGTTTTGATTGTGCCCAACTATTGTTGAAATGTGAGATGCAAGCATTTCAGCTAGATTCTATTTTACTTTCTATAGACACTATTATAATATCAGAGGATTTTAATATAAAAGTGTTTTAGCTATCGTAAGGTAAAAACCCGACATGTTTATTTGTGGCGTGGTCTTACGAGATGCTTTTGTTTTTAAAGAATTTTGAAACTTTAATAATCAATTGGGTGTATTTATGATGCGCTGGTATTCCAGACTGACTCGGGTGTTATTTTATTATAATGCTCGGGTCAGACCGAGTATTTTACAGGATAGGTTGCTATGGAGCTCAGGAGAGGAGCTGGAGTTCGAGACGTATTTCTCGTACTTGTATTATTCCGCTGCTGTGATTGTTGTATTGACTGATTGACTGGATATTGATGATTGTATTGATATACTCTGATGATGATGTATTGTATATAAACAGATATAGTTTCATTTTGTGTAAAGATCTGTTTTATATATTATATTTTATCCGCTGCGACTGTGAGGTTCTGATTTTGTTTAGTTCTTTCTTCTTCTATCTACTTTCTTATTCTTCTACAATCTGTCTTTCCGGCATTCGATCGTCGGCATATTATACTGTTGAGTATTTTGTGTCGATTTTCGAGGGTCGTGAAGGGCGGGTCGTCACAGTAAGCATCTTTACTTTGACCTATTATCATAACAATAATAATTCACATCTAGAACTTCCAACTAGTGCTTCATAGAGCATAATTATGCATGCATTATGTATCCTATCAATGATAAATACTATTTAAAAGTAAATAGAATCCATAATAACAAAGCATATGGAACGAAGGAAGGAAACTAGACTATACGTATTAGTGGGTTAATCTACTCTTATACAGGTAACTATATGCATCATCTTAATAAGAATATCTTTTTATCTTATCGGGAAGGAAGACAAATTATTCTACCATTCAATAAACAAAGATGTTTTTTTAACTTCCGAATGAAATAATACCCGAAGTTATCTTCGTCTAAAAAATAAAACATAATGAAGAAAATATTTGCATCCCATTTTGAAAATAATTTTCTTAAAACCACTTTTTTATGAATTTAACTTTGTGAATTTCTCTAAAAGTTCATAGTTTAAGGTGTGTGTCGCTTTTGAGAAAATTTCATTTATAAATTTTTTAACTCATAAATAGCTAGTATCATAACATTTTCTCCATATGCTTCAACATAACAACTCCATGATGGAATGTCTGATGATGAAGAAATCATAACAATCTAATCTAGAAGAACATGAGCCCGTGAATGGTTGATACATGCAAAAGCATGCACACGCATATGCGCACACACAAACATATGTATGTGTATATTAATATTATTGTAGTTGACATCTTGGTGCCATTTCCTTACAGAGGTGTTTGAGGTCAATTTCACTATTGGACCTGTTGATTATAATGGTTATTACCACTGCCAAAAATTCATAATTTAGTAGCTCATATTTTACTTGTTTATGTTTTAATGCAACTCGGAATGTCTAGAAACAAATAGTATTTTCTTAAACTATTACATGTTGATATTAGTTAATGCTTGATATTTCTTTTTTACTCCCAGTATTGTTATTTTCTTTACAATTGGACAATGTCAACACGTAGGTTTTGTAATTGATATATATATATATATATATATATATATCCATTGGTATCATACTTTATTCATTCCTATGCTCCTCTTGGTTGTTATCATTAATGTGATCGTTTCATGATTATAAGTTTATTAGTGATCCCAACTACACCATTTTATCCTTGTTTGATACTTATGCAATTAGTTATATAGTTCTTTAACTGAGACTGGAATTGTTATAATATTCTCAAATTCAGTCAGGCTAGGAAGTGTGATTTTACAGCAATTAACAAACATTATACTTCTGTAAGAGGTAGTAGCCTGATAAATTCATCAATAAAATAGTTCTAGTTTTGTGTGTGAAAAAGTTATACTATATTGTAATAATATTGACTGGATACTAGTTTTTTTCCTTCTTTGTTGAAGTGATATAGGTCGGAGAAAATAATTTTTTTGTGATATATTATATAACTCTGGTGTCGCTTTTTGAATTTCTCTTGAAAGTTTTGAAAAAATAAAATCTTATATTATAATCTTGATGTACCTTGCTCTTATGATTACAATAAAAGTACTAGACAATTAACGATAATAATTTAAACTTCACAACACCATAATTTTATGTGAAACGGTTGAAAAAAGTAGCATATTTTTTGGGTTTTAAAAAACTAAAGTAACTAACTGAAATATAAAATTCTGCAAATGCTTTTGGTGAACATGGTATTCAGTGGTTCATACATCTAACTTTGAAACATTTTCAAAAGTGTTGTATTTTCCATATAATTAGTAACTAGAAAACAAAATTTGTGTGAGTCAATTAACAAATTAAGTAGGCACAAAAGTTTTCTTTTTGTGTTAGGTATATTTGTATGTTTGCTTATGTTTTTGTAGTAATCATTTTTGAACATGTAGACTATCCATAAATCACAATCAAGAAAATTAGATTGATGGATCTGAATTTGCTTCTGTCTGTAATTGGATTAGCGCTTGTTTTTAAGGATAGACCGTTAGGAAGGTGCGCATTATATTTTTATATGCTTATAAATTAATATTTTATTGATCTTCATTTATAATGTTGAGAAATTTCATAACAAATAAGAAGTTTGTATGCACCTTTTAACTTAGGGTACTTTTGGCACAGGTCCTTATTAAGTTTCAAAATTTACGAAAAGTCCTTCACTAAATTTCAGTGTAAATTAGGTACCTGTTTTTTATTCACGATTATTGCAGAGCATGATGCAACATTTCATAAAAGTTGCTGACATTTCCGCAACATTTCTGTACACTGTGAACATAGTGTATGAAAGTTGCTAAAATATCAACACTTATTTATAAAAGTTGCTGAAATTTCAGCAACATTTATGTACACTGTGAACACAGTTTATGAAAGTTGTTGAAATATCAACACTTATTTATAAAAGTTGCTGACATTTCGGCAATAATTTTTCTTTGTTTTTACAATAAAACTTTGACACAGATAGTTGCTGAAATATCAGCACTTATTTATAAAAGTTGCTGACATTTCAGCAATAATTTTTCTTCGTTTCCAGAAAACAGGGACCCGCTTTACAATGAAACTTTGACAGGGACCCGTTTTACAATATGAAAGTATGATAGGGATGCCTCCCTAATTTCCACTTTAACTTATTATTACATTACCATACATGTGGATTGTTAACGACATTTATAACACTGGACAAAAACAGGTAAATTTGGTTAGTTTGAGTGTGTTTTAGCATTTAGAAAAATCTTTAGACATTTATCATAACTTGAGTAAGCGACGAAGATCATTTTCAGAGATATTCTTACTGTAGGTTGTATGCTTAAGCATTCATTATTATCACGTTAACTTGTTACTTGTAGTTATCAATCTAGGAATTTAGAAGTGTAATTTAGAAGCACATGATGCATTATTAATGATTATCACTACAATTAGTCGAATAATATGGTGAATGAATTTGTGGAGAGATTATTTTGAAATAATTATCTTTAAGTTTTATAGACGGTGAATTAATTAATTAAGAAACTAATTTTTTAGTTATAAGATTCATTTGTACTGGTTGTAGGCATTTGCTTGTGGTTATAATGGCAACTAAAATGAGTAAATTTTAAGTCTTTGAAACTTGTTATAAGTTTGTGTTCTATTTTGATACTCAAAATTATCAATTTCTTTGCAATTGCACTTAACTAAATATTCAAATGTGTACACTAATCCATTGGCATTATACTTCATTCACACCAATGCTCCAATTGCAATAATTTTAGAACGATTTAATCATGAAACCCTAATTTTATATTATATACAGTACGCATTGATTTCAACAAGAATAACTTAATGGAAGTACATAAACTTGCGGAAGTACTTAAATCCATTGATGATCAAGACAAAATAAAAGACAAGTTCTCCAAAATTAAACTTTGATTTCATGAATTGAGTGAGAAGAAACAATGCTCCAAATTAGTACAAATCTTATATTTCTGTTTCTCTATAGATGATGGTCTATAGAGAAGTAAATCTTCTATAATTTTGGGATCATAACTCCATATATATAAAAGTACATCATTTTTGGTTTGATATTTTAACAAAATAAAATATCACTGTGATCTTTCCTTACGTTAGACTTGTACTTTTTAAGCCTTAAATCAATTTTTTATTTGATCACTTTTGTAAGACTTATTTATTAAATAATAAAATATTTTATTTTACATGTGCGATACCACATGTTAAATTTTCTAGCACCTATCTATTACTAATCGTTCATGTTCATAAGTTTATAATTAATTACAAGTTCCCGATGCATATTATAATCTAAATTTTTTCCTATTACCTTTGCAATTTTGTCAAACTTGTGTAAATCTTAAGGGTAGATGGGGAGTTCACAGCAATTAACAAATATCGTACTTTCATAAATCAATCTTAAGAGTTTGAAAAATTCAGCTATAAAGTGAATTGGATATTTTTAGATCGAAAAGATATGATTATTTATTATATCATTCAAGTGGACACTGTTTGTTTTTTCCTTCTCTGCAATTAGATTATCAATATCATGCGATCATTTTTTGTATTATCAAACTTAGACATTATTAATAGTGGATGTCGGTTGCTGCTATGAAAGTATTATCGATAAAATATATGATACAATTCTTTTACTGATCAGTAGAGTTCTCAAGTTTGAAGAGAAATTAATCCAATCAACAGGCATCATATACAATTACAAATTCAAACATATATATAAAACATTCTAAAATTATTAACCTAAATGATTTTATCACGTTATAACCTACTATATTCATTTTTTTCACTACTAAAAAATTATTTTATTTTTATAAATAATAATTAAGATCTTTATTTAGAATAATCCAAATAATCTTTATAAGATTATTTCAACTATTATAACTTTTGGATACTAATTATATATATATATATATAAATATATATCCATCTTAAATATTAAGTTTCAATTAAATTAACATTTTATTTTTTTATGATATTCTTAGAATATACATTAAGAACTTTTTTGTAAAGCTTCTCAAATATCTTCTAACGACTCGGAATTTCACCACTTTGATTTACGAATATTTAATTAATTTTAAATATTCAAATAAATGGTTTTATAATGAAAATAAAACTCTTTTTAATAATAAATAATAATGGTGAAATAGTTTACAAAATTTGTTTACAAAAATATATAGTTTGATGAAAAACAGAAAATGTGACCAGAAACTGTTTTCCGAATTTTCGACGTTTCATCATATATAAGTTTTTTGAAATGTTGTATACACTTTTGTGTATACATGCACACATATACTAATTATATAAAATATTTTAAGAAATATAAAATGGCTTAAGCAACGTAATTAAGTTGAGATAATATGGTTTAAATATAAGTAAATGTATGTGTCACATTAGGGGAAACATGAAGTGACATTTTGGCGACTTGAGTACAAGTCATAATTGCATGTTGGCTTTGATTTGATGGAAAGGTGGCTAAGTGGAGGCTTTGTGGGCTGAACTGGTGAGGTGGAAAGGAGGTGGTGACATGGCAATACATGAGTGGAGGGTAGTGTTGGAAGGGTATTAGGGTAATTTAACAAATGCACTTAATATATATATATACAAATTTTCCAAATTTCCATCCCATTTTTCTCATTCTTATTTTCATGTCCAAACTTTCCTAAAGTTCCAAGACATTTTAATGGCTTCCAAAATGCTTTCAAGTTTTAATCTCAAAGTTTTAAAATTTTAAAATGTTTAAACTAGTTTGAATCTCCTTTTCTTTTTTTAAAGAAATTCTTCCATTTTAATCGAAATGGTTTGGGCCATAACTTCTTCGAAATAAATCCAAAACAAGATTTCATTTTTTTCAAACCATGTAGATTTCCAGTGGCTACAACATTGTTGTTTACTAGTTTTCTTGATTTCGAGTTTAGATGCTCCAAAATTCCATTTTGTTCATGAGTGTTTTTGAACCTAGATTTTGATATTCGAAAATACCCATGGCTGTTATGCCATAACTTCCTCAAAATTTAACTTTTTTTGAGTAATTCTTTTTTTAAATGATAGTGGAAAGAATAATCTAAAACTTTCTTTTTGACAACATGTCCAAAATCCGAGAGGTAAAGGTCCGAAAGTCGAGTGCAAAATGACCCATTTTCGAGAAGAATTTATAGTTTTCCAAGCTTCCCAAATTTCAAAGTATGTCAAGTTTTCAAAGGATTTCCGGTGAGTAAACGTTTTTTTTAAACTCAAGCTTTAAAATTTTATATGTTGGTTGATTTATGGCTTGGTTTGCTAGTTGAAATCTTAGTTTATTATGTGATTGCTTGTATGTGTACATTGGTTGTATGATATGGTAGTTAGACTTGAAATTGAAATATAAATATGGTATCATTCGGCAAGTTGTAAACTTTGTTATAGGTTATGAGCTTGCTTATGTTTTGGTTGTTGCATGTATATGTTGGCATTGACATGATTTTAAGTTAGGTTGCTAGGAAGGATGGCACTTTGATTTGGTTTCCGATGGAGAATCCTTGTATGGAAGAAAGATACAAACTTTTGTTTTAAATCCAAATCGTTTAAAAGTTAGTGAATGGAAAGTTAGTAAGAGATGTTAGTGAATGGAAGTGAGTGAGAAATATTAGTACTTGAAATTACGGGTATCCATAGAGATAGTCGCTATGGATGCAATTTTGCGTTAAAAATTCGATTTTTGAAAAATTTGGTTCTTAAACTTAAAAGTATTTATAAATGTTTTATAAAATTAATAATAATGTTTTAAAAAGTTAATTAAGTTTTAATAATTAATTTTTAATTAATTAAATTTTTATAATTAATAATTAATTAAGGATTAAACAAGGTTTAATAATTATAATTATATGAAGATTAGTTATTAATTAATTTTCTTTTATATTTCAGATTTATTTTAATTAAATTATTAATTAATTTTGATATTAATTATCAGTTAATTAAATAATTTGTTTTTAATTTATAATTAATTAAATATAGGATAAATAATTGATTAATCATTAATAAAGTGTTAATTATTTTTAATTATAAATCATTAAAGGTTTTAATGTATAATAAATTATTTATTGAAGGTTCAATTTATTATTTAAGTTTAATTAAAGATTAATTAATTAATTAGTTGAGATTAATTAATATTTAATTAATAATTAATTATTTTTTAATTATTTAATTAAATTAAGTTATGTTTAAATTAAAATTAATCATGATTTAAATAAGGATTTAACTTTTAATTAATTATTTTAAAAAGGGTTTTAATGTTTTAAATCCTTTGGTTTCCAAAAGTAAATTGTTTTAAGGTACTTCGTTTTCAAAGATGGTTTTGAATACAAGTGATACAGGTATTGATACCATTAAGAAATCATATAACTGTGATGAGTTATAATGTAGATTATTGGGTTTGTTTGCGTGGACATGTATCTGCAGAATAAATCTCCATTCTACTATAAATTGTTCGTTCGTTGATTTTTGTTGTTTATTTGTGTGTCAGTAGAATAAATCCCCATTCTGCTATAAATTGTCTGTTTGTTTGATTGTTTGTTTGTTCGTGTGGACATGTGTTAGCAGAATAAATCGCATTCTACTATTAATAGATTGAATTGTTTGGACATCTGTTTAGCAGGACAAATCACTATCCTGCTATAATGTTATTTGAATATGTATATGCTAGTTAGTTCATATTTACATGTTATAACCTTATGGATATGAGTTGTATTTACATACATGTTGACCTATGTAAATAATTGATAAGTGAATTGGAATTGAAATTGAATAGTAACTTAAATTAGTACTATTGGGATTGCTAAACCTCTTTTTGAAATTATATAGTGTGTTTTTGAATTAACCTAAATTCTTTTATCAATTTGGGTTTAAAGTTTATGAATGATTTCAAGTTATTTTATAAAGTTATTTTTAACTAATATCTTATTTATCAAAGGGGTTTTACTAAAGAGTTTACTTAAAGTGGTTTACAAGAGATATTTTGTAAATGATATTTTATAAAGGATTTATAATGGAGTTGTTTAAATAGTTTTGAATTAGAAAGAGATTTTATAAACCATTTTAGAGATTTTAAAAGAGGTTTTAAATCTAGTTTGAAAATTTATAAGAGGTTTGAAATGTGAAGTGAACTTATAAAAGTATTTTTATAAGGAATAAGTGAATGTGTTTTATAGTAAAAGATGTTTTGGGAAGGGAATTACTTGGCCATTTAGTATGGAATTTTGAAAGAGGAAAGTTTTCCAAAAGCTTTTAAGTATAAAAGGGATGTAAGGGATTTGGCGAAAAGTGTTTTAGAAAAGATCCTTTGATAAAGTTTTATAAAGTGATTTTATTAATTAAAGGTTAATTAATAAAGGCCTAGAGGATCCCATATGGAATTGAATCAATGTTTGATTGTTTGTTTATTTAATAGTTAAATAACCAACTATCAAATCTGGACCAAAATGTAACTTGGGAAATATCTAGGAGAAGCATAGATATTATATGGTACAGTTACCGTCGGTGGCGCTATACTGTACGTATAAATTCGTTTTGTTCTTCTAGGATTAAGGATAAGGAAATCCGTCCATAAATGGTTAGGAGGTGAACTCCGCTCTTATCTTTGTCTGTTTATTTCCTAAAAAACCAAGGTTGAGTTTACCAGAATTATCGATAGTTGTTTCAAAGAGACCGGGATCGGATATGTTATCCGAAAACCACTTCAATCCAATGAATGCGTTTTGAAGTGAAGACATCGAGAAGAGCATGGAATCGAAGATAGAGATGTGAAGTGCAAGGGCTAATCGCTACTAATCCTAAGGGCGATTCCAAAATGGATGTAGTAAGAATAGTGCCTTCGGTTTCATTCAGACCCAGAATGGACTTGTATGGATGAATGCTATCAGTACATTGTCATTGAAGGGTAATTAACATTCTAAGTGTAAATTCCTTTGAAAGATAGTCGTAGCCTCAAGCCTCATTAACTGGGAATAACTGAAAATAAGGGGAGATGTAGCAAGGCTAAATGGGTCGCACCCATTAGGGTATGTTATCACCCTTCTAGATACATCTACATATTTATAGATTGGTTGTGCATGAGATCTCGATAAAAAGGGTTGCAAAGAAACCAGAGTGATGACATATTCGGTACTATCCAGTAAAGCGTAGGTCAGTCTTGTGTTGGCAGGGATCGATAGGTTCGATCTCAGTATATTTTCTAGACGTATACCGTGATAGGTGGTACCCCAGTGCCTAGTCATTATATGGAATCCATTCTCCAATAAGCGCCATACGGTTTTGATTGTTCCTAACTATGTTGAAATATGAGATGCAAGCATTTCAGCTATTTTTATATTTTACTTTGAGCATTTAGACATTAGTATAATATCGATGGATTTGATATAAAAAGTGTTTTGGTTATCGTAAGGTAGAAACCCGTCCATGTTTATGTGCGGTGTTGTCTTACGAGATACCCTTGATTTTCTAAAGAGTTGTCAAAGTAATAATTAAGTTGTTTGAGTTTACTCATACTAAATCCATGTCTAACTTGGAGTTTTATTTTCTTTCCCTAAAACTCTTGGGTGCTCAAATTTTTATGAGCAGCCGAGTAGTCTGTTAGTCCTTGAGAAGTTGGTTTTGATGACAACAACCTTAGAATAAGATTATAAAATATAAATACTAACATTATTGTTTAGATATATATGTATATGCAGGATATATATACAGGTACCAAAGAATGAAGACTGTACAGTATAGAGATTCAAGAACTGATGAACTCAAGATCGAAGATATCAAGAATCAAGACTCATGAGTATCAAGATTATCAAGAGTTCAAGATTTCAAGATAAGTAATTTAGTTAGGAATTTTGTTAAAACTCCTAGAAAAGCACTGACATCTTAAAATCTATTTTATTCATGGAATGAAATCCACTTCGAGCCCGTTAACGGGATGGAACCCTAAGTATGATGGAACCTACGAAAAATCTAGTGGAACATTGTTTTGTATCCACTAACTTTTATTCAAATATTTTACAAAATTATATCTTGTTTTCAAAATGATTTAAAAATCTTCCTTTTTAAATCAAAAACATCTATCCTAGTTTTAAAATACTTTTAGCCTCAAAATAATCTTTATTTTCAATATCAAATTATCATTGGTTTTAAACTATCTTTTAATTATAATATATTTAACTTTTAATATTTATACTTAGATTTAAATATAAAATTATAGTAAAATTTTATATATACCAAAATATTATTCTCTATACTTATTTATGTATTTTAACTATAGTTAAGTATATTTATAAAGTTTAAAATAGTTTTAATACAAGATAGAAGTTATCTTCAAAGAAAAACAAATTACCAAAAATAACTTAGGCTTGTCGACAACCCCAAGGAACCTGTAACGATACGGATTTTGCCCGCTCGAAAATCGACATCCATACTTTACATCGTACTCTAATGCCGTAGATTCGACCGTTCAAATCTGAGTCGCCGGAGCTTATAACACAATTAAGTAAATAACACAGTGGAATAAATGAATAATACATTGATATACAACATTGATACAATATCTGATACAACAGAGTGAAACAATGAATATCAATATACATCAGAGATATGATACAACAAATAGCAGCGGAAAGAAAATAGATAACACCAGCAGTGGATAATCTCCATCTCCAATGCAGCAATCCAGAAATAGCTCGAACTCCCAATAACGGTACACCAAGATAAGCAAGTGCAGTCCGATCCAAAGACTGAACTAGCTCCAGATAACCTACTAATTCTGACTATCTGAAAAACCCAACTCTAGACTGCTCGTGTAGAAAAATTTTGAGCACCCAGAGTTTAGGAAAGAACAATAAACTCCGGATCAGTCATGGGACTGGTGTGAGCAACAAAAATAGTTTATCTTTAAACAAACAACAAGAGAATTTTAAAGTCAATTCGCAATGCTTTTAGAAAATGAAACTACCATAAGACCTCCTGCCACACACACAATGCAAACGCAGGATTAAAGGAGATTTCTTCTTATGATAGTCAAAGATGCTTACTACGCGAAATCAAATCATTGGATATTATTATTAGTGCATAGTGTAGAAAACATTTCGAAAGTAGAATATAAATCTTAGCCAGCATAGACATTTCGAACTATGCCTACTATAGCTACCATCTAAACAGTGGGGCACCACCATAAGTAAATGGCTGGTTCTACAACTAATACCGTACAAAGTTCGTATTGGAAGATTGAATTTCCAACAAATGGTCAGGCTAAGGAACTTCCTATGCCACGAAAGAACGCCTCTGGCGGGACGCTCTGAGAGACAAACTGCTCCCTGCCAAACAAGGCCGGCTACCCCGCTTCCCGGGGAATATACAAAACCTCATATATGCCACCCCGGTCCTTTGGGACATTTATCCGAGAGCTCTCAATAACCAACATCACACATAATAAATAAAGTGTGTCCACATGAGTAAGTATTTGGGCTCCATACCATGATACTACCCTTTTCCAGAAGGAATGGTCATACCCTAGGAGAGCTACCCCTGAAACCTTGCCGCACAATATCTGTTTCGACCATTACCGGTTTGTGAGGTTCGACGAAGTCTTGTCCACAAAGCTACGCTTTGGCACAAAGCCATGCTTTGGGTCAACAGATGATCAAAGCAATGATCACAAAGATAAATGATCAAACAAATGATCATATCACAAATGATCAAACAATGATCATCACACAGCAACACTCAGAATGTCACATTACCAAATTGGGAATATATCGTTGATAACCTTCAACTACATAACCTCTGAGCTCGTACGTCTCAGAGAAGGGTGTTAAGCTAAGAGAATAAATTCTCTGCCACCAAACAGAAATGTATTTGAAAGAAATCAGCTTTATATCTCAATTTTTAATGTCAGACATACAATCCATACAAGTCTGTTCCGGGATCGAACAGAACCGAAGGCACTTCCAAAGAAGCCCTTGCAAATCCGGATAATTTTCTAATCACGTCCGGACTTCCCATCACAAAAAGAGTGATATAAATCTCTATACCGGAGCAACTCGGTGCAGAGACATTCGACAGGTTGTCCTTTCATTTTCGAAAATATCCGGTCTTCAACACCGGTCTTCAAATGCCATCCATATACGATGTATCACTATTCGGAATGGGTTATATGACACAAAGGTCTTTTCCCGGCTAACCCGAATAGTGAGCGCAATATTAAAAAATTTATGGATATTGGGATTTCAATTAAGTCACAACTTATTACCCAAAATCTCTTTCAAATGGTTTAAACAAATTACCATTTCAAATCTTTTAAACAAAAAGATTTATTTTAAACAACCTTCAACGGTTTAAACAATTTCCACATTTTAATCTTTTAAATAAAAGATTTAATTCATAAAGTTCACCCACTTTCACAAAAATCCATTCACAGATTTCAAAACAATTTCCGTTTCAATTGGATTAACTCGTTAAATCTTTAAAACAAAGATTCAACTTATAGCTTTCAAAACAATTTCATTTCGAATGGTTTAAACAAATCATCATTTTAAATCTGTTAAAAATAAACAGATTCAATTCATAGCTTTCAAAAACAATTCATTCATAACTTGGAAAACCATTTTTCAATTCAATCTTGAAATTCCTTTAATTAAACTGGAATTTCATTTCTTATCTGAAAGCTTTTATTCTTTTAAAACAAACAGTTTTCATTTTGGAAATCTGATTCATTTATACGAGTTAAGGTTCTTGGGTTAAATCCAAATTCTCAAAATTATACTTTTAAAATGGTTTAAATTCATACAAACACATTTATATCATCTTTAATCCCTAGTTTCAAATCATAGGATTCAATTTCAAACTTGAATTCAAATTTAAATCAAATTATTTAAATTTTCAAAACTCGATTAAGTTATTCAAAATAACTTTTATCTTTGAAATTCCATTTCAAAAGCTTTTCACTTTAAACCCAAATATCCAATTTCAAAATCAATTGAAATTAAAATTTCAATTTCAAAAATATCAAATTTAAATTATCTGTGACTTAACCGATTTCCACGTGAAATCCATATTTGTGTGTGTAAAGGTGTAGTCCAGGGGTTTCACACAATAGTGCAACATCATTCAATCATCACAGATCAGAATACAGAAATATAGTTGATAAGCGATATAAACTATTACGCTTATCGTTCATTCACAGATCAGAGATATATATCACAGATGAGTCAACTACAGATCACAACATAAATCAGGGTATATCACAAAGCATCATATATCAGGGATATCAAACAATAAAATCATCCAATAGAATTCAAACATTCATAAGTAAGGTCAGTTAATTGTCTGATTAATTCAAATCAGATTAATTTCTTATGAATTTCTAATTCTGGTTAATTAACATTGATTAATTACAAATTATATTGATTAATTATTCTTCAATCATTTATCAATTAATCATTTATAATAAATTTATTTAACCTTTAATTATAATTCATCAACCTTTAATTATTAAATAATTAACCTTTAATTATTTAATTTATCATTTAATTAATTATCTTTAATTAATAATTAGTTATCATTAATTTCTATTGATTAAGTCTTAATTATCATCATAAATTAATCATTCAACTTAACTAACATTTTTAAAGAAATCTTCTTTAAACTTTGAAAACCAATTTATTACTAACTACAAACTTTTAAAAGTTAATTAATTTAATACTTAACTTAAATCAATTACTTAGTTAAAATAAAAATTTAGAGTTGAGACATTGTAAAGTATTAACTATATAATTAAACCAGTATCAAAGTTTTAACTTAATTTTGTTAAACATACACTCACAATGCTTAAGTCCAATTGAAACACAATTTTCTTAACTTCTTTTTTTATTTTTAATACTGCAGTTTGAAAATAAAACCACCCGAGAAATATTCCCAGTTTACTCGAGTTAAACTCGAGCCGCTCACTTCATTTCCCCGAGTCACTCTTTCGTCCCCCGTATACTTTCTTCTTCTTCTTCTTTCTTTAAAAATTTCGTTTTAAAATTTTAAAATCTGTTATATGTTAACCACCACGAACCTACTCGAGAACATCTTCGAGACATCTACCCAAATTCTCGAGTTCAACTTCGAGTCAATGCTTCTTCCCCAAGCCTGAAATCAACAGACATACACATGAACTCGTGCACGTGCACTCGAGTTCGCCGTTGCTTTGGCCAATCCTGTCAACGTCAACAGGTCATCGATGACCCAACCCAACACCTCGATCATCCAGATCCTCAAAATTTCTCAAAAATCAAATTCGAGCTATCCGCCTCGAACTGGAAACCAACCCAGTTCACAAATTCACTCCGCGTGGCCACCTTTGGCCATCGGAGATCTTGCGACCACCCCCACAGCTGCTCTACCATCCCACTTGTCTTTCCTCGAAGTCCGGTCCCACTAAATGCCTCGACGAGTGTGCACGAGCCAAAAACCCATACACCATTTTCACAGTCCTTAAACCCTAAAATCAACTCGCACCGCCTCCACGGTGGTTTATAAATCCAGTGAATATTTTTCCTATAATCTACGACACATGCTTCACCTCCAGAAACAATTCCAAGAATTTACAATTACGTGATCGTCAGAAATCGATCAAATTGTGTTTTCTGTTCATCCTTCAATTTCTCTTAGTTTACCCAAATAAAAATCTCGATTCCATTTTTAAAATTCATAGTTTTCGGAGATAAATCAAATTATATACATAAAACATTAAATCATGAAAGTTGAATTCTTTGATATGTTGAGATTTCACTGTATATTTCATCTTCCAGTTAATTACTTAAATAAATTTTCTTGAAAATTATTTTTAGAATTAGACTTACATTCTTTCAATTATTTTCTCTTTAAGAATCGAGGTCAAAGATTGATTCATTCAGAGGATCTGGATTTGTTTATGAGTTTGGGGCTTGTTGTTTAACAGAGAAGACATATATATGTATATCTTCAGAAACATAAGCATTTGCATCTATATATATACAGACATCAATTTTATCCATGCAACAGATCTCAGTCACAAACATCAAATATTTATCACAGACAATCAAAACAGTAGAGGGGAAATTTGCTCACCTTTGAATTGAAGACAGAGGGCAGAGCAGACTTTGAAAATGAAACTGGAATGCTTTTAATGGTTATTAAGTTGAATTAGATCCGATCTTTGCATTTTCCATGCTTTCCAGATTTTAATCTTTGGTTTATAGGGTTTGAATTCCTAGTTGAAATATTCTCTGGTTTGATTTGTTCTCAAACTTGAATATTAAAGTGGGTTCTTCTTTTCTTTTCTTTTTTTTCATTTCTGTTCTTTGCTAAGATTTGTTGAACGAATGAACTGAGGCAGATGTTCATGTATATAAAGGATGTGCAGTAGTATAGGCAGTTGACTAAACCCATGCTTGCTAATAAATGTTAGTGTATGGGCTGATTTGATTTTATTCATGCTGGAGAGTAAATGGCATTTAATGCCTCATGCTTGTTCACAGCCATCTTACTTTTAAATTCATGCAAGTACTAATTTGCTTTGTTATATATATATATATGCTGTTTGATTTGTATATGTGTCTTGTTTCTTGCTTACATATATACACACTTGTTTCTTTTCTTTTCCAGGTTGTAGCTTGCTGTTATGTATTTTGTTTTGCAATTCATACTTTTTTTTTCCTTTGTTTATTTATATACTTGAGTATATTTATTTCCTTTGCTTAGTTTATTTTGTTTACTTCCTTATGCTATATATTGTTATGTTTTGTATGTATTTTATTTTGTCTTTGTCTTGTTTTATAATATTTGTCTTGTTAACACTTTCATTTTTATTTCTATTTTAAATTTTTATTTTTTATCTTCAATACTTATTATTTTTATAGTTATTTTTCAAACCATTTATTTAAGATTTTATTTCAAATCCAATATATACATATATATTCACATACCTCACTGCAACAGTAATTAATGGAATCTGGACGTTGGAATCATTACACCAAACCCTCTCTACCGCTCTCCAACACACTGAGCTGTCCATCTGAATCTTAAACAATAACAGCTTCGTCTTTTGCTGCCCTACACACGAAACACTCGTCCGCGCCCTCCAACTCCGAACCATAACCAAACCAGGCGGGGCCGTCCTCATCCAACCCTGGTCTGACCCTGAGCCCTCCTCTGTCAACCTAGAACCGGTCACATGGGCTCGTGTCCAAGGCTTCCCAGAGCTCCTCCGAGACAAAACTGACGCGGTGCGCTCCGCCCTGAATCCCTTGGGCCGCTTCGTTGAATTCGATTGCTGCAATTGGGCAATGCTGGATCATCGCTACTTATTCGTCAAAATTCAATTTTTTTCAGGTGTCTCCACTCCCACTGCTATCGTCGCAAACTTAAATAACCATGACTACCTCCTCACCATAGAAAGATGGGAACATGAGCACCCAAACCGAAATCCCGAGTCGCTACCAATAGGGACAGATTTGGAGGAGGCTTTCAGATGCTTCGATGAACATATCCCCTTATACGAACTTAACGCGGAAGACAGATTCTATGCCATGAACTTTGACCCAGATATCTTTGCCCCTCTATCTCCTCTTGACCCCATCCCTATGATTGACCCCATTCATCAAGACGCACCAGAACTCGAGGCCCCCAACCCACCTAAAAATTCCTTCGAAGTCATGGGTCCCCTTGGCTGGGACAGCTGGCCGACTGAAGACCAGAATTTAAACCCCTATGCTGA
This sequence comes from Allium fistulosum, assembly GCA_030737815.1. NCBI lineage: Eukaryota > Viridiplantae > Streptophyta > Magnoliopsida > Asparagales > Amaryllidaceae > Allium > Allium fistulosum. The sequence goes on along the minus strand of CM060906.1, from coordinate 247,223,458 downwards.
TCTAGACCTTTCCAACCCATGGTTCCTCCAATTCCCCATCCACAGCCATCCTCCTGTTCCCAACTCCAGTAATCAACTTGCACTCATCCCCTCACCATTCCACCCGCCTCCAGATAACCTTCACATTCCACGTAACCAATCCGAGAACATCGCCCTCACTCCCACGGATGACATAGTAGCTGCATCCTCTCCACCTCAGGTTGGACAAGTGTCTCCAAGGATCACTCCCACGGCAGTCAGACGAAGCGCCAGACTACATAAAGCAGCATCTCACCCTGGTAGTTTTTCAAACCCGTAGTTTTTTCCTCTGCAAATAAAATTTTAAATAAAAAAATTGCACGTTGCATGAGGGTGAAACTACGAGAAGAACATCTCGCTGCCATGCAATCACTAGAACTGGAGCGTACATCCCCATCCCAATGAAGATTATCACCTGGAATGTCAGGGGCTTAGGGGACCCCAGCAAAAGAATCGCCCTAAATCTCACACTATCCCCACACAAAAGTGATATTCTCCTCATCCAAGAAACTAAACTCGTGGACCCCTCTCCTACCCAAATAAGACAGCTAGGTGGGCCCTATCTTTCCGGGTGGGCCCATTCGAATGCCATAGGTTCCAGTGGTGGTTTAATCACCCTCTGGAATGAATCCATCTGGTCTCATTGTCAAACCATCCTTCATCCTTCTGCCCTTCATGTTTCACTTCGCCACATCCAAACCAACACCATTTACTTCTTTTCCAACATCTACGGCCCACAAAATCCCACCGATAGAAATACCCTCTGGAACAACTGCCTCACCTTCGCCACACACCTTAATCGCCCCTGGCTACTCGGGGGAGACTTCAACACCACCAGAAACACCCTCGAAAGAAACTCCAGAAACGCCTCCCAAGACTCAGATTCATTCAATTCCTTCATCAGTTCCGGCTCCTTAATTGACCCACCAATTAACAACAGACTTTATACCTGGTCAAACCGTAGATCGGACCCGTCACTAGCTAAGCTTGACAGATTCCTTTTCAATATCAATTGGGATGATCTGCACCCCCTTTCTATTGTTTCTGGCCTAGCCTCGACCATCTCAGACCATTGCCCCCTTATCTTGGACTCGGGTTCATCCACCAACCTAAATCGCCCCTTCCGCTTCGAACGCCTATGGACCCTGGAACCCTCCTTCGACAATTTCATCCAGTTAGCCTGGTCCCAACCGGTGATGTCCAATTCCACAATCGCCAGGGTTGTCTCCAAACTCCGTTCAATCAGAAAGATCATCAAACCTTGGGCCAAAAATATTTGGGGTTCCCTCCGCTCGCGCATTTCCTCCACCCAAGATGCTATCCTAGAACTCAACATCCTCGAAGAATCCCGACCCCTCACTCCAACCGAACATTCTCAACTGAAGACTTTAGAATCTGAGCTCGATAGACTAATCAAACAAGAGGAAATTGGATGGAAACAAAGATCCAAAGCCAAATGGTTAGAGGAGGGAGACAGGAACACCTCCTTCTTCCATCGTATGGCCAACGGCAGACGCAAATCTATCAACATCTCGGAACTAGTGCTCAACAACTCTAGCTTCACCGAATCGTCTGACCACCTCCGCCTCTTCACTGACTACTACCGTAGCATTCTAGGCCAAGCTTCTCAGGCACTACCCCCCATTGAATGGAACCTCCTATACCCATCCTTTCCCCCAATTTCTGTAGACCACCCTTTTTCCGAAGAGGAAGTGTGGGCCGCGCTTAAGGACTTGTCAGACGATAAGGCCCCGGGCCTGGATGGTTTCGGCCCATATTTTTTTAAACGATATTGGGAAACCATCAAAACTGACATACTAGATATGTGCGAAGAATTCCAAGCCAACCCCTCTTCAATTGCCCGCCTCAACTACGCCAACATCATCCTCCTCCCCAAATCCCCAGGCGCCAACACCCTACCCGCTTTCAGACCAATCGGCCTCCTAAACACCACTTTCAAAATCATCACAAAGGTTCTTGCCAATAGACTCCAAGCAGTCATCGACCCTTTGGTAGGGGCGGAACAGTCTACCTTCATACAAGGCAGAAACATCCTAGATTGTGTCGCTGCCACCCAAGAAGTTGTCTCCTACTACCATAGAACATCAACCCCTGGAACCCTTCTAAAATTAGATTTTTCCAAAGCCTTTGACACGGTACACTGGGACTTCATCTTGGACCTTATGAAGCATAGGGGTTTCCTGATAAAATGGTGTGGATGGATTGAAGCGATACTTAATACAAGTATCTCATCCATCTCAATCAATGGCTCTACTGGTGGTCACATTAAATCAACTAGGGGTCTGAGACAAGGGGACTCGCTCTCTCCCCTAATCTTTGTCTTGGTAGCGGATGTGCTCAACCAGATGATCAAGCTTGCCTCGCACAATGATCTTTTTAAAGGTATCAAGCTTCAAAACTCAGATTTAGATGTGACTAACCTTCAATTTGCAGATGACACGATCCTATTCGCTTCCACCGACATCAACCACATCCATTGCCTCAAGGTTGCGCTATATGTCTTTGAAACAATTTCTGGCCTCTCCATCAATTTCAACAAAAGCTCCGTCATCATGCTCGGCAACTCCGCTAACCTCGGTCCTACAATCTCATCCCTGCTCAATTGCAACCTAGCCTTATTCCCCATTTCCTATCTAGGCATCCCCATCCGCCCATCCAATCTCCACCGAGCCGACTGGCTTCTCCTCATTTCCAGAATTGAATCCAGACTCTCAACCTGGAAGGCACACTCGTTATCCTCTACAGGTCGTCTTGTCCTTGTTAAATCGGTCCTATCAGCTATCCCCGCATACTGGATGTCCTTCCTCAAGCTTCCATCCTGGGTTATCAAGAAAATTGACTCAATCAGACGCTCGTTCCTTTGGAACGGTGGCAATGCAAAATGTTTGGTCAACTGGAAGACGATGTGTTTACACCGCAATCATGGTGGGTTAGGGATTACTGACCTTCGCACATTCAACCAGGCGTTGTTGTCCAAATGGCTTTGGAGATTACTTACACCTGGAAATTTCATCTGGAAATCGTGGATCTTATGTCAGCATTATCATTCAAACCCTCATTTGGCACTCCACCTCACCACCCGGTCACATCCATCCCCTTTCTGGTCGGGGGTCCTTCAAACCCTACCTAGAGTCAGAGCACTATTTCAGGTTAAAGTCGAATGTGGCAACAGGTGCCTATTCTGGTTAGACACCTGGTATGGACAATTGCCCCTCGATAAACTACTACCCAACCTCTTCTCGCACGCCGCCCTCCCAAATGCAACAGTTGAAGACTATCTCACCCTAGGCCCCGAACACCTTTGCCCACCTTCCATCTTCGATGCAGATCTAGTTCCTGAACTTCTCTCCGCCACAAATATCCTCCTGTCGATCCGCCCTTCCAACAATCAAGACCTCTTTCTCTGGGCCCTTGCACCTTCCAAAGGATTCTCGGTCGCCTTCTGTTATCAATATCTAATTCACCCCGGTCGCCTTTTCTCCTTCCCCAGGGTTTGGCATTGCAACCTTCCACCTCGAATAGCCTTTTTCCAATGGTGCCTAATTTCTGGCAGAATTAATACCAAAGACAAACTCAACATCCCCATTGATCCGCGCTGCGTCTTTTGTTCAACTCAGAATGAATCAGTAACTCACCTTTTCTTCGAATGTGATTTCTCTTACTCAATTTGGGCTGCAACTAGTGCCTATCTTCTGGGGTTTATCCCCAGCGTGACCTCTTACTTTGAGTATTGGCAGTTTAATCAGCAGAGTTTGCTGATGGACACCTTCATATCAACCTTTAGCTGGTGCATTTGGAAAGAGAGGAATGCCCTTGTATTTGGGAAACCAACACGCCATTTCGAAGAAACCTGTAGAACTATCACTCACATTTTCTCCTCTATAACAGGTCAATGTCACTCTGCACCTTTCCGCCTGAGTCTCCCTCAGTGCAGTGTCCAGCCAGTAGAATCCCAGGGAAGCACCACTGCATCTCCGGAGAGGTAGTCTCAGTCTACAGGGGGATATCTTGTACTATAGTTAATATGTAATAGTCTATGATACTCTAGTATTTCTATTATAGTATGTTGCTTCGCACCTATTTTTTGGCCATCGATCGGGCTTGTCGATCGACCTCTTCAGTACTATATAATATAACTATTTAACCGGCTGTGTAGTTTCACGCTACACACCCGTCACTCTCAAAAAAAAACGAAAGTCACCAGAGGGCAATCCATATACTAAAGGTACAAACCAAAATTGTAATGGTCGCGAATAGGATAATCAGTATGACAAGGTACATGAGGCGATACCAACTAGGATACTAGTAGTTGCCTGATCTGGACTGATGTTGGGCATAGCAGCTACTACCCCAACACCGCGAAACAACACTCCCAAATCAAGGGGTGCACCCAAATCGAATCACAAAAGTAATAGATATGGTATCGAAGAAGTGTGTCCGCTAGAGATGGCGATCCTCAATGGCCCGGCGCGGCTCCTGTTTTAGTCATGTTAGGGGTCATCCAAAAATGTTCTCTTTCTTCAGTCAACGCGTTCACCAAACCATCCACTTCACTCTGGATCAACACTCCGCGTATATTAGTTATTAAAGTGGTTTCGGTATCGACAGAGAGTATGTCCATATCCGATCCCGGTCTCTTTAATAACTACGTATTATTACACCGATGGTCATTTAATAAAATTTCAAAATAGTTATATTTCAAAACCGACATATCATTGCCATTTCAAAACCATATCAATACGATATCACTTTTACTTCAAATAAATCCATTTCCAAAATCATATCACTTTCCAAAGTTATGTCGCTTTCAAAATCATAAGTCTTTTAAAAATCAAAACACTTTGGAAATCACAACTTTGAAATCATAGTACTTTGGAAATCATAACACTTTTCTTTTAAACAGTTTAGATATTAAAATTGGTATATATATAATAAAATAGTTTATAAATAAAAATAATTTATATTAAAAATGATTTATATTAAAATAGTTTATATTAAAATAATTTATAAAGTAAAATATCAATAGTTTCAATATAATTTAAAATTACTTTATAAAATAAAGTAGTTTCCTCAAATTTCACAAATCGATTCAAATTAACTCGAATTCCAAAATTTTAATTTAAATCAAATCTCAAATCATCAATTTCAATTCGATTCAGTTTTTAAATAACCATTTCAATCTATCGATTTCAAATACATATTTAAACCATAAAATAAACCATTTCAATTTCAATATATTTCAAAGTTTAAATATTCGACATTTCAAAACTAAATTTGATAATTCACTTTATGTCCCAATATAATTTCATTACATTTTGTTTCTGAGATATTTCTTTAACCATTTCAATACATCAAAATACAATTTTAATTTACAAATTTATATAGACAAAATATCCCATTTAAATTTATATAAGTTTGAAATATTCATTTAAGCCACTTCTTAATTAATTCAAGTTATAAAACATATCTTAAAATTCAAATTTAATAGATTTCAAATCAACTTATTTAAGTATAATTCTTTAATAATTAAGAATTCCAAATCAATTCAAATTTATCTTTCAACCTGAAACATTATAAATTCTATATTTAAAATATAATTTTTACATAAATACTTAAACATATTTCATATAGATTCAAATCAACTTTTTTTAAATCAACTTTTTTTAAATCAACTTTTTTTAAATCAACTTTAATAAATCTTTAAAATCATTATTTATTAAAACCATATATTTCTTTCAAAACCGTAGAAATGTTTTCAAAAACATTTATATATAGACCAACGGTGTCCGTATATAATTTTCTATCCTATGGTCAAGTGATACGGATATTTATCATTTCAATCCGCAATTTAAAATATATTCGGGTATATATCTTTTCAACCCGAAATCCCAAATTCAATTTAATTTGAAAATCGCTTGGGTTTATCATTTCAACCCATAACGATTTTCTCCTATTCTAAAGTCCGTTCGGGTATGTATCATTTCAACCCATAGTGATTCTATTATAACAGGGAACTTGCAGAGTGATAACAGATATGATAATAATATAACAATGGTGGCAGGCATATATCATCAGTATAAATAACAGATAAGGGTGTCAGATGTCATAGGTGAACAGATACAGGTGATGACATATATATATCAATATAAATAACAGATAATGATGTCAGGTGTCACAGGTGAACAGATACGGATGATGGCATAGATATAGCAATATAAATAACTAACAGCAGCATATTTCAATTGTCGTTTCAATCGAAATCAAATTCAATAAATATAATAATATTAATCGTGAGTGATTGCTCACCTTTCGAGGCTAGAGATGCACGAGAAGATGACACGGATACGCACACTGATACGGACATAGAGATTGAGTTACGAAGCCAAGCAAAACAAATCGGCACGAATTCAACGATCAAAGCTGATAACAGAAATCGATGAAATCAAATCAAAACATTCAATCATAGCAACAAATAAAACATGTCCTGTGTCAAAGTTTAATAATATAATTCTATGTGTTACCGAGATCGAAATGGTCTGAAATTTGGTATAAATAAAGATCAAAACTTGTATTTTATATTGCAAAAGATTCACTTGTTTTGGACATAAGACGAGAAAAGTTACGATGTCACGAACATAGACTCAGGCCATGTTTGCAGCAGTGAAAAATAATTTCTAAGTACAAAAGAACAGCTGCCTGGGTCTAACTTCCAAATGTAATACAGAGGATCAAATGACCTTGCATGAAGCTGAAAATTCGTAAACATAAAATAGAAAACTCAATCTTTCCAACAAAAAAAAGAATCACTGTATTCTGACGTAAGACGGAAGAGATACGATGCGTCAAACATGAACTCAAGTCGTGTTTGCAGCAGTGTAAAACAATTTCTAAGTACAAAAGAACAGCTGCCTGGGTCTAACTTTCAGATCCTCGACCACTAATCAAACGATGTCGGATTTTACTGAAATTTGACAAGCATAAACTAGGTAACTTCGACTCCTTTTTAAAAATAGAATCAACCTATTCCGACGTAAGACAGAAGAGATACGATGCGTCAAACATGAACTCGGGTCGTGTTTGCAGCAGTGTAAAATAATTTCAAGTACAAAAGAACAGCTGCCTGGGTCTAACTTTCAGATCCTCGACCACTAATCAAACGATGTCGGATTTTACTGAAATTTGGCAGGCATAAACTAGGTAACTTCAACTCCTTTTTAAAAATAGAATCAACTTACCGTGAATACTATATATATACATAACTTACATGTATACATATACAAGTGTAAATACATTAAACTTCACAGTAAAATAATTTACCTACTTAATATAAATACACTGAGTAGATCCTTCACCATTTCATACATATATATATCCAACAAAATGAAACATGCATATTAGTATCGTATGCAGTTTATAAATTACTTTACAAACACTTTATATAAACTGACATACGAATGTACTTCCTTTGTATTATAAATATTGTAAACATATCTGTATAACTGTAACCAATATATAAACTCACCTAACCAACATATTAAATTAATATATACTATAGAATTTTGTACAGATAGTATAAAATATACTTACCTACTAAAGCATAAACTACTGTTGGTTATATAACTCACCACTAGGCATATAAACATTTCAATATATATAATAACTTCCATACGTATATAAACACATATACAACCATATGTATACAACTTATGTAAAATACTATTATATGCAAATCTTATATATTATAATTAAAATCAACATTTTATATAAACTAATACCCTTAAACATATTACATAACACTTACAACATATATATATTACTGTAAGAATACACATCACAAAAATATGTACCTGTACACGTGTGAGCAAAAGAAGAGGGCGGAGGCTCCAGAGGGAGCGAGCTGGAGGAGAAAACTGGATGGGCGATGGGCAGAAGGTGCTAGTTGCTCTCGGCCTCGGTTGGCTATGTTGTGGCCAGGCAGAGGGCGACGAAGGGAAGAGGCGGACAGGTCGGAGTCGTGTTCAAGCGGAGATGGCGGTGCTTGAGCGATGGGAGAGGGGAGGAACAAATGAGAGGAGAGAAGAGGGAAGGACGTGCTGGCCATGGGTTGGGTGGAGGTTGTACACGAGGTAGAGGGAAATCAGATCTGAGGAGGAGGTTTGGGAGTGGGCAGCAGGCCGTTGGGTGGTCGCTTGGAGGAGATTTTTGGGTGATGGAACGTGCTTTGTGGTGGAATCTTCGGCCAGCGTGTGATGGGATTAAGTGCATGGGAAAGGGGATTTTGCTATCCGGTGAATGTAAGGTATGGTGGAAAGAAAATTTGCAGAGAGAAGAAAAGAATACAGTGAAACGAATGGCTTCAGACTATATAATAATGAATCAAGAAGAGAGAGGGTCAAAAGAAACGTACCGCTGTAAATATAAATTTGACTGATGGACTGTAACAGCTGTACCTTGATTGAGAAGCTATTAAAGCAATTTAATTTATTGCTTGAGATTCACGTTCAAATTTGAAAAGGAAAAGGAAGACTAGCGGTCATAATTTAGGGTACCGATACGACGCACCGTTTTATTGTTTTCGTCACGTACCGGACCTCAAAATACAGAAATAAATTTACCGTAGAGATCAGCACGACGTTATGATCAAAACGGTATACAGATATCAGTAGTACGATTGAATTATGAAAATTCGAATTTTCTAATAGCGGAAAATGCAAGAAAAACGCTGAAAAATAAGATCGATGGGGCCAAAGATGTCCGAATTTGGAAAAACGACAAACTGAAAACTTGCTCAGAAGAGGGTTTAGAATTTTTCTATGTAAAAATATTTAGGTTTCGGAACCATTTTATTTTCATCGCTTTTAACTGATTAAATTGAAGTGAATTTACGTACGAAATAAACTTTCATATTTTCGGACGAAAATTTACCAGTTGCTATGTTTAACTAGACGTATTCCAAATATGAAGTTTGAATAGCATCGGAATTGGTTTGTGAAAATTCGAATTTCTACACTAATAAACGATTTTTAAAATTTTAAATTAGGTCCGAATTTCAGGGTCGTTACAAGGACCCCATATCTTTAGTAACATTATTTAGGATATTTAATTAGGTAAATTAAATTAAATAATGTAAGAGGATTAATGGATTGAGATTTGATTATAATTAAGGTTAGCCGTGCCATGTTAGTATATAAATCAAAATGACATAGCATGAATAAAATGTATTAGGAAAAAAATGTTATAAGGGAAGGGTAAAATAGAAAAAAGGGCTCTCTAATACCCTAAACACTTAGCCATGAGTATCATAATTTTTCATTTGTAAAAATCAAAACTAAAAGAGAGGCCGGCCACCATTTTCAAGAGTAAGAAGAAGAAAGATTAAAGGGAAGCTTAATCAACATCCAATTCATTATCAAATCTTTAATTACAAAGCTAAGGTAAATAATTACTACATCTCATTTTCTTATGGTTTTCAGTTTTAAGGATAATCCAAAGTGTTTTTGCATGATAATGCAATGTTTTGAATGATTAAAAAGTTCATATATGTTTGTTGATGATTATGTATGTTCATATTGATTTTTTTGATGTGTTTTGATATGAAATCCCTATTAAATGACATCCAAATGCCTCACGAATTTAAATGTAGATCAAAAATGATATTTTAGAGATGCGTTTCAATTTTCATAATTTTCTGAATTGATGTGGATTTTATGTTAATTTTCTAGAGAAGAAATGATTATTTGCGGTTTTAAATTATTTACGGAAAAATAAATAATTATTTGGGTCTGAAATTTATATACATTAGAAAACGTATTAAAATAGATTTTCTAGAATTTTTATAGGATTTTCCTAAGTGTTTTGATGAATATATAAAATTATTTAAGGTATGGGACTTAAATATTTTATATATTTATTTAAAGAGAAGCGGCATTTTGTAAAATAAAATTAATGTTTATTTCTGAAAATATTGGCAGCACTTTTGAAAAAGATATTTAACAACCAATGAAGATTTGACAAATAATAGCAGGTTAGTTGAAAAGTTTTCTCTTTTAAGTTAAAAACAAAACTAACCTGATTTTTGCATCTTCCGCTAATTTCGGCATTAAGAGTTCCGACTAGGATGTTTCGCCACCAAGCTTTTGAAACCAATGTGCATGGTATCAATTTACTTGGTACGTAGCATATTGGATAAATGCGGAGGGTACATAGTCGAAACGTTGGGTTCCGATGGGGTTGGAGTATGCTCTATTTTGAAATTAAAGTTGCGCCTGTTTTGCTTTCGAAGGTATAGCTTTCGACACAGTTGGCTTTCGACTAGCTCATATATTTTTAAAGGAAAGGTTTTGAATGGGTTGCACTCTTTTATTTTAAGTAACATTTTGAAGTGGTTGAAACCGTAGCTGTCGCCTTTATACCTTTCGAAGTCAATTGTATCGAAAGGTATACTTAGCTTTTAAAATTAGCCACTTCTCTGATGCTTTCGAAGGGATGGCTTCAACATCATCACTTCTTTACTTAGGAATGCTTTTGAAAGGTAGGCTTTCGACTTAAATGATTTAATAGACCCTTTTTGTTCTGTTGAAGTATAACCCAATGGTTTCGAAGAAGTTGATTTAATGATTTCGAAAGGTGTTTTTCCATATGTTTTAAATTGAAACCAAGTGCTTTCGAATGGTTTGAGTTTATAAGGTTTTGATGCTTTTGAAAGGTTTTAAGCAAAGGTTTCGAAGGGGTGGTTCCCCAATGGTTTTGAAGGAGTCGAAGGGTAATGCTTTTTGATAGTTTCAAAAGGGTTGAAAGGAAAAGTTTTCCCAAGTGTTTCTAAAGGCAATGTTTTTAATTGTTTTGAGATATGATTCTTATAGTGGCATTGATTCTTATAGTTCAATCAGAGGCTGTTTTAAGGGTTTCTAAAGGTTCATGACAGTAATGGCGCAGTCTGTTTAGGTTCGAAAGTTTACTGAGCTAGAACAAAGGGAGATGCCTTTTCTGGAGTATGCTGGTGGGTTTAAGTAGTTAACCCGACATGGGTATGCCACTGTTGACACGATGATGAAAAGGAATGAAAAGTTTATTAGAGGTTTGAAGCCACAGTTGGTGAGGGCTACCTTACTGCATATTAGAGACCCATGTGATGCGGTAGTGGAAATGTCGTTAAGACGTGAAGAGATGCTAGCTTGTCTAGAGAAGAAGAAGGAGAAGGAAGTCCAGGTTGGACAAGGCCAAAAAAGGAAATTCTTCCATAAGAAAAATGCTTAGAAGGGAGGAGCAGCGAATAAAGGGAAGTCTGAGGTGGTTTGCTATAAGTGCAACAAGAAAGGACACTATGCTCATGAGTGTCGTACTAGAAAAGAAAATGGAAAGGAGGTGATTGGAAAGAAGAACATCAAGTGCTTTAATTGTGATCAGATTGACCACTATAAGAATCAATGCCTTTAGAAACCCTTGGAAACACTATAATCATCAAAGGCTTTCCTAGGCTTTAATCATCTATTGGACACAACCGCACCTACTGGACTAGGGGCAACCAAACAAGTTATAAAGAAACCATGGATACAGTTCAAGCACATGAACAATCCTGTGGCATGGGGGAATCACACACACTTGAATGGCCACAAGGAAGGCCAAGACTAATCATACCATAGTTCTGACATGCCCGATCGAAAATTCTAGCATTCTGACAACTACGGACTTAACAACCTAGTTAGCGCAACAGACAAATAAAAGCATAATACTTGCTTACCTCTTCCTAAATCCTCCTTTATCACCCGTGGTGACCGGTTCCTCTTTCTCTTAGACCGTATGCCATTTGAAGACCATTCTCTTAAGGCAATTTGAACCAAGAGCTATGAGTCTTGCCCTGAAGACCCACGGGCTCTTTCTTCATATCCATCTTCATGCGGTCAACTATAGATCTCTACACCATGGCAACCTAATCTGTTTGGACCAACACATCTTCTCAAAACATGGAAGGATCATCCAAGCTATGGTTACCCGAACCAAAAACTGCTTAGCATCTTGAATCAATGAAACCATGTTCATGTAAACAACCTGCTGAGTGGACATGGTCAAATCGACTCGAAAATCATCGTTTAGCTACTTAGACCAGTCAAACCATGCCCGAATATGCTCCATCTACTCGCCGTGTCAAAGAAAGTGAATAGACTCAAACCATCGGATCGATGGGAAATCACGATCCCAGCCTTTTAAGAACTAGCATTGCTTCGGCAACATTGGGAAGGCCCAGACCCTCATGCATCACTTCTTAAGCCATGGAACCACGCTCGTGAAGCATGAAATCCTAACGTTACCCAAAGATTGGCAACGTCGAGAAGTTCCAAACCATTCCTGATCGATGGGTCATATTGATCCTATAAGCCGTGCATTTCGTAAGCCATGCACCCCCAAAAGCTACGTATCCTATAAGTCGTGCACTCTCATAAGCCTTGCCACCCATAAGCCATGCATCACTTCTGGAGCCGTGGAACCACGCTCTCGAAGCATGAACTTCTCACGTCACCCGAAGATTGGCAACGTCGAGAAGTTTGAAACCAACCCAGATTGACGGGTCATACCGATCCCATAAGCCATGCATTTCGTAAGCCGCGCACTCCCAAAAGCCATGCATCTCGTAAGCCACAAATTCTTATAAACCATAAATCTCATAAGCTATGCAAACACTGCTCAATGTTACTCCGGCATCATTACCAGAGCGTCAATATTCTCTAAGTATCGGTATTGTCTTGAAAATACAGGGAAACTTGTTTATTGCAGGATTAACAGGAATCAATCCCTACCACCCTAAAGGACCAACATTTCTCCAGCAATGCTGCAAAATTCCCAAACTAGGATTTTGACAAAGAATTCCGATCTTTGACCAAAATGTCTAAAGTTAAGATATTCAAGTCACGAGCTCCGAGAGATAGGAACTATGATGCAACTTTGACTTAGGGCATCTAGAGAGCTGCCCAGAACATCAAGTCTCACATCAAGTGTTCAGAGTAATCAACCTATGCTAGGGGGCACATAACACACTAACACTTGGTCAGGACAAAAAATCACTCCACGGCTCTGTTACGTTGAACAAAGAATTTCGGCAATCGCAACAGAGCTAAGCTAAGTAGTATAATATGATGAACGACTGTATAATTAAAAGGAAAACTGCTCCAACCTACTAGACATCGATATTGCCTCAGCTACATCGAGAACTTTAGACAATTATATCAACAAAAATATTGAACTCCTTAAAATTCATCATCGCTCAGAAATAGGTTGTAGAAGGAGGAACTTATCTTCGACTAGAGATAGCCAATGACGGAAGATGTTTCTAGAATCAAGTCATTGACACACTAGTTTCCAAAGATAGAAGCAGGTGCTCGACTCAGTTCTCAAACCCGACTTGCAAGAATCCAGCGTAACCTAAAGATTGGCAATGCCTGAAGGGAATAACTCGTCTTTTAGGAATCTAACACCACTAGGAGACTAGCAACATCAGAAAGGATAACTCCCGAACATCATAGATTCATCATGGCCTGGAATTTACCCTCACTTGGTGTAATCAACCATGCAAGTACCGATCAGATACCTTAACTCCTGCTTGAGGAAAACTGTAACAACCCGTATATTTGGACCATTTAAATTGACAATAATCCACACATGTCAACTTAAATAATACAAAACACGAATCATTATGGGATTATAAATACATAAATGTAAATGAGAATCAATACAACATCACAGACACAGAACAGTCACAGAATAATGCAGTGGAAAATACATCGTCATAATAGCAGTTCATGAAGCCACTACATAATATACAACAATGTCTTAACATCAAGTGACTAATACAAAAGTGTCCAACAGACTAGGACATCAATACAGGAATAGAAATAGACTGATAAAGATAAATGCTAAGCCTTCAGCATCTTCAACCAACCTTGATCAGCAAACTGGATAGCTTCAGACTGACCCGAGCATATACAAAAGAAACACTCGAGTCAGGACTCAAAATCTTATACAATTAAATCATGTGCAAGGGAATAGTTCATAACTTAAAGATGGATAAAATAACATCTCTAAGGATCCGATAAACCAACTATATATACAATAGAATACGATAGGTAGATAATGTCTAATCAGTAAAGTACGATATTAAAATAGTGTTAAGTCATGGCCCATACCACCCTTAACACATTTTTATTCCCAAGAGCATATACAAGACCGTAGTTTCCCCAAAACCGGAAGTCACCAGAGGGCAATCCATATACTAAAGGTACAAAACAAACGTAGTGGTCGCGAATAGGATAATCAGTATGACAAGGTACATGAGGCGATACCTACTAGGATACTAGTAGTTGCCTGATTCGGACTGATGTTGAGCATAGCAGCTACTATCTCAACACCGCGAAACAACACTCCCAAATCAAGGGGTGCACCCAAATCGAATCACAAAAGTAATAGATATGGTATCGAAGAAGTGTGTCCACTAATGATGGCGATTCTCAATGGCCCGGCGCGGCTCCTGTTTTAGTCATGTCAAGGGTCATCCAATATCGTTCTCTTTCTTCAGTCAACGCATTCACCAAACCATCCACTTCATTCTGGATCAACACTTCGTGTGTAATAGTTATTAAAGTGGTTTTCGGTATCGACAGAGAGTATGTCCATATTCGATCCCGGTCTCTTTAATAACTACGTATTTATTACCCAATGGTCAGTTAACTTAACGTTTAAACAAATCAAAGTCCAAAAGTCAAGGTGCAAATTTGACTTCCAAATTTTGTCATTTCACGATTCAATTTATTTCGGATATTTAAAATCATATTTCCAAATGAAATCTGTAGTTCAAACATTTGAATTAACAATATAATTAAGTATTCAAGTTAAATTTAATAACTCACTTATTAAATTTAGTTCAAAATCAATTAATTCGAATTTTACCGGTCAATTAAGTTCGAATCATTAAATCAAATTCTATTTATCTCAATTCATATTTACATTCGTCGTTACATTAAATATAATCATAAATTTGATTAAATCAATTTCCTTAAATTTAAAATCATTTTACCTTTAAATTATTGCTAAATTAAATCCATACGACTTCAGTTAGTTTCGTATTCCATTTTAAGTCAAAATTTCCTAAATCTAAATTATTATTTATGACAAGTTCAAATCTATTTAATTTAAAACTCAGTTTAAATCTAAATCTACCAATCTAATAAATTAAATTATTAAATTTTAAAACTCACTTGTTTTAAATCTTATTTCAATCAAATTCGCCAATTCATTTTTCTTCAATTAAATAGATTTATTAATCCGTTTCAATTAAATCCATTAATTTATTCCGATTAATCCATTAATTTATTTCGATTAAATCCATTAATTTATTTCAATTAAATCCATTAAGTCGTTACTTGATTTCCAAACAAATTATTAAGTTCATTCCTTAATTTCAAATAGATTTCAATTTCAAAATAATTTTGTTGACCAATCGGGTTTCTTATTTTTAATTGTCTATCCTAGGCCAAGTTGTTTAAGTGGGTATTTATCATTTCAACCCGATATCATTCAATATAAAGCATAGCAAAGGGAACTTGCAGTGTGATAACTGAGATGGTGTCAAAGTAAATAAACAAGCAATAGCAACCATACATAACAATTTAACAAGTTATTCAAATAATCCCGAAATAATCATATTAACTCACATTTGTTATTATGCAAATTAATACAATTATTCCTAGAATCCTACGGATTAAAGATTATAACATTATGATTTTTACTTGGTGTCCGTTATCAAATTTCTACATCAATCGTACATATCAATTTTAATGTCACTATTATTTACCCTAATTAACATCATATTACAGTTCAACATGTTTAATCAACTTAAACAATACATGGCGTCAAATTTAAGAACTTAACAGTTTATTTCAACCAAATTTTAACAATCAACAATTTAATATCCAAATTTAATATTAACAACAATTATCACTTGATTATCATAGCATAATAGATTGAGTCGTGAATAAAATATTCACCTTTCGTGGTTAGAGGAGATGGCGCGGCACGAAGATGAATAGATAAAATAGACCCTAATAGGCACGACGCAAAATGAACACAACTGCAATCGACAAATAATTAATCAATAATTTGTTTATTGCAATATATATTTATTGAATATATATAAAATCATACCAATCGACGAGCAAGATAGATTCGACAAGCGGGATGGAAATACTTATACTTCCGGATCAATAGCAGGAGCTGAAACAACATAGCAACAGTATGTGAGCAACCCAACATTTCAAAATATATATACTATTATATAATATAACAGTTATATTTATATCAACTGATATATATAGAACCGATGCACAAAGGAGGATCTCAGCCACTACGAGGCCCAAAGGTGACGGCGGAGCGACTGGGGCGGAGCGGGGTTGGAGCGGGCTGGACTGGGGACGGCGGGGTGCAGCTGGGCTGAGGTGGCGCGGGTGTGGCGGGTGCTGGCGGAGGGTGTGGCGCGTGGCGTGGAGGGCTGTGCGTGCAGGCGGAGGCTGGGCGTGGGTGGCCGAGTGCGGGGCTGGTGGTTGCATGGGGCGGAAGCGGAGGCGGAGGCAGGGCGGAGCGGCAGGTCGTGGAGGTGGTTGGCTGGTGGCGGGCGAAGTCGGGCAGTGGGGTGGGCTGGTGGCGGGCGAAGTCGGGCAGTGGTGTGGGCTGGTGGCGGAGGGAATGGCTGGGCTGGGGACGGTGGGTGGTGGCGGGTGGCACGGTTGGGACGTGGGCGGTGGCGGGGCTGGCATGGCTGGGACGTGGGCGGTGGCGGGGCTGGCATGGGTACGGGGCAGCGTGGAGGAGCTGGGCAGAGGGGCTGGGGTGGAGCAGTGGGCTGGGGACGGCAGTGGGCTGAGGCGGCAGGGGCTGGGGCGGTAGTGGCTGGGGCGGCAGTGGGCTGGGGAGGTAGTGGCTGGGCCGGTAGTGGGCTGGGGAGGGGAGCGGGGAAGCGAGGCGGACTTGGGGAGCGGAGCAGCAGGCTGTGGGTGGCGCAGTGGGGTGGCCGGCAGTGGGGGAAAGGCGGGCTCGGTGGAAGGACGTGGTTGCATGGGGCTGATGGGGTCGGTGTGCGTGGGTAGTAGGAGATGCGTGTGCATGGGTTTAAAGTTTTGAAGAAAGGGAGGAGAGGTTGGTTTCATGCTTAAAAGAATGATGAGAGGAGGAAGAGGTTACGTACCAGAGAGAAAAGTGAGCAATGAACTGAGTAATTAATGACAGCAGAGGAATAATGAAGGGAGAGGGTAGCAAATTTATAAACAGAGAAACTTAGAGTCCCCGTGCAAATGAAATGATGATTTGTCACAGTGGTTATTGGGTTTCTGAAGGGCCATTTGAATTCTAAGCGGGGAAAAGTAGGGTACCGGTTTGTGTGGCGTAACGGACCAGTTTGTACTCTGTTAACCAATTAATAGCTTGCAACGCCGAACTTCGATTGACATAAACAAATATACCGTTTTGATCAGTGCGACGAGGCGGACACAACGGTATGTAGATATTGATGGTTTGACATTGTTTGCGAAGTGGTAAATATTATTTAACCATTTGCACGAGTGAACATTTTAACTAGCAATTAAAAGCGAAATTTGACGAAACGAAATGCGCCGTTATGATCAGAATATTTTTCTTATGCAACATTTCGAAAAATATTTGAGTTCGGACGATAGAAAATTTACACATAAAATTAAAATTAATATGTAAATTCTGCGTGCGAAATTTACTACAATATTTTTCGACGAAATTTGGCGTACGCCTATGTCTATCTAGGCGCATTCCAATTGTGAAGTTTGAACGGCAACGGAAATTGTTTGTGAATATTTGAAATTCCTATTACGGAGAATGCAGCAAAACACCGAAGAATAAGATCGACGGAGCTAAAGATGTCCGAATTTTGAAAAACGAAAAATGACGCCTTTGTCAGAAAATGATTTAGAATTTTTCTATGTAAAAATATTTAGGTTCGGAAGATAAAAATTTTCATGTTTTAATATGAACTGATGTGCAGTAAAACGCGCACGAAGTTTACTGCGGTATTTTCCGACGAAACTTTACCCATATCTACAATCATCTAGGCGCAATTTAGAAACAAAGTTTGGACGTTGATTGAAATCGTATGGAAGTTTCACATTTTATATTAAAATAATGGTTCTAAAATTTTTAAAATTGGGTCGGAATTTCAGGGTCGTTACATTCTCCCCTACTCAAAACTTTTCATCCTCGAAAAGGAACAAAGTAAAGAGTGGAAGAACACATAACAGAGATACAATTGATTCGGAATAGATTATTGAATATAGTAAAGAGTATAGAATGGAATTTACCTTCAACAAACAATTCTGGATTAGAATCCCGGATACTCTCCTCGGTTTCCCAAGTGCAATCGCGATCATCGTGACTCCATTGAACTTTGACTAGGTTAACCGACTTCCTTCTAAGTTGCTTTGTATCCTTATCAACAATACGAAGTAGTCTCCTCTCTATAGTCAAATCTGGCTCAATATCAACCTCATCTAACTGAGCAATAGGAATGGTCATGGATGGATCGTGTACAACTTTCCGAAGATGTGAAACATGGAAGACGTTGTGCACGCCCTCAAACTTCTCCGGTAGTGCAACTCTGTAGGCTAGTATACCAATTCTCTCAGTGATAGTGAATGGTCCAACAAATCTAGGAGCGAGCTTCCCTCTACGACCAAATCGAATAACATTCTTTAAGGGTGATACCTTAAGGAATACCTTATCCCCAATCAGGAATTCTAAATCTCTTCTACGCCTATCAGCATAGCTCTTCTGTCTATCATGTGCGGTCTTCATCTTTCTTCTGATTTCATTTACCTTCTCGGATGCTTCTATAATCATATCTGGGCCAAGAATTAATCGATCACCAGGCTCAATCCAACAAGCTGGCGATTTGCATGGCCGTCCATATAAAGCTTCGAACGGTTCCATATCGATACTTACCTGAATATAAAGGTGGTTAAATTTCAATTCAAATTTACTTATTATATTTGAAATTTTGATTTACCTGATAACTGTTATTATAAGTGAATTCAACCAAATGGAGATGGTCTTCCCAAAATCCACCGAAATCAATAATGTAGGCATGGAGCAGATCCTCTAAAATCTGATTCACCCTTTCAGTTTGGCCATCCGTTTGAGGATGATAAGCTGTGCTCAGATTCAGTTTAGTGCCCAAGACGTCCTGAAATGCCTTCCAGAATTTACTAGTTAATAAAGGATCTCTATCGCACACAATACTAGATGGAACTCCATGAAGTCTAACAATCTCTCTCATATATATCTCGGCCAAACTCAAAGCAGTACAAGTGGTCTTAACAGGAATAAAGTGAGCAGATTTTGTCAACCTATCAACAATCACCCATATACTCTCGTTACCTTTTCTGGTCCTCGGTAATCCATCAATGAAGTCCATAGAAATCTGATCCCATTTCCAACACGGAATCTCTAGGGGTTGAAGTAATCCTGCCGTCTTCTGGTGATCGGCCTTAACTTGTTGGCAAGTGGTGCATCTACTGACATATATAGAAATATCCCTCTTCATCCCACTCCACCAATATAAACGCTTCATATTTCGATACATCTTAGTGACGCCAGGATGAAATGAAAGTGATGACCGATGGTTTTCTTTAAGCACTTCTTGTCTCAATCCATCGACATTAGGAACGCAAATACGATTGTCAATCCTCAGAACTCCATTACTATCTATCTGTGCTCCCACTTTACTGTCGGCATTTCCAACTCTACCAAGAACTAACTCCTTCATGCGATAGAGCAAGGTGTCCTCATATTGCTTAGCTTTGATGCGATCCACAAGAGATGGGGAGATAACAAGCTGAAATAGCATGCCTTCTACAAGATTACAACATGACAATGCTTTGCTATGGCTCAAAGCATCAGCTACCACATTTGCTTTTCCAGGAGTATAATTGATGTCGAGATCATATGCAGCTAGGAATTCGAGCCATCGGACTTGTCTCTGGTTCAAATCCTTCTGAGAAAAGATATATCTCAAGGACTTATGATCAGTGAATAATTCAAATTTAGTTCCCAAAAGATGATGCCTCCACTGTTTCAAAGCAAATACAACTGCAAGAAGCTCTAGATCATGAGTTGCATAGTTTACTTCATGGATCTTCAACTGGCAGCCAGCATAAGCAATAACCTTTCCATTTTGCATAAGAACAGCGCCTAAACCTTCTCGGCAAGCATCTGTATAAACAGTTAATCCTTGACTTCCATCGATTACCGCAAGAACTGGAGCTGAAGTTAACTTACACTTCAACTTATTAAAAGCTGATTCGCACTTCTCACTCCAAATAAACTTGACATCCTTTCGAGTTAAAGCAGTAAGTGGGGCAGAAATCCGGGCAAAGTGCTCAATAAATCTACGATAATAGCCGGCCAAGCCCAAGAAGCTACGGATATCAGTAGGGGTTTTGGGAGTCTCCCAATCCTGTAGATAAATTTCAAATTAGAAAGGGATAAGAGGAATTGAATAGAAATAGCGAATAGGATAGAACTTACATTGATTACGGCGATCTTAGCTGGATCGACCGAAATCCCATTTTCAGAAACTATGTGGCCTAGGAATCTCACTTCGTCACACCAGAAGTGGCATTTAGAGAATTTGGCCTTAAGTTGATGATTTCGGAGAGTTTCCAGAACATAAGCAAGATGTGTCTCATGCTCCTTCTTGTCTTTGGAGAAGACGAGAATATCATCAATGAAAACAAGAACAAACTTGTTAAGAACATCGCGGAAGACTCGATTCATTAAGTCGACGAAATAAGCAGGTGCGTTGGTCAAACCGAATGGCATAAACAACCATTCATAGAATCCATTCTCGGTACGGAAGGCTGTCTTATGAATACTATCTTCTGCTACTCTGAGTTGGTGGAACCCAATGGCAAGATCAAGTTGGGAGAAAACTTTAGCTCCATGGAGCTGATCGAATAAATCATTGATGCGAGGCATCGGATAGCGGTTCTTGAGAGTGCGCTTGTTCAGCTCCCTGTAATCAACACACATGCGAAGAGACCCATCCGATTTGGTGACAAATACAACTACGGCGCCCCATTCAGAACAACTTCTTATAATCAAACCTCTAGCAAATAGATCATCAATTTAAGTTTTAAGTTCAGCTTTTTCTTTCGGAGCCATCCTTCTGTGAGGGAGAACTACGGGAGTAGCTCCTGGAATAAGATCAATACGGAAATCGATTTCCCATTTAGGCGGTAGAGAGTTGACCTCTCCAAATACATTGGGAAATTTCTAAACAATAGGGGTAGTATTAAGATCATCCGGATGAACATCAAGAGAAAATATGAAGCTTCCAGCATATTTCTGAGGTGATTTGCATTCAATGACTAGTGGCTGATCCATGTCGCTTACCAAAGAAACCGAACGAGTTTTGCAAGAAATAACAACATCGAATTTGCTTAACCAATCAGCTCCTAAAAGAAAGTCGAATGCTTGGAATCCAAGTACATAGAAATCCCAGGTGAATCGAGAAAAATCATACATAAGTGCAACTCCCTTGCAAACACTTCGGAGGTTAGCGGGTCCCCCGATAGGATTTGAGACACATAAGGAGGTAGTAGCGAGAGTAGGTTCTAATTTGAGTTTATCAGAAAGGTCAACTGATATAAAGCTATGTGAAGCACCTGTATTGAATAATACCCCAGGTGTAGTATGTAAATGAAAAATACTTCGTAAGGTACCTTGGTCATCCTGAGCAGGCGGTGTAGGAGTGGTGATAGAAAATACTCCAGATGGTTTGCCACGCTTATACATTGGGCACTCTTTCTTGAAATGACCCGGTTGGAGGCAGACATAGCATAAATCTTTCCTAGACATAGAAGGTGGTGGAACAGCAGCTCCGGTAGATGGACAACTATTAGCATAATGGCCCTTCTTATCACATTTGAAGCAAGTGATATTAGCAAGGTCGATTGGGCTTTTCTGAGCATATCCCAATCCTGTAGTTTTCTGCCAAGCTTTCTTTTGTTGATCAAAGTTCATCTTCCTCTTCCCGAGCTAGCTAGAGGAGGGCTGAGTAGGAGTAGCCTTGGCAGTAGGTCCCCTAGGCTTTGCCTCATATCTAAGAGCATAGTCAACGAGCTCTGTGAAGGTGCAGTGAGTGTGGCCAGTAAGAAAGTCATAATACTCTGGTCTAGCTCCCAAAATGAACTTCTCGTTCTTTAGAAGGGGTGTATCAATCAATCCCGAGCCGAACTTGGAGAGTTCATTGAATTTCCTCTCGTACTCAGAAAAAGTCATACTGCCCTGCTTAAGATCCATAAAAGCTCTATAAAGTTGGGTTTTCCCAGCAGCGGGCATCCATTGTGCCGAGAAAGTATCCCTAATCAAAAGATAGACTAGATGAATAACATTCCAACGATTAAAAGAAGAATTTAAACTACGAAATCCAAATAATTTTATACCTAAACTGGGCCCAAGTGATGGTGTTCTCCTCGATACGAGAAGTAACTGATTCCCACCAATCTTGTGCGGCATCCTGAAGTTGCCAGGCAGCAAGCTGACGTTTCTGAGCATCAGTGATCTCTAGACCAGAAAATATCTTCTCTAAGCCTTTAAGCCATTGCTGAGCCTCTATAATGTTCTCGGATCCAGAAAACTTAATACCTCCCAGCTGTGTATACTCCTTACTAAGAATGGTGAATTTGACAGGAGCTGGAGCGATAGGTGCAGCCTGAGCAGGACCATGGCCCCTTCCTCCCCTATGGTTTCCTCTGGTACCCATCCTGAAATACCAAAGAGATTGTTAAAGCCAAAGGATAGAAAATCATAGAATTTTAAGGAAAGTCTAATCAACGAATCAAAGAAGTTTGAAATGAAAGGATGTGGATATTGAATCGATTCTCCTCATTCTAGGGTATTACTACCCTATCTCTAATGAGTTTATATATAATCCCAAACTAAGGTTTTTAGGGAAACCTGGCTCTGATACCAACTGTAACAACCCGTATATTTGGACCATTTAAATTGACAATAATCCACACATGTCAACTTAAATAATACAAAACACGAATCATTATGGGATTATAAATACATAAATGTAAATGAGAATCAATACAACATCACAGACACAGAACAGTCATAGAATAATGCAGTGGAAAATACATCGTCATAATAGCAGTTCATGAAGCCACTACATAATATACAACAATGTCTTAACATCAAGTGACTAATACAAAAGTGTCCAACAGACTAGGACATCAATACAGGAATAGAAATAAACTGATAAAGATAAATGCTAAGCCTTCAGCATCTTCAACCAACCTTGATCAGCAAACTGGATAGCTTCAGACTGACCCGAGCATATACAAAAGAAACACTCGAGTCAGGACTCAAAATCTTATACAATTAAATCAAGTGCAAGGGAATAGTTCATAACTTAAAGATGGATAAAATAACATCTCTAAGGATCCGATAAACCAACTATATATACAATAGAATACGATAGGTGGATAATGTCTAATCAGTAAAGTACGATATTAAAATAGTGTTAAGTCATGGCCCATACCACCCTTAACACATTTTTATTCCCAAGAGCATATACAAGACCGTAGTTTCCCCAAAACCGGAAGTCACCAGAGGGCAATCCATATACTAAAGGTACAAAACAAACGTAGTGGTCGCGAATAGGATAATCAGTATGACAAGGTACATGAGGCGATACCAACTAGGATACTAGTAGTTGCCTGATCCGGACTGATGTTGAGCATAGCAGCTACTATCTCAACACCGCGAAACAACACTCCCAAATCAAGGGGTGCACCCAAATCGAATCACAAAAGTAATAGATATGGTATCGAAGAAGTGTGTCCGCTAGAGATGGCGATCCTCAATGGCCCGGCGCGGCTCCTGTTTTAGTCATGTCAGGAGTCATCCAATATCGTTCTCTTTCTTCAGTCAACGCGTTCACCAAACCATCCACTTCATTCTGGATCAACACTTCACGTGTAATAGTTATTAAAGTGGTTTTCGGTATCGATAGAGAGTATGTCCATATCCGATCCCGGTCTCTTTAATAACTACGTATTTATTACCCAATGGTCGGTTAACTTAACGTTTAAACAAATCAAAGTCCAAAAGTCAAGGTGCAAATTTGACTTCCAAATTTTGTCATTTCACGATTCAATTTATTTCGGATATTTAAAATCGTATTTCCAAATGAAATCTGTAGTTCAAACATTTGAATTAACAATATAATTAAGTATTCAAGTTAAATTTAATAACTCACTTATTAAATTTAGTTCAAAATCAATTAATTCGAATTTTACCGGTCAATTAAGTTCGAATCGTTAAATCAAATTCTATTTATCTCAATTCATATTTACATTCGTCGTTACATTAAATATAATCATAAATTTGATTAAATCAATTTCCTTAAATTTAAAATCATTTTACCTTTAAATTATTGCTAAATTAAATCCATAAGACTTCAGTTAGTTTCGTATTCCATTTTAAGTCAAAATTTCCTAAATCTAAATTATTATTTATGACAAGTTCAAATCTATTTAATTTAAAACTCCATTTAAATCTAAATCTACCAATCTAATAAATTAAATTATTAAATTTTAAAACTCACTTGTTTTAAATCTTATTTCAATCAAATTCACCAATTCATTTTTCTTCAATTAAATAGATTTATTAATCCGTTTCAATTAAATCCATTAATTTATTCCGATTCATCCATTAATTTATTTCGATTAAATCCATTAATTTATTTCAATTAAATCCATTAAGTCGTTACTTGATTTCCAAACAAATTATTAAGTTCATTCCTTAATTTCAAATAGATTTCAATTTCAAAATAATTTTGTTGACCAATCGGGTTTCTTATTTTTAATTGTCTATCCTAGGCCAAGTTGTTTAAGTGGGTATTTATCATTTCAACCCGATATCATTCAATATAAAGCATAGCAAAGGGAACTTGCAGTGTGATAACTGGGATGGTGTCAAAGTAAATAAACAAGCAATAGCAACCATACATAACAATTTAACAAGTTATTCAAATAATCCCGAAATAATCATATTAACTCACATTTGTTATTATGCAAATTAATACAATTATTCCTAGAATCCTACGGATTAAAGATTATAACATTATGATTTTTACTTGGTGTCCGTTATCAAATTTCTACATCAATCGTACATATCAATTTTAATGTCACTATTATTTACCCTAATTAACATCATATTACAGTTCAACATGTTTAATCAACTTAAACAATACATGGCGTCAAATTTTAGAACTTAACAGTTTATTTCAACCAAATTTTAATAATCAACAATTTAATATCCAAATTTAATATTAACAACAATTATCACTTGATTATCATAGCATAATAGATTGAGTCGTGAATAAAATATTCACCTTTCGTGGTTAGAGGAGATGGCGCGGCACGAAGATGAATAGATAAAATAGACCCTAATAGGCACGACGCAAAATGAACACAACTGCAATCGACAAATAATTAATCAATAATTTGTTTATTGCAATATATATTTATTGAATATATATAAAATCATACCAATCGACGAGCAAGATAGATTCGACAAGCGGGATGGAAATACTTATACTTCCGGATCAATAGCAGGAGCTGAAACAACATAGCAACAGTATGTGAGCAACCCAACATTTCAAAATATATATACTGTTATATAATATAACAGTTATATTTATATCAACTGATATATATAGAACCGATGCACAAAGGAGGATCTCAGCCACTACGAGGCCCAAAGGTGACGGCGGAGCGACTGGGGCGGAGCGGGGTTGGAGCGGGCTGGACTGGGGACGGCGGGGTGCAGCTGGGCTGAGGTGGCCCGGGTGTGGCGGGTGCTGGCGGAGGGTGTGGCGCGTGGCGTGGAGGGCTGTGCGTGCAGGCGGAGGCTGGGCGTGGGTGGCCGAGTGCGGGGCTGGTGGTTGCATGGGGCGGAGGCGGAGGCGGAGGCAGGGCGGAGCGGCAGGTCGTGGAGGTGGTTGGCTGGTGGCGGGCGAAGTCGGGCAGTGGGGTGGGCTGGTGGCGGAGGGAATGGCTGGGCTGGGGACGATGGGTGGTGGCGGGTGGCACGGATGGGACGTGGGCGGTGGCGGGGCTGGCATGGCTAGGACGTGGGCGGTGGCGGGGCTGGCATGGGTACGGGGCAGCGCGGAGGAGCTAGGCAGAGGGGCTGGGGTGGAGCAGTGGGCTGGGGACGGCAGTGGGCTGAGGCGGCAGGGGCTGGGGCGGTAGTGGCTGGGCCGGTAGTGGGCTGGGGAGGTAGTGGCTGGGGCGGCAGTGGGCTGGGGAGGGGAGCGGGGAAGCGAGGCGGACTTGGGGAGCGGAGCAGCAGGCTGTGGGTGGCATGGTGGGGTGGCCGGCAGTGGGGGAAAGGCGGGCTCGGTGGAAGGATGTGGTTGCATGGGGCTGATGGGGTCGGTGTGCGTGGGTAGTAGGAGATGTGTGTGCATGGGTTTGAAGTTTTGAAGAAAGGGAGGAGAGGTTGGTTTCATGCTGGAGAGGAGAGAACAGAAAAATAAAAGAATGATAAGAGGAGGAAGAGGTTACGTTCCAGAGAGAAAAGTGAGCAATGAACTGAGTAATTAATGACAGCAGAGGAATAATGAAGGGAGAGGGTAGCAGATTTATAAATAGAGAAACTTAGAGTCCCCGTGCAAATGAAATGATGATTTGTCACAGTGGCTATTGGGTTTCTGAAGGGCCATTTGAATTCTGAGCGGGGAAAAGTAGGGTACCGGTTTGTGTGGCGTAACGGACCAGTTTGTACTCTGTTAACCAATTAATAGCTTGCAACGTCGAACTTCGATTGACAGAAACAAATATACCGTTTTGATCAGTGCGACGAGGCGGACACAACGGTATGTAGATATTGATGGTTTGACATTGTTTGCGAAGTGGTAAATCTTATTTAACCATTTGCACGAGTGAACATTTTAACTAGCAATTAAAAGCGAAATTTGACGAAACGAAATGCGCCGTTACGATCAGAATATTTTTCTTATGCAACATTTCGAAAAATATTTGAGTTCGGACGATAGAAAATTTACACATAAAATTAAAATTAATATGTAAATTCGGCGTGCGAAATTTACTACAATATTTTTCGACGAAATTTTGCGTACGCCTATGTCTATCTAGGCGCATTCCAATTGTGAAGTTTGAACGGCAACGGAAATTGTTTGTGAATATTTGAAATTCCTATTACGGAGAATGCAGTAAAACACCGAAGAATAAGATCGACGGAGCTAAAGATGTCCGAATTTTGAAAAACGAAAAATGATGCCTTTGTCAGAAAATGATTTAGAATTTTTCTATGTAAAAATATTTAGGTTCGGAAGATAAAAATTTTCACGTTTTAATATGAACTGATGTGCAGTAAAACGCGCACGAAGTTTACTGCGGTATTTTCCGATGAAACTTTACCCATATCTACAATCATCTAGGCGCAATTTAGAAACAAAGTTTGGACGTTGATTGAAATCGTATGGAAGTTTCACATTTTATATTAAAATAATGGTTCTAAAATTTTTAAAATTGGGTCGGAATTTCAGGGTCGTTACAAAAACCAGCCATCGTTCGAAGACAAACAACGATAAGGAGAGAACACTTAGAATCGAGAAACTAAACCATTAATTCTCGAAGATTGAAACCAATGAATAAGGTAGATATCTGCAACAACGTCAATGCTCTAACAAAGCACATATGGCGTGGAATAAGCAAAGTTGATTGTCACAGACTCAAGAGAAACATTACGTAACTCTTCTGATCACTTATTACGATTGGAAGACTACAAGCGTACTGAGGGCAATGTAATGACTCGCCCCACAATATCTAATCTTCTATAAGTGCTTGGAATTTAGCATTTGGGAATAATAGGTTCTGCAAATGGAAGTCAGTTTGCAACAAAAATTGACCGAAGGAAATTTGACCTTACATAAACAAGAACGACAATGGAATTGGTTAAGCACTGACCATGTACCACCAAAAGGATCACTTGATGGTTATAAACAAAGAAAAGTAACGGAGACGCCTGGAACTCTTATCCATCTAGAAAATGGCGTATTCTGGAGTTAAGAAACGTTAAGAAAACAACCGCATTGGTTTAAAAGGAATCTACTCAACTCTACAGGATCAGATGAGTAATTCACTCCTTACCAACATGACTTTAACAATGCCCGAAGATAGGCACTACTAAGAAAAGACTTCTACAATCCAATCATCGAAGTGCTAGTTTCCGAAGACCGAAACCAGTACCCAACTGGATTAAAAACACTACCGAGTCGGTGGGAAAAATCGAACCCAACCTCCTGAGTGTCGGTGTTGGCCCAACAACGCCTAGGACTTTTCTCACTTCCTAAGTACCGATGTTACCTTGGCAACATCGAGAAACTTTCTATTTCCTAAGTACCGGTATTTCCCTGGTAACATTGGGAAACTTTCTATTCCCTAGGTACCGACATTGCCGAGAAATTTGTTATTCAGTAACTGCGGGTGTTGCCCCGGCAACGCCGGCAAAAATTTGATCTACAGGGTTAATGAGAAACACTCACCATAGTGAACCATTAATGCACTAACTTTCGAAGATAGAAGTTTGTTCTCGACCGAGTTTCTACCCTTGTCATCGAAAAAATAGTGTTGCCCGAAGATAGGAAACTAAAAGAAGACATAACCTTTCATAGGTCAATCGGATGGTTCAACCTGAGATAGTCTGATCCGCTTATTTTAATACTCAGGTCAAGCCGAGACTTTTTTGGTTACAGGATGAGTTGACCTATGGATTGTTGTGCTAGCAAGGAGATAAATTTTTTTGACTTTTAGCTTATCGCATTTACGATTTTTGTGTACGTATATGAGATGCATATTTGAGTTAGAGATTTGTACTAGATTATGTGAGTCTAGTTTTATATTTTATAGACTCATAGTTTGTATATGTATATGATGTTTGTTATTCCGCTATGATCTATGACTATTGTTTATATGATATACTATTCTGATTCTAAGAAACCATTGCGATTATTACTTTGGACTAAGAATGTAAGCGTCAAATTTTATCCAGAGATTAAGTAAAACTATAAGTATGATGTGTCAGTGTTAGTTTAAAGAGATATTCATAGTTGGTCGCCCTTAATTGCAACGACCCAGAATTTTATCATTTTGATTTTAGGAATATATTAGCTTTAAATATTTGATGTGGGGCTTTTATGTATAATAAAATCTATGTTTAGAATAATTGTTTGATTTTTGATGACGTATTTTTAATTTAATTTGTAGAATTTTTCCATAATTTTTAATTTGGGAAATTAATTAAATTTTCGTTTAACATTTTGCGGCAAACATGGGCCTTTTTGAAACTATACAAAATAAGTTAAGCACTATATTTTATTGTTGTTTTATGATCGTCTTACATTGTTGTGCACGATCTTATTTTAGTTCTATCGTTCATGACCCGTATGCAAACGTGATATTGTGTAGTGTCATATCCTAAAACTTTTCCAAATCAAACTTTTAAAATAGCATGCCATGAATCTTTCTCATATCTTCCACAATCTTTTTAATATATTTTCTTGTCCTGGTAAAAAATTTGGTGGCTTGTATTAATTTGCTTGCCCTTGTACTTTGCTTAGACTAGAAGGAAATTGGCTATACATTTAATGTTTACATAGGAAAGAGGAAGCACGCATGTTTTAATGTCGGTAAAATACTTAAGGCTGCGAGCATAAAAAAAATTCACATACATTTTTCTTTATTTTTTTAATATTTCTTTCTTGCTTAATGGAAAAGGAAGCACACCCATGAAACAAAAATGGACATATTTCTTTCATTCTTTGTTCCATTCTCCTTTGTAAATTCACATATTTCGTTTTCTCATTATTCTTGCAAAAATGAAACAAATATGGGTGTTGGTTATTCATGTGTGAGGGTATGAGAGTATAGGTATGTGTATCATGTTTTGTGGTATACGTGAAGAAGAGAGGTAGTTTTCGGATGTTGGGCCATGAGTGGGCTTGCGTGTGCATGGAATATGAGAAGAAACGTATGCAGGGAGAGGTGAGAAGGGAAGTATTGAGGCATGAGGATGGGAAGAGAAGTGTTGTTGCATGAAGGTTGCTTATGTGTGGGCTTTGGGCCATGCAAGTTGGTGGAAAGATGACCTATAGCGTGTGCACGAGGGTAGGAATGGGAAAGGCAAAGTTTGTTGCAGTATGTTGATGTCGGGGAGTAGCAGGCATGCGAAGAAGATAGGGAGTTGGGCTTTGGGCCTTTAGGTGAGAACTAATGTTTTAAATTGGTTTATATGTTTTATAAATGTGTGTTAAATTATAAATGTGATAACTCACCTACACCGAATCAGATTTACATGTGGATTTTTGTTTTGTGTTCGTATGGAAGAGTACAATATTGTAGAGTAACTTGTCGATAGCTTTGGCAGTGTATAAAATTATGATATATTAAAACAGACTGAATTTAAATTACATTATTTTAAATAATAACGTCGTTTGATTATTATACCTTAATTTTTGATTTCTGTTTGGCCCAATAAACATCATTCTGTTAAAGTAAAGTGAATAGGGAAATTTGGACACCTATTTAGCCGAATAAAACACCATACCGCTAATTAAATAAATTGGTTATTTAATCAGCAGAATAAATCATCGTTCTGCTATTATATAGATTTGGACATTATATGTCATTAGTTAATGTGCCAATTTGAATAAGTGATGTTTTATCGAGTGCTGGTTAATTGTTTACATGGATGTTAATTTTGTAAATGCTAGTTATTAACTTGGGAAATAAATTGAATTATATGGTAGCTTGTTTAAGTACCATTGTGATTGTTAAGTCTCTTTCTGAATTTAGAAAGCTATGGGTTTAAACCAACTTCAATTTCGAACAATTATAAATGTTTCATATGATTGTTACTTTAATAAAGTGTTTTACATAATAACTTGTTTTACATAATAACTTGTTTTATATAATAACTTGTTTTATATAATAACTTGTTTTATTAACAATGTTTTAGAGATAAGTATTATTTTGAAAATAATCATTATTTTAAATTTAATTATAATATTATTTTAAAGTTATTTATATTATTAACTTAAAGTTAATTATTATTAAGTAAAGGTTAACTATTTCATAATTTAAAGTTTGCAATTTTATTTTAAAGGTTATTTGTTATATTACAAATATTATAGTTTAATATGTTATTATAATAATATCATTTTAATGTTATTTATTTAATATTATTATTATATTCTTTTAAGATAATATATTATTATTTTAATATTGTTTTAAAGATACTTTATTATTATATCAATAATGGTTTAAAGCTTATTTACTATTATATTAATTTTTTTTTAAAAGTTAATTTATTTATATATTAATATTGTTCTAAAGATAATTTATTATATTAATATTTTTAGAGTTATTTAGTCATTATATGATTAAAAATATTTAACGTTGTATTTTTATGATGTTAAGGTTATTCATATAATTAAATAATGAAATTGTTTATAAAAGGAATTGTTTTTAAATGAACGATTTTAAAAGGGTTTTATCTAATAAAAAGGATTTATAAAAATAGGGTTTACAAATTGGAAAAAGATTTTGGAATATGGAGAAGAAATTTTGTTTTGAAATAAAGAAAGTTATAAAAGAAGTTTTATAAATTGAAAAGAGATCTCAAAATTTGGAAAGAATTTTATAAATGATTTTGGATATTTATAAAAGAGTTTATAAATGGGTTTTAGAGATCTAAATTGGTTAAGTTTTATAAATAGGGTTTTGAGATTTATAAAGCGTATTTTATAAATAGATTGGAGATTTATAAAGAAATTTAACAAATAGATTTGGAAATTTGTAATGGAGATGTTTATTTATAAAATAAAAGAGGTTTATGGAAAGGAATGGTGTTTTGGGTAATTTATATCTCCTTTTTTAACAACATTTGTGTTTGATCATTTTTGCAACGACACTAAAATTTTAATGATTTTTATAACGTAATTAATTAAATTTTTCATGAAAAATAACAATAAAATTTAGCAATGAAAATTTTATATTTGGAATGCGTTTATTTAAAACATAGCAAATAGTAAAATTTTATTGGAAAATATGTAGTTAATTCTGTTGTATAATTTTCAATTTCAATTTAAAATCAGTTAATTTGATGAAAATAAAATGTTTTTGAAATCTGAATATTTTTATATAATAAAAATGTAAATCATTTTTTGAGTGAGACGTCATATTTCGTTTCTCCAAATTTGGACTGCTCTATTCCCGTTTATCTTATTTTCGACAAATTAACAGCATTTGGTAGCGAATATCGAATTTTGATAGGATGATCATATCATTTATATATGTGTACCATTTTGTTTGCCTCATCATGATGATCTCCGTAGTATATTCATTTGTGTGTTTCGGCGTCCGGTGGATGGCGAAATCTGCGAAAACAGTTAGCCGTATCGGTAACCGTTTTGAGCCTTTTGGGTTTCTATGACCATTCAATTGTCCACCGTATAATACCAATATTCATTTGCCTTTTAATTTTCCAGAATTTTATAATTTGACCTGATATTTATTTCTTGGTTCTTTTACGTCTTTTGGTCTCTTCCCCTCGTTTCTTCTATCATTCCATTCTAGAAAAAAAAATTAAAAGCAAAGTTTATATACGTTACATATATTTTTGATAGCCTGGACAATCGTCCTTCCTACTGAAGCATCTCCATGTGACAAACTTCCCCATCCCCGTCCCAATCTTCTGCCGTACATCACCTCCACCAAACCCCTCTCTTCCTCGACCATTAGCTTCAGCTAGACACGTGCTCCTATCAGTAGCCGCTCGGCCCACATCGCCACCCTCCGAATCACCTTCCTGACTTCTCTCCCTCATCTAAGACCCAAACTGCACTCCGACACTACTGTCAACGCCAAAACCTACTCCGCCCATGGCCACACCGTCGAGGTTCCACCCCTGACCAAACACGCATGCTTCAGTCAGCCGCACTGATCGCTAGACCCAAGTCCACCGCTCCTCCTTTGTCCCTCTGGCCTCGGCAATCCACTCGATAGCCACCACCATTGTCGCATTCTCCCCAGCTGCTGCTCTAACACCCACCACCACCTTGACAACCAAGCAAAACCTGAAACCCTCCCCCTGATCCGCCTTGTTCACCTGCTCACGTCACCATCCAATTGCCATGACCATCCGCCTCGGTCCATACCTTCCCATGCACATGCAACTCCTTTGTTTATAGAAAAACAAAGAAAAATGTAAGAAGCATATTATCAAGCTGCTCGTCTCCGCTCCACCCTTCACTCCCGCTTCCACCGACTGTCATGAATCGCCTCTTACTCTCTCTCATCCTCCCAAACACTCCTACCAGAGCCGTGATGAAGTTGCGTGTATAGGATTGATTTCGTCATGTTGTTCTGTTATCTTATAACTAAACATTCTTAAGCTCTTCATGTGATATTAATCCTTAAAATCTTACATGGAACAGTCGAAGTTTTGTCTGCCTTGATGGATATAGCAGTAGCTTCTGGAATAGTTTTAGTACATACATCCATCTATATATTGGTGTTCAGTTTTTTCTTGGTGAAGCAGCAGCACTATTCTTTGTTATTTTAAAAAAGAGAAAGGTATATATATATATATATTATCATATATACATTTTTTGTTTCTATCTTATCTAAGCTAGTTTTGCTTGTGTGCTTGCTATTGAATCTGTTGCAGTAGTTTTCTAGCTTCGTCGCTGTACTGCTTGTTCGATTCGTGCTTATCTGTGTCTGTTTTCTTCTCATTCAATATTCTCTAGCCTCGAAAGGTGAGCGATCAATCACGATTGACATTCTTATATTTAAGTAAATTTAATTCACATGAAATAACGATTGAAATATGTTGTTAAATTTGAATTTGTTAATAATTAAATCGTTAAATATGGTATGATGTTATTTGCATCTGTTCACCTATGATAATTGACATTATTGACACAAATAACTTGCTGTATATATATATTAAAATTGTTAATTATGATCATATTTGCCTTTGATATGTTAAGTTATTATTTATTTGCTCTCACTCTGCAAGTTCCTTGTTAGTTAGGAATCTCTATGGGTCGAAATGATACATACCCGAACGATCTATAGATTAGGGGAAAATCGTTATGGGCTAAAATGATAAACCTAAGCGATTTTCATTGATTTTGAAATTTTGGGATCGCGGGTTGAAATGATATATTCCCATAAATTTTTAAATTTAATTTGCGGATTGAAATGATAAATATTCGTATCACTTGACCATAGGATAGGAAATTATATATGGACACCGTTGGTCTATTTTTGAAAATGATTTCCAAGGTTTGAAAGGAAATATATGGGTTTTAATAAATATTTATTTAAAAAAATAATATAAATATTTTTATTTTAATATATGTGTAAAAGTTAGATTTTTAAAATTATATGTTTTGGATATTTTCAAATTATAAGTTGTTTTAAAATGAAAATTATTTTAGTATATAAAATTGCAATAAAAAATTGAAAGTAGTAAAATCACCTTAGTTCCTATTAACGAAAATGGCGACCTATCAAGAATCTCGTTCTCAATTCTCATCGTTTTCTGGGAATTCTTCTAATCCCTTTAGAAGCTCTAATGTCCTTAATTGTAATCCTCCTCTAGTTTCGTATGCTCAAGTTGTAAAGAACCAGTATTCATCTCAAATATCGATTGTTAGTAAAGCAAAATCGAAATGGATCGATATTAGGGGGAAATAATTTTTGTTTTAGATGCGGAGATCTAAATCACTTCGCGAAACATTGCCGTGACCCGATTAGATGCTTTTCTTGTGGATCTTTTGGGCATAAGAGCAAGGATTGTGGGACGAAGTCGGTTTCCTCTGAATCTAACTCTTTGTCGATCAACCATGGGTTCCAATTTGCTTTGAAATTCTTATTACTGAAAGGAATTTTGATTGACTATCTCTGGTTCAGGAGAAATGAATGTATTAAATTTCTAGATGAGTTATTATATCATTTTAACATCATCAATGAACCGAACATAGGTAGAGGATACATTGAAAGATTTGGCAACCCTGAAGACTACATTGGCAAATCAGAAGTCAGAGTAAATAAGGGACAGAACCAAGGTAAATCAAATCTAGCAGTGGTTAATCATGGATTTCAATTCGCCTTGAAATATCTAAATTGAGGGGCTTATTGATCGATCATCTCTGGCTCAAGAAGGATTTAGGAATTAATTATCTTGATGATTTATTCTACCATTTCGATATTATTAATGAACCGAATATCGGAAATAGTTTAGTCGTTAATACAGAAGAGTTCTTTGATAAATCACTTTTATCGGTTAAAAAGCCTAATTCATCTGAGTTTGTGGAGTTGATTTTTCCTAGTTATCTTGATGCTAAAGAAGTTAATCATGGTTTTGATCCTATTCTCTTGGATCCTACTGTTTCTCTATATTATGAAGTGTGTTGTTCAGAATTATCTTCGACTGGATTCGAAAAAAGGGAAGAAGTCTTCACTTTTATTCGTATCAAAAATCACAAATCCAATTGCTGTGTTCAGGATAAATTTGAAATTAATATTTCTAATTCTTTTGATTGTCTTGCTAACTTTAATGATAATCTTGATGGCGATGGTGGACAGATTGATAACTCGGAACATATAGCTAAATTCTCGAATGAGTTGAATGAAATTTTATCAAGTTCTGATAACAGAGTAAGGGTAAGCTCTTTAGTTAGCTATTTTTCAAATTCAGTTAGGTTGGATTGGTCTGATTCTTTTCAAGTGAAGGATTTTGATTTAATTGAACAGGAGCCAGTGGGGTTCGAAAACGAAATTTCTGACTCAAAGTTGGATGGGAAGAATTTTTTAGACAATATGTTGGATCTCTCAAATTCTTGTTTGCTTCGTCCTACAGATTTAGATAGTATGCTAGATCTTTTCGTTAATGTTTTATTAACTGATAATGCTGCAGCATTGAGCATTGATGATATCAGTATATGTTTGAGTGAATCTAAACCTTCTTTTGAAACTAATTCGAATTATATTGATATTTTGGATTGGATTATAGGTTCTGAAGTTGTTGAGGTTTTGGATGTTGATGAGGCTCTGGTTGATTTTGATAACTTGCTGGAGGTTAATAATGTTTCTAGGATGGTAAATTCAGAGTTTTCAGTAGACGTGCATACATGCACCAGTGATTCACTATGTCACTGTAGTGAATCTTTAGAGGACTTTGGAAATGATAATCATAGGAAGGCGGTTGTTGCTTCTGGAATAACTTCAGGTGATGGTGGTTTTTTGTTGAATTCTGGTGTGGAGACAGAGTCTATTTCAGTTAACTCTAAATGGCTACAGAGTGGTAGTAGATCTGTTCCTAGCTCTATTCTGTCAAAGAAAAGAAGGGGCAGGAAATCAATAGTTTCTAGTGGACCGATTCGTAGAAGTGCTAGGATACGCAACTGCCAACCGCAAACTATGGGTGAGTTACCTGGATCGAGTGCCACGTGTGGCGCTATGATTCCAGGCTCAGGTATGAGTTCTTTTATGGGTAGTACATACTCCACTTATGCATTAGGCAATTTATCATATTTCGAGTTTAGTCAGCTTGCCTATGTTACATCTTTTATCTAATCTGATATTGAGATTGATAGAGAGTATATTAGGCGTAAGGAATTAGAGAAGGCTAGTACTGTTGGTTTATGAGGATCATTAGTTGGAACATTAGAGGTCTGAACGACTTGAATAAGTGTGATAAGGTTAGAGCGTTCTTTAAAGATTATTCGATTGACATTGCATTGCTTCAAGAGACTAAAATTTTTTGTCCTGATGTTAGGTTTTTTAGAAGATAAGGTGGGTATCATCTTAGAAAATGGGGTTTTTACCTTCTATGGGTACTTCAGGGCGATTAATGATAGGGTGGCGGGATAATTATTTTAAATTACTTTAATGTATTGTTAAACAACATTCTCTTCATGTTATTCTTATTAATCTTTCTGATAACTCTTTTTTAAATATTTATAATGTTTACGGACCTAATTCTAAAATTAATCGGAGAATTTTATGGGATGAATGCCTAGATTTTAGATCCTTTGCCCTGGGTTCTTGGATTTTGGGGGGTGATTTTAATGTTACACGTTTCATTGGTGAGCGTTATCCTAGGGATGGGGATTACTCTACAATGGAGGAATTCGACCAATTTATTATTAATTCCAATTTGATTGAAATTCCTCTTTCTAATAGAGAGTTTACTTGGAATAACGCTAGAGAGTCTCAATCCATGGCTCTTCTAGATAGATTTTTTGTTAGTGATGAAATCGAAGACAAATTCCCTATCTGTAAAGTCACTGGTTTACCTTATACATACTCTGATCATTGTCGAATTATCCTTACTTGTGAATACCATAGAGTTATTATTAACAATTTTAAATTTGAAAAGATGTGGCTTTTGGAATCTAACTTTGTGAATCTAGATAAAGGTAAATGGGTTTCTTTGAGTTTCCATAATATCAGAAATAAGGAAAATTCTGCAAAAGCTTTTGTTTCTAAACTTAGGGATCTTAGGATTTTTCTTAAAAACTGGAACAAAAATGTTTTTGGCAATCTAAAAATTAAAAAAGATAATATTCTTAATGAAATGCTTAAAATTAATAAGATAGAAGAATCTAGATCTCTAAATATAGGTGAACGTAATGTTCTTGCTAATTTAAAAGATGAATTAAATTCTATTTTAGAAAAGGAGGAGGTAATGTGGAAACAGCGATCCAGAATTCAATGGATCAATGAGTGTGATAATAATACCAATTTTTTTCATAATATAGCTAATGGTAGAAAATGTAGTAATACAATTAACTCTATATTTGTTAATAATATAGAGTTAGTTGATCAAAGAGATCTTAACAAGGCTTTTACAGACTATTATAAGGATATTTTTGGTTCTAAAATCAAACATAGAATCAATGTTAGATGGATAGATCCATATTCATCTGATTATATTATTGATTTATCAGAGTTAGATAATCCTTTTACTGAATAAGAAATTAGAAAAGCAATTAATGACATGCCTAGTGATAAATCCCCAGGACCTGACGGGTTTCCTATTTTATTTTATAATATTATTTGGGACATTTTAAAATTTGACTTAGTTAATATGTTTAATGATTTTTACAATGGTAATTTGCAATTAGGGAGATTTAACTTCGCAAATGTTATTTTGCTACACAAAAAAGTAGGAGCTAAAAACTTAAAAGATTTTAGACCTATTTCCTTAATTAACTGTTCAGTTAAAATCATTTCTAAAGTTCTAGCTAATAGACTTAGTAAAAGAATGAATGAACTAATCGATTGTTCACAATCGGCTTTTATTAAAGAGAGAAATATCACTGATGGAGTGGCAGTTGTTCAAGAATATATTAATTACTGTTGTAAGAATAACATAACTTGTGCAATTTTAAAACTTGATTTTGCTAAAGCTTTTGATTCAGTGGATTGGGATTTTCTTATAGATATTTTTCAAGCTAGAGGTTTTGGTCATAGATGGATCAATTGGATTTTGACTTTGCTTAGAAATGGAAACTCTAGTATTATGGTTAACGGTATATTAGGTAATATAATTCAATCTAAGAGAGGTTTAAGGCAAGGGGATCCCTTATCGCCTTTATTATTTAACTTAGTTGCTGATGTTTTTGCTAAAATTATTAAAAGAACTGTGGATAATGGATCTCTTGGACGTGTAGACAATGAAATTTCGCGTAATGGTTTATCGGTCCTTCAATTTGCTGATGATACCTTACTTTTTTCTTCTCATCTTCCTAGACACATCATTACCCTTAAGTTTACCCTTTACAGTTTTGAACGTTTATCCGGTTTAAAAATAAATTTTGACAAAAGTTCCGTGTTAGTTTTAAATGATTTTGGTAAAGTTGACAACTTAGTTGTCAATACTCTTAATTGCAAAACTATGAACTTTCCTTTTGACTACCTCGGTTTTGTGATTAGACCCACCAAACTCAAACATGACGACTGGATTATTATCATTGATAAAATTAAAAATAAGATTTCTAACTGGAATGGGATATTTCTATCTAGAGCAGGTAGGCTAGTTTTAATAAATTCGGTTTTATCAGCTCTTCTGAGTTATTGGATGTCCTTACATTTGTTGTGACGCCCCACCTCTATGCTCACAATAACAAAGAGTATTAAAAGAAATATTGTCTGTTATTACGAAGAATAAGGCTGGATAGGAGCGGCTATCCGTAGTTAGGTCTTACACTAATATTGATTACCTCGATAGGAGTAGTATATATTCTTTCATCTCATTAATCTTTGTTTGTTTACTCCCATTGACATATTCAATTCTAGTATAAAACGAACTACGATGGTTCATAATAGTTTAGGACAACATATATAATAATAACACAGATAAGCTAAATGCGGAACACAGATAATATAAAATCTCATATATATATAACTGAAGTCAGTTACAATACATGTAATACAATACATATGATACAACTACAACTGTCGACACTGGAAGTTACATATACAAGTACATTATTGTAAATAATATACATGAATACAGATCATCCTATACTATGACAACGACTACCCCAAAAGATATGAAGAGACTTCATAGCTCAAGCAGCAACCCAAAGCAAGATATCAACAACCTGAAATAACTCGGTCTGACCCGAGTATTAAATTCAAAAGAAAATAATACGTAGGTAAGTCTAATTCAAACTCAGTTATTAATGCACAGAAGCAATAATAATTAAATAATCAATAGACGATAGTCATAATAAATCTCGTATATCCAACCCTTCAATAAGAGAATCGGATAACGGTAGATATAACACGAAACAGTGTTAAACAACAAATCAGCAGATTCAAATCATCAACAAAGATAAATCAAAAGATTATCAATGAAGATAATTTAGAAAACAACAGAATTGCCCAAACAACAATTAACAGCAAGTGGCCAAAGCAAAACTCAAGCCAGTAAAGCAACAGAAACAAAAATATCTAATTATCGGTACGATAATTAGAAAACACATAATCTAATTATCCAGTAGATAATTAGATAGCAACAATATGAGCAAATTAAATCAAATCAAAATACAATTTCAAAATATTGAATTGAACACACGAAATAATTCAAGCAATTGAAATATCAATTAAAACGTCAATTCTGATAGGTCTGCAGTACACGCTCGCGTGTACTACCTCGCCACTACAGAATTTGATATCATCACAACCCCAAATACTAACAGCAAGTCGAAACTGCAAAGCCAAACTATTAACAAAATGCTAAGGTCAAGTCACTGCTATCATGACCCAACACAACTGCGAGGCCAAACCAAGCTAACAGCAAAACCAAGAAATCTCAAACCAAGCAGGGGCAAAACTGCACAAATACAAACTGCCTCGATGCATACATATGTATACACACATGTATACATACAAGTAGTGACTCAATACAACAAAACCAGTTCAAGTTATAGAGGAAGTAGTGAAACTGCAAATTCTAAATTAGTACAACACAACTGCAGACTGCACATTCAAGTGCAAGCTTGGATGAACAAGTGTCGACCAAGCAAATTAACACACAACAACAAAAATGCAAATGAAGATAACCAACGCCACAAGACTCAAGTCAGTGAACACATTAGGTATGCAGACCAAGGAGCAAAAGTAATCTGAATCAAATGCCATCAGCTCAGAGGCCCAGTACCCACTCGAATGCAAATGTCAAAGCTTCAAATGGTACACATGAAAACAAAAACTAGATAGTCTAACTAAAATCGGCTTGCATACTGAAACCAAATATATCAAAATGAAGCAGATCAATATCCAACCAAGTTTGGAAATCACTTTCAACTGAAACAAGAGCTAAACTACAAATGCACTTGCAACTGAAAATGTAGCTCAAAGTAAAACCAAAGTGTCATCAACCAACAGATTATTGCAAACCAGTTTGGAAATCACTCAAGAAAATTACAACCAAAAGGCTACCACTTCAACAACATATATACATATACACACATATATGTATACATGTATATGAGCTCGAAGTAGTGATAGTAACCAAGTGAACACCAAAATACAGACTCAAGAGTACCCAATGTACAAGTCTTGTACAGCAAAGAAACAAGACTCAACATGAATGATCAGGTAATATGCATATAACCATCAGGTTAGAGCATGCAAGTGAATCACAAACCAAGTGCACCCAAAAATGCAAC
Organism: Allium fistulosum; assembly: GCA_030737815.1. Lineage (NCBI taxonomy): Eukaryota > Viridiplantae > Streptophyta > Magnoliopsida > Asparagales > Amaryllidaceae > Allium > Allium fistulosum. Next base: position 247,182,063 of record CM060906.1, on the reverse strand, counting down.
ATGTATACAACTGTAAAACTGGACAGTACTAGCATCACAATCAAGAACAAGGCACAATGCTGAAGCAAAAAGGCAAAGGCCAGAAACATTGAAATGGATCGAGCAAGTGCAACAAATAAAATATATTGCTTTTTCAAAACAAAATATTTGAATTCAAATAACTACAGTTCAAAGTATTACCGAAGTCGCCTGCAGTTCGAATTTAAAATGACCAAAAAACACAATTAGTGCCATGGTGATGGCCGAAGATAATACAGAGTCATGGACTCTCATACTGAAAATCATACGACTGAAGTCAAAAGCAGATCAATCCGTGGTGGTTACAAGATACAACAGTGCCGTGATAACCAGAAGACAAGAAATCATCCACATCAAAACAAAATTGAACGGCCGAAGCACTTTACTAAGTTTGAATTAGGATGTGAGTGAAAATCACTCACCTAGTTTCGAAGAACCCAAAGATCCAAATCGCAGCCGAAAGCATCTCAAGACACGATCGATCAACAAATCCTCACACAAATATCACCCTGATTGATCTACAAAATCGGCAGCTTTGAAAAATCATGAAGCCCTAATTTTTGAAGACGAACGAGAAATAGATCGAACAGGCTTTTTTTTTCGTGTGTTAGGGCTTGCGATGAAAATGAATGGAGCAGGAAACGGTCTAGATAATTATCACGGCAACAAAAAGAAACGTGAGCCAATAATCAATGTTTAAAGTCCACAAAACATTTAACAAATTTTTAAAAGAATTTCAACCGATTAAGCTCCCAATAGCAATCAGCTATCACCATTAATCATTTAATGATGATAATTAATTGATGCAAAATGCCGGGTTGTTACAGACTCCCCTCCTTATAAAAATTGCGTTCCTGCAATTTTCATAATTAAAGTTGTCAATAACAATTATTTTTCTAACATAAACTGGTTAAGCTAGAAAAATAAAGGTCAAGAACACAAACGCCAAAGAAATCTTTTAATTTCATAAAAGAAATTCATAATCCTCAACAAAATATAATTATCAAATAGATAATCAGAAAACAGCAAAACTGAACGAATACAATTATCAACAATATTTAATTATCAATTAGATAATTAGAATACAGAAATCACAAAAAAACAATATCTAATTATCGATACAATAATTAGAAAATGGCAAAATCCAATTACCAACCAAGACAATTAGAAAACACAAATCACAAATCGCAAAACCGCAATTATCTAGTTATCCAGCAAATAACTAGAAAACACGAACTTCATAATCAGAAAACTCTAACTATCAACAAAGATAGATAGAAAATAGCAATTCAATATAATCAACATAATCTAGAATCAATTAGAGACTAGAAAATCTCATAATTAGCAAAATTAGCAAATATCCAATTATCAAAAACGATAATCAGAAAACACAAATATCTAATTATCAAAAACGATAATCAAAAACAGCGATTATCTAATTATCAAAAACGATAATCAGAAACAACAAATATCTAATTATCAAAAACGATAATCAGAAAACACAATTATCTAATTATCAAAAACGATAATCAGAAATCACAAATATCTAATTATCAAAACGATAATCAGAAACAAGAAATATCTAATTATCAAAAACGATAATCAGAAAAAACAAATATCTAATTATCAAAAACGATAATCAGAAACAACAAAAATCTAATTATCAAAAACGATAATCAGAAAACATCAAATATCTAATTATCAAAAACAATAATCAGAAAACACAATTTTCTAATTATCAAAACGATAACCAGAAACAACAAATATCTAATTACCAAAAACGATAATCAGAAAACACAATTATCTAATTATCAAAAACGATAATCAGAACTCAAATCAGCAAATATCTAATTGTCAACAAAGATAATTAAAACTCAAATCAGCAAATATCTAATTATCAACAAAGATAATTAGAACTCAAATCAGCAAATATCTAATTATCAACAAAGATAATTAGAACTCAAATCAGCAAATACCTAATTATCAACAAAGATAATTATAACTCAAATCAGCAAATATCTAATTACCTGCAGATAATTAGAAACAACAAATATCTAGAAATCAATTAAGATGTCTAGAAAATCAACATAAAAGGTGGATCGATCCCAACAGATGGCGAGTATAAGCTACGCCGCACGTGCAACAACATATGGCCGAAGCCTACCAAGTACCGTCATCGTAATTTTGGCCCCCAACAAAAGATCCGAAGGTCCAACGTATGACCCGAAGGTCCAACATATGACCCGAAGGTCTGGTACTGGTATTGACCAAAAGGTCCATCATATGACCCGAAGGTCCAGCATAAGACCCGAAGGTCCAACATAGTGGCTCGAAAGCACACAAAATCATCAAAATCATCAAAACAGCAAATATTTCAATTAACGAGTCCGGAATTAACCGAAATAGTGAACGCACATGTCCCATACCACGTGTTTTACTAAATCGTTTAAATCTCTTCATCGTTTCCTTGAAAGTGCAAAATGGTGTATTTTAAATAAATAACATTTTACGTTCTCAAATGGACAATTCTGGAATTAAGCGAAACAGTAAAAGTGAGGGTTCATAGTCCTCAATTTTGCTGAAGCGTTTAAATCGCTTCCTCATTCTTTTGAAAGCGCAAACTGTAAAAAAAATTTAAAACAATTTTATTTTAAAAACAATTATCAAAACACGTGATTAAAACAGCAATATCTGTAGCAATTTCGATAAGGAAATCACACTTCTCAAAACACCGTAAAAACGGGTATCAAATCAGCATTGCGGAATAACCACTTGAAAATCCACTTTAAAATTTGACGGTTACTGAAGTCAAAGCGACAGTAATTTCTTTTTTTTATATGTCAAAATCTCATCAAAATAATACCAGTGAATTTTCATTCATTAGAAATGTCAACAAAACACCGTGCTTCAAAAATTTAGCATCGGTGTAAAAACCCCGTTATAAAAATAACGGCAACAAACTACGTTCAAACCAAACACCGGTTCAACGTAAAATTAATGTAGTAACGTGCAACTCAAATTTGCATGCACACCTAATGATGAGCAAAGAATCACTCGATTATATCTTCAATGAAGATATATTTTAAACAGCAAAATCTAATCAATATGTGATTATCATAAAAGAAAGCCAGCAAAATCTCAACAAAATCAAGACCACTGGTTAAACAACACAATGAAACTTATTTCATTTTCATATTCTGATTTTTAAATCAAAAAGATTATTAGCTGTACTCGGCGAAGACAGTCACTGTTTCCGCTGCGCACTCTGATAAACAGAACACAAATTACTCAATCATCAAAACACAATTTTACTTTTATTTTTAAATAAGGATATTTAAAAATTTCATCATAATTTCAAAACATTAGTTTTGACTCAAAGCACAAATAAAAACATCAACAATTAGTTGTAACACATGTTCCATCTAAGTTATGTTCTATATTTTGCCCATAAACCCCTCGCTCTGATACCAACTGTGACACCCCACCTCTATGCTCATAATAACAAAGAGTATTAAAAGAAATACTGTCTGTTATTACGAAGAATAAGGCTGGATAGGAGCGGCCATCCGTAGTTAGGTCTTACACTAATATTGATTATCTCGATAGGAGTAGTATATATTCTTTCAACTCTTTAATCTTTGTTTATTTACTCCCATCGACATATTCAATTCTAGTATAAAACGAACTAGATGGTTCATAATAGTTTAGGACAACATATATAATAATAACACAGATAAGCTAAATGCGGAACATAGATAATATAAAATCTCATATATATATAACTGAAGTTAGTTACAATACATGTGATACAATACATATGATACAACTACAACTGTCGACACTGGAAGTTACATATACAAGTACATTATTGTAAATAATATACATGAATACATATCATCCTATACTATGACAACGACTACTCCAAAAGATATGAAGAGACTTCATAGCTCAAGCAGCAACCCAAAGCAAGATATCAACAACCTGAAATAACTCGATCTGACCCGAGTATTAAATTCAAAAGAAAATAATACGTGGGTCAGTCTAATTCAAACTCAGTTATTAATGCACGAAAGCAATAATAATTAAATAATCAATAGACGATAGTCACAATAAATCTCGTATATCCAACCCTTCAATAAGAGAATCGGATAATGGTAGATATAACACGAAACAGTGTTAAACAACAAATCAGCAGATTCAAATCATCAACAAAGATAAATAAAAAGATTATCAATGAAGATAATTTAGAAAACAACAGAATTGCCCAAACAGCAATTAACAGCAAGTGGCCAAAGCAAAACTCAAGCCAGTAAAGCAACAGAAACAACAATATCTAATTATCGATACGATAATTAGAAAACACATAATCTAATTATCCAGTAGATAATTAGATAGCAACAATATGAGCAAATTAAATCAAATCAAAATACAATTTCAAAATATTGAATTGAACACACGAAACAATTCAAGCAATTGAAATATCAATTAAAACGTCAATTCTGATAGGTCTGTAGTACATGCTCGCGTGTACTGCCTTGCCACTACCGAATCTGATATCATCACAACCCCAAATACTAACAGCAAGTCGAAACTGCAAAGCCAAACTATTAACAAAATACAAAGGTCAAGTCACTACTATCATGACCCAACACAACTGCGAGGCCAAACCAGGCTAACAGCAATACCAAGAAATCACAAACCAAACAGGGGAAAAACTGCACAAATACAAACTGCCTCGATGCATACTTATGTATACACACATGTATACATACAAGTAGTGACTCAATACAACAAACCAGTTCAAGTTACAGAGGCAGTAGTGAAACTGCAAATTCCAAATCAGTACATCACAACTACAAACTGCACATTCAAGTGCAAGCTTGGATGAACAAGTGTCGACCAAGCAAATTAACACACAACAACAAAAATGCAAATGAAGATAACCAACGCCACAAGACTCAAGTCAGTGAACACATTAGGTATGCAGACCAAGGAGCAAAAGTAATCTGGATCAAATGCCATCAGCTCAAAGGCCCAGTACCCACTCGAATGCAAATGTCAAAGCTTCAAATGGTACACATGAAAACAAAATCTAGATAGTCTAACCAAAATCGGCTTGCATACTGAACCAAATATATCAAAATGAAGTAGATCAATATCCAACCAAGTTTGGAAATCACTTGCAACTGAAACAAGAGCTAAACTACAAATGCACTTGCAACTAAAACTGTAGCCCAAAGTAAAACCAAAGTGTCATCAACCAACAGATTACTGCAAACCAGTTTGGAAATCACTCAAGAAAATTTCAACCAAAAGGCTACCACTTCAACAACATATATACATATACGCACATATAGGTATACATGTATATGAGCTCGAAGTAGTGACAGTAACCAAGTGAACACCAAAATACAGACTCAAGAGTACCCAATGTACAAGTCTCGTACAACAAAGAAATAAGACTCAACATGAATGATCAGGTAATATGCATATAACCATCAGGTTAGAGCATGCAGGTGAATCACAAACCAAGTGCACCCAAAAATGCAACATGTATACAACTGTAAAACTGGACAGTACTAGCATCACAATCAAGAACAAGGCACAATGCCGAAGCAAAAAGGCAAAGGCCAGCAACATTGAAATGGATCGAGCAAGTGCAACAAATAAAATATATTGCTTTTTCAAAACAAAATATTTGAATTCAAACAACTGCAGTTCAAGTATTACCAAAGTCGCCTGCAGTTCGAATTTAAAATGACCAAAAAAGCAAAATCAGTGCCATGGTGATGGCCGAAGATAATACAGAGTCATGGACTCTCATACTCAAAATCATACGACCGAAGTCAAAAGCAGATCAATCTGTGGTGGTCACAAGATACAACAGTGCCGTGATAACCAGAAAACAAGAAATCATCCACATCAAAACAAAATTGAACGGCCGAAGCACTTTACTAAGTTTGAATTAGGATGTAAGTTAAAATCACTCATCTAGTTTCGAAGAACCCAAAGATCCAAATCGCAGCCGAAAGCATCTCAAGACACGATCGATCAACAAATTCTCACACAAATATCACCCTGATTGATCTACAAAATCGGCAGCTTCGAAAAATCACGAATCCCTAATTTTTGAAGACGAACGAGAAATCGATCGAGCAGCCATTTTTTTCGTATGTTAGGGCTTGCGATGAAAATGAATGGAGGAGGAAACGGTCTAGATAATTATCACAGCAACAAAAAGAAACGTGGGCCAATAATCAATGTTTAAAGCCCACACAACATTTAACAAGTTTTTAAAAGAATTTCAACCGATTAAGCTCCCAACAGCAATCAGCTATCACCATTAATCGTTTAATGACGATAATTAATTGATGCGAAATCCCGGGTTGTTACATTTGTTCTCGAATTGGGTTATAGATAAAATTGATAAAATTAGAAGAGATTTCTTATGGAGTGGAGAAAACTCTAATAATAATATTAAATGTCTTGTAAATTGGGAAACCATCTATAAGGCCAAAAAGGAAGGTGGTTTAGGTGTTATTAATTTGCGTAATATGAATTTGTCTCTGTTAGGTAAATGGCTTTGAAAGTTTAAAAATATAAATGATAACGCTATTTGGAAAGAGATCATTTCTAAATATTATTATAATGGAAATAACAATTTATATCAAATTGTTTCTCCAGCCACTCAAAATATATCTAACTTTTGGAAAAACATTTTAAAATGTAATGAGTTATTTAATTTAGGAATAAATACAATTCTTCATTCTGTTAATCGTACTTCGTTTTGGCACGACGGTTGGATTTCGATCATGCCTCTTAAGATAGAATTTAAGGATCTGCATGATATTTGTAACTTTAAGTATGCTTTAATCAATGAAGTTTATTCTTCTGAAAATGATCCTCCTTGGAATTTCAGTTTTAACAAAATTTTAGTTGATTCAACTTTTAGACAACTTTTTTTGCTTTATGCCAGATTAAATCTTTATAATATTGATAATGATATTGATTTTATTAGTTGGTAATGGGATAAAAGTAAGAAATATACTTCTAATTCTTTCTACAGATTCATTAATTTTTTGGGTACAATAAATAACTCATTTAAATATACGTGGAAATCTAATGCTCCTCCCAAATCCAAAATTCACATGTGGTTAATTCTTCATGGAAAACTTAATACAATCGAATTTTTAAAGAGAAAAAATATTCAAAATGATAATAAATGTTATTTTTGTAATCTGTATCTTGAGGACATTAATCATATATACTTTAATTTTATGGATTCTAAATACATTCTAATTAATATTCTTAGAATTTTTAACTTTAATATAACAACTAAAATTTCAGATTGTGAATTCTACTGGAATAATTTTAGATTCAAGTTCAAAAACAATAATAGTTTTTTACTAGACACTTTATTCATTATTATTAGTTGGTTTATTTGGTTTGAAAGAAATCAAAGAATTTTCAATAATAATAATTGTCATTTAAACAAATTGATTTTTACAATTTCTTCTTTTTGTTTTAATTGGATCTCTAACCCTAAATATAAATTAGCTAAAAATATCCTCTTCAAAAGGTATCTTAACAAGGTTAATCATAATATTAATTTTTTAAACATAACAATAATTTGTTTAACATTAATAATAGTATTATTAATATTTTCTCTAATTTAGATGATGATTTCACTTCTAATCATAACTTACTTATGATTAAAGGTTCATAAGATAGATCCGTCTCTATATTTGTACTTGTCTCTGTTTGGCATTGGTTCTTAGGTTTTTTCATTTATACTGTTATTGTCCAGTTAGTCTTATTTAGTTTTTATTTACTTCCTTATAAATACATATATATGTATATTTATTATATAAATATACATATATATGTATCATTTTAAATTTTTTCTTTAATCATTTTCCAGTTATAGGTATGGGAGATAGGATATCAAGTTCATTTTGCAGGTTTTCATATCTTCAGATTGCTGGACATCAGATGGTAGAGAGGTTACCAGAGCAGAGTATCTTCATCCGGGACTTCAGCAATTTCTCCTCAGATTTAGGATTCTGCTATCTTCACTATGGAGTATTTTTCTTTGGAGGATATATTCTTTAGTTTGGTACCCCATTTCTCTTGTTCAGAGGCTTCAGAGCGGTTTCTCTTTTCAGCAAATCCACTTCAGAGCAGATGCATTTTCACCTCTCATGATTCAGTTGGTTGGAGCTTCCTCATTAGTCTGGGATGTCATCCATTAGTTTTTTTTCCACTCTAGTTTTTAGGTACTTCTAACACCTTAATATCGGGCGGTGGCCATGCCAGAGCTCGATATCAAGGTGTGATAGGTGGTGGCTTTACTGAAACTCATCTTAGGAGTACCTGAGATTTGATATATATGTATTTGATTTTTTGTTACCTGCCAGGCATGTTGGCAGTACCTTATATTCGTGATATATATATATATATATATTCGCATGTGTGCTCTCCTCTATTCGTAGAGGATCACATATTTTTCTCAAAAAAAAATATAATATATTTAAAATATATTTACTAATAATAATATTTAATTTAATAATAATTAATATAATAAATTTAATAAGAATTTAATTTAACTAATAATATATAATATGTTAAGTATTTATTTAAATTTATATTAATATTTTAAAATAGATTTTTGTAATAACTTTAAGTAAATATAGGCTGGGAAGATAATTAAATAAGGATTGATTTGTAATTTAATTTGTTAAGCATTGAATTTAAATAAGAATTGATTTATAATTAAATTTGTTTAGAATTGAATTTAATTCAGGTTTGATTTGAACTTATTGATTTTGAGATTTTAAAGATATGTTTTATAACTTGATAATTTGATTTGATTAAAAAGGACTTAATGAATATTTTCAATTTAAATAAAATTAAAATCGAATATTAATTTTGATTTAAATTTGAAATCGAGAATTTATTTAAATGGTTATTAAATTTATTAAGTGAATATTTCAAAATTTAAAATAAGATTAAAGTTGGATTTGAAATATAAATGAACTTTATCAAATTGAGTAATTGTAAATGTTTGAATATTTAAACTTTGAAACCTATTGAAATTGAAATGGTTTAATTTGTAGTTCAAATCTGTATTTGAAATTGTTATAAAATAAAATGGTTTTATTGAGAATTAGAATTTAATTTGAAATTATTGAACTGAGACTGATTTAAATTGAATTTTTGGACTTAAGTTGATTTGAATTGATTTGTGAAATTGGATGAATTTTTTTTATATATAAATAATTTTAATATATAAACTATTTTAATATATAAACTATTTTAGTAAATAAACTATTTTAAATCTGTAAACTATTTTAAATATAAACTATTTTAATTTATAACTATTTTAATATATATACTATTTTCAATATTTAAACCGTTTAAGTTGAAAGTGAATATTATTTTGAAATTGATATGATTTTGAAATGTATATGATATTTTGAGATGAAATATGAACTGTTTGGAATGATTATAAAGGTGATTTTATAAAATAACCATGGTGTGAAAAAAGCATTTGGTTGTTAAAGAGACCGGGATCGGATATTGTCATACTCTCCGCCAATATCGAAAACCATTTTAACAACTGTGTACGTGGTGGAGATTCCAGAACGAAGTAGGACGGTTTCACGAACGATTCTATATGAGGTATTGATGCAGCCCTGACTCCCGCGAGTCAGCTTTATGTGACTAAAACAGGAGCCACGCTAGGCCAAGTGAGGTCGCTCCTCCATTCGGACACATTTCTTCGATACCATTCTATTACTTTGTGATTTGATTGGGTGCACCTTCGATTTGGGAGTGTGTCTCGAGGTGGGCGGTAGTAGTTGCTATGCGTTACCATCAGTCCGGATCCGCAAAACAGTAGAATCCTACCTTGAGCATTGCCTCGCATGCCTTGTCACATGCCTTATCGTGCCCTCTATGAGTTTGGTTTATACCATACCTATGTAGTGCCCTCTGATAGCCCTCCAGTTTATGGAGGAATTATGGTAGTGTATAGACTATGGGAATATATGAAATGTGTTAAAGGGGATATGGGTAATGCCTTAACGCTATTTTAATAGTTTATTTTACTGTAGACATTATATATGTAGCGTATTGTACTATATATGTAGATAGTTTAACGGATCCTTAAAGGATGGGAATCCCAAATATCCTTTGAGTTACTTTGAATTTCACTTGAGTTGAATTTACTAGTATAAGAATGTTAATCCTAACTTGAGTGTTTTGCTTTATGCTTGGGTCAGACCGAGTGTCATAGCCTTTGAGACTCACCTTTGGAGCTTGGAGCTTCACTTGGAGATCTTTCTTATCTACTCAGCTTTCAGATATTTCAGCTTATTCTAGTTGTTTATATTCTGACTTGTCATCTGCTTATGTATTTAGACTACTTTGTATTTTGATATTTTTTGTAAATTGTTTATGACTCTGTTGTCTATTCAGTAGCTTCATGAACTACTATTTATCTATTCTGCTGCTTATCGTTGTATTACTCTGTGTCTGTGATTCTGTGATTGATTTATTTACCGTATATGCTGAGTTTTGTCAAATATAAATTAACAATCTGTTGTTTTGAGCAATTCAAGTCTGACATGAGTGGATGTTTGTCGATTTGAATGGTTCGAAATGTCAGGTCGTTACAGTTGGTATCAAAGCTATGGTTTAGGCAAAACATAGCATATGGAGTAAAAAATCATTAGATATAGGGTAGTAATACCCTAGAATGATTAAAATTAATTATAGAATCCTCTTTGTTCGAGCTTGAAATTTATTCGTTAGGATCCTCTTTGATTAGGATTTCCTTTGAATCTTGGAACCATTCCTTTTGTTCTGAAATCCATTCTTGTCTCTTCTGTTCATGTTCTTTTGATACTGGAGCATCCCATAGCTTCAACCTCTATTGGCAACTTCATCCTTTGTGTGACTAATCACATCGGCGGTCTCGCCAATCTTAGTATGATCTGTATAAGGGGTGAAACTCCTTTACAGCAGGCGTAGATTCACCAGATATTTTTATGTCCTTGGTTTTGATGCTATTATCCCTTGCGAAACCCAAACCATTTCTCTAGTAGGCAACTCGGGCAATCCTCTTGTGATCGAATGTTGATTGCCTCAGGATTATGCAGGCAGTTGTATCATTTCACCCAATTCTCAGCCTAGTGATCTCAACTCAACCTCGATAGTCAGGGATTATCCTGATGTTTTGGTGAAGTCACTCCTCTTCCTTTCAAGCGGGAAATTGAATTCTGCATTGATCTTATCTCTGGTGTTCGATCTTGCTACTGGTTTCATCAGCTTCGTGTAGCCGAGGAGAGCATTCCCGAGATAGTTTTCGGAACAGAGAATGGTTTCTGTGAATGGTTAGTCATCCTCTTTGGATTAACCAATACTCCTGCCTTCTTCGTCGACCTCGTGAATCGTGTTTTCTGCGATGTTCTCAACTAGTTTGTCCTGGTTTTCATTGATGATATTCCCATTTTCTAAGTCTCGGTTGACCCGGTTAAGGTCACCGCAATTAATATAAGTCTATCCATCTTTCCTCTTTTGTAATTTAATCATCTTATCTTCCTTTCGAGCCTATGTTCGTAGTTAGAATTCTCTCTGATTTGGTTCCTCTAAATTTAAATCTCTATCCTTGTTCTAAAATCCATTCTTGAATCATCCTATGAGTGGCATATTTGTAATTAATATAAAATGTTTTATATTGTATTGTTTGAGTTGTTAAGTTTGACTTGGGTTTCAATCGATTCGTCTGGCCAATGCTATCGATAGGAATTCCAAAACACTTGAACAGAGCAAACCGACACAATATTGTTTGCAAAAGTGATAAATGAAATTTAAAACGTGGTTTAAAAAATTTGATTTGGAAATAAAATGATTTAAATTAAATATTTGAGAATTAAATTTTCGGTGTTTTTATCAAAGTTTGGTTTTCGAAGTTTTGAAAAAATATTATTTGAAAGTAATTTTGAGCAGAAATTGTTTCCAAAGAATTTTAAAGAAAAAAGTCAGTACTGTCCTCTTTTGTCGCTGGAAAATAATTTCGGTGATGACTACAACATCATCGACATTTATTTTCGAGTCTCAAAGTGGAGAGACCACTTGGTAGCTTTGCTACACTTTTGTTTTGGAAAATGGATTTGATTTGAATTCCTTAAGTATGATTTGATATAATATATATATGTATATATTTAGTTAAAATGGTTTGAAGTGAAACTGAAAATTTAACTCTTATGCTTATGGTAAGTGATGGTTTTCAATTATTAAAGTGAAGTTAAAATTTTGAATAATTTGAGTATCTAAAATGAGAAATGAAATTTAAACAACTTGAAACAGTTGAACTAGGATAAAATTTATTTGTACAATGCTCAATTGCATTCTAAAACATATATAACTTACCTGAAATATTCAAAAGGTTAAAATGATAATGGATTTTGTAATTGAAGGTTATATAAGAGAAACTTAAGTAATAAGATGTTCAAACTAATTCTTGTTTAATAGAAATGTTGTAAATATAAGGTAAATTTGTACACTGCTAAATTACACTCAAAACATATGTAACTTACCGGGAAAGGTTGAATGTAATAAGAAAATGTAATTGAATAATATATAATATAAATGTATGTAATAAGATGTCCAAAATGAAATTTTGTTAAAGGAAATTATAAATAATAAATTGAATAATAAAAAGGGAATTAATTTGTTGAATAATAAATGTTTATACACTTAGTCTATAATATAAGATATGTTAAGTGGAATAAATTGAATAATAAAAAGAAGATGCTATTTAAGTAAATGAATATGAACTTAAGAAATTAAACTGGTAATAAATAAATTATGTTTTGAAAACTGATTGTGATACAAAAGTAAATTTCGAAGAATGGTTGAAATTGAATTTTAAGTGGAATCAACTTAACTGAAGATAAATGGATAAAATAAATGAGTTAAACAAAAATAAATTTGTTTTGAAAGAAATGTTAACAAATTGAAAGCAAATCAATTGAATGAAAATACATTGAGTTGACAAATGTGAATACAATAAATATTTATTGATTGAATAAATGGATTGAAACAAAATTTATTGAATATTAATCAATTTAAAAACTAATGAGATTTATATAGGTTTGAATTAATTGTTGCATATGGTATGTATTTCAAATCTATCTTTCTTTTTTATTGCTTCTATTCTCCTATCTCGTTCCTTTTCAGGGACAAAATGTTTTGAGTGGGGGAGAGTGTAACGACCCAGAAATTTTAACGATTTTTATAACGTAATTAATTAAATTTTTCATGAAAATTAAACAATAAAATTTTGCAATGAAAATTTTGTATTTGGAATGCGTCTATTTAAAACATAGCAAATGGTAAATTTTTATTTGAAAATATGTAAGTTAATTCTGTTGTGTAATTTTCAATTTCAATTTAAAATCAGTTAATTTGATGAAAATAAAATGTTTTCAAAATTTGAATATTTTTATATAATAAAAATGTAAATCATTTTCTGAATGAGACGTCATATTTCGTTTCACCAAATTTGGATTGCTCTAGACCGGTTTATCTTATTTTCTACAAATTAGCAGCATTTGGTAGCAAATATCGACTTTTGATAGGATGATCGTATAGTTCATATCTGTGTACCATTTTGTTCTCCTTGTCATGCTGATCTCTGCAGTATATTCATTTGTGTATTTCGGTGTCCGGTGGATGGCGAAATCTACGAAACAATTAGTCGTATCTGTAACCGTTTTGAGCTTTTTGGGTTTCTATGACCATTCAATTGTCTACCGTATAATACCAATAGTCATTTTCCTTTTAATATCCAAAATTTTATAATTTGACCTGATATTTATTTCTTGGTTTGTTTACATATTTTGGTCTCTTCCCCTCCTTTCTTCTGTCATTCCATTCTAGAAAAAAAAAGCAAAGTTTACATATGATACATATATTTGTGATAGCCCAGACGTTCCTCCTTCCTACTGAAGCGTCTCCATTTGACAAACTTCCCCAACCTCATCCCTATCTTCCACCGTACATCACCTCTACCAAATCCCTCTCTTCCTTGACCATTAGCCTCTGCTAGACACGTGCTCCGATTAGTAGCCGCTCAGTCCACATCACTACCCTCCGCATCACCTTCCTGACATCCCTCCCTCACCCAAGAACCAAACTGCACTCCGACCCAACTGTCAACGCCAAAGCCCGCTCCGCCCATGGCCACACCTCCGAGCTTCCTCCCCTGACCAAACACGTATGCTCTAGGCAGCCGCACTGACCGCCAGACCCCAGCCCACTGCTCCTCCCTTGTCCCACTGGCCTTGGCAACCCACTCGACAGCCACCAACATTGCCGCATTCTCCCCAGCTGTTGCTCTAACACCCACCGCCGCCTTGATAACCAAGAAAAACCTAAAACCCTTCCCCTGATCTGCCTTATTCACCTACTTACGTCACCATCCTACTGTTGTGACCATCCGCCTCGGTCCATCCCTTCCCATGCACGTGCAGCTCCTTTGTTTATAAAAAACAGTTTGAAGCATATTATCAAGCTGCTCGTCTCCGCTCCACCCTTCACGCCCGCCACCACCGATTGTCATGAACCGCCTCTTACTCTCTCTCATCCTCCCAAACACTCCTGCTGGAGCCATGATGAAGTTGCGTGTAAAGGATTTATTTCATCATGTTGGTCTGTTATCTTATAACCAAACAGTCTTAAGCTCTTCATGTGATATTAATTCTTAATATCTTACATGGAATAGTAGAAGTTTTGCCTACCTTGATGGATATAGCAGTAGCTTCTGGAATTGTTTTGGTATATACATTTATCTATATACTGGTGTTCAATTTGTTCTTGGTGAAGCAGCAACAGTATTATTTGTTTTAGAAAAATGTATATATATATATAGATATTATCATATATACATTTTTTGTTTCTAACTTATCTAAGCTAGTTTTGCTTTTGTGTTTGCTATTGAATCCACTATAGCAGGTTTCTAGCTTCGTCACTGTCCCGCTTGTTCGATCTGTGCTTACCAATGTCTGCTTGCTTCTCATTCTGTGTTCTCTAGCCTCGAAAGGTGAGCGATCACTCACGATTGACATTCTTATATTTAGTAAATTTAATTCACATGAAATGACGATTGAAATATGTTGTTAAATTTGAATGTATTAGTAATTAAATCATAGATATGATGATATTTGCATTTGTTTACCTATGATAATTAACATTATTGACACCAATAACCTATTGTATATATATATTAAAATTGTTAATTGTGATCATATTTGCCATTGATATGTTATGTTATTATTTGTTTGCTCTCACTCTGCAAGTTCCCTGTTAGTTAGGAATCCCTATGGGTTGAAATGATACATACCCGAACGATCTATAGATTAGAGGAAAATCATTATGGGTTGAAATGATAAATCCAAACGATTTTCATTGATTTAGAAATTTTGGGATTGCGGGTTGAAATGATATATACCCGTAAATTTTTAAATTTAATTTGTAGATTGAAATGATAAATATCCATATCACTTGACCATAGGATAGAAAATTATATACGGACACCGTTGGTCTATTTTTGAAAATGATTTCAAAGGTTTGAAAGGAAATATATGGGTTTTAATAAATATTGATTTTTAAAAAATATAAAGATTTTTATTTTAATATATGTGTAAAAGTTAAAATTTTAAAATTATATGTTTTGGATATTTTCAAACTATAAGTTAAGTTTTAAAATGAAAATTATAAAATTTTATTTATAACATTAATATTTTATATATGAAATAGGATTTAAAATATATTTACTAATAATAATATTTAATTCAATAATAATTAATAAAGTAAATTTAATAAGAAATTAATTTAACTAATAATATATAATATGTTATGTATTTATTTAAATATATATTAATATTTTAAAATAGATTTATGGAACAACTTTAAGTAAATGGAGGCTGGGAAGATAAATTAGATAAGGATTGATTTGTAATTTAATTTGTTAAGAATTGAATTTAAATAAGAATTGATTTATAATTAAATCCGTTTAGAATTGAATTTAAGTACGGTTTGATTTGAACTTATTGATTTTGAGATTTTAAAGACATGTTTTATAACTTGATTTGATTAAAAAGGACTTAATGGATATTTTCAATTTAAATAAAATTGAAATCGAATATTTAATGTGATGACCCAGATTTTTGACGTCTGATAATTGGGCAACTAACTGATTTTAATTATTGAAATATCGATTTTATAATTTGAACAAATAAATTTGTGATATCTGGATATATAAGTTAATTTAAAAACTATATTAAATATTAAATTATAAAATCTTTGGAATATGATGAATCTTATAGAAAAATAAATTATAGGTATATATGAACTCCACCATTTAAATTAAGATAAAATATCCATAAATAAATAAATATAATAAATATATATATATATATATATATATATTTATAAGTATATACAAGCTTTATGATGTTTGAAAAAAAAATATAAGTATATAAATATACAAATATATGAATGTATGCTCATATGAAATAATATATATATGGAAATTTGTATAAAGGTGAAGGTATATATGTATATTTATATAATGACAAAATATACATAAGTAAATGCACATGTATACATGTTATATGAATGGTGAAAGTGATAAAATGTAAATATACATATGATGGCAAACATATGTAAGTAAAAATGTATGTATGTATGTCATGAAGAATAGTGCATATAAAATATATATAAGTACATAAGTGTATGTATATGCATATATGGTCAAGAACGAGTGTACATGAAGGTCTATATATAAGTGGGTATGGTAAATAAATGTATAAATGTGTATATAAATAAGTGTAAACCTATACACATAAAGGATATATATATACATATCAATTCATATAAAAATATGTGTAAACACATAAGGGGACATGGCATTAATATACATCATCTCAAGAAAACAACAAATCAAATCCTCCACCCCAAATTTCAGATCAACTTACAATGAAATCAAATCAGCTTTATGTTAAAATCAATTTCATATATTTTCAAATCAATATACAAACAAAAGAAAAAAATAATAATAAAAAAGTGAGGAAACTTGGTGTACAAGTGAAGCTACATCCATTCTCCTTATATAAAGGCTCTGCCTTTGCTCATATTTTGGCATTCAAGCAAGATAACTAGAAAAATAAAATATAAGTAAGATGCCACTACAACTTAAGTAAAATCAAACAACTCAAGGTGCTCAAAAGCAAGTAGTATTCTTTTTCCCAAAAGCAATGTCTCTGTTTAAAAGAAATGTGAGTAGGACTAAACTCTTTTACACTCATAATATATGTTATGGTTTTAGGTCATGAAAATCGAAGTGCTGTGGATATGAATGCTTGTGTTGTATGTATATATACTTGTCTGTGAATATGATTAAGTGTTATAAATTGGGAAGCTAGGATACTCATCATCTTTTCTTTCGTCACTGCTCTGTATATATTTTTTTTCTAAAAAATAATATGCTATGCTAATTTCAAAATCTCTTATCTCCCAATCTAATAAGATTTAGGTTATGGTATAAAAAGGAAAACGGTTTGTTTTTTATTATACTTTGATTTAAAATTAGTTTTATTAAGTATTATCAAGTGTAAAGAAATTAAAGTGCCTGTTATAATAAGCAAATTATAAATGTCCAAAATTCGAGTGTCATAAACTAAGCTTCTGGTTATATGATTGTGATTGTCTTCAAAAATCTTGAATTTTAGAGTTGGTTTTGTGATTTTTAATTAAGTATGGAGGGAGGAATGGCGGGATGAATGGTATTGGATATTTGGTCAAATTCCAGCGACGGGTTGGGTTTCGAAGCAAGGCGTTGATCGTGGTGGAGCGTTGGGGGTAGGCGAAGGTCGGGAAAATGGCGTGGGATTTTCCTACGGCCCGTGGTGGCCAGGCGAGGATGAAGTAGGGTTTAGGGATGAGTGTGACGCCCCACCTCTATACCCACGCTAACCAAGAACACTACGATGTAGTGCTGTCAATTAGCACGGATAATAAGGCTGTTGAGGAGCGACCATCCGTGTAACTTTTTTGTGCGAGCACCGATATGTCAGATAGCATAGAATGCATATCTTTTAAAGAGGAAATCCAACATACCGATACAAACACAAAGCTATCACACGGTGGCTATATACAATCTTCGGAAACAAATATAGAAATAAACATAACACAAATTAGTCACAGACAATTCATATCACAAACGCGGAATAAGATATGAATATTACACCTAAAAGTGTATATCAGAGTAGTGGTCAAAAAGATCCACAATAACACAAAAGAATAGATACAAGTGCAGGACAATAGAATACGTATACATCAAGGAGTCTAATCTCAAATGCATACAACAAAAACTACTAAACTAGAGTAGTTATCCAAAAGTCAGAAGATGGCTCCAAATAAGAAGTCATGAGGAAGCACCTGTAAAATCTCAGTCTGACCCGAGTATTATTTATAAGAAAATAATAAACGGATCAGTCTAGCTATAAATATCAGATGATATGGTATAAAGTAAAAGGTATGACATGAACATGTAATAACCATAGCGGCATACTACTATAAGTATGTAAATGATAGTCAACAAAAGATTAATCAATATCACAAGAATCTTCTCAAAGATAAAATAGGGTATCATACCCTAAACTTGTATTCATAACAAGTCAATAACACATAAATTCACCAATGCACAAAAACTGATATCATATCAATGAAAATCATGAAAATTGGTGAAGTACAAAATTCCAGAAATCATCACCAGAAATCCAGAAAACACATAAAAGGGGGGAAGGCCTAACATATGAATGAGAGCATGAAAACTCACCTACGCGTATCACACAGGAATGAGAAGCTATCTCATGGAAGCTATCCATTAAATTTCCACACAAAAATGGCCCGAAGACCATGAGGTGCTACCCCATATTTCACACAGGAATGGCCCGAAGACCATGGGGTTTCCACACAGAAATGGCCCGAAGACCATGGGAGACATCGCTCAATCGCTAGTCTAAATCATAAAAATGATCGTCATGATCATAAGGAAGTGTCGATTACACTAAGCTAGTAAGTATAAGAGTTTAGCTTCATGTCCCATAACCACTTGCTTAACTCAAATATTTACGAACAGATTGTAGATCTGCACTAGAAAATTGTCACAAGAGTTTCAATATGTGTGAATCGAAATCACACCAATGAGGTATAGACTAACCTTGAAGATAAAGAGATATGTGTGAATCGAAATCACACAAATGGTGTCTAGTCTAACCTCGCAAACAAAGAGACATCGCACATTGCTAGTCTAAACCATAAAATGATCATCATCGATCATAAAGAAGTGTCGATTACACTAAGCTAGTAAATATAAGAGTTTAGCTTCATGTCCCATAACCACTTGCTTAACTCAAATATTTACGAACAAACTGTAGATCTCCACTAGAAAATTGTCACAAGAGATTCAATCGAACAAGTCCATAAATTAACCGACGAAGTAAACGCAAGCGTTTCATACCACTTGTTTTGCTAAGCCGTTTAATTATATTTTCTCATACGAATGAGGTAAAGGTTTGTATATACTAGAAGATTGGAAAACAGTTTTATAAACGAGTTTGATATTGAAAATAGAGTTGAAATCGTTTTGATGAAAGAGTTTTGATATTTACTACTAGTATTGAAACCTTTATATTTTTAAAGTGACAAGTCATAGAAGTGATTGTAGAAACAATCAATTATAAAAGTTCACATTCGAAGACGTGAATAAAATCCAAAAAAATCAATTCCCAAAACCATCAAAGTAAGAAGTTTAAAAAGGTGGGCGACTTAACGAAGTGGCCGATAATAAATGATAACAACAAAAAGAGAATCAACACGAATTGATTAGAGTTGGATATTCAAGCTAAAAAGGCAAATAGGCAAAACACAGCAGATTCAGATGTCTGAAATAATTGGTTCAGCCGTCTGAATCTGGAAAATTAAATATTTTCCAGAACATAGATTCAGACGTCTGAACGAAATATTTCAGACGTCTGAAATAGGTAATTTAAGCCTATTTTCTTTCTGTTTGAAATCGAGCCAATTCAGACGTCTGGAGCCAAAGATTCAGCCGTCTGAATCTGGGAATAAAAATCTTCCCAATATAATATTCAGACGTCTGAATCTAACGTTTCAGACTTCTGAAACTGGGGTTCAGGGCATTCCTTGAACCTAGACCAAAAATGGCCAAATGAATACCGGAAGCAATCGATCGAGCGACAACGACTAAGGATTTACGCCAAGCGACAACCCAGCCTTAACGGCTCTTCGACACGCCTCAAATACCAATGTCCAAATATCCATAAAAGGATTTTCATAGATTTTGATTTCAAAACACCAAAAATTGGAATATACACCAAATCAATCCAAACCAAAATCAATTGCACAAGAATAAGTGTTAGGAATTCATACCTAACAATCGAAGATAGATATAGACATAGATGTGAGATAAAAATCTCACCTTTGAACCCAAACGAATGAAGAAGATGCTATAGAGCAATGGGAAAAGCAATTACTCTTCAATTCCAACACAACAAGCTTGAATCAAAGCTTAAAAGAAGAACATTCCCAAAGTTAGGTTTAGGAATAAACTGAAATTGAAGAGGAGAAGAAGAAGGAGATGCTTACCAATGGGTTCTCTTCGAATTTGGAGCTAGGACTTGAGTTTACAAGAGGAACTAGGGTTTGGAATTTCTAATTTCCCATCTCTCCCACCATTTTTGCTTTAGAACTGAGCAAGAGGAGGAAGTGAGAGTGAATGGGGAGGGATGGTTCAGTTTGGGGTTTAAGTTGGCAAAGGGGCTGAACCCAAAACCAAACCCAAAGTGAAAATGGTCAAATTTTGACTAGCTCCAAACATATCGAAGCTTACACTCAAAAAGATCGCAAACGACATTTTGAACTCAATGGAGGTGGTCTCGAGTCCCAATTCAACTGTTTGCAAAAAGTAGCTTTTCGGACCAAAATCCGACGAACAATGAAATATTTAAATAAAATATTTAAATATAAAATCGATAAATATGCGGGTTGTTACAATGAGTTTTGGTCGTGGTTGGTTTTTTGGCGCCTGTGGCGTCGTGGGGCGAAGTGAAGGGTGCGGTCCTGGGGGAAATGGTATGGCAGATGCCGGCGAAGCTTCGGCTGAAGTTTGACGTTGGTCGGTGAAGGGTGGTGGTTGGTCGAGGCGTTGTAGCGTGGAGCTATGTTCTAGTTTTTAGTGGGTGATGTACGAATTTTCGAAAGAAGGGGTTGGTTGTGTTTTAGGTGTGGGGTCGCGTTGTGAAGACCGTGGATGATTCGCGAGGCCGGTCGGCGGCAAGGCTCGATCGCCGGAATAGGTGTGCACGGATACGTGTGCGTGCACGGTGGTTGGTACTTCCAAAAAAAAGAGTGAAGAAAGCTGGAAAGAAAAGAGAAAGGGGGAAGGAGTAGACGGGCCGGGTTTTGGGCCAAGGAAGAATAGAGAGAAAAAAATAAAGAAAAAGAAAAATTAAAGAAAAGTAAAAGAAAAGAAAAAGGTAAGAGAAAACTGAAATGAAGAAAAATGGAAGAAAAGAAAAGAAGTCATGGAATTTATATTTATATAAATATACATTTATATGATAACTTATATTTCCTTCCTAAAATAAAAATCTAATTTCATTTTAAATCCGTAATTTAAAGTCGACGACATTTCACAATTTTATGGAAATTAATAATAATATTATTATTATTATTTGACTTAAACGCATGAATAATTAATGGTATTTTATAATTTCTTATTAATAAATTGTTTAATTTGAAATTAATTTGGATTCAAAAGTAAATGGATATTGTTAATCAAGAGTTAATAAAAGCTAATGTATGAATTATTTTGACATCTGTTATAGACCGTTAAATTGGTTAACGATCTATATCATGGCTTAATTCTACTGGAGATTTAATTAAATTATTCTTGTTTGTGGCATAAAGTGAACAATCGAGTTAAAATAATTGGATTAAAATGATGATATGTTTTAATTGAAATAAACGGCTATAACAAATTGCCATATTTGAATATTATCATCCTAATTAATAAATTGTTTATTTTAAACATTTACCCCTTTAAGTTTATAACTTGGATTTGAAAGGCCGGAGTCGGATAACTGTGATGTTCGGAACCACTTCGATTTAAAAATAACTACAAACCCTTACGGGTTTTGATTATAAAGTTTATAGGCTGGAATGGAATAAATTAAGCGAATTTGATTATATTAGATAAGTAACTGTACCTAGACAGTATTTCAATATCAATGGATTTCTGTAAAAGCGGTTGGTTAAAATTAGATAAAACTCGTAACTTTATACGAGTTACCTTGGTTTTAGAGGACTTTCAGAACTCAAGTATTTCAAGTTAAATGTGTTTACGCACGCTAGTTTCTAGCCTGACTCAGGTGTTACTTTACTGTAATGCTCGGGTCTGACCGAGCATTGGAGATTTTCAGGTTAGGATGCTTTGGAGCTCAGGTGACGAGCTGGATGGCAGAGACGTATGTGTTATATCCCGCTGGGTACTATAGACTATATAGTTAGTATTTAGGGACAATTTATTCTAACTGTCCAGATTTATTGGTTGATAATTGTACTCTGGTAACTTGTGTGTATGATAACAGTTAAAGCTTTCCTTGTATAAAATGCTGCTATTGTATATTATATTTTATTCCGCTACGATTATGAGAATTCTGTGATGTTTTTTTCTATTTCTTATTCTATCTCTTTTTCTTAAAAACCCTAATAGCCTGGTATTTCCGGCACTCGATTGCTCGACACTCTATACTGTGGACGTATTATTGTTGATTTTCGGGGGTCGAAAATCTTCAAGCCGTTACATTTGGTATCAGAGCTGAAGGTTAAGCGAGAATCTTGGCTCTAGTGGGGATTACTCATTAGAGAAAGGCTCAGTAGTACCCAAGAATGAGTTGAGTGTATTATATATAAGAGCGTACTTGTTATTTCTTATATAATGATTTAAAAATGATTTTTAAATAATTTTGATATATAAAAGAAATGATTTTTCTTCATTATTATAGTATGTTAAGGTGGTTGGCTGTAATTATTATAATCAAATAAGATTTATAAGATTTAAGTGTTTAAATATGTATATAACCAAATAGAATTTTGGGTATGGATTAATTACACAAATAAGTTAAGCTAAAAAGTAAACTCAAAGAAGAATTTTAAATCCCAGAAATTTCGAGAATGTATTTCAAAGTGCTTTGAAATGAAATAAATTTACCCTGATTGCATTTTTCAGGAAGTTATTATGGAATAAACAATGATGAAACAGAGTGAAATGTTATAAGCTGAATTTATAAGTGTGGCTTATAAAATAAAAATGGATATAAATTTTGAAGTTTTAAATCTAAGTCCCAAAAAATTTTTGAAACTGTTTTAATGTGTTGAAGGAAATAATAAATAATATTATTTAGAATATTTTTTAATATAGAAATCCTTATTTTAAAACAAGAGTTGTTTAAAGATGAATTTGTTTGGATTAAAAACCAAAAACGATTTAAAGTTAAAGTGGGATTTGGTATGTTAATGGGATAAATATTTATATATGGAATATATGTATATATATGGATATATATGGTTTCAAAGTTAATTTGAAATAGATATTGATGTTTGAGTTCTGAGATCCCCCTTAGAATGAGATGTATAACCCAAAGGAAAATAAGTTTTTGAATTTATAAGTGGGAGGTGATATTAATAAGAATTGGATTTGGAATGTAAAATTTAAATTGAGTAAAGTTAAATGGATTGAATGGATTGGAAATTTACTCACGGCAAGTTAAATAAGTTTTGAACTTATAACCTGAAAGTTGAAAATTTCAAGGTGAAATTAAGATTTAACTTATGGAAGTTAAATGAATTAAATTGTGAAAGAAAAGGCATAGATCTGATGAAAGTGCAAAAGAAGTTATGTGTAAATGATTTCAAACGATTTTTGAAATAAAACAAGTTCCGAATTCTAGAAATTTGTGATGGGTGCTATTGATTGGTGTTTTAGATAATTTGGATGTTTATTTACTTTGACATATCCTGCTATCATCTTGTTTGTTATTGACAGTATATATAAAACTGTAAATTGGATTATTTCGATTAAATTGAGAAGTTGATTGAAATGATATATATCCATTCCTGAAATTAAATAGAAGTAAAACTTTATCTTGAAATTCATTTAAATGATTTTGATTCTTAGAAATAAAATTGAATTTATGGAAATGGAATCATTTTGAACTTAAGTTTGAAATGATAAAATGAACCTGTCAACCGAAATTGTTTAAGAATTGCGTTTCAAAGTTGGAAGTTATAATTGGGTAATCAATTGAATTCCGAAAATTGATTTTTTTAAAAAGATTTGAACTCTCACTCGAACCTTGAAATAAGTTTAAGTAAAGGAAATTTAAATGAATATCTGAAATTTGGGCCTCATGATTTAATTATAAGAGATTTAGATTGTTAAATTAAATATTAAGGGTTAATTTGATTTAAGTAATTAAACCAGTATTTTGAAAACCGAACTCGAATTTATATAAATCGAGATGGTTAAAGATTGAGAATTAAATTGAAATTAACTCAAATTTGAAATTGAGTTGAATTAATTGGAATTATAGTCGAAGTTGAATTTGTTTGAAATCGAAATTGGGAATTGATTTGAATTAGAATGACAATCGAAGTTAATTCAAATTAGAATCCGATTGAATCAATTTAAATAGAGGTGGAAATTAAAAATTGATTTGAATGGGAGATTGGAAACTAAATCATTTGGCTCTGAAACTATTTTCAAATAAACTATTTTAATATATACTGTCTTAAATATTTTTTCTTAAATATTCAAATTATTTTGGATTTTTCCAAGCTATTTACTATACAAACCATTCTTTTAATACTCAAACTATCTTATATTAACTATTTTTAAAACTATTTAATCTATTTTCTAAATTCAAACTGGTCATAGTGGAAATTGTTTATATTTAAATACCAATTGAGATAAAATTAAAACTATAACCCAAATGGAACTCAAAGAAAAAATTTGAAATTGGAATCGAAATCGGGTATTGAAGCAGAAATGATTTTGAAGTGAAATAATATATTTTGAGAAAAATGTGATGATTTAAAATAAAAGGTTGGATAATATTATGACTGAAACTCACTTTATAAGAAGTAAGTAATGTTACAAATGGCTTTGAAAAGGTAAATCGAACTTTAAAAAATTGATTTGGCATCAATGAGGTTATATATATTTGTTATATATTCAAACTCCTCTTATTGAAAGTATAACCGGAAGGAAATGATCTTTAAAGGATATTTGAAATATAAAGTGGAATTTATATAAGTATGAAATGATCCGAAAATTATTCAAGTTGATAGAATAATCTTATATATATAAGAATGATTTTATATGTATATGAGAATGAAACTGAAAGGGTTTTGGAACTCATTGATTTTATTGGCCTTTGATTTTGGCAAAAAGTCAATTTTGGAAATTTGGAAAGCCGAGTTTGAGAACTATCGATTTTGAAGTTTATATGTGATACATATAAAGCATATGATTTGAAAGGTACTATATGGGTATAGTATGAAATGTTTTGAGAATGGTATGGAAAAAAAAGGCGCTCCCATTTAGAGTTGAAACTTATAGTAGGAGATCCACTGAGTGGTTCTGCCTTGAACCCTAAGGGGGGTTCTAAATTTGGATCCCAGAGGACGTCCGGAAAAAAATTTAGTTCCTAAGGATTGTGTTTGGGGTAGCGTAATTCGTGGTGCGCTGATGCCTACAGTTACATTGGGGTTATGCTATGACGACAACGTAACTCTGGTGTAACTACGATCTATCGCAGTTCTATAGCGTAAGTCGAGTGACAGTGATTTCCTATAATCTACATTTGATTTCGCTGGGATAGCAACGTAACATCGGTAGATTGCAATCTATGTGGTTTGGTTCCATAGCGTAATTCGTGTGACAGTGAGTGCCTACAGTCTACACTGGGTTCCACTAGAACAGTGACATAACTTTGTGTAATCTGTGATCTATGTGGTAAAGTTTCATTTGGCGGCGTAATTGGAGGGGCGCTGAATCCTACAGTTACACGGGTTTTGCTGTGATGGCAATATAACCCTGGGTGTAGCTGCGATCTGTGCAGTTTCCATGGCGAAAATTGATAGGTGCGGATGCCTACAGTTTTCTTATGGTTTTCACCTGGATGGCGACGCAATGGTTGTGCTAATTGCGACCCATGGAGGGGGTGATATTTCCATAGTATTTTGAAAAGGTTTTCCAAGTATTTTCACTAGGTGTTGAAACGGGTCTACTAAGTACTTATAGATTTTCAGTCCTACGCCTAATCAACGTATGACTGAATTTCTGTGAGAACAAGGATGGACTTGTTTGAACGTCGAGTTATGAAAAGTATTTTTATATAAAGTTAGTTTGGTAATGTTATGTAATTTTTAAAAGTGTTTTAAAATTGTATAATAAAAAAGTAAGGAAGTTAAAATGTTTAAAGAATGATTTAATAAATAATAAACGTCAAAATTTAAGATTTTCGCTTCGTTCCTTTCCGAGGACGAAAAGTTCTAAAGGGGGGAGGAATGTGACGACCCGGATTTTTGACGTCTGATAATTGGGCAATTAACCGATTTTAATTTTTGAAATATTTATTTTATAAGTTGAACAAATAAATTTCTGATATATGGATATATAAGTTAATTTAAAAGCTATATTAAATATTGAATTATAAAATCTCTGGAATATGATGAATCTTATAGAAAAATAAATTATATGTATATAGGAACTCCACCATTTAAATTAAGATAAAATATCCATAAATATATATATATAAGTATATACAAGCTTTATGATGTTTGAATATATATATATATATATATAAGTATATAAATATACAAATATATGAATGTATGCTCATATGAAATAATATATATATGGAAATTTGTATAAATGTGAAGGTATATATGTGTTAACTCCTATTTTCGAGCGACCTAAAACTCCACGACCTAAGAAGTTAACAACCTAAAACTCCACGACCTAAGAAGTTAACAACCTAAAACTCTACGACCTAAGGGACATCACGACCTAAGAGCTTAGCAATCTACGACCTATGAAGTAACACGGCCTAGCAGCTTATAAAGGGCAGCGACCTAAAGACTTCGGAAGGTCACAACCTAGCAATGTCATGACCTAGCAACCTCACGACCAAGCAACCTAAGAGACTTCGCGACCTAACCACAGAGACAACTTCACGACCTAAAGGACTTCACGACCTAAAGGACTTAACAACCTAAGAAGTTAACAACCCAGAAGCTAACGACCTAAAACATTCACGACCTAAGAAGTTAACAACCTAAGAGCTTCGCGACCTAACTATCAACGCAAAGGCAACGCGACTTACGACCTATCTTAGGTCGCCCACGACCTAAGACTTACTACCTAGTTTGTACAAGCCGAGATAGCTCCCTATGCCGCTTTTCCCTAGGTCGCTCACTATTCCTACTAGGTCGCCCACGACCTATGCCTTGTCAATGTAACCGAAGGATCCAGAGCAAGCTCTTAAGTCGTAGCCTATGCCTCTTAGGTCGCCCGCGACCTACGACATATCCTTAAGTCGACCACAACTTACGACCTAAGGGGTAAAAATTCTCTATAAATACCAACCTACCACGAACTTAAAGGGGACTTTGGCCAATCATTTTCTGAAGCGCTATTACCCTGCCGAATTCTCAACTCATCCAAGACTCGAAGAACTCCAAACATCAAAGATACTACAACAAGCTTTGAACGAGATTCTACACCTCCGACATGGATTCGACAAATCTCATCGTCAAAGTTTGAGTTACTAATCCGAAGTGTTTGAGTGATCGAAATGAATTGTATTCGAAGTGCATTATATCAATTGTAACCAGATCAGCAATAAAAGACTATAAAGTGGACGTAGGCTCAATTACGGGCCGAACCACTATAAATTTGTTGTTCCTTTACTGTATTCTGCTATTTTTAGCTTATATTCTGTTCCCGTACCAACGGGTGGTGCTTTCACATTGTTATTACACACAACGGGTGTTAGCGTTCAATTTTTAGCGTTAACATTTTGGTGCTTTCACTGAGAAACCAACTCAGGGATATTGCCATCATTGCTTCACGAAAGTTTGTAGAAAAAGTCTCTTTGAAAACCAGAAGTCTGTTGGATATAATGGCTCCTGGAAGGAAACACAAGTCGGTTAGATCTGAAGATGCTCACGAGAATACTGCTACTTCTCCTTCTCCAAGTCAGGCAGCTCCAAGTGTTGGAGTGACACGAGAAGAGTTGGATGTCGCAGTGACCGGGTTGTATCAGCAGATTGAAACTCAGAATACTCTTATGATGGAGAAGTTAAGTGCTTTACTCGGGGCTAGTCAAAGGCCGGTGAATAATGAAGAAAACATCGCTGATGCTCTTCACAACTCCGAAGGAAGAAATATTCCTCAAGGGGGATCAGGTGCTGCCGAAGGGGCACCTCTCCAAGCTGAAGGATCCAGGCCATCGCCAGTTTTCCGTGAACATTTGCCCGGACAAACTTCTGAGAAAATGGCCGAAGTCTACTCTGCAAAGTCATTAAACAATGAGGAATATCTCTCCGGCATGATTCGGCAGATAATGAAAGAAAGCATGCAGAGAACTCTCGAGGTATTCATGTTCCGGAGAAGCTCAGTTATTGGGATTGGTTCCTGTAGAGGTCTTGTCAGCCCCAAGCACTGATGAAATGGGTATCGACTGGATCATGGCTGTTTCTCAAGAACAAGAGTCATGGATGACCCCAATCAAAGAATATCTGCTCAACGGCTCCCTACCAGAAAATTCTAAAGAACGCCGAAAGCTGTTAGGAAAAGCATCAAGATATGTAGTTCAAGACGACCGGTTATACAGGCGGGGATTCTCAATGCCATTACTCCGATGTGTAACCAAGGAAGAAGCTAAGACAATCTTAGCAGAGGTACACGGAGGAGAATGTGGGTATCATTCAGGCGGCCAAACACTTGCTAAGAAAGTTCTTCGGTATGGGTATTTCTGGCCCGATATTAATCAAGATGCTGTTATCTACTCCATGAAATGTGACAAATGCCAGAGATTTGCCAAAATCCTAAGAGCACCTTCAACTGAACTAACACAGATGGTCAGCCCATGGTTGTTCGCCATTTGGGGGATAGATCTAATCGGACCTTTACCAATTGCCAAGTCGGGAATCAAATATGCTATTGTTGCTGTTGATTATCTCACTAAATGGGCTGAAGCTGAACCTTTAGCCACTATTACCTCTAAAAAGATGATAAATTTGGTAACGAAAAATACCATTTGCAGATATGGTGTGCCACAGAAGATAATCACAGACAACGATACTCAATTTGAAAGCGAAGAGTTCCAGGACTTCTGCAAGCAATTCAAAATCCGAAAAAGTTTCTCAACAGTGGCTCATCCGTAGGCAAATGGGCAAGTGGAAGCAGTAAACAAAATTATCAAGTCAACCATCAAAAAGCAGCTTGAAAAAGCAAAAGGTGGATGGGTTGATAAGCTACCACTAGCACTATAGGCATACAGAACAACCCATAAAACTACGACTGGGCACACTCCATTCTCATTGG
This sequence comes from Allium fistulosum, assembly GCA_030737815.1. Taxonomy (NCBI): domain Eukaryota; kingdom Viridiplantae; phylum Streptophyta; class Magnoliopsida; order Asparagales; family Amaryllidaceae; genus Allium; species Allium fistulosum. Next base: position 247,152,278 of record CM060906.1, on the reverse strand, counting down.
CATACGGATCGGAAGCAATGATTCCAGTAGAGCTAGAAGTCCCTTCACACAGGAGAGTTCATTTCAATCAGGCCGAAAATGAAAAATTGCAACTCGAAGCACTTGACTTTCTTGATGAGAGAAGGGAAGAAGCTAGACTCAGAGTTGCTGCACATCAGCAAAGAATTGCAAGGCACTTCAATTCTAAAGTCCATCAACGAAGCTTTGAAGTCGGCGACTTAGTCTTGAAAAGGATCATGACAGCAGTCGGAGTATTTGGGCCAAATAGGGAAGGGCCATATGTCATAAGCAATAAACTTCTTGATGGAACATTCAAACTCACAACTGTCGAAGGAGATCCAATCCCAAGAGCCTGGAACAGCAATCATTTGCGCCCATATTTTACTTAAAAAGCTTTGCTTGAAATTGTAAAATGATTATGGATGTATCGATTGTATTGTAAACTATTGTAAAATCAGTGATGATGAATAAAAGAGCTATAAAGTGGATGTAGGCCCAGTTCTTGGCCGAACCACTATAAATTTTGTGTTCTTTATTATTATAAAATGTCTGTTTCATTTCGATGTGTAAATACTCTAAACGTATTGCTAAAATATCGATTTAATATTGCAGGTCATTAAAACAAAGCTTACCCATCGCAATGCCAAGTAAATCCCGTAAATCACTCAATAAACAAATTTCAAGCCACAGAAAGTTCCAAATTCAAATCCAACATAAGATGAACTTTACACTAAAAGTTGATGATTCCACCAAAGAGACACTTTTCCAAAGAAAAGGAACTAGACGCTTGTTAATTAATTACGATCGTTTGTATAAACAGACATCTGATTGAATAACTTGCGCTTGTCCCATGGAATCAATCAACAGTGAAGTACACTCCATTGGATAGAGCAAACTGCTTGCAAAGGAAAGGAACATAGGCTCGGAAACAATAACAGGGGACCATTAATGAGCAAACAACAAAGAGACATGGGCTAGCTGATCAACAAAAGCCCTCTTCGGAGGCGCAAGACCTCTTCGGAGGCACAACTCTTCGGAGGATAAAGACCTCTACGGAGGCACGAGCCCTCTTCGGAGGCACGCCAATAAATGGAAACACTCTTCTCAACAAAAAGGTTGGTGGAACCACTAAGGCACGAGGCCTTTGTTAACTAATTGCGATCATTTGTGCAAACGAACATCCAATTAAATAACTTGCGTCCGCCCTGTGGATCCATTTAACTGTGAGAAAGTAACTTCCAGGCAATCAAATAAAGACCTCTTCGGAGGCACAAGACCTCTTCGGAGGCATAAGACCTCTCCCGAGGCACCACAATCCCTCTTACGAGGCACAAGCCTTCCCCAAAGGCACACAATGCCCTCTTCGGAGGCAGAAGACCTTCCCCAAGGCACACAAGACCTCTCCGGAGGCACAAGACCTCTGCGGAGGCACAAGACCTCTTCGGAGGCACAAGACTTCTCCGAAAGCACAAAAACAAGACTTCTCCGGAAGCACAAACAAAAGACTTCTCCGGAAGCACAAGACCTCTTCGGAGGCACAACGCCACTTCACAAAGCATAATGCTACTCTTCGGAGTCCAAATGCTATTCCTTAAAAATGCCAAAAAGCCCTCCTCAGAGGCACACTTCAACTCTCAAGGAAGATCTACTTGTTCATCTTGAAAAATTCTTCCCCAGAGATTGAAGTGCTAAGTAAAATCCTCTTTAGAGGCCCGCTTTACCGTGTAGGAGAATTCACTTCTAAAAAACGTGAAGTGACCATCTCCGAAGGTTGAAGCGTAAAAACTTCTCCAAAAACGAGACACACTCCATCTAAGTAGAATAATTGTTTCCTCAAAGACGGAATAGTTATTCTCCAAAAATAAGAGTACAAGTCTCGCCAAAGCAAAAGGATATTTCAATGCACTTGTGGTATAGGGGCAATATCATACAATACAACTACAACAATAAAAGTAGTATTCAAGCGACATACCACAAGCACATTACAATATCACGCAGAAAAGATGTGGAATAAATGCATTCTCAAACACAGACCAAAAGTTTGTGCCAGTAAAAAGAATCACTTATTCTACACTAAAATGAGAAATAGATGCATTCTTACATATACAAGAATTCGTACAGGTAAAAGAATTATTTTATTCAATACTGTGAAAATTCTTTACATGTGCAGATCTCAAAAAAGCGGGGACCGGTACCCGCACATTCTCCGGTCGATACAAGCAAAAATCAAAATAAGAAAAGTAGAGTCCAGATTATCACTCCTTCTTCCTGCCACCCTTAGTACCCTTACCCGGTTTGATGACTAGTTTCGGAATCCAGCGGGGACGGGTCGGAGAAGAAGGAGAAGAGGGTGCAGCTGGATCTTCCTCTGCTTCATCTTCTCCAGCGGAAATGTTTTTCTTCATCTTCTTCATGACGCGCTTCCCTTTCCTCTTCGAGGAAGACTCACTTCCCGGAGTAGTAAGTAGTGCAGAAAGCTTAGTGTTATCATCAAGAGACTGCTCCGGAGTCTTCTCACTTTCCTCAAGATCTTCCACCTTTTGTTCTTGTGAAGCGGGTGGATCCTCCAAGCCTCGAAAGGCTTCTATTTGATCTTCCTGCGACCCCGGTTGAGAAGCAGGAGTAACTTGAAGGGTTGGAGGAGGAACAGCTGGAAGAGGAGAAGAGTGTATAGCGCTCGGTGCCTCCGCTGCAGAAGAAAAGAAGTTAAAATCGGTGTTCTCCGAGAAAAGAGAAGATATTGGTTCATCATAGCTTAAGTAATAAGTAAGAAGCTCATCAAACTCGGTTAAATCGAATAAGTGATTCACTGGATCCGGGTCGACGTTAAAGTTACCTGGAGAGGTCGGCTTTGTAAGATCAATCTCGAATTTCTCAGCCTCAATATCTTCCAGGGCCTTATCCTCGGTGGGAGTGGTCACAATTTCTGTGTCAACTTTAGCAGGAGGCGAAGAGTGGGAACTGGAGTCTATAATGTTAACATCAACCGAAATTGAAGTATGGGCGGGGGCAGTTAAAGGAGCTTCCTCCTTTGGGTGTTCTTCTCCCGTCGATTCAGCTCGTGTTTTAGCAAGTTGCTCCTTTCCTCTAGCAAGAGCGGCACGAGTTTCATCGTCAAGATAACGTGCCTCAAGCTTTGCCTCATCATAGCCGGCACCGCCAAACATATCGATTATCGCCTCCCATACTTCAGCTAAAGTGACTTCATAGTCCAGCCCTAGAAACGAGAGACTTCCGTGCCCCAAGACGCTGTGGATATAAAAGTCGAACAAAGTGGAGCTGATATTGGCTTTAGTAGCCACATGAGACTCTTCGGCTGCAACTTTCCCAGCGACAGCTTCATCGCGCTCTCTTTCAGCCTTTAACAACTGAGACTGCAGCCTGGTGATTTCCAAGTCTTGGGAGCTAATTTTCTCCCAAAACTGAACGGCATCATCACGGTATTTCCTAATAACATGCTGCTCTGCTTCACGTTTTGCTTCAGCTTCTCGCTGAGCAGCATGGGCGTCTCGAACTTGTTTTTGGAGCATTTGCTGCTCTGCTTCAAGTTTTGCTTCAGCTTCTCGCTGAGCAGCATGGGCGTCTTGAACTTGTTTTTGGAGCATTTCTTCCTTTTGCGAATAAGAAGTGGAAGAAGTGGCAAGCTCGCTTTTTAGTCTTTCAACTTCAGCTTCGAGCCTCCCATAATCTTCAGAGATGCTCTTCATTTTAGCGTCGTGCCGCTTGCAAATTTTATCCCACTCCGACTTATCGTTCTCCATGGTCAACATGGCTTCGAGATTCACACGATTGACCCTTTGCAGCGCGTCAACAAGTTTCTGCCATCCATACATCCTATCGATATCAAGTTTGACGGCATCAACGTTACACAGCATAACCGGTTTATCGATCGGGACCAAGTCAAGGTCGAAGCGTACCCCCTTTAAGCACCATTGCGGGAACCGACTTTGAAGAGTTGGCGGACCCTGTCCAACTTGATATTGGGTTCTGCTGATGATTGTTTGGATATCAGATTTCTCAAGAGCAGGAGAATCAGAGGGGATATCAAGAGGAATTGAAGCAGGGCTTGACCCATTTACTCGAATCTTCAGTAATGTGACTCTTCCCTTTGTCATCATGGGATTTTCTTTTGTGAGAATCATCGCCTCTGTGAGAAGAGTCGTATCGCTCATCCCTCCTCCCGTATTGACGCTCATAGTCCCGCCTTTCTTAAGCTTTCCTAATAGCTCTTTCTTCATCTGTTTCCTTCGGGGCATTGAGGTATCGCCTAAAATCATAAGTTCCGCGGCCTCCATGGCGCTGAAATTTGTCATAATATGAGTCAGAGCGCCCCATCGAAGAATCTGAAAATGGAAAAGAAATGAAGTTTAGAAATCTCCGGAAAAAGAGGATAAGTGCGTATAAATGCCGAGGAATCCTAAGTGTGTGTGGCGTGCAAACTACGCGCGATAAACTACAAACCATGCTTTAATGTGGGAACGGCAACGACCGATGTAGAAGGCGTCGAAACTTGTTGTAAAGAAGAAGTCGCCTCGACAACAGGAGAAATTATTTTTGAAGTGTCATCTTTGAATAGCTCCTGTCAAGTTATCATTAAATCACTCAACCCTTCAAAGATATCATCGCCATTATGCCCGATGGCACTTTCCCTTTCGATTCCCGCATCAGCCGCCTTTTCGAAATGCTGAGAAGTCTCTTCTTCTTCGATGACTGGGGAATGTGTGAGTTTCCCAGATGATCCCACAATATCGATAGAAGTAGAACACTTCACTAATGCAGCCTCTACAATAGGTCCTTCCAATGCAACTTCTTCTGCAGAAGCTAGGGCATTTAATGTCTCTGCTTGAGAACCCGGGGCAGCTAATATTTGTGTATCAAAACTAGAGATTTCACGAATCTGAGTCGATCTGGAGGAATGTAAAAGTCCGAACTGATGCAGAAATTCGTCTTTTAGCAAAAATTTAGCGCTTCTCTCTTCGGCGGCCACATCACACAGATTTTCAAGGGTTGGCTTGTGGCTGGGATCCCTAAGCGGAGGAGGAAGTGCTGCAAAAAGTAAAGGACGAAGTTAAGCATTTGACAATTTGAGTTCCGAGAAGTTAAGAAAATGAAGAGAGCGGAGAAAGGCAATCTTACTTCCGACTCTCCAGACGGCATAAAATCCCGGAGGACAGCGGACAAAGAAGAATTGACTCAAAAACCCATGTGCACTATCGGGCAAGTCTAGAATCAATCTGCGGTTTCTTGCGCCTCTCACAAGTATAATTGAAGGGTGGTCTTTGTTCTTCGCAAAAGTGCACAAATAGGAAATCTCCTCGAAACTGGGAAGACGGTTAAGCGTTCTTCTGAATAGCACACACAACCCCATTATTATGGCATAGCCGTTAGGGTGTAGCTGGAAGGGAGAGATAGCTAATCGAAGAAAAAGTTCTTGGAGAAAGTCATTAAAGGGAGGAATAGCTCCGCTTAAGCACATTTGACGATTAACTGCAACAAAACCAAGAGGTGGCCTGTCAGCAGTATCATTTGCTGCAGGAAATAAAGCATCTGATTCGGTGATGCCGAACTGGATACACAATTGTCTGAAAACTTTATGGCTCAAGGTGGTAGAAGTCCTTTCCGGAGGATCAATCAATGGGTTAGCAATCGAAAAAGCTTCTCCAGCTGGTCCTGTATCTTCTTGTTGAGATGCCATTCTACACAAGGAACTGGATATTCAAATATGAAGGTGCACGTTTCCTAAAAATGTGAAGTGTTGTGCAAATTTAATACAATAACAAGCAAATATAACTGAGATCAAGTTAGTTGACATTTGTCAATTATAAAATTTCAAGGCTTGTTATCTTAAGTCCAAATACAGTGCTGTGTTGATGCGAACAAATCAGCTTTAGTTGGTTATTTCAGCTTTGCTTTAATACTTCACTTGAATTTGTTGTTTCACAGCATTTCATTTACAAAGTTCATTTAAGTTGATTATTCTTTATCGACTAATCTGTCATTTGATATGGGCAGTCAATGGCAGTATATTCGTCCCAGTTTTCTACAAATATTGTGTTTAAACAGGTTATTAGCATTAAAGTTAAAACAATCTGCAAAAAGTGCAACATAGTTCAAGCTCGAGTTCAGTCAAATTCTGCTCAGATTTTACAAGTGTTAGGTCGTTCAGCGACCTAGTATAAGTCGAAGCCTCCTTAGGTCAAACTGTACAAATCAAAAAGTTCAAGGCAAGGCAAATTTGTCAAGTCCTAACTCGGCTGCGACCTAGAGCCTATGCCGTAGAAATTAGGTCGGTCAATTGTTAAGTTGTTCTGTTCAAAGCTCAATCAGGTCCAAACGGTTCAAGTCCTGGGTTGCTTAAGACCTAGCGTAGGTCAGAGATGTTCTGCTTCATATAGGTCGCAGGAAATATTCTAAGTGTCAGCTCGGCCGCGACCTAAGGGTTAAGTCGCAGAAGATTGTTCAGCATTACTTAGGTCGCAAGAATCCCAACACGACCTAATTTTTAGGTCGCTTAGATCTGATAGGTCGCTGACTTCCTCTCCACGCAATCACCTACTAGATCCGATAACCCAATAACGCCACTACAAAGAAATCTGCCGCCCTCTTCGTGAATTTCATTCATCTCCACAAACCATCAAACCACTCAAAAAATTGATTCCAAATCCCTCCGATCCATTGTGAATGTTACCGTGCCTTCATAAAACACAACATCATTTCAAACGACGACCAAAAATCGATTGAAACGATCATTCAAAATGAAGCACGACACATGAAGTTGGACTTGGGTCGAAAAACATGGATTCACAATTGAGCAGCGTTTATGATGGAATAAAGATCGAATTCACTTACGTATTATGTTGGTAGGGAAGAATCGACGACTAATTGGATTGAATTCGCCTTTAGAAGTTCGGAGATTCATCAATGGCAGTGGAGATCGGAGCAGTAAGGTAGGGAGGAAGGAGCGACCTAACAGTTTATATAGGGCAAGAAGGAGACGAATGGGCGCACGAATTAACATGTGTTTTTAGGTCGCTCACGACCTAGCAAAGTTAAGTCGAAGCACATGACCTACGACATAGGCTTGTACTTCGTGGGGCAAATGTTAACTCCTATTTTCGAGCGACCTAAAACTCCACGACCTAAGAAGTTAACAACCTAAAACTCCATGACCTAAGAAGTTAACAACCTAAAAATCTGCGACCTAAGGGACATCACGACCTAAGAGCTTAGCGATCTACGACCTATGAAGTAACACGGTCTAGCAGCTTATAAAGGGCAGCGACCTAAAGACTTCGGAAGGTCACAACCTAGCAATGTCACGACCTAGCAACCTCACGACCTAGCAACCTAAGAGACTTCGCGACCTAACCACAGAGACAACTTCACGACCTAAAGGACTTCACGACCTAAAGGACTTAACAACCTAAGAAGTTAACAACCCAGAAGCTAACGACCAAAAACATTCACGACCTAAGAAGTTAACAACCTAAGAGCTTCGCGACCTAACTATCAGCGCAAAGGCAATGCGACTTACGACCTATCTTAGGTCGCCCACGACCTAAGACTTACTACCTAGTTTGTACAAGCCGAGATAGCTCCCTATGCCGCTTTTCCCTAGGTCGCTCACTATTCCTACTAGGTCGCCCACGACCTATGCCTTGTCAATGTGACCGAAGGATCCAGAGCAAGCTCTTAAGTCGTAGCCTATGCCTCTTAGGTCGCCCGCGACCTACGACATATCCTTAAGTCGACCACGACTTACGACCTAAGGGGTAAAAATTCTCAATAAATACCAACCTACCCCGAACTTAAAGGGGACTTTTGGCCAATCATTTTCTGAAGCGCTATTACCCTGCCGAATTCTCAACTCATCCAAGACTCGAAGAACTCCAAACATCAAAGATACTACAACAAGCTTTGAACGAGATTCTACACCTCCGACATGGATTCGACAAATCTCATCGTCAAAGTTTGAGTTACTAATCCGAAGTGTTTGAGTGATCGAAGTGAATTGTATTCGAAGTGCATTATATCAAATTGTAACCAGATCAGCAACAAAAGACTATAAAGTGGACGTCGGCTCAATTACGGGCTGAACCACTATAAATTTGTTGTTCCTTTACTGTATTCTGCTATTTTTAGCTTATATTCTATTCCCGTACCAACGGGTGGTGCTTTCACATTGTTATTATACACACCGGGTGTTAGCGTTCAATTTTCAGCGTTAACAATTTGTATATTTATATAATGACAAAATATACATAAGTAAATGCACATGTATACATGTTATATGAATGGTGAAAGTGATCAAATGTAAATATATATATGATGGCAAATATATGTAAGTAAAAATGTATGTATGTATGTCATGAAGAATAGTGCATATAAAATATAAGTACATAAGTGTATGTATATGCATATATGGTCAAGAACTAGTGTACATGAAGGTCTATATATAAGTAGGTATGGTAAATAAATGTATAAATGTGTATATAAATAAGTGTAAACCTATACACATAAAGGATATATATATATACACATATCAATTTATATAAAAATATGTGTAAACACTTAAGGGGACATGGCATTAATATACATCATCTCAAGCAAACAACAAATCAAATCCTCCACCTCAAATTTCAGATCAACTTACAATATAAATCAAATCAGTTTTATGTTAAAATCATGTCCAAATATTTTCAAATCAATATATAAATAGAAAAAAAAGTGAGGAAAATTGCTGTACAGGAGAAGCTACATCCATTCTCCTTATATAAAGGCTCTGGCTTTGCTCATATTTTGGCATTCGAGCAAGATAACCAGAAAAATAAAATATGAATAAGCTGCCACTACAACTTAAGTAAAATCAAACAACTCAAGGTGCTCAAAAGCAAGCAGTATTCTTTTTCCCAAAAGCAGTTTCTCTGTTCAAAAGAAATGTGAGTAGGACTAAACTCTTTTACACTCATAATATATGTTATGGTTTTAGGTCATGAAAATCGAAGTGCAGTGGATATGAATGCTTGTGTCGTATGTATATATACTTTTTCTGAATATGTTTAAGTGTTATAACCTGAGAAACCAGGATACTCATCATCTTTTCTTTTGTCACTGCTCTGTATTTTTTTTTTAAAATGCCATGCTGATTTCAAAATCTCTTATCTCCCAATCTAATTAGATTTAGGTTATGGTGTAAAAAGGAAAACGGTTTGTTTTTTATTATACTTTGATTTAAAGTTAGTTTTATTAAGTATTATCAAGTGTAAAGAAATTAAAGTGCCTATTACAGTAAGCAATGTATAAATGTCCAAAATTCCAGGGTCAGAAACTAAGCTTCCGCTTATATGATTGCGACTGTCTTCGAAAATCTTGAATTTTAGAGTTGGTTTGGTGACTTTTATATAAGTATAGAGGGAGGAAAGGCGGGATGAACAGTATTGGATATTTGGTCAAATTCCAACGATGGGTTGGGTTTCGAAGCAAGCTGTTGGTCGTTGTGGAGCGTTGGGGGTAGGCGAAGGTCGGAAAAATGGCGTGGGATTTTCCTACGGCCTGTGGTGGCCAAGCGAGGACGAAGTAGGGTTTAGGGATGAGTTTTGGTTGTGGTTGGTTTTCTGGCGACTGCGGTGTCGTGGGGCGAAGTGAAGGGTGCGGTCTTGGGGGAAATGGTAGGGCAGACTTCGGCGAAGCTTCGGCTGAATTTTGACGTTGGTCGGTGAAGGGTGGTGGTTAGTCGAGGCTTGTAGGGTGGAGCTATGTTCTAGTTTTTAGTGGGTGATGTTCGAATTTTCGAACGAAGGGGTTGGTTGTGTTTTAGGTGTGGGGTCGCATTGTAAAGACCGTGGATGATTCGCGAGGCCGGTCGGTGGCAAGGCTCGATCGCCGGAATAGGTTTCCACGGATACATGTGCGTGCACGGTGGTTGGTACTTCCAAAAAAAAGAGTGAAGAAAACTAGAAAGAAAAGCGAAAGGGGGAGAAGTAGGAGACGGGCCGGGTTTTGGGCCAAGGAAGAATAGAGAGAAAAAAATTAAATAAAAGGAAAAGAAAAACTAAAGAAAAGTAAAAGAAAAGAAAAAGGGAAGAGAAATCTGAAATGAAGAAAAATGGAAGAAAAGAAAAGAAGTAATGGAATTTATATTTATATAAATATACATTTATATGATAACTTATATTTCCTTCCTAAAATAAAAATCTAATTTCATTTTAAATCCGTAATTTAAAGTCGACGACATTTCACAATTTTATGGAAATTAATAATAATAATATTATTATTTAACTTAAACGTATGAATAATTAATGGTATTTTATAATTTATTATTAATAAATTGTTTAATTTGAAATTAATTTGGATTCAAAAGTAAATGGATATTGTTAATCAAGAGTTAATAAAACCCTAATGTATTTATTATTTTGACACCTGTTATAGACCGTTAAATTGGTTAACGATCTATATCATGGCTTAATTCTACTGGAGATTTAATTAAATTATTCTTGTCTATGACATAAAGTGAACAATCAAGTTAAAATAATTGGATTAAAATGATGATACGTTTTAATTGAAATAAACGGCTATAACAAATTGCCATATTTGAATATTATCACTCTAATTAATAAATTGTTTATTTTAAACAATTTACCCCTTTAAGTTTTTTACTTGGATTTGAAAGGTCGGGGTCGGTTAACTATGATGTTCGCATCCACTTCGATTTAAAAATCACTACAAACCCTTACGGGTTTTGATTATAAAGTTTATAGGCTGGAATGGAATAAATTAAGCGAATTTGATTATATTAGATAAGTAACTGTACCTAGACAGTATTTCAATATCAATGGATTTCTGTAAAAGCGGTTGGTTAAAATCAGATAAAACTCGTAACTTTGTACGAGTTACCTTGGTTTCAAAGGACTTTCAGAACTCAAGTATTTCAAGTTAAATGTGTTTACTCACGCTGGTTTCCAGCCTGACTCGGGTGTTACTTTATTGTAATGCTTGGGTCAGACCGAGCATTGCAGATTTTCAGGTTAGGATGCTTTGGAGCTCAAGAGACGAGCTGGATGGCAGAGACGTATGTGTTATATCCCCCGAGGTATTATAGACTGTATAGTTAGTATTTAGGGACAAGTTATTCTAACTGTCCAGATTTATTGGTTGATAATTGTACTCTGATAACTTGTGTGTATGATAACAGTTACAGCTTTTTTTGTATAAAATGCTGCTATTGTATATTATATTTTGTTCCGCTACGATTGTGAGATTTTGTGCTTTTGTTTTCTATTTCTTATTCTATCTCTTTTTCTTAAAAACCTTAATAGACTGGTTTTTTCGACAATCGATTGCTCGGCACTCTATACTGTGGACATATTAGTGTCGATTTTCGGGGGTCGAAAATCTTCGGGCCGTTACATTTAATTTTGATCTAAATTTGAAATCGGGATTTTATTTAAATGGTTATTAAATTTATTAAGTGAATATTTCAAAATTTAAAATAAAATTGAAGTTGAATTTGAAATATATATATAAATTTATCAAATTGCGTTATTGTAAATGTTTGAATATTTAAACTTTGAAACCTATTGAAATTGAAATGGTTTAATTTGTACTTCAAATCTGTATTTATAATCAATATAAAATAAAATGGTTTTATTGAGAATTAGAATTTAATTTGAAATTGTTGAACTGAGACTGATTTAAATTGAATTTTTGGACTTAAGTTGATTTGAATTGATTTGTGAAATTGGAAGAATCAATTTTATATATAAACTATTTTAATAGATAAACTATTTTAATAAGTAAACTATTTTAAATCTATAACCTATTTTAAATATAAACTATTTTAATTTATAACTATTTTAATATATATACTATTTTCAATATTTAAACTGTTTAACTTGAAAGTGAATATTATTTTGAAAGTGATATGATTTTTAAATGAATATGATATTTTGATATGAAATACAAACTGTTTGGAATGATTATAAAGGTGATTTTATAAAATGACCACGGTGTGAAATAATCGTTTGGTTGTTAAAGAAACCGGGATCATGTATTGTCATACTCTATGTCAATACCGAAAACCACTTTAACAACTGTGTACATGGTGGAGATTCCAGAATGAAGTAGGATGGTTTGGCAAACGACTCTATATGAGGTATTAACGCGGCCCTGACTCCCACGAGTCAGCATGATGTGACTAAAACATGAGCCACGCCGCGCCAAATGAGGTCCCTCCTCTGATCGGGCACATTTCTTCGATACCATTCTTTACTTTGAGATTTGATTCGGTGCACCTTTGATTTGGGAGCGTGTCTCGAGGTGGGCAATAGTAGCTGCTATGCGTTACCACTAGTCCGGATCCGCAAACGGTAGAATCCTATCCTAGGCATTGCCTCGCGTGCCTTGGCACATGCCTTATCGCGCCCTCTACGAGTTTGGTTTGTACCATACCTATGGAGTGCCTTCTGATAGCCCTGCAGTTTACGTAGGATTTACGGTACTGTAGACTATGGGAATATATAAAATGTGTTAAGGGGGATATGGGTAACGCCTTAACGCTATTTTAATAGTTTACTTTACTATAGACATTATATATGTAGCATATTGTACTATGTATGTAGATAGTTTAACGAATCCTTAAAGGAAGGGATTCCCAAACATCCTTTGAGTTACTTTGTATTTCACTTGACATTTCACTTGAGTTGAATTTACTAGCATAAGAATGTTAATCCTGACTTGAGTGTTTTGTGTTTTGCTTTATGCTCGGGTCAGACTGAGTGTCACAGCCTTTGAGACTCACCCTTGGAGCTTCGCTTGGAGATCTTTCTTATCTACTCAGCTTATAGATATTTCAGTTTATTCCAGTTGTTCATATTCTGACTTGTCATCTGCTTATGTATTGAGACTACTTTGTATTTGGATATCTGTTGTAAATTGTTTACGAATCTATTGTCTATTTAGTAGCCTCATGAACTACTATTTGTCTATTCGGCTGTTTATTGTTGTATTACTCAATGTTTGTGATTCTGTGATTGATTTAGTTACCGTATATGTTGAGTTTTGCCAAATATAAATTAGCAATCTATAGTTTTGAGCAATTCAAGTCCGACACGAGTGGATGATTGTCGATTTGAATGTTCGAAATGTCAGGTCATTACAATTTTAATATGATTTTGAAATAGAAAGTCTTCCTAAGTATTTGAAGAACATACTTATACCATTTTATAAGTATGTGGAAAAGATTTTTCAAGTTTTGAAAGGAATTGTTTGTGAATATACTTATAATAGTGAGATAACTATATGAATATTTTGATAAATATTTTAGGATGAGATTTAATTTATGAAAGAAAAATTTATGAGGCTTAGGTCATTTCCTTCCTACAGTTTGGTAAAAAATTCAAAGCCAACCGCTCATCCAAAATTTTCAAAAAAAAACACAAACTTAAATGAAATAAAATAAAGGTGCGTGGATCTCTTCGGTTACTAGCTACTTATGATTGAGTTAGAATCAGATTCTAGTTGATTGTTTGATTCAGCATTCAGGGTGTTATAACAAGGCTACAGTTAAAGTAGTTTTATTTTACAATGATTTATATGCCCGATCATCATGTTGTTATGGTTGTATAGGTTAGATTTATATCACGAATTCCTATATGTATTTATTATCGACTTATGTATATATGTGAATGCTAAAATAATTTTATTTATGTATATTTAACCATTTAGATTTTGGCCATGTTTTGTAAATAAAATTTTTTCTAATTTCTAATTAATTTTAGAAGTATTTTAAACAAAAAAATAGAATTTTAAAACTAATGTGTATCTGTGTTTTTGTGTATATATAAATATATAAATTATATTCAGTACATATCATTTCATATGTACATTAAATTAGAATTATATATATAGTTATTTATTTATTTTCGAATATTAGCTATATTTCTTAATTTAAAATATTAAATTTTGAATGGTTAATATATAAATAAATATATGTATATAAAAACATAAATATGTATACATTTTACAAATCATAATATGTCTACGAAAATTAAAAACCAATTTTCTTACAGATATTTTGTTTTAAACGAAAAAATTATTATAAATCTGCATGGATTTATAATAGAAAATTTTAATTTTTCTAAACTTATTAATGGTTTGAAATAAATGTACATATGTATATATATGTATATACATTATTTGATACATACATACATACATTATTTAAAAATAAATATAATAGAGTTGAATTTTTTAATTTAAAATATAATTATATTTATTTTTGAAAAAAGTTTGTATATGTTTATAAAAATATGATTTAATAATTTTTGTAAAATTTAAATTTGAAATTGAATTTTAATTGAATTTTGAAACTTGAGTTTTGAAAGATTTAAATTTTGAATATTATATTACTTTGTATATTACAACTAGTTATTTACATATGCACATTTATATATTTAAATACAAATAATTTTATATTAATATAAATGCATATGTATGTATGTGTATGTGTGTGCGTATAACATAAGCATGTTCTATATTATATTAATACTATATTATTGATAGCAAATTTGTGCATGAATGGGCTAACATGTTCATTGCAGTGTAAATTCAAGCATTTAGGTGCGGCCATGTTAAACCATGTATACCATATATGTTACACGTGCACGTAAACGATCATGTTTATATGCACATGTGCACCTTATATAATATATATAATATATAGATAAATAAAACTCTTTTATTAGTTAATTAAATAAAGTAATGACTTTATTTAAACTTTATTTAGATTAGATCTAAAGTAATTAAACTTCATAGGCCTAATAAAGAAGCAGAGTAAAAGAATTATATTCATCCATTTAACCCGTTGCATATGTTCCCAGGTCAACGCTCTCTTATTCCCATAATGCTTAAAATTAAAACCAAAACAGTTTATTTATCTTTAGTATACTCAATGTTTAATAGTCTACATCAATTTTTGTTAAATTGGTAGAATGTAAATAAAACTAGAAAAACAAAGAATAATAAACAAGTTTTTACAAAGTGAGTAACAACTATAGTTTCATGGTTGTAAATTTTGATATAATTGTTTACCCATCCAAAGTCGAAGAGAAGAACTTTTTCCAAGTGGATAGATTAGTCTTTTTGCATATGTTAATATTTCTTTGAGAAACAATGGGTGATCCTCTATTTGAAGAGGAGAGCACTCATATATTCTATTCTACACTAAAACAAAAACTGTCAACATGCCTGACAGGTAACGATACCCACCACGCACGACATAAAATAATACAAAACCCTACTCCTTGAAAACTAAGGTCCATATTGAAAAAAATAAAAACAAAAACATTATAGCCCAATGAAAATGATGGGTGACCAGATCGTCGAATCAGCCGAATCCAGATTGTCGAATCAGCCAAATCCGTCCTAGCCACAAGCATATCCAAAGCTGCAAAAATGACTCTACAAAATGTGTAAGATCAATACATATAAATGTATATTAATATATTTATATACATATATATTTATATATATATATGTGTATATATGCAAAAATATAATAATCTAATAATAATAAAATAAGCAATATTATGATTAAGCTAGGTTAGAGGGCAGTAAAAGGTATAATACAAATCAAATTAAGTAAAATCATGCAAGTTCAAGAAATGTTAAGAGGCATATCATGGATTTTAACTCAAAGCTAATTATCTAGTAATAATATAATATTAGATGTGTCATTAGTGAAAATGTCTAAGGAAGTTATATTTAAATAATTACTATTTTTTCTATTATTAAGAATGATTTTTTCCCTTAAAAAGTCAATACGAGATTTTACTATTTTAAAGAACTCTTTAAAACTAATTTTTTTATTTAATTTATAAGTAGGATTAGAAATCCAATTAAACCTAAAAGAAATTATTACATATATCAAATTTTCCAAGGCAAGGCTAATATTATTAAACACTTGTTGGTTTCTTCCAAACCAAATATATCCATGTAATTGTGAAAATAATGTCTAGTAAAAACTTAAGATATCATTTATAATAGTGTCTAAGTCTATGCTAATATAATTCACAATCAAAATCACTATTTTTTATATTAAAATAAACTATACTGAGAATATATAGAAGAACACATTTAGTGATACGACACCTATAATATAAATGCATAATATTTTCTATATTGTTACAGAGAAAAAAAGTTTTTTCCACTAAATATATTTTTTATTTTTAAAAGTTCTATAGTATTCAGCTTCCTATGTAAAATTAGCGACATATGTACTTTTGGTTAGATGGAGCATTAACTTCTAAAGGTATTTAAATATGTTTGATTTTTATCCCAAAAAGTTTATAAATTTATAAAATGAATGAGATGTATAATTTTAACTTTTACCCTAACTCTATAGCTTAATGTCATTTTTAATATTAATGTTGTAGAGTTCTACTTTAGCACCCAATAAGGCAAATTAAGATAAATTATTTCCTATTAGTGTAAGGTTAACACTAAATTCCCATGGAAAAATCATATTTGGTCTATATATTTCTAAAATCAGTGTGCTTTTAAAATAACAAATTTCATAAAGTTCTCAAAATTCTACATTAAAGGAATAACTATAATCCAGCAATTCATGTCAGAGCGAAGTGTTATTCCCAGAATGCACCATATTATTAATTCCTAATTTATAAACATCAAAATTTATTACTATCGATTCTAAAAAGTGAGAAGTGTTATTTTTATAGAAATATGATGCAAATTAAATATGTCACTATACCATTGATTCGATATTATTTCTTTCCATAAGAAATTTTTAATATTATCATTAAAGTTCCATTACCATTTTCCTAATAAAGATATACTTAAATTGTATAAATTTGTAATTCCTACTCCATTATTTTTAGATTTATAAACCATTTCTCTTTTAACAAGACACTTTGAGCTGCTATTGGAGTTATCCCTGCTACATAAAATTCCTAATTTTATATATTTTATCAATTACCCACTTTGGAAAAAGACAAGTCGACATTCACTATATAAGCAATGTAGATATAATTGAATTAATAAGAGCAATCTTGTATGCCCTTGATAATTATTTTCCATTCCATTTGGACAATCTTTTATTAATATATATATTGTAGTTAACCAATCACATCATGTTTAAGTTTTTTGGTCTTATCAGAAATCCTAAATATTCTACGGGAAATTTCATCACTTTACAATCCAACGTATAATCAACTTTGTTTTCTACCTTATCTATGTCATTCAGTATTAATACTTCTTTTATCAAAATTAATCTTTAATTTAGAGACTATTTCAAAATTTTATAAAATGAAGTTAAGCACTATAATGCCTTTAGGCAAATAGGAAATAAAAAGCATAGTTGCATCCACAAATTGGAGAACCGAAAGACCATTTGTGGCACCCCACTCCGAGACCCACATTAGCAAAGAGTATTACAAGGTAACACCGTCTGCTAATGCGGAGAATAGAGCTGGTTAGGAGCGACCATCTATAGCCTTGTCTTAAGTATCTATTGAATACGCCGACAATGCCACTTCTTACTTGAATGGATCGACATATCCAACAAATACTTAATACAAAGCCATAGGTGGCTGAGGATCTATCAGAATAAAATATAACAACTCAAATATAATATACATCACAGAACAGTAGATCATCACATACATTTACACATATAAAGATACGTTACAGAGTTTACAAAATGCTACATGTCAAGTGGTAAAGCAAACCACAATATACAGACGAGTCAATAGAGTATATAACAAAGTTATAGACAAAACGGACTACACAAAAAGCTATGACAAAAAGAAGCTAGCGGAGTAGTCCATGCGGAAGCAAAATAGGCTAAGTCCAATGTACCTAACCTGAAACATCTCGGTCTGACCCTAGTATAAAATACACGGGTCAGTCTAGCTAAACAAATCAGTTAGATAAGCTAAATGATAATGAACATACAAGATTATAAAGTACCACAAATATCTCCAAAGGAGATAACCAAATCATCTAACATAAGATGAATCAAAACAAGCCACATATCATAGGCAACTCCATAAATCAAGGACAAACATATTCCAAAACAAGATAAAAGGCAAAGGACAAATACCAATAGAGGTAACATAAGTTTCCACAAGGTAATCGCTACATATCGTGTGGTTCAAAGAACCTATACCGAAGACGATACACCAGGGAAATATAATTGTCAAAGAAATAAATGATGCTCGAGCTCAGTACTAGGATCCATACGCCCGAAGGCAACGCCCGAAGGCAATGCGAAAAGGCAACGCCCGAAGGCAACGCCCGAAGGCAACAAACCGTAGTGGCAGTACTGGACACCACTTTCCAGCGGAATGTGTCACAACTCTCAATAAGGAACCCGGAAAATGTTAACGTGAGTCCCATACCCCACGTTTGCACTAAACGGTTTACTACCCGTCAGTCAATTTCACACTCAAAGCAGTACAAAGTTTACCTCATCTCATCGGTAAACTAGACCCGAAGGTCAAAACGATCAAATGAATAGGTTAGGAATTAACTAAAAAGATGAACGCACGTGTTCATAGCACGCGTTTTATCTAATCATTTAATTCTCCTCCCTCTTCGCTCGGAGTGCAAAATTGTGTGTGTGTTTAAATAGAAATTATAAATTGGATAAACGAGCTTTTAAATACACTCTAAAAAAACATTTTTATAAAAACCCGTGCACGAAATCAAAAAGGAATTATCAAAGTCAAATATGCAATAATAACTAATTGGAATCGACACGAATCGATTGAAAATTGGAAACTCAAACACAACAGGCAAAATAGGCAGAGACAGCAGATTCAGTCGATTGGACCAGGGTGGTCAGTCGATTGACACAAATCTTGGAAACTTTCTGTTTCCAGGTTCAGTCGACTGAACTTGGGTGGTCAGTCAACTGAATCATGCCTACAAACTTTCGATTTCCAGGCTCTGTCGACTGACCAAGAGTGGTCAGTCGACTGGTACTGGCCTAGGAAATTTCCTGGGTTCGGTTCAGTCGATTAACCCTCTAGTTCAGTCGGCTGAACTGGAAATTCCAGTATTCTCAGCCTATCCCCCAAGGGGAAAAATCCCAAACAATTGGCGATCGGTCGAGCGATGGATGCTAGGGGTTTATGCCAATCGACAACCCAGCCCTATTAGCTCTTCAATAAACCTCCAAAAACATGATCAAACATCAAAGCTATGATTTTTAGAGTTTTTAACTTCAAAACACCAAAAATTGAAATGTTCACCAAATCAATTCAAACCAAAAGCAAATGATCATGAATAAGTGCTAGGAATTCATACCTAACATCAATGATATCAAGAGAAGTAGATGTGAGTTCAAAACTCACCTTTTTGACCCAAAAACAAATGGTAATAAGCTCAAACACAAGGAGAAGATCAATCACTCTTCACTTCAACTCCACAAGCTTCAATCTAAGATCAACACAAGTATTTCCTAAATTAGGGTTTAGGAATTTTCTGAAATTGAAGAGGAAAAGAGATGGAGAAGATGAAGATGGAGCTTACCTTAGCTTTCCTTGAATTTGGAGCAAGAATTTGAGTTTGCAAGAGGAACTAGGGCTTAGAATTTCTAATTCCTATTCTCTTCCCTCATTTTCAGTTGTGCTTGAGAAAAAGAAATGAAATGAGAATGAATGGATGAAGAGAGGGGCTGAGTTAGGTTATAGAGTGAGTTGGAGTGAAACCCAAACCCAAAGCCTAAAAGAAAATAGCAAAATTCAACTTACTCCAAACATATCGAAGCTTATACTCAAAAAGTGGAAAACGCCATTTTGGACTCAATGGAAGTGGTCCCGAGTCCTAATTCGGCCGTTTGCAAAAAGTGACATTTCGGACTTAAATCCGACTAACGACGCTATATTTAAATATAATATTTAAATATAATATTTAAATATAGAATCGTAAAATATGCGGGTTGTTACAGATCTCCCCTCCTTAATAGAATTGCGTCCACGCAATTCCTAGAGAAGAATTCGTACCAACTACATATTTACACCCAAAAAGAAAAGAAAATAAAATAAGTTTGAGATAAAAAGATATTCTCACCATTGCAAAGCGAAGACAGAAAACCCGAATAGGATCGCTCGATAAACTCTCTGCTTTCCCAAGTACAGTCATTGGGATTAGCGGACCATTGAACATTAATGAGCGGCACGTCCTTATTTCGAAGGTGTCTCACCTCCGAGGCAAGTACGCGAATAGGCTGTTGTACAATAGATAAGTCTGGTGAGATATCAAGCCTTTGCAAATCGGGAGAGTCGATAACAAAATCTGATTCTCGGAGACACTTTCGAAGCTGAGAGACGTGAAACACATTGTGAACTCCGGATAGATGAGCTGGGAGTGAAACTCTATAAGCCACAGGGCTAATACGCTCAGTAATAGGAAATGGTCCTACATAGCGAGGAGCCAATTTCCCTATCAAACTGAAGCGCATAACCCCTTTCAAAGGAGAAACACAAATAAAGACGAGATCACCAACCGAGAACTCGAGAGGCTTCCTACGGTTATCCGCGTAGGATTTCTAGCGGCTCTGTGCCTCTTTCATTCTCTGTCGAATAAGAACAATCTTCTCAGAAGAATCATGAACAAACTTTAGGCCGAGAATAAGTTTCTCCCCAGATTCCAACCAACAAGAAGGTGATCGACATGGCCTTCCGTATAAGGCTTCGAAAGGAGCCATACCGACACTGGACTAAAAACTATTGTTGTAGGAGAACTCTACAAGGGGTAGATGATCCTCCGAACTACCTCCAAAATCAAGAATACAAATACGGAGGAGATCCTCTAAGACACGATTCACCCGTTCAGTCTGTCCATCAGACTGTGGATGATAAGCTGTGTTGAAATTAAGCTTCGTTCCCAAAGCTTGCTGAAGACTCTTCTAGAAATGACTTGTGAATAAAGGATCACGGTCACTCACAATCGAACCAGGAACACCGTGAAGTCTCACGATTTCCTTGATAAATAACTTAGCCAAAAGAGAAGCAGCCCTATTAGATTTAATATGAACAAAATGAGCTGACTTAGTGAGGCGATCAACAATAACCCAAATGCTAGAATGGCCCGATCTCGTACGAGGTAGGCCATCAATGAAATCCATCGAAATTTGATCCCATTTCCACAATGGAATCTCTAGAGGCTGAAGGAGACTAGAAGGGCGCTGATGTTCGGCTTTAATACGTTGGCAAGTCATGCAATTACTCACATAACTCGCCACATCACGCTTCGGGCCTTCCCAATAATAAAGGCGATGCATGTCGGCATACATCTTACTACTGCCAGGATGAATGGTATACTTAGAATGATGACAATCATCAAGAATGTCAAGCCTAAGTGCAGAATCAGAAGGCACAACCAAACGGTTCTTCTTGCGAAGACACCTATGAAAATCAATGCTGAAATCCCACAACGCCTCATCACGGGGTTCAGTCTCACAAAGCTGAATAAGATGCACCAGATCAGGATCACGCCGCTGAGCTTCGGTAATAAGATCCAATAAAGAGGGCCGAGCTTCCAAACTGAATAATACTATCGGAGAATCAGAGGATGGAGCTCGATCACGAATATCACACAAAGATAGAGTCTCAAGAATATCCCATTCGGCAAGCATCATAGAAACGACAGCCGAATGCCTACGACTAAGCGCATCAGCAACACGATTACCCTTACCAGGGGTATATTGGATATCAAAGTCATAGGAGGCAAGAAACTCGAGCCAACGCTGTTGCCTCATATTGAGTTCCTTCTGAGTGAACAAATACTTCAAGGACTTATGATCGGTATAGAGAATGAAGCGCTCACCTAATAAATAGTGTCGCCAAATCTTCAAGGTGAAGATAATGGCGGCTAACTCAAGATCATGCGTGGCATAGCGATCTTCATTCGGACGCAGTTGCCTAGAAGCGTAAGCAACTACCCGATCCTTCTGCATAAGCACGACACCGAGACCACTACCACAAGCATCGGTGTAGATAACAAGATCATGATTCCCCTCGGGAACCACAAGAATAGGAGCATTAGTGAGAAGTTCCTTTAATGTCTGAAAGGAAGCTTCACACTTGTCGGACCAAATATAACGAATGCCTTTCCGAGTAAGGCTGGTAAGAGGAAGCACAACACGGGAAAAATCCTTAATGAACCGATGGTAATAACCCGCCAATCCAAGGAAACTACGAATCTCATCAACATTCTTAGGCCTCTTCCAATTTTGAATAGCTTCGATCTTTGAGGGATCGACTGAAATGCCGTCGGAAGATACAACATGGCCTAAGAACTTAACCTTATTCTCCCAAAAATGTCACTTGGAGAATTTGGCTTTAAGCTGATGGCGACGAAGTGTACTCAAGACAAGTCTCAAGTGATTTGCATGCTCGGCTTCAGACTTAGAATAAACAAGAATGTCGTCAATGAACACAAGGACGAACTTATCAAGATGTTCCCGGAATACTCGATTTATAAGATCAACAAAGAAAGCAGGAGCGTTCGTCAAACCAAACGGCATAATAAGCCACTCGAAAGAACGATATCGAGTGCGGAAAGCTGTAAGAGGTATGCTATCTTCCGCGACTCGAAGCTGATGAAAACCAGTGGCAAGGTCGAGCTGAGAGAATACCTTAGCGCCACTCAATAGATCGAACATATCATCGATTCTAGGCAATGGATACCGATTCCTGATGGTCAACTCGTTAAGCTTGCGATAGTCGATGTAGAGCCTAAGAGTTCCATCGGACTTCTTCACGAAAACCACCATGGTACCTCATGGTGCAAAAAGATCAATTGCTTGGACTCAATCTCTAAAAGCTGCTTCTTGAGTTCCTCATTTTCTTTTGTAGACATCCTCGTGGGATGACGCCCAACTGGCTGCGCGCCTGGAATGAGATAAATGCGGAACTCGATCGCCCGCTTAGGTGGCAAACCCGAAACCGGCTCAAAAAAATCAAAGAAGTCACAAACAATAGGGATACGAGATATATCATCATCATCTCGTGAGTCAAGAGAATATAAAGCCATTTCGGAACTATCCACATTCCGAAGAACAAGTGATAGCCGAGTAGACGAATTCGAATGTCGAAGGTACAAAATTCTTTCAGAACAAATAATCCTGGCATCGTATCACACTAGCCAGTCCATACCCAAAATCATATCAAATCCCAAATAAGAAATAACGTGCAGATTCGCACGAAAAGAAAAGCCACATAAAACAATCTCAACATCATCACAAAGCATGCTAAGGGTCACGGATCCCCCAATAGGATTCACAATCCTCAACGAAGTAACCATACAAGAAACATCCAAAGACAAATCATCGACGAGCTTTTTCTATACGAAAGAATGCAAGCTCCCATATCGAAAAGAACTCGAATACTACGGTCATGAAATAAAATAGAACCTTCCAAAATAGATGGAGATATACCTCTGGGCTGAGAAGAACCTCTAAAAGCTTTAGCAACATAAAGCTTGCCAGACTTGGCACTAGCAGGAGCAGTAGGGCAGGTGGAAATACGGTGACCTTCCTTCTTGCAATAATGGCAGAAGAGAGGCTTAGGACAAGCTCGAATCATATGATCAAGAGAACCACAATTGAAACACTTCTGAATGGAAGGTGTTCCAGCAGATTGAGAGTTAGAGCCAGATTCAATAGGCTTTTTCTTCTTAGAAGAGAGAAATCCCTGCTTATGAAATGGAAACTTCTTCTTATTGGGGTTCTTGCGAACCTCAACATCATCACCACTATCACACTCCTTCTCGATAACCTCGAGATGAAGTGCCGAATCAACCAACTCCTCAAAAGAAAGCTTGAGCTGGAGCATTAAAGACTTCTTAAGATATTTCTTAAGACCAGAAACAAACTTCAAATTCTTCTTATAAGAAGTGCTAATGAATTCAAGACCATACTTAGATAAGGCCTCGAATGATGCAACATATTCAGAAATGGAAGACTTCCCTTGCTTCAATTCAAGAATGCGACGGGCTAATAAAACTTTCTCAGATTCAGGAACGAATTTGAGTTCGAATCGTTCCCGAAACTGAGTCCAAGAAAGAACAGACTCATCAAGTTCGGTTATAAGAAGCTCGTACCAATCGAGGGCACACTCTTGCAATAAGCTAGAAGTTACCAGAACTCGATCATGGTCAGAAAGATCCATACGAGAAAAGATACGCTCGCATGTGCGAATCCAAGCCTGAACCTCAAGAACGGACTCGGAGCCTTTGAATGGCTTTCCACCAAGATGAGAAAAATCACTACACAGGCGTGCAAAGGCAGACTTGCATGGACGAGATGCACGAATATGAGCTGGAGGCTGAGTGCTCCTAAATAACTCCAAAAGCTGATCGGTAGACATGTAAACGCCGTCCGGATGCGAGCCACTGGATTGCCCAACATCCGAGCATCGTCCTCTGTCTCTTCCGGCCATTAGCTGAAAGATAAGATAAGAAAAAGATTATTCACAAGGTAGATATCATTAATTCAAATATGGGGAATTACGGAAAAATGCATTCCTAGACGTATTCCCAAAATTCTATCTACCCCAAAGGCATGGAAAGAATAAAGGCATGATGATTCAAAAGTTCGTAACATTCGTACTACCCTTTAATGTACCATAATATGTGTCTCCGTTCTATGTTTATTATATTTTGTTCTGAACTCAGCTCTGATACCAAGCAGTGCCGCCCCACTACGAGACCCACATTAGCAAAGCATATTACAAAGTAACACCGTCTGCTAATGCGGAGAATAGAGCAGGTTAGGAGCGACCATCTATAGCCTTGTCTTAATTATCTATTGAATACGCCGACAATGCCACTTCTCACTTGAATGGATCGACATATCCAATAAATACTTAATACAAATCCATAGGTGGCTGAGGATCTATCAAAATAAAATATAACAACTCAAATGTAATATACATCACAGAACAGTAGATCATCACATACATTTACACATATAATGATACATTACAGAGTTTACAAAATGCTACATGTCAAGTGGTAAAGCAAACCACAATATATACAGACGAGTCAATAGAGTATATAACAGAGTTACAGACAAAAAGGACTGCACAAAAAGCTATAACAAAAAGAAGCTAGCGGAGTAGTCCATGCGGAAGCAAAATAGGCTAAGTCCAATGTACCTAACCTGAAACATCTCGGTCTGACCCGAGTATAAAATACACGGGTCAGTCTAGCTAAACAAATCAGTTAGATAAGCTAAATGATAATGAACATACAAGATCATAAAGTACCACAAATATCTCCAAAGGAGATAACCAAATCATCTAACATAAGATGAATCAAAACAAGCCTCATATCATGGGCAACTCCATAAATCAAGGACATACATATCCGAAAACAAGCCAAAAGGCAAATGACAAATACCAATAGTGGTAACACAAGTTTCCACAAGGTAATCGCTACATATCATGTGGTTCAAAGGACCTATGCCGAAGACGATACGCTAGGGAAATATAATTGTCAAAGAAACAAAAGATGCTCGAGCTCGGTACTAGGATCCATACGCCCGAAGGCAACGCCCGAAGGCAACGCGAAAAGGCAACGCCCGAAGGCAACGCTCGAAGGCAACGCCCGAAGGCAACGCCAAAAGGCAACGCCCGAAGGCAACAAACCGTAGTGGCGGTACTGGACACCACTGTCCGGCGGAATGTGTCACAACTCTCAGTAAGGAACCCAGAAAATGTTAATGTGAGTCCCATACCCCACATTCGCACTAAACGGTTTACTACCTATCAGTCAATTTCACACTCAAAGTAGTACAAAGTTTACCTCATCTCATCGGTAAACCAGACCCGAAGGTCAAAACGATCAAACAAATAGATTAGGAATTAACTGAAAAGATGAACGCACGTGTTCATAGCACGCATTTTATCTAATCATTTAATTCTCCTCCCTCTTCGCTCGGAGTGCAAAATTGTGTGTGTGTTCAAATAGAAATTATAAATTGGAGAAACAAGCTTTTAAATACACTCTAAAAAAAATCATTTTTATAAAAACCCGTGCACGAAATTAAAAAGGAATTATCAAAGTCAAATATGCAATAACAACTAATTGGAATCGACACAAATCGATTGAAAATTGGAAACTCAAACACAAAAGGCAAAATAGGCAGAGACAGCAGATTCAGTCGACTGGACCAGGGTGGTCAGTCAACTGACACAAATCCTGGAAACATTCTGTTTCCAGGTTCAGTCGACTGAACCTGGGTGGTCAGTCGACTGAATCATGCCTGGAAACTTTCGGTTTCCAGGCTCAGTCGACTGACCAAGAGTGGTCAGTCGACTGGTATTGGCCTAGGAAATTTCCTGGGTTCGGTTCAGTCGACTGACCTTCTAGTTCAGTCGACTGAACTGGAAATTCCAGTATTCTCAGCCTAGCCCCCAAGGGGCAAATCCCAAACAATTGGAGATCGGTCGAGCGATGGGCGCTAGGGGTTTATGCCAATCGACAACCCAGCCCTATTGGCTCTTCAATACACCTCCAAAAACATGATCAAACATCAAAGCTATGATT
This sequence comes from Allium fistulosum, assembly GCA_030737815.1. Lineage (NCBI taxonomy): Eukaryota > Viridiplantae > Streptophyta > Magnoliopsida > Asparagales > Amaryllidaceae > Allium > Allium fistulosum. The sequence continues at coordinate 247,125,707 of CM060906.1, read as the reverse complement.
TTTTAGAGTTTTTGACTTCAAAACACCAAAAATTGAAATGTTCACCAAATCAATTCAAACCAAAAGCAAATGATCATGAATAAGTGCTAGGAATTCATACCTAACATCAATGATATCAAGAGAAGTAGATGTGAGTTCAAAACTCACCTTTTTGACCCAAAAACAAATGGTAAGAAGCTCAAACACAAGGAGAAGATCAATCACTCTTCACTTCAACTCCACAAGCTTCAATCTAAGATCAACACAATTATTTCCTAAATTAGGGTTTAGGAATTTTCTGAAATTGAAGAGGAAAAGAGATGGAGAAGATGAAGATGGAGCTTACCCTAGCTTTCCTTGAATTTGGAGCAAGAATTTGAGTTTGCAAGTGGAACTAGGGCTTGGAATTTCTAATTCCTATTCTCTTCCCTCATTTTCAGTTGTGCTTGAGAAAAAGAAATGAAATGAGAATGAATGGATGAAGAGAGGGGCTGAGTTAGGTTACAGAGTGAGTTGGGGTGAAACCCAAACCCAAAGCCCAACCGAAAATAGCAAAATTCAACTTACTCCAAACATATCGAAGCTTATACTCAAAAAAGTCGCAAACGCCATTTTGGACTCAATGGAAGTGGTCCCGAGTCCTAATTCGGCCGTTTGCAAAAAGTGATATTTCGGACTTAAATCCGACTAACGACGCCATATTTAAATATAATATTTAAATATAGAATCGTAAAATATGCGAGTTGTTACACCATTACTTGTGATCTCATTTCTTAGATTCTCTAGAATTCTATTACTAGTGGCCAACTTGATTATCCTAACAAAATCATCAGTTGCTAAATTAAACAAAAAGGTTGACAGTGGGCTACCTTGCCTAACCCACATTTCGATTAAATTTTATTTCCTAATATATCATTAACCATAACACTTGAATTTCTAGTCTTAAATAAGACATAATCCAGCCCACCCATCTAGCACCGAAACCCCTAGCTAGCAATAAATCCTTAAGAAAATCCCAATCAATTGAATCAAAAGCTTTAGCAAAATCAAGTTTCAAAGCGCACAAGTGGTGTCAATTTTACAGCAGTAATTAATAAATTCTTTAACTGCAACTACCCATCCGTAATATTTCTAACCTTATAAAAGCAATTTGGGCATTATCTATTAAATCATTCATTCTAGTATTTAATATATTAGCTAATACCTTAAAAATAATTTTAAAAGAATAGTCTAATAATGAAATAGGTCTGAACTCTTTCAACTCATTGCATTCACTTTCTTAGGTAGTAAACTTACATTGGTGAAATTAAACCTACCTAACTGCAAAGAACCATAAAAAAATTCATTAAATGTTTTAATTGTATCATATTTTAAAACATTCTAAAAAACTTCATAAAATAAAATAGGACACCCATCTGGACTTGATGATTTATCGTTGGCGTATCTTTTATAACCATCAAAATCTCTTCTTCCGTAAATGATATTTCTAATCTAACCAATTCAATCTCAACGTCATCGGTGTACAAATTATTCTATTTAGCTCTAATACTATGCTCTTCCTTAGTTCCAAAATTTTCTTCATAATAATTGGTAAACTCATTGTTTAATTCTTTTTGGTCAAAAATATCAATATTGTTAATTAAAATGGGATTAATGGCATTAACTACTTTATGGAAAAATTTGGTACTCATATCATCCTCATCCATCCATTGGACCCTAGATCTTTGTTTCCACATCACTTTATCTTGTATAATAATTTTTTTTAATTCCTTTTTTAAAATCAAAAGCATGTTTTTTCTGAAATATTTAGATTTCTTAATTCTTCTATTTTACTCAACTTTAAAATCTCATTTAGTAATTTATTTTATTTAATTCTAATGTTGCCAAAAACATCTTTACTTCATTTGTTAAGAAATATTCTTATGTCTCTAAGCTTACCTACGAATATTTGAGCTATGTTTTTGAAAATCTATAATTAGAATTGATCATTGAAATCTATTTATTTGTGATTAAATCTTTAATCTTATTTTCTAACAACACATCTTTTCAAATCAAAAAAAATTATTTCCATTATTTTGATTAGTACAAGATAGAATATTTAGGCGACGATCTAAATAGATATTTGGAAGTCCAATATCCTTACAAATAGGCTACTTCATCACTAATAAAAAATCTATCTAAAAGTTCCATCGATGGGTCTTCTTTACATTTTGACTAGGTGAACTGTCCATTGCTTAATTTCATCTCTATTTAGTTACAATCAACAATAAACTAATCAAATTCTTCCACAGCAATAAAATAACCTTCTTTGGGGGATCTTTCTCCTAAAAATCCGGCGATAATAAAATCTCTACCCATCAACCATGGACTTGGAGCGAGTGATCTAAACTCAAGAAACTCACTCCAAAAAGAACCCTACAATCTATCTTAGAGTCCGGTCCATAAACATTAATAACATTTAGAAATGAAGCATTACTAGGATCAGTAAATATATGATGCATTGAATGAACTTATAACAACTGAAAGATAACATTGACAAAGAATGTTAAACTAGAAATGAATAAAGGATTTGTTATCTATGTATTAGAATAATCCAAGTAGTATTTATACTATTATCCTAATTAATTAGATTTAGGATATTAATTATAATTATATATTTATTTATTATATTACTTTTGAATGAACTGCAAAGTTTAATTGATTATGCTATTCTTATAAGATACACTAAAAACCTTATTATTAGTTTTCTCAAATATTCCCTAATTCAATTTGATTATGATATGTTATTATTTGTAAAGAGTGTTTGATATACTATAATGTATTAATTAACTTAAAAAGTGCTTCTTTTGCCTTCAATGCTTCTAAATTATAAGAATACTCAAACAATGAAAGGTTGTTTATTTCTTACACTATATATAAAGTAGCAAATCATGCTAAAAGCACATTCCTAAGGCAAGTCACACCATTATATCTTTGTAAAATTATTTTAGGAAATAACATACATTAGGCAAGACTCCACTATGCATTCGACTTTGGTACAATAATTTGCACTTAGATTTTAGTTCAAAAAAATAAATTATGTGATATTGAATGGTTTAAGTCAAGTCTTCTTTTAATTGGCAAATGAAATTGATTAGTGCCTGATAGAATCATCAACCACTTATTATGCAAAATGTTTTGTACAATTTCTGATTATAACGAGTAAGTGATGTATGACCATTCATTTCGAATTTTCTTAAATTTTGTGACATGTCTAAAAGTATTAAATTGAACGAAAAATTATGTATATGGTACCCATAATTTTTTTATTTAAACCTTTATTCGTTTTTACATCAACTACTGCGAATTCACTTCGTGGAAATTCTATGCACACTCCATGTTAATGTTATACAATTTTAAAATTTAAAATGTGATTACAATAATTTTTGTAACAACCCAATTTTTAGGGGTGCTAATTTGGGAATCAATCAATTAACTAATGGTTAGAATAGAATATTTAATTGGAAGTTAACAATAAATTTGAAGTAATTAAATATTTTATTCACTTTGAAAATAAGCATAAATATTGGTTATGGGTAAGAGTTGAAAAATGGCCGATAATTGTTCATTTTGGTATAAAATTTATGAAAATAATTAGTTTTGGAAAATATTTGTGTTTATTTTTTAATGAAATAAATTGTTAACTAAGGGTAGCAGTTAGTTTGGAAACTTTAATTAAGGAGTTTATATATATATATATATATATATATATATATTTAGAAAAGCTAAAACAATATAAGATAATTTTGGTTAGGAATGAAAAATTGTTTTTCCAAGTGTTTAAAGTGTTAACAAAATTAATTGACAAATTATTTACAAGTTATAATTTAAAAAGAAAAAAAAAGAAAGAGAATAAAGGAAATAAATGTTGACAAGCACCATTGTCCCAATGATTAAGTGATTCGACTTTGGTGCATAATGTCACAAGTTCGAAACTTGCGTAGCGTGATTCGAACGTTTATTGACATGTGATATGTTGTCCCAGTGATTTGTTGTATATAAAGTACCATTTCGAAAAAGGAAATAACTGTTTTTATACAAAATGTAAGAGAAAAATAAACAAATAAATAAAAAATTAATTTTGTAAGATATTTTATATGAAAAGTCTAGAAAGTGAATAAAATATGAACAAACATAAAAATCAACACTAAAGACAAAAGATATGATTAGTTTTATTAATAAACTAATGAAAATAATAAAAATAGGAGGATATTTTCAAAGTTGCTTCTAAAGGAGGGCCTAGGGATAAAATGCCACTCATTTCCTTCTTTGTTTACATTTATAGTATGTAAAAACATTTCAAAACATAAACTAATTTCTTCAAAACCATACAAACCAAAGCTCTCCTCCTAAATTTGAAAAAGCTAGTTTGATTTATTAGAGAAGGAAAGATTCCCAATTGGCATAGTAATTAGAAGAATTGAGCAATAGCAATCAAGGGTTAGAAGCGGAAATATTTGGATTGCAAGAAAAAGAAAAAAAGGTGAGTGATAGGAAATCCTTATTCTTATGGTTGAACTATCCTTTTTCTTTGAATGAATAGGTATTTCTTCTCATTTTGCTTGTTATAATTTCTTCTTCTTATGCAAGTTTGAGTTTATATCACCTATTAGACAAATTTGGGGAACTTGATTGTTAAATTGTTGAAATAACACTTGATCCGGAAATTATAATAAATTGAAAAGAAAAATCATAAATTGCTGAAATTTTGATATGTTATTTTGTACATGTATGCGCATCTCCGCTAAAAATTTTAGTGAAAAACAATGTGATTTGAATTGTGAAATTAATTGTTTACTAACCTATATTTGCCCTGATTTTATAACAGCAGTGGCCGTCGATACAAAATTCATAACTATTAGAGAAAAATTTATAAAATTCTGAAACTTATATATGTTGTTTATAACTCATATTAAAATAGTCTGTAAAAATTTCATTGAAACATAATGAGTTTTAATAGGTAAAATCAATTGTTAACAGAAGTGTGTAAGTGTAGATTTTCGCACCAAGGTCGGTCTAAAAACACCTGCTATAATATTAGGATTTGACCAATCAAATCATTATTTTTTTTATGAAATTTGTAGTGGATGTGTAAATGAGTTAGGAACAACATATTATAATTTTATAATTTTATGAAATTTTTGTTATTTATTATGAATTATAGACCGGAGGGGGTTCGATATAAAATTCAATGATTTTTTTTTAAAAGTGACGTTGAATTGGAAGATGATTATATATTTGTGATTTGGAAATAAATTTATTAAAAGAAAAGCTTTTAAAGAAGAATTATGAAATGTTTAAAGACCCTTCATAATTTATTTTTATCTTATTTTGTTATAATATTTGACAAAATTGTGTATGAAAGAGAATATATAATTTAGTGATATCTTTCTCTGTACCATGGTATTGTTAAAGAAGAATTTGATTTTCTTTGTATCTTGATAATTAGAAAAGTAAAATCCCTATTTTTTTATAAAATTTAAGATGTACTGGAATGCATGATTTTGGGTTTCATGATGAGGTTATGTGTATGTTCTATCGCTAAAATGTAAAGGAGATACTATCCGATTGCATTTTAACGTATATAGTTTATTTATATGTTGTGTGTGCATTGTAAGCGTGATTGGGGTTCGATGTAATTAATTTGTGTCACACAATAAAATTTATATAGACGATTTAAGTTTGTTTAGAAATTTCTCTATGATTCATATTTCGGATGTTCGAATTATTTTTTGGTTTTAAATAACTTTGGAAAGCATTGAAATAAATTGTCTTAAGGTTTTTGAATTATAAAAGTAAATTTTAGATAGTATGTTAAAGTTTTATTTAATTTGGCTATTTCACAAAAATAAAAGATCTATTTTTATGAATATAGTTTTCTTTTAATCTCAAACCATTTAATATTTCCTATTTTAATTATTTTTTTTAAATTTGAGACTGTTTCAAAGAAAAATAAGACATAAAATATATTAAGGGTTTAATACTTTCATTTCTAGTAATTTTATTTAAAAGCCATTGGAAAATAAATTTTATTTGAAAATAAAGTATTATCCAACCCTTATTTAAATTTTAAATAAGTTGTAAATAAATAAATATTCTTTATAAATGTGAATAAATTATGGATATACTTTTGGAAGATTATTTCACCAAAAAAAGGATATATTTAATAGAAGTATTCAAGGGCATTTAAATAGGAGTTTTTATCATTTAAATTTGTTATAAGGGCCTTCAAATATATTTTCTCCATTTATATATGGTATAAATTAAATTTGATTTCTGTGAATATTTTTCTAAAATTCTATATGATGATGGTTTTGAGTAAACGGTTTAGCAATACCAAACGGTATGGGACATTTGGTATTACTTTTCTGATTACTCTCTTGACCCATCATATAAATTATTTGTTTTTCTATATTTCGAGCAAGTGGAATTTACTGCCTTTTAGTAAGTTCAAGTAATACCATGTGGTATAGGATGCATGGGAATTACTGAGCAATCGCTATTTGAAGTATATGATAGTTTTTGAGTAGATGTGCTTTCAGGCCATCTTTGAGTTGACATTCTTTTATGCCATTCTTATGATGGTGCATTTTGTTTCATTCTATATCGCAACTGTTGTGGTTTGATTTAAGGTGTAAATCACCTTAATTTTCATATGGTCTTATGATAGGCATGACCTTATTTATGACTTGGTGTATTATTAGTGGATATTCATCAATTATGTTTTATTTCTGGCATATTTTCTGGTTGCGATTCTCATTTTGCTTTATTGAATGTTGACATATTTAATCCAGTCATAATTATATTCTAGTCATAACACCGTCAAATTTCATGACATTTTTGTTATATATAAAATAATATTTTAAAACTCTTTTTGATCTTGGTTTGGGATAATAGGACTCTATTTTACCAATGGTCCAAAACTCCGCCTTGGCCGACCAGATTCAGGTTAGCTACCTAAATCGGCGGTATATTATTTGCCCACTTGCCACCATTGGTTAACAGTCTGCTACATTGGGCTAATTTTCTTTTCGGTTGGGATTCCCGACCGGTAGGTCAAGCACTACGAAGGATAGAGGCACGGGGGTCCCACATGTAGTGCTGTGAACGGGTAGCTTTCGGCCTTTGCCTTAGACCGTCTTGGTTATCCTAGGTTGATCATCACGTGTGTTATGGCGTTATGAGTAGGTTGCGGTGCTGATGTCTTGATGCACGCTCAAGCTCCACTACTGTAACTTTACAATACCGACGTTTGTTTATTTGATATTTTATGAGTCGGGCTATATCTATCCCAGAATCCCACATTGCCCTGTTATTACCTTATTACATTTTTATAATTTTATTATAATATTATTTTACATATGGTAATTGTGGTTGGTATCGTACTGACTTATATACGATACTTTAGTTTGACATATTTACCATTATATTGATTTATATATGATAGTTGTCATTGGTATCGTATTGATTTATATACGATATTTTAGTAGGATTTATTTATTATCATATTGTTTTATATATGATAATTGTTATATCTTATTACGTACTTTGGTTAGATTTATTTTACGATATTGTTTTATAGAAGATAATTGTCTTTGGTATCGTATTGACTTATATAAGACACGTTGGTTAGATTTATTTATTATCATATTGTTTTATATATGATAATTGTTATTGGTCTCATAGTGATTTATATAAGATACTCATGCTTGATTTACTTTTATCATATTTATGATAATAGCTGTTGGTATCGTATTGATTTATATATGATACATTGAATTGATTTACACACACACACACACACATATATATATATGACAATCGTTGATGGTACCATATTGATTTATATACGATACTTTGGTTGAAGTTATTTATTGTTATGTTATTTTATATATGATTATTTTAGTTAGTGTCGTATTGATACGTTGGCTTGATTTTTTTCTCTATCATACTATTTTAAATACGACAATTGTTGTTCGTCGTTGTCCATAGATCTCAACATCACTCACACTAGAGATAAACTGACCCGTGTGATTAGTTTTTATAATCCTCGAGTCCGTTTGAGGATTTTCTTTACAGGTTAGGTTAGCGTGGACTATAGTAGCATTCTTATTCTTTTTCTATATTTTTGGGTTTTGGACATTGCAGCTTTGGACCTAGTAGTAGTCAGTAATCTATTATGGTATGTATGCTATTATGTATTTTAGGAGTGGTATCATGTACTCTGGACTATGTATTATGAACATTACTATTATGATATGTATTCTGTATTCTATTGTTATTGGTTTGCCCAGTTATATGTTCTATTATATTATGTATTATGTAACCTAAGAAAAAGATTCTTGTACCCTTGCTTTGAAATGAGACTGAGCATGAAGGGTAAGTTAATATGTCTTAAACTTTTCTTGCCAATGTTAGTTCAAGGGAATGAGTACAACATTTAGCCCTATCAAGTCCCTTTCTCCATGCCTTCCGACAATAATACTTAGTATTTCTCTTGGTTGGCATGGGTATAGGGGTTGGGCATTACATTTTTGGTATCAGAGCCTTGGTTATAGTGGTACAAAATAATTTTAGAATATAAGTTAGCACAAGATAGTAGAAACAATGTACATATCTATGTACTTCATGTTTCACTCCCATAATATAATAGTAGATGTAAATACCTTAGGTCCAATCCTTATGATCATAGTATAGGATTAAGGTTAATTTGATTCTTTTTACCAACTCGTTCTATGGCGGGAGTTTGTTAGAGGAAAACTAAATACAAGTGTTATATAATAAATCAGAGTGTGCAACGGAAGTAATCAAAGTTATCGCCCTTAGGTAGAATTTGCGGGGATGCAATTTCTATATTGGGAGGAGTCTGTAACAACCCAATTTTTAGGGGTGCTAATTTGGGAATCAATCAATTATCTAATGGTTAGAATAGAATAATTAATTGGAAGTTAACAATTAAGTAATTAAATATTTTATTCACTTTGAAAATAAGAATAAATAATTGGTTATAGGTAGGTAAGAGATGAACAATGGTCGTTAATTTGTTCATTTTGGTATAAAATTTATGAAAAAAATTAGTTTTGGAAAGTATTTGTGTTTATTTTATAGTGAAATAAATTGTTAACTAAGGGTAGCAATGAGTTTGGAAACTTTAATTAAGGAATTCACATATATATATATATATAGACACATATATATTTAAAAAAAGCTAAAACATTATAAGGTAATTTTTGTTAGGAATGAAAATTCTTTTTCCAAAGTGTTTAAAGTGTTAACAAAATTAATTGACAAATTATTTACAAGTTATAATTTAAAAAGAAAAAAAAGAAAGAGAATAAAGGAAATAAATGTTTTTACACAAAATGTAAGAGAAAATAAATAAATAAAATATTAATTTTGTAAGATATATTATATGAAAAGTCTAGAAAGTGAATAAAATATGAACAAACATAAAAATCAACACTACATACAAAAGATATGATTATGTTTTATTAATAAACTAATGAAAATAATAAAAATAGAGGGATATTTTCAAAGATGCTTCTAGAGGAGGGCCTAGGGATAAAATATCACTCATTTCGTTCTCTATTTACATTTACAGTACGTAAAAACATTTCAAAACAGAAACTAGTTTCTTTAAAACCCTATAAACCAAAGCTCTCCTCCTAAAATTGAAGAAGCTAATTTGGTTAATTAGAGAAGGAAAGATTCCCATTTGGCATGGTAATTAGAAGAACTGAGCAATAGCAATCAAGCGTTAGAAGCTGAAATTTTTAGATTGCAAGAAAAAGAAGAAAAAAAGGTGAATGATATGAAATCCTTATTCTTATGGTTGAACTAGCCTTTTTCTTTGAATGAATAGGTATTTCTTCTCTTTTTGCTTGTTATAATTTCTTCTTCTTATGCAAATTTGAGTTTAGGTCACCTATTAGACAAATTTGAGGAACTTGATTGTTATATTGTTGAAATAACACTTGATCAAAAATTAAAATAAATTGAAAAAAAATCATAAATTGCTGAAATTTTGATATGTTATTTTGTACATGTATGTGCATATCCTCTAAAAAAATTTGTTGAAAAACATTGTGATTTGATTGGTGAAATCAATTGTTTACTAAGCTATATTTGCCCTGATTGTATAACAGCAGTGGCTGTCAATACGAAATTCATAACAATTAGAGAGAAATTTATAAAATTTTGAAACTTATATATGTTGTTTATAACACATATTATAATAATCCATAAAAATTTCATTGGAACATAATGAGTTCTGATAGGTGAAATCAATTTTTTACAAAGGTGTGTAAGTGTAGATTTTGGCACTAGGGTCTGTCTAAAAACACATGTTGTAATATTATGACCCATCAAATCATTATTGTTTTTATTAAAGTTTTAGTGATAATGTGTAAATGAGTTAGGAACAACATATTAAAAATTTATAATTTTACGAAATTTCTATTATTTATTATGAATTATAGACTAGAGGGGGGTTCGATATAAAATTCTATGATTTTTTTCTAAAAGTAATGTTGAATTTGAAGATGATTATATATTTGTGATTTAGAAATAAGTTTATTAAAAGAAAAGCTTTGAAATAAGAATTATGAAATGTTTAAAGATCCATCATAATTTATTTTTATCTTATTTTATCATAATATTTGACAAAATTGTGTATGAAAGAGAATATATAAGTTAGTGAAATCTTTCTCTGTACCGTGGTATTGTTAAAGAAGGATTTTATTTTTTTGTATCTTGGTAATTAAAAAAGGAAAATCCCTATGTAATAACCCGCATATTTGTCGATTTTATATTTAAATATTTTATTTAAATATTTTATCGTTAGTCGGATTTTAGTCCGAAAAGCTACTTTTCGCATACGGACGAATTAGAACTCGAGACCACTTCCATTGAGTTCGAAACGTCATTTGCCATCTTTTAAGTATAAACATCAATATGTTTGGAGATAGTGAAATTTTCGTCACTTTTTGCTTTGGACTTTGGTTTGGACTGCACCCATATTAGCTCAGCCCAACCCCCTTCTCTTCATAACTTCATCTCTTCACTAAAACCTTCAAGCTTCATCAAAAATGGTGGAGGGAATGGGAAATTAAAATTCCAAGCTCAAGTCTTCATTGCTAATCCAACATCTACTCCAAATTCTAGTGAAGAACATAGATTCAAGCTTGTTGTGATTCTTGCTTTGCTCTCAAGCCTCATCTTCATCAATTTCCATGCAAAGGTGAGACTTTTATCTCACATTCTTGACTATATCTATCTTGGACTGTTGGGAATGGTTCCCTATCACTTTAACATGCACATTTGCATTTGGTTTGGATTGGATTGGCGGAAAACTCCACTTTTTAGCGTTTTTGGTGAATTTCTAGCCTTAGGTCGTTCTGGACCCTTAGGTCGCTCGGGTTCATGGCGCGCGCGTGGAAAAGTCGCCTGGACTTAAGTCGTAGGTCGTTTCCGAACTATAATCTCTAGGCAAACCTTAGGTCGCTCATCCACTAAGTCGGCCTGGTTTATCTTGTAGGTCGTCTCCGACCTAAGCTCCTGCTAAGTCGTTCGAGTTAGGTCGTTGGACCATCTACCTTAGGTCGCTCGTCCACTAAGTCGGCCTGGTTTATCTCGTAGGTCGTCTCCGACCTAAGCTCCTGCTAAGTCATTTGAGTTAGGTCGTTGGACCATTTACCTTAGGTCGCTCGTCCACTAAGTGGGACTGGTTTATCTCGTAGGTCGTCTCCGACCTAAGTTCCTGCTAAGTCGTTCACCCTCCATTTCGTAAGTCGTAAGTCATTACCGACCTTAATCTCCTCTGCTAGTTAGGTCGTGTGCTTTTAGGTCGAACACCGTAGCAGGGGCGTTGCCCCCGCACCCCCACCTAGGGGGTTGCCACCCCCCTGGACCCCCCTCCGTAGGGGATCTTATCTGAAAAACATTCAACAGGATTTCTACTATGATGGTTTTGGGATTGATTTCTTTGGACTTTACTCACGTCTTCGAATGTGAATTTATGTGATTCGATTTGTTTCAACAATCGTTTTGTGACTTGTCACTTTAAAGATATGAATGTTTCAATACTAGTAGTAAATATCAAAACTCTTTCATCAAAGCGATTTCAACACTATTTTAAATATCAAAAGTTCATTTTCTCAAACCGATTTCCAATCTACTAGTATATACAAGCCTTTACTTCACTCGGATGAGAAATCGACTTAAACGACTTAGTAAAACGAGTGGTATGAAACGCTTGCGTTCACTTCGTCGGTTAGCTCTTGGACTTGTTCGATTGAACGCTTTTGTGACAATTTCCTAGTGGAGATCTACAGTTTGTTCGTAAATATTTAAGTTAAGCTAGTGGTTATGGGACATGAAGCTAAACTCATATATTTACTGGCTTAGTGTAATTGTAATACATCACAGCGGAAACACTCCATACGTTTCTGCCATCCAGCTCGTATCCTGAGCTCCAGGTCGTCCTCACTTGAAAATTTGTAATACTCGGTCTGACCCGAGCATTACATCAAAGTAACACCCGGGTCAGGCTGGAAACCAGCATGAGTAAACCCAACTAATAAGAAATACCAGTGCATAAGACTTACTTAAACCCGGGGTAACTCGTGTCAATTTACAAATTCACATTTTGTTATAGACATCACTTATTTCACCCATCAATTTCTAAGTACCAAAACTTAGATCAAATGGTCCAATTCACTTAAATCGTTCCATTTCAGCCTATTGATTTCACATATCAATTTATAAAGAGTCGAAGTGGTTTCAGGTATTAACTAATACCCGACTCTGGTCTCTGCGAATCCAATGTCATCTTAACCCAAGTTATTCAAGGGAATTAAATTTTCTTTTAAATACTGGATGTCAACCTTTACACAGCAATTTATCCTTGACAGATAACCATATTATCACTGTCCAACCTAACATAATATCTCACATAGCATCCCAATTCACATATCAGAGATATCAATAATCCAAAGCAATTTAATATCATTCAATCATCTACAAGCAAGGTTAATTAATCTCCAAATAAATTAATTAATTACCTAACCCAGCTTAATTAATATTAATTTCACCTTTCTTTAATTATTAATCTAAGTTAATTATCCATAATTACTTTCATTAAGTAATTATCGCACTGGTTAATTATTCTTAATTAATTAACCCAAATTTTAATTAGTTATCCACAATTTCTAATTAAAATACTTAACCTTTAACAAATTAATCCTTTAATTACTTACAATTAAGTAATTATCATTTAATAAATCACTTTTAGTAATCATCCATTAATTACCCACCTTAATAAATGACACTAAATAATTATTGTCTAATTACTTTCATTACGTAATTATCGTCAATTAATTAATAAATAAATCCTTTAAATTGATTACACAAATTAATTAACCTTAAATTAATTAATTAATTCCTTACTAGTTACATTAATTAATTTACGATCCTTTAATACATTTAAAATCAATACTTTTTTTTTCATTTAAATCACCTTTGAAACATATTATATAATTGCTTTTAAACAACAATTTTAAAGTATTTTAAACTTAAAAAAACTCGTTTAAAACTTATCCATTTTTGTTAAACTCTTAAAACTTGATTAAACAATTTACTTTGGAATTTGACAAATACTTAGACTTAGCAACTTATTTTTGTTGCTTTTAAACAACTTGTACCTTATTATTTATAAAACTGTTCCCTATTCTTATTTTCAAAAACCAGTTCGTCAAACACGACAGTACCTGAGTATTCTAGATAAACTCGAGCAGAACCCACAAAATCAACGCGCTAACCCTACATCACTCGCAAACTTATCTCTTTACTTCGATACTTCGAGACAAACACACAATCGTCCCCAACTAAACCCAGGTAAAAGCTTCTTCCAAATCTTGAACCCACTGCCATGCAAACCTGCCACAAACATGCACGCGTGCACGTGAACAGAACCCCCGGCCACCGCCGATCATCATCACGACCATCTACAAGTCGTCAACGACCCCACTACTCCTTCCCACAACCCAGAAACCCAAAACGTTGGCGAACTCGAGATTTTTTTTCCAACTCAACTGGAACAAAACTTCGATAAACTAAATTGATTCGCCCCGCCGCCTCAAGCCATCTGAGGCCACGAAAACTTTGTCAGACCTTCGCCTATCTCTCTAGCTTCGATCGCCACTGACGCGATTGAACCCGGTGCAACGACGACACCGCAGCGATCAAAAATATGCCCTCGACCAAACTAAGGGTTTAAACCCTAGATCCCTACCTACCCATCACCACAGTGCAATATAAATTCATTGGACATTTTTCTGATGATCTCCGAGTCTTCCTCTACTTCCAGGCCAAACCCCGACCACCCCGAATGCCTCGATTGCCAGCAAAGTCTCAAAACACCAAAACCGATCAACTACCAAATTCTCACTCGTTTCCCCACTAAAAATCTGGATTTAACTCTTAAAATTCACGATTTTAGATGGTGATTTCGATCATATAAGTTAATCAAAGAATTGTGATGCTTAAATTTTCATGCTTTATAAGTTCTTACTGCTTTTTCCTTATTTTCCAAAAATATACTAAGTTATTTCACTTAAATACATTTTTAAAATTTTAATTATACTTAAACAAAAATAACATGTTTGAATTTCTTAGCCTATAAGAGATTGTATGAAGAGAATTTAGTTTTGCTCTAAATTTTTAACCTGTCAGTATAAGAACAGTGATATGTCTATGTATACAGACAGGTATACCTATATTACTTGCATATAAACATTAAATCACATATACACATCCATGCAAAGCATTTCCACAGCACATTTCAAACATCATTCATATGTAATCCAGATATAACTCATTCTAGATTTTATATAGGGAATTTGTTCACAGAAAATATTGAACCAGAGAACACGGCTACTTATATAACTAAACTTACCCATTGATTTACATAAGAGACTTAGCTTACTCACCTGAAAAGTATTACTGATAGAAAACAATCTGATGTTCTTGAAAAATGTCTTTGAACCTGAAGTTTTGAAACTGTCTACAATCTCTGTTTATCATTGAAGAATTGAGATGGAGTTTTTTTTTCTTCTGGTTTTGCTAATTTGTTCCTAAACGAACTAAATAGAAGATGTATTTATAAAAGAGGGCACATGCGTATAAAGGAAGGTATTAACTAGTTAAGTGTTTATCTTGTTTTGGTCAGATTTTTGTTGCTTTGACTAAAGATATTTTTAAATTTGGAGGCTGAGATGATGTTGTTTTGGTGCTGAGATGATATTATGAAATGTATATGTTTCCTATTTAGCTTACAGCCTTATTTCACTTGATTTGTTTTGTACTTTGCATAGATTTTTATTTGTATGTAGATTTTTTTTTTCTTTCTCTTGCATTGGTCATACATGTATTTTATAGTACAAATGTGTTATTATATTTTTTCCCAGAGATTTTTGTTTTTGTCTTGCATCACATATGTATTTATACAAGAACTATCCTATGCTTCTATTTATATAAGTTGTTTATACATAACTTCACAATTTATATTTTCTGTTTGTAATTTAACTTTCAAACCTTTGATTTATAACATATATTTGTATTTATATATTTTATATTTATACTTATATTTAATATTGATACGATTGTTTATTTAAACATTATTATTAAAGACTTTATTTATATATATTATATCAAATATCAATAATATAAGACCTTTAATTTGATTGAATAAGACAGATTTTATTATAAATATTATTAAGAGATTTATTTTAAATTTCAAATCAAATTCCCTTTTCACAACTACAAATCTACATAATAAATGGCAATTATTCCAAAAGTTAAATTCATTTTAAAAATGATCAGTTTACATTTCATTTAAATTAGATTAAATATTTATTAAAATAATAGAGCCAAAATCCAGGGTCGTCACAGTAATTGACACTTCTTGATGATCATGACGATCATTTTTGTGATTTAGACTAGCAAGTGTGCGATGTCTCTTTGTCTGCGAGGGAGACTAGACCCCACTTTTGTGATGTTTCGCCATCACATATATGGGGTAGCACCCCATGGTCTTCGGGCCGTTCATGTGTTAAAATTTAATGGATAGCTTCCATGAGATAGCTTCTCGTTCAAGTGTTATACGCGTTGGTGAGTTTTCATGCTCCCGTTCATGTGTTAGGCCTCCCCCTTTATGTGTTTTTCTGGATTTCTTGTGTTGATTTCTGGAATTTATGCTTCACCAATTTTCATGATTTTCATTGATATGATATCAGTTTTTATGCATTGGTGAATTCATATGTTATTGACTTGTTATGAATACAAGTTTAGGGTATGATACCTTACTTTATCTTTGAGAAGATTCTTGTGATATTGGTTAATCTTTTGTTGATTATCATTTACCTACTTATAGTAGTATGCCATTATGGTTGTTACATGTTCATGCCATGTCTTTTACTTTATACCATATCATCTGATATTTATAGCTAGACTGATCCGTTTATTAGTTTCTTATAAATAATACTCGGGTCAGACCGAGATGTTACAGGTGCTTCTGCTTGACTTCTCTTCAGGATTATTCTGACTTTTGGCTAACTACTTAGATTAGTAGTTTTTGGATGTACACATTTGAGATATAGACTCTATGTTGTGTACTTATTCTTTTGTATAGCACGCGTTGCTATTCTTTTGTATTATCGTGGATCTTTCCGACCACTACTCTGATGTACACTTTCATGTGTTATATATATTTATTCATATCTCCTTCCGCCCTTGTGATATGGATGTCTGTGACTGATTTATGTTTTGATTATTTCTATGTTTGTTTCCGAAGATTATATATAGCCACCGTGTGATAGCTTTGTGTTTGTATCTGTATGTTGGATTCCCTCCTTAATTGATATGCATTCTCTTCTATCAGGCATATCGGTGCTCGCACAAAGAAGTTACATGGATGGTCGCTCCTCCACAGCCTTATTCTCCGTGCTAAATGACAACACTACATCGTAGTGTTCTTGGTTAGCGTGGGTATAGAGGTGGGGCGTCACACCATATTTTTTGTATAAAATTTAAGATGTACTAGAATGCATGATTTTTGGTTTCATGATGAGGTTTTGTTTATGTTGTATCGTTGAAATGTAAAGGAGATACTATATGATTGCATTTTAACGTATATAGTTTATTTATATATTGTGTGT
This sequence comes from Allium fistulosum, assembly GCA_030737815.1. NCBI lineage: Eukaryota > Viridiplantae > Streptophyta > Magnoliopsida > Asparagales > Amaryllidaceae > Allium > Allium fistulosum. Next base: position 247,108,476 of record CM060906.1, on the reverse strand, counting down.
GCATTGTAAGCGTGATTGGGGTTCGATGTAATTAAATTTGTGTCACACAATAAAATTTATATAGACGATTGATGATTTTTGAGAAATTTCTCTATGATTCATATTTTGGATGTTCGAATTATTTTCTGGTTTTAAATAACTTTGGAAAGCATTGAAATAAATTGTCTTAAGGTTTTGAATTATAAAAGTAAATTTTAGATAATATGTTAAAGTTTTATTTAATTTGGCTATTTCACAAAAATAAAAGATCTATTTTTATGAATATAGTTTTCTTTTAATCTCAAACCCTTTAATATTTCCTATTTTAATTATTTTTTTAAATTTGAGACTGTTTCAAAGAAAAATAAGACATAAAATATATTAAGGGTTTAATAATTTCATTTCTAGTAATTTTATTTAAAAAGCATTGGAAAATAATTTTTATTTGAAAATAAAGTATTATCCAACCCTTATTTAAATTTTAAAAAAGTTATAAATAAATAAATATTCTTTTTAAATGTGAATAAATTATGGATATACTTTTGAAAGATTATTTCACCAAAAAAAGGATATATTTAATAGAAGTATTCAAGGGCATTTAAAGAGGATTTTTGATCATTTAAATTTGTTATAAGGGCCTTTAAATATACTTTCTCCATTTATATATGGAATAAATTAAATTTGATTTGTGTGAATATTTTTCTAAAATTCTATATGATGAGGGTTTTGAGTAAACGGTTTAGCAATACCAGACGGTAAGGGACATTTGGTAATACTTTTCTGATTACTCTCTTGACTCATCATATAAATTATTTGTTTTTCTATATTTCGAGCAAGTGGAATTTACTGCCTTTTAGTAAATTCCAGTAATACCATTTGGTATAGGACGCACGGGAATTACTTGAGCAATCACTATTTGAAGTATATAACAGTTTTTGAGTAGATGTGCTTTCAGGCCATCTTTGAGTTGACATTCTTTTATGCCATCCTTATGATGGTGCTTTTTGTTTCATTCTATATCTCAACTGTTGTGGTTTGATTTAAGGTGTAAATCACCTTAATTTTCATATGGTCTTATGATAGGCATGACCTTGTTTATGACTTGGTGTTTTATTAGTGATTATGCATCAATTATGTTTTATTTCTGGCATATTTTCTGGTTGCGATTCTCATTTTTATTTATTGAATGTTGACATATTTATTCCAGCCATAATTATATTCTAGTCATAACACCGTCGAATTTCATGACATTTTTGTTATATATAAAATAATATTTTTAAAACTCTTTTTGATCTTGGTTTGGGATAATAGGACTCTGTTTGTCTATATTTTGAGTAAGTTTAATTTACTGCCATTTAGTAAATATTCGAGTAGCACCATGTGGTTTGGAACGCACGAGTGTTACTTGAGTAATCACTATTTGGAAGTATATAACACATTTTGAGTAGATGTGCTTTTAGGCCATCTTTGAGTTGACATTCTTTTATGCCATCCTTATGATGGTACCTTTTTGCTTAATTCTATATCGCAACTATTATGCTTTGATTTAAGGGGTAAATCACCTTAATTTCAATATGGCTTATGATAGGCATGACCTTGTTTATGACTTGGTGTTTTTATTAGTGGTTATGCATCAATTATGTTTTGTTTATGGCATATTTTCTGGTTGTGATTCTCATTTTGCTTTATTGAATGTTGGCATATTTATTCCAGCCATAATTATATTCTAGTCACTACACTGGCGAATTTCATGACATTTTTTTTGTATATAAAATAATATTTTTAAAACTCTTTTTGATCTTGGGTTGGGATAGATTAGACCTTGTTTTACCGATGGTCCAAAACTCCACCTTAGTCGACCCGATTCAGGTTAGCAACCTGAATCAGTGGTATATTATTTGCTAACTTATACCTCCATTGGTCAACGACCTGCTACATTGGGCTAATTTTCTTTTCGGTTGGGATTCCCGACCGGCGGGTTACGCACTACAAAGGATTAAGGCGTGGGGGTCCCACGTATAGTGCTATAAATGGGTAGCTTACGGCTTTTGCAGTAAACTGTCTTGGTTATCCTAGGTTGATCACCAGGTGTGTTATGGCGTTATGAGTAGGTTACGGTGCTGATGTCTTGATGCTCGCTCGAGCTCTACCACTATAACCTTACAATACTAATGTCTGTTTATTTGGTATTCTATAAGTCGAGTTATATCTATCCCAGAAGCCCACATTGCCTTATTATTACCTTATTACATTTTTCTAATTTTATTATCATATTGTTCTACATATGGTAATTGTGGTTGGTATCGTACTGACTTATATACGATACTTTATTTTAACGTATTTATTATTATATTGATTTATATATGATAGTTGTCATTGGTATTGTATTGATTTATATATGATATTTTAGTTGGATTTATTTATTATCATATTGTTTTATATATGATAACTGTTAATGGTATCGTATTAGTTTATATACGTACTTTGCTTAGATATATTTTATGATATTGTTTTATAAATGATAATTGTCTTTGGTATCGTATTGACTTATATAAGACACGTTGGTTAGATTTATTTATTATCATATTGTTTTATATATGATAATTGTTGTTGGTCTCGTATTGATTTATATAAGATACTCATGCTTGATTTACTTTTATCATATTTATGATAATGTTTGTTGGTATCGTAGTTATTTATATACGATACATTGAATTTATTTATTTATTTGTATATATATATATGTATATGACAATTGTTGATGGTATCATATTGATTTATAAACAATACTTTGGTTGGATTTATTTATTGTTATTTTATTTTATATATGATTATCTTAGTGTCGTATTGATACTTTGGCTTGATTATTTTCTCTATCATACTGTTTTAAATATGACAATTCTTGTTGTTCGTTGTCCATATATCGTACATCACTCACCACTACGCCAGAGATGACCTTCTGCAACACAAAAAAAATGTTGGCTCAGGCCCGAAAAATGTTGCCATAGGTCTATGGCAACACTTTTAGGGTGATGCAATTTTTGCCGTTGCCTTAGACCTCAAAGGCAACATTTTGACTATCTAAGGCAACATAAGTAATATTGTTGCAATAGAACCCTATTTGGGTCTATGGCAACACCCATATGTATCTGTAGCAACATTCCAAAATGTTGCTATAGATATTAACTTTCTGAATTTGTGGGGCCCACAATGTAGAGCATATTTGATTTTTTAATAAAAATAAATATTTATTTAATAAAATGCTATTGCACAGAATTTGATATTTAAACAGTAATTTATTTAAATAAATATTTTATTTCAACATTTGAAATAGTACAAATTCCTGACTCCACTATTTTACAATTCAATGATATATAACATTGATATTCACATATATAGATATTCCTCACTACATACTTCAGTGCACTCATTACATATGCAGTTTCAATTTATACAGACACCGACACCGACACCGACACCGACACCGACACCGACACCGACACCGACACCGACACCGACACCGACAAATATATGACGAGCCGAGTGCCGAGCCGAAGGCGAGCCGAGTAGCGGGTCTGGGAACAGCGCCGATTCAGCCGATTTCGGAAGATTGAGCCTTCTTTGAAACGACGTAAAATGATGCACAAATGAAGACTGAACTTAGCAAACCCGCAAACCCCATCCTCAGCAACTTCATCACCCATCGGAACTACTGCCCATCTACCACTTACCTAAAACACTGACCATCTACCAAACACTGACCACACTCCCAACCTCTTTCACAAAACATCCACCCACTGCCTCATCAAATTACATCATCAACAACACCGCTTGAAATACAAATGGTAATTGCAAGCACTACAACAATAAATGAGGCAACCGTAATAACTGGACCAACAGCCACCTTCAAACCGTCAACAACCCCTGCCGAACACTCATAGCACCACAATAAAACTTCTACCAACAATCACCTCTTCCACTCACAACCTGAACATTGTAATCATCAATTCACCATCAAACAGCAGTACTACATGAAAACGTGCACTAGATTATAAAACTGAACTTGGAGCTCCTAAGTTCAACACTATTTCCCTTAACAACAATTTGAAAATAAAACACTAAAAATTATCTATAAGGAGGATGTATATAAACAAGTCTGTGAGTATTAACTAGTAACCGACATGAAGAAAATGATATAATGTGGATTATATACACATGATACCTGCAAAAATATAACTAGAAAATGTTATATAGTTCCAAAGGAGCATTTGCACAAACATATGGGGGGCGTACTACCTTATTGAAATTACCAGTACCATTCCCATGCTTATCCTTAATAATGTCATCATCTTGCAATCAATTACCATTAGCAGATAAGTTTTCAACAAATAAATCATAATTTTCCGAACATCACACCAAAGGCCTTCAGTACCAAGTGAAGCAACCGCAATCATAGGGGAAAGTACGAAGATATCAGCTTGGGATATACCTGATATAGGAGCCGTGGACGGATTAATTGTTGCGAGAATGATAGCTAAATCTCGAGGGCAGTTCGGGTTTTGCGAGAAATTAAGGCGCTAGAAGGGTTTTCAGGTGAAGTAGTCTAAAGGAGAAAGGTAGAGGGGTTGGTGGCGAGCAAGTCTTCTGTTAGAGGTGAGAGCTGATGGCGACGACAGCGGTGGCAAAAGGGGTTTGAACAGAAAACTTTGTTTGGCTTCGGGTTTTGGTGTCGTGACGGGGCTCTGGTTGGAGCTAGATGGTCACGATGGCTCGGGGGTAGCTGGGGGTGAGGGTGACAATTCGGTGGCGGAGGCGAATGAGGAAACAGAAGAAGAGGAGGGTGACAATTTGGTGGCAGAGGCGAATGGGAGGAGGCAAATTGAAATGAAAACCAAAACGGGATCTACTCTTGACTAGTTCAGGCGGGAAAATGAAATTTTGGGGCAAATTGCAGTGGTGATCCATTTTAACAACCAGATTAAATGTAGATCGTTGGATCGTATTCACGCGGATTGCTAATTTTATTAATTTTTTAATTTGAATACATCTATAGCAACACTATATAAAAATGTTGCATCGTGTTACACTTGTTTAGCTAGAGCAACACATTTTTATGGCTAAGGTAACACCAAAAATACAACGTTGCAGTAGGACCAAAATTTTATAGCTGTCGCAACATTTTAGCTGGCAACACCTTGCAAAAATGTTGCAGAAGGTCATCTATGGCGTAGTGCACACTAGAGATAGTCTGACCCATGTGATTTGTTTTTATAGTCCTTGGGTCAGTTTGAGGATTTTCTTGGCAGGTTAAGTTAGCGTGGACTGTAGCAGCATTCTTATTCTTTTTCTATATTTTGGGGTTTTGGACTATGCAGCTTTGGACCTAGTAGTAGTTAGTAATCTATTATGGTATATATGCTATTATGTATTTTGGGAATGGTATCATGTACTCTGGACTATGTATTATGAACATTACTATTATGATATGTATTATGTATTCTGCTGTTATTGGTTTGCCAAGTTATATGTTCTATTATATTCTGTATTTTGTAAACTGGGTAAAATTTTCTTGTACCATTGCTTTGAACCGAGACCGAGTACGAAGGGTAAGTTAATATGTCTTAAATTTTTTCTGCCAGTTTTAGTTCAAGGGAATGATTACAACATTTAGCCCTATCGAGTCCCATTCTCAGTGCCTTCCGACAATAATACTTAGTATTTCTCTTGGTTGGCGTGGGTATAGGTGTTAGGTGTTACAATTTTAATGGCACTCCAGTGCATATACAAGAAAATGATTAAATAATTCTAAAGTATAGCAAGTTTGTTGCTTCAATCACGTAGCATGTAATAAATATCAACATTAATTTATTGATAGAAAATATAACTTTAATATTGAATCCACTATGCCTATATTAACATATGATATACTTTTTTTTTGTTAAAGTCATTCAAAAAATATAAGTGGCAATGCATTGCTAGCTGAGTAGCTGTTAATTGAATAAATAAAGAGTGGTACTAAATGAATCATATTATGAACTACCTTTTACACAACCTGCATTTTTACATCCTTTATTTTGCCCACCATTTTTTACACCACCCAATCCTATAACATTTTTACCCACCTTTTTCAACCTAATTTTTTTGATACTGCGCCTCCATTTCTTCCCCAATCTCGACGTCAAGGCTCTTAGAAGAATACTAGCTATCTCAAAGAAGAATTCAAAGCCCATGTTGTCGCAACCCATGACATCGTAGCCGTTGACATCGTACAAAGGTATGGTTTTGCATTTTTTTCGTTTTTGATTTTTTTGTTCTGAATTTGTTCATCGCATTATGGCATTGATGGTTTGAAGTTGACATTTGGGTAACCCTATTTTTTTAAGCTTGAACGCGACTCAACATTTAGGAAACTTGCATAATATTTTTTGTGTGTTTTCGTACCGCCGAATTATTCAGTATATATATGTTTTAAGTTATTCTGAAATATAAAATTATTTATAGGTTGTTTGGTTATAGTGTTGCACTACCGAATAAAATTTATTTTAAATATAAACCATTCGATTTTATATTATTTGTTGTAGGTGTATTACATTTGGCTTTATACTACCATATGAAATGCAAATTTTTTAACCTATTTTTATAACGGTTCGGTGGTGTACAACCATTTGGCTATATAGGACCGCTCGCTATGGGTAAAATGAAGCACCGTTTTCTTTTTTCTTTTTTTGGTTAAAAATATTCTTTAACATAGTGCATTTAGCACCACTTTAGATAAATGCTATATAAGAAAAAATGGTGGCCCCCTTCTTCGTCTGTCTTTAGCTCTATCTTCGTCCGTTACCTCTCCACTCTCGCCTCATTCATTTTCATCTCCATCATCCTTTTTCCTACCTCATCCCTTTATTCCCTGCTACAAGAGCACAAATCCCATCACATGAATCTAGATTTGAACTGCTCATCAGTTGCTTCAGTTTTGTTGATCTGCTCTAACAAGGCTTTCAGTCTCTCTAGCCTTATTACAACTATTTTGTCGATCCCCAACACCAATGAGTTCCCTCCTTTGTCTTCTCTATTATTAGTTATTACGTTACTTCTTGTTAAACCAAAAATTAGTTAACACCCATGATGTCGTGAACGATGACTGAATTCTTGATTTGAGAATATAGAATAACATGATTAAAGATGTCTCTATTGGTACTGATTGAATCAAGGACAAATCTATCATTCAAGGCTAAGTACAAGATGGTATTAGTAGAAGATGAGCTATGATGCCCGTGGGTTCTAGATGTTGCAATTTTGATGACTCATATGTTATCTTTGAATATGGTAATCGAGATCCTTTACTTGGAACCAAATGTTCGAGAACTCTTAAGATCACTTGGAATAATATATTCAAGAATCCATAGGGTATTTACGAATAGGGTACTCCAAATCACATGTCATATATCTAAAGGAGAAAGAATATAAGTGGTAAGTATGTGAAGTAGGTAATAAACCGTGTTAATGAAATAATTTAATAGCGCTTATGTTCATAGTCCAATGTCCATATGTAATAAGCAAGATAGGAGATATGGGTATAACCACTAGTTTAGAACGAAGTTCATGTGAAACCATGTAAAATAGAATCGTAATTGCTTTGGGTCTAAAGAGCTTTATTATATGTGTATTCATGTCCAACAATGTTCAAAGTGCACAATCAAGGTAATATGTATGTCCAAGTCCTTGTTCATAAAAATCGAGCATTGTTATAATCAGATTAGAATTATCCCCAATTCAAGTTAGGGTTACAAGAGTTTAATTTTGAGAGTTGAGAAAAGAAATTGAGACCCATTCCTCCTCACCCCTAGGGTCGTATTTATAAGGGTAGAAGGGTTTGACACGGCTGCTCAATGTTGCTTTTGACATTTAAACTTTGGCATGCATAACATTCGACATCATCAATGGGGCCAGGTTCCATGTTTACTTTCGATGATCTTTAGAGTGCTTCAACAATAGGAGACGTCATCAATATGGAACAATGTTAATATACGTCGGCATTGTTCAACATTATATGCATTTTGATAGCTTTTGTATGGACATTGAGGATAGTCATTATCAATGTCCATCAAAGGTCTACTATGATATCTCTGAATTGTGGTATCGATATAATGCAACTTTGAAGTGAGATAGTATTGATGATAAGCGACATTACTCAGAAGCAACACTGATTCTTGATATTGATAAGAGGTGACACTAATTAAAGGCGATAGTGATTAAGTGCAACATCAATCCCGGCCTTATTGATATGTGGCATTGCTTGAATGGTAGCACTGATGAGTAAGAATGTTGAATAGAGGCGACATTGAGAAAGTACGGCATTCATAACTTATATGGCTTCAATGATGGGCGGTATGAAATCTATGCGACATTGACTAAGTGCGGCGTCCTCCTTCTCCTTATCGATGAAATGTGGCATAGATAATATACAACACGGAAGTGGTGTAGTATCACCTAAGACTTGATATTAAGAGGAAGTGTCATTGCATGAGGCACAACATTAAAGGAAAGCAGCATGAAGGAGTGGTGGTATGGATGGGAGAAGACATTGTATGATATGCTGCATTGCTGAGTAGTAATGTTGCATGAGATGCGACCCAGTTATACTAACAAAAAATCACATCATTACTTAACGATATAAGAGATTCGTCATTCATTATCTAACTCTATTAATAGTCCATGGCATTGTATATGGTCTTTTATTGATAAGATGCTGCACTATAGGCTTTCAGCATCGATCCTAACGGCATTGGTTTTTTTGTGATGCCGCCACTTATAGAATTTCCTTCGACATCGAAACTTTATGGATAACATTTTCCTCCCTGTATAAAAGAAGCTTTTTAAACTTTAGTGCACAACAAAAAAATTTCCAGGCTTTCTCGATTCCATGTGAGATTTCCTTTCCATTTCTCTATAAAACATAAATTGAATGATAATTTTCATTATTAATTTTAAATTCAATTTCCATTCGATCATTCCCTTTTTGGATTTAGTTGAACAACTAAGAGGTATATATATATTATCCATATATATATATGTATATATATATATATATAATTTTACACTTCAGTACAGAAGAAAAAATCAACTATGCTTGTAAATCGTAGAAGGAAGCATAAGAATTTTTTTTGACAATATTATAAATAAAAGACAAGAAACCCTTCTGGCAGCAATAATATTCTAAGTAGGAAGCTTAGAAAGTTATCTAATAATAATAGAAGACTGAAAATCCATCTGGTAATAATAAAAGACCAGAAATAGAAGACCTGAAATCCATCTGATAATAACAGAAGATTAGAAATCCATCTGGTAATAATAGAAGGCCAGAAATCCATCTGGTAGTAATAGAAGACCAGAAATAAGAGACCAGAAATCCATCTGATGATAATAAAAGAATAGAAATCCATCTGGTAATAACAAAAGACCATAAATCCACTTGATAATAATTAAAGAACAGAAATGGATCTGGTAGTAATAGAAGACCAGAAATATGAAACTAGAAATCCATCTGATGATAAAAAAGACCAAAAATCCATCTGGTAATAACAGAAGACCAGAAATCCATCTGGTAATAATAAAAGACCATAAATTCATCTGGTAGTAATAGAAGATCATAAATCCATCTAATAATAATAGAAAACCAGAAATACATATGGTAATAATAGAAGATCAGGAATCCATCTGATAATAATAGGAAATTAGAAATGCATCTGGTAATAATAGAAGATCGGGAATCCATCTGATAACTAAAAATTGCTTTAGCTTTGGAACATAAACGGTTCATATCAGCCAAATCTTCCTTTAAAAGAGTGTTTCTACTTTGGAGTGCTAATTGGCTCATATTTGGTAGGTCTTCCTCTGGAAGATAAACTGATTTTGTTTTGAAGCATATATGGCTTGCTTTTGACAGATCTTCCTCTTGAAGATTGTTTTTGATCCATTCTTTAGGACATAGTTAGATTCGCTTTTGAATTTGAATGGCACCATTTTAGGAGATGATCTCAACCTGGATCGAACCCCTTATCATCGTCTTAGGTAATGATTTAGGTCTTGTTGTTCGGTGCATTTAGTTAGCTTCATTAAGTAGGAGCGTAGACTTACCTGACCTCCCTCTAAGAGGCGCTTTAGTGAGGCCTTTGATGATGCACTAAAGGCTTAGTTTGGTGCATTTGGTTAGTTATATCAAGCAAAACCATAAACTTACCCAACCGCTCTCAAAGAGGCACTTTAGTGATGCCTTTGATGATGGCACTGAAGATTGGTTCAGTGCTCTGGATAGCTATCTTAAGTAGATACGGTGTCTTACCCAATCTTCTTCTAGGAGACGCTTCAGTGAGGCCTTTGATGACGGCACTAAAGGCTTTGTCCAGCGCTATAGGTAGCTATCTTAAGCAGAACTAGAGATTTACTCGACCTCCCTTTAGGAGGCATTTTAGTGAAGCCTTTGATAATGACACTAAAGGCCTTTTCCATTTGTTTAAGGAGAGTCTTTCTCTAGATCCAATAGACATTATTATCTCAACTTCTTTATTCATCCATTGTCGGGAAGTATGGTCATAAATGTTTATCATTCCATGAACTTGCTATCACATTGCCACAAGGTCGGCATAATCTGTAGGTCCCAAGTGGGGTTACTATATGTATGAATAGATGTCCTTCCTAATTTGGCCCAAATGGTCCATCTGTCGGGTTTTTTGTATTTTCCATAAAGTTTCTGAGCACAAAATTTCCACTTTGAATTGACCTTGCTTTCACTTTCGAGTTTTTATACTTAGATATTCTTTGTTGGTATTCAACTGTCCATATGGCTACCTCATCTCTTAACTCATTAATTAGATCTAAAGATTCTTTCCTCAATTCTTGATTTGGATTAAATGCATACATAATTCTTCAATGAGAGGGCACCTCAACCGGGAGCATTGCTTCACATCCATATGTTAATGAATACGGAATATGTCTTGTTGCAATTTTAGTAGAAGTTCTATAGGCCCATAATACCATAGATAGCTCTTCTACCTCGTTTCCTTTTGCTTTGTCTAATCATCTCTTGAGAATGGTTTTGATAGCTTTATTGGCTGCCTCAATGGCTCCATTAGATTTAGGGTGAGCTAGAAATAAAATGTTTTAATGCTTCCATTTCAATTGCAGAATCTAGTGAATTCTTTGCTTTCAAATTGAGTTTTGTTATTAGATATTATCTTTTATGGGATTCCAAATCTGGTGATGATATTCTTGATTGCAAACTTGAGTACTTTTACTGATGTGGTATTTGGTAAGGGTTCTACTTCTACCCACTTAGTGAAATAATCAATGGCCACTACAGCAAATGTGGTCCTCCTTTAGATGTAGGTAGTGGTCCTATTAGGTTGATTTCCTATATGTCAAAAGGCCATGGGCTTGATATTGAAGTTAATTCATTTGGCGGCATATGCAGGATTTTATAGAACTTTTGGCACTTGTTGCATCTTTTCACATAGTCAATGGCATGATTAGTCATTTGAGGCTAATAAAAGCCTTGTCTTATGACCTTCTTAGCTAGTTTTATCCCATTAGAATGGTCCCCTCAAAATCCTTCATGGGCTTCTTTCAATAGTTTTAGTCCACTTTCTAGATTGACATGTCTTAAGTAGGGAAGAAAGTATCACTTCTTATAAAGGACTCTGTTAACGCTGAAAATTGGATGCTAACACCCGGTGTGTGTAGTAATAATGTGAAAGCACCACCCGTTGGTACGGGAACAGAATATAAGCTGAAAATAGCAGAAAATGAAAAAGGGACAACAAATTTATAGTGGTTCGGCCCGTAATTGAGCCTACGTCCACTTTATAGTCTTTTATTGCTGATTTGGTTACAATTTGATACAATGCCCTTCGAATACAATTCACTTCGATCACACAAACACTTCAGATTAGTAACTCAAACTTTGATGATAAGATTTGTTGAATCCGTGTCGGATGTGTAGAATCTCGTTCAAAGCTTGTTGTAGTATCTTCAATGTTTGGAGTTCTTCAAGTGTTGGATGAGTTGAGAATTCGGCAGAGTAATGGCGCTTCAGAAAATGATTGGCCCAAAAGTCCTCTTCACGTTCGGGGTAGGTTGGTATTTATAGGAAATTTTACCCCTTAGGTCGTAAGTCGTGGTCGACTTAAGGTAGGTCGTGGCCGACCTATTGAGTCCAGCTCGTGGCTTGGTAGAAGTTTGCTTACCCATTTGGATCCATGTTACAAGTCCTAAGTCGTATACGAGTTAACTTCTTCCGGCATAAGTATTGCAGCAGCGGACTATAACTCAGTGGCTTTAGGTCGTGGACGACTCAAACTAAGTCGTGAGTCGCGGCTTAACTGGTAAGCTCGTTTATTTCAGATAATAAAACAAGTCCTAACCCGCTGACGAGCTAGGAGGTAAGTCGTAGATAGCCTTAAGTCATTCACGACACATGCTAGGTTGTAAGTCATAGATAGCCTTAAGTCATAGATAGCCTTAAGTCGTAGATAGCCTTAAGTCGTAGATAGCCTTAAGTCGTCAACTCCTTTAAGTCGACCAATCTTTGACTCGTTAAGGCGTCCAGTTCTTGACTCGTTAAGTCGTATAATCCTTAACTCGTTAAGTCACATACCCTTCTTGAGTCGCATACTTTTCTTGAGTCGTGCAGTTCTTAAGTCGTTAGGTTGTTCCTGTAGTTAACTCGTTAAGTTGTTAGGTCGTCCAGACCTTAAGTCTTTAGGTCATAAGGACCCTAAGTCGTTGATCAAACGGGGTTAACATTTGCCCCTCGAAGTACATGCCTAAGTCGTAGGTCGTGTGCTTCGATTTCCTTAACTCGTATGTGCCGATTCAAGTTCCATTGCTCCGAGATATAAAAGCTTGAGTCGCTCCTTCTGCTTCCTTCTTCTCACTTGCTCTATCGTTTGAAATCACCATTGACGTAATTCCGAGCTTTCAAAGACGAATTCCAACAATCCAATCGGCGATCATCTTTCCGTTATACTACGTAAGTGAATCCGATCATCCTTCACCCACGTCCATCGTCGAATTGCTAACTCCCCATTTTCCAACTTCAATTCACTTTTTGGTGCCGCATTTCATTACGAATAATGTTTCGATCGATATGTGATCGCCATCGATCGTGTTGTTGTTGTGATAGAGCAACAATGTATCGGATTCATGGCAAATCTGAGGCGATTCGAATTGGTTTTTGGGTGATTCAATGGTGTGATGGAACAAGGATCGTTGTTGATTGAGAGGCTATTGGGTTATCGGGTTAGGAGTTAGAAGGGTAACAGGTTAGGAGTTAGGGAGAAAAGTCGATTGGTCAAATGGACTGAGATATTGGCTTGGTCATGACTTAGCAATTTCGTGCGACCCAGTGACTTCTCCGACTTAACTCTGAACTGACCTAGCAGCTTCGTGCGACCTAAGCTCCGAGTCGTGGCCGAGTTAGGACTTGGAGAATTTCTCACTGCCTTGAACTGAAGTTTTTTCTTCTTTTCCACGACTGACGACTCAAAGTATTGCCGACTTAAAGTATCAACGACTTAAAATTGAAGCGACCTGACTTAACCTGCCTCATAATCCTTAGGTCGTGGACGAGTTAGCCAGAGAACCAATGACTTAACTTAACCTGTAGGAAAATTTCTTAAGTCGTCGTCGAGTTAGCACTTGAGTCGTTGGCGACTTAGCACTTGTACTTTTAAGCTTTGCCTGAACTTTGAATTATTGTTTGAACTTTGAACTGTTAAACTTTGCTGCATTCTTTCACAGATCACTTTGGCTCGCAAGCTAACAACCTGTTTAATACAACATTTACAGAAAATTGGGACGAATATACTGCCACTGACTGCCCACATCAAATGACAGATTAGTTAATAACGGATAATCAACTTAAATAGATTATGTGAACGAAGTGCTTTAAATCAACAAATTCAAGCAAAGTATTAAAGCAACATTGAAATAGTCAACTGAAAATGACCGGTTTGCACTAATACTGTACCTGAACTTTAAATTAACAAGTCCTGAAATTTGGTTATCGATCGATTGCCGACTAGCTTAATTCCAGTTATATTTACTTGTTATCTTTATTAGTTCTGCACAACACTTCACACTTTTTAGGAAACGTGCACCTTCATATTTGAATATCCATTTGCTTGTGTAGAATGACTTCTCAGCAAGAAGATATAACAGTCCAAACTGGAGAGGCCACTCTTATTCCAGCTCCATTAGTCAATCCTCCCGGAAGAGCCTCTACCACTTTGTCGTACAAAGTTTTCGACAATTGTGCTCTCAGTTTGGCATTGTTGAAGCAGATGCCATTCTTCTTGAGAAAAGTAACACCGCTGATGCAACACCTCCTGGCTTTGTAGCAGTTAATCGACAAATGTGCCTGAGCGGGGCCATTACACCTTTCACAACTTTCTCCAGCATCTTCTTCGCCAACTGGCCATTTCCCCATTTCAGCTACATCCTAATAGCTATGCCATTCTAATGGGGTTGTGTGTATTATTTAGTAGAACGCTTGACCGTCTCCCTAGTTTTGACGAGATCTGCTACTTATGTTCTTTTACCAGAACTAAAGATCATCCTTCGATCACTGTTGTGAGAAGCGCCAGAAATCGTAAATTGATTGTTGGCCTCCCTAACAGTGCCCATGGGTTCTTAACTCAGTACTTTTATGTTCGCCTTCCCCCGGGGTTTTATGCTGTGTGGAGGGAAGGAAGTAAGATTATCTATCTTTACTTCTTCTATTCTCTGAGTTTTGTGAAGTCCAAATTGCCAAATGTTAATTTTGCTTTTTCATTTCAGCGCTCCCCCCTCCTTCTAGGGATCCCAGCCACAAGCCAACTTTGGAGAGGCTCATGGCCGTACCAGCTGAAGAGCGGGACGTGAATTTTTTGTTGAAAGACGAATTTCTTCACCAGTTTGGACTCCTTCACCCTTCTCGCTCTACTCAGCCTTGCGAAGTTCCTGATTCCTCAGGAAAGGCGTCTGATGCCCCAGCTTTTGTTGAAGAACCTTTACCGCATGAACCCATCACCGAGGCTTCACTGCTGAAGTGTTCTACCTCTATTGACGTTGCGGGTTCGTCGAGCAAGCTAACACTTTCCCCAGTCATCGAGGAAGAAGAGACTTCTCAGCATTCCGAAAAGGCGGCTGATGTGGGAATCGAAAGGGAAAGTGCCATCAGGCATAATGGCGATGATATCTTTGAAGGGTTGAGTGATTTAATGATAACTTCACAGGAGCTATTCAAAGATGACACTTCAAAAGCTATTTCTCCCGTTGTCGAGGCGACTTCTTCTTTACAACAAGTTTTGACACCTTCTACACCAGTCGTTGCCGTTCCCACACCAAAGCGTGGTTTGTAGTTCGACGCACGTAGTTTGCACGCCACACACACTTAGGATTTTTCGGCACTTATACGCACTTATCCTCTTTTTCTGGAGATTTCTAAACTTCATTTCTTTTCCATTTTCAGATTCTCCTATGGGGCGCTCTGGCTCATACTATGACAAATTTCAGCGTCAAGGAAGCCGCGATACTTATGATTTTAGGCGCTATCTCCCTGCCCCGAGGGAAACAGATGAAGAAAGAGCTAATAGGAAGGCTCAGGAGAGGCGAGATTATGAACACCAATACGGGAGGAGGGATGAGCGATACGACTCTTCTTATAGAGGTGATGATTCCCATAAGCGAAAGTCTTATGACGACAAAGGGAAGAGTCACCTTACTGGATATCCAAGCAAGCGGGTCAAGCCTAGTGACGCGTTTGCAATTTCTGAAAAGTCTGATGCTCCTATCTCTGTAGAAATTCCATCTGGTTCTCCAGCTCTCAAGAAGTATGACATTCAAACGCTTATCAATAGGCCCCAGTATCAAGTCGGGGACGGTCCTCCTACACTCCAGAGTCGATTTCCGAATTGGTGCTTAAGAGGGGTGCGTTTCGACTTGGACTTGGTACCGTTCGATAAGCAAGCCATGCTTAGGAATCTTGATGCAGTTAAGCTTGATGTCGAGAGGATATCCGGATGGTAGAAACTTGTTGATGAGCTTCAAAGAGTTAACCATATGAATCTTGAAGCTATGGTGACAATGGAGAATGATAAAACAGAGTGGGATAAAATCTGCAAGCAGCATGATGCAGAGATGGCGAGCATTGCTGACGACAATGCGAGACTTGAGTCCGAAGTTAAAAAACTCAAGGAAGATCTCGCCGCTTCCTCCGCTTCGCACATTCAAAAAGAAGAAATCTTTCAAAAGCAAGTGCGAGATGCACATGCTGCTCAAAGAGATGCTTAAGCCAAACTTGAAGCGGAGCAACATATTGTTGAAAAATACTGTAATGACACCGTCCAGCTGCGGGAAAAAGTCAGCTCTCAAGATTTGGAAATTGCAAGGCTGCAAGCTCAGTTATTAAAAACTAAAAAAGAACGCAATGAGGCAGTTGCCGGCCAAGCTGCAGCCATGGCTGAAAAAGAAGCAGCTGAGCAGTCGCACGAGGCGACGAAGGCTAAAGTTAGCTCGACTTTATTTGAATTCTATATCCACAGCGTCTTGGGGCGCGGAAGTCTCTCGTTTTTGGGGCCGGAATATGAAGTCACCTTAGCCGAAGTATGGGAGATGATAATCGATATGCTTGGTGGTGCTGGTTATGCCGAAACAGACCTTGAAGCGACTTATTTTGATGAAGATGCCCGTGCTGCACTTGTTAAGGGAAGGGAACAACTTGCCCAAGTGCGAGCCGAAGCGACGGGGGAGAAGCTTTCCGAAAAAGAAGTACTTTCTACTGCCCCGGTTCGTGCTTCAGTTTCAGCCGCTGTCGACATTATTGGCTCCAGCTCACACTCTTCGCCTCCTACTAAAGTCGACAAAGAAATTGTGACCACTCCCACCGAGGAAGAGGCCCTGGACGATATCAAGGCTCAGAAATTCGAGATTGATCTTGCAAAGCCGACTTCTCCAGGTAACTCCAAGCCTGATCCAGCTCAAGTAGACTACTTGTTTGCTTCAACCGAGTTTGATGAATTTCTCGATTGTTACTTGAGTCTTGATGAACCAACATTTTCTCTTTTTTCGGAGAGTATTGATTTTAACTTCTTTTCTTCTATAGCGGAGGCACCGAGTGCTACACACACTTCTCCTCTTCCAACTGTTCCTCCTCCAGCCCTTCAAGTCACTCCTGCTTCCCAGCCGGGTTCACAGGAAGAGCAAATAGCAGCCCTTCAAGGCTTGGAGGATCCACCCGCTTCTCAAGAGCAGAAGGCGAAAGATCTTGAGGACAGTGAGAAGACTCCGGAGCAGTCTCTTGATGATAACACGAAACTTTCTACGCTGCTTACTACTCCGGGGAGTGAGTCTTCTTCGAAGAGGAAAGGGAAGCGTGCCATAAGGAAGAAGAAGAAAACCATCTCTGCTGGAGAAGATAAAGCAGAAGAAGATCCAGCTACACCTTCTTTTCCTTCTTCTCCGACCCGCCTGCACCGGATTCCGAAGCTAGTCATCAAACCGGGCAAGGGTACTAAAGGTGGCAGGAAGAAGGAGTGACAAGCTGGACTCTACTTTTGCTTATTTTGCTTTTTGCATGTATTGACCGGAGATTGTGCGGGTACCGGTCCCTGCTTTTTTTAAGATCTGCGCATATAAAGAATTTTCATAGTATTGAATAAAATAATTCTTTTACTTGCACGAATTCTTGTATATGTAAGAATGCATCTATTTCTCATTTTAGTGTAGAATAAGCGATTCTCTTTACTTGTACAAACTTTTGGTCTGTGTTTCAGAATGCATTTACTCCACATCTTTTCCGCGTGATATTGTAATGAGCTTGTGGTATGTCGCTTGAATACTGCTTTTATCGATGTAGTTGTATTGTATGATATTGCCCCTATACCACAAGTGCATTGCAAT
Source organism: Allium fistulosum (assembly GCA_030737815.1). Classification (NCBI taxonomy): domain Eukaryota; kingdom Viridiplantae; phylum Streptophyta; class Magnoliopsida; order Asparagales; family Amaryllidaceae; genus Allium; species Allium fistulosum. The sequence goes on along the minus strand of CM060906.1, from coordinate 247,090,560 downwards.
ATCTTTTTTTCTTTGACGAGACTTGTACTCTTATTTTTGGGGAATAACTATTCCATCTTTGAGGAAACAATTATTCTACTTTAATGGAGCGTGTCTCGTTTTTGGAGAAGTTTTTACGCTTCAACCTTTGGAGATGGTCACTTCATATTTTTGAGAAGTGAATTCTCCTACGCGGTAAAGCGGGCCTCTAAAGAGGATTTTACTTAGCACTTCAATTTCTGGGGAAGAATTTTTCAAGATAAACAAGTAGATCTTCCTTGAGAGTTGAAGTGTGCCTCTGAGGAGGGCTTTTTGGCATTTCTGAGGAGTAGCATTTGGACTCCGAAGAGTAGCATTATGCTTTGTGAAGTAGCGTTGTGCCCCCGGAGAGGTCTTGTGCTTCCGGAGAAGTCTTTTGTTTGTGCTTCCGGAGAAGTCTTGTTTTTGTGCTTCCAGAGAAGTCTTGTGCCTCCGGGGAGGTCTTGTGCCTCCGAAGAGGTCTTGTGCCTCCTGAGAGGTCTTATGTGCCTTGGGGAAGGTCTTCTGCCTCCGAAGAGGGTAGTGTGTGCCTTTGGAGAAGGCTTGTGCCTCGTAAGAGGGCTTGTGGTGCCTCGGGAGAGGTCTTGTGCCTCCGAAGAGGTCTTGTGCCTCCGAAGAGGTCTTGTGCCTCCAGGGAGGTCTTTATTTGATTGCCTGGAAGTTACTTTCTCACAGTTAAATGGATCCACAGGGCGGATGCAAGTTATTTAATTGGATGTTCGTTTGCACAAATGATCACAATTAGTTAACAAAGGCCTTGTGCCTCAGTGGTTCCACCAACCTTTTTGTTGAGAAGAGTGTTTCCATTTATTGGCGTGCCTCCGAAGAGGGCTTGTGCCTCCGTAGAGGTCTTTATCCTCCGAAGAGTTGCGACTCCGAAGAGGACTTGTGCCTCCGAAGAGGGCTTTTGTTGATCAGCTCGCCCATGTCTCTTTGTTGTTTGCTCATTAATGGTCCCCTGTTATTGTCTCCGAGCCTATGTTCCTTTTCTTTGCGAGCAGTTTGCTCTATCCAATGGAGTGTACTTCACTATTGATTGATTTCATGGGACATGCGCAAGTTATTCAATCAGATGTCTGTTTATATAAACGATCGTAATTAGTTAACAAGCGTCTAGTTCCTTTTCTTTGGAAAAATGTCCCTTCGGTGGAATCATCAACTTTTGGTGTAAAGTTCATCTTATGTTGGATTTGAATTTGGAACTTTCTATGGCTTGAAATTTATTTATTGAGTGATTTACGGGGTTCACTTGACATTGCGATGGGTAAGCTTTGTTTTAATGACCTGCAATATTAAATCGATATTTTAGCAATACATTTAGAGTATTTACACATCGAAATGAAATAGGCATTTTATAATAATAAAGAACACAGAATTTATAGTGGTTCGGCAAAGAACTGGGCCTACATCCACTTTATAGCTCTTTTATTTATCATCATTGATTTTACAATGGTTTACAATACAATCGATACATCTATAATCATTTTACAATTTCAAGCAAAGCTTTTTAAGTAAAATATAGGCGCAAATGATTGCTGTTCTAGGCTCTTGGGATTGGATCTCCTTCGACAGCTGTGAGTTTGAATGTGCCATCAAGAAGTTTATTGCCTATGACATATGGCCCTTCCAAATTTGGTCCAAATACTCCGACTGCTGTCATGATCCTTTTCAAGACTAAGTCCCCTACTTCAAAGCTTCGTTGACGGACTTTAGAATTGAAGTGCCTTGCAATTCTTTGTTGATGGGCCACAACTCTGAGTCTAGCTTCTTCCCTTCTTTCATCAAGAAAGTCAAGTGCTTCGAGTTGCAATTTTTCATTTTCGGCCTGTTTGAAATGAATTCTCTTGTGTGAAGGGACTTCTAGCTCAACTGGAATCATCGCTTCCGATCCATATGCCAATGAGAATGGAGTGTGCCCAGTCGTAGTTTTATGGGTTGTTCTGTATGCCCATAGTGCTAGTGGTAGCTTATCAACCCATCCACCTTTCGCTTTTTCAAGCTGCTTTTTGATGGTTGACTTGATAATTTTGTTTACTGCTTCCACTTGCCCGTTTGCTTGCGGATGAGCCACTGCTGAGAAACTTTTTCGGATTTTGTATTGCTTGCAGAAGTCCTGGAACTATTCGCTTTCAAATTGAGTACCGTTGTCTGTGATTATCTTTTGTGGCACACCATATCTGCAAATGATATTTTTCATTACAAAATTTATCATCATTTTAGAAGTAATAGTGGCCAAAGGTTCAGCTTCAGCCCATTTAGTGAAATAATCAACAGCAACAATAGCATATTTGATTCCCGACTTAGCAATTGGTAAAGGTCCGATTAGATCTATCCCCCAAATGGAGAACGGCCATGGGCTGACCATCTGTGTTAGTTCAATTGAAGGTGCTATTGGGAGTTTTGCAAATCTCTTCGCATTTGTCACATTTTTTGGAGTAGATAGCAGCATCTCGATTAATATCGGGCCAGAAATACCCATACCGAAGAACTTTCTTGGCAAGTGTTTGGCCGCCTGAATGATCCCCACATTCTCCTCCGTGTACCTCTGCTAAGATTGTCTTAGCTTCTTCCTTGGTTACACATCATAGTAATGGTATTGAGAATCCCCGCCTGTATAATCGGCCGTCTTGAATTACATATCTTGATGCTTTTCTTAACAGCTTTCGGCGTTCTTTAGAATTTTCTGGTAGGCAGCCGTTGAGCAGATATTCTTTGATTGGGGTCATCCATGACTCTTGTTCTTGAGATACAGCCATGATCCAGTCGGTATCCATTTCATCAGTGCTTGGAGCTGACAAAACCTCCACAGGAACCAATCCCAATAACTGAGCTTCTCCGGAACTTGAATATTTTGCGAGAGAATCTGCCTTCATATTTTCCTCTCGAGGTATGTGGCTTATCGAATAGTGATCGAAATCGTCAAGAAGCTCACAAGCCTTTGACAAGTAAGCAAGCATATTTCCTCCTTTAGCTTGGAACTCCTTCTTGACTTGACATACAATAAGTTGAGAATCACTGAAGATCTGTAATGCTTTAATGTTTAGTTCCTTTGCAATCTTTAATCCAGCAATTAGAGCTTCATATTCTGCTTCATTGTTTGTAGAAGGGAATTCCAATCTTAATGCGTAACATAATGATCATCCTTCAGGGGTTTCAAGCACAACTCCAGCTCCGGAACAGTAATCATTTCTTGAGCCATCAACATATAACTTCCATTTGGTTGGGATGTCAACTGTAATCTCTTCCTCATTGTCAACCTTATCTGTGTACTCTGCGATGAAATTTGCTAAAGCTTGTCCGTTGATCGCTCTTCGGGGATGATAAGTGACATCATATTGGCTAAGTTCAATATTCCATTTCAGAAGACGGCCCGAAGTTTCAGGGCGAAATAGGACTTGCTTTAGGGGTTGATTAGTAAGAACTTTGATAGGATGAGCTTGAAAATACGGCCTCAACTTTCTGGAAGCAATCAGTAAACAGTAGGCGAGCTTTTCTAGCTTTGAATAATTCATTTCTGCCCCAGTGAGTCTTTTGCTGATATAGTAGACCGGGCGCTGAACTTTTGCATCCTCCCGTACTAGTGCTGCACTCAGGGCATGGGATGAAACTGCCAAGTATATGAAAAGGTCTTCGCCGTTGTTGGGATTGGAAAGTATTGGAGGTGCTTCCATGTGACGGATTAATTCATCGAAAGCTTTCTGGCATTCAGGTGTCCATTCAAAGTTTTTCTTTCCTTTCTTTAAAGCGTCAAAGAAGGGAATGCATTTATCAGTGGCTTTGGAAATGAACCGACTTAAAACAACAACTTTCCCATTTAGGCTCTGCAATTCCTTCTTTGTTCTAGGGGCTTTGACTTCTCTTAGAGCAGTAATTTGAGCAGGATTGTCTTCAATGCCCCTAGCGCTTACGATAAATCCCAAGAATTTCCCAGACTCTACTCCGAATGAACATTTCAAAGGGTTGAGCTTCATTCCATATTTTCGGAGGATTTCGAACATTTCTGCCAAGTGGTCCATATGGTCAACTGCTTTCTTTGATTTCACTAACATATCATCGACATAGACTTCCATTGTTTTCCCAAGTTGTGATTTGAACATTGCGTTAACAAGCCTTTGATATGTTGCCCCTACATTCTTTAATCCAAAGGGCATGACTTTGTAGCAGTAAAGACCAACATCTGTGACGAAGCTCGTATCCTCCTGGTCCGACTCATGCATCATAATCTAGTTATACCCGGAGTAGGCATCCATAAAAGATAACAATTCATGCCCGGCTGTTCCATCTACCAGCTGATCAATCCTTGGTAACGGGAAGCAGTCTTTGGGACATGCGTTGTTTAAATCTGAGAAATCAATGCACACTCTCCATTTTCCATTTGCTTTTTTAACCAGCACCGGATTTGAAACCCAATTTGGATATGTGGACTCTCTGATGAAATGATTTTCCATGAGTCGGTCTACTTCTTCCTTTAGCGCTGCTGACCTTTCTGGACCTTGGGTTCTTCTCTTCTGTTTCACAGGCGTGAATTTCGGATCAATATTCAAAGTATGTACAGCAATCTCTGGAGATATTCCACACATATCAGTGTGACTCCAAGCAAATACGTCCAGATTTGCTTTTAGAAATGATATTAGCATATTTTGGACTGCCGTACTGAGTTGCGAACCCACGTTTAGCACTTTGTTTGGGTCCTTAAGATCAATAGGTATTGGTACTGTTACTTCCATCGGCACCACTATATTTTCCTCTGCACTGGCCTTTCTGGGGTCCATTTCTCTCCTTGCACCACTATGCTCGCCGGTGCAGGGACCACCCTGTATTTGCTACATGGTTGGGTTTTTGATGCGGAGGGGGGCTGCCGCATCTTTTCCCATCTCTCTCTTCCTGGCCTCTCGGAGCTCTGTAAGATAACATTCCCGTCCAGCATTTTGATCGCCTTTAATGACACCTACACCATTATCTGTAGGAAACTTCATAGTTAAGCATCATGGGGCGAGAATGGCTTTGAATGCAGCTAAAGTTGGCCGTCCCAGGAAGGCATTGTAGGCAGAAAATGCATCGACAATTACAAAAGTCTGTTTCCGAACTACCTTTTTCTATCCTTCACCAAGTTCCACAAACAGATCAACAGTTCCAATCGGTTGCTGTGGTTCTCCAGTGAAGTCAACAATCTTCTATGATGAAGCCTAAACGTCAGTCATTGGGATCTTCATCTGATCAAATGTCTTCTTGAAGAGTATATTGCATGAGGTGCCACAATCAATAAGTACTCGTCTTACAATAGCTGGCCAAATTCCTGTAGAAATGACTAAGGGATCTATATATGGTTGGAGCTTCAATACCCATAGAATCCCTGGCTTTGAACATAATATCATCATTAGAAGTTTTCTGTTGTTTCAGGGGTGCAACATCTTCTAAAACAAAAACGTCTTCTTCTGCTGTGGTATATTTCAAAGCACGAGCATATCATTCCATTTCACCCCAGCTTCTGCCCGCTGCGTGTGGGCCTCCTGTAATCACATTGATAACAGACCTTTCGGATTCATGTGCGGTAATGCCTTTACCCGAGCCAGATGGATGAGTAGGGGGTTGCTGCCCCTGAGTAGACGAAGTTGGGTCATTCCTGTTCTTCTTAACATACTGTTGCAGCTTGTTTTCCCTCAACAACTCTTCAATTAAGCTCTTCAAATGACGACATTCGTTGGTATCATGACCGGATTGGTTATGAAATCGGCAGAATTTTCCATTTCACATAGCACTCTTTCCAGGCTTTATCTCAGCCGGTTTAGGATACTCAACAGCATCTTTGGTGGCAAAGAAGATATTCTCCGGAGTGTCGGTTAATGGAGTGAAATCTGAGGGTTTGAAAAAGCGAGGCTTCTTTGTATCCTTTTGTTTCTTCCCATCATTATTTTCCCTTTTCTGACCTCCGGAGTCTTTCTTAGCTGAAGCTGCAATGCTATTCTCCACTCTTGTCGCCACCACTTTCGTTGGTGCTGGAAGATTTTCCAGGCGTATGAGCTCATCAGCTTTCTTATAGAATTTCTCGAGTGAATTTGGTTCCTTCATTTTCAGCCATTTCCCAAATTCACTTGACTTTTCAACAGCGCGCATCAAATAAGTCAAAACCATTCGTGGCTCTGCGTTGTCAACTTCGGCCAGAGCTATGTTGAAGCGATTCAGGAATGACTTAATAGGCTCTCCGGATTCTGCTCAAGACTAGACAATGACATTATGTCTTTCGCCTTTGTAGCGTACAGCCTGAATTGCTCTTTAAACTTTCGGGTTAGATCGGAAAACTGGTCTACAGATCAAACGGGAAGTTTGGTAAACCAAAGGAGTGCCACTCCTTCCAAGTATACCGGGAAATACCGGCACTTAATCTCATCAGTTGCCCTTGCGCCGGTCATGTGCCAGTCATATTTATACAAGAATTGATTTGGGTCACTTGTCCCCCGATAAGCAGGAATGGTGGGGGGAACAAATTTTCTGGGAAATTCAGCTTTTAGAATCCTCTCAGTAAACGAAGTTTTACTCGGAGTAAATCCCCATTCGCTCTCGTCTTCACTTCTCTACATGCTTTCTTTCATTATTTGCCGAATCATGCCGGAGAGATATTCCTCATTGTTTAATGACTTTGCGGAGTAGACTTCGGCCATTTTCTCGGAAGTTTGTCCGGGCAAATGTTCATGGAAAACTGGCGATGGCCTGGATCCTTCAGCTTGGAGAGGTGCCCCCTCGGCAGCACCTAATCCCCCTTGAGGAACATTTCTTCCTTCGGAGTTGTGAAGAGCATCAGCAATGTTTTCTTCATTTTTTACTGGCCTTTGACTAGTCCCGAGCAAAGCATTTAACTTCTCCATCATTAGAGTATTCTGAGTCTCAATTTGCTGATACAGCCCAGAAACAGCAGCATCTAACTCTTCTCGCGTAACTCCAACGCTTGGAGCTGCCTGACTTGGAGAAGGAGAAGTGGCAGTATTATCATGAGCATCTTTAGATCTGATAGACTTGCGTTTTCTTCCAGGAGCCATTATATCCAACAAACTTCTAGTCTTGAAAGAAACTTTTTACACAAACTTTCGTGAAGCAATGATGACAATATTCCTGAGTTGGGTTCTCAGTGAAAGCACCAAAATGTTAACGCTGAAAATTGGACGCTAACACTCGGTGTGTAGTAATAATGTGAAAGCACCACCCGTTGGTACGGGAACAGAATATAAGCTGAAAATAGCAGAAAATGGAAAAGGGACAATAGATTTATAGTGGTTCGGCCCGTAATTGAGCCCACGTCCACTTTATAGTCTTTTATTGCTGATTTGGTTACAATTTGATACAATGCCCTTCGAATACAATTCACTTCGATCACACAAACACTTCAGATTAGTAACTCAAACTTTGATGATAAGATTTGTTGAATCCGTGTCGGATGTGTAGAATCTCGTTCAAAGCTTGTTGTAGTATCTTCAATGTTTGGAGTTCTTCAAGTGTTGGATGAGTTGAGAATTCGGCAGAGTAATGGCGCTTCAGAAAATGATTGGCCCAAAAGTCCTCTTCACGTTCGGGGTAGGTTGGTATTTATAGGAAATTTTACCCCTTAGGTCGTAAGTCATGGTCGACTTAAGGTAGGTCGTGGCCGACCTATTGAGTCCAGCTCGTGGCTTGGTAGAAGTTTGCTTACCCATTTGGATCCATGTTACAAGTCCTAAGTCGTATACGAGTTAACTTCTTCCGGCATAAGTATTGCAGCAGCGGACTATAACTCAGTGGCTTTAGGTCGTGGACGACTTAAACTAAGTCATGAGTCGCGGCTTAACTGGTAAGCTCGTTTATTTCAGATAATAAAACAAGTCCTAACCCGCTGACGAGCTAGGAGGTAAGTCGTAGATAGCCTTAAGTCGTTCATGACACATGCTAGGTTGTAAGTCGTAAATAGCCTTAAGTCGTAGATAGCCTTAAGTCGTAGATAGCCTTAAGTCGTCAACTCCTTTAAGTCGACCAATCTTTGACTCATTAAGGTGTCCAGTTCTTGACTTGTTAAGTCGTATAATCCTTAACTCGTTAAGTCGCATACTCTTCTTGAGTCGCATACTTTTCTTGAGTCGTGCAGTTCTTAAGTCGTTAGGTTGTTCCTGTAGTTAACTCGTTAAGTTGTTAGGTCGTCTAGACCTTAAGTCTTTAGCTCGTAAGGACCCTAAGTCTTTGATCAAACAGGGTTAACAGACTCTATCCATTATAAGAAAAGTCGAAGCATGATGCTTAATTTCTCTTGCCTCCTTTTTATTGATTGGTACTATTCCATTTACAAGGTATTCAACAATGTGGGTCATCCAATTATTCTTATATTGATTGATCGTCTCTGAATGGGAGAATCTCCCTTATGAGATCTCATCTTTATCTTCTCTTTCCTCCTCTCTATGTGCTAGAGCTTGAAATCTGGTCAATACCATCAATTCTTTCCTTGATTCGAGAATCTTTTCTTCTATGCTAGGACATGGCTGATAGGTTACTAGAACAATCCGGGTTTCTTGCACTCACCGCGAACGGGCTAGTTTGGCTAAAGAATCAACTTGGTAGTTATTTCCTCTTATATTTGGTGTATTGAGAAATTCTCACATTGGTTCAAATTTTTTAATAACTTCTTTATATATAAGACTAACTTGGCGTCCTTTATCTGATATGTTTGTTTCAACGATTTACCATTAGTTGGGAATCGATTAAAATTTCAATTCTAGGAATCTTCAATTATAGGAAAAAGTGGGTCCTGGCACCATTGATTAGTATTCTTCCATATTATTTATGGCCGGAAATCCCAATTTCATTTCATAATGTAAGTGATGTCCATTGGGGCTGATAATGACATATCCTGCTCTAGCACCTTGTTCATTCAAAGCTCCATCTACGAATAGCTATTGTTTGGGTTTTAAATCTTTTTTCATTTTCTAACTGCTCTTTGATGGAACCCGTACACTCGTTAAAAAAATCAGCTAAATCCTAACCTTTGATTATTGCCTTAGGGAGGAATTCAATGTCATATTAACTAAGCTCTATCCTTAATTTTACCAATCTTCCTAAGTCCAGTAGTTTGCTGAAAACTTGCTTAAGCGGGAAATTGGTTAAAACCTTGATTGGATGTGCTTGGAATTAAGCTCTTAATTTTCATGCTCTGAGCAGTAAGCACCATGCTATCATTTATGTGCTAGATATCTAGTCCCTACATCTTTTAGCCTTCTTCTTACATAGTATATCGGAAGTCGAATCCCTTCCTCCTATTTTATCAATACGGGGCTAACTACATGTTCAGACATTACCATGCAAAGATAAAGGTTTTCCCCTTCTACGGGACTAGACAGGATTGGTGGTTTCTCAAGATGGTCTTTCAACTCCTTGAAAGCTTTTTGATAGTCTTCTCCCCACTCAAAGTTCTTCATTTTCCAATCACATTGAAGAATGTAATACATTTGTCGAGGCCTTAGAAATGAAACTGTTCAATGATGTGTAACAACCACACCATTATATTCATATTATTAAAGAACATTGCAGGTAATTTCGTCAAATAACTTGGAGAATATGGTTGGTTAAGGGCAATTGAATGTGAATATATCTTTGTACTAACACTGACACGCCTTTATTAACTTTTGAGGATCCAAACTAAAATTTTTAATGTGTATAATATTAATATAAATTAATAAAGACATCGATTAAAAATATTTAGAACATTATATAATATAAATAAATTAGAATCAAAGTCATAGATCACAGTGGAATAATATACAACATATACATAATAGAATGTGAGTCTATAAAATATCAGTACTAGACACACATAATATGTACATCACAATCAAAAGTATTATATCATATACACAACGACTACTAGATAATATACGTGACATAAACACCTAAATGTCGATATATACCAGTGTGAAAACTAAAAGGGTCAAAATAGTCTACTTCAATGCTAGCCCAAAATCTAGAGGTCAACGAGTCCTTGTATTTGTAGAGTCTCATCCTGACCTGAGTATTATAAAAATAAACGGGTCAGATTATATCTAACAGAAAGGTGAGATGATACCGATATCATAAATATAGGACTTAAAAGTAAATAAGCCAGAATAAAAATATACCGGAACAAACGATCATAATAAGGCATATCAAATAAAATAAAGCATATCGAACCAAATCACCATTTCGTAAATCCATATCAAGTCTCCAAATGACAATCATAAAAAATATGGTGATAATAATTCAAAATTCTCCAGAGCCAAAAGATAATAAATTTCCATCCAAAAATCTCTAAAGAAACAACCATCACTACTAAATAATAAAAATCTTGGATCTGGAAAAAATAACGATAAACTTGACAAGGTTGATAACACCTCCTCGAGCAGTTTTGTCAGCCCTAACAAGGTCGCTAACACCACCTCAAGCAGTTTCACTCTGAATGACAAGGTCGCTAAGAGCTCTCTAAGTAGTTTCGTCGACCATGGCAAAGTCGTTAACACCTCATTAAGTACTTTCTCCTTGAATGGCAAGGTTTCTAACAATTCTCTAAGCAATTTCGCCCTGAATGACAAGGTCGCTAACACCTCCTCAAGCAGTTTCGTCAAGTTCTACTCAAATCTAAGAACGTGTCGACTCTTAGGTTGATGAAAAATGAATCGTCACCTCTTAAGGATCCATCGGCTTAAAATCTGAACACTCTTAGATAATACAACTTTAAGGTGTTAATTATTGTCACTCAAGTAATCACAAGAATTTAACTAACTGTCTCATACAAGATAGTAAATTCAAATATACTAAGAGCAAGTAATTTCCACTCGAACTCTATTTAACAAATTATAATAATAAGCAAGAGAATTGTACAAAAAGTTCCACACCAATCCTATAGTTTAATGATTTATCAAAATTCCTTGTTTCATAGAAAAATAAAAAATCTCAATAAAATCTCAAATCCATAATAAATAATGTAAAAGAGTTTTAAATTAATTTTTGTATAAACAAAGATTTAATTTCCTCGTATTACTTTTAAATCGTTAAATTAATTTTTAAGGAAAAGCTGTTTATTTACAAATGCTTTTGAACACGTTCAAAATTATTTAAGCCCCTTTCATAAAAAAATCACTTGATATTAAAATTATTACTTTAATAACCGCTTTTATAGAATAATACTTTATTTTATCTTTTGCCTCTAAAACATTTCCTAAAATTATATACTTAAAATAGTAAATTTGAAAAGGTTTCATAAATAAATATTACTCATATTTAAAAACTTTGAATAGAAATTTAGAAATGAGAAATAAGTTAAGATTTTAATATAATTTAACTATGTAAACGAAATTCTAATAAGAATCAAAATAAATAAAATCTCATTTTGAGAACCTTTTAAAAACATTTAAGACATTCAACCAATAAACCCACCGAAAATTCAACATCTAGAGCCAACATCGCTTTATAAAATATATGATTCCATAATACAGAATTATTTAGCGACCCGAGTTGCTTTCCGATCACTCAAAAAATGCATGACCATTATATAATCTAACTACAAAATCTAATGCAATTTGAAGGCCTTCAATGTACATATTATTTCATAATCAATCATTTAAACACCAAACTAATTGAAACTATAGCATGCAATTATATTGTCAATCATATCATCCATTCACTAACGCATATTAACGAAATTAAAAACTAAAGCAGGGTATACGGAAAGGGATACAACTAATTTAGATATAGATGAGTGATTTAAATAAATTAACTCACCTTAATCGCAGTAGCTTGCTGAATTCCTCAATTTTTGATTCAGCTTACACCCAAACTCCAAATTGCAAGCATCGATTTACTAAAATTTTCTGCATTTTTGTCCTCAGTGCAGCAGTGATTTAATATAGCAAAACTCAATAGTTTCCTACTATATTTTATAACATGGGTATTGATGAGTTAAGTACAACACATCGAAATTTCATATTTTTATGATTTTTCTACAATTAGTTATGATTTTTATACCGACCTGCATTTTCTGCTCTGATTTACCCAAAAATAGCTTACAAAAATGACCATCTTTTACCCAGTAAAACACAATGAAAATACATGAAATTTGGAATATAGCTGCTAGAACATAGCAACAAAAACACATCCATATTTGGGAATTTTAATCTTATATGAATAAATTTTGAATTTTTGCATGGAGGAGGATTTGGTTTCTAGGTCTAGAGAAATGAGGAAGATAACGACTTCTCTTGTTTTACAATAACTTAAAAGAATGATAAAAGAAAAAGAAAATATGCAACACCTTTTTCTTAGTAAAACCTTCTCAATCCTAGCTTTATTTTGTTGGGGCTTTGGGCCTTACAACCTAAAATAAATGTAATTACTTACACACTCTTATTTACAACTAATATAGGCTTGCATTCAACAAGGTTTTTCCTTCAAAATTAAACCATAGCTCAAACACTAAATTGCTACATGTAAATGCACTGAAACCTCAAATAATGATTTTTCAAATAAAAAAATTATTGCACTCCAAAATAATCTTTTATTTAAAATAAAAGATTTACCCCAAATAAATGTTTTATTTTCAACTTGAATTTCTAAATTCTTTAATTTAAGCAATTTAAAATATTTCATTCATTTCCTATAACATAAAAAACCTCCAATTTAATTAAATTTGAGAATTAAAAAAAAATCAAAATTCTTTTTTAAAACACAAATTTATATTTATTTTATTTTAAATTCCAACTATATCTCAAACCAGAGTGGTTATAGACTCCCTCCTTAAGAAAATTGCGTCCCCACAATTCTTCTTTAGAGAGTAGTATATAATAGACATATATATGACTAATAGTAATATATTCATTAAAATAATCTCATAACAAACATATCTATAATCAAACTCAAACTCAACATTATCCTTTTTGTTTAGTACATATCGGGATTTGCATTAACCTATCAGGTAAAATAGTGTAATTGAACACTTATTAAACCGTTTAATCGATGGCTTGAGAAACACATACTATTTTCTTTTCTTAATGATTAAAATTTTGGGCTATGAGTTTTACATGAACTCTTCGAATTCTACTACTTAATTATGTAATCAATTATTTTGTGAATTTTGCTTACAATAAATGACACGAAAATTATTCTAAGTATCGAAATTTTCAAAAAATTTCAACAGAGGCCCCATTTGTATGGAGAGTCATCTGCAATTTCTAAGTTATAATATATATTATATACATCAACCACATGGTCAAAAACACAATATATATATATATATATATATATTTGTGTATATATATCAATATTTCTGAAACTTTTATATTTAGTCCGAAAGCGTACTTCTATTTTAGCATTTAAAGAAAATTTGTTTATTACTAAGCAAGCAAAAGTATACCATCATCGCCAAGTTGTCCAAACATGCTTCATGCGTACCTATCTCAACCCAACAACTCATATGAGATCGTAATTAAAAGGATAAAGTAATATTATACTCATATGACTATGTAATAAAATTGCATCTTCACTTTTGTCGATCTTGCTTTAAATTTTTATGTATCAAAAACAATAATCTATTTAATACTTCCAAAAATAAAGTAGTAAAATCTTGAATTTTGTTTCCAAAACATCTTCCGGATCATCAGAACATCAAACATCTAAAGAATCATACGATACTTTCCAAAACATCAAAATCTGAAACATCTATTTAAGCGATGGCTCACCACTGAAAACCATGTTTTTGGCCTAGCAAATTTCAAAATTTTGTGAAATACTTAAAATAAAAAGTGGTTACATAAGTTCTATGCTTTCCAAAATGGGCAAAATCATCGAAACTGGACAAGCCGTTCAAAAGTTATGAGTAATTGTTTAGCTCAGTTTTTAAGCAACTTGTAAATTAGGATAGCGAACAACGTATTTAGAAATTCATATTCTAAACCTTCAAAAACTTCAAAATTTTAGAAAGTGATTGTAACACCCCTAATTTTAATAACATTATTCAAGAGATTTAATTAGATAAATTAAATAGAATAATGTAAAGATTAGAAATATAAGGAGATTGAAATTTGAAAATATATTAAGGGCCTAGCTTAATTAAATAAAATTAAAAGAATGAGTTTATGTAAATGGGTTTCTATGTTAACTAACAAGGGATTAAGGCTAGGGACATTATAGGGAATAACCTACACCATATCCCTTAACCCCTAAACCCTTATTCCTATTCTAATTTCATAAGTTCAAAATCCTAAACCATAAACCAAAGCTCAAGCCGTCCATTACTTAGAGGAGGAAATTTGAGTAAAAAGCTAAGGAATCAAGCTAGGAGAATTAATCAAGTTCAAATCTCAAGTCCTTATCCAAATCATGGTGAATAATAATCTAAACCATCTCATTTTTGTTTTCAAAGAACATTTTATTTCAGGTTTTATGTCTAAATCCGTTATGATGATTTTAATGATGATATGCTTGGATTACATGATATGTTATATTCAAACAAGTTTGTTTGTTAATGGTTTTATTTGATTTGAAGGCTAAATCATTTATAATGGGTTTTGATTGCCATGAGGATTAAATATGTTATCTAAAAAATTATTTTGGAGACGGGTTTAAATTTCTGTAATCATCCAAGCTATGGATAATTTATTATGAATTTTCAAGGAAAGATTTAAATAATTGGGTTTAAAATTAATTTCGGCAATTATATAAAAGAATTTGGATCCGAAATTAATACATGTTAGTTAACATATAAAAAGTGAATTTCTATGATTTTTGGGGATTTTTCCAACGTAATTTACTATGTAAATTAAATTATTTAAGAAGGAGGACTTAAATGTCTTAATTGTTTTGTTAAAGGGATGGGCTATTTTTTTAATTACTTTTAATTAAATTTTCAATAAAATTCGACGGTCTTTTAGAAATGATTTTGATAAAGTTTATGGCAACCAATCATATTTTTACAAATAGGCAAGTTAGTTGAAAAGTGTTACTTAAGAAGGCAATAAAAACATATTTGCATAAGTTTATTGTTTCGCCACTTCTAGTAGCTACCTTTCGACCATGTACTGCTGCCCTAACCAAGTCCAAACCAATACATAAGATATCAAGCTTTGGCACGTAGTGGATTGGAGAAAGGAGGCAGGTATGGAGTCGAAACCAAGCTTTTGATGGGGTCAAAGCCTTCGTTTTGCTTTCTAAAGAAATGTCGCTTGCCTTGTTTACAAAAGAATGCTTTCGAAAGGGTTTGCCTTAATAATTCTTTCGAAGAGGTTGCCTTCCTTTTGTTTTTAATATGTAGATTTCGAATGAGTTGCCTTATATTTAAATCAAAGGTTTCAAAAGGGTAGTTTGAATCCAGTCAAAACTATACTGCCATGTTTATACCTTTCGAAGGGATTGAAGTCAACAATGAGTTCGAAAGGTAGTCTTTGTTTTATAAAATACTTAGCCGCTTCCTAATGCTTTCGAAAGGGCTCTAGTAGCCATTATATCAAAGGTTTCGAAGGCAACGACTACGAAAGGGGTTTCGACGCTATCCTTCATATTGTTTTAACTATAAGACTAAAGCTTTCGAAAGGATGGTTCCGAAGCCATATGTTTTTCCCCAAACTCTTTTTAATGGTTTAGAAAAGGGTACTTTCACTTGTATTCACTTAAACCCGAAAAGGTATGTCTAAGATTAAACCCAATGGTTTGAAATGGGTACTTTCAATGGTTTCGAAAGGGGTACTTTCAAATGGTTTCGAAAGGGGTAATTTCAAATGGTTTCGAAGTTATGCTTCTATAATTGGATAGTAATGCTTTAATACTTTCGAAAGGTATGTTTTGATGGTTTTGAAAGAGAGGTTTTAAAGTGTTTTGTAAGGCATATGCTTAGGGTTTTGAAGAGATGATTTGAATACTTTTGAAAGAGGGTTTCCAATGATTTCGAAAGTAAAGGTCTAAGGTTTCGAAAGCCTTAGTTTTCAAAACAAAGAAACCAATCTCAATTGTTAAAAGTAAAACCCATGGCATTATAAAAGAGCTTTGAAATGCTTTTAAATTGGAGTTTTTGAAAAAGCTTGCCTTGGTATAAATAATCAGTTAAAGGGATTAAAATTTTTTTCCGGTGGGAAATGATTTCAAATGTATTAAACCAGAGAAGTTGTTATTATTTTTATATGCTTCTTCTATGAATATATTCACTATATAATGGACCCATAACTGTAATTTGGGGAGTAAGGGCAGAAGAATCAGGTAGGTTGACCCAGTAGTGAATATAAATTAAGGAACTCCTGAATGAATAGAGTTGCATCCAGGAGGTCAGGTAGACCAGAATATAGGATGCCTAGAGACTAATTAAGAAGTTGTCAGTTAAGACAGGTTCATAGTGAACCCATGGAAACTATGTTTAAATAGAGTTATTGGTAGGGGCCAACAGGTTTGAAGTGAACCCATGAAAACTATATTCGGATTAAGTTACTGACAGAATTCAATAGGTTCATAGTCAATCCATGAAAACTATGATATAAAGGGAGTTATTGGAGATACCAATAGGTTCAGGGAGAACCCATGAAATAATTGAATTAAATTATTGGCAGGGGCCAATAGGTTCTTAATGATCCCATGAAAATTATGAGACCGGGCAGATAGTCTATAAGTTTGAAATAGGTTCTTAGTGATCCTATAAAAACTGTGAAATAGGACAGGTAGTCCATAAACTATACACAGGTTATTAGTCAGCTCATGAAAACTAATAGGTTAATAGTGACCTAGAAACTATAACTATGATAGATAGCCAAATATACGGCGATAGGAAATCCAAGATATTTTACTTGTTTTCATATCATCATAATATTATAAATTGCTATGTTTTTAAACATTGTGAATGCAGGAGCATATTATATGGTTATTATAAGCTTTTAATAAGATACAAGTGTAGGGCAAACCCATTCTACTAAGCGGCATGGTCTCACTAGATATCTAAATGGTTCGAGATGGTAGGTTATTATTCATACCAGGCTTTATATTTGACTCAAAGTTTATGTTATCCCCTTAAACTCTCGGGTGTTCAAAATTAATTTGAGTGGGCTGAAGGTATGCGTTTTTCAGGTTCTCCTTAGACGTATAATCTTCTGGAGATGAGCAAGAGGCTAGCTAGCAAAATAGGAGTTTTTTCTTTTTGATTCCGCTGTGTTTGTTGTAAAGGCAAAGTTGTTTAATTTCCTATAAATATGCATACTCTGATCATCCAAGGGGGCATCTTCATATGTCACTCTTGGCGTATGTTGTAATAATTATAATTTTTTGAATGTGGTTTTCGAATTTGGGTTTATTTAATGAATCTGAAATGATTTTGAAATGGAATGAGTAATTTTTTTAAATAGTTTTAAAATTTCTTCATATTCATGTGTATCTATTGTATCAATGTATCTAACATTACCGTATCTGGTCGCCAAGGATTATTAACTATGGATGACTACAGCATCCATTGCCGTTAGTTTTGGGCCTCCAAGTAGGGGATGTTACAAGTTGGTATCAGAGTATAGGTTTATGAAAACTTATGAAAAACCTAATAGATTTTTCAAAACATAATCAAATGAATTAGAAAAGAAGATCGGGGTTTGGGCTAACCTTATAGTAACGCACTTGTACTTGATATATATATATAAGTACATATTCCCCACTCTCTTAGACCGTTCTTCTGTATCATACAAAGGCTCGTAGTTTTATTTACGAGAAAGGAAAATATGGAGGCAAGAAACGAAAGAGGAAATCTCGGTGGAGGAAGCAACACAACAAATGGAAATGTTCGACCTAATACCAGGAGGAACCAGGGTTGACAGGTAAATGCTAATCAAAATGCAGATGCAAATGTAGGTGCTGGAAATCTGCCAGTGGATGCAGGGATGATGTATCAGTTTTTCGTCAATCTGATACAAGCTAGAGCAGCTGCAGGAGTAATTGGGAAGTTGTTTTGAGCACAGAGGATGCTATAGAAGTTGAGAATTGACTTTTGCATTATGAGAGAATCTTCGCTGACTTGGATTTGACTGATAAGCATAAGAAGAGACTAGCCTCTAGGCAGTTGGAGGGAACTACGCTTTATTAGTGGAATAGTGTCACAGCTAGAGTTCCAGAAAAGGAATTGACTTGGCGGAATTCCATAGGAGATTCAAAGAAAGGTTCTTATCTGAAGTTGCTAAGTCCGCATTGTTGAGGAAGTTCATAGATTTTTTGTAAGGTGAGATGTCGACGATTGAGTACGTTGTGAAGTTTGATGAGTTATCCAGGTATGGATATGCTATGATTGACACCGTCACCAGGAGGAATGAGAGATTTATTCAAGGGCTGAGACCCGAGATTGCTTGTGCTATGTTGCCACATCTTGGTGATCCTTGTAATGTTATTGTGGTAATGGCTATCCGATATGAGGAGATGCTTACCCTGTATCGGAAGGAGAAGTAGATTAAGACCCAGAGTTCTCTTGGTAAGAAGAGAAAGTTCTTTAAGATGAAGGGAAACCAGAAGGGAGAAGCTGCCATGAAGGCAAAGGCTAATTTGGTTTGCTATAAGTGTGACAAAAAAGGTCATTATGCTCATGAATGTCGAACCGGCTAGGGAAAGAAAGCCACTGAAAAGAAGAATGTGAAGTGCTTTAACTATGACTAGGTTGGGCATTATAAGAACCAATGTCCAGAACCAATCAAGGAGGACAAGGGAAAGATCTTTGCATTGGAACCTTCTTCTTCTAGACCAACTACTGCTGAAAAGGGAAAGGCTGTGATGGAAAGTACGCTTTTGATTCAATGTATACTAGTTAGGGTAATATTTGATACCGGTGCATCACATTCATTTATCTATCGGTGTTTGGTTGATAGGTTATGTTTAGAACCCACATACCTTGTTGCATCCTTAAGGGTTGCGAATCCAGTATGAGGTTATGCAACTCTAGGGATAAGATGTGTCCAGATGGAACTTGATTTATTATGTCATAATTTTGCATGTAGTTTGTATGTTTTTGATTTTGTAGATATCGGGATCATTTTGGGTATGGATTGGTTGGGTAGATATGAGGCTAGGATATTTTGCCGATATAGGGAAATATCGTTGAGACATCTTGATAGTCATAACCGAATTATATTCTCAGTAAGAGATTCTGACCGGAGTGCATATACTCTGTTGAGTGCTATGGAAGTAGACGAAGAGTTAAGTCAGGTTCATGTAGCAAGAGAGTTTGCAGATGTTTTTGAGCCGGTTACAAGATAACCACCGAAACGAGATGTTAAGTTTCGAGTAGATCTTGTGCCAAGAGCAAAACTTGTAATTAGACCACCTAGCAGGATGGCACCGACCGAAATGAAGGAATTGAAGGTGCAATTAGTAGATTTGGAAGGGAGAAATTTTATTAGACCAAGTAGCTCGCCATGGGGTACCGTCGTAGTGTTCATGAAGAAACCAGATGGGTCATTAAGGATGTGTATCGACTATTGTAAGTTGAACAAGAGGGTGATCAAGAATAAGTATCATTTGCCGAGAATTGATGATCTATTTGATCAGTTGAGTGGAGCTAGAGTATTTCCAAATATGGATTTGGCGACAGGTTTCCATCAGTTAAGAGTGGCAAAGGACAACATTTCGTTGACTGCAATTTAGACTAGGTATGGTTCATACTAGTGGTTAGTAATGCCATTTGGGTTAACGAATGCACCAGCTTTCTTCATGATCTGATGAACCGAGTTTTCCGAGAGTACTTTGATAGTTTCATCTTGGTGTTTATAGATGAAGTTTTAGTATATTCTAAAGATGAAAGAGAGCATGAACATCATCTAAGAGTAGTGCTTGAGACGCTAAGGCAGCATCAGCTGAAGGTGAAGTTTTCCAAGTTTCATTTCTGGAAGAAAGAGGTTAAGTTTCTTGATCACTTTATTTCAAAGAAGGGTTTGTCAATCGATCCAGATAAGATCAAAGCTTTTTATAATTGGAAGAGACCAGAGACAGTGGCTGAGATTAGAAGTTTTCTCGGACCTGCTGGCTATTAACGGAGATTCATTAAGGATTTCTCACGGATAGTAGTGCCTTTGACTAAGTTGACTAAGAAGGATGTGATGTTTATTTGGTATGACAAATGTGAGGAAGCATTCCTTAAATTAAAGCATTTGTTGACCAACGCGCCTGTGTTATTTGTTCTAGATGGAAACCAAGAGTTTGTGGTATATACCGATGTATGTGGAACTGGATTAGGAGCTGTGTTGATGCAGAAGGGTATAGTCATTGCCTACGCTTCACGACTCATGATTTGGAGTTGGCTGCGGCGATCTTTGCATTGAATGACATGGAGACATTATCTCCTAGGGGAGAGATTTGAGCTATGATCAGATCATAAGTCTTTAAGGTATTTATTCTCTTAGAAGAAGTTGAATATGAGACAATGGAGGTGGACGGAGTTTTTAGCAGCTTATGATTTTGGTATAGAGTATAAGCCTGGGAAAGGAAATAAAGTAGCAGATGCTCTTAGCAGAAAACATCAGAATGTGGTGTTAGCTATGTTGGCAGAATGGTAAGATTTAGAAGCTTTAACTACTTGTAGTGTGCAGTTAAGATGGACTGCTAGTTCTATTCAGAGTACCGCCATGTTGTCCTGTTTGGAAGTCCGACTAGTATTGATCGAAAGGACTGCTTCTAAGCAGAAAGAGGATCCATTATTAACTATGAAGATTAGAAGGCTTGAAGTTGGGTTGGAGATTGAAGATAAAGGACTTTAGTCTTGACCAAAGGGGAAGGTTGAGAAAGAAGAGATGATTGTGTGTTCCGAATGTTGAGGACTTGAGAAGAGAAGTTCTTGAATAATGTCATCAATCCAAGTTTACGATTCATCCTGGAGGAACCATGATGTATCAAGATATGAGGAGGAGCTTCTACTGGGAACGTACGAAGAAGGATGTTGGCTGGTGGGTTAAGCAATGTGCGAACTATCAACAAGTGAAGGTCGAACATCAGAAGCCGAGTGGATTGCTTTAACCTTTTGAGATTCCTGTTTGGAAATGGGATTTGATATCCATGGATTTTATAGACAGGTTTCCAAGGTCGAATATGGGAAATGGAAGTATATGGGTCATACTGGATAGGTTGACCAAGTATGCCCATTTCATCCCAGTTAAGTCAACCAGGATGGCACCTATTTTAGCTAAGTTGTTCATGAAGAACATAGTTAGACTGCATGGAATTCCTAGTAGTATAGTCAGTGACAAAGATGCATTATTTACTAGTCAATTTTGGAAGAGTCTATAGGATGTGTTAGGTACCAAGCACAAGATGAGTACTGTGTATCACCCTCAGATAGATGGGCATACAGAGAGAGTCAATAAGGTACTCAAAGATTTATTGTTGGCTTGTGTGCTAGACATTGGTGGATCTTGGGAAGATCACCTACACTTGGTTGAGTTTTCTTATAATTACAGTTATCAGACTAGTATAGGAATGGCACCTTTTGAAGCTTTGTATCAAAAGCCATGCAAATCACTAGCATGTTGGTTGGAGCTTGGAGACAGATTAGTCTTGGGTCCAGATTTGGTTAGAGAGGCGACAGAGAAGATTGAGTTGATCCGAGAAAGGATGAAGGAAGCTCAGTCTAGATAGAAGAGCTACACAGCAGAGGCGTTGGGATCTAGAGTTCTCGATTGGAGATAGATTTTTCATTAAGGTATCACCGATGAAGGGTGTAGTACGATTTGGAAAGATAGGGAAACTGGCACTGAGCTATGTTGGTCTGTTCCCAATTACAGAGAGGATCGGGAAGCTCGCATACAGAGTAGAGTTGCCGAATAGTATGGCAGGTGTCCATAATGTGTTTCATGTATCCCATTTTCGCAAGTATGTGCATGATCTAGAAACTACTATTCCTCCGACAGAGTTGGAAGATTTGATAGTAGAACCGAATTTGACTTTTGTTAGACAACAAGTTCCAGTTGTAGTGAGAGATGAGAAGAAGTTAAAGAATAAGACAGTCAGGTTGGTGAAAGTTCAGTGGAGCGACAACGAGAAAGACTGTACTTAGGAGACAGAAGAGAGGATTAGAAATACTTATCCTAACATGCTATGAGGGTATGTTCTATATTTGCTTTATATAGTCTTTTGCTAGTCAAGTAGGTTGGTGGTAGATAGGAGATGTTACAGATGATTGCTATACTTAGAATTTAGTCCTTACTGAATTTCATGGATGAAATTCTTTAAGGAGGGGAGCCTGTAACACCCCTAATTTTAATAACATTATTCAGGAGATTAAATTAGATAAATTAAATAGAATAATGTAAATATTTTAAAGATAAAGAGATTGAAATTTGAAAATATGTTAGGGGCCGAGCTTAATTAAATAAAATTAAATGAACGAGTTTATGTAAATGGAAGGCTAGGGGAATTATGAGGAATAGCCATCCACCGTACCCCTTAACCCCTAAACCCTTATTCCTATTCTCATTTCATAAGTTCAAAATCCTAAACCATAAACCAAAGCTCAAGCCATCCATTACTTAGAGGAGGAAATTCAAGTAAAAAGCTAAGGAATCAAGCTAAGAGAATTAATCAAGTCCAAATCTGCAGTCCTTATCCAAATCAAGGTGAATAACAATGAAAACTATCTCATTTTTGTTTTCTAAGAACATTTGATTTTGGGTTTTAAGTCTAAAACCATTATGATGATTTTATTGATGATATGGTTGGATTACATGATATGTTATATTCAAACAAGTTTGTTTATTAATGGTTTTATTCGATTTGAAGGCTAAATCATTTATAATGGGTTTCGATGCCATGAGGATTAAATATGTTATGTAAAAAATTATTTTGGAGATGGGTTTAAATTTCTATAATCATCCAAGCTATGGATAATTTATTATGAATTTTCAAGGGAAGGTTTAAATAATTGGGTTTAAAATTAATTTTGGCAATTATATAAAAGAATTTGGGTCCGAAATTATACATGTTGGTTAACATATAAAAAATTAATTTATATGATTTTGGGGATTTATCCAACGTAATTTACTATGTAAATTAAATTAATTATTTTACTTAAATGTCTTAATTATTTTGTTAAAGGGATGGGCTATTTTTTTAATTACTTTTAATAAAATTTTAAATAAAATTCGACGGCCTTTTAAAAAAGATTTTGATAAAGTTTATGGCAACCAATCATATTTTTACAAATAGGCAAGTTAGTTGAAAAGTGTTACTTAAGAAGGCAATAAAAACAGATTTGCATAAGTTTATTGTTTCGCCACTTCCAGTAGCTACGTTTCGACCCTGTACTTCTGCCCCAACCAAGTCCAAACCAATACACAAGGTATCAAGCTTTGGTATGTAGTTGATTGGAGAAAGGCGGGGGGTATGGAGTCGAAACCAAGCTTTCGAAGGAGTTGTAGCCTTCGTTTTGCTTTCTAGAGAAATGTCGTTTGGCTTGTTTACAAAAGAATGCTATCGACAGGGTTTGCCTTAATAATGCTTGCGAAGAGGTTTCCGCCTTTTTGTTTTGAATGGGTAGCTTTCGAATGAGTTTCCTTGTTTTTAAAACAAAGGTTTCGAAAAGGTAGTTTGAACCCAGTCGAAACTATAATGCCGCTTTTATATCTTTCGAAGGGATTGAAGTCACTAACGAGTTTGAAAGGTAGTCTTTGTTTTATAAAATACTTATCTGCTTCCCAATGCTTTCGAAAGGGCTCCAGTAGCCATTATATGAAAAGTTTCGAAGGCAATGGCTTCGAAAGTGGTTTCGACGCTATCCTTCATATTGTTTTAACTTAAAGACTAAAGCTTTTGAATGGATGGTTCCAAAGCCATTTTTTTTCACCAAATACTTTTTAATGGTTTCGAAAGGGGTACTTCGCTTGTGTACACTTAGATAGAAAAAGAAATTTTTAAGATTAATCCCAATGGTTTCGAAAGGGGTACTTTCAATGGTTTCGAAAGGGGTACTTTCAAATGGTTTCAAAGCTATGCTTTTATAATTGGATAGTAATGCTTTAATACTTTCGAAAGGTATGTTTTGATTATTTTGAAAGAGAGGTTTGAAAGTGTTATAAAAGGCATATGCCTTGTGTTTTGAAAAGAGGATTTGAATGCTTTTGAAAGAGATTTTCCAATGGTTTCGAAAGTAAAAGTCTAAGGTTATGAAAGCCTTAGTTTTCAAAACAAAGAACCCAATCTCAATTTTTAAAGGTAAAACCCATGGCATTATAAAAGAGCTTTTAAATGCTTTTAAA
The DNA here is from genome assembly GCA_030737815.1 of Allium fistulosum. Taxonomy (NCBI): domain Eukaryota; kingdom Viridiplantae; phylum Streptophyta; class Magnoliopsida; order Asparagales; family Amaryllidaceae; genus Allium; species Allium fistulosum. The sequence goes on along the minus strand of CM060906.1, from coordinate 247,066,318 downwards.
TTGGTGTTTTTGAAGAAGCTTGCCTTGATATAAATAATGGGTTAAAGGGATTAACAAAAAATTTCCAAGGGGAAATGATTTGAAAGATATTAAACCAAACATGTTGGTATTATTTTGTATATGCTTCTTCTATGAATGTATTCGCTATGTAATAGACCCATAACTGTATTTTGGGGAGTAAGGGCAGAAGAACTATGTAGGTTGACCCAGTACTGAATATAAATTAAGTAACTCCTGAATGAATAGAGTTGCATCTAGGAGGTTAAGTAGACCAGAATATAGAATGCCTAAAGACTAATTAAGAAGTTGTTAGTTGAGAGAGGATCATAGTGAACCTATGAAAACTATGTTTAAATAGAGTTATTGGCACGGGCCAATAGGTTTGTAGTGAACCCATGAAAACTATATCTAGATTAAGTTATTAACAAAAGTCAATAGGTTCATAATCAATCCATGAATACTATGATATAAGGGGAGTAATTGGAGATACAATAGGTTCAAGGAGAATCTATGTAGTAAATAAATTATGTTATTAGCAGGGCCCAATAGGTTCTTAGTGATTCCATAAAAACTATGAGACCGGGCAGACAGTCCATAAGTTTGAAATAGGTTCTTAGTGATCCCATAAAAACTATGAAATAGGACAAGTACTCCATAAACTGTAAACATGTTATTAGTCAGCCCATAAAAACTAATATTTTAATAGTGGCCCTAGAAATTATAACTATAGCAGGTAGTCAAATATATGGGAATGGGAAATCCAAGATATTTTACTTGTTTAAATATCATCATGATATTATAAATTGCTATGTTTTTAACCATTGTGGATGCAGGAGCATAGTATATGGTTATTATAATTTTTTGATAAGATACTAGTGAGGGGAGAATCCGTTCCGCTAAGCGGCATGATCTCACTAGATATCTTAATGGTTTGAGATGGTAGGTTATTATTTATACCAGGCTTTATGTCCGACTCGAAGTTTATGTTTTCCCCTTAAACTCTCGGGTGCTCAAAATTAATTTAAGTCGGCTGAGGGTAAGGGTTTTTTAGGTTCTCCTTAGATGAATAAGCTTCCGAAGACGAGCAGGTAGCTAGGTAGCTAAATAGGAGTTATTTTATTTTCGATTCCGCTGTGTTTGTTGTAAAGGAAAAGTTGTTTAATTGCATACAGACACACACACACACTCTCTGATCATCCAAAATGCATCTTCGTATGTCGCTCTTGGCGTATGTTGTAATAATTGAAACGACCTAGATTTTTCGACGTTTGATTTGGAATATTTTAATGGTTTAATTATTAAATTTGGAATTATAATTTAGTTAGTAAGATTTTAAAACTGAAATTTCAAGCGATTTCGCAAATTTTTGAAATCGCCAATTTAATTGACGCGTTAAAATAACGATCCGGGACATAGTCTCCGAATTCGACAAAACCAGTTCCATTGGATCTGTAATAGTGTATTTTACTGGATTTTAAATTTCATAGCATTTGGGTTTACCGGTTGGTCGTACGATCTGAAAACGCCTAGAACAATTTAAATCGAATTCAATTTAAATTGTCGATTTGAAAAGCTATCTTCCACGTACGATCGAATTAGAACTCGGAACTTGTTCCATTTCATGTGGAATAACCATATAACATTAGGAATGCTAAGCGGCATGCTTAAATAGGAGTTTGAAGTTTCCCTGAATATAATACGGAATATTTTTAATGGATAAATATGAAATTAAATCAGAGTCAAATCGAAGCCGCCTAGTCTATATGCATGACTTCTCATGTACAGTAGCCGCCTTCGTTCTTTTAAATTACAAAAGTCTTTCCCCCCTTTCTCTTCAAACAAATAAATTGTAGTTTTGTACAAAAGAGAAAAAAAATTCACACGTAAAAATTCATGTGATTGAAATCGCGAGAGTTTATGAGCTCGAGCTTGAGGTGCATTATCGAAGTCGATGTGGGAGAGGATGAAGGCACACTGGGTTAGGCGAAGCGGAGGTCGTTTAAGGGAAAGTCGCGGCTAAAGTCGGGTGGATAGAAGGCACGATCACGTGCGTGCATGTATCAGGTAGGTTAGCTGCAGTGGGGGGGTCGTGATTTTTGGCCAAGGGCGGCGTCGTCAGGTGAAGTGAGGGTCGACGCTTTATACGGGGTTGTTGAGTCTTGCTCTGATGCACTGTGGCGGTGATGAAAATAGGGTGGAGGATGGCGGCTATTGGTTTCTCAACCTGTGAAGTACGTGAGTGAGAGGAGGATGATTAACTGATAGGTATTAATTTTTAAACTACTATTTAATTTAAGTTAATTTAGTTTAAATTATTTAAAAGTTCATTAATCCATATTGTGTTCGTACAAGGTCCAAAAAAAATTATGGAAAGGAGTCATTTGGATTCGCGGCGACAAAATAACTACACGATGGATTTAAATTTAAAATTGGAACGATAGACAGATTCAAAAATTCAAGGTGAGTAATATCTCACTCATTTAGATTGCTAGTATACTTTAAAAAATATTGAATTTAAATTATTGCTTCTTTGGATGAATTTATAAATTAACATCAGTTTGGATGTTATATATATATATATATAATAGCAGTATATATATTAGTAGTTGGATATATATACCCGCCAATTGGAGCGGATAAGACCCTATGCGCCATGCATAATAGCGAATGACCCTATATACCGCATTATCCCCCTCGAAGTGGGATTGGTATTTTTTATGTTGTATTAACATCTGTGGATGCAGGGAGATAGGTTAGAGGGATCCAACTGGATTCCTAATAAAATTATATTGATTGTTTTTTATATATAGTAATATATGACGTATTAGAATAATCTGTTATATATTATTGTTGTGATTTGAATTCTTGGATGCTATAGTAGCACTAGCCTAAATTTTGTTATTTTAAATACCATAAATATTTATTTATGAATTTTTAAGGAATTAAAAGGAGATTTTTTAAATAAAAATATTTATATCTAAATTTGAATTTAAAAGAGATTGATTTGGATAAGCAATAATTGATTTTTGATCGTACTTAGTAATTCGGGAAAAATATTTTAAAAAGAGATTTTAAAATAATTCATATAGAAGATTCTAAACAATGGTTTTCAAAATGATATCGTGAAAATTATGGAAAGGCGTTGAAATCGATATTAAAAATAGATTTGAAAAATAAATGGAATTTATAAAGAATTGAACTTATAAAATGGAGTTTTATAAGTGAGATTAGTTTAATAAAAGTGTGAAACTCAAAGGAGTTATAAAATTTATAAATGATGTTTATAAATAAGGGAAAATGATAACAGTTGGTAAATTGGAAATATAAAATTCATAGGGTGAATTTATATTAGATTATAAAAATAGGGTTGGGAAAATAGTGGATACTATTTTTGAAAAGTGAAAATGGTTAAGGAGATCGGAATGGTAGTGATGTGATGTAAATCGAGAAGAATTTATAAATTAAATTGGTCATTGAGATTTTAAAAGTGTATTTTTATTTATTAAGAAGTTGAGTTTGGTTTTTAAAAGGATATTTTATTTATTAACTATGTAAATTTAAATTAGTTAGTATTGAAATACTTCGGTAAGTGGATTTTCAAATGTTTAATATTTATTGTGATAAATTCTAATTTTATAATCAGCTTTAAAAATTTATTTGTTTATTTAAAAATGAATTTGAATAGAGTAATTGATGTTTATTTAAAGTGTTCTGGTATTTATTTAAAAATTACTTGAACATGCTTTATAAAAAAAATATTATTCTTTTAAATACCTTATATATATATAGAGTTTTGTAATGATTTAAAATAATTTATATGTCTTCTCGAGGTTGGAAACGGGGTTTATTTAGTAGATGAGATTTATAAGAGAATTCTCAAAAATGGAATTTGAGAAAATGTAAGAAAATTTCAAAAGTAGATAAATAAGAGTGAACTTCGAAAAATGAGATAGAATTCATTAAAGAGGTAGAAAGGGGAAATTGAAATTATAAACAAGGATATTTGACATTGGAAAATATTAAAGGGAATAAATCAAGAAATCCCAGAACTTATAGAATTCGTTATAAACGAGTTAGTGAATTTACAATATAAATTGTGAAGGATTTTGAGAAAAGAGAAATAAATGGAATTTTTTTCTAAGTGTTGAAATAAAAGATGGTTTGAAATACCGCAATATAGGTATAAGTATTTGAGTTGTCTCAATTTTTGGAATATTAGAAGGAATTTAAATATATATATATATATATATATCTTATAAAGATATTTTGAAAATAAATTTTGGAAAATTTATAATAATGATAGATGTCTTTTTATGAATGTTTTATTGATAATTAAATAACTGGCTATCAATTTTGGCCAAATTCGCTGACCGTTTCGAAGAGATCGGGATCGGGTTTAATTCTCCAAAAACCACTTCGATCCAGTTTGAATTTTACAAATGGTGATAGCGTGAAGATGGTGAAGACGGTGACTCGATTTGTCCAGGCCCAGGACAAGTTGTATGGACAAATGCTATCATTGCATCGTTGCTTGGAAGGCAATGTTAGCATTCCAAGAATAAATGCTATTCAAAAGGTAAACGTTAGCCTCAAGCCTCATCAACCGGGAATAACTAAAACATGTGAGATGCAAAAAGGCTACGTGAGTCGCACCCAATTAGGGTATGTTATCGCCTCTCTAGAAACCCTTGGATATATATAAAAATTATGGATATGGTTGTGCATGGAAAAGTGAGCCCTTGATTTAGGGGTGGGAACACCCGGGGTGATAACATATTCAGTACTATCAAAGTTAGGGGTAGGCTGGTCTTGTGTTGGTAGGGGATCCCGGCGAGGTCCTCGGTATATTTTTCTAGAGGTGTACTGTGATGGGCGTACCGTAGTACCCCAGTCATTATATGGAATCCATTCTCCAATAAGTGTCGTACGATTTTGATTGTGCCCAACTATGCTAAAACGTGAGATGCAAGCATTTCAGCTATTTTCTAATTTACTTTCTATAGACACTATTATAATATCAGATGAATTTGGTATCAAATGTTTTGGTTATCGTAAGGGAAAAACCCGTCATGTTTATGTGTGACGCGGTCGAACAAGGTACCCTTTGCTTTTCAAAGGATTTTGATAACTTTAATAATTTAAGTTGAGTGTGTTTTCTCATTCTGGTTTTCCAAACTGACTTGGGTGTTATTTTATTATAATGCTCGGGTCAAACCGAGTATCACAGACTAAGGATAGGATATTTTGGAGCTCAAGAGACAAGCTGGATGACAAAGACGTATTCCCTACTTGATTTATATTTCCAGTGTGTGAGGACAAGTTATTAAACTGTCCAGATTAGTTGTTGTCTTTTGTACTTTAATAATGGTATGTATATTAATAGTACAGTTATTGTATTTAAAATCTGTTATTATATATTATATTTTGTTCCGTTGCGATTGTGAGATTCTATGTTGTTGTTTTCTATTTCTTCTTTTACCTTTTCTTCTTCACCCCTAGCAATCAGTGCTTCTGACACTTGAATATTCGGCATGCTATATAGTGAACGTATAGATGTCGATTTTCGAGTGTCAAAAATCCCAGTTCGTTACAGTTGGTATCAGAGCCAGGTTAAGCGAGAACCTTATCTTTGGTGGTGATTACTCATTAAAGATAGGGTCAGTAGTACCCTAGAATGAGTTTGAGTGTAATAATAGATATGAGTGCGTATTTGTTAGTGAATATAAATGGTTTTATATTATGTTGATTTATCTGTTGAGTGGCATATAAATCCTGGTCGAGTAGTGGGACGCCACTAAATCGATAATGGTTTCTAAACACTTGAATAAAGCAATTCGACACAATATTGTTTTGAAGCGGGTAAATGAAATAATTTTACCCAAATTATATTTTGATTTAAAGAAAATAATTTTCTGAAATTATTATAGTATGTTTGTGTGTTTGGTTGTTATTATATAATCAAAACGAAGTTATAAAATTGAAAATGGTTTATAAAAACCAAAATTAAATTGTATAAGAATGAATTATAGAAGTGAACTAAAAACTAAAAATGGATTCAAACCGGAAATTGGAAAATTAAATCCCAGAAATTTTTGGAAATGTTTTCTAAAGTATTTTGAAAAAATATTAGTAATATTATTTTGGAGATATTTTTGAAAGAAAATTGTTTAAAATGGATTTTGGAAGTGATATAGCACTGAACTCACTTCAGTCGTTGGAAAATAATCCTGGTGATGATAGCAGCATCATCAGTAATCATTTTCGAGTTTCTAAGTGACGGATTACTGCCGTGGTAATTTAATATGGAAATTTGGGTGAAAACAAGTGTTGTTTTGGAAATTCCGAAGATGATTTTTTTGTTAATAAAAACCAGATTTGGTTTAAATGTAAAAAGTGGGATTTGGTATAAAGATATATATATATATATATATATTTATGATTTCAAAATGATTTGAAATAAATACCGGGTATTTGAATTCTGAAATCCCTAGCTAAAGGTTTTAGAAATATCAAAAAACAAGTTTTTGAACTTCAAAGTGGAGGATGATATTAATAAAGAAAGAAGTGTGAAAACTGAATTTTGAAATTAAAATTTAAAGTGAGAAAGTTAAAAGGGAATTTAACTTAAGTTGAAGGGATTAAAATTTAAAAATTTAATTGATTGTGGTTTGAATGGAGATAATGAAATGGTGAGTTAACTTAAGTGTTAATCCTCTTATTCGCGACTTAACAAGAGACGACTTAAGGAACAGTCCGACCTAACAGTGTACAAGCTAAAGTAGCCTCCGACCTAAACACATACCGACTTAGAAGCAGTGACCGATCTAAGAAGAAGACCGACTTAACAGGCTACGACCTAAGAAAGCTCCGACTTAATAGTTGCCGATATAACTACTGAGAAGAGCTGCCGACTTAAGATATGTGCCGACCTAGGAGCCTACCGACTTAAGAAGATAACAGCTCAACGACCTAAGGAGTAACGGGCTAACTTTGCACCGACCTAAAAGCTCACTAACTTAAGGCTGTTGCCAACTTGATGACTTAAGGACCTAAGACCTACGACTTATGTTAAGTCGCTGCCGACCTATGACTTATAACTTATGTTAAGTCGCTCGTATTCAGGAGTAACTAAAAGACAAGAACTCCTACCTCATCGCCGACCTAAGACTACGACTTGCTATAAATCGGTTCCGACCTATGACTTGCTATAAGTCGGCTCCGACCTAGGACTTGACGAACAGAATCTCACCCAGAACCAATCCTATAAATAGGGCTCCAACTCCAACGAGAAGAGGACTTTTGGCCATTCATTTCTTCAAGCGCCGTTACTCTGTCGAAATCTCCATTCATTCAGCAATCAAAGATCTCCAAACATTCGAGATGCTACAACAAGCTTCGAGAGGAATTCCTTACATCCAACACGGATTCATTGAGTTTCATCGTCGAAGATTGAGCTAGTAGTCAAGATTGTTTCTTGTGATCAAATTGTACTGTTTTCATAAGAGATTTGTAACGATTTGTAACCGGATTCAGTAATAAAGAGATTCAAAGTGGACGTAGGCTTAATCTCAAGCCGAACCACTATAAAATGCTGTCTTTTACTGCTTTTTCTGCTGTTTTACTACTTAAATCCTGTTCCCGTCACGCGGGTGGTGCTTTCACGACTCAACCACACACACCGGGTGTTAGCGTTCACTTTTTTAGCGTTAACATTTTGGTGCTTTCATTGAGAACCCAACTCAGGCTACTGCTCACCATTGCTTCACAGAAGTTTGCTGAAAGAATTTCCTACAAAACCAGAAGTCTATCAGACATAATGGCTCCTGGAAGGAAATGAAAGTCTGTCAAAACTGATGATGACCGTGACAATACTGCCACTTCTCTTTCTCCAAATCAGGCAGCTCCAAGCGTCGGTGTGACGCGACAAGAGTTAGATGCTGCTGTATCCGGACTGTACCAGCAGATTGAAACTCAGAATAATCTGATGATGGAAAAGCTGAATGCTCTATTTGGGGCTAATCAAAAACCAATAAGTAATGAGGAAAACTTTGCTAATGCTGCTCCCAATTCCGAAGGGAGAAATATTCCTCAAGGGGGATCAGGTGCTGCTGAAGGGGCACCCCTCCAGGCTGAAGGATCCAGGCCGTCACCAGTTCTCCGTGAGCATTTACCTGGACAAACCTCCGAAAAGATGGCCGAGGTCTATTCTGCGAAATCTCTAAACAATGAGGAATATCTCTCTAGCATGGTTCGGCAGATAATGAAGGAAAGCATGCAAAGAAACGAGGATGAGAATGATTGGGGATTCGCCCCGAGTAAAACTCCATTCACTGAAAGGATCTTAAAAGCTGAGTTTCCGAGAAAATTCGTTCCTCCCACCATTCCTTCTTATCGAGGAACGAGTGACCCAAATCAATTCCTATACAAATATAATTGGCACATGACAGGTGCTAGAGCAACTGACGAGATTAAATGCCGGTATTTCCCGGTATACTTAGAAGGAGTGGCGTTTCTTTGGTTCACCAAGCTTCCCGTGCGATCTGTCGACCAATTTTCTGATCTGACCCGAAAATTCAAGGAACAATTCAGATTATACATCTCAAGGGCAAAGGATATAATGTCTCTCTCAAGTCTTGAACAGAATCCTGGAGAGCCCATTAAATCCTTCTTGAATCGCTTTAATCTAGCCCTAGCAGAAGTTGATAACGTGGAACCGCGAATGATCTTAACCTACTTGATGCGGGCTGTTGACAAGTCTAGCGAGTTTGGAAAATGGTTAAAAATGAAAGAACCAAATTCGCTCGAAAAATTCTACAAAAAGGCTGATGAGTTCATGCGCTTAGAGAATCTCTCCACGTTAGCTAAAGTTGTGACAACAGTGGTGGAAAATAATGCTACAGTTCAGAACAAGAAAGAATCTGCAAATCAGAAAAGGGAGAATAATGGTGGAAAGAAGCATAAAGATCTCAAAAAGCCCCGCTTCCTCAAACCTTCGGATTTTACTCCTCTGACTGATACCCCGGAGAATATTTTCATCGCCACTAAGGATGCTGTTGATTTTCCAAAACCATCAGCAGTAAAAGTTGGGAAAAATGCTGTTCAAAGCGGAAGATTTTGCAAATTTCATAATCAACTAGGCCACGATACCAACGAATGCCGCCACTTGAAAAGCCTAATTGAAGAATTGTTGAGAGAGAATAAGTTGCAGCAGTATGTGAAAAGAAATAGAAAAGACCCGTCTTCATCTAACCAGGGGCAACTACCCCCAGCTCATTCATCTGGTTCAGGAGAGAGGCCTGCTGAAAAAGAAAGACCTGTTATCAATGTGATCACAGGAGGACCTCATCCAGCTGGCAGGAGTTGGGGTGAGATGGAACGGTACGCTAGAGCTTTGAAGTATGCTCCAACTGAAGAAAGTGTCTTGATCTTGGAAGATGCTGCACCTCCAAAGCAGCGGAAGACTTTTCATGATGATATTATGTTTAGAACCAGGGATTCTATTGATGTGGAAGCTCCTACTGAGGACCCTTTGGTTGTTTCTGTCGGTATTGGGCCGGCTATTGTCAGAAGAGTTCTGGTTGATAGTGGTGCTTCGTGCAACATACTCTTTAAAAAGACATTTGACCAAATGAAAATTCCAATGACAGACGTACAAGCCTCTTTGCACAAGATTGCCGGATTTACAGGAGAGCTGAAACAACCAATTGGAACGGTGGATTTGTTTGTTGAAATGGGCGAATGGCATAAGAAGTTGGTTCGAAAGCAAACCTTTGTAATTGTTAATGGATTCTCTACCTATAATGCTTTCTTGGGTCGGCCTACTCTCGCTGCTTTCAGGGCCGTCCTCGCTCCGTGGTGCTTAACAATGAAATTCCCCACTGATAATGGGGTTGTTGTCATTAAGGGAGATCAGAACGTAGGGCGAGAATGTTATCTTGTAGAGCTCCGTGAGGCCCGAAAAAGAGAGATGGGAAAAGATGCGGCAGCTCCGCTCCGCATCAAAGAACCAACCTTGTAGCAGCTACGGAGTGGCCCCTGTACTGGCGAACACAGCAATGTAAGGAAAGAAATGGACCCTAGAAAAGCTAGTACAGGGGAGAATAGGGTGGTACCTGTGGAAGTAACGGTACCAATATCTGTTGATTCAAAGGACCCGAACAAAGTACTCAATGTGGGTTCACAGCTGAGCATAGCAGTTCAAAACACACTGATATCATTCTTAAAAGCCAATCTGGATGTGTTCGCCTGGTGTCATGCTGATATGTGTGGGATCTCCCCGGAAATTGCCGTACATACTTTGAACATTGATCCGAAATTCGCACCAGTGAAACAGAAAAGAAGAACTCAAGGCCCAGAAAGGTCGACAGCACTAAAGGAAGAAGTCGACCGGCTCATGGAAAACGGCTTTATCAAAAACTCCATTTATCCAAATTGGGTTTCAAATCCAGTATTGGTCAAGAAGGCAAATGGAAAGTGGAGAGTATGCATAGATTTCTCAGATCTAAACAAAGCATGCCCAAAGATTGCTTCCCGCTGCCCAGAATTGATCAATTGGTGGATGGAACAGCTGGGCATGAGTTGTTATCGTTTATGGATGCTTACTCCGGATACAATCAGATTATGATGCATGAGCCGGATCAAGAAGACACAAGCTTTATTACAGATGTGGGTCTCTACTGCTACAAAGTTATGCCTTTCGGATTGAAGAATGCTGGGGCAACCTACCAAAGGCTCGTCAATGCAATGTTCAAGCCTCAGATTGGTAGAACCATGGAAGTTTATGTCGACGATATGTTGGTAAAATCAAAGAAAGCTGTAGATCACATGGGTCACTTGGAGGAAATGTTCGCAATTCTTCGAAAGTACGGAATGAAGCTCAATCCATTGAAATGTTCGTTCGAAGTAGAGTCCGGGAAATTTTTAGGTTTCATTGTGAGCGCCAGGGGCATTGAAGCCAATCCTACTCAAATCACAGCTCTAAGGGAGGTCAAAGCCGCTAAAACAAAGAAAGAAATGCAAAGTCTCAATGGAAAAGTCGTTGCTCTAAGTCGCTTCATTTTCAATGCCACAGACAAATGCATTCCCTTCTTTGACGCTCTAAAGAAAGGAAAGAAATTTTTTGAATGGACTCCCGAATTCCAGAATGCTTTCGATGAACTAATTTGTCATATGGAAACACCTCCGGTTCTTTCCAAGCCTACCGACGGTGAAGACCTTTTCATCTATTTGGCAATTTCATCCCACGCCCTCAGTGCAGCACTTGTACGGGAAGATATGAAAGTACAGCGTCCAGTCTATTACATCAGTAAACGGTTCACTGGGGCAGAGATGAATTATTCAAAGATAGAAAAGCTCGCCTATTGTTTGCTAATTTCTTCCAGGAAATTGAGACCATACTTTCAAGCTCATCCTATCAAGGTTCTTACTGATCAACCTCTAAAGCAAGTCCTGTTTCGTCATGAAACTTCGGGTCGTCTTTTGAAATGGAACATTGAACTTAGCCAGTATGACATCACTTACAACCCCCGAAGAGCAATCAACGGACAAGCTTTAGCAGATTTCATTGCGGAGTCTACTGACAAAGGTGACAATAAGGAAGAAACAACTGACTGCATTCCAATACAGTGGAAGTTATATGTTGACGGCTCAAGAAATGATTATTGTTCTGGGGCAGGGGTTGTACTTGAAACCCCCGAAGGACGATCATTATGTTATGCATTGAGACTGGAATTTCCTTCAACAAACAATGAAGCAGAATATGAAGCACTTATTGCCGGTTTAAAAATCGGCAAGGAACTAAACATCAAAGTGTTACAGATTTTCAGCGATTCTCAGCTTATTGTTTGCCAAGTGAAAAAAGAATTTCAAGCCAAAGGAGGAAATTTGCCTGCATATTTGACAAAAACTTCCGAACTCCTCAATGATTTCGATCACTATTCAATAAGCCACATACCTCGAGAGGAAAATATGAAGGCAGATTCTCTAGCAAAGTACTCAAGTTCCGGAGAAGCTCAATTACTGGGGTTAGTTCCTGTAGAAGTTCTGTCAGCTCCAAGCATTGATTAAATGGATGTTGATTGGATTATGGCTACGTCTCAAGAGCATGAATCATGGATGACTCCAATCAGAGAATACCTACTCAATGGTTCCCTGCCAGAAAGTTCTAGGGAACGTCGAAAACTATTGAGGAAAGCGTCAAGATATGTAATTCAAGATGGCCGATTATATAGACGGGGATTTTCAATGCCACTGCTCCGATGTGTAACTAAGGAAGAAGCCAAGACAATTCTAGCCGAGATACACGGAGGAGAATGTGGAGATCATTCAGCCGGTCAAACTCTCGCCAAGAAAGTCCTCCGATATGGGTACTTCTGGCCCGATATTAATCGAGATGCAGCTATCCACTTCCGAAAATGCAACAAGTGCCAAAGATTTGCAAAGATTCCAAGGGCACCTTCCACTGAACTAACACAAATGGTCAGTCCGTGGCCATTCGCTATTTGGGGGATAGATCTAATCGGACCATTACCAGTTGCCAAATCAGGAATCAAATATGCTATTGTTGCTGTCGATTATTTCACCAAATGGGCTGAAGCTGAACCTTTGGCCACCATTACTTCTAAAAAGATGATAAATTTTGTAACGAAGAATATCATTTGCAGGTATGGTGTGCCACAGAAGATAATCACATACAACGGTACTCAGTTTGAAAGTGAAGAATTCCAGGATTTTTGCAAACGGTTCAGAATTCGGAAAAGCTTCTCAGCAGTGGCTCATCCGCAGGCAAACGGGCAAGTGGAAGCAGTGAATAAAATCATCAAGTCAACCATCAAAAAGCAACTCGAAAGAGCAAAAGGTGGTTGGGTCGATAAGCTTCCCTTAGCACTATGGGCATACAGAACCACTCACAAAACTGCGACTGGGCACACTCCATTTTCACTGGCATACGGATCAGAAGCAATGATTCCAGTGGAAGTAGAAGTTCCTTCACATAGAAGAGTTCATTTCAACGAAGCTGAAAATGAAAAGTTGCAACTTGAAGCACTTGATTTTCTTGATGAGAAAAGAGAAGAAGCAAGGCTCAGAGTTTCAGCTTATCAGCAAAGGATAGCCAGGCACTTCAACTCTAAAGTTCGCCAACGCAGCTTTGAGGTAGGAGACTTAGTTTTGAAAAGGATCATGACGGCAACTGGTGTGTTTGGACCAAACTGGGAAGGACCATATGCCATTGGCAGTAAACTTCTTGATGGCACTTTCAAACTCATAACTGTTGAAGGAGATCCAATTCCAAGAGCCTGGAACAACAACCACTTACGTCCTTATTTTACTTGAAAGAAAAAGCTTTGCTCAAAATTGTAAAATAGTGATGAATGTATCAGTTGTATTGTAAAACATTGTAAATCAGTGTGAATGAATGAAAGCTATAAAGTGGATGTAGGCCCGATTCTTAGCCGAACCACTATAAATCTCGTGTTCTTTACTATTTCATAATGCCTGTTTTATTTCGATATGTAAATACTTTAAATGTATTGCTAAAATGTCGATTCAAAATTGCAGGACATTAAAACAAGGCTTGCTCGTCACAAAGCCAAGCGACCTCTATAAATCACCTATTACGCAAATACCAAGCGACAAAAAATTCCAAATACAAATCCTATGCAAGGAGAACTTCACATAAAAAGTTGGCGACTCCACTGTGGCAAACCTTTGTTAATTGGTTGAGATTGTCGATATGAACAGACATCCAACTAGATAACTTGCGTTTGTCCCGTGAAGTCGTTCAACAGTGAAGTCCACTTCTTCGGATGAAGCAATTTACTTATAAAAGGAAAGAAGATGCGCTTGGAAACGATTATAAAAGATCGCTAATGAGCAGATGATGAGAGAACATTGCCAAGCAAACAAAGAAGCACCCAAAAGGAGGTATGCTTCTCAATAAAAGGGCCGGTAAGAACCACCGAAGGGACACCTTCCCAAGCAGAAGGAACAGGGCCCTTGCTAACTGATCGTGATGCATCCGATCAGGCAGCTTGCGTCCGTCCCGTGGATCTACTTGCCCCTGAGACGCAACCTTCCTGGCACACCAACCAACCAACGCTCCTTCTCAAAGGTCAACAAAGCCCTCTAACGAGGCACGCCAAAAAATGAAAGTGATTTCCTCAATCAAAAAAGATTGGTGGAACCACCGGAGGGGCACCTTCCCAAGCTGAAGGAACAGGGCCCTTGTTAGTTAATTGCGATCGTTTGTGCAAACGAACATCCAATCAAGCAACTTGCGTCCGCCTCGTGGATCCACTCAACCATGAGAAAGTAACTTCCAGGCAATCAAAAAGCCCTCTTCGGAGGCACAAGCCCTTTTCGGAGGCACAAGCCCTCTTCGGAGGCACATGACCTCTTCGGAGGCAAAAGCCCTTTCCCAAGGCACCACAAGCCCTCTTCGGAGGCACATGACCTCTTCGGAGGAAAAAGCCCTTTCCCAAGGCACCGCAAGCCCTCTTCGGAGGCACAAGCCCTCTTCGGAGACACAAGCCCTTTTCGGAGGCACAAGACCTCTTCGGAGGCACAACTCTTTAAGAGAAGCCCTCTCCGGAGGCATGTCCCAAAATAGAATACTCGAACGAAAAGCCTTCTCCGGAAGCACAGTTCTACTCTCAAAGGAAGGTTAACTTGTTCATCTCAAAAAGTTCCTCCTAAAAATTTGAAATGCTACAAAATTCTTTTAGAAAAGTTCATTTCACTTCATAGGGAAATCTACTTTCTTCTTTGAAAAATGAAAGTGATCATCCCCGATAGTTGAAGTGTTCTTCAGAAAGAAAGAAAAAATAAAAATTTCTCCAAAAAACGAGATATATTCTACTAAAAGCAGAATGATTCTTCCCCTAAAAGTGGAATTGTTATTCTCTGAAGTGAGAATATCAGTCTTGTAAAAGCTAGAAATATTGCAATGCACTTGTGATATAGGGGCAACACTATACAATTCAATTATATTAATAAAAGCAACACACCACAAGTTCATTGCAATATCACGAAAAATAGATGTGGAATAAATGTATTCCCAAACACAGACAAAAAGTTTGTACAAGTAAAAGGAATCGTTTATTCTACACCAAAAAAGAGAAACAGATGCGTTCTCACATAAACAAGAATTTGTACAAGTAAAATTACTGTTTTATTTAGTACTATGAAAATTCTTTACATGTGCAGATATCTCAAAAAAGCAAAAGCAGGGACCGGTACCCGCACAATCTCCGGTCTATACATGTAAGAAGCAAAATAAGAAGTAGAAAGTCCAGCTTGTCATTCCTTCTTCCCGCCACCATTGGAGCCTTTGCTTGGCCTAATAGTTAATTTCGGAATCCGATGTGGGCGGGACGGAGAAGGAGGAGTGGTTGGGTCTTCTTCTGTTTTGTCTTCCCCTGTCGAAGCACTTCTCTTCTTCTTCCTTATGGCACGCTTCCCCTTCCTCTTCGAAGAAGATTCGCTCCCCGGAGTAGCAAGCAATGTTGAAAGCTTCGTGTCATCATCTAGCGACCGCTCCGGGGTCTTCTCGATGTTTTCAAGATCCTCCGCCTTCTGCTCCTGCGAAACAGCCGGATCATCCAGGCCTTGAAGAGCTTCGATTTTCTCTGCCTGTGATCCCGGTTGGGAAGCAGAAGGAGGAGTAATCTGTGAAGATGGAGGAACGGCAACTGAAGGAGTGGAAACTTTTGTAGTTTTTGGTGCCTCCGCTGTAGAAGGAAAGAAGTTAAAATCGGTATTCTCTGAGAAAAGAGAAGGTATCGATTCACCAAAGTTTAAGTAATAGGTAAGAAGGTCGTCAAACTCGGTTAAATCAATTGAATGATTCACTGTATCTAGATCGACACCAAAATTACCTGGAGAAGTCGGTTTTGACAAGTCAATTTCAAATTTATCAGCCTCAGTGTCTTCTTGGCTCTGCTCCTCAATACGAGTAAGGGGAGATTCGGTTGTGACGGGGTTGGCCTCCACGGTTTTTGCAGGAGAAGAAAAGTGAGAGCTGGAACCAACAATATCGACGTCAGTTGAAGTCGAAGTGTGGACAGGGGCAGTCAAAGATATTCTCTTCTCTAGATGTTCTTCTGCCAATATTCCAGCTCTGGCTTCAGCAAGTTGCTTTTTTCCCTTGGCAAGAGCAGCACGAGCTTCTTCGTCAAGATAGCGTACCTCGAGTTCCGCCTCATCATAGCCGGCCCCGCCAAGCATGTCAACTGCTACTTCCCATACTTCGGCCAGGGTAACCTCATAGTCAGGACCCAGAAAAGAGAGGCTCCCATGACCCAGAACGCTATGCAGATAAAAGTCAAATAAGGTGGAGCTGATGTTAGCTTTTGTTGTCTCATGTGATTGCTCGGCCGCCTCTTTTTCGGCGACAGCTGCAGCTCGACCAGCAACGGCCTCATCACGCTCTTTCTCAGCGTTAGCAAGTTGAGACTTCATTAATTCAATCTCCACGTTCTAGGAAGTAACTTTTTCCCGTAATTCAGCATTTTCTATGCGATATTTCTCAACAATGTGCTGTTCGGCGGCAAGCTTCATTTCGACATCTCTTTGTGCAGCATGTGCATCCCGCACTTGCTTCTGAAAGACTTCTTCTTTTTGAGTATGTGATGCAGAAGAAGAGGCGAGATTTTTTCCTTAAGCTGCTTGACTTCAGATTCAAGCCTTGCATTATCATCCGCGATGTTCGTCATCTCCGTGTCATGCTGCTTGCACCATTTATCCCATTCAGCTTTGTCATTCTCCAGAGTCATCATGTTTTCAAGATTCATATGGTTGACTCTCTGGAGTTCATCAACAAGTTTCTGCCATTGCGACATCCTCTCAATGTTAAGCCTAACTGCATCAAGACTTTTAAGCATGTCTTGCTTATCGATTGGGACCAAATCCAGGTCAAAACGCACTCCTTTTAAGCACCAGTTCGGAAACCGGCTTTGAAGTGTTGGAGGGCCGTCTTTAACCTGATATTGGGGCCTGCTGATGATCATTTGGATATCGGTTTTCTTTAAAGGAGGAGAGCCGGCCGGAGTATCAGAAGGGATAGGAGCATCAGTCTTCTCAGAAATTACAGACGCGTCACTTGGCTTGGACCGTTTGCTCGATTCGTCAGTAATATGAGTCTTCCCCTTGTCATCATAAGACTTTCGCTTATGAGAATCGTAACTTCTGTAAGAAGAATCATATCGATCAGCGTCTCTTCTTCTCTGCCGCTGCTCATAATCCCATTTTTCTTGAGCCTTCCTTTGAGCCCTTTCCTCATCTGTCTCTCTCTGATCACCAAGATATCTCCTAAAGTCATAAGATCCACGACCTCCATGGCGCTGAAATGAGTCATAGTATGAGCCGGTACGCCCCATCGGAGAATCTGAAAATCGAAAAAGAAGTAAAGTTTAGAAATTTCCAGAAAAAAAAGGATAAATGCTTATAAGTGCTGAAAAATCCTAAGTGTGTGCGGCGTGCGAACTACGTGCGTCAAACTACAAACCACGCTTTAGTGCGGGAACGGAGACGACAGGTGTAGAAGGCGTCGAAGTTTGTTTCAAAGAGGAAGTCGCTTCAACGACAGGAGAGTTCGCTTTTGGAATATTATCCTTGAAAAGCTCTTGAGAAGTTATCATTATATCACTCAAGTCATCGAAGGTGTCATCATTATGATGTTCAGCAGAATTCTCCTTTTCAACTTCCACGTCGGCTGATTTTTCAGAAATTCGAGGATTTTCTTCCTCTTCAATAATTGGAGCAAGCGCCGGTTTGCTGGACGTTCCCGCAACGCCAATAGAAGTAGAACACTTTACTAATGTAGTGTCTACAGTTGGCTCCTTTGAAGCCATTTCTTCCGTTGAAGCTGGGGCATCTGATGTCTGTGCTGGAAGATTAGAAACTTCACGAGGCTAGGTAAAGTGAGAAGAGTGTAAAAGACCGAATTGATGTAAAAATTCGTCTGTCAATAGAAACTGGATATTCCTTTCCTCAACCGGCACCGCCATAAGCCTCTCAAAAGTCACCTTGTGACCGGGATCGCTAGAAGGAGGAGGAAGTGCTGGAAAGAAAAAAGGCAAAGTTAGCACTTGATAACTCGAACTTCGGTAAGTTTGAAAGAACATGAAAAATAGAGGCAAGTGATCTTACTTCCTACTCTCCAGATAGCGTAAAATCCCGGGGGACAGCGAACATAGAAAAACTGGCTTAGGAAACTATGAACACTCTCAGGGAGACCGGTGATCAACTTATGATTTCTAGCACTCCTCACGATTGTGATAGAATGATGATCTTTGTTTTTAGCAAAAGTGCACAGATAGCGAATTTCTGCAAAACTGGGAAAACGATTCAGCGTTCTCCTAAAAAGCACGCACAGTCCCAATAAGATGGAGTAGCCGTTGGGGTGTAGTTGAAAAGGGGAAATAGATAGTCGGAGGAGAAGTTCTCGAAGACAGTCGTTAAATGGGGGGATAGCCCCACTCAAACACATTTGGCGGTTAACTGCGACAAAGCCATGGGGCGGCCTATCAGCAGTATCATTTATTCCAAGGAACAAAGCGTCAGCTTCGGCAATGCCAAACTGGATGCATAATTGACAAAAGACTTTATGGCTCAGAGTGGTAGGAGTCCTTTCTGGAGGATCATTCAGCGGGACAGCAACTGGAAATGTCTCTTCAACTTGCTCTATTTCTTTTTGTGGAGAAGACATTCTACACAATCAACTGGATGTTCAAATGTGAAGGTGCACGTTTCTTAAAAAGTGTGAAGTGTTGTGCAAAACTAATGAAAGTAAAAGGCAAGCATAACTGGAATTAAACTAGTTGACAATCAATCGATTACAAAATTTCAGAACCTATTAATGTTCAAGTGCAGTGTTAATGCAAACAAATCAGTTTCAGTTGACTATTACGATTTTGTTTTAATATTTCACTTGAATTGGTTATTGTACAGCATTTCATTCATATTCATTCAATTTAACTTTTTCTTTATCAACTAATATATCGTTCGATGTGGGCAGTCGGCGACAGTATATTCGACCCAGTATTTTGTAAATGTTGTATTAAGCAGGATTGTTAGCTTGCAAATTGAAGCAATCTGTAAAAAGAAATACATGCAACACAGTTCATAGTTCAACAGTTCGAAGTCCAGGCAAAGTTTAAAAGTCAAGTGCTAAGTCGCTGAAGACTCAAGTACTAACTCGGTGATGACTTAAGAAAGATTTCCTATGGGTTAAGTTAAGTCGTTGGTTCTTTGATTATTTGGGTCATCAGCCATAACACATAAAGATGTAAAGTTCCGGTTCAAGACAACACATGTGCTAACTCGTCCACGACTTAAAGGTTATGAGGCGAGCTAGAGTAAATCGTTTATACTACAAGTCGTTGGCATTTCAGATCAGCAATTCCTGAGTCATAGGTCGGATAAAGAAGCAAAAGCTCTAATTCGAGGCAACAAGAAATCCCCAAGTCCTAACTCGGAAACGACTCAAAACTTAGGTCACACGAAATTGCTAAGTCGTGACCAAGCCAGAATCTCAACCAATTTTCCTCCCTAACTCTTAACTCGTTAACCCAATAGCCTCACTGCCAATGGCGATCCTCATTCCATCACACCGTTCGATCACCCAAAAAGCCAATTCGAATCGCCTCAGATTCGCTGTGAATCCGATATATTCCTACTCTATCACCACTACAGCATGGTCGATGGCGATTGCAGGTCACTCGAAGAGTTATTCATAATGAATCATGGCACCAAAAAACAAACGGAAGTCGAAAAATTGGGAGGTTATCAATTCGACAATGGACATGGGTGAACGAAGATCGGATCGACTTACGGAGTATAGCAGGAAGATGATCGGCGATTGGATGGTTGGAATTTATCTCTGGAAGCTTTAAATTGCGTCAATGGCTGATTCGAGAAGAACAATAAGTGAGGAAGAGGGAGAGTGGCTTAACTATTTATACGCTGGAAGGCGAGTCGACTTACACGGTGTACGACCTAAGACTTATGTTAAGTCGTCTCTGACCTAACCAAAAAGCAAGTTAAGAAAATCGAAGTATATGACCTACGACCTAGGCACACACTTCGAGGGGCAAATGTTAATCCTCTTATTCGCGACTTAACAGGAGACGACTTAAGGAACAGTCCGACCTAACAGTGTACAAGCTAAAGTAGCCTCCGACCTAAACACATACCGACTTAGAAGCAGTGACCGATCTAAGAAGAAGACCGACTTAACAGGCTACGACCTAAGAAAGCTCCGACTTAATAGTTGCCGATATAACTACTGAGAAGAGCTGCCGACTTAAGATATGTGCCGACCTAGGAGCCTACCGACTTAAGAAGATAACAGCTCAACGACCTAAGGAGTAACGGGCTAACTTTGCACCGACCTAAAAGCTCACTAACTTAAGGCTGTTGCCAACTTGATGACTTAAGGACCTAAGACCTACGACTTATGTTAAGTCGCTGCCGACCTATGACTTATAACTTATGTTAAGTCGCTCGTATTCAGGAGTAACTAAAAGACAAGAACTCCTACCTCATCGCCGACCTAAGACTACGACTTGCTATAAATCGGTTCCGACCTATGACTTGCTATAAGTCGGCTCCGACCTAGGACTTGACGAACAGAATCTCACCCAGAACCAATCCTATAAATAGGGCTCCAACTCCAACGAGAAGAGGACTTTTGGCCATTCATTTCTTCAAGCGCCGTTACTCTGTCGAAATCTCCATTCATTCAGCAATCAAAGATCTCCAAACATTCGAGACGCTACAACAAGCTTCGAGAGGAATTCCTTACATCCAACACGGATTCATTGAGTTTCATCGTCGAAGATTGAGCTAGTAGTCAAGATTGTTTCTTGTGATCAAATTGTACTGTTTTCATAAGAGATTTGTATCGATTTGTAACCGGATTCAGTAATAAAGAGATTCAAAGTGGACGTAGGCTTAATCTCAAGCCGAACCACTATAAACTGCTGTCTTTTACTGCTTTTTCTGCTGTTTTACTGCTTAAATTCTGTTCCCGTCACGCGGGTGGTGCTTTCATGACTCAACCACACACACCGGGTGTTAGCGTTCACTTTTTTAGCATTAACATTAAGCAAAGTTAAATGGTATAAATTAGTAAAGTGAACTAATTAAATGAATTGAATTTAAAAGAATTGGATGTGTATAAATGAAGGAAACTAGCAATATGAATTGAAACAGATATTAATAGTTGATTGAATTAAATTGTGAAATGGATATTTAACTAGAAGTTATAAATTTTGAAATGGAATCAACTCAAATAAATAAATTATGAAAATGTGGAAAATAAATTGTATGAATTGGAATTTAACTTAAGTTAAGTTAAATAAAATTTGAATTGGAATTAGAAATGTTATCGAATTAAATTGTATATAGAGTTTGAATTATAAAGTGATTGTATGACCATAAGTTATAAAATTTTGAATGGAACAAAATTTTAAGTGATTTTTTTTGGAATTGTGAGCAAATAAGTAAATAGCTTACAAAATTAGAATTAATGGAATAGAACAACCAAAATAAAAATGCTGTGATATTTTAAAGGGAAGGAATAAAATCCAAACTTGAATTATAAAATAAATTTGAACTCAAGTAAATTAAATGGAGTGATTTTTGAATACAAAAATGGAACTTAACTTGGTTGAATAAAATTGGATTGTGGATTAAAAGTGGATACTGGAAAGGGAACTTGAGTTATAAATAAAATTCGACTTAAATTGTAAGCGAAGTAAATATAATTGGAAATATTGTCGAATGAAATGGAAATGGTTTGAAAAAGTGATGATTTAAGTTATAAATAAATTCAATGTAAGTAAAACTAAATTGAATATGGCCTTGGATATTATTAAAATACATTTCACGAATGAAATTGAGTATGGAATTAAAATTTTGAAGTGTATTAAGTGAACGAACTAATTAAATTAATTAGTAAATGGAGTGGAGTTTGACTGCAATGGACTTAAGTTATATAATTGAATTGATTAGAAATAAATGAATAACATAAGTTAATATTTTGAATGGAAGCTAGGCTTAAATAAATTTATGGATTGGATGTCGTTGACTTAAAAATTTAGAGAACAAGGTTTTTCTTGAAAAATTTGAATGTGAATCAATTTGAAATGCAATAGAATTAAATATAAATTAATTTGGAATCAATTTAAAATAATTATACACTAAAATGGTTATTTTATTAAATGAATATCACCGAATTTGCATGAAAAAAATTGTCGGTGACATAAACGGAAGTAAATAAAATTTTATGAATTAATAGAAAGTGAATAAATTGATTTTAAATCAATTTGGAATGGATATGAGTTATTTGATATAAATATGAATTGAATGCAAATAATTGGGTTGTAAATCATTCGAATTGAATGTAATGATATATAAATCGATTGAATGAATAATCGAATGTTGGAACCTTGTGGATATTAATAAATTCATGCTATGACATGGTTGTTGGTGAAAAATTATGTCTTAAAGTTGTTAAAGGAATGAAATGTTATTGATTTTCATATTTATGAAACTTACATGGTTTAAATTGAGCAAGTACAGGTACTGGGAGGCTATTGGACTAGATTTGGGTTTCGTAATTGCATAGAAAATAAGACGCTTGCTTAAAAACGCTAATATAAGGTACATTTTTGAATTAAACACCGCAAATGATATAAATATCGTTATATACTATGTTTTTTGACTGTGTGGGTCGATGTACATATTTTTATCTCTCTTGGCGTATTGCAAAAGGCTCTCCGTACAAAGGAGACTGCTAAAAAATTTCAAAAATTTAGGGTGTTAGAAAACTTTTGAAATTTTTTGTTAACTAAAGAGGTTGATTTTGGAATTGAGTTTGAAATAGGGGATTTTGGTTTAGAAATGAAAGCTATATGTTTTGGATAAAGCTATAGGGTTTAGAAAAGTGGATATCGGGTTTTAACTAAGTGGGTTTTGATAAGTTAATGGGTTTGGAGCATTTTTCCTACATTAGCAATTTCAGGGACAAAATTCTTTTAAGGGGGGAGAAATTTAATGACCTGGATTTTTCGATGTTTGGTTTAGGTTATTTAAATGGTTTAATTATTGAATTTGGAATTATAATTTAGTTGGTAAGATTTTAAAACTAAAATTTCAAGCGATTTCGCAAATTTTCGAAATCTTCAATTTAATTGATACGCTAAAATAGAGATCCGGGGCATAGTCTCGGAATTCGACGAAACAAGTTCCGTTGGATCCGTAATAGTGTATTATTATTGGATTACAAATTTCATAGTGTTTGGGCTTATCGGTTGGTCGTTCGATCTGAAAACGCCTGGAACAATTAAATCGAATTTAATTTAAATTGTCGATTTACAAAGTTATCTTCCTGACGTAGCGGATTAATCAAAACAATGTAGATCGATGAAAGTAGCAATCGATGGATTGATGAATACTGTAATGCCTGAATTCGTTGATCCAAAGATACCGAATTCTTCACACGTTGATCTAGCGCACTAGATTCCGTGAATCGGCTTCAGTTGTCGTTGATCTAGCGCACTCGATTATCCGAGAGTGGAGATAGGAGATTACACTCAACTACCAATTGGGTGAAAGCACAAAGCTAACAAAACAAGAGTTTTATTTCAAATCAACTTTTTATTACAAATGGGACCACCGGCCTATTTATAGAAGTTACAAAACACACATCCAATTTCGCACAACACTTAGGTCGGTTCCGACCCTAAACATACGACTTACGACCTAACTAAGGTCGGTAACGACCTAACCATACAAACGACTTAGCAGCTTTACAAGGTAACAACTACAACGTACAAGCAACCTAAAACAGACAGTGTAACGACCTATAATACAACGACTTACGACTTATAAAAGATGCGACCTACGTAGTATAAGAGTATAAGTCGGTAACGACTTATCAGCAGCATCCATCAGCGACTTAAGAATCAATGGCATAGATTAAGGCGGCATAAGAATCAACGGCTTCAATCCTCAGCGAGCTGTAGCAATTGGCGACCTAAAGTTTCTCGCGACCTAACTTAGGTCGTAGGTCGTACGCGACTTATCTTAGGTCGTGAGATCTTTTCCCCAGCATACTCGTTAGGTCGCAGACGACCTAAAACACTTCCTTTAAGTCGTAGCCGACTCAGATCCGCTTCTTCCTTAGGTCGTGACCCGCTCGAGTTAAGTCGTAGACGACTTAGATCTGCTTCGTTAGGTCATTCAGGCGACTTAAGGAACTTGTTAACTCGCAAGTCTTCACCAAGTCGTTGCCGAGTTACTCTAGGTCATTGGGGCGACTTAAGGTCTTCGCTAAGTCAGTCACGACTTATGTCTTCAATTCTATTAAGTCGGTCATGACTTATGCCTTCAACTTTGTTAAGTCGGTCACGACTTAAGCCTTGGAAAATTATAGCTTGGCCTGCATCATCCTCCCTTGGTTGAAAGAAATTCGTCCTCGAATTTGCACTTTCCTCCCCCGCAATATGCTCCTCCCCGTGATAAGGTACGAGATGCTTAACATTGAATACGTCCGACGTGTACACACTCTCCAACAGCTTCAATTTATAAGCATTTTCATTAATCCGTTTGACGATTTCTACATGACCAATTTTTCTGGCTTTCAATTTGTTATAAACGCCCACTAGAAAACGATCCTTTGTTAACACTGCATAAACCCAATCACCTTCATTAAATTCAACATTTCTTCGCTTCAAGTCTGCAGATCGTTTGTATTTCTCATTTGCCTTTTCCAATCGTTCTTGAACGATCCTATGACACTCTGTCAATCCTTCAACAAAATCAGCAGCTTTCTTGACTGTCTTCTTTGATTGTGGTATGACCGTTATCTCCAACGACCCCTTTGGCAAACTTGAATATACAATCTGAAATGGACTGTAACTAGTGCTTCGGTTAACAGCATGATTATGCGCAAACTCTGCCTGACACAACTTTAAGTCCCAACTCTTCAGATTATCCTGAACTAGACATCGCAATAAATTTCCCAGTGATCTGTTCACAACCTCGGTCTGTCCATCCGTTTGCGGATGATAAACGCTGCTAAAGTTCAACTTCGTTCCCACCATCTTCCACAAACTTAGCCAAAAATGACTTAGAAATCTAGTATCCCGATCAGAAACAATGGATTCCGGCAAACCATATAAACGATATATCTTTTTGAAAAACAACTGAGCAACATGAACAGCATCCGCTGTCTTCTTACAAGCAATAAAATGTGCCATTTTTGAAAATCGGTCAACCACCACATAAATGGAATCGTTACCACGCTGTGTCCTCGGCAACCCCAACACAAAGTCCATACTTACATCAACCCATGGTTTAGTTGGTACAGGTAACGTCATATATAATCCAGCATTGGTCGCAGTTCCTTTCGAAACCTGACAGATATGACATCGCTCCACAAACCTTTCAACCTCTTTCCTCATCGATGGCCAAAAATAAGATTGCGAAATCAATTGCAAAGTACGGTCTCTACCCACGTGACCTTCCTCGTGTAACTCCTTTACAATCTTCATTCTCAAACTACAATCAGGTATGCACAATCGATTTCCTTTGAACAGAAAACCATCTACCATCGTAAACTCATCCGTCTCTCCCTCCTTGACTTTATCAACAAACTTTGCAAAGTAAGGATCATCGACAAATAATTCTGGCAACATATCAAACCCCGTCACTTCAACCTTCATTGTAGTTAACAGGTGATTTCTTCTACTCAAAGCATCAGCCACACGATTCGTCACTCCCGACTTGTGTTTGACAACAAAAGTAAATTGCTGCAAATAGGCAATCCATGATGCATGTCTTGCTGAAATCTTGTCTTGCCCTTGTACATGCTTCAATGCCTCATGATCAGTGTAAAGAACAAACTCTTTCTGAAATAGATAGTGTCTCCAGTGTTTGATAGCTTGCACAACAGCATAGAATTCCACATCATATGTGTTGTATCTCATCTTTTCTCCTGACAACTTCTCACTGAAATATGCAATAGGACGCCCCCTCTGACTCAACACTCCTCCAATCCCAACCTTTGACGCATCAGTGTGTAGCTCAAACAACAACTGAAAATCTGGTAATACTAGAATTGGTGCTGATGTCAAGAGTTCTTTGATTCGCTCAAAAGCAACCCCTGCTTCCTCCATCCATGCAAACTGTTTACCCTTCATACAATCTGTAACCGGTGCCATCACACTACTAAAGTGTGGAATGAACCTTCGATAGAATGAAGCCAACCCGTGAAAACTCCGAACCTCTGTTATCGTCTTGGGCTGTGGCCAATCTCTAATCGCCTCTACTTTACTCCGATCCACCTGTATTCCTTCCTATGATAGAACATACCCCAGAAATAAAACACTCCTCGCCATAGAAACACACTTCTTTGTAGCAGCATAGAATTGTTCTTCACGAAGAATAATTAACACTTTCTTCGAATGTTGAACATGCTCTTCTGTACTAGCACTGTAGATTAGAATATCATCAAAGTAAACCACAACGAATTTCCCAATGTACGGTCAGAAAATTTGATTCATCACCCTCATAAATGTACTTAGTGCATTCGATAGACCAAATGGCATTACCAGCCATTCATACAAGCCTTCCCTTGTCTTGAATGCTGTCTTCCATTCGTCCCCTGGTCTAATGCGAATCTGATGATAACCGCTCTTCAAGTCAATCTTAGAAAAGATTACGGACCCAGTGATTTGATCCAATAAATCATCAAGCCTCGGCATCGGAAATCTATATCTGACTGTGATCTTATTCATTGCTCTACTATCTGTGCACATCCTCCACGTCCCATCCTTCTTGGGTACCAATAAAGCTGGTATAGCACAAGGACTTAAACTCTCCTGCACACGCCCCTGTTCAAGCAATTCCTCTACCTGCCTCCGTAACTCTTCATGTTCCTTCGGACTCATTCGATAATGTGGTCTATGTGGCAACATTGCTCCCGGAACAAGATCAATTTGATGTTGAATGTCTCTAAGTGGCGGTAACTCCTTGGGTAACTCCTCTGGGAATACATCCTCAAATTCTTTCAATACTGGTTTCACTTCTTCTGGTATTTCAACCTCTTCACAGCTCTCACGCCCAATCAACAAGAATACTTCCGGCTCTTCCTCAACCTCCTTAACAAACTCCTTCAGAGACAATAAAGTTTTCAGCTCTTCAATCTCTTCTGACTTACTTTCTCCTTGTTGTCTCTTCTTTGGAACTAAGATAATCTTCGTACCTTCAAACATAAAACTGTAGCTATTGGTCCGACCGTCATGCTGTACTGCTCGATCATACTGCCATGGTCTTCCCAAAAGTAAGTGACAAACATCCATCTCTACTACATCACACCAGATCTCGTCTTTGTATTTCTTCCCAATAGAGAATGGAACACGAACTCGTCTATCCACTTTCACTTCTCCTCCTTTTCTCAACCATGCTAACTTATATGGATTCGGATGTTTCTCTGTCTTCAACTTCAACTTTGTTACAGCCTCGGTTGAAATGATATTGTCACAGCTTCCTGCGTCAATCACAAATTTACACACCTTTCCCAGTATAGTGCATGTCGACTGAAAGATATTACTCCTCAACCAACTAGCTTCTTCCTGCTTCGGTGTCAAACACGATCTCCTCAACATTAGATTACCACCTTCATCTCCTGATGCAATATTTTGTTCATCCTCCTCAACTGGACTAGAACAATCTCCGTCAGCATCCTCATCTTCAACTTTTGCAATCATGGTTCTCTTCTTTGGCTTTGGACACTCATTGCTTTTATGACCCAATTCCTGACAATTATAACATTTGAAACCGTTGTTAACCTTTTCCTTCTCAGCCTCCTTCACCACTGGTTTATTGATAGGTTTAGAAACATTAGAACTCCCACTAACACCCTTCACTAGATTGCTGGAATTAGTAAACACACCACCTCCTCGGCGTCCCAGTTTCTCCCAAGCCAACGCTTTCTGATGTGCTTCTTCCACAGATCTTATATCGAACATATTAACTATATCCTGAATCTGCATTCTCAATCCCCCAATGAATCTAGATGTCAATTGTTCTTCTGTCTCCATAATATCATTCCTTGCAATCAGTTGATAAAATTTGTCAGCATAGTCATTCACAGATTTCGTCCCTTGTCTCAAGTTTTGCAACCTCTGATACATAAGCGACTGATAGTTATAAGGTAAGAATGTGGCTTTCATCAATTTCTTCATCTTCTCCCAAGATTCAACTTTTGACTTTCCCATTCGTTCACGTGTAAGTTTGGTTTGCTGCCACCACGCCAAAGCTCTACCCCTCAACCTTGTAGCAACCAACTTCACTCTACGATGTTCTGGAACTTCCTTGAAATCAAAAATCTCTTCAACATTAGCCACCCAATCTAGAAATTCCTCCGCTTGCATACCACCTTTGAATTCAGGAATTTCAGTCTTCATCCCCGACTCCCACTTGTGATTCAGAGTGATTTCTTCCTTGTCCTCGTCCTTGTATACTACCACCATCATACTCCTCTTCAAAATCAGATGTGTATCGTTGTCTATCTCGTCCACCCACATCTCTACAACCATCACGTCTACCAGCATTCCTCTGACCACGTTCCCGATCATCAACATTTCTATAACTGTCTCGGCTCACACTTCTATGATCATTATCATTTCTTCTCCCTTGATTAGAATGTGGTGAAACTCTACTTCTCTCGTGGTTAGATTCAGGTGAAACCCTTCTTTGATTTCGATTCATCTCCGTCATAAGCTTCTCTAATCGCCCAATGCCTTCATCCAACTTCTCATTGAATTTGTCACTTATACGTTGCTCCATTTGCTCGGCATCTTCCCGCCTATACAAATTTTCCACGTTTTGGTGACGATTAGCTCTTCTTGGCGGCATGATTTGAAACTTTACAAACTCTCCAATTCTCGGCTTTTACTTTCAAAGTGATGTACACGGCCTTCCTTGCTTCCCTTAGCTCGGCTAAAACTCTTCAACACTTCAAAATTCAAACACAATTCGAACTTTGATCCACAATCATATGGATCGAAAACTCCCACTTTGTTGCAAAAATATGATGAACACGATGAACAAAACTTCAACACTTCAAACAAAACGGCTCTAAGACTCGATTTAGCTATGATTGGCTAAAACAAGCTCCGATACCAAACTGAAGCAGCGGATTAATCAAAACAATGTAGATCGATGAAAGTAGCAATCGATGGATTGATGAATACTGTAATGCCTAAATTCGTTGATCCGAAGATATCAAATTCTAGCTATCCCGAACTCGTTGATCGCGCACGATACCGGGTTCAAAGATCTGCGATTCTTCACACGTTGATCTAGCGCACTAGATTTCGTGAATCGGCTTCAGCTATCGTTGAATCGAGCGCACTCGATTATCCGAGAGTGGAGATAGGAGATTACACTCAACTACCAATTGGGTGAAAGCACAAAGCTAACAAAACAAGAGTTTTATTTCAAATCAACTTTTTATTACAAATGGCACCACCGGCCTATTTATAGAAGTTACAAAACACACATCCAATTTCGCACAACACTTAGGTCGGTTCCGACCCTAAACATACGACTTACGACCTAACTAAGGTCGGTAACAACCTAACCATACAAACGACTTAGCAGCTTTACAAGGTAACAACTACAACGTACAAGCGACCTAAAACAGACAGTGTATCGACCTATAATACAACGACTTACGACTTATAAAAGATGCGACCTACGACTTAGTATAAGTGTATAAGTCGGTAACGACTTATCAGCAGCATCCATCAGCGACTTAAGAATCAACGGCAGAGATTAAGGCGGCATAAGAATCAACGGCTTCAATCCTCAGCGAGCTATAGCAATTGGCGACCTAAAGATTCTCGCGACCTAACTTAGGTCGTAGGTCGTACGCGACTTATCTTAGGTCGTGAGATCTTTTCCCCAACATACTCGTTAGGTCGCAGACGACCTAAAACACTTCCTTTAAGTCATAGCCGACTCAGATCCGCTTCTTCCTTAGGTCGTGACCCACTCGAGTTAAGTCGTAGACGACTTAGATCTGCTTCGTTAGGTCGTTCAGGCGACTTAAGGAACTTGTTAACTCGCAAGTCTTCACCAAGTCGTTGCCGAGTTACACTAGGTCGTTGGGGCGACTTAAGGTCTTCGCTAAGTCGGTCATGACTTATGTCTTCAATTCTATTAAGCCGGTCAGGACTTATGCCTTCAACTTTGTTAAGTCGGTCACGACTTAAGCTTTGGAAAATTATAGCTTGGCCTGCATCACTTCCTCATATGGTCGAATTAGAACTCGAAACTTGTTCCATTGCCTTCAGAATAGCGGTATAACATTAGGAATGCTAGGCGGCATGCCTAACTAGGAGTTCGAAGTTTCACTAAATATAATAAAGAATATTTTAAATGGATAAATATAAAATTAAATCAAAGTCAAATCGAAGCCGCATAGTCTATATGCCAGACTTCTCCTGTACAGTAGCCGTCGTCGTTCTTTTAAATCATGAATGTCTTTCTCCCCTTTCTCTTTAAACAAATAAATTGAAGCTTTGTACAAAAGAGGAAAAAAAATCACACGCAGAAATTAATGCTATTGAAATTGCGAGAGTTTATGAGCTCGAGCTCGAGATGGATTGTCAAAATCGGTGCTGGAAAGGACGAATGCGCACTGGGTTAGGCGAAGCGGCGGTCATTTAAGGCAAAATCGTGGCTAAAGTCAAGTGGATGGAAGGCACGATCGTGCGTGTGTGTATCAGGTGGGTTAGCTGCAGTGAAAGGAGGTCGCGATTTTTGGCCAAGGCCGGCACGTCAGGTGAAGTGAGGGTCGACGCTTTGTACTGTGGTGTTGAGTCATACTCTGATGCACTGCGGTAGTGCTGAAAATAGGGTGGAGGATGGCAGCTATTGGTTTCTCATCCTGGGAAAAACGTGAGTGAGAGGAGGATGATTAACTGGTAGGTATTAATTTTTAAACTACTATTTAATTTAAGTTAATTTAGTTTGAATAATTTAAAAGTTCGTTAACCCATATCGTGTTCGTACGAGGTCCAAAAAATTAAGGAAACGAGTCGTTTGGATTCACGAAGACAAATAACTACATGATGGATTTAAATTCGGAATTGGAATGATAAACAGATTCGAAAAATCAAGGTGAGTAAAATCTCACTCATTTGGATTGCTAGTATAATTTAAAAAATGTTGAATTTAAATTATTGGTTGTTTTAAAGAATTTATAAATTATTATCAGTTTGGATGTTATATATATAGTAGTATATATAGTAGTAGTTGTGTAACGACCCGATATTTTGGACCATTCGCATCCGCACATGTCGGACTTGAATAATTCAAAATATCGCGTTGTTAATTTAAATTGGCAAAACTCATCATATATAGTAAACAGATAAAATCACAGATCACAGACACAGAGTAATAAATGCAGCAGAAATAAAAGAGATAGTAGTTCATGAAGCTACTATAAAATATATAAATTACATCAGAGTTAAACCAGATAAAATGGAAGAGTAATACGATACATCAGATACAAATCAGAATACATCACTGGAATCATCGAATACTGAAAGCAGAATAGATGGCTGGATCTTCAAGCAAAGCTCCAACTTCAAAGGTGAGTCTCGAATACTGGTACACTCAGCCTGACCCGAGCGTAAAGCAAAAAACAAAACACTCGAGTCAGGATTAACATTCTTATATCAATAAATCCAACTCAAGCGAAATAGCAATTGAAATACAAGTAACTCAAAGGATGTTTGGAATAACCATCCTTTAAGGATCCATTAAACTATCTACTATGTAGTAGTGTATGATAAGTAGATAATGTCTATCAGTAATATAAAATATCAAAATAGTGTTAAGGCGTTACCATTATCCCCCTTAACACATTTTATATAAGCGTTATAGTCTATACAGCACTGTAAACTCCACCGTAAACTAGTGGGCTATCAGGGAGTACTCCATAGGTATAACACAAAACAAATTCGTAGTGGTCGCGTATATAGGGATCCAAGTATGACAAGGCACATGAGGCAATAACCAAGGTAGTGAAACTACCATTTGCCTGATCCGGACTGGTGAGAACGCATCGCCGCAGCGATCGCAACACCGCGAAACAACACTCCCAAATCAAGGGTGCACCAATCGACAACAAGTAATGAGTAGTTTCGAAGAAGTGTGTTCGCTTGAGGTAGCTGACCTCCATTTGGCCCGGCACGGCTCCTGTTTTAGTCATTTCCAATTTGACACAAGTGTCAAGGCTATCCATTATCGTTCTCTTTCTTCAGTCATCACGTACATCATTCCAACCACTTCATTCTGGATCACACTCCGCGTATAGTTATTAAAGTGGTTTTCGGTTTAGACAGAGAGTATGTCCATAACCGATTCCGGTCTCTTTAATAACCTTCGTAATTATTACATCGATTGGTCGTTTAATAAATTTCAAAAACCAAATCAATTTCAGTTTTAATTTAGAATTTATAAATCAACATTCCATTTTTCTTTTTAAACCGATTTCCATAATTAACATTTCAAAACTTCCAAATTACCATTTCAAAATCTTATAATTCAAATTCAAATTTTATTTGAAATAATTCAAATTTTGATTCAAGTTCGTATATAAGTTTCATTCCAAAATCATTTAAATTAATTTAATTTAACATTAAAATCAATTTAAATCCCTTGATCGATTTCATTAAATATTCGCTAAGTAAATTTTCCATTCAAAACAATTTCTATTTAATTCCCAATTCATTAAATCAATTACTTAAGTTCAACTTCATTGTATCAAAACTTACAAATTTGCTTAAATTAAATTCGTCAAATCAAATTCTTTACATTTCAAGTCTTACATTAATTTCAATAAAACACATTTTATTTCTTATTAGAGAAATTTAATTTCACTTATTAATTTACTTAGTTTACAATTTCACAACTCAATTAATAAAGAAACTTAATTTCACTTATTCAAGAAGTTCAATTTTATTTAACAAAGATTTCAATTTTTATTTAATTATTAAATAATTCAATCTTATTTACTTATTAAATAATTTCAAAACTTAATTATTAAATAATTTCAAACTTAATTATTAAATAATTTCAAACTTAATTCGATCATTTCTCAAATTAAAC
The DNA here is from genome assembly GCA_030737815.1 of Allium fistulosum. Taxonomy (NCBI): domain Eukaryota; kingdom Viridiplantae; phylum Streptophyta; class Magnoliopsida; order Asparagales; family Amaryllidaceae; genus Allium; species Allium fistulosum. The sequence continues at coordinate 247,033,126 of CM060906.1, read as the reverse complement.
CACGTTCTTTCATCAATTACATTGTTAATAATTTGTTTCAGATTTTTAAATATTAACATTTTCCTTTCGTTAAACTTCAAATTTCAACTTTATTTCAAAACCTTATTATTTAATCAAATAAAATCGTTATTTTATTTTTAAATCAATTTATTGACCAATCGGGTTTTATTTAATTCTCTATCCTAGGTCAAAGTTCAATTTGGGTATTTATCATTTCAACCCGATTCCAATTCAATTCAAAATCAAAGCATAGCAAAGGGAACTTTCAGTGTGATAACTGGGATGGTGTCAAAGTAAATAAACAAGCAATAACAACAACCAATATCAATCCAATAATCAATTCAAATAATCCTGAAATAATCGTATTAATTCACATTGTTGTTTGTGCAAATTAATATAATTATTTCTAGAATCTACACTATCATTTCATGTAGATTAAAGATTATTACACTAATATTAATACGGTTCTTCACTTGTCATTCGATTTCAATTTTAACACTACAACAACTAATCAAATATACGTTCAATGATTCAAAGTGTAATTATCATTATTCTACAAGTCAATTAATTTAACAATTAAACGGGGTCATATTCAACTAATCAAATTCAACATATATGTCGATTCAAAATTTAATTATCCTACGTCAAATTTATTTGCATAATATTTATCACTTTATACATTACAATTTTAACGTCCAATTGTAAACATCAAACAATCAATCATTTAACAACCAAACTGGATTATCATTGCATATATAACAGATAATGGTGTTAGATGTCACAGGTGAACTGGTACAGTTAATAGCATAAATAGCAGTAGCATATTTCAATTGTCGTTTCAATTGAAACCAGATTTAATATATGAAAGAACATTAATCGTGAGTGATTGCTCACCTTTCGAGGTTAGAGAGATTCGACAAATGAAACGAGTTACAATCCAAGCACGAATTTTCAGAGCCAAGCAAGAGCAGCACGAATTCGACGGATAGAGCTGATAACAGAAATTGATGAGAACAAATCAAAATCAGTTTTGATATAAACTGAAAATATATACCTTATTATTATAATATATATATATACGTGTGTGTATTAAAAAAATTAATTTAAACATATAATTCCAAATTAATATATGTAACTGCCGTAAAGTGTAGATATGACTGATATATATAACAACATGCAAGTATAGCCTTTAAAACAAACAGACTTTATATAACTATCAATATATATTTAAATATCGCTTGATACTTATAAACGGTGCATATATATATAACTACAAAAATGTTGATATTTTAAACATACATATACAAACAAAACTTTGAAGTATAAAGCTGTAAATAACAACTTACTGAAATCATATATATATACTTTCTATTATATTATAAATTCTTTTAGATAGTCTAAAATATATGTGTAAGTAGATTAAAATAAAGTATACATAATTATTTTAAAATATAATACACGGTACTAAATTTTTACAGCACATAACTTTATATACTTTAAAACATAACTCGTAGGCTCAAAAACTAACATATACAACTGTGAAATATATAAACCACACACGTATAAAACCAAATATTATACTATTATAAACTTTATAAACTAATTACTAATTAGTATCACCTATGATATATAGCTTATAAAATATATATAAACTCATCTGCTATGAGGTATATATATATATATATATATAAATTAATACGTACACAAATATAGCTTACATATATATACAAATAAACTTACGCGAGCTTTTACATGCAAAAGGAAAGGCACGCCAGCCGAAAGGAGGGGGAAATGAGGCATTGGGTGATAGTCTGGAGCTGCTCGGCTCAACTAGGAATAGATGTGGAAAAACAAGGGGAAGAGAGGCTATAGCTGAGGTCGGATTGGCTGCGTGGAGAAGTGAGAGGGGAAAACGCAGAGGGGTTTGGCAATTATTTTGGGTTGTGTGGCTGGGCAAGGTCATGATGGAGGAAGGTGGTGGTTGATAAGCTTGGGCCGAAGTGGCGGGTGATGGGTAGCATGCAGAGGTGGCAGTTAGCGGTGGCACTTGGAGGATTTGGCTGTCGCCAGGGAGAAGAAGGGGTGGCACAGCCTAAAGCTTGGCCGAAGGGGAAGGGAAGGTGGAGATTTGGCGAGGCTTCACGTGGTGGTGGGGAGCGGTCGGCGCTTGGGAATGGAGTGTGCCGTGGTGAGCGAAGGAGGAATGGTATGCATGCGGAAATGACAAGGCCGAGGCTGGGAGGTGGCTCTCGTGGAGGAGCTTTCGGCTGAGGTGATTGCAAAGGCGGAGGAAGGATGATACGGTGGCGTGGGTTTTTGGATCTGAGGCATGCGGCAGTGTTTCACGACGAAAGCGGTTAGAGGGAGGAAGGCGGAGATGCTCACTGTTGCTCGGCCGTGGGGTGCGGGCTTCGGCCAAGGTGGATGATGTTTCGGTGTGGAAGAGGGTGGTGGGTGATTGGGTGTTAAAGAATGTGGGTGGTAGCCATGCAGGAGAGTTAGGAATGAAGAGGATGGTCTCTGTGGGAAGAAAAGAAGTTAGAGGCAAGTTCAAAAGGTAAACAAATATGTGTCAATTGCCAAAGGAGAGAGAGAGGGGAATGAACAGCTGTAGGTTATAAGAAACATTAGCAGTAAATTGGATGTAGGGAACCGTGAAAGTAGCCCTTTAATTTATGAAATAGTAAAAGCAAGTGAATTGAACCAACGTAAAAAAAACATAGGGAATAGATAAAAGTTTACAGCTGAATTCAAGTAGAAATAAAAGCAACTGTCTATTCGTTTTAAACGTTGGATAACGAATGGTCATAGAGAAACAAAACGGACCGTTACAGTTAACCGCTTCGCAGATTCCGCTGTGTACCGGGCTTCAAAACACAGAATTGAATATACCGCAGTGCTCAGCACGACGAGGTGATCAAAACAGTATACATATATCAGTGGTATGATTGAATTATAAAAATTCGAATTTTTATACTAGCGGAAATGCAGAAAAAACGTAGAAAAATAAGATCGACGGAGCTAAAGAAGTCCTAATTTGGAAAAACGAAAAATGACGTCTTGCTTAGAAGATGGTTTAGAATTTTTCTATATAAAAATATTTAGGTTTTGAAAACATTTTATTTTCATCACTTTTTAACTGATTAAATTGAAGTAAATTTACGCACGAAATAAACTTCTAAATTTTTGGATGAAAATTTACCAGTTGCTATGTTTAACTAGACGCATTCCAAATATCAAATTTTTATTTCAAAATTTTATCGTTTAAAATTTCACAAAATTTCAATTAATTACGTTATTAAAAGAGTTCAAATTTACGTATCGTTACACTCTCCCCCACTCAAAACTTTTCGTCCCCGAAAAGGAAGGAGGTAGGAGAATAGAAACAACCAGAAAGAAAATAGATTAAAAGACAAGATAAAACAATTTAACCATATAATTTCAAATTTTACTAATTAATATTTAACAATTTGGTTTAATCCACTTAGTTTCACTTAAGTTAAATCAATCTACCTATTTCTAAATTCATTATCTTACTATCTAGTCATCCTCAATTAACACTTTCTAAATCATCAATTTGTATAATCTATTATTGTACTCATATTTTATTCAACAGAATTAATTCTTTTATTCCAAATTATTATTAAGTTTATTTCACTTAATATATCTTATTACGTATTTTTAAACCATATACATTAATTTAAACCATATAAATTTCAATTTAAATTAATTTATATTTTTTTTTCAATTTGGTTAAATCCATTTCTATTAAATCAATAAATAGTCATTCGATTTAAATTTGTTAGTTCAACTGTTAATTCTAATCATATAAATTTCATTTTAAATCAATTAATTTTCAATAATTGATCTTAATTCAAGGTATTTCATTAAGCTGATTCAATTTAATTTGTTAATTCTTTCAAAACAAAATTTACTTTATTTATCTCATTCAATTAACTTATTATTCTATCATCTTTATAAGCATTTTTATAATTAAAATCTAAGTGCATAACATTTATTCTAAACACTCAAATTTTATTTATAAAATTTATTTTATATTGTATATTATCCAATTACATTTTACCTTCTGAATAATTTAGGTAAGTTATATTGAAATGCAATTTAGTACTATACAAATAAAATTTTCAAATTCAAAATTTTCAAGTTTAAATACTAAATCAAAATTTAGCTTTATTTATAATTGAAAACCTCCTTTAACATGATTTTTAAGAATTCAATTTCCGTTTAATTCCAAATCCTTTAGAAAAATTATGTATATACTATATATATTAAATCAAATTAAATTTAAAATAATATACCCATATAAATCAAGTCATACTTAAGAAATTCAAATTTAAAATATTTTTTCCAAATAAAACCGTAGCAAAGCTACGGAATGGTTTCTCCACTTCGAAACTCGAAAATGAATGTCGATGATGCGGCCGTCATCACCGAAATTATTTTCCAACGACAAAGAGAAGAGCACTGGTTTCAACATTTTAAAATTCTTTGAAAACGATTTATATTCGAAAATATTTAAATATTATACACTTTAAAACTTTCAAATCAAAGTTTGAAATCACCCGAAATTAAATTCTCAAATTCTTTATTTAAATTCCTTTCAAATCCCAAATCAAATTATAACCAAGTTTCGTAAATTCATTTATTTATATTATGCAATAATCAATGGTTTACAAAACAATAAATGAAAATCAAATATTATTATTTCTGACAACAAATTCATTAACAATTTAATTTCAGAAAACTTATATTTATATATAATATAATCATACAAAACTATTTCGTTACCAACTTTGAAAACAATATTGTGTCGGTTTGCTCTGTTAAAGTGTTTTGGAAATCCTATCGATAGTGTTGATCAGACGAATCGATCGAAAATCCAAACCAACATCAACCACTCAAACAACACAATATATATATTTTTTAAACATTTTAAATATAATTTTACAAATACAATTCCTCACTCGATGATACCAGAATAAATTTCAAAACATGTATAGTGATTCAAATTTGATGGAAATCAAATCAAAGAGAATTTTGATTCGAAAATAAGTTTGAAACAAGAGACAAGATAATTCAATTACCACAATCGGGAGATGAATGAGTTTATTTAATTCACGGGCAACCTTAACCGGGTCGTCCGTAACTTCAAGAATAAGATCGATTCTGAATTCCGAGGTAAATCAACACTCGATCTCAAGAGATGGAATTCAGGTATAGCAGGTAATAGATAGCATCGTAAACCGAGGATACAGAAAGCTCCGGTGAATCAATGCCTATTATAAAGGAGTTTTGCTCCTTTACGAATCATTCGAAGATTGGCGAGACCGTCGATCTATTATAGATATCATTCAAAATGGAGTTATGGGGTGCTCCAGATGTTAACCCTTAATATTTGACGACTTACGTACTGGTCGACTCAAGGACTGTACGACTCATACGACTCAAGTATGGCATGACTTAAGTGGATTATGCGACTTAGCGACTTAAGGGATGGATGATCTAAGAAAGCTTATGACTCAGCGAGTTAAGGGAGCCCACGACTCAGCGAGTTAAGGAAGCCCACGACTCAACAAGTTAAGGGAGCCCACGACTCAACGAGTTAAGGTCTAAACGACTTAAGGGAGGCACTGACCTGAGGAATTAAGAAGATTCATGACTTAAGGCTATCAACGACCCACGACTTAGCTTAAGTCGTCCATGACCTAAAAGTTATCGAGTTAAACTCCAATGTCTGCACCTATGCCACCTTTATTTGATAAGTCGACCATGACTTAGGACTTGTCGTCTACCAAGCCACAAGCTGAACTCAGTAAGACGCCACGAGTTACCTTAAGTCAACCACGAATCACGACTTATCTTAAGTCGGCCACGACTCATGACTTGGCAGAAACTTCTGTTCAGAATTTAACTCCTATAAATAGACCACCACTTCCAACAAGATGGGGACTTTTTGGCCGATCATTTCTTCAAGCGTCGTTACTCTGCCGAGCTCTCAACTCAATCAACACACGAAGATCTTCAAATACTCGAGACACTACAACAAGCTTCGGGAGGAATTTCATACATCCGACATGGATTCACCGAGTTTCATCATCGAAGTTTGAGCTAGTAGTCAAGGGTGTTCTTGTGATCAAATTGTATTGTACTTTGAAGAATATTGTATCATCTTTTAATCGAATCAGCAATAAAAGACTATAAAGTGGACGTAGGCTCAATTACGGGCCGAACCATTATAAATCTGTTGTCGTTTACCGTTTTACTGCTATTTTCAGGTTGTATTCTGTTCCCGTACCAACGGGTGGTGCTTTCACGATTCTATTACACACACCGGGTGTTAGCGTTCACTTTTTAGCGTTAACATTTTGGTGCTTTCACTGAGAACCCAACTCAAGCTACCACTCACCATTGCTTCACGGAAGTTTGTTGAAAGAATTTCCTACAAAACCAGAAGTCTATCAGACATAATGGCTCGTGGAAGGAAACGAAAGTCTGTCAGAACTGATGATGACCACGACAATACTGCCACTTCTCTTTCTCCAAATCAGGCAGCTCCAAGTGTCGGTGTGACGCGACAAGAGTTAGATGCTGCTGTATCCGGACTGTACCAGCAGATTGAAACTCAGAATAATCTGATGATGGAAAAGCTAAATTCTCTACTTGGGGCTAATCAAAGACCAGTAAGTAATGAGGAAAACTTTGCTAATGCTGCTCCCAATTCCGAAGGGAGAAATATTCCTCAAGGGGGATCAGGTGCTGCTAAAAGGGCACCCCTCCAGGCTGAAGGATCCAGGCCGTCACCGGTTCTCCGTGAGCATTTACCGGGGCAAACCTCCGAAAAGATGGCCGAAGTCTATTCCGCGAAATCTCTAAACAATGAGGAATATCTCTCTAGTATGGTTCGGCAAATAATGAAGGAAAGCATGCAAAGAAACGAAGATGAGAATGATTGGGGATTTGCTCCGAGTAAAACTCCATTCACTGAAAGGATCTTAAAAGCTGAGTTTCCGAGAAAATTCGTTCCTCCCACCATTCCTTCTTATCGAGGAACGAGTGATCCGAATCAATTCCTATACAAATATGATTGGCACATGACTGGTGCCAGAGCAACTGACGAGATTAAATGCCGGTATTTCCCGGTATACTTAGAAGGAGTGGCGTTACTTTGGTTCACCAAGCTTCCTGTGCGATCTGTCGATCAATTTTCCGATCTGACCAGAAAATTCAAGGAACAATTCAGATTGTACATTTCAAGAGCAAAGGATATAATGTCTCGCTCAAGTCTTGAACAGAATCATGGAGAGCCCATTAAATCCTTCTTGAATCGCTTTAATTTAGCCCTAGCAGAAGTTGATAACGTGGAACCGCGAATGATCTTATCCTACTTAATGCGGGCTATTGACAAGTCTAGCGAGTTTGGAAAATGGTTAAAAATGAAAGAACCAAACTCACTCGAAAAATTCTACAAAAAGGCTGATGAGTTCATGCGCTTAGAGAATCTCTCTGCGTCAGCTAAAGTTGTGACAACAGTGGTGGAAAATAATGCTACAGTTCAGAACAAGAAAGAATCTGCAAATCAGAAGAGGGAAAGTAATGGTGGAAAGAAGCAGAAAGATCTCAAAAAGCCCCGCTTCCTCAAACCTTCGGATTTTACTCCTCTGATTGATACCCCGGAAAATATTTTCATCGCCACTAAGGATGCTGTTGATTTTCCAAAACTATCAGCAGTAAAAGTTGGGAAAAATGCTGTTCAAAGCGGAAGATTTTGCAAATTTCATAATCAACCAGGCCATGATACCAACGAATGCCGCCACTTGAAAAGCCTAATTGAAGAATTGTTGAGAGAGAATAAGTTGCAGCAGTATGTGAAAAGAAATAGAAAAGACCCGTCTTCATCTAACCAGGGGCAACTACCCCCAGCTCATTCATCTGGTTCAGGAGAGAGGCCTGCTGAAAAAGAAAGACCTGTTATCAATGTGATCACAGGAGGACCTCATCCAGCTGGCAGGAGTTGGGGTGAGATGGAAAGGTATGCTAGAGCTTTGAAGTATGCTCCAACTGAAGAAAGTGTCTTGATCTTGGAAGATGCTGCACCTCTAAAGCAGCAGAAGACTTTTCATGATGATATTATGTTCAGAACCAGGGATTCTATTGATGTGGAAGCTCCTACTGAGGACCCTTTGGTTGTCTCTGTCGGTATTGGGCCGGCTATTGTCAGAAGAGTTCTGGTTGATAGTGGTGCTTCGTGCAACATACTCTTTAAAAAGACATTTGACCAAATGAAAATTCCAATGACAGATGTACAAGCCTCTTCACACAAAATTGCCGGATTTACAGGAGAGCTGAAACAGCCAATTGGAACGGTGAACTTGTTTGTTGAAATGGGCGAAGGGCAGAAGAAGTTGGTTCGAAAGCAAACTTTTGTAATTGTTGATGGATTCTCCGCCTATAATGCTTTCTTGGGTCGGCCTACTCTTGCTGCTTTCAGGGCCGTCCTTGCTCTATGGTGCTTAACAATGAAATTTCCTACTGATAATGGGATTGCTGTCATTAAGGGAGATCAGAACGCAGGGCGAGAATGTTATCTTGTAGAACTCCGAGAGGCCAGGAAAAGAGAAATGGGGAAAGATGCGGCAGCTCCGCTCCGCATCAAGGAACCAACCCTGTAGCAACTACGGAGTGACCCCTGTACTGGCGAACACAGCAATGCAAGGAAAGAAATGGATCCCAGGAAAGCCAGTACAGGGGAGAATAGAGTGGTACCCGTGGAGGTAACGGTACCAATATCTGTTGATTCGAAAGACCCGAACAAAGTACTCAATGTGGGTTCACAGCTGAGCAAAGCAGTTCAAAACACGCTGATTTCATTCTTAAAAGCTAATCTAGATGCGTTCGCTTGGTGTCATGCTGATATGTGTGGGATCTCCCTGGAAATTGCTATACATACTCTGAACACATATCCAAAATTCACGCCAGTGAAACAGAAAAGAAGAACTCAAGGCCCAGAAAGGTCGACAGCACTAAAGGAAGAAGTCGATCGGCTCATGGAAAACGGCTTCATCAGAAACTCCACTTATCCAAATTGGGTTTCAAATCCAGTATTGGTCAAGAAGGCAAATGGAAAGTGGAGAGTATGCATAGATTTCTCAGATCTGAATAAAGCCTGTCCCAAAGATTGCTTCCCACTGCCCAAAATCGATCAATTGGTAGATGGAATAGCTGGGCATGAGTTGTTATCATTTATGGATGCTTACTCCGGATACAATCAGATTATGATGCATGAGCCGGATCAGGAAGACACAAGCTTTATCACAGATGTGGGTCTCTACTGCTACAAAGTTATGCCTTTCGGATTGAAGAATGCTGGGGCAACCTACCAAAGGCTCGTCAATGCAATGTTCAAGCCTCAGATTAGTAGAACCATGGAAGTATATGTTGACAATATGTTAGTAAAGTCAAAGAAAGCTGTAGACCACATGGGTCACTTGGAGGAAATGTTTGCAATTATTCGAAAGTACGGGATGAAGCTCAATCCATTGAAATGTTCGTTCGGAGTAGAATCTGGGAAATTCTTGGGTTTCATTATGAGCGCCAGGGGCATCGAAGCCAATCCTACTCAAATCACAGCTCTAAGGGAGGTCAAAGCCCCTAAAACAAAGAAAGAAATGCAAAGTCTCAATGGAAAAGTCGCTGCTTTGAGTCGCTTCATTTCCAAGGCCACAAACAAATGCATTCCCTTCTTTGACGCTCTAAAGAAAGGAAAGAAAAATTTCGAATGGACTCCCGAATGCCAGAATGCTTTCGATGAACTAATTCATCATATGGAAACGCCTCCAGTTCTTTCCAAGCCTAGTGATGGTGAAGACCTTTTCATCTATTTAGCAATTTCATCTCATGCTCTTAGTACAGCACTTGTACGAGAAGATATGAAGATACAGCGTCCAGTCAATTACATCAGTAAACGGTTCACTGGGGCAGAGATGAATTCAAAGATAGAAAAGCTCGCTTATTGTTTGCTGATTGCTTCCAGGAAATTGAGACCATACTTTCAAGCTCATCCTATCAAGGTTCTTACTGATCAACCTCTAAAGCAAGTCCTATTTCGTCCTGAAACTTCGGGTTGTCTTTTGAAATGGAACATTCAACTCAGCCAGTATGACATCACTTACCATCCCCGGAGAGCAATCAATGGACAAGCTTTAGCAGATTTCATCGTAGAATCTACTGACAAAGGTGATAGTGAGAATGAAATCACTGATGGCATTCCAATCCAGTGGAAGTTGTATGTTGACGGATCGAGAAATGATTACTGTTCTAGGGTAGGGGTTGTGCTCGAAACCCCCGAAGGACGATCGTTGTGTTATGCATTGAGACTGGAATTTCCTTTAACAAACAATGAAGTAGAGTATGAAGCCCTTATCGCCGGTTTGAAAATTGCCAAGGAGCTAAACATCAAAGTGTTACAGATTTTCAGCGATTCTCAACTTATTGTTTGCCACGTAAAGAAAGAGTTTCAGGCTAAAGGTGGAAATCTACCCGCATACTTATCAAAGGCATGTGAACTTCTCGAAGATTTCGATCATTATACGATAAGTCATATTCCTCGGGTAGAAAACATGAAAGCGGATTCTCTTGCAAAGTACTCAAGTTCTGGAGAAGCTCAATTACTGGGATTAGTTCCTGTGGAAGTTCAGTCATCTCCAAGCATTGATGAAATGGATGTTGATTGGATTATGGCTGCGTCTCAAGAGAATGAATCATGGATGACTCCAATCAAAGAATACCTACTCAATGGTTCCCTGCCAGAAAGTTCTAAAGAACGTCGAAAACTATTGAGGAAAGCATCAAGATATATAATTCAAGATGGCCGATTATACAGACGGGGATTCTCAATGCCATTGCTCCGATGTGTAACTAAAGAAGAAGTCAAGACAATTCTAGCCGAGGTACACGTAGGAGAATGTGGGGATCATTCAGGTGGCCAGACTCTAGCCAAGAAAGTTCTTCGATATGGGTATTTCTGGCCTGACATTAATTGGGATGCTGCCATTTACTCCCGAAAGTGCGACAAATGTCAGAGATTTGCAAAAATCCCAAAAGCACCTTCCACCGAACTCACACAAATGGTCAGCCCATGGCCATTCGCTATTTGGGGAATAGACTTGATTGGACCCTTACCGATCGCTAAATCTGGAATCAAATATGCTATTGTTGCCGTTAATTATTTCACAAAATGGGCTGAAGCTGAACCCTTAGCCACCATTACATCTAAAAAGATGATAAATTTCGTAATTAAAAATATCATCTGCAGATATGGTGTGCCACAGAAGATAATCACAGACAACGGTACCCAGTTTGAAAGTGAAGAATTCCATGATTTTTGCAAACAATTCAAAATTCGAAAAAGCTTCTCAGTAGTGGCTCATCCACAGGCAAATGGGCAAGTGGAAGCGGTGAACAAAATTATCAAATCAACCATCAAAAAGCAACTCTAAAAAGCAAAAGGTGGTTGGGTCGATAAGCTTCCATTAGCACTATGGGCATACAGAACTACTCACAAAACTGCGACTGGGCACACTCCATTTTCACTGGCATACGGATCAGAAGCAATGATTCCAGTGGAAGTAGAAGTTCCTTCACACAGGAGAATTTATTTCAATGAAGCCGAAAATGAAAAGCTGCAACTTGAAGCACTTGATTTTCTTGATGAAAAAAGAGAAGAAGCTAGGCTCAGAGTTTCAGCTTATCAGCAAAGGATAGCCAGGCACTTCAACTCTAAAGTTCGCCAACGCAGCTTTGAGGTCGGATACTTAGTTTTGAAAAGGATCATGACAGCAACTGGTGTGTTTGGGCCAAACTGGGAGGGACCATATGCCATTGGTAGTAAACTTCTTGATGGCACTTTCGAACTCATAACTGTTGAACGAGATCCAATTCCAAGAGTCTGGAATAGCAACCACTTACGTCCTTATTTTACTTGAAAAGAAAGATTTGCACAAAGTTGTAAAATAGTGATGAATGTATCGGTTGTATTGTTAAACATTGTAAATCAGTGTAAATGAATGAAAGCTATAAAGTGGATGTAGGCCCGATTCTTGGCCGAACCACTATAAATCTTGTGTTCTTTACTATTTCATAATGCCTGTTTCATCTCAATAAGTAAATACTTTAAATGTATTACTAAAATGTCGATTCAAAATTGCAGGACATTAAAACAAGGCTCGTTCGTTACAAAGCCAAGCGACCTCTATAAATCACCTATTACGCAAATACCAAGCGATAAAAAATTCCAAATTCAAGTCCTATACAAGGAGAACTTCACATAAAAAGTTGGCGACTCCACTGTGGCAAACCTTTGTTAACTGGTTGAGATTGTCGATATGAACAGACATCCAACTAAGATAACTCGCGTTTGTCCCGTGAAGTCATTCAACAGTGAAGTCCACTTCTTCGGATGAGGCAATTTACTTGTAAAAGGAAAGAAGATGCGCTTGGAAACGATAATAAAAGATCGCTAATGAGCAGATGATGAGAGAACATTGCCAAGCAAACAAAGAAGCAGCCAAAAGGAGGTATGCCTCTCAATAAAAGGGCCGGTAGAACCACCATAGGGATACCTTCCCAAGCAGAAGGAACAGGGCCCTTGCTAACTGATCGTGATGCATCCGATTAGGCAGCTTGTGTCCGTCCCGTGGATCTACTCGCCCCTGAGACACAACCTTCGTGGCACACCAACCAACCGACGCTCCATCCCAAAGGACAACAAAGCCCTCTTACGAGGCACGCCAAAAAATGAAAGTACTTCTCTCAATCAAAAAAGATTGGTGGAACCACCGGAGGGGCACCTTCCCAAGTTGAAGGAATAGGGCCCTTGATAATTGATTGCGATCGCTTGTGCAAACAAACATCCAATCAAGCAACTTGCGTCCGCCCCGTGGATCCATTCAATCATGAGAAAGTAACTTCCAGGCAATCAAAAAGCCCTCTTCGGAGGCACAAGCCCTCTTCGGAGGCACATGACCTCTTCAGAGGCAAAAGCCCTTTCCCAAGGCACCACAAGCCCTCTTCGGAGGCATCTGCCCTCTTCGGAGGCAAAAGCCCTCTCCCGAGGAACCACAAGCCCTCTTCGGAGGTACAAGCCCTTTTCGGAGGCACAAGACCTCTCCGGAGGCACAACTCTTTAAGAGGAGCCCTCTCCGGAGGCATGTCCCAAAATAGAATACTCAAATAAAAAGCCTTCTCCGGAAGCACAGTTCAACTCTCAAAGGAAGGTTAACTTGTTCATCTCAAAAAAGTTCCTTCTAAAAAAGTTGAAATGCTACAAAAAGACCCCTTCGGAGGCACACTTCACCTTGCTTGAAGTACCAAACATTTTCTTCAGAAAGTTCACTTCACTACATAGGGAAATCTACTTTCTTTTTTGACAAATGAAAGTGATCATCCCCGAAAGTTGAAGTGTTCTTCAGAAAGAAAGAGGAAGTAAAAATTTCTCCAAAAAAAAACGAGATATGATCTATTAAAAGCAGAATAATTCTTCCCTTAAAAGTGGAATAGTTATTCTCTGAAATAAGATTATCAGTCTTGTGAAAGTTAGAAATGTTGCAATGCACTTGTGGTATGGGGGCAACACTATACAATTCAATTACATTAATAAAAGGAATATGCAAGCAACATACCGCAAGTTCATTGCAATATCATGAAAAATAGATGTGGAATAAATGCATTCTCAAGCACAGACCAGAAAGTTTGTACAAGTAAGAAGAATTGTTTATTCTACGCTAAAATGAGAAACAAATGCATTCTCACATACACAAGAATTTGTACAAGTAAAATAGCTATTTTATTCAATACTATGAAAACTTTTTACAGATCATAAAAAAGAAGCGGGGACCGGTACGCGCACAATCTCCGGTCGATACATGCAAAAAGCAAAAATAAGAAGTAGAAGATCCAGCTTGCTATTCCTTCTTCCCGCCACCTTTGGAGCCTTTACTCGGCCTAATGATTAGTTTCTGAAGCCGTTGTGAACGGGTCGGGGCAGATGGAGAAAGAGGCACGGCTGGATCAACTTCTGCTTCCTCTCCTGCGGAAATATTCTTCTTCTTCCTTATGGCACGCTTCCCCTTCCTCTTCGAAGAAGATTCACTCCCCGGAGTAGCAAGCAATGTCGAAAGCTTCGTGTCATCATCTAGAGACCGCTCCGGGGTCTTCTCGATGTCAGCAAGATCCTCCGCCTTCTGCTCTTGCGAAGCGGCCGAATCATCCAGGCCTTGAAGAGCTTCAATTTTCTCTGCCTGTGATCCCGGTTGGGAAGCAGAAGGAGGAGTAATTTGCGAAGATGGAGGAACGGCAATTAAAGGAGTGGAAGTTTGTGCAGTATTCGGTACCTCCGCTGTAGAACAAAAGAAGTTAAAATCGGTATCCTCCGAGAAAAGAGAAGGTATCGGTTCACCAAAGTTTAAGTAATAAGTAAGAAGGTCATCAAACTCGTTTAAATCAAATAAATGATTCATTGAACTCGGGTCGATGCCAAAATTACCTGGAGAAGTCGGTTTTGACAAGACAATTTCAAATCTATCAGCCTCAGTGTCTTCTTGGCTTTGCTCCCTGATTTGAGTAAGGGGAGACTCGGTTGTGACGAGCTTAGCCTCGACGCTTTTTGCGGGAGAAGAAAAGTGAGAGCTGGAACCAACGATATCGACGACGGTCGAAGTCGAAGTGTGGACAGGGGCAGTTAAAGATATTTTCTTCTCTGGATGTTCTTCTGCCACTATTCCAGCTCTAGCTTCAGCGAGTTGCTTTTTTCCCTTGGCAAGAGCAGCACGAGCTTCTTCGTCAAGATAGCGTGCCTCAAGTTCCGCCTCATCATAGCCTGCCCCGCCAAGCATGTCAACTGCTGCTTCCCATACTTCAGCCAGGGTAACCTCATAGTCGGGGCTTAGAAAAGAGAGGCTCCCGTGACCCAGAACGCTGTGTAGATAAAAGTCAAATAAGGTGGAGCTGATGTTAGCTTTTGTTGTTTCATGCGATTGATCGGCCGCCTCTTTTTCGGCGACAGCTGCAGCTCGACCAGCAACAGCCTTATCACGCTCTTTCTCAGCATTAGCAAGTTGGGACTTTAGCAATTCAATCTCCACGTTTTGAGAGTTAACTGTTTCCCGCAGCTGAGTGTTATTTTTGCGGTATTCTTCAACAACGAACTGCTCAGCTGCAAATTTCATCTCAGCGTCCCTCTGAGCAGCGTGCGCATCCCGCACTTGTTTTTGAAACACTTCTTACTTTGAGATTGTGAAGCGGAAGAAGCGGCGAGATCTTCCTTGAGTTTTGTGACCTCGGACTCAAGTCTTGCATTATCATCAGCAATACTCGTCATCTCGGCGTCATGCTGTTTGCAGATTTTGTCCCATTCCGTCTTGTCGTTTTGCATGGTCAGCATGGCTTCAAGGTTCGCATGATTGACTCTTTGGAGTTCATCGACGAGTTTCTGCCATTGCGACATCCTCTCAATGTTAAGCCTAACTGCATCAAGACTTTTAAGCATGTCTTGCTTGTCGATCGGGACCAAATCTAGGTCAAAGCGCACTCCTTTTAAGCACCAATTCGGATATCGGCTTTGAAGCGTTGGAGGGCCATCTTTAACCTGATACTAGGGTCTGTTGATGATCGCTTGGATATCAGACTTCTTTAAAGAAGGAGAGCCGGATGGAACATTAGGAGAAATGGGAGCATCGGTCTTTTCAGAAATTGCAGATGCGTCACTTGGCTTGGATCGCTTGCTCGATTCGTCAGCAATATGAGTCTTCCCCTTGTCATCATAGGACTTTCGCTTATGAGAATCGTCACTTCTGTGAGAAGAATCATATCGCTCAGCGTCTTTTCTTCTCTGCCATTGCTCGTAATCCCGCCTTTCTTGAGCCTTCCTTCGAGCCCTTTCCTCATCTGTCTCTCTCTGGTCACCAAGGTATTTCCTAAAGTCATAAGATCCACGGCCTCCATGGCGCTAAAATGAGCCATAGTATGAGCCAGTACGCCTCATCGGAGAATCTGAAAACGGAAAAGAAGTAAAGTTTAGAAATTTCCAGGAAGAAAGAATAAGTACTTATAAGTGCAGAAAAATCCTAAATGTGTGCGGCGTGCAAACTACGTGCGTCAAACTATAGACCACGCTTTAATGTGGGAATGGAGACGACAGGTGTAGAAGGTGTCGAAGCTTGTTTAAAGGTAGAAGTTGCCTCAACGACAGGAGAGGTCGCTTTTGAAGTATTATCCTTGAAAAGCTCTTGAGAAGTTATCATTATATCGCTCAAGTCATCAAAGGTATCATCACCATGACACCCAGCAAAACTCCCTTTTTCGACTTCAACATCGGCTGATTTTTCATAAATTCGAGGATTTTCTTCCTCTTCAATAATTGGAGCAAGTGCCGATTTGCTGGACGGTCCCGCAACATTGGTAAGTGTGGGGCATTTTACTAGTGGAGTTTCAGTGGTAGACTCCTTCAGCATGGGTTCTTCAACAGAAGGTGGGACATCCGGTACCTCCGTAGGAGAATTTGGAATTTCGCGAGGCTGAGTGGAGCGAGAGGGGTGAAGAAGTCCGAACTGGTGAAGGAACTCGTCTTTCAACAAAAATTTCGCATCCCGCTCTTCAACTGGAACAGCCATGAGCCTCTCCAGAGTTTGCTTGTGACTGGGATCCCTAGAGGGAGGGGGGAGCGCTAAAATGAGAAAGTAAAGTTAACACTTGGTAATTTGGACTGCAAAATACTCAGAGAATAAAAATCATAAAAGATAGACAATCTTACTTCCTTCTCTCCACACAGCATAAAACCCAGGGGGACAGCGAACGTAAAAATACTGAGTCAAAAACCCATGAGCACTATTAGGGAGGCCGACAACCAATTTACGATTCCTGGCACTTCTTACAACAATGATCGAAGGATGATCTTTGATTCTGATAAAAGAGCATAGGTAATAGATCTCGTCAACACTGGGGCGACGGTCAAGCGTTCTACCGAATAATACACACAACCCCATTAGAACGGCATAGCTGTTGGGGTGTAGTTGAAATGGAGAAATTGCCAGTTGGCGAAGAAGATGTTGAAGAAAGTTGTTGAAAGGAGGAATGGCCTCGCTCAGGCACATTTGTCGGTTGATCGCTACAAAGCCAGGAGGTGCTACATCAGCAGTGTTACTCCTCTCAGGAAGAATGGCGTCAGGTTCAGCAATGCCAAATTGAGTGCACAATTGCCGAAAAACTCTGTACGATAGAGTGGTAGATGCTCTTTCTGGAGGATTGACTAAAGGAGCTGGAATAAGAGTGGACTCTCCAGTCTGGATTGTTAAATCTCCTTGTTGAGAAGTCATTCTACACAAGCAACTGGATATTCAAATATGAAGGTGCACGTTTCCTAAATAGTGTGAAGTGTTGTGCGAAACTAGTAAAAATAACAAGTAAATACAACTGGAATTAGGCTAGTCGGTAACTAATCGATTATCAGATTTTAGAACTTGATAATTTAAAGTTCAGGTGCAGTATTAGTGTGAGCCGGTCATTTTTCAGTTGACTGTTTTGATGTTGCTTTAATACTTTGCTTGAATTTGTTGATTTAAAGCACTTCGTTCACACAATCTATTTATGTCAATTATTTGTTATTAACTAATCTGTCATCTGATGTGGGAAGTTAGTGACAGTATATTCGTCCCAATTTTCTGTAAATGTTGTGTTAAGCAGATTGTTGGTTTGCAAGTTAGAGTGACCTGTAAAAGAAAATGCAACAATTCAAAGTTCAACAGTTCAAAGTTCATGCAAAGTTCAAGTGCTAAGTCACCAACGACTTAAGTGTTGACTCGCCGATGACTTAAGAATGTGTTACATGGGCTAAGTTGAGCTGTTGTGTTTTTGGCTAATTCGTCCACGACTTAAGGATCTTAAGTCAAGCCAGAACAGGTTGTTTCAGTTTTAAGTCGCTGATACTTTAAGTTGGAAGTACTTCGAGTTGTAGGTCGTGTAAAAGAAGAAAAAGGCTTCAGTTCAAAACGGTGTAAATTTCCTAAGTCATAAGTCGTCCACGATTCAAGGTTATGTCGCAAATGGATAAGTCGGTAAAGATTTAAGTCGAGAAAGGCATAGGTCATACAAGGCTGATAGATCGTGATCAAGCTAACACCTCACTTCCTTTGACCCATTGACTTTTCTCCTAACTCCTAACCAGTTATCCTCCTGACCCGTTATCCTCCTAACCCGTTATCCTCCTGACCTGTTAACCCATTAACTCCTCCGTAAACAAAAGCTTCCGTTTTCCACACTGGTTGTATCATTCAAAAACCAACTCGAGATCGCCAAAGCCTCGCCGATCCACTCGGTTAAGCCTAAAACACAGTAACCCATCGCCTTCATCGCCTCAATCATCTAAAGCTAAATCGAGTAAAAATCGAGTTCACGGACTGTCGATACAGGGGAACTTGCAACAAAGCATTGCACAAGGGGATGGATTAAGCAACCACGAATCACGACTCAGTAAGACGCCCACGAGTTACCTTAAGTCAACCACGAATCACGACTTATCTTAAGTCGGCCACGACTCATGACTTGGTAGAAACTTCTGTTCATAATTTAACTCCTATAAATAGACCACCACTTCCAACATGAGGGGGACTTTTTGGCCGATCATTTCTTCAAGCGTCGTTACTCTGCCGAGCTCTCAACTCAATCAACACACAAAGGTCTTCAAATACTCGAGACACTACAACAAGCTTCAGGAGGAATTTCATACATCCGACACGGATTCACCGAGTTTCATCATCGAAGTTTGAGCTAGTAGTCAAGGGTGTTCTTGTGATCAAATTGTATTGTACTTTGAAGAATATTGTATCATCTTGTAATCGAATCAGTAATAAAAGACTATAAAGTGGACGTAGGCTCAATTACGGGCCGAACCACTATAAATCTGTTGTCGTTTACCGTTTTACTGCTATTTTCAGCTTGTATTTTGTTCCCGTACCAACGGGTGGTGCTTTCATGATACAGCGCAGCCCTCATTTGTCCAAGGTATAAGTCGTGACCGACTTAACATGATAGAAGATTTCAAAGACATAAGTCGTGACCGACTTAAGGAAGGAAGCATAAGTCGTAACCGACTTAAAGAAGCAGTTGTACGACCTAACGAGATAAGAAAGAGTGCTGGGTTACGACCTAAAGCTACAGGAGCAACACAAGTTGAAAAGTGCGAAGGTTTACGTCGGCAATGACTTAAGGGAAGTGTTTGGGTTATGGAACGACTTAACGGAACAGGTGATAAGTCGTCACCGAGTTACGACTTAGTTAAGTCTCCTGAACGACCTATCGAGTCACACAGAGGAAAGGTAGAGCAAATTGGTGAAGAGTTAGGTCGTGAACGACCTAACGAGTCAGGAGTTAAGTCGTTGAGGATGGAAACCGTTGATTCTCTGCCGAGTTAATCTCTACCATTGATTTCTTTAGGTCGCCGCATGCTTTTAAGTCGCTGAAGCTATTGCCGTTGATTCTCTACCGAGTTAATCTCTACCGTTGATTGCTTTAAATCGCTGTTCTGGGATGCCGCAAGTTTATAAGTCGTAGGTCGTATTTCTGTAAGTCGTATGTGTTGTGTAACATGTTGGTAAGTCGTTGAATAATGTAACTAGGTCGTTACCGACCTAAGTGAGTCGTTGTATTGTACTTGTAATGTTGATAAGTCGCTATGTTGAACATAGGTCGTCGCCGACCTTAGATAGGTCGTAAGTCGTCATCTATAGGTCGTTTCCGACCTAGGAGTTGTGAATATTTTTGTTCTACGTGAGTTGTAGCCTATAAATAGGCAAGTTGAATCATTTTGTAAGGTTGTTGATTTTTGAATAAAATTCTCTTTTGTTAGCTTTTTGCTTTCAATCAAATTGGTAGTTGAGTGTAATCTCCTATCTCCTCTTTCGGTTAATCGAGTGCGCTCGATTCAACGATTGCAGAAGCCGATTTGCGGAATCAAGTGCGCTTGATCAACGCTTGAAGAATTGAAGATCTTTGAACCCGGTATCGTGCGCGATCAACGAGTTCGGGATAGCTAGAATTCGGTATCTTCGGATCAACGAATTTGGGCATTTCAGTATCTTTCAATCCATCGACTACTACATTCATCGAACTACATTTGTTTTTGAAATATCCGCTGCGTAAGTTTTGGTATCAGAGCCTGTTTTAGCCAATCATAGCTAAATCGAGTCTTGGAGCCAATCATCTTGAAGAAGTTTGAATCGAAGTGAAGATTTGGGTTTGTTTATCACGGCCAAGAGCTAATTGAAGTTGTTCGCATTTGTATTGAAGTTTGAAGATCAGATTTGGGATTTGGAGAAGTTGTGTTCATCGTGTTCATCGCGAAGTTGCAACAAAAGTGGAAGTTTCGATCCATTTCATCTTGGATCAAAGTTCGAATTGTGTTTGAATTTGAGGTGTTTGTAAAGTTTTCAAGTATGCCGCCGAGGAGAGCTAATCGTCACCAAAACGTAGAAGCTTTGTATCGAAGAGAAGAAGCTGATGAGATGGAGCAAAGAATCAATGAAAACTTTAGTGAAAAGCTTAATGAAGGGATTGCACGATTAGAGAAGATGATGTTAGAAATGAATCAAAATCGGAGAAGGGTTTCACCTGAATCTAACCATTGGGGAAGTAGAGTCTCACCACAATCCAATCGAGACAGAGGTGTTGATGATGATCAAAGGCATGGGAGGAACGTAAATGATCATGAACGGAGGAATGTAGATAGAAGGGATGATGGTGGTAGACGTGATGGTAGTAGAGATGTGGGTGGACGAGATAGACAACGATATACATCTGATTTTGAAGAGGAGTATGATAGTGGTAGTGTTCGAGGACAAGGACGAGGATAAGGAAGAAATCACTCTGAGTATGATCACAAATGGGAGTCGGGGATGAAGACTGAAATTCCTGAATTCAAAGGTGGAATGCAAGCAGAGGAGTTTTTGGATTGGGTAGCTAATGTTGAAGAGATTTTTGACTTCAAAGAAGTTCTAGAACATCGTAGAGTGAAGTTGGTTGCTACAAGGTTGAGAGGTAGAGCTTTGGCGTGGTGGCAGCAAACCAAACTTACACGTGAACGGATGGGGAAGTCAAAGATTGAATCTTGGGAGAAGATGAAGAAATTGATGAAAGCGACATTCTTACCTTATAATTATCAATCGCTTATGTATCAGAGGTTGCAGAACTTGAGACAAGGAACGAAATCTGTGAATGACTATGCTGATGAATTTTATCAACTGATTGCAAGGAACGATATTATGGAGACAGAAGAACAGTTAACACCCAGATTTGTTGGAGGATTGCGAATGCGGATTCAGGATATGGTTAATATGTTTGATCCCAGATCTGTAGCGGAAGCACATCAGAAAGCGTTGGCTTGGGAGAAACAGGGACGACGAGGAAGTGGTGTGTTTACTAATTCTAACAATCAAGTGAAGGGTGTTGGTGGGAGTTCTAATGTTTCTAAACCTATCAGTAGACCAGTAGTGAAGGAGGCTGAGAAGACAAAGGTTAACAACGGTTTCAAATGTTACAATTGTCAGGAATTTGGTCACAAAAGTAGCGAATGTCCAAAGCCGAAGAAGAGAGCTATGATAGCAGAGGTTGAGGATGAGGATGAAGAAGCTGAATGTTCCAATTCACCACCTGATGAGGAGGAAGAAGAAGTGTCGGGAGACGAAGGTTATAATCTAATGATGAAGAGGTCCTGTTTAACACCAAAGCAAGAAGAGGATTGTAGTTGGTTGAGGAGCAATATTTTTCAGTCAACATGTACTATTCTGGGGAAAGTTTGCAAATTTGTTATTGATGCTGGAAGCTGTGATAATATAATTTCTTCAGAGGCTGTGAGGAAGTTGGCGTTGAAGACTGAGAAACATCTTAAACCGTACAAGCTAGCTTGGTTGAGGAAAGGCGGGGAGGTGAAGGTTGGACGAAGGACTTGTGTGAAGTTTTCAATTGGAAAGAAATACAAGGATGAAATCTGGTGCGATGTGGTAGATATGGATGTCTGTCATTTGTTGCTGGGGAGACCGTGGCAGTATGATAGGGCGGTGCAACATGATGGGCGTACCAACAGTTACAGTTTCATGTTTGAGGGCACAAAGATTACTCTAGTTCCAAAGAAGCGACAACAGGAGGAAAACAAGTTGGAGGAGATTGAAGAGCTCAAAACTTTGTTATATTCGAAGGAGTTTGTGAAGGAAGTAGAGGAGGAGCCTGAAGTGTTTTTGTTGATTGGGCGTGAGAGTAGTGAAGAAGTTGAAATTCCAGAAGAAGTTAAACCAGTTTTGAAAGAATTTGACGATGTATTTCCAGAGGAGTTACCAACGGAGTTGCCACCATTGAGGGATATACAACATCAGATAGATCTTGTTCCAGGTGCTGTGTTGCCACACAGACCACATTATCGAATGAGTCCGAAGGAACATGAAGAGTTGCGGAGGCAGGTAGAGGAATTGCTTGAACATGGGCGTGTGCAGGAGAGTTTAAGTCCTTGTGCTGTACCAGCTCTATTGGTACCCAAAAGGGATGGAACGTGGAGGATGTGCACAGATAGTAGAGCATTGAATAAGATCACAATCAGATACAGATTTCCGATGCCGAGACTTGATGATTTATTGGATCAAATCAGTGGGTCCGTAATCTTTTCTAAGATTGACTTGAAGAGCGGTTATCATCAGATTCGCATTAGACCAGGGGACGAATGGAAGACAACATTCACGACAAGGGAAGGCTTGTATGAATGGCTGGTAATGCCATTTGGTCTATCGAATGCACCAAGTACATTTATGAGGGTGATGAATCAAATTTTCCGACCGTACATTGGGAAATTCGTTGTGGTTTACTTTGATGATATTCTAATCTATAGTGCTAGTACAGAAGAGCATGTTCAACATTTGAAGAAAGTGTTAATTATTCTTCGTGAAGAACAATTCTATGCTGCTACAAAGAAGTGTGTTTATATGGCAAAGAGTGTTTTATTTCTGGGATATGTTGTTTCGAAGGAAGGTATATAGGTGGACCAGAGTAAAGTTGAGGCGATCAGAGATTGGCCACAGCCCAAGACGATAATGGAAGTTCGTAGTTTTCACGGGTTGGCTTCATTCTATCGAAGGTTTATTCCACACTTTAGTAGTGTGATGGCACCTATGACTGATTGTATGAAGGGTAAACAGTTTTCATGGTCAGAGGAAGCAGGGAGTGCTTTTTGGAAAATCAAGGAGTTGCTGACGTCTGCACCAATTCTAGTGCTACCAGATTTTCAGTTAGTGTTTGAACTACATACCGATGCATCCAAGGTTGGAATTGGAGGAGTATTGAGTCAGAGGGGACGTCCGATTGCATACTTTAGCGAGAAGTTATCAGGAGCAAAGATGAGATACAGTACATATGATGTTGAATTTTATGTTGTTGTGCAATCTATTAAACACTGGAGACACTATCTATTTCAGAAAGAGTTTGTTCTTTACACTGATCATGAGGCGTTAAAGCATTTACAAGGGCAAGACAAGATTTCAACAAGACATGCATCGTGGATTGCATATCTGCAACAATTTACTTTTGTTGTTAAACACAAGCCAGGGGTGACGAATCGTGTGGCTGATGCTTTGAGTAGGAGGAATCATTTGTTGACAACAATGAAGGTTGAAGTGACGGGGTTTGACATTTTACCGGAACTATTTGTGGAAGATCCTTACTTTATGAAGTTTGTTGATAAAGTCAAGAATGGGGAGACGAATGAGTTCGTGATGGTAGATGGTTTTCTATTCAAGGGAAATCGATTGTGCATACCTGATTGCAGTTTGAGAATGAAAATTGTGAAGGAGCTACATGATGAAGGACATGTTGGGAGAGACTGTACATTACATTTGATTTCACAATCTTACTTTTGGCCATCGATGAGGAAAGAGGTAGAGAGGTTTGTGGAGCGTTGTCATATTTGTCAGGTTTCGAAAGGAACTGCGACTAATGCTGGTTTATATATGCCGTTACCCGTGCCTGTAAAACCATGGGGGGATATCAGTATGGATTTTGTTTTGGGTTTGCCTAGAACTCAAAGGGGAAATGATTCTATATTCGTTGTGGTGGACAGATTTTCAAAGATGGCACATTTTATTGCTTGTAAGAAGACAGCGGATGCTGTTCATGTTGCTCAGTTGTTTTTCAAGGAGATCTATCGACTTCATGGATTGCCAGAATCTATTGTGTCGGATAGAGATACTCGATTTCTGAGTCACTTTTGGTTGAGTTTGTGGAAAATGGTGGGAACGAAGCTGAAGTTTAGTAGTGCTTATCATCCGCAAACGGATGGACAGACCGAGGTTGTGAACAGATCATTGGGAAATTTGTTGAGGTGTCTTGTTCAAGACAATCTGAAGAGTTGGGATGTGAAGTTATGCCAGGCAGAGTTTGCCCATAATCATGCTGTAAATCGAAGTACTAGGTTCAGTCCATTTCAGATAATATATTCAAGTGTACCGAAGGGACCGTTAGATTTAACGGTAGTGCCACAATCAAAGAAGACAGTTAAGAAAGCTGCTGATTTTGTTGAAGAGTTGACGGAATGTCATAAATTCGTTCAGGAATGATTGGAGAAAGCAAATGAGAAATATAAACGACCTGCAGACTTGAAACGAAGGAATGTTGAGTTTAATGAAGGAGATATGGTATATGTTGTGTTGACAAAAGATCGTTTTCCAGTGGGTGCTTATAACAAATTGAAAGCGAGAAAGATTGGTCCAGTGGAAATTCTAAAGAGAATCAATGAAAATGCTTATAAATTGAAGCTGCCAGATGATGTGTATACGTCTGACGTATTCAATGTTAAGCATCTCGTACCATATCACGGGAATGGGTTTGTTGGGGAAGATGCAAAATTTACAAATTCGAGGTCGAATTTTTCTCAACCTGGGGAGGATGATGCAGCGCAGCCCTCATTTGTCCAAGGTATAAGTCGTGACCGACTTAACATGATAGAAGATTTCAAAGACATAAGTCGTGACCGACTTAAGGAAGGAAGCATAAGTCGTAACCGACTTAAAGAAGCAGTTGTACGACCTAACGAGATAAGAAAGAGTGCTGGGTTACGACCTAAAGCTACAGGAGCAACACAAGTTGAAAAGTGCGAAGGTTTACGTCGGCAACGACTTAAGGGAAGTGTTTGGGTTATGGAACGACTTAACGGAACAGGTGATAAGTCGTCACCGAGTTACGACTTAGTTAAGTCTCCTGAACGACCTATCGAGTCGCACAGAGGAAAGGTAGAGCAAATTGGTGAAGAGTTAGGTCGTGAACGACCTAACGAGTCAGGAGTTAAGTCGCTGAGGATGGAAACCGTTGATTCTCTGCCGAGTTAATCTCTACCATTGATTTCTTTAGGTCGCCGCATGCTTTTAAGTCGCTGAAGCTGTTGTCGTTGATTCTCTGCCGAGTTAATCTCTACCATTGATTGCTTTAAATTGTTGTTCTGGGATGCCGCAAGTTTATAAGTCGTAGGTCGTATTTCTGTAAGTCATATGTGTTGTGTAACATGTTGGTAAGTCGTTGAATAATGTAACTAGGTCGTTACCGACCTAAGTGAGTCATTGTGTTGTACTTGTAATGTTGATAAGTCGCTATGTTGAACATAGGTCGTCGCCGACCTTAGATAGGTCGTAAGTCGTCATCTATAGGTCGTTTCCGACCTAGGAGTTGTGAATATTTTTTTTCTGTGTGAGTTGTAGCCTATAAATAGGCAAGTTGAATCATTTTGTAAGGTTGTTGATTTTTGAATAAAATTCTCTTTTGTTAGCTTTTTGCTTTCAATCAAATTGGTAGTTGAGTGTAATCTCCTATCTCCTCTTTCGGTTAATCGAGTGCGCTCGATTCAACGATTGCAGAAGCCGATTCGCGAAATCAAGTGCGCTTGATCAACGCTTGAAGAATTGAAGATCTTTGAACCCGGTATCGTGCGCGATCAACGAGTTCGGGATAGCTAGAATTCGGTATCTTCGGATCAACGAATTTGGGCATTTCAATATCTTTCAATCCATCGAACTACATTTGTTTTTGAAATATCCGCTGCATCATTTCACGATTCTATTACACACCCCGGGTGTTAACGTTCACTTTTTAGCGTTAACACCAGATTTGAAAGAAGACGAATAGTGAAAGACACGAATGAATTTCGGAACCGAGGGAAACGTTCCAAAATTCAAAGAAATTGAGTCAAAGGAAGAGATTGAAACTCGAATGAGAGTGATTCTGTAAATACATTTACCCTATATGCTAAGTTTTGCCTAGAGCTACCAAAGCTCTGATACCAACGGTAACGACCCAATATTTTGGACCATTCGCATCCGCACATGTCGGACTTGAATAATTCAAAATACCGCGTTGTTAATTTAAATTGGCAAAACTCAGCATATATAGTAAACAGATAAAATCACAGATCACAGACACAGAGTAATAAATGAAGTGGAAATAAAAGAGATAGTAGTTCATGAAGCTACTATAAAATATATAAATTACATCAGAGTTAAACCAGATACAACGGAAGAGTAATACGATACATCAGATACAAATCAGAATACATCACTGGAATCATCGAATACTGAAAGCAGAATAGATGGCTGGATCTTCAAGCAAAGCTCCAACTTCAAAGGTGAGTCTCGAATACTGGTACACTCAGTCTGACCCGAGCGTAAAGCAAAACACAAAACACTCGAGTCGGGATTAACATTCTTATATCAATAAATCCAACTCAAGTGAAATAGCAATTGAAATACAAGTAACTCAAAGGATGTTTGGAATAACCATCCTTTAAGGATCCGTTAAACTATCTACTATGTAGTAGTGTACGATAAGTAGATAATGTCTATCAGTAATATAAAATATCAAAATAGTGTTAAGGCGTTACCATTATCCCCCTTAACACATTTTATATAAGCGTTATAGTCTATACAGCACTGTAAACTCCACCGTAAACTAGTGGGCTATCAGGAAGTACTCCATAGGTATAACACAAAACAAATTCATAGTGGTCGCGTATATAGGGATCCAAGTATGACAAGGCACATGAAACAATACCCAAGGTAGTGAAACTACCGTTTGTCTGATCCGGACTGGTGAGAACGCATCGCCGCAGCGATCGCAACACCGCGAAACAACACTCCCAAATCAAGGGTGCACCAATCGACAACAAGTAATGAGTAGTTTCGAAGAAGTGTGTTCGCTTGAGGTAGCTGACCTCCATTTGGCCCGGCACGGCTCCTGTTTTAGTCATTTCCAATTTGACACAAGTGTCAAGGCTATCCATTATCGTTCTCTTTCTTCAGTCATCACGTACATCATTCCAACCACTTCATTCTGGATCACACTCCGCATATAGTTATTAAAGTGGTTTTCGGTTTAGACAGAGAGTATGTCCATAACCGATTCCGGTCTCTTTAATAACCTTCGTAATTATTACATCGATTGGTCGTTTAATAAATTTCAAAAACCAAATCAATTTCAGTTTCAATTAAAATTTATAAATCAACATTCCATTTGTCTTTTTAAACCGATTTCCATAATTAACGTTTCAAAACTTCCAAATTACCATGTCAAAATCTTATAATTCAAATTCAATTTTTATTTGAAACAATTCAAATTTTGATTCAAGTTCGTATATAAGTTTCATTCCAAAATCATTTAAATTAATTTAATTTAACATTAAAATCAATTTAAATCCCTTGATCGATTTCATTAAATATTCGCTAAGTAAATTTGCCATTCAAAACAATTTCTATTTAATTCCCAATTCATTAAATCAATTACTTAAGTTCAACTTCATTATATCAAAACTTACAAATTTGCTTAAATTAAATTCGTCAAATCAAATTCTTTACATTTCAAGTCTTACATTAATTTCAATAATACACATTTTATTTCTTATTAGAGAAATTCAATTTCACTTATTAATTTACTTAGTTTACAATTTCACAACTCAATTAATAAAGAAACTTAATTTCACTTATTCAAGAAGTTCAATTTTATTTAACAAAGAATTCTATTTTTATTTAATTATTAAATAATTCAATCTTATTTACTTATTAAATAATTTCAAAACTTAATTATTAAATAATTTCAAACTTAATTATTAAATAATTTCAAACTTAATTCAATCATTTCTCAAATTAAACCACGTTTTTCATCAATTACATTGTTAATAATTTGTTTCAGATTTTTAAATATTAACATTTTCCTTTCATTAAACTTCAAATTTCAACTTCATTTCAAAACCTTATTATTTAATCAAATAAAATCTTTATTTTATTTTTAAATCAATTTATTGACCAATCGGGTTTTATTTAATTCTCTATCCTAGGTCAAAGTTCAATTTGGGTATTTATCATTTAAACCCGATTCCAATTCAATTCAAAATCAAAGCATAGCAAAGGGAACTTGCAGTGTGATAACTGGGATGGTGTCATGTAACGCCTCACTCTAAGACCCACTGTAACAAAGAGTATTACGGGAGTAATACTGTCTGTTAAAGCGGAGAATAGAGTATAGTGGAAGCGACCATTTGTAATCAAGCTATAATTATCTATTGAATACGTCGAAAGGATGGTATCTATATATATTTTTTCAAGTGGTTCGACATATTCGGTAAATACTTATAACGAAATTACAAATGGCTAAAGATCTATCAGGACAAAGCATAATAATAAATAATAAAACATCACAGAACAGAATCACATAACAGATATAAAATCCCAGAACAATACATCGTCAATACAGATCCAAATACTATAAGTGGGTACAAATCCACTGCCCACACATGTGGGTCAAAGATATGTACATATCAAAGTCGGAATAATAATAGAGTAGCGGAATAGTGGACAAATAAAAGCGCTATCTATCAGCATAGTAGATAATGCCCAAGCGGAAGCACAGAAGCTAAGTCCAGAGACCTAACCTGAAACAACTCGGTCTGACCCGAGCGAAAACACTCGGGTCAGGCTAGCTAAACAATCAGTAATAACTGAGATATATAATAATGCGGTACATAAATAAAATAGTACTTATCCAAAGAGAAGTATATTATGAACCACATGAATATAATGACGATCCCTAATCATCAATAAACAATAAAAATCTCCAAAGAGAAATCAACACCAAAGTGTAGAATAAATAAAATCGCCTCATATCATCGGCGTAGCCAAAGCTAGAAAAAGATGCCTATAGGCAATAATCCCAAGAGTGACCAAAGTCCGTAATCAATGCCCAAGCAAAGATCGATGCTCCAAAGAGCAATGAGGATATACTGAAAAGTCAATGAAATCAAAACACTGAAAAGCAGTGTCTAGAGACACTGTGAATCCACAAGGTAATCGCACTTACATTGTATGGTTCCATAGAACCAACACCGAATGGCGGTACTCGAATGGATATAAAAATCATCAAATAATACCAATATTGCACGTGCACCGACCAGAGTCGTTGTTGCCAAGTACTGTAGAGTTGTGATCGATCACTCGCACAGATGCGGAACGTGCGAGACGGCAAGATCCTTCCCAGAATGATAAAGGCCCAGAGGCGCATGCTGAAAAATAAACTGCTCCATAGAGCAGGTGTCCAGAGACGGTTGCCCAAAGGCGTGGTGACCCAGAGGTACAGTACTGGCCGCCCAAAGGCTAATGTGTCACCAACTTCTTGGAGAGGAACCCGTAAAGTGTTAACAATGAGTCCCATACCCCACGTTCGCACTAAACGGTTTACTAACCAATAGCAAGCTCACACTCCAAACAA
This sequence comes from Allium fistulosum, assembly GCA_030737815.1. Classification (NCBI taxonomy): domain Eukaryota; kingdom Viridiplantae; phylum Streptophyta; class Magnoliopsida; order Asparagales; family Amaryllidaceae; genus Allium; species Allium fistulosum. Next base: position 247,003,282 of record CM060906.1, on the reverse strand, counting down.
TAAAAAGTCCACCTCGTATCATCGGTAAACTAGACCCAAAGGTCAAAACGATCAATCGAATAGGTCGGGGATTAACCGGAAAGAAAATACACACGGTTTCATAGGCCGGAGATTTCCTAACCGTTTAAGCACCTTTCCACTTCGCTCGACGTGCTAAAAAGTGAGTGTGAGATTTTTTTTATAGAAAATAATGGTGCGAAACGGATTTATAATTGATTTTGAAATCACTTTAAAACGGCTTTTGAAAACTCTCCTATTATGGAGTAATTAATTTAATAATTAAAAATAATATTATATAATAATTTCTAAAGCCATTTAGGAGTGAAAAATCTTTTGAAAATGATTCATAAAACTCGTGTATGAAATCTAGAGACAAATCTCAAAGAAATCAATAAAACCAGAAAATCACTGAAAAATATTCTAAGTGTTTGTAAACATTCAAAAACAGCTGCGAACCCAAGTTCGGCAATTTATTTGGACCAGCAAACGGTGTCCAAATGTCATGGAAATTTGCAGGCATGTAGTCCAACATCCCTACTTTAAGATACAAAAAGAATTTCTGGATTCCGAGTTGAGACGAAGTGGCAGCGACATCTCAAAGTTGGATCCAGAAAAAGATTCATACTGTTTACCAACAGCGACCAAAGTTCAACTTCGACACGAAATTCGAAGTACCAAACGAACTCCGATGTTGCCCAAATTTTCCAGAGATGGAGTTCGAAACTCCACCTTTCCAACGAGACCAAAAACGTCAAATTTCGACTTCGGATGAGATCGTGGCGGCATCGCGAATTGGAGGTAAAAGAATCTGGAAACAGGACTTAACACTTGGTTGTTTTTTTTTTTCAATTCAAGCCCAGCCCAGCCCGCCTAGGCTGGGGGCCATCCAGGCCCCAGCCCGCCTGGGCTGGGGAAGCCCCAGCCCACGCGGGCTGGGGTGCATCTAGTCCCCAGCCCGCATGGGCTGGGGAAGCCCCAGCCCGCCTGGGCTGGGGAAGGGCCCAGCCCACGCGGGCTGAGGTCTTAGGGTCCCCAGCCCGCCTGGCCTGGGGAAGCCCCAGCCCATGCGGGCTGGGGTCCGGATCGGCCCCAGCCCGCCTGGATTGGGGCGCCCCAGCCCATGCGGGCTGGAGTCAGATTTCTGCCCCAGCCCAGGAGGGCTGGGGTCGGATTCCTGCCCCAGCCCAGGCGGGCTGGGTTCGGGTTCTGCCCCCAGCCGCCTGGGCTAAGGGGGGGGGGGGGGGGGGTTCAGCCCAGCCCGCCTGGGCTGGGTTGGGAGGTTTCTGCCCCAGCCCGCCTGGGCTGGGGGGGGAAAGTGTGCCAGCCCACTAGGGGCTGGCCTGCTACTAGCTAGCCCAACTGTGCTAGCCTGCTGCACCTGGGCAGCAGCCTGGGTGCAACCCAGGCCTGCCCTGGTGCACTCAGAATTGGGTTTTTGTCTGTTTTCAAGCTGAAGCAATTTCCAGCCAACTTAATATGCAGTTTTTGATGGTTTAAGGGTGTTTTTTTTCTTCAGTTTTTGGCATCAAAATTTCACCAAAATTAATCACTAATTACCATATGATGATTACTACACTATATTAAAGGAAACAAAGGCCAAAGCATAGCATTACAAATATGTGTAGATATTATGAACCATAATTTCATCATTTTTATAACTAGCAATAATCACTAATAAATAGTAATTACCTCTACCAATCAAGCAAATAAGCAAATACTTCAAGTGCAACTTTCCAAAGCAAAGAGGATGTGGATTAGAGAGCTTCAAAATTAAAAAGAGAACAAACCAAGGATTACAAAGAGATTTCAAAAATTAAAATAAAGATTAGAAGGTGATTAGGCCTAGGATTGCATTACCTTGCTAGGATTAAACAAGTTTAGCCATGTAGAGAAGGAGATTGGTCTTCTACCAAAGAGAGGCCATTAGTTATTTTTGGATCTAAGTTTAGGAATTATGAAGAGGAGGGTTAGGGTTTAGGGAATAGTTTAAAATATTATATAGAAGTGGGTAGGCTAATGGGTTTGTTATGAGGGTTTTACAACCCAATAAGGCTTAGTTCAATTACTTAAGTGCATATGTAAATTTTAAAAAATTTCTAAGTCCAACTATGTTTGATGTTATTATGTGAACAAAATCCTAAGTAGAAACCTAGTTTTAATCAAAACCATATAATTGTCTCATTAGCCAATTAAACCCATTATCACATTTAAAAATTCCCCTTTTAAATATTAAATTCCAAAAATATTAATTTCCCTATTTTAAACCCAAAATACTTTAATTTGCAAACCAATTGCAAATTTAAATTCCCAAATTTTTGTTTAGCTCCCTTTTCAATTTAAAATCATAATTTTAATTTATTATTCGGTAATTGCAATCTCAGGGTTGTTACAGACTCCCTCCCTTAAGAAAATTGCGTCCCCACAATTTCCTTAAATATAGAAGTCGTCTATAACATCTAATCCACAAAGGAATACAGAGGATAAAATATAGATGCTCACCCGTGCCGGAAGATGGAAGAAAACCAGGATAAGCACGCTCGATAAATTCTCTGGTCTCCCAAGTGCAGTCCTTAGGATTAGACGACCATTGAATCTTCACAAGCGGAACCTCTTTGTTTCGAAGACGTCTGATCTCCGAATCAAGCACACGAAGAGGTTGCTGCTCTATAGATAGATCGGGTGAGATCTCCAAATCGGGCATGATATGAGGCTCGATAATAGAATCAGGGTCGCGCACACACTTGTGAAGCTGAGAAACATGGAACACATCATGTATTCCAAAGAAATGAGCAGGTAGAGCCACACGATAAGCAACGGGGCCGATGCGTTCCGTAATAGGAAATGGTCCGTCATAGCGAGGAGCCAACTTCCCTGTAGAGCTGAAACGCACAACCCCCTTCATGGAAGATATCCGAATAAAGACATGATCACCAATGGAGAACTCAAGAGGCTTCCTACAGTTGTCCGCGTAGGATTTATGGCGGTCCTGTGCCTCTTTCATTCTCTGACGGATAAGAATAATCTTCTCAGAAGATTCCCGAACTGAATCTGGACCAAGAAGGAGCTTTTCGCCAGATTCTAACCAACAAGCAAGAGAGCGACATGGCCTTCCGTAGAGAGCCTCGAAAGGTGCCATGCCGATACTAGACTGAAAGCTGTTGTTGTAGGAGAACTCTACAAGCGGTAAGTGATCCTCCCAACTACCCCCCAAATCCAGAATACAACAGCGCAAAAGATCCTCCAAAACACGATTCACCCTCTCCGTCTGACCGTCGGTCTGAGGATGATAAGCAGTCGAGAGATTCAGCTTTGAGCCCAAAGTTGACTGTAGGCACTTCCAGAAGTGACTAGTAAAGATAGTGTCTCGATCACAGACGATAGAGCTAGGAATACCATGAAGTCGAACGACTTCCTTCACATATAGCTTGGCAAGCTGAGGAGCAGTCCGAGTGGACTTAATAGGAATGAAATGAGCTGATTTGGTCAAGCGATCGACGATGACCCAAATAGAAGTATGGCCTGACCTCGATCGAGGCAGACCGTCAATAAAATCCATGGATATCCGATCCTATTTCCACAATGGAATCTCTAGGGGCTGAAGAAGACCGGATGGACGCTGGTGCTCAGCTTTGATCTGTTGACAAGTCATGCAACGGCTTACATAACTTGCCACATCACTCTTCATGCCCTCCCAATATAATAGGCGACACATGTCGGCATACATCTTACTCGACCTGGGATGGATGGTGTACTTAGTGCGATGACACTCGTCCAGAATGTCATGCCTAAGTAATAAATCAGATGGTACCAAAATACGGTTCTTCCTGCGAAGACACCGATGAGAATCAATAGAATAATCCAACAATGTCTCATCACTGGATCCCGACTCAAGGAGATGAATATATCGCAACAATTCTGGATCCTGCCGCTGAGCATGGGCAATGAGATCCAATAGAATAGGTCGAGCTTCCAAGATGAATAGCAAGATATGAGGATCAAAAGACGGAGCTCGATTTCGAATATCACACATAGAAAGAGTCTCAAGAATATCCCACTCGGCTATCATCATAGAAACTACCGTCGAGTGTTTGCGACTGAGTGTATCAGCCACACGATTACCCTTGCCAGGGGTATACTGAATGTCTAAGTCATATGAGGCGAGGAACTCAAGCCATCGCTGCTGCCTCATATTGAGATCCTTCTAACTGAATAAATACTTCAGAGACTTGTGATCGGTGTAAAGAGTGAAGCGTTCGCCTAATAGAAAGTGACGCCACGTCTTCAAAGCAAAGACGATAGCTGCAAATTCAAGATCATGAGTCGGATAGCGAACCTCATTCGGACGTAGCTGCCTAGAAGCATAAGCAACTACCTGATCCTTCTGCATAAGCACAGCACCGAGGCCGCTACCACAAGCGTCGGTGTAAACAACAAGATCCTGGTTACTCTCAGGAACCAAAAGGATAGGAGCATGAGTGAGAAGTTCCTTCAATCGCTGGAAAGAAACTTCACACTTATCAGACCAAATAAAGCGAACCCCCTTACGAGTCAGAGTCGTGAGGGGAAGTGCAACACGAGAGAAATCCTTAATAAATCGACAGAAATAACCCGCCAACCCAAGGAAGCTGCGAATATCATGAACGTTCTCGGGCTGCTTCCAATTCTGAATAGCTTCGATCTTGGCAGGATCGACAGAAATACCCTCAGATGATACAATATGGCCCAAGAACTTGACCTTGCTCTCCCAAAAATGGCACTTGGAGAGCTTGGCCCTAAGCTGATGCTGACGAAGGGTATCCAAGATGATCCGCAAATGATGAGCATGCTCTGCCTCGGATCTAGAATAAATAAGAATATCTTTGATGAAAACCAGAACGAATCTATCGGTGTATTCCCAGAATACTTGATTCATAAGATCGACAAAGAAAGCCGGAGCGTTCGTCAAGCCGAACGGCATGACCAACCACTCAAAAGACCCATAACGAGACATGATTCAATGATAGATAATTAATTAAGGAATACTATGGAATATAATGGATTCCTATACATATTCCTAACTTATCTATCAATAAACATAAGGAAGGGATTTGATTTAATTCGGATCTAATTTAAAATGTATTGTACTAAGTGTATCTGTTATGTGTTTATTATGCTTATCCCTGAAACCAGGCTGTGATACCAAGCTGTAACGCCCCACTCTAAGACCCACTGTAATAAAGAGTATTAAGGGAGTAGTACTGTTTGTTAAAGCGGAGAATAGAGTATAGTGGAAGCGACCATTTGTAATCAAGCTATAACTATCTACTGAATACGTCGAAAGGATGGTATCTATATATTTTTTTTCAAGTGGTTCGACATATTCGGTAAATACTTATAATGAAATTACAAATGGCTAAAGATCTATCAGGACAAAGCATAATAATAAATAATAAAACATCACAGAACAGAATCACATAACAGATATAAAATCCCAGAACAATACATCGTCAATACAGATCCAAATACTATAAGTGGGTACAAATCCACTGCCCACACATGTGGGTCAAAGATACGTACATATCAAAGTCGGAATAATAACAGAGTAGCGGAATAGTGGACAAATAAAAGCGCTATCTATCAGCATAGCAGATAATGTCCAAGCGGAAGCACAGAAGCTAAGTCCAGACACCTAACCTGAAACAACTCGGTCTGACCCGAGCGAAAGCACTCGGGTCAGGCTAGCTAAACAATTAGTAATAACTGAGATATATAATAATGCGGTACATAAATAAAATAGTACTTATCCAAAGAGAAGTATATTATGAACCACATGAATATAATGACGATCCCTAATCATCAATAAACAATAAAAATCTCCAAAGAGAAATCAACACCAAAGTGTAGAATAAATAAAATCGCCTCATATCATCGGCGTAGCCAAAGCTATAAAAAGATGCCCATAGGCAATAATCCCTAGAGTGACCAAAGTTCGTAATCAATGCCCAAGCAAAGATCGATGCTCCAAAGAGCAATGAGGATATACTGAAAAGCCAATGAAATCAAAACACTGAAAAGCAGTGTCCAGAGACACTGTGAATCCACAAGGTAATCGCACTTACATCATATGGTTCCATAGAACCAACACCGAATGGCGGTACTCGAATGGATATAAAAATCATCAAATAATACCAATATTGCACGTGCACCGACCAGAGTCGTTGTTGCCAAGTACTGTAGAGTTGTGATCGATCACTCGCACAGATGCGGAACGCGCAAGACGGCAAGATCCTTCCCAGAAGGATAAAGGCCCAGAGGCGCATGCTGAAAAATAAACTGCTCCATAGAGCAGGTGTCCAGAGACGGTTGCCCAGAGGCGTGGTGACCTAGAGGTCCAGTACTGGCCGCCCAAAGGCTAATGTGTCACCAACTTCTTGGAGAGGAACCCGTAAAGTGTTAACAATGAGTCCCATACCCCACGTTCGCACTAAACGGTTTACTAACCAATAGCAAGCTCACACTCCAAACAATAAAAAGTCCACCTCGTATCATCGGTAAACTAGACCCAAAGGTCAAAACGATCAATCGAATAGGTTGGGGATTAACCGGAAAGAAACTACACACGGTTCCATAGGCCGGAGATTTCCTAACCGTTTAAGCACCTTTCCACTTCGCTCGACGTGCTAAAAAGTGAGTGTGAGATTTTTATTATAGAAAATAATGGTGCGAAACGGATTTATAATTGATTTTGAAATCACTTTAAAACGGCTTTTGAAAACTCTCCTATTATGGAGTAATTAATTTAATAATTAAAAATAATATTATATAATAATTTCTAAAGCCATTTAGGAGTGAAAAATCTTTGGAAAATGATTCATAAAACTCGTGTATGAAATCTAGAGACATATCTCAAAGAAATCAATAAAACCAGAAAATCACTGAAAAATATTCCAAGTGTTTGTAAACATTCAAAAACAGCTGCGAACCCCAGTTCGGCAATTTATTTGGACCTGCAACCGGTGTCCAAATGTCATGAAAATTTGCAGCAATGTAGTCCAACATTCCTATTTTAAGATGCAAAAAGGATTTCTGGATTCCGAGTTGAGACGAAGTGGCAGCGACATCTCAAAGTTGGATCAAGAAAAAGATTCATACTGTTTACCAACAGCGACCAGAGTTCAACTTCGACACGAAATTTGAAGTACCAAACGAACTCTGATGTTGTCCAAATTTTCCAGAGATGGAGTTCGAAACTCCACCTTTCCAACGAGACTAACAACGTCAAATTCCGACTTCGGATGCGATCGTGGCGGCATCGCGAATTGGAGGTAAAAGAATCTGGAAACAGGACTTAACACTTAGTTGTTTTTTTTTCTTTTTTTTTCAATTCAAGTCCAGCCCAGCCCGCCTAGGCTGGGGTCCATCCAGGCCCCAGCCCGCCTGGGCTGGGGTGCATCTAGTCCCCAGCCCGCTTGGGCTAGGGAAGGCCCCAGCCCACGCGGGCTGAGGTCTTAGGGTCCCCAGCCCGCCTAGACTGGGGAAGCCCCAGCCCATGCGGGTTGGGGTCCTGATCGGCCCCAGCCCGCCTGGGCTGGGGCGCCCCAGCCCAGGCGGGCTGGGGTCGGATTCCTGCCCCAGCCTAGGCGGGATGGGGTCGGGTTCTGCCCCCAGCCGCCTGGGCTGGGGGGGGGGGGGGGGGGGTTCGGCCCAGCCCGCCTGGGCTTGGTTGGGAGGTTTCTGCCCCAGCCCGCCTGGGCTGGGGGGGGAAATTGTGCCAGCCCACTAGTGGCTGGCCTGCTACTGGCTAGCCCAACTGGGCTAGCCTGCTGCACCTGGGCGGCAACTTGGGTGCAACCCAGGCCTGCCCTGGTGCACTCAGAATTGGGTTTTGGCCTGTTTTCAAGCTGAAGCAATTTCCAGCCAACTTAATATGCAGTTTTTGATGGTTTAAGGGTTTATTTTCTTCAGTTTTTGGCATCAAAATTTCACCAAAATTAATCACTAATTACCATATGATGATTACTATACTATATTAAAGGAAACAAAGGCCAAAGCTTAGCATTACAAATATGTGTAGATATTATGAACCATAATTTCATCATTTTTATAACTAGCAATAATCACTAATAAATAGTAATTACCTCTACCAATCAAGCAAATAAGCAAATACTTCAAGTGCAACTTTCCAAAGCAAAGAGGATGTGGATTAGAGAGCTTCAAAATTAAAAAGAGAACAAACCAAGGATTACAAAGAGATTTCAAAAATTAAAATAAAGATTAGAAGGTGATTAGGCCTAGGATTGCATTACCTTGCTAGGATTAAACAAGTTTAGCCATGTAGAGAAGGAGATGGGTCTTCTACCAAAGAGAGGCCATTAGTTATTTTTCGATCTAAGTTTAGGAATTATGAAGAGGAGGGTTAGGGTTTAGGGAATAGTTTAAGATATTATATAGAAGTGGGTAGGCTAATGGGTTTGTTATGAGGGTTTTACAACCCAATAAGGCTTAGTTCAATTACTTAAGTGCATATGTAAATTTTAAAAAATTTCTATGTCCAACTATGTTTGATGTTATTATGTGAACAAAATCCTAAGTAGCAACCTAGTTTTAATCAAAACCATATAATTGTCTCATTAGCCAATTAAACCCATTATCACATTTAAAAATTCCCCTTTTAAATATTAAATTCCAAAAATATTAATTTCCCCATTTTAAACCCAAAATACTTTAATTTGCAAACCAATTGCAAATTTAAATTCCCAAATTTTTGTTTAGTTCCCTTTTCAACTTAAAATCATAATTTTAATTTATTATTCGGTAATTGCAATCTCAGGGTTGTTACATGTCAAAGTAAATAAACAAGCAATAACAACAACCAATATCAATCCAATAATCAATTCAAATAATCCCGAAATAATCGTATTAATTCACATTGTTGTTTGTGCAAATTAATATAATTATTTCTAGAATCTATACTATCATTTCATGTAGATTAAAGATTATTACACTAATATTAATACGGTTCTTCACTTGTCATTCGATTTCAATTTTAACACTACAACAACTAATCAAATATACGTTCAACGATTCAAAGTGTAATTATCATTATTCTACATGTCAATTAATTTAACAATTAAAAGGGATCATATTCAACTAATCAAATTCAACATATATGTCGATTCAAAATTTAATTATCCTACGTCAAATTTATTTGCATAATATTTATCACTTTGTACATTACAATTTTAACGTCCAATTGTAAACATCAAACAATCAATCATTTAACAACCAAACTGGATTATCATTGCATATATAACAGATAATGGTGTCAGATGTCACAGGTGAACTGGTACAGTTAATAGCATAAATAGCAGTAGCATATTTCAATTGTCGTTTCAATTGAAATCCGATTTAATATATAAAAGAACATTAATCGTGAGTGATTGCTCACCTTTCGAGGTTAGAGAGATTCGACAAATGAAACGAGTTACAATCCAAGCACGAATTTTTAGAGCCAAGCAAGAGCGGCACGAATTCGACGGATAGAGCTGATAACAGAAATTGATGAGAACAAATCAAAATCAGTTTTGATATAAACTGAAAATATATACCTTATTATTATAATATATATATATATACGTGTGTGTATTAAAAAAAAAATTAAACATATAATTCCAAATTAATATATGTAACTGCCGTAAAGTGTAGATATGACTGATATATATAACAACATGCAAGTATAGCCTTTAAAACAAATAGACTTTATATAACTATCAATATATATTTAAATATCGCTTGATACTTATAAACGGTGCATATATATATAACTACAAAAATGTTGATATTTTAAACATACATATACAAACAAAACTTTGAAGTATAAAGCTGTAAATAACAACTTACTGAAATCATATATATATACTTTCTATTATATTATAAATTCTTTTAGATAGTCTAAAATATATGTGTAAGTAGATTAAAATAAAGTATACATATTTATTTTAAAATATAATACACGGTACTAAATTTTTACAGCACATAACTTTATATACTTTAAAACATAACTCGTAGGCTCAAAAACTAACATATACAACTGTGAAATATATAAACCACACACGTATAAAACCAAATATTATACTATTGTAAACTTTATAAACTAATTACTAATTAGTATCACCTATGCTATATAGCTTGTAAAATATATATAAACTCATCTACTCTGAGGTATATATATATATATAAATTAATACGTACACAAATATAGCTTACGTATATATACAAATAAACTTACGCGAGCTTTTACATGCAAAAGGAAAGGCACGCCAGCTGACAGGAGGGGGAAATGAGGCATTGGGTGATAGTCTGGAGCTGCTCGGCTCAACTAGGAATAGATGTGGAATAACAACGGGAAGAGAGGCTATAGTTGAGGTCGGATTGGCTACGTGGAGAAGTGAGAGGGGAAAACGCAGAGGGGTTTAGCAATTTTTTTGGGTTGTGTGGCTGGGCAAGGTCGTGATGGAGGAAGGTGGTGGTTGACAAGCTTGGGCCGAAGTGGCGGGTGATGGGTAGCATGCGGAGGTGGCAGTTAGCGGTGGCACTTGGAGGATTTGGCTGTCGCCAGGGAGGAGAGGGGGTGGCACAGCCTAAAGCTTGGCCGAAGGGGAAGGGAAGGTGGAGATTTGGCGAGGCTTCATGTGGTGGTGGGGAGCGGTCGGCGCTTGGGAATGGAGTGTGCCGTGGTGAGCGAAGGAGGAATGGTATGCATGCGGAAATGACAAGGCCGAGGCTGGGAGGTGGCTCTCGCGGAGGAGCTTTCGACCGAGGTGATTGCAAAGGTGGAGGAAGGATGATACGGTGGCGTGGGTTTTCGGATCTGAGGCATGCGGCAGTGTTTCACGATGAAAGCGGTTAGAGGGAGGAAGGCGGAGATGCTCACTATTGCTCGGCCGTGGGGTGCGGGCTTCGGCCAAGGTGGATGATGCTTCGGTGTGGAAGAGGGTGGTGGGTGATTGGGTGTTAAAGAATGGGGGTGGTAGCCATGCAGGAGAGTTAGGAATGAAGAGGATGGTCTCTGTGGGAAGAAAAGAAGTTAGAGGCAAGTTCAAAAGGTAAACAAATATGTGTCAATTGCCAAAGGAGAGAGAGAGGGGAATGAACAGCTATAGGTTATAAGAAACATTAGCAGTAAATTGGATGTAGGGAACCGTGAAAGTAGCCCTTTAATTTTTGAAATAGTAAAAGCAAGTGAATTGAACCAATGTAAAAAAAGACATAGGGAATAGATAAAAGTTTACAGCTGAATTCAAGTAGAAATAAAAGCAACTGTCTATTCGTTTTAAATGTTGGATAACGAATGGTCATAGAGAAACAAAACGGACCGTTACAGTTAACCGCTTCGCAGATTCCGCTGTGTACCGGGCTTCAAAACACAGAATTGAATATACTGCAGTGCTCAGCACGACGAGGTGATCAAAACAGTATACAGATATAAGTGGTATGATTGAATTATAAAAATTCGAATTTTTATACTAGCGGAAATGCAGGAAAAACGTAGAAAAATAAGATCGACGGAGCTAAAGAAGTCCTAATTTGGAAAAACGAAAAATGACGTCTTGCTTAGAAGATGGTTTAGAATTTTCTATATAAAAATATTTAGGTTTTGAAAACATTTTATTTTCATCACTTTTTAACTGATTAAATTGTAGTAAATTTACGCACGAAATAAACTTTCAAATTTTTGGATGAAAATTTACCAGTTGCTATGTTTAACTAGACGCATTCCAAATATCAAATTTTTATTTCAAAATTTTATCGTTTAAAATTTCACAAAATTTCAACTAATTACATTATTAAAACAGTTCAAATTTACCGGTCGTTACAAGTTGGATATATATACCGACCGATTGGAGCGGATAAGACCCTATGCGCCCCGCATAATAGCGGATGACCCAATTATACCACGATATCGCCCTCGAAGTGGGATTGGTTTTTTTTATGTTGTATTAAGTTCTGTGGATGCAGGGAAACAGGTTGGAGGGATCCAACTGGATTCCTCAAAAACTTATATTGATTGTTTTTCATATATAGTAATATATAATGTGTTAGAATAATCTATTATAGCTTATTGTTGTGATTTCAATTCTTTGATGCTATAGTAGCACTGGCCTTAATTTTGGTATTTTAAATACCATAAATATTATTTTGAATTTTTAACGAACTAAAAGGAGATTTTTAATAAAAAAGTTTATATCGAATTATTTAAAAGAGATTGATTAGGATAAGCAATAATTGATTTTTGATCGTATTTAATAATTCAGGAAAAATATTTTAAATAGAGATTTTAAAATAATTCATATAGAAGATTCTAAATAATGGATTTTTAAAATGATATCCTGAAAAATATGGAAAGGCGTTGAAATCGATATCAAAAATAGATTTGAAAAATAAATGGAATTTATAGAGAAGTGGACTTATAAAATAGAATTTTATAAGTGAGATTAGTTTTATAAAAGGGTGAAACTCAAAGGAGTTATAAAATTTATAAACGATGTTTATAAATATGGGAAAATGATAGTAGTTGGTAAATTGGGAATATAAAATTCATAGGGTGAATTTATATTAGAATATGGAAATAGGGTTGGAAAAATAGTGGATACTATTTTTGAAAAGTGATAATGGTTAAGGAGATCGAAATGGAAGCGATGTGATGTGAATCGAGAGGAATTTATAAATTAAATTGGTTATTGAGATTTTAAAAGTATATTTTTATTTATTAAGAATTTAAGTTTGGTTTTTAAAAGGAAATTTTATTAATTAACTGTGTAAATTTAAATTAGTTAGTATTGAAATACTTCTGTAAGTGGATTTTCAAATGTTTATTATTTATTGTGATAAATTCTAATTTTTATAATCAGCTTTAAAAATTGATTTGTTTATTTAAAAATGAATTGGAATCGAGTAATTGATGTTTATTTAAAGAGTTCTGATATTTTTAAAAAAATTACTTGAACTTGCTTTAAAAATAAATTATTATTCTTTTAAATACTTATTATATATATATAGAGTTTTGTAATGATTTAAAATTATTTATAAGTCTTCTCGAGGTTAGAAACGTGGTTTAATCAGTAGATGAGATTTATAAGAGAATTCTCAAAAATGGAATTTGAGAAAATGTAAGAAAATTTCCAAAGTAGTTAAATAAGAGTGAACTTCAAAAAATGAGATAGAATTCATAAAAGAAGTAGAAAGGGGAAATTGAAATTATAGACAAGGGTATTTGACTTTGGAAAATATTAAAGGGAACAAATCAAGGAATCCCAGAACTTATAGAATTCGTTATAAACGAGTTAATGAATTTACAATATAAATTGTAAAGGATTTTGAGAAAAGAGAAATAAATGGAATTTTTTTAAGTGTTGAAATAAGAGATGGTTTGAAATACCCCAATATGGGTATAAGTATTTGAGTTGTCTAAATTTTTGGAATATTGGAAGGAATTTAAATATATATATCTTATAAAGATATTTTGAAAATAAATTTTGAAAAAATTATAATAAGGCCAGATGTTTGCTTATGGATTTTTTATTGATAGTTAAATAACCGGCTATCTATTTTGGCCAAATTCGTTGATCGTTTCAAAGAGACCGGGATCAGGTTTAATTATCTAAAAACCACTTCGATCCATTTGGAACGTTACGAATGGTGATACCGTGAAAATAGTGAATACAATGACTCGGTTTGTCCAGACTAAGGACAACTTGTATGGACGAATGCTATCATTGCATCGTTGCTTGGAAGGCAGTGTTAGCATTCCAAGAATGAATGCTATTCAAAAGGTAGATGTTAGCCTCAAGCCTCATCAACCGGGAATGACTAAAACAAGGGAAATGCAACAAGGATAAGTGGGTTGTACCCAATTAGGGTATGTTATCACCTTTCTAGATACCCTCGAACATATATAAAAATTGTGGATATGGTTGTGCATGGAAAATGAGCGCTCGATTTAAGGGTGGGAACACCCGGGGTGATGTAACGACCCTGAATTTTTGACATTTGAAATGTGAATATTTAATTGAGTTTAAATATTCGAATGATAATTTAATTTGAAATTTGAATATCAGAATAAATTGGCGATTAAATTATAAAATTTAGTCTATTGATAGTCGAATAAAAATTTGAATCTTCAATTTTAAGTTGAAGAAAAATATTTCGAAAAGTTTTCAAATTCGTATTGATATTACTGAAGATAATTGAACTTCAGAATCGAATTTGAAATTGATTTGATCAGTTTTGAAATTTATATCGTTCAACCGATATTTAAAAAATTGTCGTCCGAGGAGCAGTCTTGGAATTCAACGAAACCAGTTCTATTGGGTCCGTAATATCGTATTATTACCGGATTTCAAATTTCGTATTGATCGGAGTTGTTATGTAACCGTACGGAGAGTAAACGCATTGAAATTTAATCAAATTCAATTTAAATTTAAAATTTAAAATTTGTCAACGCAGCAGAGATTCCTGGCTCCATTTCATTTCAATGTCGACCTTTCTCTGTTAATCGCGTACTTCTTGTCTCCTCCCCATTTCTTTTTAATATCATCACGCAATCTTCCTCTACCTTTTATAAACAGCCGAGCATTTCTAAACAAAGAAAATAAAATGGCGTCCACTTCAACATTTCGTTCGAACAAAAAAATTCAAATTAAAAACAAAACAAAAATGGCGACCACTTCTCCTCAGTTCGTTTTCTCGTATTAAATTCGAAACTTCTCCAGACGAAATCAAATTCGATTTCGTATCGTGATCGCGAGGTCAAGCGCGATGCGGCGGCATGTCTGAGAGGATGGCGACGAGGCGAGGCTTCCAAGTGCAGCGTTGCGATTTAGGGCATGCCAATCGAGTGATGGTGAGCGAAATTGAATTGGGTTCAGATCTTGATTTCGCGAGGTAGTATCGCGACTGGAGTAGGGGAACGAGGCCGGTTGGAAGACGAGGGGATAGGCGAGGCATTCGTAGCTCGCAAGGTGATCGAAGCTAGGGCTGTTAGGTTGGGAAATCGCGATGGGGCCGGCTCTAGGGTGAGTTCGTCGACGGCGATGTTCGAGAGGGTCGCGATTGCGACTGGAAGAGGCGAGCAGTGGTCTTGACTGGGAGGAGCTCGCGTGAACCTCTGCAGATTGAGGCAGTGTGTCGTCAGTCGTTGGGTGAGTAATCTTCGATCTATATATGTTTTTATGCGTATCGATTTTGGGTCTCCAATTTTAGATATGAACTTAGAACATTTATTTTATTACTGGAAAAGAAATATATAGAAATATATTTTGTTATAAACTGTTTAAAACAGAAAATATATTGCAGGGAAGTATATCTGCTTGTGGTTTTCGATTTAATTCTAAAATTGTAAATATATATATTGAGATAAGATTTTTGAAGATGGAAATGTTTAAAATAGATTTGGTGAATAATTTGCTTATTCGGATTATTTTAAATACTAAAAGATTTTATTAAAAGGAAATTTGGTTGAAATTGAATTGATTTGATAAAATAAAATTTTATTAAATGGAAATTAATTATTCGATCGGTTCGAATATTAACAAATTGTATAATTATTTATACAAGGTCAAATACAATGATGAAATCAAGTCCGGAATGAAAATGGTTTGCATACATAAATCCAAGGTGAGATCTTCTCACTCAAATGAAAGTGGATTTTCTTTTACAGTTATCTATTGATGATTGACTGTTTGGATGTGTATTAGATATAGTAGGATATATCTATATATATATAGCAATATATACATATTGGCATATGTATATATTGGATTGATTGATTTCCCGCCTCGTATAGCGGATGAGACCCTATTGCGCCGTTAGTAAGCGGATGATATTTTATAAAACCCATATACCGCGATATTCCACCTCGAAGTGGAATTGGTATTGTGCTAACATCTGTGGATGCAGGGAAACAGGTTGGAGGGATCCAACAGGATTCCTCAAAACATTTGAATTGATTTCATATGTTGTTTAATTGATTATTTATAATCTGTGTATGATTATATCTGTGATTGAATTTGTTGAGAGCGATAATTTAGCCGAATGTGTTTTTGGTATCGTTGGATACCAGAAATGAATGAAATTGGATTTCTAAAATTAAAATTGAATTTTAGATGGTTTGGGAAAAATAAAAGAATTTATTTTAAAGGAGATAGATTTGTTTGAAATCAAATTGATAATTGATTGGGTATTTGAAATAAATCTTTGAGGAATCGATATGAAAACTTATTTAATGTTGAATGAAAAATTGATTTTTGGTGTTGAAAATAAATTTGGAAATCGATTTGTAAAAAATGATTTGGTAATTGGGATTAAAAGTTAAAATCAATTTGAAATGTGATTCAGTGTTGAAGTAAATTCAGAAATCAATTTGAAATTTGATTGGGATCTGAAATAAAATGGAGAAATCAATTTTTAAAGTTGATTCGGGGTTGAAAATGAATGTTTGGAAAACGATTTGAAAATCGTGTAAAAGTGGGTTTTTGGGGATGTAAATTCCGAATAGAAGTTGTAAAGGAAAGGGGAAATTTGTTTTAAAAATAAATATTGATTTATTTTTAAAGTGTGGAAAATATGGTTTGAAATCGGATTTTCAAAGTGATGAAGTGTGGAAATAAATTTACAAATTTGAAATGTAAATTTGAAATAAATCGATAAGGATTTATCAAATTGGTTTAAATGGACCATAATATGATTTGAAATTGATTTTCAAACGTGAAGTGTGAAATATGATTTGAAATTGATTTTTCAAATGTGAAGTGTGAAATACGATTTGGAATGGATTTTCAAATGTG
Organism: Allium fistulosum; assembly: GCA_030737815.1. Lineage (NCBI taxonomy): Eukaryota > Viridiplantae > Streptophyta > Magnoliopsida > Asparagales > Amaryllidaceae > Allium > Allium fistulosum. The sequence continues at coordinate 246,986,459 of CM060906.1, read as the reverse complement.
AAGTGTGAAATACGATTTGGAATGGATTTTCAAATGTGAAGTGTGGAAAAATATATATCTTGTGAAAAGATTTGAAATTTAATAATTTGGGAAAAATTATTTGAATTGGATGTTTGTTATGAATGTTATTGATAGTTAAATAACCGACTATCAATATTTGCCTTTGAAATGACACATGATTTGTTTTTTAAACAAACGCTCATTATTCGGTTAAGCCGGGAGAGGACCTTTGTGTCATATAACCCATTCCGAATAGTGATACGTCGCGAATGGATAGCATTGGAAGACCGGTGTGAAGACCAGATATTTGTGAAAATGAAAGGACAACCTGTCGAATGTCTCTGCACCGAGTTGCTCCGGTATAGAGATTTATATCACTCTTTTTGTGATGGGAAGTCCGGTCGTGATTAGTGAATATCCGGATTGCAAGGGCTTCTTTGGAAGTGCCTTCGGTTTCGTTCGATCCCGGAACGGACTTGTATGGATGTGTGTCTGACGTTACACTTTGAGATGTAAAGCTGGTTTCTATCAAATACATTTCTGTTGGTGGCGGAGAATTTATTCTCTTAGCTTAACACCCTTCTCTGAGACGTACGAGCTCAGAGGTTATGTAGTTGATGGTTACTAGTGATACATTCCCAATTTGGTAATGTGGCACACGAAGTGCTGTTGATCAATTATGGATCAAAGCGTTGCTTTGTGAAGAAGCGTGGCTTTGTGAAAAAGCGTGGCTTTGTGAAAAAGCGTGGCTTTGTGAAAAAGCGTGGCTTTGTGAAAAAGCGTAGCTTTGTGGACGAGACTTCGTCGAGCCTCACAACCCGGTAATGGTCAAAACAGGAATGTGCGGCAAAGGTTTGTAGGGGTAGCGCCCCTAGGGTATGCCATTTCCTTCTGGATAAAAGGTGATATCATGGTATGGAGCCCAGATATTTTACCTATGTTGATTATACTTTCTGGCTGTTGCTTTGTGATTGAGGATCCTCGGATAAAGGTTGGTTACGACCGGGGGATGGCATATTTGTGTGTTAGTTACCTAGTTACAGCTGTACAGCGTGAGGTAGCGTCAGTGTGTTAGTTACCTAGTTACAGCTGTACAGCGTGAGGTAGCGTCGGCCTTTGTTTACAGAGATTCGGTTAGGATCCGGGCGTCTTTCCAGAGGCGTTTCTATTTCGGTAAGGAAGTTCCTTAGCCTGATCATTTGTTGGAAATCCAAAGAAACAATACGAACCCTGTACGGTTTTTAATTGTTTTACCTGCTATGGAATGTGGCGGTAACCTACTACTGAACGTAGTAGCTATAGTAGACATACAACAATAGTTGTATGTTGGCTAAGATTGATATTATACTTTCGAAATGTTTTCCACACTAGACATTAATAATAATATCAATTGATTTTGCGTAGTAAGCATTTTTGACTATCATAAGGAGAAATCTCCTCCAATTCTGCGTTTTCATTGTGTGTGTGGCGGGAGGCCTTATGGTAGTTTCATTTTCCAAAAGCATTGCGAAGTTGTTTTATTTTCTTTGCGAAAATAACTGTTTTACGATCTCACACCAGTCACCATGACTGACCTGGAGTTTATTGTTCCCTTTCTAAACTCTGGGTGCCCATAATTTTCCACACGGGCAGCCTAGAGTTATTTTATCAGGATTCTGGATATTCTGGAGCTTTGGAGATGAGTTGGATGGCGAAGCGTACTATCGTACTTGTTATTTATTCCGCTGTGTATTCTGTATGAGGACAAGTTTATATAACTGTCCATTGTTGTAAACTCTGATGATTGATGTATGTATAAACTGATATAGTCTTTTGTTTTAAAGATTATTGATTTGTCTATTATATATTGTTCCGCTGCGATATGTGAGATTCTGATATTGTTCCTGTTCTGTGTTTTCTGTGTTGTTCTTCTTTCTTTTTCTTCTATCTTTTTTTCTACCTCTTCTTTTGACCCTAAAGTTTCGCGTTTTCGCCATTCGATATTTTCGACATTTGGTACAGTGGACGTATCGGTGTCGAGTTTTCGGAAGACGGATTTGCGGGTCTTTACAAGTGGTATCAGAGCATCCGGTTAAGCGACAACCCTGCTCTGTTGGGTGTTACTCATTAGAGATAGAGTCAGTAGTACTCTAGAATGAGTGTGAGTGTGATAATAGATATGAGCGCGTATTTGTTAGTGAATACAAAATTTATTTTGTATTGTGTTGACTTATCGGTTGATTGTTTATAGATTCTGGTCGATGCAGGGTGGCCAACTGTAATCGATAGGGGTTTCTAAACTCTTAAACAAGATAAACCGACATAGTATTGTTTTAAAATAGAGTAAATGAAATAATTTTGCCCAAAACTATTTTTGTATAGAAAAGAAATGATTTTCTATGAATTATAGTAGTATATGGATGCTTGGTTGTTAGAAAGAGATAATATTGAAATATTATCATTGTTATATGGAATTGAATAAGAAATTAAAATAATAACCAAAGATTTGGAGATAAATTCATTTGACAAATGAAATTTATAAATATGAATTGGAAGATAAGGAAATAAAATCCATATACGAATGAGATTTGGAAATGTGAATTGTAAATGTAATTTACAAATTGAAATAGAATTCCAGAGAATATTTGAAAACAAAATTCGTTAATGGAATGTAAAATAAGTTTGATAACTTATAAAATATTTGAAATCTAATTGGAATGAGATTCAAATTGAAAATGAATGAATTTGTGAATGAATAAATAAATTTGCAACTGCAAGTGCAAGAAAATGAAATTGAGTGTTAAAATTCATTTTGAATTTGTAAGTAAATAGAACTGGAATTGAATTTGATTTGTGGAAAACGAAGTGATGTATTAAACTAAAATTAGTAAGTGAAGCTAATGGAAGATTGACCAAATGAAGAAGGTTCGAAACGAATTGAATTCAATAATTATAAATGAAATATTGATTGGATTTATATGGAATTGGTAATCCAGTTTAAATATAAGTGGTAATTGAAAATTAATATCAAAAGTATGGAAAATACTTGTATTGAACTTAAGAAATAAGTGTGAAATTCTTAAGTAAATTTGATATTGAAAATATTCTAAGTTGGTGAATGTGAATATGAAATGCCAATTAAAATTGAATGGAATCAATTGGAAATGAAGTACTATACATATATGACATATGTTTTCCAAACTAAGGATATGAAAAAGTACCTTCCATTGAGGAAAAAAAATTGTGAAGGTATTGGTACTCGATATGAGTGTCCATTTGATCGTGATGGGATCATATTAATTGATCACGATGTATGCTAGCGTAATTCGAGGGGTGTGATACCCACAGTTACAAGCGATTCCACTGGGATAGTGGTGTAACCGCCGTGTGAACTACGATCTATGGCAACAACCATGGTGAAATTTAAGAGATGAGAAATCTACAGTTACAAGTGTTTCTACTGGGATAGTAGCGAAACCGCCGAGTAACTGTGATCCATGGGGGAACGTGCTTTCCATATCCATTTTTAAAAGGACTTTTAAGTGATTTCAAATTGGAAATTGAGATAAAAGTGAATAAAGCTCAATATTCAAAATAAGAAGATGGATCGAATTCAAGTAAAAGCTGAATGAAAATCTGAATGAAAAATCTGAAGATAAAATGAATTCAAATTGAATTGAAATAGTAAAGTAAATTCAAATGAAATTGGAAATGCAAAATTGAATGAAAATAGATATGTAACTTAAGTAAAAATGTATAAGAAGCATACATTGAAAATTGTGTAATGGAATTTGCAAAATGGTTTGAATATTGTAACTAGATATTATGGCTAGTAGGATATATACAGGTGTATACAGGAATTGGAATTTTGATTTCAAAAATAAATTTGAATTGCTCGACAAAAAGGTACGTATTTGAATTTCAGTATGAAATTTGATGAGTTTCTGATTTTGCCACTTGGCATTTTGTTTCTTTTGAGATCTGAGAGTCCGTAGGGACGTTTTGTAGTCGTACCGCATTAGCCGCGCAAAGGAGACGATGGCGAAATTTTTCGAAAATTTCGAGTGTTAGAAAATTTTGAAAGTTTAAAATTTGAATTTAAACTCGAATTTTAATTGAGAAGTTAAACAATGTTGTTTGAAACTTATAATTGAAGTTAGAAAATTAGTTGAAGTGATAACGAATCTTGAATAAAAAGATTTGTTTTGAAAAGGTGATAAAACTATTGGATTGTGGAAAACAGTAGACGAGTTAAGGACCATTTTTCCTAACTTGTAATTTCGGGACGAAATTCTTTTAAGGGGGGAAGTTTGTAACGACCCTGAATTTTTGACATTTGAAATGTGAATATTTAATTGAGTTTAAATATTCGAATGATAATTTAATTTGAAATTTGAATATCAGAATAAATTGGCGATTAAATTATAAAATTTAGTCTATTGATAGTCGAATAAAAATTTGAATCTTCAATTTTAAGTTGAAGAAAAATATTTCGAAAAGTTTTCAAATTCGTATTGATATTACTGAAGATAATTGAACTTCAGGATCGAATTTGAAATTGATTTGATCAGTTTTGAAATTTATATCGTTCAACCGATATTTAAAAAATAGCCGTCCGAGGAGCAGTCTCGAAATTCAACGAAACCAGCTCTATTGGGTCCGTAATATCGTATTATTACCGGATTTCAAATTTCGTATTGATCGGAGTTGTTATGTAACCGTACGGAGAGTAAACGCATTGAAATATAATCAAATTCAATTTAAATTTAAAATTTGTCAACGCAGCAGAGATTCCTGGCTCCATTTCATTTCAATGTCGACCTTTCTCTGTTAATCGCGTACTTCTTGTCTCCTCCCCATTTCTTTTTAATATCATCACGCAATCTTCCTCTACCTTTTATAAACAGCCGAGCATTTCTAAACAAAGAAAATAAAATGGCATCCACTTCAACATTTCGTTCGAACAAAAAAATTCAAATTAAAAACAAAACAAAAATGGCGACCACTTCTCCTCAATTCGTTTTCTCGTATTAAATTCGAAACTTCTCCAGACGAAATCAAATTCGATTTCGTATCGTGATCGCGAGGTCAAGCGCGATGCGGCGGCATGTCTGAGAGGATGGCGACGAGGCGAGGCTTCCAAGTGTAGCGTCGCGATTTAGGGCATGCCAATCGAGTGATGGTGAGCGAAATTGAATTGGGTTCAGATCTTGATTTCGCGAGGTAGTATCGCGACTGGAGTAGGGGAACGAGGCCGGTTGGAAGACGAGGGGATAGGCGAGGCATTCGTAGCTCGCAAGGTGATCGAAGCTAGGGCTGTTAGGTTGGGAAATCGCGATGGGGCCGGCTCTAGGGTGAGTTCGTCGACGGCGATGTTCGAGAGGGTCGCGATTGCGACTGGAAGAGGCGAGCAGTGGTCTTGACTGGGAGGAGCTCGCGTGAACCTCTGCAGATTGAGGCAGTGTGTCGTCAGTCGTTGGGTGAGTAATCTTCGATCTATATATGTTTTTATGCGTATCGATTTTGGGTCTCCAATTTTAGATATGAACTTAGAACATTTATTTTATTACTGGAAAAGAAATATATAGAAATATATTTTGTTATAAACTGTTTAAAACAGAAAATATATTGCAGGGAAGTATATCTGCTTGTGGTTTTCGATTTAATTCTAAAATTGTAAATATATATATTGAGATAAGATTTTTGAAGATGGAAATGTTTAAAATAGATTTGGTGAATAATTTGCTTATTCGGATTATTTTAAATACTAAAAGATTTTATTAAAAGGAAATTTGGTTGAAATTGAATTGATTTGATAAAATAAAATTTTATTAAATGGAAATTAATTATTCGATCGGTTCGAATATTAACAAATTGTATAATTATTTATACAAGGTCAAATACAATGATGAAATCAAGTCCGGAATGAAAATGGTTTGCATACATAAATCCAAGGTGAGATCTTCTCACTCAAATGAAAGTGGATTTTCTTTTACAGTTATCTATTGATGATTGACTGTTTGGATGTGTATTAGATATAGTAGGATATATCTATATATATATAGCAATATATACATATTGGCATATGTATATATTGGATTGATTGATTTCCCGCCTCGTATAGCGGATGAGACCCTATTGCGCCGTTAGTAAGCGGATGATATTTTATAAAACCCATATACCGCGATATTCCACCTCGAAGTGGAATTGGTATTGTGCTAACATCTGTGGATGCAGGGAAACAGGTTGGAGGGATCCAACAGGATTCCTCAAAACATTTGAATTGATTTCATATGTTGTTTAATTGATTATTTATAATCTGTGTATGATTATATCTGTGATTGAATTTGTTGAGAGCGATAATTTAGCCGAATGTGTTTTTGGTATCGTTGGATACCAGAAATGAATGAAATTGGATTTCTAAAATTAAAATTGAATTTTAGATGGTTTGGGAAAAATAAAAGAATTTATTTTAAAGGAGATAGATTTGTTTGAAATCAAATTGATAATTGATTGGGTATTTGAAATAAATCTTTGAGGAATCGATATGAAAACTTATTTAATGTTGAATGAAAAATTGATTTTTGGTGTTGAAAATAAATTTGGAAATCGATTTGTAAAAAATGATTTGGTAATTGGGATTAAAAGTTAAAATCAATTTGAAATGTGATTCAGTGTTGAAGTAAATTCAGAAATCAATTTGAAATTTGATTGGGATCTGAAATAAAATGGAGAAATCAATTTTTAAAGTTGATTCGGGGTTGAAAATGAATGTTTGGAAAACGATTTGAAAATCGTGTAAAAGTGGGTTTTTGGGGATGTAAATTCCGAATAGAAGTTGTAAAGGAAAGGGGAAATTTGTTTTAAAAATAAATATTGATTTATTTTTAAAGTGTGGAAAATATGGTTTGAAATCGGATTTTCAAAGTGATGAAGTGTGGAAATAAATTTACAAATTTGAAATGTAAATTTGAAATAAATCGATAAGGATTTATCAAATTGGTTTAAATGGACCATAATATGATTTGAAATTGATTTTCAAACGTGAAGTGTGAAATATGATTTGAAATTGATTTTTCAAATGTGAAGTGTGAAATACGATTTGGAATGGATTTTCAAATGTGAAGTGTGAAATACGATTTGGAATGGATTTTCAAATGTGAAGTGTGGAAAAATATATATCTTGTGAAAAGATTTGAAATTTAATAATTTGGGAAAAATTATTTGAATTGGATGTTTGTTATGAATGTTATTGATAGTTAAATAACCGACTATCAATATTTGCCTTTGAAATGACACATGATTTGTTTTTAAAACAAACGCTCATTATTCGGTTAAGCCGGGAGAGGACCTTTGTGTCATATAACCCATTCCGAATAGTGATACGTCGTGAATGGATAGCATTTGAAGACCGGTGTGAAGACCGGATATTTGTGAAAATGAAAGGACAACCTGTCGAATGTCTCTGCACCAAGTTGCTCCGGTATAGAGATTTATATCACTCTTTTTGTGATGGGAAGTCCGGTCGTGATTAGTGAATATCCGGATTGCAAGGGCTTCTTTGGAAGTGCCTTCGGTTTCGTTCGATCCCGGAACGGACTTGTATGGATGTGTGTCTGACGTTACACTTTGAGATGTAAAGCTGGTTTCTATCAAATACATTTCTGTTGGTGGCGGAGAATTTATTCTCTTAGCTTAACACCCTTCTCTGAGACGTACGAGCTCAGAGGTTATGTAGTTGATGGTTACTAGTGATACATTCCCAATTTGGTAATGTGGCACACGAAGTGTTGTTGATCAATTATGGATCAAAGCGTTGCTTTGTGAAGAAGCGTGGCTTTGTGAAAAAGCGTGGCTTTGTGAAAAAGCGTAGCTTTATGGACGAGACTTCGTCGAGCCTCACAACCCGGTAATGGTCGAAACAGGAATGTGCGGCAAAGGTTTGTAGGGGTAGCGCCCCTAGGGTATGCCATTTCCTTCTGGATAAAAGGTGATATCATGGTATGGAGCCCAGATATTTTACCTATGTTGATTATACTTTGTGGCTGTTGCTTTGTGATTGAGGATCCTCGGATAAAGGTTGGTTACGACCGGGGGATGGCATATTTGTGTGTTAGTTACCTAGTTACAGCTGTACAGCGTGAGGTAGCGTCAGTGTGTTAGTTACCTAGTTACAGCTGTACAGCGTGAGGTAGCGTCGGCCTTTGTTTGCAGAGATCCGGTTAGGATCCGGGCGTCTTTCCAGAGGCGTTTCTATTTCGGTAAGGAAGTTCCTTAGCCTGATCATTTGTTGGAAATCCAAAGAAACAATACGAACCCTGTACGGTTTTTAATTGTTTTACCTGCTATGGAATGTGGCGGTAACCTACTACTGAACGTAGTAGCTATAGTAGACATACAACAATAGTTGTATGTTGGCTAAGATTGATATTATACTTTCGAAATGTTTTCCACACTAGACATTAATAATAATATCAATTGATTTTGCGTAGTAAGCATTTTTGACTATCATAAGGAGAAATCTCCTCCAATTCTGCGTTTTCATTGTGTGTGTGGCGGGAGGCCTTATGGTAGTTTCATTTTCCAAAAGCATTGCGAAGTTGTTTTATTTTCTTTGCGAAAATAACTGTTTTACGATCTCACACCAGTCACCATGACTGACCTGGAGTTTATTGTTCCCTTTCTAAACTCTGGGTGCCCATAATTTTCCACACGGGCAGCCTAGAGTTATTTTATCAGGATTCTGGATATTCTGGAGCTTTGGAGATGAGTTGGATGGCGAAGCGTACTATCGTACTTGTTATTTATTCCGCTGTGTATTCTGTATGAGGACAAGTTTATATAACTGTCCATTGTTGTAAACTCTGATGATTGATGTATGTATAAACTGATATAGTCTTTTGTTTTAAAGATTATTGATTTGTCTATTATATATTGTTCCGCTGCGATATGTGAGATTCTGATATTGTTCCTGTTCTGTGTTTTCTGTGTTGTTCTTCTTTCTTTTTCTTCTATCTTTTTTTCTACCTCTTCTTTTAACCCTAAAGTTTCGCGTTTTCGCCATTCGATATTTTCGACATTTGGTACAGTGGACGTATTGGTGTCGAGTTTTCGGAAGACGGATTTGCGGGTCTTTACAGGTGATAACATATTCGGTACTATCCAGGTTAGGTGTAGGCCGGTCTTGTTTTGGCAGGGGATCACGGCGAGGTCTTTGGTACATTTTTCTAGAGGTGTACTGTGACGGGCGGTACCCCAGTAGCCCAGTCATTGTATGGAATCCATTCTCTAATAAGCGCAGTACGTTTTTGATTGTGTCCAACTATGCTGAAACGTGAGATGCAAGCATTTCAGCTATTTTCTAATTTAGTTTCTATTGACACTATTATAGTATCAGATGATTTTGATATCAAATGTTTTGGTTATCGTAAGTGAAAAACCCGTCATGATTTTGTGTGACGCGGTCTTGGGAGATACCGTTTTCTTTTCAAAGGATTTTGATAACTTTAATAATTCAAATTGAGTGTGTTTTCTCACGCTGGTTTTCCAGACTGACTCGGGTGTTATTTTATTATAATGCCCGTGTCAGACCGAGTATCACAGGTTCAGGATAGGATGGTATGGAGCTCAGGAGACGAGCTAGATGACAAAGACGTATTCCCGTACTTGATTTATATTTCCGGTGTTAGAGGACAAGTTATTAAACTGTCTAGATTGGTTGTTTTCTATTGTACTCTGATAATGGTATGTATATTAATAGAACAGTTCTTGTATTTAAAATCTATTATTATATATTATATTTTGTTCCGCTGCGATTGTGAGATTCTGTGTTGTTGTTTTCTGTTTCTTTTTCTACATTTTCTTCTTCACCCCTACCAATCGGTGCTTCCGGCACTTGAATATTCAGCATGTTTTACAGTGAACGTATAGATGTCGATTTTCGAGGGTTGGAAATCCCGGTTCGTTACAATAATTATATTTTTGTGAACATGGTTCTCGAATTTGGGATTATGTAATGAATTTGAAATGATTTTGAAATGGAATGAGAAATCTATTTAAATAGTTTTAAAATTTCTTCACATCCGTATGTTTTTATTGTATCAATGTATCTAACATTACCGTATTTGGTCGCTGAGGATTATTAACTATGGATGACTGCAACATCTATAGCCGTTAGTTTTGGGCCTCCAAGTAGGGGATGTTACAGTTATAAATAATAAAATTGTTGTGTATGTAATTATCTACCCAACGAAAGAAGAGTCGCTAAAATCGAATCAGCCATCTCAAGTTATTTTCATAATAGTAAGGGATATAAGCTCGTTCTTTCCTTTTCAAATTGTCACACTCCTTTTCTTGAAACATGTTTGTTTGCATATTACATTTTCATTTTTTTGTCCATACATATCATTTAATAGATGTTTTATTTTGATAATTACTTATGTAGAATAGGTTTTAGATTTAGCCACATACCAAAACTAATGTTGCATATATCTCTGTCAAAATCAAATCCACTATACATTTTGAAAAATAATGGTTTCTAACACTACCATAAGGATTTTCAAATAAAAATTATTTTAAGCAACAATGTATTCATTCAACTACTTCAATCACGTTTTAATCATTTATTTACATATATAAGTTTTATATCAGCTTACACTTCACTATACTTTTAAATTTTAACTCTTCATTTTAACAATAATATGATATGTATAATAATTCAAGTATTACACAAATTTTTTACTTTGGTAATTACATATATATTCCAAATTTTCAAAATAAATCATTTCTAACTCAAAATTTATACGTATAAATTTCCATCTCAAATGCTTACCAAAATATCTTTTTAACTTTTGAGCTTGGTTCAAAATATTGATAATACAATAATTCTTTTTTTTAAGACTTCTTATTTTGAAATCTTTATATATATACTGAGTAAAAATTAATTTATTCATAAGATTAATTTTTCTTTAAAAAGTTAAAATTACAAATATAATTCACCCTTCAACCGATAAAGTAATTATAAAGCCAACTAATCACTTCTCAAATTACTTTTTGGCAAAATTCAAAAGTGCTTTTTATAATTATCTTATTCTTCGTAAATTCTTTTCTTACAATGAATTTCCATACTTTGTATTATATAATTAGTGTAATGGTTTTTTCCAACTTATTTGTAATTAGAATACAAATTTACCCTTTCTTCAAATATTTTCTTATATTTGAAATTTTTGAAATTATTTATACTACTAATTAACATTCTTTATAACATAATATCTTTTACAACTTTAAATTATAACACTCTAAGGTGTTCAAGATATTTAATCTCTTTAATGCTTCAATTTACAAACAAAATGTAAATTACTCGAAAAGATTTCTCTTTAATGGTTATTATCTTTTTATAATCTAAATTTTTTTAATACAAAATTATTTTCCTTGATAGATTTACTTTTATATTTAATTGGTAAATCATGACAATTATTATTTTTAACATTTAACTGTTTCCAATTCGAATTTCCACTTTTCAAATTCAAAATGTATAAAACGTCCACTTCTTGATCTAAATTGTATACAAATTTATACAATAATATTTCCATGAATTAGTTCTTATTCAAGATCAAATTACCTAAACTTCAATAACTTATCTATTTTAATAACATTAAGGTTTTTTTCAAATATTCCTTTGATTTTAGAACTCATAACCATATATTTATCTTTATTTAGAATACCAAAGGTTATACATAACCAGTCAAAAGTAGAATAACAAATTACTTAAAGGCATTTCTTAAAAACAACATATATAATTTGGCAACTACCAAATAATGATGACATTATCATTTATTTATAGCAATTTACTTTGTAAATTGGATGCAATGTTGATTGTATGATCAACACCAACTCACCACTGACCTCTATTGTCGCTAAGGTTCGATGGCAGCATTTGCCATCTAAAATAAAATCAATGCCTATAGGTATCCTTATTTAAATCATCAAAATTTCATAATACATAAAGTCTATTTTCATGCTAGATATAATTTTTCTTCTCTAAATATTTACCAAAACATTACAAAAATTATACAATTCATATATTTCTTAAAATATTATTTATTTTTTAAACATTTTCCAAACTTATCTCATAAGAATATATATATTTGGGTGCGTTTGGCATACATCCTTGGTAAGGTTTGAAAATAGACAAAACATCCCTCCATTTTTTTAATATTTTTCCAGTCCCTGTTTTCAAATTCATGTGCACACAAAGACCCAAATAACCTTTATATTTTTAACATTTCAAACGCGTATAACTTTTTGTAGAAACATCAGATTAACATACCGTTTTCTCTAGAAAATTAAAAAAATTATGATCTTTAAAATGAGATCCATTATGATACCAAAAAATTATATTTGTAGTAAATGTGCAATTATTCCATATATTTGCAAATAATTCTGCAAATTTTGAACATCTTCGATTTTTCTTCAAATCTGCAACTATTGCATATAATTGCAGACATTTCTGCAATTATATGGTATAATTGCAGACATGACTGCAACTATTGTATATAATTGTAGGCATTTCTGACTATTGCATATAATTGCAGACATTTCTGCAATTATATGGTATAATTGCAGACATGTCTGTAATTATTGCATATAGTTGAAGAAATATCTGCAATTATTGCATATAATTGCACACATTTCTACAATTATATGATATAATTGCAGACATTTCTGCAATTATTTCATATAATTATTGTCTGCAATCATACCATATAATTGTAGAAATTTGAAAAACATCAATTGTCCTGCCGTTACTTTTACATATGCACAATGTCACTCGTTAGAAAGATAATAAAATTTGTGATTTAATGGTGAAAATGGTTTGTTAATCCGTTTTTTTACAAGAAGTTATTGTGTTTTAAAGATTGATAATTAATGTGGTGCAAATTTTAATTATGGATGTGAGAATAACATCCATATATGAAGAAATCAACATTGCTGCAATGGAGAAGAGGGGTATTGTATGGAAGAAAATTGTAATATTTGAAAATAGGGATGAAATTTATATCTTTTTTATGAGGAGGATGATTTGTGTATTAAGTTTGATTTTGGGGATGTGTCCCTTATTTTCACTATATATTTATACATTTTAAAAAAATTCATTTTATTTTTAAAATAATATTTAACTCACTTCAAACTTAATTTATTATAACTCAAATTATTATGTCTGACTGCCTCATCCTAGTGTTTAGAAATTCTTATCCATAACATTGATTGGGCGCATTAATTAGAATTCATAAAGCACTTAACCAGTAATTTAACATAGAATTATTTTCTATAAGATATACATATATTCTTATTCCTATTCAAATATTTATTGGTTTATAATAAACAAGAATCAAGGTTTCACCTGTATGTACATCTTTGATCAAAAAGATTTTAATTCAAATAGATGCTTGCTTTTTATTAAAATTCTTTCAATCCATCACAAGATTTTCATAAAATAATTCTCAACAATTAAAGATTCTATAATACATCTTGGTATTTAATTGGTTATTCCTATAAATTAATACTTCATTTTATACAGAATAAGGTTTACGATTTCTTTGCGGTAGATACCTAATAAAGATACCTCAAAATCTTATAATTAATATCGAGTAGATTGCAAATTTTCAAGTAAGGATTCAAACTTAATACTAATTTTTAACAATTGTTTACAATTTTAAAACAATCAAGCATCCATCAAAATCAAACATATATAATTAAAAGAATAACCAATAACTATGCTCAGAGGAAAAGCAGTCTATCCGTTCCCACTGCACAACTCTGATCATTAGCAGATCAGGATACTACTATACAATCCTAAGCCATCTTAGGTCTAATCTATATTTATTCATCAAATCTCACTTTTAACAAAAGTAAGTTCCAACATTTAATAACTTCCCTAGCAATAATTTATAGTATTATCAAAAACTTTTCAAATACGTCCCAATGATTTTCCCAATAATCATTTATATTACTATCCCAAAATAGTTAATTAAATTAATAACTACCACACACCCAAGGGACGGGACTCTAGGTCATCTAAGTTTAGATCTGGACTCTATGAAAATTATATTCTATAATATTCTGAATCCAGCTCTGGTACCAAGCTATAATAACTCCACATGTCTATCTATATTATTAAAGAACATTACAAGTAACGTTGTCTAATAACACGGAGAGTAAGACACGTTAAGGGCGATCGAACGTAAATATATCTTTGTGCTAACACTGGCACGTCTTTATTACATTTTGAGGATCCAAACTGAAAATTTTGATGTTTATAGTATTAATACAAAGTGATAAACACACCGTTTAAAGATGTTCAGAACAGTACATAATATAAATAATTCAGAATTAAAGTCACAGATCACGACAAAATATTATACATCATATACATAATAGAATGTGAGTCTACAAAATATCAGTACTAAACCCACATAATATATACATCACATCTAAAAGTACTTTATCAGGTACACAACACTACTGGATAATATACATGACATAAACACCTAATGTCAATATATACAAGTATGAAGTAAACTAAAAGGGTCAAAATAGTCTACTTCAGTGATAACCCAAAATCCAGAGTTCAAAGAGTCCATGTACCTATAAAGTCTCGGCCTGACCCGAGTACTATAGAAATAAATGAGTCAGACTATATCTAATAGAAAGGTGAGATGATACTAATATCATAAACAAGACTTAACAATAAATAAGAAATAATAAAAATATGCCAGAACAAACGATCATAATAAGGCATATCAAATTAACACCATTTTGTAAATTCCATTTATGACTTAACCATAAAATAAGTCATCTCAAAATATGCCTAAAACCAAATCACTATTTCGTAAATCCATATCAAGTGTCCAATGGACTATCATAAAAAATATGGTGATAACAATTAAAAAATCTTCAAAGCTAAAAGATACTAAATATCCACCAAAAATCTCTTGGGAAACAATCATCACTAATAAATAATCAAAATCTCGGATCCAAAAAATATTATGATAGCCTTGATAAGGCCACTAACACCTCCTCGAGTAGTTTCGTCGGTCCTAACAAGGACGCTAACACCTCTTCAAGCAGTTTTGCTCAGAATGATAAGATCCTTGACACCTCTCTAAACAGTTTCATCGGCCATAGCATGGTCGTTAACACCTCACCAAGTAGTTTCTTCCTAAATGACAAGGTTGCTAACACCTCTCTAAGTAGTTTTGCCTCGAATAACAAGGTCGCTAACACCTCCTTAAGTAGTTTTTTCAAGTTCTGCTCAAATTTAAGAATGTATCGACTCTCAAGTCAATGAAAAATGAATCATCGTCTCTTAGGGATCTATCAACCTGAAATCCAAACACCCTAAGATAATACAACCCTAAAGTGTTGATTACTATCATTTAAGCAATCACAAAAATTTAACTGGATGTCCCATACCAGATAGTAAATTCAAGTATTTACTAAAAGCTAGTAATTTCCTCACGAACTCTATTTAACAAATTATAGTAATAAGCTAGAGAATTGTACGAAAAGTTCCATACCAATCCGACAGTTCAATCGTTTATTAAGATTCCATGTTTCATAAAAAAGCATGAAATCTCAGTAAAATCTCAAATCCATAATAAATAATGTAAAATAGTTTTAAATTAATTTTTTATATACACAAAGATTTAATTTCCAAAAATTACCTTTAAATCCTTAAATTCATTTTTAAGGAAAAGTTGTTTATTTACAAAGGCTTTTGATCACTTTCAAAATTATTTAAACCTTTGTTATAACAAAATAACTTGATATTAAAATTATTACTTTCATAACCACTTTTATAAAATAGTACTATATTTTACCTTTTGCCTCTAAAACATTTCCTAAAATTATATACTTAGAATAGCAATTTAAAAAGTTTTTATAATTAAATATTACTCATTTTTAAAAGCTTTGAATAAAAAATTTTAAAAGAGAAATAAGTTATGATTTTAATATGATTTAGCTATATTCTATAAACTAAATTCCAATAATAATCAAAATTTATAAAATCTCATTTTGAGAATCTTTTAAAACATTAAAATAATTCAAACAATAAACCCAATGAAATTTCAATATCTAGAGCCAACATCGCTTTATAAAATATGTAATTCCATAATATAGAATTATTTAGCGACCCGAGTTGCTTTCCGACAACTTAGATCATTCAAACAATGCACGACCATCATATAATCTAACTACGAAATCTAATGCATTTTGACGGTCTTCAACATACATACTATTTCACAATCAATCAATTTAAACACCTAACTAATTGAAACTATAACATGTATTATATTGTCAATCATATCATCCGATCACTACCACATATTAATGCAATTTATAACTAAAGCAAGGTATATAAAAAGGGATATAACTAATTTAGATATAGGTGAGTGGGTTAAATAAATAAACTCGTCTTAATGCTATTAAATTGCTGAATTTCTCAATTTTTGATTCAACTTACTCTCAAACTCTAAAACTGCAAGCATCAATTCACTGAAATTTTCTGCATTTTTGTCCTCAGTGTAGCAGTATTTTAACATAGCCAAACTCAATATTTTCCTACTTAATTTTTACAGCAAGTGTATTTATGAGTTTTGTACAAAATATCAAAAATTATTTTTTTATGATTTTTCTACAATTAGTTATTGTTTTTATACTAACCTGCGTTTTATGCTATGATTTAACCAAAAATAGTTTGCGAAAATGACCATCTTTAACCCGTCAAAACATAGTGAAAATATATGAAATTTGGAATATAGGTGCTAGTATATAGCAGCAAAAACATCCAAATTTGGGAATTTTTAAGCTTCGTGTGAATAAATTTTGAATTTTTGAGTGGAGGAGGATTAGGTTTCTAGGTTTAGAGAAATTGGGTAGACAATGACTTCTATTGTTTTACAATAACTTAAGAGAATGAGATAAGAAAAAAAATTGTACAACACCTTTTTCTTAGTAATACCTTCTTAATCTTAGCTTTATTTTGTTTGGGTTTTGGACCTTACAATTAAATCAACCTAAGATAAATTTAATTATTTATACATTCTTATTTACTACTAATGAAGGCCTGCATTCAACAAGGTTTTGTTTTCAAAATTAAACCATAGCTCAAACACTAAATTGCTACATGTAAATGCATTTAGACCACAAACAATGATTTTTCAAATAAAAAAACTATTGCACTAAAAAATAATCTTTTATTTAAAATAAAAGATTTAACCCAACTAAATGTTTTGTGTTCAACTTAAATTTCTGAATTCTTTAATTTGAAAATTTTAAAATATATCATTCATTTCCTATAACATAAAAATCTCCAATTTAATTAAAATTTTGAATTAAAGAGAATTAAAATCTCAATAATTTATTAAAAATATAATTTAGATTTAGTTTGTTTTAAATTCCAACCATTTCTCAAACCAGGGTTGTTACATGTTGCCACTCTTCCATTTAGACTCATTACATCTTTACTCGTTTTGGGCTCCACCATGTCCTTAATAGTTTAAATCTGGTCTGGGTTAGCTTCAATTACCCAAGCACTAACAATGTATCCCAAGAACCTCCCAGTTTGAATTCCAAACGAATACTTCTGTGGGTTGAATTTCATTTGATACTTTCGCGATACTATGAACATCTCCTTAGTATATTTTGAATGGCTACTCTCTTCATAAGATTTGACTAACATATCATCCATATATACTTCCATATTTCAGCCAAATTGCTCTTTGAATATTCTACTTACAAATCTCTGGTATGTTACACCTGCATTCTTTAACCCAAAGGGCATTACCTTATAAAATAGGTTCCCAATCCATTATGAAACTAGTGTTCTCCTCGTCTGGCTTGAACATGGAAATTTGATTGTAGCCCGAATAAGCATCCATGAAAGATAAAAGTTTGCGCCCACTGGTTGCATCAACCAACTAGTCTATTCTCGGAAGGGGGTAGTAGTCCTTTGGGCATGTCTTGTTTAGATCAGTATGGTCAACACACGTTATCCACTTGCCATTAGATTTCTTGACTAGCACTGGATTAGCCAACCACTTCAGATAAAGTATCTCTCTAATGAACCTATTCTCAACTAATTTTTGACTTCTTCTTTTAATGCATTGGACCAGACTTAATGAAATGACATCTTTTTCTATTCAGCAAGTTTTATATTTGAATTAATATTCAGAGCATGACACATGACAGTTGGATCTATCCCAACCATATCTGAATGGGACTATGGAAATACATCTTTGCTAGACTGATGGAACTGAGTTAATTCTGCTTTAAGTTTTCTCCCCAACTCCTTTCTAACTTCAAGTGTCTTTATTGGATGAATTGGATCTAAGCATATTTCCTCGTGGTCCTTTTTGGGTTTCATTCATTCTTGCTCACTTCTATAATCCAACACGGTGACTATTTCTTCACTTTCTATTTCAACCTCCATCAAATTTGTTTCCTTCCTCTTCATTTTCTTCCCGGACAAATCAAATTTTCTCAATACATGCTTATTTCTCTCAATAGGCTTCATCTTTGCTTTGGATGATTGACTTGGAAAGCCCTCATCCAAAGGCTCACTAATATCATTTCTAATTAACTCAATTTTTCCCAAGTCATAGTTAGAAAGATTGTCCCATTTATATTTCTCAAGAGCGAAAAATACACTTCATAAGAGCTAAATTGTTCTCCCTTTATTGTTCTCCAATCATTTTTGGTTAATAATTTCACCATATATTATTTTGGTGAAATAAAAGAATCAACTTCATCCAAAGCTAGCCTCCCCAAAGAAAGCATCATAATAAGATGGTTGATCCATAATGATAAAGAGAGTATCGTATGTCCTCGAGTTAGGGTAATTCCCCTCTACACCAAAAGCCTTATTTGCCCAGTTGGAGTTGATCCATTGTTGTTGAACCCAAAAATAGGTTCAAAGCTCGGCTCTAGTTTCTCCTTTATAATTCCCATTTGATCAAAAGCATGTTTAAAGTTCACGTTGACTGCACTTTCCGTATCTACCAGAATTTTGGAAACCATAAATAAACCAATTGGAGCAGTAATCATGAGTGGAGCATTGTCCTCTTAGCTCTTGTGGAGTGATGGTTAGGTTATGCATCTGAATTTGAAACCCAGAATTGTTGAGCGGTGGTTCTTCATGAATAGAGAAATCCCCTCCTTTGCTTCTCAAGTATAGCGGCTCTAGCTTCTTTACTACTTCCAACTAGATGCGGTCCTCCATGGATTACATTAATTATATTAAGGGCGGTATGAAATCCGGTTGATCATCACTTTCCACTATGTAAGCATCTTTGTTTCGGAGTCTTCGGTGGGGATCTTTAAAACGATCTACCTTTAGGTTATCTTTAATAAACTCCTTTAAGCATCCAAAGCGAACCATATGTTGAATTGTGCCTACCAAAACACGACATTCATCAATTTTATGCCCATTTGACTTATGATAAGTGCAATAGTCTTCCCTTCTTCTTAGTTCAGGATTAGTCATTGCTTTTCTATGACTGGGAAATCATTGTTTTCCTTTGCTATATCGTATATGTAAGATAGCGGCTTTTTCAAGGCAATGTGATTGGTGTTAGGGACTTCCTCCCATCTCAGTTTCTTATGGTTATGGTTATAGCCTGTTATTTCGGACTTCTTTTTGGCTTGAGCTTTCTATTTAGCACAAAATATTTCATCCATATGAATGAATTTGTCAGCTTGGAAGTGGAAGTCTTGTAAATCTCTGCATCTGTATATATAGAGCTCCTTATATATGGATTTCCTCAATCAACCTCAAGTGTACTGCCACCAACTTGTCCCTATCGGTCATCTCTTTCATCTTTAGTGCCTCTATATTGAATCTCCTCAGATAATTGCCTAATAACTCCTCTAGTCTTTGCTTGATATTAGCCAGTACAGTGTAGTCGATAGTAGGGTCTTTACAAATACAGAACTATACTAAGAATTCATAAGAGAATTGCTTCAGGAATAAATGGTTTTCTCATGATATTGCCTATACCACTTGGTTGTTGCACCTTAAAATGTAGTAAGGAAGAGCCTACAAAGCACAGCCGTAGAAGCATTGTATAGATCCATTTGACTTTCAAAGGCAATCAACTGATCCTCTGCAGTGGTTCCATTGTATCTCAAGGACGAAATTTTAACATAGGACGGGATCCTTGTGACAATATCTCTTCTTTGAAGAGATCTTCTTGGCGGTTACTATTGACCCCATCATCGAGAGTTCTTTTTCCTTTAAGACCCTTTACCATTTTCTCGGCCATGTCTCTTAGATAAGTTTCGCTACTATGATAATTGCTTCTAACAAGTTTGTATCCCTTAGAGGTTGAACTTCAAGATTGCTCCTTGGATTTCTCCTCAAATCTCCCTTGGTAATATGCCTTAACTTTATTATCCACCAAAGACCTTGGAGAAAGCTCGATTGGTTCAACTTGCTAGTGATTCCTTCCCTTCTGTGCTGTCATAACAAGCTTGCTACTACTTTTTTTTCTAAGCAAAGAGAAATCTAGACCCCTTCTTGGAGACTCTACCTAATCTCCTCCCGTGAGCTTGTGGTTTTGGAAGATTTTTTAGTAAGGATTCCTTCTAAAGGTTCTTTCATTACCGATACTTGTTGTTCTAGGTTTTTAATCTTAACCTCGATGTTGGTAGGTCGTGTTATCCTACCTTTTGGTCAAAGCTGGAATATCAACAAAATTTTCAAGGAAGGATGGATATCAGGGTTGGAGTTCTATTGGAAACAAGGCTGCAATGGATGTCGTCAAAATTTGACCGGGCTCCGATCCGGACGGAATCGATTGGAGATGATGATCAATGCTAGAAAAGGCTACATTTCAAGTTTCAGGCAAATCGGAGTTCGTATGAAGGAGATATGATCGATACAAGGTAGGAAGAATATACTATTCGAATCCATCAAAAGGCCGAGGTGATGGTCCATTCGAATCCATCAGGTTCAAATCCATCAGGTTCGAATCCATCAGGTTCGAATCCACCAGTATGACATCGCCTCGCTCTATTCGAATCCATCGGGTTCGTATCCATGGGAAATGCCACACGATCGTATCCATCAACTTCATATCGATCCATCCCGTATTCTCATTTCGTATCGATCGCCTACCACCTAGTTCGTATCCATCGGTTGGAGTGCATGTCGTCTCTAGTTCGTATCCATCAGGTGGCCATACTAACTGATTATTCGTATCCATCGAGCCACAGCTAAAACTGCTTGTTCATGTCCATCTACTCTGGTCGATACGAGCAAGAGTTGGATTGATGGATGCGAACGAGGCTACCTCTATTGATACAAATTAGAACATCTCCACCGATCTAACATATGCAACGGTCATCGATACAAACAAGGTGAAGTTCATGGATGCGACACAGTCAACTCAGAGCAAAAGGCGGATCGATGCGAGGGGTGCGCGCCATGTCACTGCGAAACCACATGCATTATCGATGCGAAGGTCATCGATACGAAACCATGGATTCGAACAAGGTAGTGCACATGGAACCTTGATATCGTATCGATCGTATCTCCTAAAATGCTGATCCAAATGCTATGAAATTTTCACAGCAGCTTGTATACAAGGTAAAGAACATTCCTGCCAAGTTTCAACTCGATTGGATCATTTCTTGATGGAAACGAAATTGCTTCGTATCGATCGCAGATCGAGTCGAAACTTGGTGGGGTCGGTTACGTGGGTCCCCTCACGTGCCAGAAGAAGTCTCCCGAAGTTTGGGCGCAATCTCAGTCTCCTACGCCTATAAATAGCCCCCTAAAGCCTGCAGTAAAGAGGATCTTTTGGCCATTCAACGTCTAGACTCTGCCGGATTCAATTCTACTTCTCTCCATTGCTGTTATACTCGAATTCATTCATTGTATCTGCTGTAATCATTTGTAATCAGCAAAGAACATCAATAAAAGATAAAAACTTTGAAGTGGACGTAGGCCGAATATAACCGAACCACTATAAATTGTGTGTTTCTGTTCATTATTTCCGGATCGCTGTTTGTTGCTTGCTTAGATCTGTGATTTGTGTTTGGAATATTGCTGATTTATATTCATACACTGGTGCTTTCACGACATTCGGTGTTTGTGACCAATTTTGGCGCAAACACTTTGGTTCTTTCACGGAGAGGGACTAGCACCTGCTACACAAGATTTGAAGTTCAGGTTTGAGAGCTAGAAGATTTGAAAGACAATGACCCGACAAACAAGTAGAAGGCAAAGAGCTGAGAGAAGCCAACAAGGAGGAAGTCAAGAGGCATCCTCCGAAGCTGGAGAAGGACAAGCTTCTGTCTACATCACAAGGGACGAGATGGAGGCTATGGCGAATTCAATACACGAAAGAATAATGAAAATCCAACAGGAGATGATGCAAACTTTCTTGGAACAGATGAGAGCTGCAAGGATGCAGAACTTAGAACCAGCCACAATGACTGCAAATGTGGAACAAGAAACTAGGGTTGCGGAACCCAACGGAGGACAAAATACAGAACCGGAAGGCAATCAATAAGGGCTTGGGGGCAGGCCCGTAGGATCCAACATAGGAGGACCTTTGGGAGGAGTTAAACAGGCTAGGGCCAACGTTGCTGCTAGTGAACCACATGAAGAATATGTGCCGCAGTTCCCTCGGGAGCATGGGGGGCAACCCCTGACAAACAACGATGGATTAGTGGAAATCATTAGGAAGACTATGCGTGGAGGTTTGACCAATAGAGATTTGGAAGGAGTGAATAGGAGTACATTCGCTTGGGAAATCAAGATAGCTCAGAATCCACCCAAGTTCAAGTTACCTAGCGTGGAAGTATATAATGGCAAGGCTGACCCGACTGATCACTTGATGAGATACACTAGACACATGGAAGTGCTGGGCGCATCGGAGGAAGTGATGGCCAGATGTTTCCCGTTGTATTGACAGATCTAGCTGCAATGTGGTTTAGGCAGCTGGAAGAAGGATCTATTAGGACTTGGAGGGAATTGGTGGATAGGTTTTTGGGATAGTTTCGGGTTCATATCAAAAGACCTATGAACGTGATGACGTTAACATCGGTAAAGCAAAGGACGGATGAATCGCTTAGAGCATTTTTAACTCAATTTAATGCGGCGGTTGCTTCGGTGGATCGACCGGATCCATCGATGGTTTTGATGGCGGTGGTGTCGAGAGTCAGAGAGGATTCGGATTTTAAGGTATCTTTAGTACGAGACCCGCCACTGGATCTCGGGGAATTCTTCCATGAAGCTGAAAGATTCCTTCGGCAAGAAGACGCATGTATGGATTTAAAGTTAAAGGAGGTGAACGCGACTGAGGATGGAGGACCATCCAACGGAAACCCGGATAAAGACAAAGGAAAGAGGAAGCTGGATGACGATTCAGGAAAAGCCAGGAAGCGATGGAAGGACCCAAAGTTTTCCACATACACAGGATTAAACGAGACGCTGGAACGGATATACATGGAAACCCGGAATCGCCTTCCTTACCGAAGGCCAGCTAGGAGAGAACCTTCTGAATGAGAAAGGTCATCAGGAAGGCACTGTCTCTTCCATGATTTGGATGGACACGATACCAACAGCTGCAGGCACCTAAAGGACATAATTGAGGAGCATGTGAGGAATAGGCAATTAAGGCAGTATGTTGGGGCTCAGAATGCAGCGGTGGAACAGGAGCAACCGCCGCCTACCTCAAGCTGTGATGGTGTGTGGCCCAGGAATGATGGTTGATTGGTTATCAATTGACCAGGATAATATGAAATAAGTAACAAACCATTTGCAAGCAACCAAGTCATTTACACATGTATGGGGCCGGAGATAGCCCCTAGGCATGCTCTGAATGATGATAAACCGCGAAGCCATGGTTTGCGAAATCTGTCTTTTGTTTTTGGATTGGACACTCGTTTTTCTGGTTTGGTTTTGGAGTTTGGTTTGAACTCCTAGTTTTGTTTGCTTTCTGGTTTGGATTTTCTTTTGGATGACTGGTTTCTGTTTTGGATGTTGGTTTGGATTTCTGATTTTTTGGTTTGATTTGGATTTTGGATTGGATTTTTATCTGGTTTTTGATAAAAGGTCGTCGGGTATAGATTATGCCTGGCAAGGGATGAGTCACTTTGCCCGAACATGGTAAACTGACTCATTCAGGTCATCGAGTATGGACTATGCTCGACAAGGGTTCGGAGAGACCAGGATTCGGCCTAGAACTTAGGCCCTGTATTATCAATTATCATTTTCAGGTCATTGAGTATGGACTATGCCCAATAAGAGTCCGGAGTGACCAAGATTCGGCTTAGGACTTAAGCCATGGCATTATATAACGTCCAGGGACACTAGACCGCGGTCATTAAGTATGGATTGCGCTTGGTAAGAACCCGGAGAGGTTAGCTCAACGTCCAGGGACACTGGACCACGGTCGTCAGGTGTGGATTGCGCTTGGCAAGAACCCGGAGAGGTTAGCTCAACTTCCAGGGACACTGGACCGTGGTCATTGAAAGTGTATATGGATCGATAATATACTTAAACTACGACTAGCAAGTGCGGAATTAAAAATAATAGTAAATAGCAGTAATAAAAAATGACACCAGGGATTTTTATACTGGTTCGAACTTCCCATTCTACGTCCAGTCCCAGACTTCTTCTGGAATTTCTCGAATAACCCTCACTTAACCCGGAGGAACAGGTATTACACCGCCTGAGCAACCGAACAGGACTTTTCCGCCTAAGCAACCGAATAGGACTTCAAATACAATTTGGTAAATTGTTTCTCGACTTTGTGTGTTCTTTGAATAACACGAATATAGTCAATGTAGTACACCCTTCCTATAATCTTCTTGATATGATGATTTGAATGTGCAAAGTTAGGAAGTATATATTGAAAATCGCTTGTGATTATGATAATACAAAGCAAGTATAGATAGAAAGAATTTGTAATAATCCACTTTTCCGTACCCCTTAAATAGACACTAATCTCCATCGATTAACTCAAGATGAACTGAAAACCGAATTGTTATGGAGAAAAAGAAGAGGTAGAAGAAAAGAACAGAAGAAAAAGAAAGAAGAAACAACAGAAAAACACAGAAACAGAACCAATATCAGAATCTCACATTCGTAGCGGAACAACATATAATAGATAAATGAATAATCTTTAAATCAAAGAACTATATCATTTTATACATTACATCATCATCAGAGTGTACAACAACAATATACAACACAACTGGACAGTTATATGAACTTGTCCACATATAGAATACACAGCGGAATAATACATAGTATAGATGATACGTCTCGCCATCCAGCTCGCCACTGAGCTCCACAGCATCTCCTGTATCCAGAATGACCTAATAACCTAACTCTAGACTACCCGTGTGGAAAATGATGGGCACCCAGAGTTTAGGAAGGGAACAATAAACTCTGAGTCAGTCATGGTGACTGGTGTGAGAACTTAAAACAATTTATCTTCAAAACACAACAACAACAAAGCAAGTAGAAATTATTCGCAATGCTTTTGGAAAATGAAACTACCATAAGACCTCCCGCCACACACACAATGCAAACGCAGAATTGGAGGAGATTTCTTCTTATGATAATCAAAGATGCTTACTACGCAAAATCATTTGATTTTATTATTATTAGTGCATAGTGAAGAAAAAATTTCGAAAGTATAATATTAATCTTAGCCACATAGGCATTTCGCACTTATGCCTACTATAGCTACTATGTTCAATAGCAGGTTACCGCCACATTCCATAGCAGGTAATACAACTAAAACCGTACAAGGTTCGTATTGTTTCTTTGGATTTTCCAACAAATGGTCAGGCTAAGGAACTTCCTTTCCTATTGCCGAATGGGATCGCCTCTGGCTGGACGTCCCGAGAGACAAACTGCTCTCTGCCAAACAAGGCCGGGTTACCCTATAACTGGGTAACTCATGAATATGTCATCACCCGGTCCTTTGGGACCTTTATCCGAGCGCTCGGTAGCATCATCACACATAATAAATCAGGTGTGTCCACATGAGTAAGTATCTGGGCTCCATACCATGATACCACCCCTTTCCAGAAGGAAATGACATACCCTAAAGGGCGCGACCCTCATAACCTTGCCGCAACATTCCTGTTTCGACCATTTCCGGGTTGTTGAGGCCCTGACGAAGTCTCGTCCACAAGGTACGCTTTATACAAAAGCTATGCTTTAGGTCAAACAAATGATCAAAGTAATGATCACAAAGATAAATGATCAAACAAATGATCATATCACAAATGATCAAACAATGATCATTTCACATTAACACTCAGCATGTCACATTACCAAATTGGGAATATATTGCTGATAAATTTCAACTACATAACCTCTGAGCTCGTACGTCTCAGAGAAGGGTGTTAAGCTAAGAGAATAAATCGTCCGCCACCAACAGAAATGTATTTGAAAGAAATCAGATGTACATCTCAAAATGTAATGTGAGACACGTAACCATACAAGTCTGTTCCGGGTTCGAACAGAACCGAAGGCACTTCCAAAGAAGCCCTTGCAATCCGGATATTCACAATCCCGATAAAACTTCCCATCACAAAGGAAATCTCAACACCGTAGCTAACGGTGCAGAGACAATCGATAGGTCATCCTATCGTTTTCATAAACACCCGGTCTTCACCACCGGTCTTCAATACGATCCATATCGTCGTATCACAAATTCGGAATGGGTTATACGACACAAAGGTCCTTTCCCGGCTAACCCGAATAGTGAGCGCTTATTCAAAAATAAGTGCGGCATTCAAATTCAAGCAGATCACAACAAATACCCATTCAAGGTAATTATTGATAGTCGGTTATTTAACTATCAATAGGACTGCTTAACATCATCAAATTCCAAATAATTTTCCAAATTATTTATCTTCCAAAAATATGTTTAGAAGATATATAATTTCCACACTTTAACTATTTGAAAAAAATTTCAAATCAATTTCCACATTTCAATTTATCTTTGAAGATAAATCTCAAAACATTTCACTTCATATTGGAAAAGCATTTCCATACCTATTTAATAATAGGTAATTCACAAATCCATTTATTTTCAACATTTGAAAATATTCAATATACTTAAATCAAAATTAAGTATATATTTCATTCTTTAAGGAAATCATTCTCTTTCACAAATTTTATTTGAGTCAAAACGAATGTTACGTAAAACATCGTTACAACAACTCAAAATAACTAGTATAGGAATTCAAAATTTAGATAGATATATATAAATCCCAATACTATATAAAACATTTCCTTTCGGAAACCATTTACTATAACAACAGTTTTATAGTCCACCATTTCCTTATTTCTCGAAACGTCTATTTCAACAATAAATGTTGAAATCTATGTTTTCGATACTTAACACGTTTTAAAACATCTTTTAAAACAATTACTTCATTTCGTAATATCACTTCTCCAAAACATATCCATTTCATTTAATAATATATTCACTGTCCAAAATCGTGAATATACTTCGTTAACCCATTTCAACATTTCTACACAATTTATTTAAAGGCTTATCCACTGTCCAAAATCGTGGATATAATTCCTTTAATTAACTTCTACAATTCACTTATCAAAATAAGTGATTTCGGATTTATAAACAACATTTATAAATCACAATTTTATATTTTATAACAACTTCAACTTACAAATCAATTTTATTAACCAAATCAATCTATAACTAAATTTTATACCTAAGTCATTCCTTTAATAACTTTACACAATTTATAAATCTTACTTCTTGTAAAATTCCATTTATAAACCCTTTTTCAACATTAACAAAAACTCCTTTTATAATTCCATTTTTCGATTTATAAAAATTCAATTTTTATAAATCTTATCTATAAACCATTTATAAATAAATTCAAAAATCTCCATTCATACTATTCTTCAACATAGTTCATTTCATATTCCAAATTTTGGTTTTATATCACAAAATTCTTAATTTTTATAACATAAAAATTATAACACTTATTTATTTAAAATGAATCAATTCCAAAATTTAATAAAACGTATACTTTCAAAATCACTTTAAAAATCCCTTTAAAACAAAATCGTTATCTTAAATTTCAAAAATGAATCTAATGATGCAACAGCACCAAATAGTCAATCACAACATCCGAACATCATATATCATCATATGATAACAGAATATATCACAATATCTGTAAATAAATTACTACGATGAGGAATCCAGTTGGATCCCTCCAACCTGTTTCTCTGCATCCACAGATGTTAGCACAATACCAATTCTGCTCTAGTACGGAATTATCGCGGTATATGGGTTTAATAAATATTATCCGCTTACTAACGGCGCAATAGGGTCTCATCCGCTATACAATTCGGGAAATCAACAACTGCAATATATACATATGCCAATATATATATATATTGCTATATACATATATAATACCAATTTCACTTCAATGTGAAATTATCGCGGTATATGTTATTAATAAATAACATCCGCTTAATAACGGCGTATAATGTATATTTATCACAATAAATAGCAATCATCATTCAATTTACACAATCAAGCAATTTTAAATCTAACTATTTAAAATTTAAATCGAAACAAAACATTCGATTGAGTGAGGAGTTCTCACCTTGATTTCAATTCTGTTCCAGCTTTTTATTTCGAATAAAATTAAACGGATGTTTAATTTTACCTGAAATTTTCACTGACTCCAATCTCTTCCAATTCAGTTCCATCGCGTAGTGTTCGTCAATACGATTCCAACGCAACTGATTTCGCATTTTTTCGATCTCGTATGAAGAA
This sequence comes from Allium fistulosum, assembly GCA_030737815.1. Classification (NCBI taxonomy): domain Eukaryota; kingdom Viridiplantae; phylum Streptophyta; class Magnoliopsida; order Asparagales; family Amaryllidaceae; genus Allium; species Allium fistulosum. The sequence goes on along the minus strand of CM060906.1, from coordinate 246,957,624 downwards.
GTTATCATATTTTAAAGTTTATACAATTTATATAAATCAATTTCAATATAAATTTTATTTTAAAATCCTACATCCTCAATCTGGCCGTTGATTTCTGAAGGAAAGATCATGGCCACTGTTTTCATCATCTCCCCCAAACGTTACCAGGCTATTCACGTTCGAAACCCACCAAAGCCGCCTACTAGGGTTCCAAACCACCACCTCCACACTCGACGAAACTTCATCAAACTACCGCCATTCGAACGCTCATCACCAGAGCCACCCACGCCCTGAACATCACCGAGCTCGGTCATCCCTAGGTGGAGAAAAACATGATTGAACATTGAACTTCATCTCCATTTTGCCGTTGATCCGCTCAATTAAATATGATCTCCACCGTTCAGATTATAGAGAAGAACGTGCTCTTCAACTTCCATGTTGAACATTTCTTGAATTGATGAATGGATTTGGAGATTTTGAGGAAAGAATGAGATTAATTTCTGGCCATTGTTTTCATTAGGGCCGGCTAAGGTTAGAGAGGAAGTGTTTTGATTGCTAACGTATATATATATACGTATATAATAATATAAAATTTATTTTAAAACGACTTTTTTCAAACGATCTCCAAATCACACGTGCTGCCTGGCGTTCGTAAGGTTTACCCCGCATTCCGAATGCAATGGAACAGGTTTCGGAAGCTAATTCGATCGTATGTGCGAGATACAGCAATAACCGATCGATTTAAAATTAAATCGGTTAATCAATTTTCTGTGCGTTTTAGCTTGCCCCGGACAAATCGTAAATCCGATTGACATGAAATTTGAAACCATACAATAATATAACATTACGGATCCGATGAAACTAGTTTCGTCGAAATCCGAGACCTTTTGAAAAATGACTATTTAACTCGCCAAATTAATATTAAAACAATTTCGATGTGTTTCGAGCTGCCACAGTCAAACAACAACTCCGATTGCTACGAAAATTGAAATCCGATAATAACAAACTATTACGGATCCAATGGAACTAGTTTCGTCCAATTCTGAGACTGTCCCAAAAATGGCTAATTTCACTAGTCGATTTAAATATTAAAATATTCAATTTTCACAATTCAACTTTTAATTCAATTTTAAAAGTTCTATAACATCACTATAACTTTAATATGATTTAATATAACTTTATAAATCATTTTCATTCACATTTATTCCAGATTTAATTATTTCTAGAATTTCAACTATTAATTTATCGATTTAATTTCCCAATTAAACCCAGATATTTGAAAAATAAATTATTCGACCTATTAATTCCACTTGTTAATATTTAAAATCAATTAAATATTCAAATTTCAAATGTCAGAAATTCTAGGTCGTTACAAACTTCCCCCCTTAAAAGAATTTCGTCCTCGAAATTATCAAGTAAGAAGAATTCACAAAATCCATTAACTTCTCAAAACAAACCGTTTAAATTAGATTCTCAAATTCCTTCAGTGTTTAACTTTCCCAAAATTCATAGTTAAACTTCTTACAAAATCTTTACTAAGTTTTCCAAATCATACTTAGTTTTCAAAATTTTCAAATTTCTCAAAAATATTCTAACGCCTTAAATTTTCGAAAAAATTCGCCATAGCCTCCTTTGCGCGGCTCGATCCGAAAAAAAAATGACAGTGTATAAATATCACAAATATACATCTCATCAAGTGATGAGGCATCCCGTAGGGAAAAAAGTGTAAAAGTACGATATTTAATCCGAGATATGTACCTTATTGTATTATTAGCGAGCGTATACGGCTAATATAGCGCGAAAGCGAGCTCCAAATGCGAAGTAAACACCATCCGCACCTACTAAACACTCAATCAAACAAATGAGAACATGTATATAGAAAATAATATCGATATACAACATATAGCAACAACAATAAATGCATTCAGAAGCAGCAATGCAACCATCAAACAACTATCATCCAATAACATCCAACAAATCCATACCGAATCAACATTGATTCACTTATCATTAATATTCATTGAATTGGTTTTCAATTTTATCACTTTTGATTGTTAACATTGGATTTTATCAACATTCATTCATCTTCAATTTAATTCGAATTCAATTCTATTCAAATTTATTCACTTTCGATTTGGATTCAATTACTTTAGCTTCCAATTTATCAATTCAACTTCATTAACACTTAATGAATTATACACAATCAACTAACATCCATATAACAACCAAGGCACAAACAACACAACCAAATTATTCATTTTACATTCAATTTGGTTCAACACCTTTAATTCCATTGGTTTAATATTAAATTGACTGACATTCAATTATTCAATTTCTCAACTTCATTAGCTTTTAATGAATTAACACTTATATTCATTGTTTCATATCAATTTATTTACATTCAATTGATTAATATTCAATCCATTTATTCAATTCAATTGCTACTTCATTTTACAAATAAAATTGAATTTCATTTACATAACTCAAGTTCACATTCATTACTTATTCAAATTCACATCTCATTTTGCTTAACAAAATTGTTTAACCATTTTTAACAATCTGTTTTACTTACATTTTCTCACATTCTATAAGTTATACAACTTATATATTTAAACTTTCAAATCTGATTTAATCTATTTAACTTTCTTTTAGTTAAATTTCACATCATATTTCATTATGCTACTCAAATTCATTAACTTTACCAAATTTAAATCTATTATCTTATATCATAAGTATAAATCTTATTTCACTTATATTTATCAACTTCAACTTGGATTTTAAATCAAATCTGTTTATCACAACAAAACTTCAATTTCCAATTTAATATGGTAGCAAATCAATCACACAGAAACTCGAAAATGATACTGATGATGTTGTAGTCATCACCGTACTATTTCCCAGCAACAATAGTGAATTCAGTGCTTAAATTCTTTCAAAAATCTTCCTTGATTTATAAATCTCATTACTAATCTTTTACTTATAATATTTCACTATTTATACATAAGTTTATTTCACCATTGTAAATCATATCAATTATAACTTCACCTTTTATAATTTATTTGCTTATACAATTTCTTTTACAATTGTTGTTTTATTTGGATCATTCAAACAACTTTTATTAACTTATATATATTTACATTTTTAACAACCAAACTATCAATTCATATACACTTAATAATTCTGAAAAATTATTTCTTTATATATAAAATATAATCAAGGTAAAATTATTTCATTTACCCAATTTAAAACAATATTGTGTCAAGTTGTTCTATTCAAGTGTTTAGAGATCCCTATCGATAGAGTTGTACGGACAATACCGACCAGAATCCATATACCACTCAACAAACCAATCATCACAATATAAAAAAAATTATATTCACTAACAAATACGCACTCGTATCTATTATTACACTCAAACTCATTCTAGAGTACTACTGACTCTATCTCTAATGAGTAACACCCAACAGAGCAGGGTTGTCGCTTAACCATATGCTCTGATACCAAATGTAATAATCCACTTTTCCGTACCCCTTGAATAGACACTAATCTCCATCGATTAACTCAAGATGAACGGAAAACAGAATTGTTATGGAGAAAAAGAAGAGGTAGAAGAAAAGAACAGAAGAAAAAGAAAGAAGAAACAACAGAAAAACACAGAAACAGAACCAATATCAGAATCTCACATTCGTAGCGGAACAACATATAATAGATAAATGAATAATCTTTAAATCAAAGAACTATATCATTTTATACATTACATCATCATCAGAGTGTACAACAACAATATACAACACAACTGGACAGTTATATGAACTTGTCCACATACAGAATACACAACGGAATAATACATAGTATAGATGATACGTCTCGCGCCACTGAGCTCCAGAGCATCTCCTGAATCCAGAATGACCTAATAACCTAACTCTAGACTGCCCGTGTGGAAAATGATGGGCACCCAGAGTTTAGGAAGGGAACAATAAACTCCGAGTCAGTCATGGTGACTGGTGTGAGAACTTAAAACAGTTTATCTTTAAAACACAACAACAACAAAGCAAGTAGAAATTATTCGCAATGCTTTTGGAAAATGAAACTACCATAAGACCTCCCACCACACACACAATGCAAACGCAGAATTGGAGGAGATTTCTTCTTATGATAATCCAAGATGCTTACTACGCAAAATCATTTGATTTTATTATTATTAGTGCATAGTGAAGAAAAAATTTCGAAAGTATAATATTAATCTTAGCCAGCATAGGCATTTCGCACTTATGCCTACTATAGCTACTATGTTCAATAGCAGGTTACCGCCACATTCCATAGCAGGTAATACAACTAAAACTGTACAAGGTTCGTATTGTTTCTTTGGATTTTCCAACAAATGGTCAGGCTAAGGAACTTCCTTTCCTATTGCCGAATGGGATCGCCTCTGGCTGGACGTCCCGAGAGACAAACTGCTCTCTGCCAAACAAGGCCGGGTTACCCCTGTAACTAGGTAACTCACGAATATGTCATCACCCGGTCCTTTGGGACCTTTATCTGAGCGCTCGGTAGCATCATCACACATAATAAATCAGGTGTGTCCACATGAGTAAGTATCTGGGCTCCATACCATGATACCACCCCTTTCCAAAAGGAAATGACATACCCTAAAGGGCGCGACCCTCATAACCTTACCGCAACATTCCTGTTTCGACCATTTCCGGGTTGTTGAGGCCCCGACGAAGTCTCGTCCACAAAGCTACGCTTTATACAAAACAACTGTAACAACCCGCATTTTTGACCGTTCAAGTCGACAAAACATACACACATGCCGACTCAAACAATCCGAAATACGGATAGTTATTGGGGTAAATAAGAAAAGAAAGAAAAGAAAGAACAGAAACAAACTCAGAATCTCGCAGCGGAAGGAACAAGATATAATAATAGAATAACAGTTCATGAAGCTGTTAAATAAATAAATTTGATTATTATTATACATCATAAATCAGAGTTACATACATATCAGAGATAATACAACAATGCAGCGGAAAAATAATACAAAAGTAGAATACAAATGATGTAATACCAAACTCCGTCTTCGTCCTCCAGAATAGATCTTCACCCTTATCTGAAATGCTCAGGCTGACCCGAGCGTAATGAAAAGGCAAAACACTCGAGTCAGGACTAAAATATCTCATGTAAGTCAAATCGAATAAGAAAATATGAGTGTGACGGCGTCAAAGATGTTTACGGGTTTTGACATCTCCTATCCAGTGTCAACGTGAGTGCAATAACTTAAGAGATGTTACGGGATTTTCCATCTCTCAAGGATCCGTTAAACTATCTACTATGTAGTACAATACGCTATTATAATATGTCTACATTAAAGTAAAAGTATTAAAATAGCGTTAAGCCATGGCCCATTCCACCCTTAACACAGTTTATATTCCCAAGAGCATATACAAGACCGTAGTTTCCCCAAAACCGGAAGTCACCAGAGGGCAATCCATATACTAAAGGTACAAATCAAAATCGTAGTGGTCGCGCATAAATGGAATACAAGTATGACAAGGCACATGAGGCAATACCCAAGGTAGTGATACTACCGTTCGCCTGATCCGGACTGGTGAGAACGCAACGCCGCAGCGCCCGCAACACCGTGAAACAACACTCCCAAAATCAAGGGTGCACCAATCGACAACAAGTAAAAGAATAGTTTACGAAGAAGTGTGTCCACTTGAGGTAGCTAATCCTCCATTGGCCCGGCACAGCTCCTATTTTAGTCATTTCCAATTTGACACAAGTGTCAAGGCTATCCATTATCGTTCTCTTTCTTCAGTCAACACGTACATCATTCCAACCACTTCATTCTGGATCATCACTCCGCGTATAGTTATTAAAGTGGTTTTCGGTTTAGATAGAGAGTATATCCATAACCGATTCCGGTCTCTTTAATAACTTCGAAATTATTTCACTGATTGGTCGTTTATTTATTTCAAAACCAAATCAATTACAATCTCAATTAAAATTTATAAATCAACATTTCATTTGTCTTTCTAAATCAATTTCCAAATTTACGTTTCAAAACTTCCAAATCAAAATTTCAAAATCTTATAATTCAATTTCAATTTCAATTTAAACAATTCAAATATTAATTCAAGTTCGTATATAAGTTTCATTCCGAAATCATTTAAATTAATTTAATTCAACATTCAAACCAATTTAAATTCATTTATCGATTTCATTTAATATCCGTTAAGGTACTTTATCATTCAAAACAATTTCTATTAAATTTCAAATCCATTACACTACCTTTTTAAGTTCAACTTCATTAAATCAAAACTTACAATTTTGAATTAAATTAAATTCGTCAAATCAATTCTTCCAATTACAAGTCTTACATTAATTCCAAAAATATCACATTTTCATTTCTTGTTAAAAAAATTCAATTTCACTTATTTACTTTCTTAAATAATTTTCCAAAACTTAATTAATAAAGAAACTCAATTTCAATTATTTATGAAGTAAAAATTCACTTATTCAAAAGTTCAAAATTTTCTTATTAAAGAATTTCAATTCAATTTAATCATTAAATAATTTAACCTTATTTAATTATTAAATAATTCAATAGTTTCAATTTAGTCCAATTCACAAATTTCTTTGAATTTCAATTAAATTCCAAATTAATTAAATCTCAATTTTAAATAAATTTTCAATTCCAAACTCAAACTTGAAATATCATTTCATAAAATTTTCTTAGAAATATTCAGAGTTCGATTAAAAGTCCAATCTTTTAAAACAAATCAACTTTCGAAAATTTACGCCGTATTTCAAAAATTTTCTTAAAAATCTAAACTTCGAATAATTAAACAATTTCATTTACCAAGTTTAAATTCCAACATCTTGAGCTTCAATTCAAAATAATTCAATTTCCATAAATTCGATTTTATTCTTAAAATCAATTCATTTAAATAATTTCAAAACAACTTTAAAATCATTTAATTTAACCAACCCGGTGTCCGTATATAATTCTCTAACCTATGGCCAAGTGGTTAGTTATTTCAATTAAATGTCAGGGATGAATATATATTACTTAAACCAATCACAGTGTCATGTGCATGTATAACAGGATATATATAAGCAAATAAACATCCAAACATTTAAATATCAACCAATAGCATCCATCGAAATAAATCATCCAATAGTCAATACAATTCACGGCAATTTCATAGTTATCAATATCGGGAAATTTGATTTCAATTAAATCTTAATTTCAATTCACTGTCAATTTAAATTTTCAACGGTGAATTCACACGACAATCTGTATGACAATTAAATTTTTATCAAACAACGACAAATAAATTCATATCACTTCATAATGTTAAATTTAACTACCAAAAAAATATTCAGTACATTGTGAGCGTTATAAAACACTCACCTTTTGAATTTAAATTGAATTTAAATTCAATTTAAACCCAAAAATTTGACAGTCTCCAAATCCATCCAAACCAGCGTCAAAGTGTCCGGAATTTCGATACGGTCCTAACAAAAGAAACCTCGCCCAAATCCGAGTCCGTATGCAAAAGTTATGAAAATTTGAAGATTGGAAAATTTTGGTGCTGAGTCGACTTCGAGTTCCCGCCTCAAATACCCGATGCCTGCTTTGAGTTTTTTGCGAAATCGACACCCGAGTAGTTTTCTTCCCGACTCGAATTAGCTCCAGGTTTTTCCCCCTGAAACCCGAAGCGCGACCCGAAGCGCGTAAATCTCGAATTTTTTTTTTTTTAGATTTTGGAATTAGGTTTTGTCTGCCATTGGAATGAGAAGCTAAGAAGAAGATGAATTGTAAGTACAGACAAATGAAGATTAGGGAGGCTAGGGTTTATAACTGTGTCTATATAGGTATGTTAGAGATAGAGTAGATAGACTGGATAGATGAACGTGCGGAACAAACTATGGCCCGAAAAGCCCGTTCTGACCCCGGAACGAAATTGAGTAAACCCATATATCGAAATAGGTGTTTTAAAATATTCTGAGTGCGATGGAAAAAGTTTCACGTCCAAATTCCATTGTATGAAGAAGTTATGCTGAAAAAGAAATTCTCAAATTGATTTCAAAAATTGATTTCAATTAAATTGATTTCAAGGCGTTTCGCGTTCGTACGATCAAACGACAAGTCCGATCGTTACGAAACTTGAAACCCTACAATAATATGACATTATGGATCCGATGAAACTGGTTTCGTCGAAATCCAAGATTTTTTGAAAAAAGACTATTTTCTCTCGCCGAATTAATATTAAAACAATTCGATGCGTTTCGAGCTGCCACGGTCAAACGATAACTCCGATTGCTACGAAAATTGAATCCGGCAATAACAAACTATTACGGATCCAATGGAACTAGTTTCGTTCCATTCTGAGACTGTTAGAAAAATGGCTATTTTTCAGTCGATAATTAAATATTAAAATATTCAATTTTCACAAATTAACTTTAAATTCAATTTTAAAAGTTCTATAACATTACTATAACTCCAATATGATAAGATAAAATTTTACAAATCATTTTCAATCATATTCAACTCGATTTTCAATTATTTCTGAAATTTAACTTATTAAATTATCGATTTAATTGTCTAATTAAATCCAATATTCGAAAAATAAATTATTCGACTGTTTAATTTCAATATAAAATTCCCAATTTTAAATTATTAACTTTTAAATCAAATTTCAATTGTTCACAAATTCCATTTTTAATTTCATAGTAATTAACAATCTTTTACAATGCAATTTTCTATTATAAATCCAATATAAAAGATTATATTAGATTCAGCGTTCAATTATATTGTAATTCAAATTCAAGTTATTTAATTCCAAATGAATTCTTTTATTTCGATTTACACTTTCATTATTGAATCAACCATTTACTTATACATTATTATTAATAGTTTATAATTCATTTACTTTCATTTTCTTCAGCTATCATCTTATTTAAATTCACAGTAATATTAAATTACATTCATTTACGTTGATTTCCATATTATAACTTCAATATTAAATGTAACATTTTATTTATTTCGTTGTTTACAATCAAATTCAATTCAATTCAATTACTTGTTACATTCAAATTTAAATCTTTTACTTACGTTCAATTACAAGTTAACATCTTTATCAAATTACAGTTTCAGTTATTAACTGCTTTCAATCAACTGTAATATTAAGTTACATTTATTTATATTAGTTTCAATAACATAACTTCCATTATTAAATCTACCATTTTATTTATTCTTTGTTTACAATCATAACATATTTGGTTTACAATCAAACTCAATTCATTACTTACATTCAATACAGGGTAACATCCATATTTAATTTACAAATAAGTTATTTCAGAATTCAGTTTTGCATTTTAACTTGTTATTCACATTTAACAACACAAAATTTTATTTCCTTCGGATTTTTATCCAAAATTTTTATTTTAATTCGTATTTTTAAAGTGTTAAAAAATACAGGTCGTTACATTCTCCCCCACTTAAAACTTTTCGTCCTCGAAAAGGAACGGAGAAGGGGAAACCATCATTTAGATATAATTCATTCAAAATATTCGACTTATTGGCAAAATTTAGTTATAGGATTTTTTTAAAATCTCAAAATTTTCTAACTCCCGGATTTTTGAATAATTTCGGCAGCACCTCCTTTGCGCGGCTAGGACCGAAAAATTTCACAGTGGTAATAATTGCATGATACACATCTCATTACAAGAATGAGGCATCCCAAAACATGGGGAACACAATAATATACCACAACATAAACTGTAATCCGAGAACATACCATTTATTTAGCGTTTATTAGCATTTTAACTTACATTTTGCATTAAGCGCAGAAGCGAGCTTCACAAGCGAAGCGCAACCTCTTTGCTACCTACTAAAATGCTCAATAACCAAGTTAGAACCATGCATATAAAGATAGATCGATATACTTATCATAAACAACACACATATAACATGTTTAGCTTCAAAACTGAAATTTCAATTTCAAGACAGCAAACGAATCTCAGTTTTTGGTCACCTAAACGATAAAATTTAACAATGGAATCTAAACAAAAGTTGTTGCATTCGTTTCAGGCTTTCCGGAATGTCCAAAATCATTAAATTCGGACCTTCCGTTCAAAAGTTACGACCGTTTTACTAAATAGATACGCCTCAACCTAGCAATGAATTGCGCAGGTCAGCGACGTTTGGTCACGTTTTAGACCCTCTAAATGACAGCAAAACACAAAACACTTAAAGCAAAAGTTTTAACTTAAGTTCTTAGCTTTTCAGAAAGTGCAAGATCATCAAAATCCGATACACCAGTAAAAAGTTATGGCAAAAATACTAAGAGTATATGCTACTGATTTTGCTTCCCTTTTACACAGGCCAGCGAGAAGATTCAAATTTTTAACTAAGTAAATGAAGGAATTTCTCAAGATAGTCTAAACAAAAGTCGTGCTACAGTTTCTAAGCTTTCCGAAAAGTCTAATATCGTTGAATTTTGTCCAGCCATTTAAAAGTTATGGTTGTTTTCGTTTCAGCATATATTGCAAAATTTTGGATTGCTTTTATTATTTCAAAGTACAAACCATCAAACTTCAAATTTCTAAAGATCAATCACAAACCCAAAGTTGTTTATTTTCTTATTTATCCATGAAATAAGTTTACATTCGATTTGTTTCCGATTTATTCAAGTTTGTTTCATTCATAATTTAAATTCAAGTCAATTTGCTTCAATTTAATTTGAATTCAATTATATTTAATTCCACTTTGCTTCAAATTTGAATTTAATTATCAAAAAAAAAATTATTCCGTTTATTCAATTCCATTAACACTAATGAATTCTATTTAATCAATTATCATCCATCTAACAACCAATGCATATCAAACATTAACATCCATCCAGAATCTACACTAAATCAGTTATACATTTCCAAGTAAATTTTTTTTTATTTCATACACTTCCAAGTTTATTGACATTTAGTTATATTCAACTTTAATTAGTTTCCATTTACAAATTTTATATTTCCTTAATTTTAAATTTTATTCATTCACTTGTATATATCATTCATTTTACAGCTTAAATTTCTTTTATATTTACAACTATCAATAAATCTTCACATTTTATTATTCACTCTCACACTGGTATATTATTCCTCTACTTATCCTCATAAGCATTTTAAACTTTTTAAGTATTTGGTAAGTTTTTGTTATGCAAATAGAATGTAGTTAAACAACATACAACCTCTTTTCATTCAAAGTTGAATTTTCAATTAATTAATTCTTAAGTCATTACTTAAATTTCACTATAATTTAATTTCACATTTACATTCACATATAGTATTTCCATTTTATATTAACATAATGGTGAATCACCTTTAAATGTTACTTTAAATTCCAATTATTTACTAACAATTTTATTTATATTTGCAAACCATTAATTAAATGCATATTTCATTATTCAAACCTAAACTTGTATATTATCCAATTAACAATTCATATAACATTTTTGAACTTCTTAAATATTTTGGTAAGTTATATTTATGCTATAGAATGAAATTTAATACTATGCAAGTTTTACAGTTTTAATTTTATTTTAAATTCATAATTTCCTAATTCTAAGGATTTCTACTTCAATTGATAATTTCACTTAGCTCTTAGGTTCATTTCTCATTTCACAATTTAGAAGTTCCGTAATGATTCAAGTATTTGTTTATCTCAATAGTTTAGAGTCATTAAATATTAAAGAACTTAAGAATTTCATCTCCGGTTTCATTTCAAATCAAGTTTGAAATAATATATACTTATATTAATGTGTATCAAGTCATACTATAGAGAATACAAAATAAAATTGAATTTTAATCAAAACAGGGTTTAGAAAAAGCTATTAAGTGATCTCCCCCACTTAGACTCTTGAAAATAAACGTCGATGATGCGTGCACTCATCACCGAAATCATTCTCTAGTGTCAAGAGGGGAGTATAACACTTACTTCATTTGAAAATCCTTTGAAAACAATTTCTAATCGAATATACTATCATATAATACTTGTATTATACATTTCAAATTTTGTTAATAAATTTTCAAAACACCGGAATTTAAATTCTCCATCTTAATTTAAATTCATTTTTATTTTATTTTATTTACCATTTATATTCATTGTCAATCATATTTACAAGTTTCATTTCTTAAAATCGTCCAATAGTCAATAGTTAGAAATATTGACTAATCAACAATAAACGATGATAATCTAATATTATCATCTCCTAACAACCAATACAATCAAAATTTATAAATTTTCAAGATAGTTCTTTTATATAAAAATATAGTCCAAAACAATATTATGTCAATCTGTCCTATTCGAGTGTTTAGAAATTCATATCGATGCCTTGGCGTCCAAAGTACCAACGAGAATTCATAAATACTCAACGAAACAATTTAACACAATATAAAATCATTTTTATATCAAAATTACAAATACGCTCTCTCTCATATACACCCGAACTCATTCATAAGGTTTAACCCTATTTCAATGAGTTATTCCCCACTAGAGCCAAGGTAATCTAAACCAAAGCTCTGATACCAACTGTAACAACCCGCATTTTTGACCGTTCAAGTCGACAAAACATACACACATGCCGACTCAAACAATCCGAAATACGGATAGTTATTGGGGTAAATAAGAAAAGAAAGAAAAGAAAGAACAGAAACAAACTCAGAATCTCGCAGCGGAAGGAACAAGATATAATAATAAAATAATAGTTCATGAAGCTGTTAAATAAATAAATTTGATTATTATTATACATCATAAATCAGAGTTACATACATATCAGAGATAATACAACAATGCAGCGGAAAAATAATACAGTAGTAGAATACAAATGATGTAATACCAAACTCCGTCTTCGTCCTCCAGAATAGATCTTCAACCTTATCTGAAATGCTCAGGCTGACCCGAGCGTAATGAAAAGGCAAAACACTCGAGTCAGGACTAAAATATCTCATGTAAGTCAAATCGAATAAGAAAATATGAGTGTGACGGCGTCAGAGATGTTTACGGGTTTTGACATCTCCTATCCAGTGTCAACGTGAGTGCAATAACTTAAGAGATGTTACGGGATTTTCCATCTCTCAAGGATCCGTTAAACTATCTACTATGTAGTACAATACGCTATTATAATATGTCTACATTAAAGTAAAAGTATTAAAATAGCGTTAAGCCATGGCCCATTCCACCCTTAACACAGTTTATATTCCCAAGAGCATATACAAGACCGTAGTTTCCCCAAAACCGGAAGTCACCAGAGGGCAATCCATATACTAAAGGTACAAATCCAAATCGTAGTGGTCGCGCATAAATGGAATACAAGTATGACAAGGCACATGAGGCAATACCCAAGGTAGTGATACTACCGTTCGCCTGATCCGGACTGGTGAGAACGCAACGCCGCAGCGCCCGCAACACCGTGAAACAACACTCCCAAAATCAAGGGTGCACCAATCGACAACAAGTAAAAGAATAGTTTACGAAGAAGTGTGTCCACTTGAGGTAGCTAATCCTCCATTGGCCCGGCACAGCTCCTGTTTTAGTCATTTCCAATTTGGCACAAGTGTCAAGGCTATCCATTATCGTTCTCTTTCTTCAGTCAACACGTACATCATTCCAACCACTTCATTCTGGATCATCACTCCGCGTATAGTTATTAAAGTGGTTTTTGGTTTAGATAGAGAGTATATCCATAACCGATTCCGGTCTCTTTAATAACTTCGAAATTATTTCACCGATTGGTCGTTTATTTATTTCAAAACCAAATCAATTACAATCTCAATTAAAATTTATAAATCAACATTTCATTTGTCTTTCTAAATCAATTTCCAAATTTACGTTTCAAAACTTCCAAATCAAAATTTCAAAATCTTATAATTCAATTTCAATTTCAATTTAAACAATTCAAATATTGACTCAAGTTCGTATATAAGTTTCATTCCGAAATCATTTAAATTAATTTAATTCAACATTCAAATCAATTTAAATTCATTTATCGATTTCATTTAATATCCGTTAAGGTACTTTATCATTCAAAACAATTTCTATTAAATTTCAAATCCATTACACTACCTTTTTAAGTTCAACTTCATTAAATCAAAACTTACAATTTTGAATTAAATTAAATTCGTCAAATCAATTCTTCCAATTACAAGTCTTACATTAATTCCAAAAATATCACATTTTCATTTCTTGTTAAAAAAATTCAATTTCACTTATTTACTTTCTTAAATAATTTTCCAAAACTTAATTAATAAAGAAACTCAATTTCAATTATTTATGAAGTAAAAATTCACTTATTCAAAAGTTCAAAATTTTCTTATTAAAGAATTTCAATTCAATTTAATCATTAAATAATTTAACCTTATTTAATTATTAAATAATTCAATAGTTTCAATTTAGTCCAATTCACAAATTTCTTTGAATTTCAATTAAATTCCAAATTAATTAAATCTCAATTTTAAATAAATTTTCAATTCCAAACTCAAACTTGAAATATCATTTCATAAAATTTTCATAGAAATATTCAGAGTTCGATTAAAAGTCCAATCTTTTAAAACAAATCAACTTTCGAAAATTTACGCCGTATTTCAAAAAATTTCTTAAAAATCTAAACTTCGAATAATTAAACAATTTCATTTACCAAGTTTAAATTCCAACATCTTGAGCTTCAATTCAAAATAATTCAATTTCCATAAATTCGATTTTATTCTTAAAATCAATTCATTTAAATAATTTCAAAACAACTTTAAAATCATTTAATTTAACCAACCCGGTGTCCGTATATAATTCTCTAACCTATGGCCAAGTGGTTAGTTATTTCAATTAAATGTCAGGGATGAATATATATTACTTAAACCAATCACAGTGTCATGTGCATGTATAACAGGATATATATAAGCAAATAAACATCCAAACATTTAAATATCAACCAATAGCATCCATCGAAATAAATCATCCAATAGTCAATACAATTCACGGCAATTTCATAGTTATCAATATCGGGAAATTTGATTTCAATTAAATCCTAATTTCAATTCACTGTCAATTTAAATTTTCAACGGTGAATTCACACGACAATCTGTATGACAATTAAATTTTTATCAAACAACGACAAATAAATTCATATCACTTCATAATGTTAAATTTAACTACCAAAAAAATATTCAGTACATTCTGAGCGTTATAAAACACTCACCTTTTGAATTTAAATTGAATTTAAATTCAATTTAAACCCAAAAATTTGACAGTCTCCAAATCCATCCAAACCAGTGTCAAAGTGTCCGGAATTTCGATACGATCCTAACAAAAGAAACCTCGCCCAAATCCGAGTCCGTATGCAAAAGTTATGAAAATTTGAAGATTGGAAAATTCTGGTGCTGAGTCGACTTCGAGTTCCCGCCTCAAATACCCGATGCCTGCTTGGATTTTTTTGCGAAATCGACCCGATGACCCGAGTAGTTTTCTTCCCGACTCGAAGTAGCTCCAGGTTTTCCCCCCTGAAACCCCAAGCGCGACCCGAAGCGCGTAAATCTCGAATTTTTTTTTTTTTTAGATTTTGGAATTAGGTTTTGTCTGCCATTGGAATGAGAAGCTAAGAAGAAGATGAATTGTAAGTACAGACAAATGAAGATTAGGGAGGCTAGGGTTTATAACTGTGTTTATATAGGTATGTTAGAGATAGAGTAGATAGACGGGATAGATGAACGTGCGGAACAAACTATGGCCTGAAATGCCCGTTCTGACCCCGGAACGAAATTGAGTAAACCCATATATCGAAATAGGTGTTTTAAAATATTCTGAGTGCGATAGAAAAAGTTTCACGTCCAAATTCCATTGTATGAAGAAGTTATGCTGAAAAAGAAATTCTCAAATTGATTTCAAAAATTGATTTCAATTAAATTGATTTCAAGGCGTTTCGCGTTCGTACGATCAAACGACAAGTCCGATCGTTACGAAACTTGAAACCCTACAATAATATGACATTATGGATCCGATGAAACTGGTTTCGTCGAAATCCGAGATTTTTTGAAAAAAGACTATTTTCTCTCGCCGAATTAATATTAAAACAATTCGATGCGTTTCGAGCTGCCACGGTCAAACGATAACTCTGATTGCTACGAAAATTGAAATCCGGCAATAACAAACTATTACGGATCCAATGGAACTAGTTTCGTTCCATTCTGAGACTGTTAGAAAAATGGCTATTTTTCAATCGATAATTAAATATTAAAATATTCAATTTTCACAAATTAACTTTAAATTCTATTTTAAAAGTTCTATAACATTACTATAACTCCAATATGATAAGATAAAATTTTACAAATAATTTTCAATCATATTCAACTCGATTTTCAATTATTTCTGAAATTTAACTTATTAAATTATCGATTTAATTGTCTAATTAAATCCAATATTCGAAAAATAAATTATTTGTAACGACCCGCAAATCTCAGTTGTTTTATTTATTTAATTAATTGAATTTTGTGAAATTTTTAACAGTAAAATTTTGAAATATAAATTTGATATTTGGAATGCGTCTAATTAAACATAGCAACTGGTAAATTTTCATCCGAAAATATGAAAATTTATTTCGCGCGTAAATTTACTTCAATTTAATCAGTTAAAAATAGGTGATAATAAAATAGTTTCCAAACCTGAATATTTTTACATAGAAAATTTGTAAATCATCTTCTGAGTGAGACGTCATCTTTCGTTTCGTCAAATTTGGACATCTATTGCTCCGTTTATCTTAATTCTGGCTGAATAGCAACATTTTCGGTACCGATTATCGACTTTTGATCGGATGGTTGTACCACTGAAATCTGTATACCGTTTTGATCATCTCGTCGTGCTGATCTCAGCGGTATACTTATTTCTTTATTTTGAGGTCCGGTACGCGACGGAAATAATAAAACGGTTCGTTGTAGCGGTACCCTTAGCTATGACTTTTAACGTTCCTTCGGTTTCAAAAATAAAACGTGCTACCCAAACCAAATAGCAATTGATTTTTTTTCCGGAATCAAACCTTTAGACCATTTCTATTTCATTTCGTTCCATTTTTTTTGGCGTTCCATATTCTTCTCCGTATCAACCTGCTGCCTCCACTCAAAACCCTTCGCCCAAGACCAGATCTACCAACCTACCCACGTACCTCCACCGAACCCAACCCTTCACCTTGCAGTCTACCGCCACCCTAACTGCTGCGACAACCCAAACCCACCGATCTACAACTCCTCCTCCCACCACGTCATCACACAGCCCTCGAACCCCACCAGCACGTGCATCTCGATCTCCCTCCCTTTGCCTGCTTTGTTTGACGAGAAACCCCTGATGTTCCTCCACCGATCTCCCCCTTGTTTTCAACCCAGTTCAGCCGAGACCCATCACAACACCACAGAGAACCACTTGCTCCTCCCCATCTTGCTCTCCCTTCCACCCGTGCCTTCATGTCTCTCTCTCACGTGTGTGCAACCTATATAGCACGGTGAGTAGTTTTATATATAGCACAGTTTTTTTTGACAGATTATATATATTTTTAAGTATGTAAATTTTAGGTTAGTTTATATAAATTTTGTATATTTTGAGTTACAGTACATATATGTTGTTATAATAGATTTGAAGTATAATTATAAGTACGATTAAGGTTTATATATATTAGTTTACATTGTTCTGTTTATAATATCTATATATATTTATATATGTATACAGGATTTGTACAGGTGGTGATATGTTAGTTTAAATAAGTATATTTAAGTGTTGTACAAACCTAAGTTTCAAAATATATGAGTGGAGATACCTGCGGTTTCAAAGTGAATCAAATGCAAGCTTTTGAGTATCCAGATTTATACATATATTGTATGCATAGCCCACATATACTCTATGGCTTATTAATATATGGTCTGCATTTATTTGGGTACAATCTGATTTACATACACACACATGGTTTTGCATATAAAATTATTTGGAGTGGGATTTCATATATTTGATTATAAATATAGTTTGCATTATTTAATATATATGGATATATATATATGTTTGAAAAGTATATTTATAATATGTTTAAAGCTTATACAAGTTTAATTTTCTGTTCGTTTATAAATATAGATAATTGTACGAGCTATATTATATAAGATTTATATATATTAATGTACACAAATCTGATGGGTTGTACTGTATTGGGTCATAATAGTTTATTTGTAAGTTGCAGTTCATAACTTTTAAATAGAATTTGAATACTAGCCTACATATATACATTTAGTTGTGTGTCTACATGCATATTTTATTTTAATCTAGCTATATATGTTTGTTATAATTATGAATCTGCATTTTTGTTTATAGTTTAGATATATATACAATATACATTTGTTTAAAAATAATTAATCTATTTAGAAATTTATTTTTATAACTAAATATGGATTTGAAAATATATGTTTTGGAATTTATTTTTAGAATACAAATATATATGTATGTATATATATATATATATCATCTGGGTTCAAAACAGTTTTATACATGTGTTTAAGACTTTGTTTTAGGTAATGGTTTTTAAGTATAATATATCTTCGATTCTTAATATTTGAGTTTTAAGAATAATGATTTTGAAAATTTTTTATTATCTTAATATTTGTCTTAAATTAAAATACTGAAAAATATATATAATATAATAATAATGTATATATTTTCAGTTTATATCAATCCAGCTTTGAGTTGATTTCGTCAATTTCTATCTATCAGCTATGTCCGTCAAAATCCGCTTTCAGCTTACTTCACTTTGAGACTGTTGTTTGGATTGTTCGATTTTCTAGTTCGTGATCCAATTTGTAGCTGCTTGTGTTTCAAATTTCTCTAGCCTCGAAAGGTGAGCAATCACTCACGATTAATGTTCTTATATTTATTAAATTTGATTTCAATTGAAACGTTAATTGAAATATGCTGCTGTTGGTTATTCACATTGTTATATATATGTCATTATCTGTATCTGTTCACCTGTGACATCTGACACCATTATCTGTTATTTATATTGATGATATATTGCCTGTTACTACTGTTATTTTATTATCATATCTGTTATCACTCTGCAAGTTCCCTGTTAGTATAGAATCACTATGGGTTGAAATGATACATACCCGAACGATCTTGTAGAATAGGAGAAAATCGTTATGGGTTGAAATGATAAACCCAAGCGGTTTTCAATTAATTGAATTTGGGATTGCGGGTTGAAAAGATATATACCCGTATATATATTTTAAATTTGTGGATTGAAATGATAAATATCCGTACCACTTGACCATAGGATAGAAAATTATATACAGGCACAGTTGGTCAATATATAAACGTTTTGAAAATGATTTCTATGGTTTTGAAAAAAAAAGAAATATATGGTTTTGATTAATGTTGATTTTTTTTTTAAGATTTATTAAAGTTGATTTAGTAAAGTTGATAAATAATATGTTTAAGTATTTAATATCTATATTTTTAAATATAGAATTTGTATTGATTTGAAATTGATTGAAATTGTATTTTATTTAAGAATTATACTTAAATAAGTCTGATTTGAAATGTATTGAATTTGAACATTAAAAGAAGTGATTTTCAACTTGAAATTTGAAAGGGTGACTTAAATGGATATTTCAAACGTATAAATATTTGAATGAGATATTTTGTTTATTTAAAATTGTAAATTTAAATTGTATTCAATTATTATGGAAATGTTGAATATTTAAAGCTTTGAAAATATATTAAAATTGAAATGACTTATTTTATGGTTCAGATATGTATTTGAAATCGATAAATTGAAATGATTTATTTAGAAGCTAAATCGAGTTGAAACGGATGATTTGAGATTTTGTTTAAAATAAATTTTTGGAATTCGAGTTAATTTGAATCGATTTGTGAAATTTGAGGAAACTAATTTATTTATAACGAAATTTTAATATCTTAACTGTAAAAAAAAGGGGAAGTGTTATGATTTCCAAAATACTGTGATTTCCAGACTATGATTTCGAAAGCATAAAATTTTGGGAAAGTAATATGATTTTGAAAACATTATAACTTTGGAAAGTAATATGATTTTAAAAATGGATATTTGAAGTGAAATGATATCGTATTAAATTGAGTTTTCGAAATGATAATGATTTTGGTTTAAAGTATAAACTATTTTGAAACGACCACGGTGGTATAATAACGATTGGTTGGCAAAGAGACCGGGATCGGATATGGACATACTCTCTGTCGATACCGAAAACCACTTTGACATCCGTGTACGCGGTGGAGATTCCAGAATGAAGTTGGATGGTGGCGACGTTCTTAAGGTATGTTACGTGGACCCAACTCCCGTGAGTTGGCAATAAGGTGGCTAAAACAGGAGCGATCTCGGACCAGTGAGGTAGCACCTCTTCTCGGACGCATTTCTTCGATATTATACTCTTACTTGTGATTTGACTAGATGGCCATCCTCCGATTTGGGAATGTTGTTCGAGGTGGAACGGTAGTGGCTGCTATGCGTATCCATCAGTCCGTGTGCGTAATTGGTATATCTACCCTGGCATTGCCTAGTTGTGCCGTGTCACCTACCATACCGAGCTTTACTACGATTATGATTTTAAGATCCGACCGCGTTAAGGTTCTCCATCCCCTTAACGCTATTTTTCGATATGATTATACTTTACCTATTTTAGACACTACTGTATATAGCGTATATTACTACATAGTAAATAGTTTAACGGATCCTTAGGGGATGGTTATCCCAAACATCCTTTAAGTTACTTGTATTTCAGTTGATATTTCACTTGAGTTGGATTTATTAATATAAGAATGTTAATCCTGACTCGAGTGTTTTGTGTTTTGCTTTACGCTCGGGTCAGACTGAGTGATACAGCATTTGGGACTCACCTTTGGAGTTGGAGCTTCGCTTGGAGATCCAGCTATCTATCGATCCTGCTTTCAGTTATTCCGTTGATTCCAGTGATGTATTCAGATCTGGTATTTGATTATTGTATTGAGACATCTATTGTATTCGAGACCTCTGTTGTATCTTGTTTAACTCTGTTATATACATATAGTAGCTTCATGAACTACTATCCTTTTGTTTCCGCTGCATTATTGTTATATTACTCTGTGTCTGTGATATGTAATTATTTTATTTACTGTATATACTGAGTTTTGCCAAATTTTAATTACAACGCGGTATTTTGAGCAATTCAACTCCGACATGAGTGTCTACCTATACACTTATAATGGATGCGAATGGTTGAAAATATCGGGTCGTTACATATGGTATCAGAGCTCTGGTTTTAGGCAAAACTCAGCATATGTAGTAAATTCAATTACGGAATCACTTTTGTTCGAGCTTGAATTCCTTCTTCTTTGACTCAGTTCCTTTGGATTTTGAAATGTTCACTTCGGTTCCAAAGTCCATTCGTGTCTCCCCATTCGTGTCTTTGATTCTGGAGTATCCCATAACTCCACTTCGAATGATCTTTATAATAAATCGGCGGTCTCGCCAATCTTCGAATAATTTGTACTGGGGTGAAACTCCTTTACAATCGGTATCGATTCACCGGAGATTTCTGTATCCTCGGTTTACGATGCTGCTATCTTAGGCTATACCCAAATTCTACCTCTGGTAATCGAATGTCGATTTGCTTCAGAATTCTACATCGATCTTATCTATAAAGTCACGGTTGACCCGGTTAGGGTTGCCCGCGATTTATACAACTTTATCCATCTTCCTGTTTGAAAGGCAATCATCTAACCTTCGTTTCGAGCCTATCTATTTTAGATTAGAATTCTCTTTGATTTGAGTCCCTCTATATTTGGATCTATATCCTTGTGTTGGAATCCAATTCTGGAATCATCGTGTGAGGGAGTGTATTTGTAATTAATATAAAATAGTTTATGTTTATAGTGTGTTGTTTGAGTTGTTGATGTTGGTTTGGATTTCCGATCGATTCGTCTGATCAACGCTATCGATAGAATTTCCAAAACACTTGAACAGAGCAAACTGACACAATATAATTTTCAAATTTGATAAATGAAATAAATTTGTATGATTATATTTTAAATATATAAGAAATTTTCTGGAATTAAAAGTTAAATAATTTGGTTGTTGAAAATGATAATATTTGATTATCATTTTATTGTTTTGTAAGTCATTGACTATTGCAAAATGACTATTGGTTATAAATTTATTTGGAATTGAAATGAATTTAAATCGAAGATTTAAGAATTAAATTTCTGGTGATTTCAAACTTTGTTTTAAAGCCTTAAAATGTATTTTATTTAAAGTATTTTCGAATAAAATGGTTTTCAAAGAGTTTTAAATGTTTAAATCAGTGCTCTTCTCTCTGTCGCTGGAAAATAATTTCGATGATGACGGTCGCATCATCGACATTCATTTTCGAGTTTCGAAGAGGAGAAACCATTCTGTAGCTTTGCTATGGTTTTGTTTTGGAAATTTTTTTTTATATATATATATTCAATTTGAATTTCTTTAGTATAATTTGATGTATATATATGTACAGGTATCTGATTTTAAAATTAAATTTGATTTGATATAAATATATTATATATATCTCTAAATTGTTTGAAGTAAATCGGAGATTTAAATTCTTAAATTTCAGATTAAAGATGATTTCAATTATAAACTTAAGTCAAAATTCTTGGATAAATAGTTAACTGGGAATAACTGAATTGTAAAATCTTATTTGTATAATACTCAATTACATCTCAACATAACTTACCTAAAATTTTCAGAAGTTAAAACTGTAATTGGATAATATACAATATAAAGAAATTTATAAGTAAAATTTGAGTGGTTATAATAAATGTTATATACTTAAATTTTATTATAAAGATGTTTGTAGAGAGAAATAGAATAATAATTCAATTGAATAATAGATGAGACAAATAAAAATTGTTTGCAAGAACTAATAAATTGAAATTAGATCAACTTATGGGAATACCTTGAATTTAAAATCAATTATTAAATATAAATTAATTTAAATTGTAATTTATATGGTTTAAATTAATTTGTATGGTTTAAATATATGTGATAAGATATATTAAGTGGAATAAGGTTAATAATAATTTAGAATAAAAGAATTAAATTTGTTGAAAAAAAAATGAGGAAAATAAATGATTATACAAATTGATTGATTTAGAAATTGTTAATTGAGGATGACTAGACAATAAGGTAATGAAATCAGAAATAGATGAATTGATTTAACTAAAGTGAACTCAGTGGGTTAAATCAAAATTTCTAAATATTAATTAGTTTAATTTGAAATTATATGGTTTTAATTAATTGTCTTATCTTGTCTTTTAATCTAATTTCTTTCTGGTTGTTTCTATTCTCCTACCTTCTTCCTTTTCGGGGACGAAAAGTTTTGAGTGGGGGAGAGTGTAACGACCCGCAAATCTCAGTTGTTTTATTTATTTAATTAATTGAATTTTGTGAAATTTTTAACAGTAAAATTTTGAAATATAAATTTGATATTTGGAATGCGTCTAATTAAACATAGCAACCGGTAAATTTTCATCCGAAAATATGAAAATTTATTTCGCGCGTAAATTTACTTCAATTTAATCAGTTAAAAATAGGTGATAATAAAATAGTTTCCAAACCTGAATATTTTTACATAGAAAATTTGTAAATCATCTTCTGAGTGAGACGTCATCTTTCGTTTCATCAAATTTGGACATCTATTGCTCCGTTTATCTTAATTCTGGCTGAATAGCAACATTTTCGGTACCGATTATCGACTTTTGATCGGATGGTTGTACCACTGAAATCTGTATACCGTTTTGATCGTCTCGTCGTGCTGATCTCAGCGGTATACTTATTTCTTTATTTTGAGGTCCGGTACGCGACGGAAATAATAAAACGGTTCGTTGTAGCGGTACCCTTAGCTATGACTTTTAACGTTCCTTCGGTTTCAAAAATAAAACGTGCTACCCAAACCAAATAGCAATTGATTTTTTTTCCGGAATCAAACCTTTAGACCATTTCTATTTCATTTCGTTCCATTTTTTTTGGCGTTCCATATTCTTCTCCGTATCAACCTGCTGCCTCCACTCAAAACCCTTCGCCCAAGACCAGATCTACCAACCTACCCACGTACCTCCACCGAACCCAACCCTTCACCTTGCAGTCTACCGCCACCCTAACTGCTGCGACAACCCAAACCCATCGATCTACAACTCCTCCTCCCACCACGTCATCACACAGCCCTCGAACCCCACCAGCACGTGCATCTCGATCTCCCTCCCTTTGCCTGCTTTGTTTGACGAGAAACCCCTGATGTTCCTCCACCGATCTCCCCCTTGTTTTCAACCCAGTTCAGCCGAGACCCATCACAACACCACAGAGAACCACTTGCTCCTCCCCATCTTGCTCTCCCTTCCACCCGTGCCTTCATGTCTCTCTCTCACGTGTGTGCAACCTATATAGCACGGTGAGTAGTTTTATATATAGCACAGTTTTTTTTGACAGATTATATATATTTTTAAGTATGTAAATTTTAGGTTAGTTTATATAAATTTTGTATATTTTGAGTTACATTACATATATGTTGTTATAATATATTTGAAGTATAATTATAAGTACGATTAAGGTTTATATATATTAGTTTACATTGTTCTGTTTATAATATCTATATATATTTATATATGTATACAGGATTTGTACAGGTGGTGATATGTTAGTTTAAATAAGTATATTTAAGTGTTGTACAAACCTAAGTTTCAAAATATATGAGTGGAGATACCTGCGGTTTCAAAGTGAATCAAATGCAAGCTTTTGAGTATCCAGATTTATACATATATTGTATGCATAGCCCACATATACTCTGTGGCTTATTAATATATGGTCTGCATTTATTTGGGTACAATCTGATTTACATACACACACATGGTTTTGCATATAAAATTATTTGGAGTGGGATTTCATATATTTGATTATAAATATAGTTTGCATTATTTAATATATATGGATATATATATATATATGTTTGAAAAGTATATTTATAATATGTTTAAAGCTTATACAAGTTTAATTTTCTGTTCGTTTATAAATATAGATATTTGTACGAGCTATATTATATAAGATTTATATATATTAATGTACACAAATCTGATGGGTTGTACTGTATTGGGTCATAATAGTTTATTTGTAAGTTGCAGTTCATAACTTTTAAATAGAATTTGAATACTAGCCTACATATATACATTTAGTTGTGTGTCTACATGCATATTTTATTTTAATCTAGTTATATATGTTTGTTATAATTATGAATCTGCATTTTTGTTTATAGTTTAGATATATATACAATATACATTTGTTTAAAAATAATTAATCTATTTAGAAATTTATTTTTATAACTAAATATGGATTTGAAAATATATGTTTTGGAATTTATTTTTAGAATACAAATATATATGTATATATATATATATATCATCTGGGTTCAAAACAGTTTTATACATGTGTTTAAGACTTTGTTTTAGGTAATGGTTTTTAAGTATAATATATCTTCGATTCTTAATATTTGAGTTTTAAGAATAATGATTTTGAAAATTTTTTATTATCTTAATATTTGTCTTAAATTAAAATACTGAAAAATATATATAATATAATAATAATGTATATATTTTCAGTTTATATCAATCCAGCTTTGAGTTGATTTCGTCAATTTCTATCTATCAGCTATGTCCGTCAAAATCCGCTTTCAGCTTACTTCACTTTGAGACTGTTGTTTGGATTGTTCGATTTTCTAGTTCGTGATCCAATTTGTAGCTGGTTGTGTTTCAAATTTCTCTAGCCTCGAAAGGTGAGCAATTACTCACGATTAATGTTCTTATATTTATTAAATTTGATTTCAATTGAAACGTTAATTGAAATATGCTGCTGTTGGTTATTCACATTGTTATATATATGTCATTATCTGTATCTGTTCACCTGTGACATCTGACACCATTATCTGTTATTTATATTGATGATATATTGCCTGTTACTACTGTTATTTTATTATCATATCTGTTATCACTCTGCAAGTTCCCTGTTAGTATAGAATCACTATGGGTTGAAATGATACATACCCGAACGATCTTGTAGAATAGGAGAAAATCGTTATGGGTTGAAATGATAAACCCAAGCGGTTTTCAATTAATTGAATTTGGGATTGCGGGTTGAAAAGATATATACCCATATATATATATTTTAAATTTGCGGATTGAAATGATAAATATCCGTACCACTTGACCATAGGATAGAAAATTATATACAGGCACCGTTGGTCCATATATAAACGTTTTGAAAATGATTTCTATGGTTTTGAAAAAAAAAGAAATATATGGTTTTGATTAATGTTGATTTTTTTTTTAAGATTTATTAAAGTTGATTTAGTAAAGTTGATAAATAATATGTTTAAGTATTTAATATCTATATTTTTAAATATAGAATTTGTATTGATTTGAAATTGATTGAAATTGTATTTTATTTAAGAATTATACTTAAATAAGTCTGATTTGAAATGTATTGAATTTGAACATTTAAAGAAGTGATTTTCAACTTGAAATTTGAAAGGGTGACTTAAATGGATATTTCAAACGTATAAATATTTGAATGAGATATTTTGTTTATTTAAAATTGTAAATTTAAATTGTATTCAATTATTATGGAAATGTTGAATATTTAAAGCTTTGAAAATATATTAAAATTGAAATGACTTATTTTATGGTTCAGATATGTATTTGAAATCGATAAATTGAAATGATTTATTTAGAAGCTAAATCGAGTTGAAACGGATGATTTGAGATTTTGTTTAAAATAAATTTTTGGAATTCGAGTTAATTTGAATCGATTTGTGAAATTTGAGGAAACTAATTTATTTATAACGAAATTTTAATATCTTAACTGTAAAAAAAGGGGAAGTGTTATGATTTCCAAAATACTGTGATTTCCAGACTATGATTTCGAAAGCATAAAATTTTGGGAAAGTAATATGATTTTGAAAACATTATAACTTTGGAAAGTAATATGATTTTAAAAATGGATATTTGAAGTGAAATGATATCGTATTAAATTGAGTTTTCGAAATGATAATGATTTTGGTTTAAAGTATAAACTATTTTGAAACGACCACGGTGTTATAATAACGATTGGTTGGCAAAGAGACCGGGATCGGATATGGACATACTCTTTGTCGATACCGAAAACCACTTTGACAACCGTGTACGCGGTGGAGATTCCAGAATGAAGTTGGATGGTGGCGACGTTCTTAAGGTATGTTACGTGGACCCAACTCCCGTGAGTTGGCAATAAGGTGGCTAAAACAGGAGCGATCTCGGACCAGTGAGGTAGCACCTCTTCTCGGACGCATTTCTTCGATATTATACTCTTACTTGTGATTTGACTAGATGGCCATCCTCCGATTTGGGAATGTTGTTCGAGGTGGAACGGTAGTGGCTGCTATGCGTATCCATCAGTCCGTGTGCGTAATTGGTATATCTACCCTGGCATTGCCTAGTTGTGCCGTGTCACCTACCATACCGAGCTTTACTACGATTATGATTTTAAGATCCGACCGCGTTAAGGTTCTCCATCCCCTTAACGCTATTTTCCGATATGATTATACTTTACCTATTTTAGACACTACTGTATATAGCGTATATTACTACATAGTAAATAGTTTAACGGATCCTTAGGGGATGGTTATCCCAAACATCCTTTAAGTTACTTGTATTTCAGTTGATATTTCACTTGAGTTGGATTTATTAATATAAGAATGTTAATCCTGACTCGAGTGTTTTGTGTTTTGCTTTACGCTCGGGTCAGACTGAGTGATACAGCATTTGGGACTCACCTTTGGAGTTGGAGCTTCGCTTGGAGATCCAGCTATCTATCGATCCTGCTTTCAGTTATTCCGTTGATTCCAGTGATGTATTCAGATCTGGTATTTGATTATTGTATTGAGACATCTATTGTATTCGAGACCTCTGTTGTATCTTGTTTAACTCTGTTATATACATATAGTAGCTTCATGAACTACTATCCTTTTGTTTCCGCTGCATTATTGTTATATTACTCTGTGTCTGTGATCTGTAATTATTTTATTTACTGTATATACTGAGTTTTGCCAAATTTTAATTACAACGCAGTATTTTGAGCAATTCAACTCCGGCATGAGTGTCTACCTTTTCACTTATAATGGATGCGAATGGTTGAAAATATCGGGTCGTTACATTATTCGACTGTTTAATTTCAATATAAAATTCCCAATTTTAAATTATTAACTTTTAAATCAAATTTCAATTGTTCACAAATTCCATTTTTAATTTCATAGTAATTAACAATCTTTTACAATGCAATTTTCCATTATAAATCCAATATAAAAGATTATATTAGATTCAGCGTTCAATTATATTGTAATTCAAATTCAAGTTATTTAATTCCAAATGAATTCTTTTATTTCGATTTACACTTTCATTATTGAATCAACCATTTACTTATACATTATTATTAATAGTTTATAATTCATTTACTTTCATTTTCTTCAGCTATCATCTTATTTAAATTCACAGTAATATTAAATTACATTCATTTACGTTGATTTCCATATTATAACTTCAATATTAAATGTAACATTTTATTTATTTCGTTGTTTACAATCAAATTCAATTCAATTCAATTACTTATTACATTCAAATTTAAATCTTTTACTTACGTTCAATTACAAGTTAACATCTTTATCAAATTACAGTTTCAGTTATTAACTGCTTTCAATCAACTGTAATATTAAGTTACATTTATTTATATTAGTTTCAATAACATAACTTCCATTATTAAATCTACCATTTTATTTATTCTTTGTTTACAATCATAACATATTTGGTTTACAATCAAACTCAATTCATTACTTACATTCAATACAGGTTAACATCCATATTTAATTTACAAATAAGTTATTTCAGAATTCAGTTTTGCATTTTAACTTGTTATTCACATTTAACAACACAAAATTTTATTTCCTTCGGATTTTTATCCAAAATTTTTATTTTAATTCGTATTTTTAAAGTGTTAAAAAATACAGGTCGTTACAGCTATGCTTTAGGTCAAACAAATGATCAAAGTAATGATCACAAAGATAAATGATCAAACAAATGATCATATCACAAATGATCAAACAATGATCATTTCACAGCAACACTCAGCATGTCACATTACCAAATTGGGAATATATTGCTGATAAATTTCAACTACATAACCTCTGAGCTCGTACGTCTCAGAGAAGGGTGTTAAGCTAAGAGAATAAATTCTCCGCCACCAACAGAAATGTATTTGAAAGAAATCAGCTTTACATCTCAAAATGTAATGTCAGACACGTAACCATACAAGTCTGTTCTGGGTTCGAACAGAACCGAAGGCACTTCCAAAGAAGCCCTTGCAATCCGGATATTCACAATCCCGATAAAACTTCCCATCACAAAGGAAATCTCAACACGGTAGCTAACAGTGCAGAGACAATCGTTAGGTCATCCTATCGTTTTCATAAACACCCGGTCTTCACCACCGGTCTTCAATACGATCCATATCGTCGTATCACAAATTCGGAATGGGTTATACGACACAAAGGTCCTTTCCCGGCTAACCCGAATAGTGAGCGCTTATTCAAAAATAAGTGCGGCATTCAAATTCAAGCAGATCACAACAAATACCCATTCAAGGTAATTATTGATAGTCGGTTATTTAACTATCAATAGGACTGCTTAACATCATCAGATTCCAAATAATTTTCCAAATTATTTATCTTCCAAAAATATCTTTACAAGATATATAATTTCCACACTTTAACTATTTGAAAACAATTTCTAATCAATTTCCACATTTCAATTTATCTTTGAAGATAAATCTCAAAACATTTCACTTCATATTGGAAAAGCATTTCCATACCTTTTTAATAATAGGTAATTCACAAATCCATTTATTTTCAACATTTGAAAATATTCAATATACTTAAATCAAAATTAAGTATATATTTCATTCTTTAAGGAAATCATTCTCTTTCACAAATTTTATTTGAGTCAAAACGAATGTTACGTAAAACATCGTTACAACAACTCAAAATCACTAGTATAGGAATTCGAAATTTAGATAGATATATATAAATCCCAATACTATATAAAAGATTTCCTTTCGGAAACCATTTACTATAACAACAGTGTTATAGTCCACCATTTCCTTATTTCTCGAAACGTCTATTTCAACAATAAATGTTGAAATCTATGTTTTCGATACTTAACACGTTTTAAAACATCTTTTAAAACAATTACTTCATTTCGTAATATCACTTCTCCAAAACATATCCATTTCATTTAATAATATATTCACTGTCCAAAATCGTGAATATACTTCGTTAACCCATTTCAACATTTCTACACAATTTATTTAAAGGCTTATCCGCTGTCCAAAATCGTGGATATAATTCCTTTAATTAACTTCTACAATTCACTTATCAAAATAAGTGATTTCGGATTTATAAACAACGTTTATAAATCACAATTTTATATTTTATAACAACTTCAACTTACAAATCAATTTTATTAACCAAATCAATCTATAACTAAATTTTATACCTAAGTCATTCCTTTAATAACTTTACACAATTTATAAATCTTACTTCTTGTAAAATTCCATTTATAAACCCTTTTTCAACATTAACAAAAACTCCTTTTATAATTCCATTTTTCGATTTATAAAAATTCAATTTTTATAAATCTTACCTATAAACCATTTATAAATAAATTCAAAAATCTCCATTCATACTATTCTTCAACATAGTTCATTTCATATTCCAAAAAATCAAACTTTGGTTTTATATCACAAAATTCTTAATTTTTATAACATAAAAATTATAACACTTATTTATTTAAAATGAATCAATTCCAAAATTTAATAAAACGTATACTTTCAAAAATCACTTTAAAAATCCCTTTAAAACAAAATCGTTATCTTAAATTTCAAAAATGAATCTGATGATGCAACAGCACCAAATAGTCAATCACAACATCCGAACATCATATATCATCATATGATAACAGAATATATCACAATATCTGTAAATAAATTACTACGATGAGGAATCTAGTTGGATCCCTCCAACCTGTTTCTCTGCATCCACAGATGTTAGCACAATACCAATTCCGCTCCAGTACGGAATTATCGCGGTATATCGGTTTAATAAATATTATCCGCTTACTAACGGCGCAATAGGTTCTCATCCGCTATACAATGCGGGAAATCAACAACTACAATATATACATATGCCAATATATATATATATATATATATATATTGATATATACATATATAATACCAATTTCACTTCAATGTGAAATTATCGTGGTATATGTTTTTAATAAATAACCTCCGCTTAATAACGGCGTATAATGTCTATTTATCACAATAAATAGCAATCATCATTCAATTTACACAATCAAGCAATTTTAAATCTAACTATTTAAAATTTAAATCGAAACAAAACATTCAATTGAGTGAGGAGTTCTCACCTTGATTTCAATTCTGTTCCAGCATTTTATTTCGAATAAAATTAAACGGATGTTTAATTTTACCCGAAATTTTCACTGAATCCAATTGCTTCAAATTCAGTTCCATC
The DNA here is from genome assembly GCA_030737815.1 of Allium fistulosum. Lineage (NCBI taxonomy): Eukaryota > Viridiplantae > Streptophyta > Magnoliopsida > Asparagales > Amaryllidaceae > Allium > Allium fistulosum. The sequence goes on along the minus strand of CM060906.1, from coordinate 246,925,914 downwards.
GCGTAGTGTTCATCAATACGATTCCAACGCAACTGATTTCGCATTTTTTCGATCTCGTATGAAGAAGTTATCATATTTTAAAGTTTATACAATTTATATAAATCAATTTCAATATAAATTTTATTTTAAAATCCTACATCCTCAATTTGGCCGTTGATTTCTGAAGGAAAGATCGTGGCCACTGTTTTCATCATCTCCCCCAAACGTTACCAGGCTATTCACGTTCGAAACCCACCAAAGCCGCCTACTAGGGTCCAAACCACCACCTCCACACTCGACGAAACTTCATCAAACTACCGCCATTCGAACGCTCATCACCAGAGCCACCCACGCCCTGAACATCACCGAGCTCGGTCATCCCTAGGTGGAGAAAAACATGATTGAACATTGAACTTCATCTCCATTTTGCCGTTGATCCGCTCAATTAAATATGATCTCCACCGTTCAGATTATAGAGAAGAACGTGCTCTTCAACTTCCATGTTGAACGTTTCTTAAATTGATGAACGGATTTGGAGATTTTGAGGAAAGAATGAGATTAATTTCTGGCCATTGTTTTCATTAGGGCCGGCTAAGGTTAGAGAGGAAGTGTTTTGATTGCTAACGTATATATATATATATATATACGTATATAATAATATAAAATTTATTTTAAAACGACTGTTTTCAAACGATCTCCAAATCACAAGTGCCGCCTGGCGTTCGTAAGGTTTACCCCGCATTTCGAATGCAATGGAACAGGTTTCGGAAGCTAATTCGATCGTATGTGCGTGATACGGCAATAACCGATCGTTTTAAAATTAAATCGGTTAATCAATTTTCTGTGCGTTTTAGCTTGCCCAGGACAAATCGTAAATCCGATTGACACGAAATTTGAAACTATACAATAATATAACATTACGGATCCGATGAAACTAGTTTCGTCGAAATCCGAGACCTTTTGAAAAATGACTATTTAACTCGCCAAATTAATATTAAAACAATTTCGATGCGTTTCGAGCTGCCACAGTCAAACGACAACTCCGATTGCTACGAAAATTGAAATCCGATAATAACAAACTATTACGGATCCAATGGAACTAGTTTTGTCCAATTCTGAGACTGTCCCAAAAATGGCTAATTTCACTAGTCGATTTAAATATTAAAATATTCAATTTTCACAATTCAACTTTTAATTCAATTTTAAAAGTTCTATAACATCACTATAACTTTAATATGATTTAATATAACTTTATAAATCATTTTCATTCACATTTATTCCAGATTTAATTATTTCTAGAATTTCAACTATTAATTTATCGATTTAATTTCCCAATTAAACCCAGATATTCGAAAAATAAATTATTCGACCTATTAATTCCACTTGTTAATATTTAAAATCAATTAAATATTCAAATTTTAAATGTCAGAAATTTTGGGTCATTACAGAATTTTTTCTTGAAATAGTGGATTTTCATCTCTATTTATAGTATTGAATAGTTTTAATTTAATAGTTGCAACTATTAGAAGAAGTGCAACTCTTGGTGAAGAAGACAACTCTTTAGAATTTGATATTTCATGAAGAGATGCTTCAGTTCGTCAAGTTCAGATGTCTGAGAGAAAAGTGAAAGATGTCTGAATAAAGTTTGAAATTCAAAAAATAGAAGAAAGAAAAAACAGTCATTTCAGACGATGTCTGAATAATATTGATTGAAGCACCTTATCTTCATCATCATAAATGACCTCATGGCTTCCTTGCCGGGGAAAAATTATTTTTATTAGCATTCTAAGCAATAATCGAGGTCAGGGACGAAGACGATTTGATCTATCTTTGGACTTTCCTGGTTCAAAAAAATGATATTCTACTTGTTTAAGATCCTCTCCTTCTAACTTAAAATCATCTAAATCGACCCCATCCGAGCTACATTTTAAAATTCATCCAATGACACCAGGAGTTATTTGTAGAATGTTTCCAAATACGCTTGTCCAGAGCGTTCCTTTATCTCTATGAAGTCTAATTTTTGGATTGTTGACATTTGCAAGAAATAATAAGACACTAAGTCTACAAATGTTCACTTGATTGTCTTTAAAATCAATAAGGCTAGTGATCTGAGATCTATCAGTATAGAGCCTAATTTTGTACGTAGGAAAATGATCAAGTTCATGAAAAATACCATGAAATGATGGTAGAGAAGATAGATGTTTGTAACGAGCCATACTTCGGGGTTCATGATAGAGCCAAGCGACAACTTGATCTTCTGAAGGGAGAATATGAGGAGCTTGTTGAGAAGAATCCCCTTTTTGTTTTGTTGTGTTTTGATTTGGGCGCCATTGTTTAATTTGAAGAAGGCTAGGGTTTTGAATTTTGATTTTGAGAAAAAAAATAGACGTGATGAAGAAGAGAAACCGTTGGTATGATTTATATTGTTTTCTTTCTAACAGGGTTTCAGACGTTAAAAAAAAATATACAGACGTCTGAAGTTCTGTAGATAAGAAACAAATAAGATAAGTTTAGACGTCTAAATTTTTATAACAGACGGCTAAGAAGAATGACAGACGTCTAAAAAATAGTGACAGATGGCTCAGTAGGTTCAAATTTGAAACAGAGAGTAAAAAACATTTTGAACTAAAATCAGACGTCTGAAAATTTTATGTTAGACGTCTATATTGGAGAACAGACATCTGTTAATTTCAAACAGACGGCTAATTTTATAACAGAAAATTTGAAACTTTTTATACTTAATTTAGACGTCTGTGATAAATGCTTCAGACGTCTGTGTGGCTGAAAACAGTAAAAGAAGGTGTTTTACAGACGTCTGTTGTAAAAGTATAGACGTCTGTATGTCTGATGTTGAATGTTTTTGCTTAGTTTAATGATAAAAGAAAAAATATTCAAATATTTATTTATTTTGAAAATACAATTTAAACATGAATAACCAAATCAACATACAATCATATATATATTATCTACTTAGGAGTCTTTGGAGTTTTTGGAGACTTCGGAGACTTCCCTTTGGATGATTCGTGTTGATTGTGTTCGTTAGACTGTTTAATGGGAGACAATTGAGGCTGACGATCCCACGAATTTGGGGAAACATGAGGACGTTGAGGTGAAAGAATATGTGCATTTGTGTTGATCGGAGAAGAACCACATATTTTTGCAGCACAACGTTCAAGAAAACTGAGTCGTCTACCATGACTCTTTTGCTCAAAATACATTTCACGCTGAAGATTAAGTGTTTCCATCTGATAGTGATGTAAGTCATCTATCTTTTACTTAGTAGTTGGAGATGGAAATAAATTTCTTCGCGTGCGTTTATTTTCTGGCGTATACCCCGTATGATGACTTTGTGGTGGACATATCGGAATATAAGCTGGAGTTGGAGTTGGAAGTTCGGAAGACCCAGAACTAGGTGTTTCAAAATCAATTGATGAATATTCAGATGAATAGGAAGGCTCATCTGAAGATGAACCAGCCATGGTATATATGAATAATGCAAAGTTAAAAAACATAATTGAATTTTTGCTTTCACCTTTGTAAAAAATAATCTGAATTAAGATTTTCTTCTGAATGAAAGAATTTATAAAAAACTGAAGGCTAAATAATAAATGGTTAAGATTAAAAGAAGAATAATTTAATTTTAACCAAAAAAATATGTGTGGATAAAAACAAGTTTTTTATATTAACCTTTAAATAAAAATAGAATTGAGTTGAAGTAAACTTCATAAATTTTTGAAAGAGATAATTCCAAGTTCTCTTCTTAATTTTACAAAAGTGTTTTCATTTAATGGTTTAGTAAAAATATCTGCTAATTGATTTTCCGAAGATATGAATTCTAGATTGATTATATCTTTTTCAATATTATCACGAAGAAAATGATGACGAATATCAATATGTTTTGTCCATGAGTGATTTACTGGATTTTTAGATAAATTAATAGCACTAGAATTATCATAGAAGATTGTAGATTTAGATAATTTAAAACCAAAATCTTGAAGAGTTTGTTGCATATAAACTACTTGAGTACATGCCAAAGCTGCAGATATATATTCTGCTTCACAAGTAGAAAGTGATACACAATTTTGTTTCTTACTGAACCAAGATACTAGAGACCGTCCAATGAAGTGACAAGTCCCACTTGTACTTTTTCTATACGTCCGACTTCCTCCAAAATCAGCATCACTATATGACACTAATTCAAAAGGACATTCTTTCGGATAAAATAGTCCAAAATCTTTGGTTTTGTTAAGATAACGTAAAATACGTTTCACTGCTCTAATGTGTGATTCTTTAAGATCGGCTTGAAATCGTGCACACAAACAAACACTCATCATTATATCGGGTCTACTAGCAGTTAAATATAATAATGATCCAATCATACTTCGATATAATTTTTGGTCTACACTCTTGCCATTTTCATCTTTTTCAAGATGTATGGTTGTACTCATAGGAGTTGATTCCTTGTTTTAACTCTTTCATCAATTTCTCCTATTATATTTTGAATAGGATGATCTTTTAAAATTCTTGGTGGGGATTTTAATTCAGTTTCAATTTGATTTATAGAAGAAATATTGTCAGGTGTATTGTTGTCAAAAGTAGAGTTTGAATTTATTACAATGTCTTCATCATCATTTGTTTTAATTTTGAAATTTTCATCAAATGATACATGAAGTGTTTCTTCAATAGATTTAGTTCTTTTATTATAAATTCTATATGCTTTGCTTCGTTCTGAATATCCAATGAATATACATTCATCCGATTTTGGATCAAATTTTCCTAATTGATCTTTCGTATTTAAGGCAAAACATTTAGAACCAAAAACTTTAAAGTTAGATATATTAGGTTTTCTACCGTTGAAGAGTTCATATGGAGTATGTTTAGTTAAAGGTCGAATAGAGACACGATTTAGGACATAACAAGCAGTAGCAACGGCTTCTGCCCAAAATTGTTTTGGAAGAGTGGTTCCATTCAATAAAGTCCTAGCACATTCTTGAAGTGTTCTATTTTTACGTTCAACAACTCCATTTTGTTGAGGCGTTCTTGGAAATGAAAAGTTATGAAATATTCCTTTCTTATTACAAAACTTCTCAAACATTTCATTTTCAAATTCACCTCCATGATCACTTCTAATGTTTTTAATTTTTAGATTTTTAATATTTTGAATACGTTTAGCAAAGATTTTGAAATTTTCAAATGTATCACTTTTGTTTTTCATAAATAAAGTCCAAGTATATCCAGAGAAGTCATCAACTATTACAAAAACATATCTATTGTGATTAATAGATTGAGTTTGAGTTGGTCCAAATAAGTCTAGATGTAACAACTCAAGAGGTTGTAATGTTGAGATGATCTTCTTAGATTTAAAAGAAGATTTAGTTAGCTTTCCTAGTTGACAAGCATCACAAATGCTATTTACCTTAAAATTCATTTTAGGTAAGCCTTTTACTAAATTGTTTCTGGATAATTTATTAATAGCTTTGAAATTTATATGACAAAATCTTTTATGCCATAGCCAAGGATCATTTTCTTTAACTAATAAGCACATATTTGTATTATGATTTATTTTCATATTCAAAATATAAATATTACGATCTCTCACACCTTCGACAATAAGATTTTTGTTATGATAAAAAATATTGCATTTATTTTCAGAAAATACTATGTTAAAACCTTTATCACATAATTGACTAATACTTAGTAAGTTATGTTTTAATTTTTTTACTAATAAGACATTTGTAATAAGAGGTAAATTAGATGTACCGTCATTGCTCACATCGCCTTTGCCGATGATGTAACCTTTGGAATTATCTCCAAAAGTGACAGATCCTCCATCTGGGTAGATAATGTTAGTTAACATATTTTTGTCGCCTATCATATTGTAATGACCCAAGATTTTAGGAATTTATTTTGACAAATATAAGTGAATTCAAAATAATTTTTGAATTAAATTTTGGAAGGAGATTGTTATGGCTTGATAGTGTATCAGTATGTGTGTACATGTGTGCACAGGGTATACACATGAACTAAAGCTAAAAATCTCTGAACTTTAAGAATAAATACATATTGATATGTATGGGAATATATATATATATATATATATATTAAATCTTTAAAAGCTGAATGCATAAGTAAATATAAATGTATGTATGCTACTGAATATTTTCTTAAGTATACATGTGCATGTGTGTGTCCATACAGAATGATATATATATAAATATATATATATATGTGTTAATAAAATACTAGAGTTTAAACTAGTGAAATAAAATATACAGACACATTTTATTATAAGCAGAAATAAAAAGAATGAAGATATAAAAAGAACTAATTCTCTTATAAATAAATGAAGGAAGTACATACCATTTACATGAAAGCTAAAAATAGGAAAATTAGGATAAAACAGGGAAGTGCTTGGTATAGGCAGAATTAGAAAAGAGTATTTAACAAATAACAAAATCAAGTCACATTTTTAGCATGATTGTAGACAAAGGAAAAAGTATTTTTCTGAAAAGCAAAAATTTCTAAAAGAAAATGTGTAACCACTTTTCTCTTCACCCAAATTAAGCCGGGAAGGGGTAAAACTTTGGGTTTAAAATGCAGAAAACATGATTTTTCTGGTGGGCAAAAATGGCTTTAGCCAATACCCAAAACCCTAAGAAAGACTCTGTATATATACAAGTATATGCAGCAGCCTCCTCTTCTCCTCAGAAAAGAATTTTGAAAAAAAAAGAGAAAAACAATACCACAGAAATCATAAGACAAGGGAAGAAAGAGAGCTTGAGGATAAGAGCAGGAGTTCATCAGTTAATTAAGGAAACAAAGGAGAGAGCTAGGTGAGAAAACTCACTCAAAAACCTAAGGCAATAAGTCCTAATGTAGGCAGCCAGATAAAAGTATTTTTATTAAAAGAGTATTTTCATATATGAATGTTTATCTGTGAATTTAAACCAGAATATGTTTTGATTTTCCTTGATTGATCACTTGTTTTATTATAACAAGGTTTTATGTGTTGATAGTATACATATCTGTTTATACACTCAGATCTCTGATATGTTAATATTCAGGGATATAAACAAATACCCAGAAAATATAATGTTGAGAATAGGCAAGTAGTATTGGTTTTGGCTTAACCCAGAAAAATGCAAATAATGTTGAGCTGCAATATACTCATGTATAAGTGCTGAGGCTTGAAATAGAAGGGAATTAGGGGTGCAATAGGGTTGCCTATGTGCTGATGCTCCTGATTCAATAAAATGCATAGCAAACAAAATTTTGTGATTCAGTGAAACCAGGTCATCCTGAGTTTAACTCAAGCATAAATGTTTGCAAAAAAAGAAAAACTCTCCCAGAAGCTATAAGCCAATGTTAGTTGCCTAAACTCCTTTTAAAAATACCAGGATAAATATATATATACAGAACCTTATTTTGTAATCACAAATGGTTGTTGCTTGTTTGCCTCTGTATGGTATGAATAATATGAGATTCCATGTTATGGATGTTTTTAGCTAATGAAATGAATCACTGAATGGTTTTGCCATGAAAAATCAAAAGAGTTATTATTAACTTAAACCTGATTAGGATATTGGGGTCAAGAACACTGCAGGAATGACTTGTGTGCTTGAGTAACATAAGTTGACACATGGCTTGTTTAAGTCCTGAGATCTTTGTGTAATGGAGTGAATTAGTTCATTACAGTGTGTCCATTGATTCATAAATATTGCAGATGAGACCAAGGATAGATAAATATACCAAGGAAATAATACTTGAGCAGATGAGAAAACTAGAGTTTTTCCCAGATTTGAAATATGAGAATTGAATAAGTGATTTAACTCATATTAGTTATTTTCCTATTGGTATGAATGATTGTTTGTCTATGATTGAGTTGTATGCTTGAATGTATGTGCCATATTCATATGTGTAGTCTCTGGAAAGAAAGTTAAATTGTGCACATGCACAATGACACAGAGCATGCACACAAGTATTTACCTAATTCCAAAGGACAGAACCTTATGTATTTGTATTTGATTTGATTTTAACCTAATTAACAAATTGCTTTTGTGAATTTTCTCATACCAGACATGTGTCTGACCCTAGTGTGCTAATGGCATCTGGGGTGTCTCATTTAATAATGAGGCAGTTTCAAATGCTTTTTCAGGGATTGCAGCCACTAAATAGGAGTAGGAGCAAGGCCTTGAGAAGAAGATATAGCATGCTAAACTTAGTTAGATAAGAGCCTAAATGTTGAAATCTGCATGTATTGACAATTTAAATTGCTACTTGTATTAAGTGTTGAATCTTGGATGGATATTCTGTTAGGCCTTTTGTTAAGAGATTGATTTGTATCTGGAAACTATGAATTAAGTTGAATATCTGTTATGTTTAAAAGGAATTTTAATCAAATCTTGTAAGTAGATTTAGCAAGAACACCATGTTAAAATTGAATGATTACATTTTATAAATGCACTAGTCAATCATGAATCTTGGAAAGGATTTAAGTTTTGGAAAATTTGGAGAGTTGATCCTCAGAAAATTTAAATGGTTTTATTTTCTAATATAGCATATGTATGCAAAAGAAATAGGCATATGTTAAATGTTTTATATGGCTGCAAGGTTTCTATAGTTAGACTTGTTTCATACAAATGCCTCATGTACTATATTTTTTTTAAGAAAGGATTTGTAATAAGGGAAGAGTAAGACAGATCCAAATAGTTGCAGATATATATGCACATAAATATGTTTAGTGCAAACATTACCACATCTTTTCCTTTGTACTTGTAATAGGAATCTGAATTTTACTCAGATTTTAACCAAATGCATTTTTAAGGCCAGACAGATCTTATAAGAAGAAATACAAACCTGAATGATGATAAACACTTCTATCATCCTCAAAACCCAAGAACCAGACTCTTACTCATATCAATCCTGAAGCCTTCCAGGTTATAGGGATGGGTTTCAAAAATAATTAGGCAAGAATTATTGTTTTGTATGATGGAATATAGGTAAAAATAAAGTATATATATATATATATGCAGATATAGGTAGATAATAGATTGAAAACTGTACAGGAAAAAAAAAAGAATGAAAAACAAAAATTGTGTTTGAACCAACCAGCATAGTACTCGAACTCGTGATCTCTTGTGTATAAGTTAGGCGCGTTTCCATTACGCCTAGATGTTGCTTGTGTTCACTTAGGATCCACTTTCTTTTATACTGAATTTGTCACTATTCAGAGCTTAACACAAACACCTATATTAAAAGCTTGTTTACTACTGATTATTACTTGATCACTTCTTAGTTAGTATAAATAGACAAATGTGTATGTTTCCAGTGGATTGTTTGGTCTAAAAATAAAATAAAATAAATTAGCAATCCAACATCCTCTTGTTTTCCAGAACTCTGATTCAAACAAGAGAGGCATATACATCCTCACATGTATGTGCTTATTTTTGTGAATGTACTGATATATTTATATTGGTTGATTATTGTGATCCTGGATAAATTTTGGTTTATTGGAGAAAGATATTGACCCTGAGAATTATATTTGCAATGGATGATATATCTATATATTTATATATCCTCTTTACTTAAAAAAAAAAAATTCCTTATGAAATTAGAATAGAATTAGGAGGGTCATTTCAGTTGGTATCAGAGCCAGGTTATTCAACATAGTAGAAGTAAGGATCAAGTCCTTAGATAGAAATAAAATTAAAAGGAACTAAATATCAAACTAACCAGCTATGTAAATTATTATTAGCAAACTATGGTAGGGAGACCACCAAATCAGGGAGCAGGATCTTCCCATGCACCACCAATGGTCAATCTGCAAGACTTGGTGAGAGCATTTAGGGATGGGGCAGGACAAAGGCAAGAAAATCCCTATGAAGAACTCTCAAAATTGCTTAAGACATATACTCATTTAGGAGGCAAAAGCTTTGAAGGGACAGAGAGTATCATGGAAATTCAAACATGGTTGAGAACATTGGAAAGAATTTTCAATGACATGCAACTTGATGATCAAAGAAAGAGGCAAGTGGCTTCAAGACAGCTAAAAGGAGTAGCTTTAGGCTGGTGGGAAGTAATCATTGCAGGAAGGAATGAGAATGAAATCACTTGGAATCAGTTCAAAGAGATGTTGGAAGCAAGGTTTGTACCAGCATCAGCAAAGACTACCTTGTTAGAAGAATTCATTAGACTTAGACAAGGAACCATGACTGTCACAGAATACACTCAAAAGTTTGAGGGACTTTCCACATATGGAGCAATGCTTGTGGCAGATGAGGCATCTAAAAATGATAGGTACATAAAAGGTTTGAATCCAGGACTTAGTAGAGCCATGTTACCCTATGCAGACAAGACTTTTGATCATGTGATAGACTTAGCTTTGAGGTTGGAGCAGCATGACAAGGAAAGGGAGAAGTTCAGAAATTTTAAGAACAATAATAACAAGAAAGGTAAGGGGAGGTATCACCCTTATGATAAGAAGAAAGAAGAGGCTAGTAACAAAAACACTGGAGATGTCAAGGCTAAGGAAGACAAGAAGAAAATTGTGTGCCATCAGTGTGGAAAGGAGGGGCATATCAAACCAAAATGTCCAGAGTTGAAAGGAGGAGCTTTCAAATGCTATCTATGTGGGAAAGAGGGGCATATGAAGAGGAATTGTCCTGAGTATAAACAGCAAGGCAAATTGGCAAATTTGGAAGGAAAAGGCAAAGCCACAGTGGAGAGTAACACTGTAAACCATAGCCAAGTGGAAGGTACATTACTTATTTGTACCATACCCATAACAGTAGTGTATGATACTGGGGCAACTCACTCTTTAATTTCTTATGAATTGGTTAAAATGCTAAAACTGAATTGCATATTAGTTGAAACCCCATTGCATATACACAGTCCATTGGGGAGTTCTAGTGTTTTAAATATGATTTGTGTGGATGTGGAGTTGAACATAGGAGGAAATATTTTTATTTCCAATTTATATGTTTTGAATTACCCAAATATAGGTGTTATATTGGGGGTAGACTGGTTAAGGCAATTTAAAGCCATAATTAATTTAGACTCATCCACCATATCATTGCAAAATTCTAGAGGCCAGAGAATCACAGTCTTATGTGAAGTAGCTAAGGAAGGAAAACTATATCATTTAGTTGACTCAGAAAAAGCTTTCAGTGAACTAACCATTGAAGAAATTCCCATAGTCAATGAATATTTGGATGTGTTTGGTGAGGTCAAGGGTATTCCACACCATAGACCAGTAGAATTCCAGATCAATCTAGTTCCAGGAGCAAGCCCAGTGATTAAAAAGCCAACTAGAATGGGGCCAAATGAACTAAAAGAATTAAAGAAACAGTTAGAAGAATTGGAAGAAAAGGGTTTTATAAGACCAAGTAATTCTTGCTGGGGAGCACCAGTGGTGTTTGTTAAGAAGCAAGATGGATCCTTAAGACTCTGCATAGATTATAGAGAATTAAACAAAGTAACTATTAAAAATAAATACCCATTGCCAAGAATAGATGATCTTTTTGATCAATTAGCAGGGGCAAAAGTATTTTCTAGACTTGACTTAGCATCTGGTTTTCATCAAATGAAGGTGGAAGAATCAAGCATCAAGTACACTGCCTTTAACACTAGGTATGGGTTGTATGAATTTTTGGTTATGCCATTTGGCTTGACCAATGCACCATCTTACTTTGTAGATTTAATGAACAGAACCTTTAGAGATTGTTTAGACAAGTTTATGCTTATTTTCATAGATGACATTTTGATTTATTCCAAGACAGTGGAAGAACATAAGCATCATTTGCACCTGGTTTTGTCTAGACTAAGGGAAAAAGATTTAAAGGCAAAATTTTCAAAATGTGTGTTTTGGAAGGAGGAAGTACATTTTCTTGGCCATGTTATATCTGCCAAAGGAATTTCTGTGAACCCCAATAAAGTAGTGGCTATTCAAGCATGGAAGAGGCCAAGCACTGTGAGTGAAGTGAGGTCATTTATGGGAATGGCAGGGTATTATAGGAGGTTTATAAAAGATTTTTCAAAAATTTCTACACCACTCACTAACCTAACCAGGAAGAACCAAGCTTTTGTTTGGTCAGAAAAATGTGAAAAGTCTTTTGAACAATTGAAGGAAGCATTGGTGAATGCTCCAATTCTAAAGGTACCACATGGAAATGAAGAATTAGTGGTATACACTGATGCTAGTGGATTTGGCTTGGGTGCAGTGTTGATGCAACAAGGCCAAGTCATTGCATATGCATCCAGACAACTTAAACCCCATGAAGTAAGGTATGCCACACATGATCTCGAATTAGCAGCTGTGATATATGCTTTAAAACTTTGGAGACATTATTTGTTAGGCACTAAGTTTGAACTTTACACTGACCACAAGTCTCTAAAATATTTGTTTTCACAAAAAGATTTGAACATGAGGCAACATAGATGGGTGGAGTTCTTAGCTGCTTATGACTTTGACATACTTTATACACCAGGAAAAGCAAACAAAGTTGCAGATGCTCTAAGTAGACAGCATGCTAAATTGGCTATGATGATGATAGCAGAATTTAAAGATTTGTCTTTGCTAACTGAGTTAGAGATTGAGGAGAATGGTTGTGTGCACACTAATGAGCAGATGCATGATACACAAGAAGATAAAGGGAAATTAAGCTTAATGACACTTCAACCAGATTTAATTCTAAAGGTAGGAAAAATGCAAGAACAAGATGCTCACTTATTAGAAAAGAGAATGCTCCTCTCAAGAGGGGAGGAAGTAATGAATCACCACATTGATAAAGATGGTTATGTGAGATACCAGAATAGGATGTGTGTACCAGAGGACATGGAATTGAAGAAGGAGATATTGAATGAATATCACAGAAGTAAGTACTCCATTCACCCAGGTAACACAAAAATGTATCAAAATTTGAAAAGAGACTTCTGGTGGAAGGGGATGAAATCTGATATAGCTAAGTACATTGCCAAATGTATGACTTGCCAACAAGTCAAGGCTGAAACTCAAAGACCATCAGGGTTGATGCAACCTCTTAGTGTACCACAGTGGAAGTGGGAAGACATATCTATGGACTTCATAGATGGACTGCCTAGATCTAAGAGAGGTAATACAAGTATATGGGTGATAGTGGATAGGCTAACCAAGGTAGCACACTTCATCCCAGTCAAGTCAGAAAGAACAGCACCAAAACTAGCTCAAATTTTTATAAAAGAAGTGGTAAGGTTACATGGCATTCCCAAAACCATTGTGAGTGATAGGGATACCATCTTCACTTCAAAATTTTGGAGAAGCTTTCAAGAAGCAATGGGAAGTGAACTATGTTTAAGTACTGCCTACCATCCTCAATCAGATGGGCAGACTGAGGTGGTAAACAAAGTTTTGGAGGACATGTTGAGGGCATGTTTACTGGATTTTGGGGGCAACTGGGAAGATTATCTTCATCTAGTTGAATTTACATACAACAACAGCTACCAAAGCACCATAGGAATGGCTCCATTTGAAGCCTTATATGGTAAACCCTGTTTGTCACCTGTTTGCTGGGTAGAAGCAGGAGAAAGGTCTATTTTAGGACCTGAGTACATACAAGAAACCAAGGAGAAAATTGAGTTGATAAGAAGAAGAATGACAGCAGCTCAAGATAGACAAAAGAAATTTGCAGACATGAGAAGGAGGCAGGTAGAATATGAGGTGGGAAATTTTGTTTTCATCAAAATCTCACCCATGAAAAATGTGCTGAGGTTTGGAAAACAAGGCAAATTAACCCCAAGATATATTGGACCATACAAAATTCTGGAGAGAATTGGTCCTTTGGCATATAGGTTGGAATTACCAGAAAACATGCAAGGTATACATGATGTTTTTCATGTATCACAATTGAGAAGGTGGGTCCATGACAAGGCAGAAATTCTTGAAACCCCAACCCAAGTGCAGATAAATCCTAATTTGATTTATGAAAAGGATCCAGTGGGAATTTTGGCAAAAGATGTGAAGAAGTTGAGGAATAAATCTCTGAAACTTGTGAAGGTACAGTGGAGTCTAGATCCTAGTGATTGCACATGGGAATTAGAAGACAAAGTTAGGATGAATTATCCTAAGCTATTTTCAGATTAAGGTAATTCTGATTTTTGATTGTTTTCTTTATTTTGGATGAATATATTTTTAGTTAGTATAGAACTAAGAATCTGTTTGGTAGAGAATATACTTGTTCTCTGAATTAAGTTTAAAATTTATTTAAGCTTAGGAAAATTGTGGGACACAATTTCTAAAAGGAGAGGTGTATGCAATGACCCAAGATTTTAGGAATTTATTTTGACAAATATAAGTGAATTCAAAATAATTTTTGAATTAAATTTTGGAAGGAGATTGTTATGGCTTGATAGTGTATCAGTATGTGTGTACATGTGTGCACAGGGTATACACATGAACTAAAGCTAAAAATCTCTGAACTTTAAGAATAAATACATATTGATATGTATGGGAATATATATATATATATATATATATATATATTAAATCTTTAAAAGCTGAATGCATAAGTAAATATAAATGTATGTATGCTACTGAATATTTTCTTAAGTATACATGTGCATGTGTGTGTCCATACAGAATGATATATATATAAATATATATATATATATGTGTTAATAAAATACTAGAGTTTAAACTAGTGAAATAAAATATACAGACACATTTTATTATAAGCAGAAATAAAAAGAATGAAGATATAAAAAGAACTAATTCTCTTATAAATAAATGAAGGAAGTACATACCATTTACATGAAAGCTAAAAATAGGAAAATTAGGATAAAACAGGGAAGTGCTTGGTATAGGCAGAATTAGAAAAGAGTATTTAACAAATAACAAAATCAAGTCACATTTTTAGCATGATTGTAGACAAAGGAAAAAGTATTTTTCTGAAAAGCAAAAATTTCTGAAAGAAAATGTGTAACCACTTTTCTCTTCACCCAAATTAAGCCGGGAAGGGGTAAAACTTTGGGTTTAAAATGCAGAAAACATGATTTTTCTGGTGGGCAAAAATGGCTTTAGCCAATACCCAAAACCCTAAGAAAGACTCTGTATATATACAAGTATATGCAGCAGCCTCCTCTTCTCCTCAGAAAAGAATTTTGAAAAAAAAAGAGAAAAACAATACCACAGAAATCATAAGACAAGGGAAGAAAGAGAGCTTGAGGATAAGAGCAGGAGTTCATCAGTTAATTAAGGAAACAAAGGAGAGAGCTAGGTGAGAAAACTCACTCAAAAACCTAAGGCAATAAGTCCTAATGTAGGCAGCCAGATAAAAGTATTTTTATTAAAAGAGTATTTTCATATATGAATGTTTATCTGTGAATTTAAACCAGAATATGTTTTGATTTTCCTTGATTGATCACTTGTTTTATTATAACAAGGTTTTATGTGTTGATAGTATACATATCTGTTTATACACTCAGATCTCTGATATGTTAATATTCAGGGATATAAACAAATACCCAGAAAATATAATGTTGAGAATAGGCAAGTAGTATTGGTTTTGGCTTAACCCAGAAAAATGCAAATAATGTTGAGCTGCAATATACTCATGTATAAGTGCTGAGGCTTGAAATAGAAGGGAATTAAGGGTGCAATAGGGTTGCCTATGTGCTGATGCTCCTGATTCAATAAAATGCATAGCAAACAAAATTTTGTGATTCAGTGAAACCAGGTCATCCTGAGTTTAACTCAAGCATAAATGTTTGCAAAAAAAGAAAAACTCTCCCAGAAGCTATAAGCCAATGTTAGTTGCCTAAACTCCTTTTAAAAATACCAGGATAAATATATATATACAGAACCTTATTTTGTAATCACAAATGGTTGTTGCTTGTTTGCCTCTGTATGGTATGAATAATATGAGATTCCATGTTATGGATGTTTTTAGCTAATGAAATGAATCACTGAATGGTTTTGCCATGAAAAATCAAAAGAGTTATTATTAACTTAAACCTGATTAGGATATTGGGGTCAAGAACACTGCAGGAATGACTTGTGTGCTTGAGTAACATAAGTTGACACATGGCTTGTTTAAGTCCTGAGATCTTTGTGTAATGGAGTGAATTAGTTCATTACAGTGTGTCCATTGATTCATAAATATTGCAGATGAGACCAAGGATAGATAAATATACCAAGGAAATAATACTTGAGCAGATGAGAAAACTAGAGTTTTTCCCAGATTTGAAATATGAGAATTGAATAAGTGATTTAACTCATATTAGTTATTTTCCTGTTGGTATGAATGATTGTTTGTCTATGATTGAGTTGTATGCTTGAATGTATGTGCCATATTCATATGTGTAGTCTCTGGAAAGAAAGTTAAATTGTGCACATGCACAATGACACAGAGCATGCACACAAGTATTTACCTAATTCCAAAGGACAGAACCTTATGTATTTGTATTTGATTTGATTTTAACCTAATTAACAAATTGCTTTTGTGAATTTTCTCATACCAGACATGTGTCTGACCCTAGTGTGCTAATGGCATCTGGGGTGTCTCATTTAATAATGAGGCAGTTTCAAATGCTTTTTCAGGGATTGCAGCCACTAAATAGGAGTAGGAGCAAGGCCTTGAGAAGAAGATATAGCATGCTAAACTTAGTTAGATAAGAGCCTAAATGTTGAAATCTGCATGTATTGACAATTTAAATTGCTACTTGTATTAAGTGTTGAATCTTGGATGGATATTCTGTTAGGCCTTTTGTTAAGAGATTGATTTGTATCTGGAAACTATGAATTAAGTTGAATATCTGTTATGTTTAAAAGGAATTTTAATTAAATCTTGTAAGTAGATTTAGCAAGAACACCATGTTAAAATTGAATGATTACATTTTATAAATGCACTAGTCAATCATGAATCTTGGAAAGGATTTAAGTTTTGGAAAATTTGGAGAGTTGATCCTCAGAAAATTTAAATGGTTTTATTTTCTAATATAGCATATGTATGCAAAAGAAATAGGCATATGTTAAATGTTTTATATGGCTGCAAGGTTTCTATAGTTAGACTTGTTTCATACAAATGCCTCATGTACTATATTTTTTTTAAGAAAGGATTTGTAATAAGGGAAGAGTAAGACAGATCCAAATAGTTGCAGATATATATGCACATAAATATGTTTAGTGCAAACATTACCACATCTTTTCCTTTGTACTTGTAATAGGAATCTGAATTTTACTCAGATTTTAACCAAATGCATTTTTAAGGCCAGACAGATCTTATAAGAAGAAATACAAACCTGAATGATGATAAACACTTCTATCATCCTCAAAACCCAAGAACCAGACTCTTACTCATATCAATCCTGAAGCCTTCCAGGTTATAGGGATGGGTTTCAAAAATAATTAGGCAAGAATTATTGTTTTGTATGATGGAATATAGGTAAAAATAAAGTATATATATATATGCAGATATAGGTAGATAATAGATTGAAAACTATACAGGAAAAAAAAAGAATGAAAAACAAAAATTGTGTTTGAACCAACCAGCATAGTACTCGAACTCGTGATCTCTTGTGTATAAGTTAGGCGCGTTTCCATTACGCCTAGATGTTGCTTGTGTTCACTTAGGATCCACTTTCTTTTATACTGAATTTGTCACTATTCAGAGCTTAACACAAACACCTATATTAAAAGCTTGTTTACTACTGATTATTACTTGATCACTTCTTAGTTAGTATAAATAGACAAATGTGTATGTTTCCAGTGGATTGTTTGGTCTAAAAATAAAATAAAATAAATTAGCAATCCAACATCCTCTTGTTTTCCAGAACTCTGATTCAAACAAGAGAGGCATATACATCCTCACATGTATGTGCTTATTTTTGTGAATGTACTGATATATTTATATTGGTTGATTATTGTGATCCTGGATAAATTTTGGTTTATTGGAGAAAGATATTGACCCTGAGAATTATATTTGCAATGGATGATATATCTATATATTTATATATCCTCTTTACTTAAAAAAAAAAAAAATTCCTTATGAAATTAGAATAGAATTAGGAGGGTCATTTCACATATGTTTTGAGCAACCACTGTCTAGAATCCATTTTCCTCTTTTCTTAATCGGTACCTGCAAAAAATATTGAAATACTATTGGTACCCACTTCCTCTGTTAGGGTCCTAAGGGTTAAATCTTAGGAAGCCAAACCCAGTTGGGTTTAGAGTTCCCTTTAAAAATAAAATTTTCATTCTTATGTACAGACATAATGAAAGATTTAATGTAGTTATTCCTAATTAAATTATTATTAGTTTTTGGAACCCAAATCATAATTGATTTTGGATGAGTAACTTTTGAAGAAGCTTTTTAAGTAGATATAGTCCTTTTTCTTGAAATTAGTATATAAAGAATCATTATTTTTAGAATACTTTTGTATTGGTTTTTTATATCCTAACCCCTTTTTATTTGAACAGGTTTGAGAATTCTCAATTATTTTAGAGAGACTCTCTCTTCCACTGTTAAATTTAGAAACATTTTTAGAAATATTTTCCAGTTTTGTTTTAAGATGTGATACTTCTATATCAAGTGTTTTAATATTAGAGTTTAAATCATAATTCTCTTTTGTTAATTTAACATTCTCATATTTCTGTCTTTCTATTTCACTGCTTAAATCAGTGAGTTGAGATGTTATATTAACATTAGATTCTTGAGATTTTTCTAACTCTTCCTCTAATATTTTCTTTTCATCTTTTAACATGTCAGTTTCTATTTCAGTTCTATTTAATTTTCCTAAAGCATCTTTATATTTACTCTTTAGGATTCTAAGTTTATCTAACAATTCAGAGTTTATTTCTATTAAATCATCAAAAGTTAGATCACTTACATCATCATTTGTTGCCATAAAACAAACGTTGGCTTGTTCTGAATCACTGTCATTATCACTGTCTGATGAAGAAGATTCTGTATCATCCCATGTAACTGAGAATGCTTGTTTCTTTTTATATTTGTCCTTTTTGAGATTATTTTCTTTCTTCCGATCAGGACAATCTTTATTTATGTGCCCCTTCTTTTGACATTCGTAGCATTCAAGAGATGAGCTTGATGGCTTATTGAAATCCTTGTTATTTCCAAATTTATTACCCTTTTTGAATTTTAAAAACTTTTTGAAATTCTTAGCTATAAATGCCATATCGTATTCTGATTCAGAGTCTTCTTTTTCTGCTTGAAAAGCGATAGTTTTCTTGTCCTGTGCTTGTGCTCGTCTTGCCTGTAAATTTACTTCATAGGACATTAGATTTCCTATTAACTCTTCTGTTTTTATGGTTGAAATATCATTAGCTTCCTCGATAGCTAAGACTTTCCGTTCCCATTCATCAGTTAGATAGTTAAGGATTTTTGATACAACATCAGATTCAGTAAAAGTAACTTCTAAAGCTAAAAGTGAGTGATAAATATCCTGAAATCTAGAGTACATTTCACTAATACTTTCCCCTTGTTTCATCCTAAAATTTTGAAATTGGTTTTTAAGCATAGAAATCTTGCTTTGTTTTACTTTATTTGTTCCTTCGTGTGTAACCTTAAGAGTATTCCAAATTTCATATCTAGTTTTACAGATACTGACTCGATTGAATTCATTTTTGTCTAAAGCGCAAAATAACATGTTCGTTGCTTTTGCGTTTGCAGTAGCATCTAGTTTTTCGTGATTAGACCATGCAGCATACTCTGTAGTAGGAATATGATATTCAGTTTGAATGATATTCCAGATTTCAAATCCACTTGCTTGCATAAAAATTCTCATTCTAGTTGACCAATAACTATAATTTAATCCGTTAAACAATGGTGGTCGTGTAGTGGCTTGTCCCTCAGTAAAACTGTTGCTAGTGTTATTGTCCATATTATTAAAAATAATCAGATAACTGTGTTATAGTTATGTGATAACCTTGCTCTGATACCAAATGAAAGTGTATATGGATCGATAATATAGTTAAACTACGACTAGCAAGTGCGGAATTAAAAATAATAGTAAATAGCAGTAATAAAAAATGACACCGGGGATTTTTATACTGGTTCGAACTTCCCATTCTACGTCCAGTCCCAGACTTCTTCTAGAATTTCTCGAATAACCCTCACTTAACCCGGAGGAACAGGTATTACACCGCCTAAGCAACCGAACAGGACTTTTCCGCCTAAGCAACCGAATAGGACTTCAAATACAATTTGGTAAATTGTTTCTCGACTTTGTGTGTTCTTTGAATAACACGAATATAGTCAATGTAGTACACCCTTCCTATAATCTTCTTGATATGATGATTTGAATGTGCAAAGTTAGGAAGTATAGATTGAAAATCGCTTGTGATTATGATAATACAAAGCAAGTATAGATAGAAAGAATTTTTTGTTGAAATAGTGGATTTTCATCTCTATTTATAGTACTGAATAGTTTTAATTTAATAGTTGCAATTATTAGAAGAAGTGCAACTCTTGGTGAAGAAGACAACTCTTCAGAATTTGATATTTCATGAAGAGATGCTTCAGTTCGTCAAGTTCAGATGTCTGAGAGAAAAGTGACAGATGTCTGAATAAAGTTTGAAATTCAAAAAATAGAAGAAATAAAAAACAGTCATTTTAGACGTCTGTCTTTTAATTTAGACGTCTGTCTATGATGACAGACGTCTGTTATTAAATTGACAGACGTCTATTTCATATAGAAATAGAAGCACTATATACAAAGGGTTCAGACGTCTGTTATTTTATCTTTAGACGTCTGATATTGATGTCAGACGTCTGAATTAAGATATAGACGTCTAAATCTATACTGTTTTGTTCCTTCCTTTGTTTTAGCACTTTTGAACTTGAGATATTATATAATTTTGAAAATACCTTTTTATATCTTTAAATAATTAAAGATATTTATTTATTTTAAAGCATGATTTTCAAAAGTATATTTGTGTGTGTGTGTGTTTTATCATCATATCAGAGATTGTACAAAAAATATCTAACTTAGAAATAATAAAATTTGAGAACTTAATCTTGTTGATGATATGGTAATAGCTTCTCTTGTAGATTCCTGCAAGAATATTTGACATTACAGTATATAGGTTGAAATATATAGTTGTTGCATTAAAATCAAAGAAGGCAGGTTCCAACAGTCATCGAGTGTGGATTGTGCTTGGCAAGAGCCCAGAGAGGTTATGGATTTGGATATCGACCCGGAGAGGTCTTGGATTAGGTTGTTGGACAAGGATGGGCTAAAAACTCAGTCATCGAGTTCGGATAGACATGGAATTGGCTATGGACTTTGGATACCGGATTCGGAGTTATTCAAAACACGCCTTATTATCATAAGGCATGTTTTGGGGGGCAAATGTTATCCTACCTTTTGGTCAAAGCTGGAATATCAACAAAATTGGCAAGGAAGGATGGATATCAGGGTTGGAGTTTAATTGGAAACAAGGCTGCAATGGATGTCGTCAAAATTTGATCGGGCTCCGATCTCAACGGAATCGATTGGAGATGATGATCAATGCTAGAAAAGGCTACATTTCAAGTTTCAGGCTAATCGGAGTTCGTATGAAGGAGATATGATCGATACAAGGTAGGAAGAATATACTGTTTGAATCCATCAAAAGGCCGAGGTGATGGTCCATTCGAATCCATCAGGTTCGAATCCACCAGTATGACATCGCCTCGCTCTATTCGAATCCATCGGGTTCATATCCATGGGAAGGGCCACACGATCGTATCCATCAACTTCATATCGATCCATCCCGTATTCTCATTTCGTATCGATCGCCTACCACCTAGTTCGTATCCATTGGTTGGAGTGCCTATCGTCTCTAGTTCGTATCCATCAGGTGGCCATACTAACTGATTATTCGTATCCATCGAGCCACAGCTAAAACTGCTTGTTCGTATCCATCTACTCTGGTCGATACGAGCAAGAGTTGGATTGATGGATGCGTACGAGGCTACCTCTATCGATACAAATTAGAACATCTCCACCGATCTAACATATGCAACGGTCATCGATACAAATGAGGCGAAGTTCATGGATGCGACACGGTCAACTCGGAGCAAAAGGCGGATCGATGCGAGGGGTGTGCGCCACATCACTGCGAAACCACGTGCATTATCGATGCGAAGGTCATCGTACGAAACCATGGATTCGAACAAGGCAGTGCACACGAAACTTTGATCTCGTATCGATCGTATCTCCTAAACAGCTAATCCAAATGCTATGAAATTTTTACAGCTGCTTGCATACAAGGTAAAAAACAATCCTGCCAAGTTTCAGCTTAATTGGATCATTTCTTGATGGATACGAAATTGCTTCGTATCGATCGCAGATCGAGTCAAAACTTGGTGGGGTCGGTCGCATGGGTCCCCTCACGTGCCAGAAGAAGTCTCCCGAAGTTTGGGCGCGATCTCAGCCTCATACGCCTATAAATAGCCCCCTGAAGCCTGCAGTAAAGAGGATCTTTTGGCCATTCAACGTCCAGACTCTGCCGGATTCAATTCTACTTCTCTCCATTGCTGTTATACTCAAATTCATTCATTGTATCTGCTGTAATCATTTGTAATCAGCAAAGAACATCAATAAAAGATAAAAACTTTGAAGTGGACGTAGGCCGGAGATAGCCGAACCACTATAAATTGTGTGTTTCTGTTCATTATTTCCAGATCGCTATTTGTTGCTTGCTTAGATCTATGATTTATGTTTGGAATATTGCTGATTTATATTCGTACACTGGTGCTTTCACGACATTCGGGGTTTGTGACCAATTTTGGCGCAAACAGGTCGTGCCGGCTTAGATGGTTGTCTCGGCTATGCATTTCCCAAGTTGAAGTTAGGAACGACATTTTCTTTTAATGTTGCCATTTGCGTGAATTCTTCATTAGAAGCGTTGATTTGCTTTGATCTTCCCATTTTGCTGAAATAAAAATTTATCCAAATTAGTTTGAGAATAGAATCAAACAAGAGTGGAGGTTCAAGCCCTTCTTCTAGCACCAAATTATTAAACCAAACATGGGTATAACACCCGTAATGCGGTGAATGATAAATGAGTTCCTGATTCGATTATATAGAATAACACGATTAAAGATGGCTCTGTCTATATTTATTAAATCAAGAAAAAATCTATCATTCGAGGCTAAGTACAAGATGATATAATTAGGAGATGAGCTATAATGCCTATGACTTTTAAATGTTGCACTTTTGACGACTCATATGTCACTTTGGAATATGCTATTTGACATCCTTTATGGTCACTTGGACCAAAATGTTCGAGAGCTCTTAAGATCACTTGGAATAATATATTCGAGAATCCATAGGGTCTGTAAGAATAGGATACTTCAGATCCCATGTCATAAATCTAAAGGAGAAAGAAGATAAGTGGTAAGTATGTGGAATAGCCCATTAAGCGTATTAATGGACTAATTTAATAGCACTTATATTTGTAGTCCAATGTCTATACGTAATAGGCAAGATAGGAGATATTCATATATAAACTAGTTTAGGTTGAAGCTTTTGTGAAACCATGTAAAATAGAATCGTAATTGCTTTAGGTCGAAAGGGCTTTATTATTTGCATATTCATGTCCAACAATGTTCAAATTGCACAATCAATGTAATATTTATGTCCAAATCCTTGTTCATATAAATCGAAATAGGTACATATAGTCGTAATGTGTGAAGTGTAATCCTATAAAGTAAAGTATAGGATTACCCTATGTTGGAAAAGCCCAATTAGCTATTAACCAATCGGTTTTTAAGGTTCGATTAGTTGTTCGATCCTTGTAATAGCATATTCAAGTTATTAGTAAAGGTGTGTGTTGTTTGCACAAAAAATGGACAAACACCTCAAAGTCGTTTGATTTAATTGATTTTATGTTGTTCTTAGTGATTCGAGTGATCTATGCAAATATATGAAAGGTAGGGACTAAACTGTAAAAGACACGCAGATTTATAGTGGTTCAGCCAGAAAGTGCCTACGTCCACTTTATATATTATTTCTCTTTTCTTGCTTAGATTACAAGTACAAAGCTTTGATACAAGTAAAAGAAAGTTGTTTGAAAGTTCTCTCCGTGCTTGAGCTCTCAAACTCGTCCCCTATTGCTGTACCCCTGCCCCTCTATTTATAGAGAGAGGTTGGAGGCAGGGGTCTTTGATGTATATAGCTGCTGGTGGGCCTGGGCTGGTGTGGTCAGGCCTGGTAGCGTTGGTTCGGCATTGCTTTGGTTCGGCATCACTTGGTTCGGTAGTATTGTGGTCCGGTGGTGGTTGGTTTGGGGTATGATTCGGTGGTAGGTGAGTGGCTTTGGTTCGGTAGTGGGTGCATAGCTTGGTCCGGTGGTGAGTGGTTAGCTGGTTCGGCATTGCTGGTGGGCCTGGGCTGGTGTGGTCAGGCCTGGTAGCGTGAGTATATAGCTGCTGGTGGGCCTGGGCTGGTGTGGTCAGGCCTGGTAGCGTTGGTTCGGCATTGCTTTGGTTCGGCATCACTTGGTTCGGTAGTATTGTGGTCCGGTGGTGGTTGGTTTGGTGTTTGATTCGGTGGTAGGTGAGTGGCTTTGGTTCGGTAGTGGGTGCATAGCTTGGTCTGGTGGTGAGTGGTTAGCTGGTTCGGTAAGTAATGGAGGATGGTTCGGTTATGAGATGGTCCGGCTATACCTTGGAGAATGGTTGGTTCGGCTATGACTTGGAGAATGGTTGGTTCGGCTATGACTTGGAGAATGGTTGGTTCGGCTATGACATGGAGAATGGTTGGTTCGGCTATGACTTGGAGAATGGTTGGTTCGGCTATGAGATGGTCCGGTTAGTGGGTGGTTCGGCTAGGCCTTGGAGGTGCGCCGGTGCATGGCTCGGTGGTGGTGGAAACGCACCCAACATTTGCCCCCCAAAGTGTGGCATATGCCATCGTATGTCCCGCTTTGTTTCGAGTTCATTCGGTTTTAAGTGTTGAACCGGCTGGTTCGGTCGCATGTGTTTGCCTATAAGTATGGGCTTCGCGCCTCTGTTCACCCTTCACCTTTTGAGATAGTCAAATCACCTAAGTGCCGAATCACCTAAAGGGCCGAATCAACTAAGTACCGAATCACCTAAGTCCCGAATCGCCTGAGTGCCGAATCGACTAAATGCCGGTCCATGTGTGTTCTCTTCAGCCGAATGAGATTGGGAGTTCGAGCTTATAAATGCAATTCTAGTCTTTATACAGTCGCTTGTTTACTTCCTTCATTCTAACTACACACCTCTTTGTATTTGCAGATAAATGTCTCATAAAGTGGAAACTCGATCAGAAAAGAAGAAAACACAGGACAGAGAAGAGCCTTCCACGGTGCCCACAGCTCAGTCCGGATCTGTACGTCATGGGCCCGCCCCGAGATCATTGGTGGATGGATACGGTCCTCGGGAACTACTTAACTTGCCTCCTGATTTCTTCCCTAGCTTACTCAAGGGCGAGCAACTTGATGCTATATCTCGCTCTTTTGGGATCGACCGAGCACGCATGTTATTGCCGGATGCGGGAGTGATGCCGTATGATCCTCCCGAAGGATATTTTTCCTACAGCAGATACCATTGCATGTGTGGTGCCATCCCGCCTCTCAACGCCTGGGTAGTCAGCTTTCTCACATATCTAAAGGTAGCTCCATTCCAGCTTCAGCCCAACTCTTATGCCATTCTGGTGAGTCTCTTTGTCATCTTCCGGAGGAGATATGGGCGTCCTCCTTCCAACCGGGAGATCCGGTATTTGTACAACTTGAGAGGTTACAAGAAGGGGTCTCCCTACATCAGCTTGGAATCGGCCGTAACCTTTAAGCCAGTCCTGGATTTATACTCCAAGTACAGCATGCTCAAGAAGGAATGGTTCTTTGTCAGGGATGACTCCGTTTCTATTCGGCGCTTCACCTCCGGATGTAAGTCAAAGCTTTATTTTTAATTCCCGTTCTGGTTGCAATACTCTTTCTTATGTGTTTTTATTTTTTGCTAGCGACAGGTGGTTTTGCGGTCGTGGAGAATGAACGCCTGGTTCAGACGGCAGCAGAAATAGAAGCTATTACTGGGAGAGATAGGTCGGCTGCCTACCTGATCAGGAATGCTACACTCTTGGAGTACAGCTTGATCCTTCCACAGCAGTCCGTGGTCAAGCAGAGGGACACGACTGAAGAGAAGGCTGCCCAAGCTAGAGAAGGGGCCGAGTCGAAGAGCAGTAAAAGGAGGCCCTTTCCGAAACATCCGGTTGCCGGGGGGAGGAAGCTCAAAAAGTCTGACGGTCCCTCTCCCAGCACATGTCCAGATATCCCAGAGAAGGTAGAGGTGGAGGAGGAGCAAGGCGAAGATGGAGGAGAAGGCGCCGGAGGTGGCGACGGTGTCGGGGCTTTGTCTTCTGGGCAAGTAGGCGAGATGCAAGAGTGGACGGATGACGCTTTCCGCCAAGCCTTCGAAGGTCTGGAGGGGACGGAGAAATCTAAGAGAGCCGATAAAGTTGGGACCGGCGTTGATTTATCTTCTGGGAGCGCCTCTACTAAAGCAACTTCGGCGGTTCAAGGTGAATTTCACTTTACTCTTTTAATTCTTGAATGATGGCTCAATACATGTTGGTGACACTTGGTTTTCATATCAGGAGCAGGTAAAACGGCCAAGACCTCAGATCTTCGGCACAGGCTTGAACAATACAAGCTCTCCAAAGCTTCCGTCAAGCCGAACCCTCCGACCCACCGTTCCGGGGATGTAGTCGGCTACCGTCCTCTTCTCGGGGTTATTGGTGAGGATATTCAAAAGAGAAAGAGGAGTCGCTCCCTATCCGAGCATTCACCTGGTCCTCAGCCCCCAATTCAGCCTCTTCATGATATCACGAAGGAGGATACTGAGTTCACACCCTCTCCGCACCCATCTGAAAATCCTACAGTTACTCAGATTGATCGTCCTGGCTTGGCTCGTAATCCATTTGCTGGTCATCCTGATCTGGATCCAAGTTCTCATGATATTTCCTTCGACGAGGTTACAGGTGAGCACCTTCTTCCTCGCAACCCTATGGTAAAGGTGCTTGATGTGGCCAAATCCCTGGACCTTGATTTGCTTACTACTCGGGTTATCGCTATGTGGAACGAAGCTAAAGCAAATATCGACCGTGTTGCTGAGGAGACCAGGAAGTTGATGGGGCATAATGCCCGATTGGTCAAGGCCAAGTAGGAAATTGGGAGTGCCAACATAAGACTACGGTTAGTGGTTTCCGACCAGGCCAAGCAACTCGCTGATCAGGCCATCCAGATCTCTCAGCACGAGGCCGCCTCCGGACGTCTAAAGAAAACTATGGAAGAGGCCAGCCGGGCCGAACAGCGGAAAATGGAGGCTACTTGCAAGGAACGGATCGATATGGCCATTGCCACGGTGGACGAGGTTCGGAAAGCGGATCTTGAGCAGATAGAGGAGTTATCTGGGAAGCTTGAGGCTGCAGAGCTTGCTCAAGCCAAGTTGAGGGAGTATATGGAGGCGATGCGAAAATCCCTTCAGGCTGACTGCTCGAGATACCAATTGGAGAGAGATGCCGCCGTCGTAAGGTTGTCGGATTCCGAGGCCCGGGCGAGGGAGTTTGAAGAGAACGAGGGGCTGATGGAGGGGATGCTCTAGGATATGTACTTCCGTACTTGGAGGCAGGGTAACTTGTCCTGGATGGATGATTACCCTCGGGTTATGGCTAGGATCTATCTCAGGGCTCTAGAGGAGGCCCAGGCTGAGGCAGATAAGGAGGGTGGCGTGGCCTTTAGGATGGATGCTGTTACCGCCCAGTTTACCAAGGAGGAGAAGGTGGCGGTGAAGGAGGGCATGCGGTTGCTTACAGCTGAGGAGACAGGTGTGCAAGCGGAGGATGATGATCAAGTTGATCAAGGAGCAGATGCTGGTAAGTCTTCCTTTCTATTCTTTCCGTTAACTTGGTTGCTTATCACTAACGAATTCTTTTTCTGACCGGACAGGTGGGCAACAGGACAGGGATAAGACTCCGACGCAGCCGGCTCCTTGATTAGACCTGGAAAATTCTTTTTGTGGACTTGACATGGTTGTATATGTTAGTCTTAAAACAGTAAAGTAACTCCTAGGTTGTAATTTTTTGCTACTTGTAATAAATAGCTCTATTCTTGACGTGTAATTCTTTAACTTAAGCTGATTTTGTCGTCTTTTGAATGTTTTTTTTCTATTTTGACATGTTGTATGAGAAATATAGCTATGTATATTCTTGTAATCAAATTATGTTTGATGTCAGGTTCTTGTTTAAAACATAATTTCACGACTTGCAATGTTAGTGTGAGGTGTGAATAAATTATAGCCATGTGTTTACATATGAAAGAAGGAAATACCGCCCTTTATATTTTGCTTGTAGATGACAGCTTTGAATATCCTGTGTGATCGAGTAAGGGATGTGGTCCAGTATCTTGCTGTGAGTATCTGCTTCTATTAGTGAGTGTCTCCTGTTCTGTGTCCTGTACTTCAGGGATTGTTATAGAGGATAGGAGAAAAGTTTCTTAAGTAAAATTGAAATATGTGAAAAAGTAAAACTTCCAATCACGGAAGGCCGTCGATGTGCTTAAGTTCGTGGCAAACGGGCTTTGTAGTCACTTTCCCTAGCTGTGGGTCTTGGATACATTTGTCACCCATCTTACGCCTCCGCGGGGAGTTAATTCTTTTTTACCACAGCCGCACTTAAGACACATCGGAGCCGAGATCGCGCATAGTAACTACCCGGGCCATTATGGCCTATAATCGTGGGTATTATTCGATTTACTATGGCCGGCTAGCGTGGGTGCCGATCGTCAACCGTGAACTGCCCCTGGCTGGCCACACCTTATGTTGGGGCTTATAGTCGGTTCACAGTTGTCGGCGAGCCGAACGCCGTAATGAGCTGCCTCGGCTATAGTCGGCCTTCTCGGTGGCTTATAATCGGCTCATTACAGTTGGCTTTAAGGGCCGTTGCGAGCAATGAGTTAACCCGCAGCAGAGGGATGCCGGAGCAAAAGTGTCTCATTGGCGAGGGCATAGATTCGCATAGTACCTGTTAGGTCTTGTCCAGGTGGAGTTGCGCTGTGGAGTGCTTTGAGTGGAAATGCTATGCGCATAGGATTTTGTTCAACAGAAAAGGATAAAGTTAACAAGCAGCCAAGATATAAAGGAACAAGTTAAAAAAGAGACAAGGTTTTTTATTTAAAGTGGTTCAGCATGAAAAGGCCTACGTCCACTGATTCTCTTTATTAATTCACTTCATATGGGCAGTACAAGTTAAGAAAAGTATCGACGGAGGTGTTGGATGTTCCATGCCCTCTGGAACACCTCTCCATCCACTATTGACAAAATATAAGCTCCATTGTGGAGATTTTTATGAATTACATACGGTCCATCCCAGATTGGATCTAGTGCTCCGGGGCGAGGGAAGATTCGCTTGAGGACAAGATCCCCTTCTCGTAAGGTACGGTGCTTGACTCTGGGGTTGTATTGTGCTACCACTTTTTGCTTGTGGGCCGCTGCTTTAAGGACTGCATCATTTCTTCTCTCCTCAACTAGATCCAAAGACATGTGAAGGAGTTCTTCGTTCTCTTCCGGGTTATAGTGGATCCTACGGTGGGAAGGCACGATGGTTTCGACTGGGAGCATAGCCTCCGATCCGTATGCCAAAGAGAAAGGAGTATGCCCTGTTGATGTTTTGAAAGATGTGCGATAGGCCCACAGTGCCGTAGGGAGTTCATCCACCCAAGCGCCCTTTGACTTTTTGAGTTTCTTTTTTATTAGAGTTTTCAGAATTTTGTTGATGGCTTCGACTTGTTCGTTTGCCTGGGGATACGCTACGGATGAAAAGCTTTTGTGAATTCCATGCTCTCGGCACCAGTTGGCGAATTCCTCGTTGTCAAACTGAAGTCCATTGTCTGATATGATTTTGAGTGGGACTCTGTACCTGCACAGAACATTTTTGATCAAGAAGTTAATAACTTTTGCTGAAGATACTTTATTCAGAGGTTCTGCTTCCACCCAATTGGTGAAATAGTCGACTGCCACTATAGCATATTTGGCCCCGCCTCGGCCCATTGGTAGTTCGCCGATTAAGTCAATTCCCCATACTGCAAAGGGCCAAGGGCTGGTCATTTCTGTAATCTCAGTTGTTGGTAGCCGCGAAATCTTAGCAAACTTCTGGCATCTGTCACATTTTTTGACGAAATCTAAGGCGTCCTTGCTTAAGGTGGGCCGGAAATATCCATATCGGAGTATCTTTTTTGCTAAAGTTTGCCCTCCGGTGTGATCTCCGTAGCTTCCTTGATGAATGTTGGATAAGATTTCCTTGGCTTCCCTCCCAGCGACACACCTTAATAACGGGTTAGAGAATCCGCGCCGATAGAGGATGTCTTCTTGTATTGTGTAGCGGGAAGCTTTCCTCATGATTTACTTGACTTCGTTACGCCCGTTGGGTAGTGTGCCGCTTTGTAAGTAGTCTCGGATGGGAGTCATCCAATTTGCTTCTTCGGTTGTAGCTATTAGATTCACTTGCTCAAAACTTGCGGTCAGTTGCTTTGAGATGGTTACTGCTCCGAAGATGGCGCTGTCTCTCACACTTGCTTGCTTTGCCAATTCGTCGGCCTCTTGGTTCTCTTCCCGAGGGATGTGTTTGACTAAGTAGTGGTCCAATCGGCTGAGAAGTAACTTGGTCTTCTTTAAATATGCTATGAGTCGTTCTTCTCGAGCTTGGAATTCTCCTAGTATTTGATTAACAATAAGTTGAGAATCGCTATGAAGACACAAAGAATTAGCTCCGATCTCTAAGGCAAGTTCTAATCCAGCTATCACTGCTTCATACTCTGCATCGTTGTTGGTGGCAGCGAACTCCAACCTTATAGCATAGTGCAGCTTATTTCCCCTGGGAGTGATTATTACCACACCTGCCTCAGTGCCTTGTTCGTTTGATGCACCATCCACACATAGATTCCACTTGATGTCTTCTACTATTTCCAATTGCTCCTTATCTTCGTTGGTAGTGAATTCTGCAATGAAATCAGCCATGGCTTGTCCCTTGATGGCGGTGCGAGGGTGATAGGTGATATCATACTGACTTAGTTCAATGCACCATTTAAGTAGTCGCCCAGAAGTGTCGGGACGATGGAGTACCTTCCTCAGTGGTTGATCGGTCAGAACTTTAATGGAATGGGACTGGAAGTAGTGACGCAGTTTCCGTGATGTGATTAGTAAACAGTATGCTAGCTTCTCAAGTTTAGGATATCTAACTTCTGCCCCCGTAAACCTCTTACTTACGAAGTAAACTGGCCGCTGCGTGCGGTTGTCTTCCCTTACCAAGGCAGCACTTAGGGCGTGAGATGACACAGCAAGGTATAGGTATAACTCTTCGCCTTCGCTTGGAGTCGAGAGTACCGGTGGTTTCTGGAGTTGTTCGATTAAGTTAAGGAAAGCGGTTAAGCATTCATCAGTCCATTCGAACTTTCCTTTGTCTTTCTTTAGAGCTTCGAAAAAGGGGACGCACTTGTCCGTTGCTTTGGAGATGAATCGGCTTAGGGCGGCCACTTTTCCATTCAGGCTTTGCATTTCCTTTCGAGTGGAAGGTATCTTGATATCCCTTAGTGCTCGGACTTGTTCAGGGTTTGCTTCAATCCCTCTGGCATGGACGATGAATCCTAAGAACTTTCCTGATGATACTCCAAAGGAGCATTTTAGAGGATTCAACTTCATTCCATATTGGCAAAGTACTTGAAACATCTCGCCTAGGTGGCTTACATGATCGTCGGCTTTCCTTGACTTTACCAGCATGTCATCCACGTATACTTCCATAGTTTGCCATATTAGCCCTGCAAACATCTTGTTGACGAGGCGCTGGTAGGTGGCTCCTACATTTTTAAGTCGAAAGGCATTACCTTATAGCAGTATAAACCCCGGTCAGTGATGAAACTAGTGTGGTCTTGATCGGGATCATGCATAGGAATTTGGTTATATCCTGAGTATGCGTCCATAAAAGATAAGAGCTCGTGCCCGGCTGTGCTGTCTACAAGTTGGTCGATCCGGGGAAGTGGGAAGCAATCCTTTGGGCAGGCGTCGTTTAGGTTGGAGAAGTCAATGCATGTTCGCCACTTCCCATTAGCCTTCTTTACCAGCACCGGGTTAGCGATCCATTCCGGGTAGATGTCTTCTCGTATGAAGTCATTGGCGAGTAGATTCTTTACTTCTTCATCGAGGGCTGCTGATCGCTCTGCCCCCATACTTCTCTTTCTTTGTTTTACGGGCGCCTTGGTAGGATCAATGTTTAGTACGTGGCATGCTACATCGGCGGAGATTTCGGTCATGTCAGCGTGTGACCATGCGAATACATCCAAGTTGTGGCGGAGAAAGTCGATGAGTTGCTCCTTCAACTCTGCTTTTAGTTGGGACCCAATTTTCAACAGTCTACTCGAGTCGTGCTTTCCTACAGACACAAACTCCATAGCCTCTGCAGGCTCGGTGGTGGCCTCCTCCTCTTTGTCCCTGGGGTCTAATTCATTGAAAGGGTCGCTGGTATACCGAAGAGGAGGGGCTTTCTTTAGTTGCTATGCTTCTAGACTTTTCGTGCGGAGGGCAACCTCTACACCCTTCCCTTTATCCTTCCTGTGGTTGTTGCGAAGTTCAGTCACATAGCAGTCTCGAGAAACGTCCTGGTCTCCTTCTACTTCCCCTACTCCATTGTCCGTTGGAAATTTCATCTTTAGGCACCATGGGGCTAGGACAATTTGGAAGTCAGACAAGGCTGGCCTTCCTAAGAAGGCGTTGTAGGCCGAGTGGTTTTCTATTAGCACAAACGTCTGTCTCCATACAACGGAGCGGGGATGGCTTCCAATTTCAACAAAGAGGTCCAGTTGCCCGAGGGGCATCTTCGCATCTCCAGTGAAACCGTGTAGTGGTTTATCGCAGGGAGATACATCCTTCATTGATAGTTTCATTTTGTCGAATGCATGTTTGAATAGGATATTTACTGAGCTTCCAGTGTCTACTAGAATTCGGTAAACTTCGGCGGGACCGAGCCGGGCAGAGATAACCATGGGATCCATGTAAGGGTATTGCCTTCCTTCTAGGTCACGCTTATCGAATGTGATGTCATCACTTTCTTTCCGCTTCGGGTGGCGCTCTTCTATAACCAAATTGAAACAGTCTTTATTGTCTCTAAGCGACTTTCCATATCTTTCCATCTCTTTCCATCTTCTGTTTGCGATGTGCGGTCCTCCCGAGATGGTATGGACCACTATCTTCTCTTGACTAGAGCCGCTAGTGTTGTGGTTTCCTCTGCCGATCTCCGGTGAGGGTAGCCTTGGGTTCTCATTGGTAGGAGCTGGAGTCCTGTCCTGACCTTTTACATAGCGTTCCAGTTTCTTCCTTCTGAGGTGTTCCTCAATCAAGTCTCGGAGATGATGGCATTCATTGGTATCATGCCCATGAGATTCGTGGAAGCGGTAGAACTTTCCAGACTTCTGCGCGTTATCTGATTCCTTCTTGTATAGTGGGCGTTTGTATCTAACTTCGCCTTGGGTGGCAAGGAAGATATTTTCGACGGTCTCGTTCAAAGGAGTGTAAGTGTCGAATCTCGGTCCTGGCCGATATAGGCGCTTTTCTCCCTTCTTGCCCCCAGCATTGTCTTTGGAATCATTTCTTCGAACGTCCCTTGCCACAGCAGGGGCGTTGCTGTGAGTTGCCTTATTTTGCTGTCCTGACTGCCCCTCAACGGCAGCATCCTCAAGCCTCGTATATTTCCCGGCTTCTTGGAAGAAATCGGGTAAAGTAGCTGGTTTTTCTTTCGTCAACCTTTTAGCAAATTTAGTGTCCGGATGCACACCACTACAGAGGGCCATTAGGATAAGCTTCTCAATGGCATCTTGGACTGCGGCCGCTGCGGCATTGAATCGGGTTAGGTATTGATGCAGCTTCTCTCCAGGTTTCTGTTTGATACTGGATAAGGAATAAGCGTCCTTGGGTTGTTCCACATGAATGCAGAACTGGATGATAAACTTTTCTTTCAGCATCTCCCACGAGCTGATGGATCCTTGGGGTAGATGACAGAACCAGGAGGTAGCTAGATCTACTAAGAATAGTGGAAAGCATTTGCACAGTACTCCGTCTGTTGCTCCACTCATGAGCATATGCTGTGTGTATCTCTGTAAGTGTACAACGGGGTCGGAGGTTCCTTTGTAAGGTTCCATTGTTGGCATCTTCTATACTCGGGGGGTGATGGCAATTTCGATATTGCGGGCGAAAGGGCTGGTTACTCTAGCACCTATCCCTCGATCCCTTTGCTCCCATTGGACGCACTCTCTGAATAAGCGTGCCATCCTTTCATCAGAATTTGGAGCAGATAGAAACGAGTTTGGTTCTGTTCTGTGGGATTGATTCCGTCCAGATGACCTGTAGGGATGGTATCGTCTATCATTCCACATATTTTCCAGTGGCTGCCTTTGGTCTTCTGGGAGCATGCTAGGGTCAGCTACAGTTGGCCCTTGCCTTGATCTTCCCCTGCTGGGTTCTGATCTAAGCACTTCCTCGGGTCCAACTTCGGGCTGGACTCTAGCTCGGCCCCGTTCACTGGCGTTTCCGTTGTTAGGCAGTATAACAGGCTCAGCTACAGTTGACCTTCGCCTGGTACCTCCCACGTTGGGTTCGGTTCCAAACGTTTCCTCATGCCTAACTTCGGGCTGTGCTCGATCTCGGCTCCTACCATGGCTGCTTCTGTCGTTAGCTCCTTCGAAGAAGGAAGATCTTTGTTGTCTCTGAGATCCTCCAGACTGGGACTCGCCCCATGATTCAGTGTTGCGGTTGGACTCTTCAGCATCCCTTAAGCGTGACATGTGATGATCCACCAAGGCTTCCTGCTGGGACGTGAAGCGGTTAGTTACTTCAACCACAACCCTATCTAAATCTGCCCTAGTAATTGCTGCGGGCTGTTCTGTGGCAGGAGTGGTCGGATTAGCCTGTCCTTCATTTGGTACTACTGCTAGAGGAGGACGATTTTCTTGATCCGTGATAGCTGGATCTGGAAGACTGCTGGATGCGATGTTTTTTCCTTTGTTAACATCTTTTTTCTGCTTGGGAGGCAAGTTTTCTAAGAGGCGAACGATGCTGTTAGGAAAAATGTTAAGTGGATGAAGCTGAAGCTTCGAGCTTCTATTTCTCAGTGAAAGCACCAAAAATGTTTGCACAAAAAATGGACAAACACCTCAAAGTCGTTTGATTTAATTGATTTTATGTTGTTCTTAGTGATTCGAGTGATCTATGCAAATATATGAAAGGCAGGGACTAAACTGTAAAAGACACGCAGATTTATAGTTGTTCAGCCAGAAAGTGCCTACGTCCACTTTATATATTATTTCTCTTTTCTTGCTTAATTTACAAGTACAAAGCTTTGATACAAGTAAAAGAAAGTTGTTTAAAAGTTCTCTCCGTGCTTGAGCTCTCAAACTCGTCCCCTATTGCTGTACCCCTGCCCCTCTATTTATAGAGAGAGGCTGGAGGCAGGGGTCTTGGATGTATATAGCTGCTGGTGGGCTTGGGCTGGTGTGATCAGGCCTGATAGCGTTGGTTCGGCATTGCTTTGGTTCGGCATCACTTGGTTTGGTAGTATTGTGGTCCGGTGGTGGTTGGTTTGGGGTTTGATTCGGTGGTAGGTGAGTGGCTTTGGTTCGGTAGTGGGTGCATAGCTTGGTCCGGTGGTGAGTGGTTAGATGGTTCGGTAAGTAATGGAGGATGGTTCGGTTATGAGATGGTCCGGCTATACCTTGGAGAATGGTTGGTTTGGCTATGACTTGGAGAATGGTTGGTTCGGCTATGACTTGGAGAATGGTTGGTTCGGCTATGACATGGAGAATGGTTGGTTCGGCTATGACTTGGAGAATGGTTGGTTCGGCTATGACTTGAGAATGGTTGGTTCGGCTATGAGATGGTCCGGTTAGTGGGTGGTTCGGCTAGCCTTGGAGGTGCGTCGGTGCATGGCTCGGTGGTGTTGGTAACGCACCCAACATGTGTTAAGTCAAATGCTTAAGTAAAATGACCAAGTAACCTAGGCAAACTTGTAGGACACCATATGTCACGTAGGGTAGTATTAAAGTCAACTACTCATGATTATTATATATTAAACATGTACTCATCCACTAGACTTTTGTCTTACCTACCATTTTCCTTACTTTTCCCTACCACAAGAGGACAGGGTAGCAGGTGATTCGCTCGATTTCAGTGAGTGGAAAGGCGAGCTCATCACTGGAGTAGCTTGTCATTTTATTTTTCTCAACTCTCTATCTTAAAAGTTCCTAGTATTTTATAAAACTATGAGTGGTATTTCTGTGTACGCTGCATTTGACTACATCGTGTTTTCTGAGATTGTGTTTTGAGATATTTTCTGAGATTGTTATTTTCTGTGTTTATATTTTATTCCTTCCGCCGTGAGTTCTGGATGCATAGTATATCTTAGATCAAATCTTTTTATTTGTAATCTCTATTATGTTATATAACCAGATAACTTGTACTTTTTGGCACCGACGCGAGTCCGAAAGCCGCCTAGGCTTTGGATTGGTATGTCAAGGGGTTCGGGTTGTCACATTTGTTATCGGAGTGTAGGTTCAAAGTTCCTTAGGGATTAGGACAGTATTGAGAGAATGTATTTGAATTTTTTTGAAAAGAAAATGGTTTTCCAAAATGGATTTCAAAACTATTTCCAAAATGTTTTCAAAATGGGATTTTAAAGTGAGTGTATGTATATATAAAAGATTTCAAAATAAATCCAAAAATTTAATATGTTGTAATATCTCTCTTATTCATGTCTATGTTATCTCTTATTCATGCCTATAATATCTATGGAAAGTTGCTAATAAAATTCTTAAAAATCACAGATAGAAGATGACTAATTCAATAGGTTTAGACTCAAGCGACGCAACCGAGATTTTGGACATAAACGTCCCAATTTGTTTCCGTTGATATCTTCAAGTGAGTGGAAAAGCTGAGCTTAATCCCACTACATGATCGATTAGGAGAGCAGCATATGCGATTCCTACCCACCCACACGCCGTCAATTTTGCAAAGTTATGTAAGGATTTCACGAGCCTTGAAGAAAAGACGCATGTAGGGACTGACTCATATGTTGATTTGAAGTCATGGATTCGTAATTGTAAGAGAATTTTTGGGTTTATAGGTCTTGCTTATGAGGTATAGAGGAAGCTAGCTACTTGGCAGTTACATGGGGATCCCTTGAGTTGGTGGGAGGTAGTGGAGGTAGAGACTGATGGAGGAGAGATCACATGGGGAAGTTTTGGAGATGCTTTGAGATAAATTCCTATCTAGAGCCGAGGAAGGAGTGCAGTTAGATAATTTTATTCATCTAAGCAAGGAGACCTGTCGGTAAATGAGTATGTTGTAGGGAATGCGGATTACGGATCTTAAGGTAGAATTAACACTAGAGGAGGGGTGAATAGTGTTTAATTAATATTATGAATAATTTCGAAATCTTTTCAAATTAAACCCAAACAGATGCAATTCACAAACACAGAAAAAATCACTGAATCTGACACAGATGCAAATAGTAAATAAAAGTAGTAAGGAAAAGAACACACCAGAATTTTATACTGGTTCAGAGTTACCCTACATCCAGTCTGACATAATTTCTTATGTAGATTTCTTTTCAAATATAATGTCGATATTACAACCTCGATTTCATGGCCACGAGATACACCCTCCTGTCTTCAAGTCCAGGGCAAACTCTCTTGATTTAACCAGGCTACAAGATCACCTAATTGATTTATGGGCTTCAATCACACCCAATTGATTTACGGGCCACAATCAAACCATTTCCAATATCACTTTGATAGATAGAGAGACTCGATACACTTCTTTGATTACAAATGATCCTATAACTCTAAATAGAAGTGAGATCTTTGAGAGAGAGCGGTGGAGAATCAAACTAGAGATTATCAAGTTTGATTCACTTAGGATTTCAGCAAAGTTTTGTTAAAGCATTTGAAATATAAGAACATATTTGAGTGGAAAAGAAGGAGTGAATAAATGAAGAAAAACTAACTTAAATTTGTTGAAAACAACTGGTATTTATAGGAGAATAACGGTTATGTCTATTCGTGAAAGGTTATGATGAATAGACACTTCTTTTGAAAATTTGAAATTTAAATTCTACGGCTACCATGTCTATATAGGAGGATGGGGTATGTCGACATGCCCTAGTAAATTTTGAAAATTGATTTTTGTTTTTAAAAACGATTTTCTTTTTAAAACTTATCAAAACAATTTCTAAAGTTTATAAACCATTTTAAATATAGTTTAAACTTAAAAAAGTGATTTCAAAAGTAATCTTAAAAATATATAATCTAAATATAAAAGTAATATTAAAAACTAAGTATAGAATATATTTTTGAGATTTAAAGCTTATAATATTAAAACCAGGAGATAGTTTAAAAACAAGAGATGATTTTGAAATCAAAATATAAAAGATAATAAAAATAGTTTAAGGCTAAAATATTTAAACGGAGAGAGATGACTTTAAAAAGTTTGTGGAAAAATATTTGAAATAAATCATTTAGAAAATTCAATGGATTTCATTCCACTAGATAAGGTCATGGTTCCATCCCACTAAAGAGGTCGTGGGTTCCATCCCACTATTAAAGCGAGAAGGTGGATTCCATTCCACAATTAAAATCCGAATAAAGATTTTAGTGCTATTATGAAGCTTTAAGCTAAATCTAGACACTATTACTTATCTTGAGATCTTAAACTCTTGAACTCTTGAAATCTTGAAATCCTGATACTCATGAGTCTTCAGTCTTGATTTCTTCTATCTTGAATTCTTCAGTCTTGGATCTCTGTACTTAGTCTTGAATCTTTGTACTGTACAGTTTTCATTCTCAGTACCTGCATGTATATATCATGCATAATATATATCTAGACAAAGATATTAGTATTTATGTTTTATAATAAGTCCTAAGGTTGTTATCATCAAAACCATCATCTCAGGAACTAATAATCTCCCCTTTTTTGATGATTACAACCTTTGTTTATAAAATTTTCTCCACAAACTTTGATTCTACTCCAACTCCCCCTTATTCCAACAACTCACCCTTAATCTAAGCATATCTAACCTATTTTATAATTCTCCCCTTTGTCATCAACAAAAACTAAGCCTAAACTACATAACTCACCCTTAAACTAATG
Source organism: Allium fistulosum (assembly GCA_030737815.1). NCBI lineage: Eukaryota > Viridiplantae > Streptophyta > Magnoliopsida > Asparagales > Amaryllidaceae > Allium > Allium fistulosum. Next base: position 246,886,759 of record CM060906.1, on the reverse strand, counting down.
CTATGGAACTAAATGCTAATAACGAGGTATAATAAGCGAAACATAAATCTAATTTTATTATATATGGTTACATTACACATATATAGACACAACTATATACAAGTACACAAAACATAAAAACATTAATAATATAATAACAATCTAACGAGAGTCCTTGACAACTTGGTGACTTGTGAATCGAACAATTAGGGTAATGGAGACAAAAGTTTCCACGTTGTTCGACCAAATTACCATCTTTGTCAAAACAGACTTCTCCAATGCAAATAACTTTATCGTCCTCGTCCATTTGCGCTTCATCCTCTTCTTCTTCTTCTTCGTCATCCTCTAATGAATTATGAATACTTATGTTAGAGGAATCATCTTCAATCATGATAGGATCTGCATGATTATCCATTTGAATTTTTTGCAAATTTCTAAGGATCGTGCCCTGTTTCTCTTGTTCCTTTGCCATCTTTATTTGCATGACATGTAATTCAGTCAGCATTTGTAGGGAATCCTTCAAAGTTTCCTCGATCTTCATCAGTCGAGCCAATGTAGTTCGTTGAAATGGACCAGAATTATGAGAAGGGAAGGAAGAGGTTGCATTTTGGTTTGATTTAAAAGAGAATGCCATTATTTTATATTTTCAGAAGTTTATTACAAAGAAAATGAAGAGAGAAGTCAAAAGAATTCGAAATATTGTGGTTTACATAACCACCAAACTAATTTTAGAGGGAAAATCAAAATTCAAATTTTACCGTTGTATGTCGACATAAGGGTAGGGGCATGTCGATATCGTTATGGAAATTTTGGCAATTTTATTTTTCCTTATTTATTTAAATATATATGTTACTATTTCCATATTTTGTATCTCAGTTATAGAGCAAATACCTAGTTCTCTTCTTAATTTAGTAAAGGTTGATTAATTCAAGGGTTTGGTCAGAATATTAGCTATTTGATTCTCATTGTTGATAAATTCAAGAGAAATAATCTCTTTACGTATAATATCTCTGAGAAAATGATGTCTGATATCAATATGTTTGGTTCTGGCATGATGAGTAGGATTTTTGGATAAATTTATTGCACTTGTATAGTCACAATAAATTGGTGATTTTGAAATATTTAATCCAAAATCCTTTAGGGTCTGTTGCATATAGATAACTTGAGAACAAGCCAAAGCAGTAGAGATATATTCCGCTTCAGTTGTTGATAGTGAGACAGTATTTTGCTTTTTACTAAACCAGGAAATCAGAGATTTGGTCTGATTTACAACCAGCATAGTCAGCATCACAATATGAGATTAAATAAAATGGATCATTTTTAGGGTAAAATAGGCCAAAGTATAAAGTGTGTTTAACATATCTTAGGATACGTTTAACAGCTTTTAAATGGGTCTCTTTGGGTTGAGATTGGTATCTTGCATAGAGACAAACACTATGCATGATATCAGGCCTACTCGCAGTTATATAGAGTAGCGATCCAATCATTCCTCTGTATGGTTTTTTATCAACATCTTTTGACATGTCTTCTTTATTTAAGCCTTCATTGGTTGACATGGGAGTGGGTTTTCCACTTGCAGTAGTCATACAAAACTTATTAATTAGATCCGCAGCATACTTTTCTTGACTAATGCAAATACCGCTATTTAATTGTTTTATTTGTAATCCTAAAAAGAAAGTAAGTTCACCCATATGACTCATCTCAAACTCTTTTTTCATTATTTCAGAAAACTCTTTGTTCATTTTATTGTTTGTTGATCCAAAAATTATATCATCTAAATAAATCTATACTAATTGGAAATCATTTTTGTTACTTCTAATAAAAAGAGTATTATCTACTTCACCAATTTCAAAATTTGATTGTAATAGGTAAGATATTAGTCTATCATACCAGGCTCTAGGAGCTTGTTTCAGACCATATAAAGCTTTCTTTAATTCGTAAACATGATTTGGAAGCTTTTCATCTTCAAAAAGTGGGGGTTGTTCAATATAAACATCTTCTTTAACAAAACCATTTAAAAATGCACTTTTGACATCCATTTGAAATAATTTGAAATTTTTATGGTTTGCGAAAGCAAGTAGAATTCTAATAGCTTCTAATCTTGCTACAGGTGCAAAGGTTTCATCATAGTCTATTCCTTCGTCTTGAGAATAACCTTCCGCGACTAACCGAGCTTTATTTCTAACGACCTCACCTTGTTCATTCATTTTATTTTTATAAACCCATTTAGTTCCTATTATAGTTTTGTCCTCAGGTCTAGAAACAAGTTCCCCTACATCATTTTCGGTGAATTAATTCAGTTCTTCTTGCATAGCAAGAATCCATGAATCATCAAATGATGCTTCCTTTGGATTTTATGGTTCTATAGTTGATATAAAGGCTACATTACTCATCTTGTTTAGTTGATTTCTAGTTTTAACAACATATTCAATATTTTCTAGTATATTTTCTATAAGATGATATTTTAAAAGCCTGATCCTTTTATTAGGATGAAAAGTTTCACAATTTGTTTGATTTGATTCATTATTTAAAGTAAGAAAATCATCTTCATTATTTATTTGAAAAAAATCTTTGAAATTTTCATCAAAAGGTACATGCATTGTTTCTTCAATGGTGTTAGTTTTTAAATTGAAAACTCTTTATGCTTTACTTCTATTAGAATATCCGATAAAGATTCCTTTGTCAAATTTAGGATCAAATTTATCCAAATTGTCCTTTGTATTTAAAATAAAGTATTTACTTCCAAAAACTTTAAAATAAGATATCTTTGGTTTCTTATTGAAAAGAAGTTCATATGGTGTTTTATTGGTTAGAGGTCTAATTAAAATCCTATTCAAAATGTAACAAGCTGTAGCGACTGCTTCAGCCCAAAAATTTCATGGTAATTTACTATCTGAAAGCATAGTTCTTGCACACTCTTGAATCGTCCTATTTTCACGCTCTACCACTCCATTTTGTTGTAGAGGTATTGGAAAGGAAAAATTATGAGTTAGTCCTATTTGATTGTAGAAATTCTTAAAATTTTCATATTCAAATTCTCCACCTTGATCACTATGAATAGTATTGATTTTTAAAGAAAGTTGATTTTGAGTTCTTTTTGCAAAAGTTTTAAATAAATCAAAAGCATCACTTTTATGTTTCAGAACAATTGTCCGTGTAAATCTAGAATAATCATCTATAATTACAAAAACATATTTACTATGATTTTTTGACTGAATTTGAGATGGACCAAACAGATCTAAATGAAGTAACTCAAGAGGTTTTGAAGTTGAAATCATATCTTTCAATTTAAATGAACTCTTTCTAAGTTTTCCTAATTGACAAGCATCACATATACTATCTACTTTAAAATCCATTTTAGGGAGACCTCTTACTAGATCAAGTTTTGAAAGTCTAGATAAGAGTTTGAAATTCAAATGCCCAAATCGTTTATGCCAAATCTATGGGTCACTTGTATTAGCCAAAAGAGATAGGTTATCATTTGAGAATTTCATACCGAGAATATAAATATTTCTCTTCCTAATTCTTTCAAAGATAATATTTGATTTATTATCTTTGATGTGACACTTATCCTTTTCAAATTTAACTTCGTAGCCCTTATCACATAGTTGACTTATGCTAAGTAAGTTGTGTTTTAGATTCCTAACTAACAAAACATCAGAAATAGTAGGAGTTTTAGAGTTACAGACATTGCCGATGCCAATCACATATCTTTTTGAATTGTCTCTAAAGTTGACCATTCCTCCATCTTCATAAATTATGTCATTCAGTATCTCCGGATTACCAGTCATGTGTCTTGAACATCCACTATCAAGTATCCATATGTTTTTTCTTGATTTGCACCATTTGTCCATTGAGTGTTGATTCTTCAAAAGCCATATAACACATCTGTTCCCGCACAACACACCAATTCGGTAGATAACTTGATTTCCTATAATAACAATATGTAACTTGTGAGACAATGATGATTTGGACAGTTTTGAACTAGTGTTAACAGAATTTTCAAAAATTGCCATTTTAAACTTTTCAAAATTCAGATTATGATAACTTTGAAAACCAACGCTCTGATACCAAATGTAGGAAATGCGGATTACAGATCTTAAGGCAAAATTTACACTAGAGGTGGGGGGGTAAATACTATTTTATTAATTTTATGAATCTTTTCGAAATATTTTAAAATTAAACCCAAACAGATGCAATTCACAAACACATAAACAATCATAGAATCAAACACAGATGCAAATAGTAAATAAAAGCAGTAAAGGAAAGAACACATCAGAATTTTATACTGGTTCGGAGTTACTCTACATCCAGTCCCACACAATTTCTTGTGCAGATATCTTTTCAAATATAATGTCGATATTACAACCTCGATTTCAAGGCCACGAGATACACCCTCCCGTCTTCGAGTCCAGGGCAAACTCTCTTGTTTAACCAGGCTATAATCACACCCAATTGATTTACAGGGCACAATCATACCCAATTGAATTACGGGCCACAATCACACCATTTCCAATATCACTTTGATAAATAGAGAGACTCGATACACTTCTTTGATTACAAATGATCCTATAACTCTGAATAGCACTGAGATCTTTGGGAGAGAGTGGCAGAGAATCAAACTAGAGATGATCAAGTTTGACTCACTTAGGATTTCGACAGAGTTTTATTAAAGCATTTGAAATATAAGAGAACCTTTGAGTAGAGAAGAAGGAGTGAAGAAATGAAGAAAAACTAACTTAAATTCGATGAAAACAACTGGAATTTATAGGAGAATAACGGTCTTGTCCATTCATGAAAGGTTATGATGAATATACACTTCTTTTGAAAATTTGAAATTTAAATTCTACGGCTACCATGTCGACATGGGGGATGGGGTATGTCAACATGTCCTACTAAATTTTGAAAAGTGATTGTTTTTAAAAGAGATTTTCTTTTTAAACCTTATCAAAACAATTTCTGAGGTTTATAAACCATTTTGAATATAGTTTAATCTTAAAAAAGAGATTTAAAATGTAATCTTAAAAATATATAATCTATAATATAAAAGTAATATTAAAAACTAAGTATAGAATATATTTTTGAGATTTAAAGCTTATAATATTAAAACCAGGAGATAGTTTAAAAACAAGAGATGATTTTTAAATCAAAATATAAAAGGTAATAAAAATAGTTAAGGATAAAATATGTAAACTGAGAGAGATGACTTTAAAAAGTTTTTGGAAAAATATTTAAAATAAATCATTTTGAAAATTTCATGGATTCCATTCCACTAAAGAAGGTCGTGGGTTCCATCCCACTAAAGAGGTCGTAGGTTCCATCCCACTATTAAAGCGAGAAGATGGATTCCATTCCACAATTAAAATCTGAATAAAGATTTTAGTGCTATTATGAAGTTTTAACATAAATCTAGACACTATTATTTATCTTGATATCTTGAACTCTTGAAATCTTGAACTCTTGATACTCATGAGTCTTCAGTCTTGATTTCTTCAATCTTGAATTTGTTAGTCTTGATTCTCTATACTCAGTCTTGAATCTTTATACTATACAGTCTTCATTATCAGTACCTGCATATATATATATATATATATATCCTGCATATACATATATATCCAGATAAAGATATTAGTATTTATATTTTATAACAAGTCCTAAGGTTGTTGTCATCAAAACAATCATCTCAGGAAGTAACATATGTCAATCAATTTAAAGAGTTAGCTTGGTTTGGGATGGAGTAGATCAATACCCCATACAAAAAGGCCTTGAAGTGCTAAAGAACTGAACCAACCTCTTCATGGTTTAGCATTATATCATATTCCCATGGGTGCTACATATGAGGATTTGGTGGAGATGGCCTCACTGAATACAGTCTCCACGGCTGAATACAATCTCTACGGAGGGAGGGAAGGAAGACCCTAAGAAGGCTGGAGGAAAGGCGTCATAGCAGAAACAGTGCAAGGGAGGATTTGGACCTAACGGTAAGATAAAGAAGCAGGTTTTGCATTGCAGGAAGTGTGGCAAGAAGGGACATTTTGTGAGGGAGTGTAGGACAGATAGTTCAAAAGTCACGTGTTATGATTGCAACCAATTCAGGCACATGAAGTGGGAGTGTCCAGTACCTCAAACGACCTCTATCCAGGTGGTCCTAGCTTATGCGTTGGATGCAGTACCTAACTCGATTATGCCACCTGTTGCTGATAAGAGGAAGAAGGTCATGATTAAAGGTGTGTTAACTCTATCTAGTCTATCTATTCACATTTTATTTGACATGGGGTATCAAACTCTTTCATTTCTAGTAAACTTGTGGATGAATTACACTTAAACACTAGCATAGTTACGAACAATGTAGTTGTATCAAACTCTATATGAGGATCGGCTTATTTATCTATAGTATGTAAGGGTTTAAAATTATTCATTTTGGGGGTCGAGTTCGATTATGATGCTTTTTTCTTAGGATTTTCGGGGTTTGGGTTGATATTGGGCATGGATTGAATGTCTATATATGGGGTTATCCTAGACTGTGATAGGAAGGTTGTTAGGTTGAGTACGTGTAATGGACATAGCTTGGAGGTTTATTGTGATCCCCTAGGATCAGTTATGTTGAGTTATTTATATTCATTAGGCCTATCACATGATCAGCTAGATTTAGTGCCTATAGTCAGAGATTACCTAGATGTCTTTTCCAAGGATATCGGTCTCCCACCATAGCAATGTATCGAGTTTCAAATTTATCTAGTAGGGAATGTTAGACCTGTTGCTTTACCCTTAAGGCGTATGGCTCTAAAGGAGAGATCTGAATTGAACAAGCAAGTAAATGAGCAGTTGGAAAAAGGCTTTATCATGAGAAGTATTTTGGAGTAGGGAGCAACAGTTGTCTTTGCCACTAAGGGAAACGTTTCAATGAGACTTTACATTGACTATAGGGATTTGAATAAACTAGTAAAGAGGAACCGATATCTACTGCCTCATATAGATGATCTCTGATCAGTTGGTTAGAGAAAAGGTTTTCACATAGCTTGATTTGGCTACTGGATTCCACTAGTTGCATGCATCTGAGGATAATATCCAAAAGATTGCTTTTTGTACACCCGAGAGACTTTATGAGTGGTTAGTCATGCCCTTCGGACTAACTAATGCACCTTCCTACTTTGTTGACCTAATGAGCCAAGTCTTTGGAGAGTAGCTTAACAAGTTTTTCATGGTATTTGTAGATGACATTTTGGTTTATTTGTGGAGTGGGGAGGAGCACAGGTTGCATCTATAAAAAGTGCTCAATGTACTCTATGAGCATAAGTTAAAGGCGAAGTTTTCAAAGTGCCGCTTTTGGCGAGAGGAGGTACGTTTTATAGGACACGTTGTCTTATAAAGTGGGCTGATAGACGATCCCAATAAAGTTGCTGCAGTTTAGGATTGGCATGTGCCGAATAATGCAATGGAGTTGAGGAGTTTCCTTGGTTTGGTGGGCTACTATCGGAAGTTCATTAAGGACTTCATGAAGATCTCTTCCCCTTTGACCCGCCTCACCAAGAAGAATTTAGTTTTCTTGTGGGACACAAAGTGTAAGGATGATTTTATTAAGCTAAAGGAGTAATTAACTAGTGCACTTGTTTTGGTATTACCCGATGGAACGAGAGAATTCACAGTATATACCAATGCTTGTGGTACGAGGTTAGGAGTGGTCTTGAAGAAAGAAGGAAGAGTGGTGAGTTACGCTAGTCGATAATTAAGGGTCCACGGGAGAAACTACCCTACACATGATCTTGAGTTAGTAGTCATTGTCTTTGCGCTCAATTCATGCAGGCATTATCTTTTAGGAGAGCGGTTTGATCTGTATATGGACAAGTCTCTGAAGTATTTGTTCTCCCAACAAAGGTGGATGGAGCTTTTAGAATCATATAATTTCGATATCTCATATACTTCAGGTAAGGGCAATGTGGTAGCCGATGCCTTGAGTAGACAATATGCAGTATTCAGTCCTTTGTTCTTGGAGTGGAAGCATTTGAAGTTCATTTCTACATTTGATTTCCAACCATCGTCCGACATTACCCCGAGATTGTTAGTAGCCTTGGATGTGCAGCCTATACTTATAGAATGTTTTGAATCCAGACAAAGGAAAGATAAGAAGCTAGTACATATTTTTGGGAAGCTTGGTAGAGGAGAGCAGTCGAGTCATTTGAGGCATTATGTCATTGACTCGAAGAGATTCTTACAGAGAGATGGTAGATTATGTGTTCCTCTCATTATGGAGTTAATTGATACGGTTCTCGATGAGTCTCGTTGTTCAAGGATGACAATTCATCCCGGTGGAGACAAAATGTACCATGACATGAAGCAAGTCTTTTATTGGCCGAGAATGAAGAAGCATGTAGCGGAGTATGTAGCACGATGTATGACTTACCAGAGGGTAAAGGCGAAGCAGAAGAAGCCAGGAGGTTTTTTGCAGCCATTAGATGTTTCTCAGTGGAAGTGGGGTAATATTTCTATGGATTTCAACGATGGTTTACCGAGGAGTAGTAGTGGGAATGAGAGTATTTGGGTTATAGTTGATCGGCTGACCAAATGCGCATATTTATGTCGGTTAGGAGTATGATGACTCTAGCATCTTTGGAGGCTCTATACATGAGGGAGGTCGTTAGGTTACACAGAGTTCCTACTAGCATAGTTAGCGACCAAGATCCGCTTTTCACTAGTGAGTTTTGGAGGGGTCTATAGGAAGCTTTGGGCACCATGTTGAGCTTGAGTACCGCTTATCATCCGTAGATGGACAAACAGACGGAGAGGGTGAATCGAATATTGGAGGACTTGCTTCGGATGTGTACCTTAGAATTTCTGAGGCTCATGGGAGGATCAATTTTTGTTAGTGGAGTTTAACTATAATAACAGTTGTCCGGTGATCATTGGGATGGCACCATTGAGGCACTATACGGTAGAGCCTGCAGATCACCGTCATGTTTGCGGGACACTACTGATATGATTATTCTTCGGATGAACATGGTGAGGTAGACATCGGAGAAAGTAGACTTGATTCATATAAGAATGAAAACTGTGCAAGATAGACAAAATCATATGCTGACATGAGGCATATGGAGTTGGAGTTCACAATAGGCGACATGGGGTGTTTTGTAAAGGTCTCACCGCTTAGGCACGTCATGAGGCTTGGTAGTTCGGGGAAGCTAGCACCAAGGTTTATATGACCATTTCTTAGTATAGAGAGGATAAGGAAGCTGGCATATAGAGTAGAGCTTCCTGAGAAGTTGGCAAGAGTACATGATCTTTTCCATGGATTGCACTTGTGAAAGTGCTTGCATGATTCAGCTACAATAGTTAAGCCGAGTCAGCTAGACGAGGTGGAGATAGAGAGGGAGTCGCTTGTTCGCCATGCACTTACTTGTATTCTTGAGCATGGCACAAAGAGAATCCACAACAATGGAATCAAACTAGTTAAGGTCCAATAGGAAGACGAACCAGTGGAGAGTACATGAGAGCCTGGGGGGAAGATCCAAGCTACCCGCCTATAACTATTTTCTGGTACATTTTCAATTTAAGTTTAATAAGTAGAGACTACTAATGCATTAGGACTTAGCTTGGTATACCCTTTAGGTAGAGACCATTGTTTGGTAGGGATGGTTGTAAATGTGTCACTAGGACATGTTATGGATGACGGATGCTAGTGGACGCATTAATTGGATTGTTTTTGTAACACAATTATGATAGTATATCCTTTGGATAGTATACACACATTTACATTATTGCCATAAAATCCACTCAAGAGCAGAAGTATGAAAGAAGGTTAATGAGAGTATTAGTTTTCGATGAAGTTACAGGCATAGGTTTGGACAAAGGTCATAAGAAGACGTTTCGAAGGCATTAAGAAGGTTTCGAAGGAGTCGGAAGCACCAGTTGTCCTTACAATGTGAAGGCTTTCAATGCAGATGGAAACAAGACTGCCTTCCACCACTTTCAACCTTTTGACATAGATAAATAAATAAAGACAACTTCGGAACCCCTTTCGAAGGCAATGGAAGATAATCTCCCACTTACGCGCCAAACCTTTCTGAACCAATGGTTTTGCCTACATAACAACCATTTCGAAAGCACATCTAAACCTTTTGAACTGGTTGAGGCCAATGACATCCGGAGAAGGTTCCGAATCGATCAACAGATAGCATTCAGAAGCTATCCAACACGATTAAAACCATCAGCACATCAACATCTTCGAAGCCCTCATAATCAAATTATCGACGGAGTCGGAGGCTCTGGTCTTACTTCTGATGACCACAATGCAACATGAAAGAAAAAGTACGTTTGGAGAACTTTCGACAATGTCGAAAGATGTTCGTGTTCTAGAGAAAGCAGCGAACAAGGATACTCAGAATTAACAAGGGAGAAAGGTTGGTAAAAAGCCCCTTTCGACTTAGTCGTAAGGTCCGGGGAGAGATAAAGAAAGCATAGAAAAAATCAAAGGACTCCAAAGAGATGCCTGTCGACAGCGCCGAAGGTAGACAAGGCTTTTTGACCAAGTCGAAAGGCCCTAGACAGCATATAAAAATGGGACCTTTCGACCGAGTAGCAAGCACAGGCGTGGAAGGGGGCCGACCTGCATCTATAATTAAGACCCAAGGAGTCCTGTTTTGAGGACCGGATTTTGGAATCCCAAATTCATTTCTTCTATTCCAATTTCTTTGCAGCAATTCAGTCTTCTAGAAACCCTAGATCAAATTGGGGATTAACCTTTCTTAATTGTAACTCATTTCGGATTATTAATAAAGGAGAAGTGGCTGGTTAATTAAGGATTTTGATGACAAGGAAGATCATTCATATCATTAGTGAGTCTAGTGATCCATTGCACATGATTCTAACCTATCATCTTAACTTCTTTTTGTTTATGCAATGCATAGGATCGACTTGGGTGTATACAGTCGAAACCCATCATCATCGAAACCAACCTTAGACAATGAAAATGGGAATGATGATGAGATTTTGACATTGATGAGTTTATGGTATCGGGGGATGCTCAGGTCGATCTTATACAAGAAAAACTAAGCAATGCTTAGGCAGTTACAAGTTGACTCGTTTCGAAAGGATGAAATCCCTTTCAACCTAATCGAAAGGGGTGTTCCGAAAGGATTCCAAATTGAAATTGGCTAATAATTGATTTGGGAAGAATTCATTCGAAGGTGGTCAATCCCTAGCAATGTTAGCAATCATTTCGAAGGGGTTCCTTAACAAAAGAAGCGAAACCATGGGGTTGAGAGTAGCTGTGTCATATTAGTGAAATGTGCATCCCTATTGATATGATTGAAAGGGCCAGAACAAACCTTTCGACATGATCGAAAGGGATAAAAACAAAGATGACTAGTTACTTCCGACCCACTTAAAGTGATGGTTTCGAACAAGATGTAGCCTCTTTAGCCTGAATACCTGAACTATCTCTTTGAAGCCTTTCGACTAAGTCAACTAGGTCGAAAGGTAGAGCTAATTCCTTAAACCCTTTTGATTAAGCCAACTTGATTGAAGGGTAGAGCTATCTACTAAAACCCTTACGAAGTCAACATGGTCGAAAGGTAGGTTTCGAAGGAAGAAGTCTGATGTGCATGTAAATGTGCATATTTTTACCACCATATTTAATCTATTTAAATTAAATAAATTATCATATTGGGTATTTTAACTTGTTTAAACCAAAATTCAAATTATTTCAAATCGTCACATATTCATCTTTATCCAGAGGCAAAATGGTCATTTTTGTGCATATATTAATTTTCTAAAATTTAATTGAAAATTTCTATGTTATTTTGTAAGAATTTAAATTCAAATACAAGTGGCTTCATGAAGATATATGCATGCACAAGAGTGAATACAAAGGAATGAAGATGAAAATATTTCATTTCATGGATTATGAAGGACCCCACCTACCCACATACCTTCATGTACAAATTAGAGGCTAATGCACATGCTAATAGAGATTAAAGCTTCATGCACATCTAAATGAGGATTATTTGAAGCTAATGATAACTTGGCCTCCACACTTCCTAAGAGGGTATTTTGGGCATTCTCCAAAAAAATGTATTAGGGTTTCATACATGTATAAATACCCCTTATGCTTTATGTAACCTCTCTTCCTCTTAGTTAGTTTTAGTTTAGGAACAAAAATAAACAAAGCTCTTATCTTTTCTTTTTCATGGCTACTTAGCTATTTTTTTATTTCATATAATTTTTCATTTATGTAATGTTAGTTAATGTTCTTTTACATTTACATGCTCTCTTTCTTATTTTGTTAGTATCTTAGTTTACTTTTCATAGAAGTAAATTAGTTTTTCTTTCAATTAGCTCTCTTTTCCTCTTTGTTTTGCTCTATGTTGCAAGCTATATTTGTTGATATGATAACATATATGAGAGGCTAAACCCCTTCAATTTAGGGGTAATGAAGCTCTCTAATTATATAGCTTCAACATTTTGATAATTATTGCTCTCTTTTTGTGCTTAATGAAAATATTTGCAGTGGCTTAACTTGTTGTTTTAGCCTTGAATTTGATAGCCTATATTGTTGACACCAAATAGGCTATGCTTAAACAAACAACAAACAACAAACACAAATTGCCTCTTCATCTAAATATGGTTATGGCAAAGAAGTGAATGTTTAAATCAAAATTTGATTGTCTATTTTTATAATCAATAGTTAATAGGCTATACTTAAAATAGATTTTGCTTTCAACTTTGTTGTCATATTTCAAGAGAGTAAAAAGTAGTTTAAATGGTGTGTTATAGTTTGATGGCTTATGTTGAGCTAATTAATGGCACAAATAGGCCATACTTATGATAAGCACATCGATTAAACTTTCTAATGATAAAAAAAGAGAGATCATAATTTGATGTTGTGTCGAACTATGTGATCTAGAGAGTGGATTTATCTCTAGATTGTCTTTCTACTCTCATATTTTTATCACTTTCTTTTTTGTCATTTTTTCTTACATTTTCTAGCTAATCACTTTCAACTTTAGTTAATTTGATTGAATAGAGATATAAAATCAATAATTCCCTGCGGATCGACCCGTACTCACTACGTACTACATTAGTACGTCGTGCGCTTGCAGTATAAATTTTATTATAAATTCATTCGACGGATTTCTAACTCGATAAGATTCACGTCGACGAACAAGGTCTATTAGAAAACTTGGTTTCTTTTGAGCTCAATTATCTTTTACATAGCATTTGGGATGTTGACAAGTTTTCTTGTTAACAATTTTGGCGCTAGAGGGAGGGCTCGAACCTCATACTTTATTACTATATTATAGAATAATTTTGGCTCATTTGACTTGGCATAGTTAAAAATGAGATCAAAACAACTAAGTAGTTTGAATGAAGAAGTTATCCATACGACGACTCTCGAGGGGAATATAGCTCTGTCTTTTAATCCGGATGGGGCTATTCAAGGACAACCTTCGTCACTAGCTCAATAAGATGAAAATACTACAAAAATCAAACACTTAGAGCAATAGCTACAAGAGATGCAGGAGCTACTTAAAATGGCACTGTCCCAGTAGTCTTTAAAGACACCTAAACCAACTCAGGGCGTTGAGGTAATCTCACCCAAGAGAAACTTGAAAGCCAACTCTACTGAGTACAAAAGCAAAGTAGATCTGATGTCCTCCAAGAAGAAGGAGCACCCCCAATCAAAAGCTAACCGTCAGAGAAGAGTTCTTGACAAGTTGCTGGAACAATCCGGAAGCTCAACATCAAAGGAGTATTGCCCAGACCAGAAAAATTATCGCAATGTCGAGGCTTATCTAAAGGATGGAGCTAAAAAGGTAATAAAGGATGCTATGATATCAAAAGGGAAAACAATAATTGATGAAAATGTTAATGACAATGAAAGAGTGCCACCCTTCACTAATGAGATCATGGCTATAGTCATCCAGCCATATGTGAAGATCCCATCGATGAAATATCAAGGGGTTCCAGACCCGTACAATCATCTACGACTTTTGATAGCCAAATGGATTTGTACAATGCATTTAGAGCTGTCAGATTCTGATTATTTCCGGTCACTCTCCAGGGAACTGCAGCAAAATGGTAAAGACAGTACTGGGAGAAAACCATATACTCATAGAAGCAGTTCTCTTATGAATTCTCCACCCAATTCTACATTTGCAAAGATCCCACGATTAACTATACAGTCTTGGCCAATATAAAGGAAAGACAGGAAATTTTTTTGGGAGATTATCTGAGGAGATTCAATGCTGAAGCTCTAAAAGCCAAAGACATGAATGATCGAGACAAGCTAATTGCAGTTCATTCCGGCTTGATAGAAAACACCCCCTTCTTGAAGCAGATCTTTGTCAACGGCTGTAAAGGTCTATAAGACTTTCATTTCAAAGCTGACAAGCTCATCTAGATGGATGAGCTTTATTATGCTAAAAAAATTCTCTCAAGAAAGAAGGGGGAGGTTTGGTCAAGACCGAGGACACAAAAGAACAAGATGGGAAGAACCAATCGCTAACACAGTTGCTTTAAACAAGCCACTATCTTACATCTATGCAGTAGCTAAAGAAAGAGTCAACTTTCCAACTTCCTTTAAAGCCAAGAATAACCCTGAACAGAGAAAGGGAGGAGATTATTGTGCTTATCACAAGGCCAATGATCACAAGACCGATGAGTGCAGGGTTCTAGCTGGCATTATCCAAAAATTGACCCGTGAGGGTCATTTGAAGGTTCATTGAGGATCAGAAAAAAGCTCAACGGACAAAGGATGGTCCACAGAAGCATCCCAGCAATGCTGTAAATATATTGGAAGATGAAGACCCCCTAAGCTTGAGCCCGCTATTAAACAAAATTGATGTGATTCATGGTGGGCCACATCCGGTGGGAAACAGCAAGAGGGCCCGAAATAGGTGTAATAAGGAAGCTAAACAAGGCATCTACTATGTCCAAAAGGAACCCCCAATGAAGAATCCACGTCTCAACATTCAGATGCCGAATCTTATTGTCACTCCTCAAGAGCTAAGAATGGGAGTTCACCATATCCATAATGATCCTTTGATGATTACTACACATATTGGATTATCCATCATCTCTAAAATTCTGGTTGACACAGGAAGTGCGGTCACGTAATCTTCAAGCACGCCTTCGATCAGATGAACATTTCTGAGGACCAACTGGAGCAAAGCATAGAACCCATATTTGGATTCAACAACGAAGGATCAACTTCGGCAGAACAGATAAAGCTGCTCGTGCAAATGGGGGTACCACTAACCTGCAAAACCTTCGAAATATCTCCGTGGTAAACAACCAACCCTCATACTACAATGCCTTCTTTGGCAGGCCAGCTCTCGATGAAATAGATGCCTTCATCTCCCCGAAATATCTCATGGTAAAACTCTTGAAAAAATAGGATGGGGCACTGTCCGAGGGAAGCAGTTTAGCTCCCGAGAAATGTATTTTGCTACTCTAGACCAGTATAAAAGGGAGTATTTCGCTTACTTTATTTCTTCTACAATTTTACAGCCTTCGGATGATGGATATTCACATCCAACATTCAAAGCAAAGATTAAAGTTAATAAATCTAACAAACATATGTATCAAAGGTACATTCCTTCTAGAGGTAAGAGAAAGAGAATTGATGCTAACTCGATAGAAGAAAGCCCAATAGTGATAGAATTCGATTGCCGTGGGGATACGGAAAGGATAAAATCATAGAGGATCATGAGGAGACACACATAGATTCAAATGATGTTACCAAAGTGGTCAAGGTGTGGAAAGATCTTAATGGTGACTTAAAAAAGGATTGATCCAATTTCTCAAAATCAACAAAGATGTATTTGCCTGGTCACATTCTGATATGGTAGGGATTAATCCAATGGTTATGTGTCATGCACTCAACATCAATCCAGAAGTAACCCCCATTAGGCAGAAGAAGAGACAGTTAGATAAGGCATGATCAGATGCTTTGAAAGAGGAAGTAAACAGACTCCTTGAGAATGGATTTATCTAGGAAATAAACTACCCAAAGTGGTTAGCCAATCCAGTTCTGGTAAAGTAGATCAGTAAGTGGATGCAACAAGAAGGCATAAGTTATTTTCTCTTATGGATGCCTATTCAGGGTACCACCAAATACCGATGTTCAAGCTGGATAAAGAGCACACTAGCTTCATAACTGAATAGGGGATTTACTACTCTAAGGAAATGCCATTAGGGTTAAAAAATAAAGGGGCAACATATCAAAGATTGGTCAACCAGATGTTTAAAGAACAAATCGGTCGAAACATGGAAGTTTATGTGGACGATATGTTGGTAAAGTCTGGCGAGGCCGAGAGTCATCTTAAGGATTTGGAAGAGATGTTTAAGGTGTTGCGAAAATATCAAATGAAACTGAACCCAATAAAGTTCTCTTTTGGAGTCCATTCTAGAAAGTTTTAGGCTATCTCGTAAGTGCCGAAGGGATTGAAGCTAGCCCTGACCAAATTCAATCCATTAAAGACATGGCCAAACCCAAAACCAGTAACGAAGTGATGAGTTCAAATGGAAGGGTAGCTACCCCAAGTAGATTTATATCCAAAGCTATAGATAAGTGTATTCCTTTTTTTACATAATCAAGAAAAAGAAGAACTTTGAATGGGGAGAAGATTGCAGGAAATCCTTTTAGGAATTAAAAAGTCATCTGGAAAAGCCACTAACACATTCTAGTCCTGAGAAGGGGGAAATCTTATACCTAGATATGACAGTCTCAGAACACACAGTCGGCTCAGTACTGATTATAGAAGGGAGTAGGGCAAAACTTCTAGTATATTATATGAGTAGACGGTTGAAGAATACAGAGGTTCGATACTCGGTTATAGAATAGCCTATTGCTTGATTCTCACAGCTCGAAAGCTTATAGCATATTTTCAGGCACATCCGATCAGGGTATTGACCAATTTCCCCCTTAAGAAAGTCTTTAGTAAACCAGAAACTTCATGAAGATTGGTAAAATGGGGGATCAAGCTTAGCCAATATGACATAGAGTGTCAACTACGAGCCACAATCAACGGACAAGCATTAGCAAACTTCATTAATGAGTGCCTAGCTTTATTAAGGAGCAATCCAAGAGGGAAAAAGTTCAGAAACCCATGTGGCAATTATTCATTGATGATGCATCAAACGAATAAGGGGTCGGAGTAGGATATGTAATCATAACACTAGATGGACACCGTTGGCATTATGCCATGAAATTGTGATTCCCTGCAACAAATAATGTGGTAGAATACGAGTCTATGGTAGCGGGATTAACTTTGGCATTAGAACTCAAGATTTCACGAATACAGATCTTTAGTGATTCTCAGTTAATGGTGAACTAGGTGAAACAGATATATCAAACAAAGGACCCCAAGCTATCTTTATACGTGAAGAAGATACTAAGAATGCTTTCTTTGTTTGAAGACTTTTCAATACACTAAGTCCCAAGAGTGGAAACTCAAAAGCAGACTCGTTAGCAAAACTAGCAATCTCAAAGGGAGCCTCGGAGATACGTATTGTTCCAGTAGGATATCAAGAAATTCCAAGTATTAGAGAAGATGCATCAGAACATGGAACATAATTGTTAGTTTTGACAAGGTCTCAAGCTAAATCACAAGGAGAAGAGAGAAGAGAAAGTAATAAAGAAATATTAGATGAAAGGATTAACCCACCAAGATCAAGTAACATATATGATGACACCTGGATATCACCCATGATTGAATACCTTGTTAAAGGAATACTCCCATCTGACAAAAGTAAGGCAAGGAAAATCAGTAGAGAAGCTCCAACCTTCATAATGATGGATGGAATCTTCTATAAAAAGGGATATGCTCTTCCCTATCTAAGATGTGTGAGCATGAATGATGGAGTAAAATTAATGGCTGAAGCACACGAAGGGTTTTGTGGACATCATTCAAATGGAACAAAATTGGTAAAGAAAATATTGAGGCAATGATTTTATTGGCTGCATATGGTAAGCCAAGCCATCGAATATGTGAGGAGATGCGCAAAGTGTTAGAAATATTCAAAGATTCCTAGATTGCCCCAAAGTCAGTTGACTCCCATTACAATTCCATGGCTCTTTGACGTATGGGGAATAGACTTAATTGGCCCATTGCCAATCTCAAAGGGAGGAGCAAAGTACATCGTAGTTTCCATAGACTATTTCACCAAATGGGTTGAAGCGGAACCGCTTCCAAAGATAACTTCTGGGAAAGTACTCAGATTCGTTATCAAGAATATCATAACTAGGTTTGGAATTCCCCATGAAATAATTTCTGACAATGGGATACAATTTGAGAGCGAAGTGTTCTCTTGTTTTTTCCATAAGAATGGGACCATCAAAAACTTTTCATCCGTCGAACATCCAAAAGCGAAAGGAGCAGTTGTTGCTGCAAACAAAACAATAAAGACAATCTTGAAAAAACGGCTAAATAGAGCAAAAGGAAATTGGGTAGAAGAACTGCCACTTGTGTTATGGGCTTATCGAACTTCCACCGAAATGGTAATGGGACATACTCCCTACTCTTTGACATATGGGTGTGAGGTGATGTTACCAACGGTGATTGAGATACCCTCACACCGAAGAATCGCCTATGCATTCAATTAGAATCATGAGCTGAAAAGAGAACCCTTAGATTTGATACATGAATTAAGAGATGAAGCATCTGTAAGAACTGTTAAGTTTCAAAGAAGAATCACAAGGTACCACAATTCAAAAGTGAGAACTCGGTTATTTCACGAAGGAGATTTGTTACTCCGAAGAGGATGGCAAATACCAAAACCCTGCAGATGGACCTCTGGGGCCCAATTGGGAAGGACCACTAATCGTTTGTAAAGTAATCCCCCTAGAGCTTATAAAATAAGATGAGCAAATGGTAATACATTTCTGGGAACATGGAATGCCAAACATTTAAGGCCATATTTTTTAAAGATGAATGAATAATGCATCTCTTTCTTCAAAAAAAAATCTACATGGTTGGGAGTGAAATGCTCCTTATATTTTGACACTACCTAAGATGGTAGTCTACCCAAGATGGTAGAAAGCCTCTGTCCATGCCAAGATGGCCAGGGTAGAGCACCTTCTAGAGGGTGGGTGGAATAAGCCTTTAGTGGCGCCATAAGATGACCAGGTTAAAGCACCGGACAAGCTCTTGGCCGTGCCTCTGGTCAGGTTAAGGCACCTCCTGGAGGGAGGATAGAGTAAGCCTTTATCCATGCCATAAGATGGCCAGGGTAAACCACCGAACAAGCCCTTGTCCGCGCGACACTATGGCCAGGGCAGGGTGCCTCCTGAAGGAAGGTCAGAGTAAGCCTTTATCTACGCTTTAAGATGGCCAGGTTAAAGCATCGGACAAACCCTTGACCGCGTCTCTAGCTAGGTCAAGGCGCCTCCTGTAAGGAGGTCGGGTAAGTCCATGGTTCCAGCCTCTAAGACGAGCTAACCAAGAGCACTGAACAACAATGGACTGAGATGTCTTGGCCTAAGAAGAGGCCCATCAAACAATGGACTAAGATGTCCAGGCCCAAGAAGAGGCCGATCAAACAATGGACTAAGATGTCCAGGCCCAAGAAGAGGCCCATCAGATGATGGACTGAGACATCCAAGACTAAGAGAAGGCTCATTAAATAAAAGACCGAGATGTTCAAGCCAGAGAAATAGCATATCCAATTATGGACTAAGACGTCCGAGCTCAAGAAGCAACTAATCAAATTACTTCTATACAAGACCTGAAGGGTTCATGCATCAAAGGAGTAGAACAGAACTCCACTTATTAATACCCGAATCTTGGTTTTGAGACTTTCATTTATAAACATCATCTATTAATACTCGAATCTTGGTTTCGGGTCTCTCATATATGAATTTCATCAATTAATACCCGAATCTAGGTTTTGGGACATCCATTTCAGAACTTCATTTACTAATACCCGAATCTGGGTTTTGGGTCTTAATCAGTCACTAACTATCTTTATTATACCCGAATCTGGGTTTTGGGACATTATTAATCACTTACGATCTTTATACTTGAATCAGGGTTTCTATTATATAGACAAATGCCATAGACTTCTGGTTGTCCAACATATGCCCTAATCTGGGCAAAGGGTTTTTATTTTGACAATAATTATTATGGATGTCTGCTTACTCAACATATTCCCTAATCTAGGCCGAAGATCCTTTTTACAAAGATAATTGCTAATAATATTTAATTGTTTGACATTTGTCCTAGTCTGGGCTTGGAATATTAATATGAAGACAATTCTTAATAATTTTAGGTTAATCTACCATAAATACGCAAATCTGGGTTGAGAATTGCCACCCAAAGGACTGTTTTTGGATATTGCTATCTGGATTCTAGATACCACATTATTAATTTCTAAAGTTCACAAGTTAATACCCTAATTTGGGTTAAATTTTATGGCTTCTTAATCCCTATCAAATCCCAAATCTGGGGTATAAAGTGGTAGAGTTGAAATTGCTACAGACAACCAAAAATTTCAAGCTGGTCCTTTTATTATTTAAATTAGAGTTAATGTATTATAACTCTAAATGATGTTCACCAACATCTAAATAAAGACTTCAGAATCATTCAAATCTCTGAGAAGATATTCAAATACATATTAAAGTGGATGGGTAACAAAGCCTTATTTTCTTATATTAACTTTTAGCCCCTATTTGCAGTTGTTGGCTATTTCCTACAAGGAGTTCGTAGACTACATTTATTATATGCATTGATAGCTGTTCGTAGACTACATTTCCTACAAGAAGCGTCAATATGCAGATTTATTATGAAGCATGCATATAATATGATAATGAACTAGTAATTAAGAATATTACTTGCTTTAAATTTTGTAGGAAAAATAAAGTTTTAAAGAGCAAGAAAGTTTTGAAAATTTTGTCATAAAGAACAAAAGCTTCTTTCATACAAGGGGGACAAAATGATAGCCATGAAATCCACTCAAGAGCAGAAGTATGAAAGAAGGTTAATGAGTGTTTGCACAAAAAATGGGCAAACACCTCCAAGTCGTATGATTTAGTTGATTTTATGTTGTTTTTAGTGATCTGGATGATTTATGCAAATATGCAAAAAGCAAGGACTAAACTGTAAAAGACACACAGATTTATAGTGGTTCAGCCAGAATGTGCCTATGTCCACTTTATATATTATTTCTCCTTTCTTGTTCAGATTACAAGTACAAAGCTTTGATACAAGTATATGAAAGTTGTTTGAAAGTCCTATCCGTGCTTGAGCTCTCCCAATTCTCCCCCATTGTTGTACCCCTGCCCCTCTATTTATAGAGTGAGGCTGGGGGTAGGGGTCTTGGATGCGTGTAGCTGTTGGCAGGCCTGGGCCGATGTAATCTGGCCTGGTAGCGTTGATTCGGCAACACCCTGATCCGGTCATGAGAGGGACGTGGATTGGTTCGGTGGTGAGACTTTGGGTTTGGTTCGGTGGGCAGTGGAGTGGCTGGTTCGGTGGTGTGGAGCAAAGGTTGGAGTTTGATTCGGTGAAGGCTGGTCCGGTGAGGTTGGTCCGGTGAGGCCTTGGATCGGTGGAGGTTGGTCCGGCTATGCAGGGGAAGTGGGTTGATTCGGCTATGTATGGAAGTAGCATTGATCCGGTAGTGGGTGGAAACGAGATTGGTTCGGCTGTGTGGGGAAACTAGTTTGGCTCGGTGAAGGGTGGAAACATACGGGTGGAAAGACACCCAACATTTGCCCCCCAAAGTGGGGCGTATGCTCGTATATGCCGCGCTTTGTTCATTTGGTCAACTATATTCGGCCCGAGAAACGAACCGGCGAGTCCGGCTATCCAACTTTCCTCTATAAGTAAGAGCCCCATGCCTTCGTCGTTCCTTACTGATCAAAATAGCCGAATCAAATTTTGAACCGCCGAATAAATTGGAGTGCCGAATCAACTATTGTGCCGATCCAATCTTAGCTGCCGGACCAGGTGAGTTCTCTTCTGCCGAATGACTTTTTAGCTTGAATTTCTTTGTTTTGCCGAACGAACCGAATGAACTTGAAAACTTTTGGTACCGAATGGACTTAATACCAAATGAACGTGAAAGCTTTTGGTACCGAATGGACTTAATACGGAATGAACGTGAAAGCTTTTGGTACCGAATGGACTTAATACCGAATGAACTTGAAATTCTTGCTCGTTTTATATCTATACATCCTTACGACGTACTTGTTTGTGTTTTGCAGATAATGTCTCATAAAGTTGAAACCCGATCAGAAAAGCAGAAATCCCAGGACATAGAAGATCCTTCCGCAGTGCCCCCAGCTCAGTCAGGACTGGGACGTCATGGGCCCACCCCGAGGTCACTAGTAGATGGGTATGGCCCTTAGGAGCTTCTGAACTCACCTCCTGACTGTTTCCCTAGCTCTCTCAAAGGCGAGCAACTTGACGTTATTTCTCGCTCCTTTGGGATTGACAGAGCGCGTATGCTATTGCCGGGGGAAGGAGTGATGCCATATAATCCCCCCGAAGGATATTTCGCCTATAGCAGGTGCCATTGTATGTGTGGGGCCATTACCCCGATCAATGCTTGGATACTCAGCTTCATCACCTACTTGAAGGTGGCTCCATTTCAGCTTCAGCCTAACTCCTACGCCATCCTGGTGAGCCTGTTTGTCATTTTCCAGAGGAGATACGGGCGTCCTCCCTCCAACCGGGAGATCCGGTATTTGTACAATTTGAGAGGCTATAAGAAGGGGTCTCCATACATCAGCTTGGAATCAGCCGTATCTTTCAAGCTGGTCCTGGACTTATATTCGAAGTTCAGTATGTTCAAGAAAGAATGATTTTTCGTCAAGGATGACTCTGTCTCTATTCGTCGCTTCACCTCTAGCTGTAAGTTGAAGCTCATTTATGATTTCCATTCTGATTGCAATGCTTCTTCTCATGTGCTTTTATTCCTTGCTAGCGACAGGTGGTTTTGCGGTCGTGGAGAACGATCGCCTGGTTCAGATGGCTGTGGAAATAGAAGCCATTACGGGAAGGGATAGGTCGGCTTCTTACCTGATCAGGAACGCTACACTTCTGGGGCACAACCTTATTCTGCCACATCAGTCCGTGGTCAAGTAGAGAGACACGGCGGAGGAGAGGGCTGCCAAAGCTACAGGAGGGGCCACGGCGAAGAGCAGCAAAAGGAGACCCTTCTCGATACATCCAGTCGCTGGGGGGAAGAAACTCAAGAAGTCCGATGGACCCTCTCCCAGCACACATCTAGATGTTCAGGAGGAGGAAAACATGGAGGGGGAAAAAGGCGAGGATGAAGGAGGTGAGGCAGAGAGTGGAAGTGGTAGAGAAGGTGACCGTGATCGTCATGGCAATGATGGTGGCAAAGGACAGGGTGGTGATGGCACTCCTGGGCAGGCAGGCGCGATCCAAGAGTGGACGGATGATGCTCTCCGCCAAGCCTTTGACGAGTTGGAGGAAGGACCGGCCATGGCGGAGAAACCCAAGAAAGCTGATAAGGCCGGGACCGGCGCTGATTTATCCTCCGGTAGTGCTTCTACTGGGACAACTTCTGCGATTCAAGGTGAATTTTTCTTTATTCTTTTTAATTCTTGAATGATGGCTCAATGCATGCTGATGACACTTGGTTTTTCATTCCAGGAGCGGGCAAAACGGCCAAGACCTCATATCTTCGGCACAGGCTTGAACAATACAGACTCCTCAAAGCTTCTGCCAATCCGAAGTCTCCTACTAACTGCCTTGGAGACGTAGTCGGCTATCGTCCTCTTCTTGGAGTTATTGAAGAAGATATAAAAAAGAGGAAGAGGAGTCAATCCTCATTTGAATCTCTTCCTGGCCCTCCGGCCCCACTCCAGCCTATTCACGATATTACGGAGGATGATACTGAGTTTATGCCTTCCCCACATCCGTCTGAGAATCCAACCTTCACCCCAATAGATTACCCTGCCTTGGTTCATAATCCGTTTGCGGGTCATCCAGACCTGGACCCGGCCTCTCATGACATCTCCTTCGATGAGGCTACTGGTGAGCACCTTCTCCCTCGCAATCCTATGGTACGGGTGCTTGACGAAGCTAAGTCCCTGAACCTCGATTTGCTTACCCCCCGGGTTGTAACTCTGGGGGATGAAGCTAAGGCGAACATCGACCGGGTTGCCGAGGAGACCAGGAAATTGATGGGGCATCATGCTCGACTAGTTAAGGCCGGGGAGGAAATTGGGAGTGTGAACATTCGGTTACGGTTGATGGTTTCCGACCAGGCTAAGCAACTTGCCGATCAAGCCATTCAAATTTCTCAGCATGAGGCCGGATCCAGGCAACTGAAGAAGACTATAGAAGAGGCCAGCAGGGCAGAGTTGCAAAAAATGGAGGCCGCCTGCAAGGAGCGGATTGACATGGCCATTGCGACGGTGGATGAGGTTCGACAAGCGGACCTCGAGCGGGTACAGGAATTATCGGGGAGACTCGAGGCCGCGGAGCTTGCTCAATCCAGGTTGAAGGAGAAGATGGAGGCGATGAGGATATCCCTTCAGGCTGACCGCTCACGTTATCGATCAGAGAGGGATGCTGCCGCTGCAAAGCTGCGTGCTTCTGAGGCCCGAATGAGGGAGCTTGAGGAAAACGAGGGGATGATGGATGAGATGCTCCAGGACATGTATTTCCGCACTTGGAAACAAGGTAACTTATCCTGGATGGATGATTATCCCCGAGTTATGGCCAGGATTTATCTTATGGCTCTGGAGGAGGCTAGGGCTGATGCGGATAAAGAAGGTGGCGTGGTCTTCAGAATGGATGTGGTCACTGCCCAGTTTACCAAGGAGGAGAAGGTTGCGGTGAAGGAGGGTATGCGGCTGCTTGCCGCTGAGGAGGCAGGTGTGCAAGTAGAGGATGATGATCAGGATGGTCAGGAAGCGGGCGCTGGTAAGTCTTCCCTCCTAGTCTTTCCGTTAACTTGGTTTCTTATCACTAATGAATTCTTTCTTTGACCGGACAGATGGGCAACAAGACACGGGCAAAGCTCCGATGCAGCCGGCTCCTTGACTTGATCTGGATATCTTTCTGTGGACTTGACATCGTTGTATATGTTAGTCCCAAAACAGTAATGTAACATCTAGGTTGTAATTATGCTACTTGTAATAAACAACATTATTCTTGACGTGTAATTTTTAACTTAAGCTGATTCTATCGTATTTGAATGCTTTTGTTATTTTGACATTTTGTATAAGAAATATAGCTATGCATATGCCCGCAATTCAATTGTGTTTGATGCCATGTTCTTGCTTAAAGTACAATTTCATATCTTGCAATGTTAATGTGATGAGTGAATAGCTACGTAAAAGAAGAAAGTACCGCCCTTCATTTTTTTTAGTTGAAGATGGCGGCTTTGAATGTCTTGCGTGACCAAGTATGGAATGCTGCCGAGTGTCCAGTTGTGAGTTCCCACTCCCATTAGCGAATGTCTCCTATTCTGTGTCATGTACTTTAGGGATCGTTATAGAGGATATGAGGAAAGTTTTTTACATAAAATTGAAATATGAGAACTAGTAAAACTTCCAATCACGGAAGGCCTTCGATGTGCTTAAGTTCGTGGCAAATGGGCTTTGTAGTCACTTTCCCTAGCTGTGGGTCTTGGAGACATTTGTCACCCATCTTACGCCTCCGCGGGGAGTTAATCTTTTTTACCACAGCCGTACTTAAGATGCATCGGAGCCGAGATCGCGCACAGTAACTACCCGGGCCATTATGGCCCGTAATCGTGGGTATTATTCGATTTACTGTGGCCGGCTAGCGTGGGTGCCGATCGTCAACCGTGAACTACCCCTGGCTGGCCACACCTTATGTTGGGGCTTAAAGTAGGTTCACAGTTGCCGGCGAG
This sequence comes from Allium fistulosum, assembly GCA_030737815.1. Classification (NCBI taxonomy): domain Eukaryota; kingdom Viridiplantae; phylum Streptophyta; class Magnoliopsida; order Asparagales; family Amaryllidaceae; genus Allium; species Allium fistulosum. The sequence continues at coordinate 246,860,929 of CM060906.1, read as the reverse complement.
CCAAACGCCGTAATGAGCTGCCTTGGCTATAGTCGGCCTTCTTGTTGGCTTATAATCGGCTCATTACAGTTGGCTTTGAGGGCCGTCGCGAGCAACGAGTTAACCCACAGCAGAGGGATGCCGGAGCAAAAGTGTCTCATTGGCGAGGGCATAGATTCGTATAGTACATGTTAGATCTTGTCCAGAGAAGTCGCGCTGTGGAGCGCCCTGAATTAAAATGCTATTTGCACAGGATTTTGTTCAACAGAAAAGGATGAAGTTAACGAGCAGCCAAGATATAAAGGAACAAGTAAAGAAAAAGAGACAAGGTTTTTAAAGTGGTTCGGCACGAAAATGCCTACGTCCACTGATTCTTTTTGTTAATTCACTTTATATGGGCAGTACAAGTTAAGAAAAGTATCGACGAAGGTATTGGATGTTCCATGCCCTCTGGAACACCTCCCCGTCCACTGTTGACAAAATATAAGCTCCATTGTGGAGATCTTTATGAATTACATATGGTCCATCCCAGATTGGATCTAGCGCTCTGGGGCGCGGGAAGATTCGCTTGAGGACAAGATCACCCTTTTGTAAGCTGCGATGCTTGACTTTGGAGTTGTATTGTGCTGCCACTTTTTGCTTGTGAGCTGATGTTTTGAGTGCTGCATCGTTTCTTCTCTCTTCAATTAGATCCAAAGACATGTGGAGGAGTTCTTCGTTCTCTTCTGGGTTATAGTGGATCCTACGGTGGGAAGGCACTATAGTTTCAACTGGGAGCATAGCCTCCGATCCGTATGCCAAAGAGAAAGGAGTATGCCCCGTTGATGTTCTGAAGGATGTGCGATAGGCCCACAGTGCCGTAGGAAGTTCATCCACCCAAGTGCCTTTTGACTTTTCGAGTTTCTTTTTTATTAGAGTTTTGAGAATTTTGTTGACGGCTTCGACTTGTACGTTTGCCTGGGGATAAGCTACAGATGAGAAGCTTTTGTGGATTCCGTGCTCTTGGCACCAGTTGGCGAACTCCTCGCTGTCAAACTGAAGTCCATTGTCCGATATGATTTTGAATGGGACTCCGTACCTGCACAGAACATTTTTGATCAAGAAGTTAATAACTTTTTCTGAAGATACTTTATTTAGGGGTTCTGCTTCCACCCATTTGGTGAAATAGTCGACTGCAACTATAGCATATTTGGCCCCGCCTCGGCCCATTGGCAGTTCGCCAATCAAGTCAATTCCCCATACTGCAAAGGGCCAAGGGCTGGTCATTTGAGTAATCTCAGTTGTTGGTAGCCGCGGAATCTTAGCAAACTTCTGACATCTGTCACATTTTCTGACGAAATCTAAAGCGTCCTTGCTCAAGGTGGGCCAGAAATATCCATATCGGAGTATCTTTTTTGCCAAAGTCTGCCCTCCAGTGTGATCTCCGCAGCTTCCTTGATGGATGTTGGATAAGATTTCCTTGGCTTCTCTTCCAGCGACACACCTTAATAAGGGGTTAGAGAAACCGCGCCGATAGAGGATGTCCTCTTGTATTGTGTAGCGGGAAGCTTTCCTCAAGATTTTCTTGACTTCGTTACTCCCGTTGGGTAGTGTGCCACTTCGTAAGTAGTCTCGGATGGGAGTCATCCAAGTTGCTTCTTCGGTTGCAGCTATCAGATTCACTTGCTCAAAACTTGGGGTCAGTTGCTTTGAGATGGCAACTGCTCCGGAGATAGCGCCGTTTCTCATGCTAGCTTGCTTCGCTAATTCGTCGGCCTCTTGGTTCTCTTCCCAAGGGATGTGTTTGATTAAATAGCGATCCAATCGATTGAAAAGCAACTTGGTCTTCTTTAAATATGCCATGAGTCGTTCTTCTCGAGCCTGGAATTCTCCTAGTATTTGATTTACAATAAGTTGAGAATCGCTATGAAGACACAAAGAATTGGCTCCGATTTGTATTGCAAGTTCTAATCCAGCTATCACTACTTCATACTCTGCATCGTTGTTGGTGGCAGCAAGTTCCAACCTTATAGCATAGTGTAGCTTATTTCCCCGGGGAGTGATTATTACCACACCTGCCCCCGAGCCTTGTTCGTTTGACGCACCATCCACAAAGAGATTCCACTTGATGTCTTCTGCTATTTCCGATTGCTCCTTACCTTCGTTGGTAGTGAATTCGGCAATGAAATCGGCCATGGCTTGTCCCTTGATGGCGGTGCGAGGGTGGTAGGTGATCTCATATTGACTTAGTTCAATGCACCATTTAAGTAGTCTCCCAGAAGTGTCGGGACGATGGAGTACCTGCCTCAGTGGTTGATCGGTCAGAACTCTGATGGAATGGGACTGGAAGTAGTGACGCAGTTTCCGTGATGTGATTAGCAAACAGTACGCTAGTTTCTCAAGTTTAGGATATCTGGCTTCTGCCCCTGTAAACCTCTTGCTTACAAAGTATACTGGCCGCTGCGTGCGTTCGTCTTCTCTAACCAATGCGGCGCTTAGAGCATGAGATGACATAGTAAGGTATAGGTATAGTTCTTCGCCTTTGTTCGGAGTTGAGAGGACTGGTGGTTTCTGGAGGTGTTCGATTAAGTTAAGGAAAGCTGTTAAGCATTCGTCAGTCCATTCGAATTTTCCTTTCTCTTTCTTTAGAGCTTTGAAGAAAGGGATGCATTTGTCCATTGCTTTGGAGATGAATCTGCTCAGGGCGGCCACCTTCCCATTTAGGCTCTGCATTTCCTTTCGGGTAGAAGGTATCCTGATATCTCTCAGAGCTCGGACTTGTTCGGGGTTTGCTTCAATCCCTCTGGCATGGACGATGAATCCTAGAAACTTTCCTGATGATACTCCGAAGGAGCATTTTAGGGGATTCAGCTTCATTCCATATTGGCGAAGTACTTGAAACATTTTATCCAGGTGGCTTACGTGATCGTCGGCTCCTCTTGACTTTACGAGCATCTCATCCACATAAACTTCCGTAGTTTTTCCTATTAGCCCTGCAAACATCTTATTAACGAGGTGTTAATAGGTGGCCCCTGCGTTTTTAAGTCCAAAAGGCATTACCTTGTAGTAGTACAATCCCCGACCAGTGATGAAACTAGTGTGGTCTTGATCGGGAACATGCATAGGAATTTGGTTATATCCTGAGTATGCGTCCATAAAAGATAAGAGTTCGTGCCCGGCTGTGCTGTCCACAAGCTGATCAATTCGGGGAAGTGGGAAGCAATCCTTCGGGTAGGCGTCATTTAAGTTGGAGAAATCAATGCACGTTCGCCACTTCCCATTAGCCTTCTTTACCACCACCGGGTTGGCGATCCACTCTGGGTAGATGGCCTCTCGTATGAAGTCGTTGGCATGTAGGTTCTTTTACTTCTTCATCGAGGGCTGCTGATCGTTCTGCCCCCATACTTCTCTTTTTCTGTTTTACTGGCGCCCTGGTAGGATCAATGTTTAGTACATGGCATGCTATGTTAGGGGAGATTCCGGTCATGTCAGCGTGTGACCATGCAAATACATCCAAGTTGTGGCGGAGAAAATCAACGAGTTGTTCCTTCAATTCTGCTTTTAATTGAGACCCGACTTTCAATAGTCTACTCGAGTCATGTCGGTCTACAGATACAAATTCCATAGCCTCTGCAGGCTCGGCGGTGCCCTCATCCTCTTTGTCCCTGGGGTCTAATTCATTGAAAGGGTCGCTGGTATATCGAAGAGGAGGGGCTTTCTTTAGTTGCTATGCTTCCAAACTTTTTGTGCATAGGGCAATCTCTACACTCTTCCCTTTATCCTTCCTGTGGTTGTTGCGAAGTTCAGTTACATAGCAGTCTCGAGCAATGTCCTGGTCTCCCTCTACTTCCCCTACTCCATTGTTCTTTGGAAATTTCATCTTTAGGCACCATGGGGCAAGGACAATTTGGAAGTCAGACAAGGCTGGCCTTCCTAAGAAGGCGTTGTAGGCCGAGTGGTTTCTATCAGCACAAATGTCTGTTTCCGCACCACGGAGCGGGGATGACTTCCTATTTCAACAAAGAGGTCCAGTTGCCCGAGGGGCATCTTCGCATCTCCAGTGAAACAGTGTAGTGATTTATTGCAGGGAAAAACATCCTTTATTGACAGTTTCATTTTGTCGAATGCGTGCTTGAATAGGATATTTACTGAGCTTCCAGTGTCTACCAGAATCTGGAAAACTTCGGCTGGACCGAGCCGGGCAGAGATAACCATGGGATCCATGTGAGGGTACTGCCTTCCCTCTAGGTCACGCCTACTGAATGTGATGTCATCACTCTCTTTCCGCTTCGGGTGGCGTTCTTCTATAACAGAATTAACGCAGTCTTCATTGTTTTTAAGTGACTTTCCATATCTTTCCATCTCTGCCTAGCTTCTGTCAGCGATGTGTGGTCCTCCCGAGATGGTATGGACCACTATCTTCTCTTGACTGGAGCCGCTAGTGTTGCGGTTTTCTCTACCAATCTCTGGGGAGGGTAGCCTTGGGTTCTCATTGGCAAGAGATGAAGTCCTGTTCTGACCTTTTACATAGCATTCCAGTCTCTTCCTTCTGATGTGTTCTTCAATCAAGTCCCGGAGATGATGGCATTCATTGGTATCATGCCCATGAGATTCGTGGAAGCGGCAGAACTTTCCAGATTTAAGTGCGTTATCTGATTCCTTTTTGTATGGTGGGCGTTTGTATCTAACTTCGTCTTGGGTGGCAAGGAAGATGTTTTCGATGGTTTCATTCAAAGGAGTGTAAGTGTCGAATCTCGGTCCTGGCCGATATAGGCGCTTTTCTCCCTTCTTGCCCCCAGCATTGTCTCTAGAATCATTTCTTCGAACGTCCTTTGCTACAGCGGGCATGTTGCCGTGAGCTGCCTTATTTTGTTGCCCTAACTGCCCCTCAGTGGCAGCGTCTTCAAGCCTCATATATTTCCCGGCTTCATGGAAGAAATCGGGTAAAGTAGCTGGTTTTTCTTTTGTCAATCTTCTAGCAAATTTGATATCCGGATGCACGCCACTACAGAAGGCCATTAAGATAAGCTTCTCATCGGCATCTTGGACTACGGCCGCTGCGGCATTGAATCGGGTTAGGTATTGATGCCTTTGCACAGTACTCCCTCTGTTGCTCCACTCATGAGCATATGCTGTGTGTATCTCTGTAAGTGTACAACGGGGTCGGAGGTTCCTTTGTAAGGTTCCATTTTTGGCATTTTCCATACTCGGGGGATGATGGCAATTTCGATATTGCGGGCGAAGAGGCTGGTTACCCTAGTGCCTATCCCTCGATCTCTTTGATCCCATTGGACGCACTCTCTGAACAAGCGTGCCATCCTTTCATCAGAATTTGGAGCAGATAGAAATGAGTTCGGTTCTGCTCTATGGGACTGATTCCGTGCAGATGACCTGTAGGGATGGTATCGTCTATCATTCCTGATATTTTCCAATGGCTGTCTTTGATCTTCTGGGAGCATGCTAGGGTCAGCTATAGTTGGACCTTGCCTTGATCTTCCCCTGCTGGGTTCTGATCTAAGCACTTCCTCGGGTCCAACTTCGGGCTGGACTCTAGCTCGGCCTCGTTCACTGGTGTTTCCGTGGTTAGGCAGTACGACAGGCTCGGCTAAAGTTGACCTCCGCCCGGTACCTCCCCCATTGGGTTCGGTTCCAAGCGTTTCCTCAGGTCTAACTTTGGGCTGAGCTCGGTCTCGACTCCTACCATGGCCGCTTCTGTCGTTAGCTCCTTCGAAGAAGGAAGATCTTTGTTGTCCCTGAGATCCTCCAGACTGGGACTCACCCCATGATTCAGTGTTGCGGTTGGACTCTTCAGCATCCCTTAAGTGTGACATGAGTTGGTCCACCAAGGCTTCCTGCTGGGATGTGAAGCGGTTAGTCACTTCAGCCACAACCCTGTCTAGATCTGCCCTAGTAATTGCTGCCGGCTGTTCTGTGGCATGGGTTGTCGGATTTGCCTGACCTTCATTTGGTACTGCTACTGGAAGGGGACGATTTACTTGATCCGTGACCACTAGATCTGGAAGACTGCTGGTTGCGATGTTTTTTCCTTTGTTAACATATTTCTTCTGCTTGGGAGGCATGTCTTCCAAGCAATGTGCGACGCTGATAGGAAGAAAGTTAAGTGGGAGAAGCTGAAGTCCGGGGTTCAGCATTCTCAGTGAAAGCACCAAAAATGTTTGCACAAAAAATGGGCAAACACCTCCATGTCGTATGATTTAGTTGATTTTATGTTTTTTTAGTGATCTGGACGATTTATGCAAATATGCAAAAAGCAAGGACTAAACTGTAAAAGACACACAGATTTATAGTGGTTCAGCCAGAATGTGCCTACGTCCACTTTATATATTATTTCTCCTTTCTTGTTCAGATTACAAGTACAAAGCTTTGATACAAGTATATGAAAGTTGTTTGAAAGTCCTATCCGTGCTTGAGCTCTCCCAATTCTCCCCCATTGTTGTACCCCTGCCCCTCTATTTATAGAGTGAGGCTGGGGGTAGGGGTATTGGATGCGTGTAGCTGTTGGCGGGCCTGGGCCGATGTAATCTGGCCTGGTAGCGTTGGTTCGGCAACACCCTGATCCTGTGATGAGAGGGACGTGTATTGGTTCGGTGGTGAGACTTTGGGTTTGGTTCGGTGGTGAGACTTTGGGTTTGGTTCGGTGGGCAGTGGAGTGGCTGGTTCTGTGGTGTGGAGCAAAGGTTGGAGTTTGATTCGGTGAAGGCTGGTCCGGTGAGGTTGGAGTTTGATTCGGTGAAGGCTGGTCCGGTGAGGTTTGTCCGGTGAGGCCTTGGATCGGTGGAGGTTGGTCCGGCTATGCAGGGGAAGTGGGTTGATTCGGCTATGTATGGAAGTAGCATTGATCCGGTAGTGGGTGGAAACGAGATTGGTTCGGCTGTATTGGGAAACTGGTTTGGCTCAGTGAAGGGTGGAAACATACGGGTGGAAAGACACCCAACAATGAGGGTATTAGGTTTCGATGAAGTTACAGGCATAGGTTTTGAAAAGGGTCATAAGAAGACGTTTTGAATGCTTAAGATGGATTCGAAGGAGTCGGAGGCACCGGCTATCATTACAGTGTGAAGGCTTTCGATTCAAACGGAAACAGGACTACCCTTTTTCCACTTTCAACCTTTCAACACAGATAAATAAGAAAAGACAACTTCAGAACCCCTTTTGAAGGCAATGGATGATAATCTCCAACTTACACGCCAAACATTTTAGAACCAAAGGTTTCACCTACATCACAACCCTTTCGAAAGCATATCTAAGCCTTTCGAACTAGTAGAGGCCAATGACATCAAGAGAAGGTTCCGCGTCGATCAACAAATAAGCATTCAAAAGCTATCCCACACCCTCGAAACCATCAACACATCAACATCTTCGAAGCCCCCATTAACAACATATCGACAGAGTCAGAGGCTCTCATCTTACTTCTGATGATGACAAGGCAACATGAAGGAAAAAGTGTGTTTGGAGACCTTTCGATAATGTCGAATGGTGTTCTGGAGAAAGCAACGAACAAGGATACTTAGAACTTAACAAGGGTGAAAGGTTGGTAAAAGCTGCTTTCAACTTAGTCGAAAGGTCGGGGGGAGATAAAGAAAGCTCAAGGAAAAATCAAAGGACTCCAAAGAGAGGCCTTTCGACAACGTTGAAGGAAAACAACGCTTTTCGACCAAGTCGAATGGCCCAAGGCAGCATAGAAAAAGGGGACCTTTCGACCGAGTCGAAGGCACAGGGGTGGAAGGGAGCTGACCTACATCTATAAATAAGACCCAAGGGATCCTGTTTTGGGGACCGGATTTTAGAATCCCAAATTCATTTCTTCTATTCCAAATTCTTTGTTGCAATTCAGTCTTCTAGAAACCCTAAATCAAATTGGGGATTAACTTTTCTGAATTGTAACTCATTTTCGATTATTAATAAAGGAGAAGTTGCTGGTTCATTAACGATTTTGATGACAAGGAAGATCATTCAGATCATTAGCTAGTCTAATTATTCATTGCACATGATTCTAACCTATCCTCTTAACTTCTTTTTGTTTACGCTATGCACAGGATCGACTTCGGTATATACAATCAAAACCCCTCATCATCTAAACCAACCTTAGGCGGTGAAAATAGAAATGATGATAAGGTTTCAACATTGATGACTTTATGATACTAGGGGGTACTCAGGTCGATCTTGTACAAGAAAAACAAAGCGATGCTTAGGCAGTTAAAAGTTGGACTCATTTCAAAAGGCTGAAACCCCTTTCGAAATAATCGAAAGGATTCCAAATTGAAATTGGCTAATAATTGATTTAGGATGAATTCATTCGAAAGGGGCCAATCCCTTGCATTGTCAGCAATCCTTTCGAAAGGTTCCTCAACAAAAGAAGCGAAACCATGGGGTTGAGAGTAGATGTGTCAAATTAGTGAAATGTGCATCCATATCGACTTGATTGAAAGGGCCGGAACATACCTTTCAACATGATCGAAAAGGATGACAAACCAAGATGACTAGTTACTTCGGACCCACTTAAAAGGATGGTTTCGAACAAGAGGCAGCTTCTTTAGCCTGCATACCTAGGTTAACTCTTTGAACCCTTTCGACTAAGTCAACCTGGTCGAAAGGTAGAGCTATTTCCTTAAACTCTTTTGATTAAGCCAAATTGATCAAAGGGTAGAGCTATCTCCTAAAACCCTTTTGACTAAGTCAACATGGTCGAAAGGTAGGTTTCGAAGGAAGAGGTCTATTCAACAACTTGGTTTCATTTGAGCTTAATTATCTTTCACATAACATTGGGGATGTTGACAAATTTTCTTGTTATCATACATCATCACTTGTTTATTTATTTATTTTGTTGAGCATTGTGCATATGGATTGAATGTTGATCATACATATAAAATTGCAAATTTATTCACTTAGGATGTTGCGTACATTTTGGATTCAAGCATGAGCACTTACATGATAGGAGGTTGACTAGATCAGGAGATCGCCTACTCTATGCATTAGTATAGGTTCACTTACCTTTCACGCTTGGACATGTACATGTTGCATTAGAAATTTAATAAGGATTTGCGCGTGGATAAAGAATGAGTAGATGATTGTAGCTATTATTTGTTACGTATACAAGTTACATTTTTTCGTCCTTTGAGATTTTGGGAATGAAATCCTTTTAAATGGAGGAGAATGTAACATCCCAAAAATATAGCAGAAAAATTTAATAAGAAAATTAAATTTAAATATACCAAGAGCTAAAATGAAATTTTTATAAACCTTCGAATTTGGCTACGAAACATGCAAAACTATGTACATAGCAATTTTATTGACAATTTTCATATATAACACTTCGAAATCAGAGTTAGTACGGAGATAGACGTTTGAAAATTTGAAAATAGAATAAACTAAAAATGAAAACTTTCCCAATAAACATTGCCAGCGGCAGACAGCTTTGGGTGTGCCGATTGACATGAAGCGGCCGACTTATCTACCCTTACGGTCGACTGTTGGCATATAATTTTAATGAGCTGGAGTGTAGCGACCCGACTTTTCGACCTCGAATGTCGACACTAAATACATCCATAGTATCCTTGTGCTGAACACCTAAGTAGCGGAAAGACAGAAAATTAGGGTAAAATAAAAAATAGAATAGAACAAGAAAGAGAGAACACAACATCAGTATTTCACAACGAAATGTTAATATATAATATCAAAAGAATAGTACAAAGAGTTACACTGAATACAGAAATTTAGAGTTACAAAACCTAAGTACTATCATCAGCCTGGACAGTTATAACTATCTGTCCTCACAATTTTATTACATACAATACAGTAATGTAGCGGAAATAAGAATACCATGGCAGATAAGCACCCAACTCATCTCCATAAGCTATAAAGTATCCAAAGCTAAGCCTGGAAATACACACGGGCTGACCCGAGCATTATAAAAAATAACTCTCGGATCAGTCTGGTAAACCAGTGTGAGAAACTCAAGAAATATGTAACAAGTAATAGTAATAATTGAGACCGTATGTATTCCCATATTGGTTTTCCCCTCAAATGAAACCAACCATTCATTGAGTTTAATATAGTGACATGACAGGTAATGTCTAGAGTTTAGAATATAAATCATATCAAATAGATGGAATGGTTACATTGGTTACATTCAACAACATATTAGAGGTTACAATCAAAACTACTAAAGTATGTTCGGATAACGGATTTTTTCACGAAGAATCTTCTAGTAAACTGAAGATATCTCCATGACAAGGACTCGAAACTACCTTTCGATCGCCATATATCTCTAGATAAAATATACCATAAGGTAATCACAACTGGCCCACCGCCAGAACATTTTATAAACAGCGTGGAACCAAGTACCAAAAACTCTCGCTAGCATCATATATAAGCATCTCTAGATAATGGAGTTGATATTCGAGGATATGGAGTTAGATGACATGATGAAGCATCGGTTGGCGACATGACATCTGACGGACACAGCTAAGGATTGGTGGAGTTCTATCACTGTTGATGTCTAAGAGAATGACTTCTTTTGGACCCAATTTAAGAAGAGACTCAAGAAGAAGTTTGTTGTAACGACCTGTAAAGTTATTCATTTTGTATTTGAATATTTAAATCATTTTTTAAATATTTAAATAATAGATTTTAATAACTAATTAAACATCTTTTAAAAATAATTAATGATGTTAAAATCATTTTAAAATTTAGTTTACCAATATAGTTAGTTTAAATAAAAATAGAAAATGTGACCGAAAAACGTTTTCCGAAATTACGACTTTTCGGCATTGTAAAAGTCATCGAAAACGACGTGCACATTTGCAAGCACACATTTATTTAGGTTAGGATTAGTAATAATAAAGAACACTTAAATATATTAACATATGCATATTAATATTTAAGCATGGATGTGACATATTATGTTATAAAAGTCATTTATATACATATAAACAAACTTATATGTATACAAATCATCTCCATACCCTAGGTACATACACATGGAAGGAGTAGCATGATTTAAGAAGTAGGAATGAGGAGGGTAACTTGTGCTAGGGGTGGGAGAGGCATGGTGTAGCATGGATGAGATTATATTATTTTATGCTAAGGGTATTTTGGTAAATTCTAGTTTTATCTGCTTATAAAATACCACTACCTCTTTATAATTTCCACTTTACAAATCCTCCTCCTTCATTTCCTACTTCTCGCTTCATTTCCTTCATTTACATTTCCATGGCTTCCATACTAAAGTCCATGGCGTAAAACACTTGTTCTTCCACTTTCACTCACTTAAAACTAGCTTATTCCTTCTCTACTTCATTCTACATTCAAACAAGACCCATAGCTCCTCATTTTGACCAAGGCCAAGCCATAACAGCCCATGGTTAAACCCAAACAGTCCACATATGGCCCAAAAGTCCTAGCTTTGGTGATTTGGAAGTGTAGTTCGAGTGTTGGCAAGATCGTGGAGCGATTCGACTTCGTTTGGTTACATTTTTATGAGTAAAACTCCACCCTTATAATCAAAAGTTTTACAACTTTTTTAATGCTCATATTATTGACTTATGAATGCTTATTTTATGTATTTGGTGATGTATTGGTTGTTGGTTGGGTTCATGTTGCTAAAAGTTGTCGTTATGGAAAGTTATTAAACAAGTAGTAAGCTTTATGAAAAAGTGGAAGTCAAATTTAATTCTAGTGTTAGTAAATGCTCTCTACATGTGATATCATAGGTAATTACCATGTATAAATGTTCATACTCTTGCTATGTAATGTTTGGTTGAAAGGAAATGCTATGAACTCGTTTTCCGAATTGCCCGTATAGCGATATTCGCTATATCGGCACTTTCGGAAAATCACTTTTTATCGAAACTGTTTGGTTTCATCTTTGTACTTGGAATTGTTTTACAAGTTAAGCAAGATTTTGATTAATGATGTTTTCAAAAGTAATTAATCATTTTAATAATGAATATTTGATTTAATTAATAAGGATTAGAATTAACAAATTAACTTATTAACGATGTGTTTAAAATTAACCAGTCGCTTGATTAATGAAGTTTTTTAATTAATCATTTTATCTAATGATTTTTAAGGTTAATTAACCTTTTAATAATGATGGATTAAGGTTAAATAATCAATTTACTAATGGTGTTTTTAAATTAATTAATCTATTTAATTAATGACTTGTAAAAGTAAATCAACTTGTTTTAACTTTGATTAATCTTTCTTTAAATGATGTTTTAAATTAACTAATCATTTTATTTAATAATATTTAAGGCTAATTAATCTTTTGATATTGATGGATTTAAAATAAATTAATCAATTTATTAATGATGTTTTTAAATTAATTAATCTTTTCAATTAATGACTTTTAAAAGAAAATCAACTTGTTTTAACTTTAATTAATCTTTCATTAATGATGGTTTAAATTGGTTAATCATTTTAAATAATGACATTTAGTTATTTATTTATTAATTTAATTAATTATATTTAATTTTATTAGTTAATTAAGTTAATGATGTTTAAAGGTGATCAACTTCTTTAGGAACTAAGGGTTATTGAAGTCAATCAATCAACTGAATTAATAAAGTTTTAAAGTTAATTAATCAATGTAATAAGAATGGTTTAAGTTATTAAATCCTTTTTATAATGATGTTTAAAGTTAGTGAACTCTTTGAACAAAGTGTTTTAAATGCTGTAATATGAATCCAAGCATGAATTTGGTTTTTTAAAAGAAAAGGTCTGATTCGTTAATGGAAATGAATTAATTTCCATAAAGTAGACTTGTCTGGAAACGATTTATTTGTATAATTAGCACTAAATATCGATGAAGTAGACTTGTCGCTATTTCAAAAGTTAAGAATAATCATGAGACATGACTTTGAGGTAACACTACATTGACTTGTCCGGTATTATTATTATCCAAGAAATAGTACAAGCTTGAATTTGATAAGTTGTGGTAAGTATACAAGACTTAATTTCCATATATGATCATTTTTTATCCTCGATAGTTGGTTTCTCAACTATCGGTGTAATGACCCCGAATTTTATATAAATTTAAATTGATAATTAAATGAGTTTTTGAATTAAAATTGTATAGTTAATTGATAAATTGATACGAGTTTCCCAAATCCAAATAAAAATGTATTAAATCATTTTAAATTTATAAATTGTATATATATGTGAATATATATGTATATGTGCATATATGGGTAGATTTGAAAATATATATATATATATATATAGAGAAATACAAGACAAGTATTTAAGTTGAAAATAAATATCTTAAAATTTTGGTTATGTAAACTATAAAGATATAAAATAAACACATTTTAATAAATTAGTTAAAATTATAACAAAATATACGAAATAATATATAGAACTTTATTTACATCACAAAGCCATAAGGCAAAAGAAGAAATACAAACCAAAATTTATAAGTACCTATACACAAACAAATAAAAATACAAATATAAGTATGGAATGAAACAAGTAAACAAACAAACAAAAATATGTTTTCATGAACACTTGCAAAACAAAAGAAAGTATAAATGTTATAAGGAAGACATAAAGTACCTTGGCATTAAATGTTGGCAAAATTTTAGTCAATTCGAATCTGTATAAAATGTTTTCAGCCACCAAAGAGCCAAGAAAATCTGCATAATTAATGAAACAAGGAAAATATCCATGTCCTGTTTTGTACAACCCATAATCAACTTGTATAAAAAAATACGACTTTGTATTGTACAAAAAAATATAACATCACCTGTTAATTTAATTTATATACATCAACTTTTCATCTCAGTTTTCGTCCATTTCAAAACTGAGAAAAATCTGAATTTGAAAACCATTTCAAACTTAAACGATACTTCAATTAAAACAACAATGCAATCGACTAAAACCAGAGATCAAAGGTTTCAGCTTGCATTTTCAAAACTGTTTCAACATGAAGCTCTGTTCTTCTTCTTCTGGGAAAAAAAGGTGAGCAACTATTCCAAATTCAGTTAGATTTGTGTTATACTTTGATATGTGTGTTAATTCTGGGGTGAAATTCTTTGCATGGATGGTAGATGTTTGGATTTTAGAATGAATTTATTCTGTAATTCATGTGTATGCTTGTGTCCATCATGTTATATATACCTCTGATATATATACAGGCTCTAGAACATAAGAAAGAAAAAAATCAATAACCTTTCCCCTTTTGAACAATGTGAGTAAACTCCTACCTAAACATACTCTATTCTGTTTGTTTGTTTATGCTGTGAGAAAACAAAATTCTTAAAGCTTTAATTTTAATTAAAAAAGTTCAGGAGATTCAATGATTATATGGTATTGTATATGCTTTATCTTGAATATAACCCTGTGATTCTCTGAACTTCTCTGTAATTGATACAGGTTGCATATTTTGTTTTTCAAACTCAAATTATTCTCATCAGATTATGGTAAAGCTTTAAGTTTTTCAACTAAAACAAGATGTTTAAACTTTAATTTAGATTTTAAAAGCTGATTTAAACCATATTTGTAAAATATACACTGTAATCTTGTTTTACAGGAAATTAAGTAAAAATCTGATAAAATTGATGATTGTAAAATAGTAATTCAAGATTATATCTTGAATTCTTACGGCAAATTATGATTTTTAAAACAAAAACGAAGATTTTTAGCTTTGAATTCTAAGAGCAGTTCGTATGTGAACGAAAATTGCATTCTTCCCAATTTCAGAAAATCAAATCAAATTAAAATGCTGAAAGTTCGAAGATAGTAATAACTTCTGTGATCTCGAGAAAAATGTGAACTAATTTTTCTATTGTGTGAATTGACGAGTTGAGTTTAAATTAGGGTTTAATAACCCAGTTTGGTCGATGAAGTTTAGGAGAAAAGTTCGTCATTGTCGGGGCATGTAGGGTGATCGGTCAGGGGGGAATAGTAGGAGGAGGCTCTGGCGAATCTTTTAACGTGATTGTGAGGTTCCAAATGGACGTTAGCGGCGACACGAGACATTTCCAGTTGATCGAGTTTGGGTTTCCGTTTGTTCAAAACACTCGAATTTGATTTTTCGCATTTGCTCGAGAATCTGGGTATCGAATATGATCGAGTCGATCATCGTTGATGTGTGGGAGGTTATGGCAATGATCGACGTCGCTTGGATGGATCGTGCAAGTGCACAATGATCTCGTGCACGAGGTATCTTCATGTTTGGGTTTGTTGAGGTTTGGGGAAGAAGGAAGAAACTCGAAGATGAACTCGGGAATGATGGGTATTGGCTCGAGTATAAACTCGAGTACGTGAGCGTTGTCTGTAGTTATTATTTAAATTTAAATCTAAATGTAATATACTGAAAACAATAAAAGGGGAAGAAGAAGTGTATGAGAGGGGGAGTGGGTTGCTCGGGGAATTTAGTTGTTGGCTCGGGATTTTTATGGTATGGGCTCGGGTCTGGAAAATTATGGGTAATAACAAGTTTTAAATTTTAAAATTTAGTCAAGTTTAAACAATTTCTTAACCCATTTCTTTTTGAATAATAGATATTGATTTAAGTTGGGATTAATTAAGATTTTAAAACAAATTATTTTAAGTTTAAAATGTTTAATATATATATATATATATATCCTTATTTTAAAGTTTATTTTAAATAAACTTAATTATTGTAATTAAGTAAATAATTAAGAAAAGAAATGTTTTTTCTAATCATTAATCCAACTTAAAGGTTTTAAGTTAATTAATGTGTTAATGATGTTTATTTCCAAAGGTTATTAAATAAGGATTAACAGAAAATCAAAATAATAGAGATAAATAGTTTATCTTTTAACTGATTAAAATCTTAAGTAATTAAAGATTTATTAATTTTTGAAAATATTTAAAGTTAATTAATTAAAGTGATCAATTAAAGTGGTTAATTAATAAATGTAATTAATTAAGGGTAATTAATTAAGATGGATAATTAAGGATTAATTAATTAATTTCATTAATTAATATCAAATGATTTGTAATTAATCAGGATTGGGTAATTAATTCATAAGAAATTAATTAGAAATTTAATTAGATTAATTAGGGATTGAACCATTAATTAATACTACTTATAAATGATTATTGAATGCTTGGATTGCTTATGAATGCTTGAATTGATTGTTATCCCTGATCTGTAATATCCTGTGATGTGATTTGTTTTGAATTGAGCTGTGTGTGTAAATTATTTATCTGTGTTGAATTTATATATCTATCTGTGAATCTATGAATAAAGATAAGCGTTATAGGATTATACCGCTTATCAAATATATTGTCATATTTGATCTGTGATGATTTGATGATGTTGCACTACTGTGTAAATCCCTGGACTACACCATACACACACAAATATGGATTAAGTCACAGATGATTTAAATTTAATATTTTTGAAATTGAAATTTTAATTTCAATTGATTTTGGAAATGAATTTGGGTTAAATGTTAAAACTTTCGAAAAGGAGTTTAAGAATAAAGTTATTTTGAATAACTAGGTAAAGTTTCAATTCAAATAATTTAAATTGAATTTGAATTCAAAATTTGGAATTGAATTCAATAATTGGAAATTTTGGTTAAGATGTTATAAATGTGTTTAAACCATTTTGAAAGTATTGGTTTGAGAATTTGAATTTAACCCAAGAACCTTAACTCGTATAAATGAATCAGATTTTCCAGAATGAAAACTGTTTGTTTCAAATGATAAAAGCTTTCATATAAGAAATGAAATTCCAATTTAAGTTAAAGGAATTTCAAGTTTGAATTGAAAAATGGTTTTCTAAGTTATGAATGAATTCTTTTAGAAAGCTATGAATTAAATCTGTTTATTTTAATAGATTTAAAATGATGATTTGTTTAAACCATTTGAAATGGAATTGTTTGAAAGCTATAAGTTAAATCTTTGTTTTAAAGATTTAACTAGTTAATCAAATTGAAATGGAAATTAATTTGGAAATCTGTGAATGAATCTTTTGTTTAAAAGATTAAAGTGTGGAAATTGTTTAAACAATTGATGGTTGTTGAAATGAATCTTTTTGTTTAAAAGATTTGAAAATGGTAATGTGTTTAAACCATTTGAAAGAAAAGTTTTGGGTAATAAGTTGTGACTTAATTAAAATCCCAATATCCATTTGTTTTTGAATATTACGCTCACTATTCGGTTTAGCCGGGAGAGGACCTTTGTGTCATATAACACATTCCGAATAAGTGATACGTCGTATATGGATAGCATTTGAAGACCGGTGTTGAAGACCGGGTATTTGCGAGAACGATAGGATAACCTATCGATTGTCTCTGCACTGGGTAGCTCCCGGTATAGAGATTCCCTAAGTGATGGGAAGTTCGATCGGGATTGTGAATACCCGGATTTGCAAGGGCTTCTTTGGAAGTGCCTTCGGTTCTGTTCGAACCCGGAACAGACTTGTATGGTTACATGTCTGACATTACATTTTGAGATATAAAGCAGATTTCTTTCAAATACATTTCTGTTGGTGGCGGAGAATTTATTCTCTTAGCTTAACACCCTTCTTTGAGACGTACGAGTTCAGAGGTTATGTGGTTGAAGGTTATCAGTGATATATTCCCGATTTGGTAATGTGACATGCTGAGTGTTGCTGTGTGATGATCATTGTTTGATCATTTGTGATATGATCATTTGTTTGATTTTTTATCTTTGTGATCATTACTTTGATCATCTATTGACCCAAAGCATGGCTTTGTGCCAAAGCGTAGCTTTGTGGAGGAGACCTCTTCGGACCTCACAACCCGGAAATGGTCGAAACAGGAATATGTGGCAAAGTTATGAGGGTCATGCCCTTTAGGGTATGTCATTTCCTTCTGGAAAAGGGTGGTATCAGGTATGGAGCCCTGGTATTTAACCTATGTTGATACTCCAATCTCATTTATTGTGATTGTGTGTTTATCGAGGCGCCTCGGATAAAGGTCCCAAAGGACCGGGGGTGGCATATTCATGAGTTACCTGTTATAGGGGTAACCCGGCATTGTGTTGGCAGAGAGTAGTTTGTCTCTCGGGACGTCCAGCCAGATGCGATCCCATTCGGCAGTAGGAAAGAAAGTTCCTTAGCCTGACCATTTGTTGGAAATCCATTTCCCAATACGGAACTTGTACGGTTTTAGTTGTAGAACCTGACATTTACTTATGGTGGCGCCCCACTGTTTAGATGGTAGCAATAGTAGGCATTGTGTTAAATGCCTATGTTGGCTAAGATTAATATTATACTTTAGAAATGTTTTCCTACACTATGCACTAATAATAATAATCCAATGATTTTGTGTAGTAAGCATGTTTGACTATTATAAGAAGAAATCTCCTCCAATTCTGCATTTGCATTGTGTGTGTGGCGGGAGGCCTTATGGTAGTTTCATTTTTCAAAAGCATTGCGAATATCTTTTACTTCCTTTATTGTTGTTGTTTTAAAGATAAACTGTTTTTGTTGCTCACACCAGTCCCATGACAGATCCGGAGTTTATCGTTTCCTTCCTAAACTCTGGGTGCCCACCATTTTCCACACGGGCAATCTAGAGTTGGGGTTTCTCAGATATTCAGGTTGAGTAGATTATCTAGAGTTAGTCAGTCCTTGGACGACTGACCTTGCTTTCTGCTAGCTATGGATTGGAGCATTCTATTGGAGATATTCTATCTGCTGCTGGTGTTATCTATTTTCTTTCCGCTGCTATTTCTTGTATCATATCTCTGATGTATATTGATATCATTGTTGTATATCATTCTGTTGTATCATATTGTATCAGATTTTGTATCTGTCATTGTATCAATGTTATGTAATTGATATATTCTTTTCCTTCCGCTGTGTTGTTATACTTAATGGTGTTATAAGCTCCAGAGAACTAGATTCGGCATTTGAATCTACGACATTTTGATTACAAGTGAAGTACGGATGCCGATTTTTGAAGGTCGAGTTTTTGGGTCTTCACATTTGGTATCAGAGCTGAGGGTTAAACTTTAGCTCAGGAGTATAACACATTAAGTAGCTCATTAGAGATAGGGTGGAGTATACCCTATAGTGAGTAATCCTTAAGATATATGTCCGTATGCCTCAGTAAATTCTCTTGCTATCCACTGATAGTAAGTATGAGTGTAAGAAGCGGATGAGATAAGGGACAGGGGAATGCGACTATAAATGGTCAATAACCTGTAACAACAAGGAAGCAATCTTTTCTCTATCTATCTCTTTTGTTCAGCATCTTTTCTCAATTCTTCGAATGGTTTCTGGTAAATCCAGGAAGAAAAATTCGATATATTAATATGGGACATAAACTCCAGATAGGCCAAATTGTTTGTTTGGATGTATTGGTTGCTTTTGTTGCTATGGTTGATAGTTGTAATTTGGTTCCTAAACTAAAATTCTGAAATCGTATCCATATATCTATCTATCTTTTGGGTCCCGATATGTTCTACGAATGGTTAGTTATCCCTTTGAACTAACCGATGCCATTGTATATTTCGTAGATCTGGATAACCCGAGTATCCTGAGAAAAATTTAAAAGATTTGTTCTCGTATTTATTATTGATATTCTGATTTGGTAAGCCAAATGCAGAATAGATATTCAGTGGATTTGATGAAACATTCTTCATCTATCTTTGTGTCTCCTTGGCAATTTCGAGGACGAAATTCTTTTAAGGGGGGAAGTCTGTAACGACCCCGAATTTTATATAAATTTAAATTGATAATTAAATGAGTTTTTGAATTAAAATTTTATAGTTAATTGATAAATTGATACGAGTTTCCCCGAATCCAAATAAAAATGTATTAAATCATTTTAAATTTAGAAATTGTATATATATGTGAATATATATGTATATGTGCATATATGGGTAGATTTGAAAAGATATATATATATATATATATATATGTGGAGAAATACAAGACAAGTATTTAAGTTGAAAATAAATATCTTAAAATTTTGGTTATGTAAACTATAAAGATATAAAATAAACACATTTAAATAAATTAGTTAAAATTATAACAAAATATACCAAATAATATATAGAACTTTATTTACATCACAAAGCCATAAGGCAAAAGAAGAAATACAAACCAAAATTTATAAGTACCTATATACAAACAAATAAAAATACAAATATAAGTATGGAATGAAACAAGTAAACAAACAAACAAAAATATGTTTTCATGAACACTTGCAAAACAAAAGAAAGTATAAATGTTATAAGGAAGACATAAAGTACCTTGGCATTAAATGTTGGCAAAATTTTAGTCAATTTGAATCTGTATAAAATGTTTTCAGCCACCAAAGAGCCAAGAAAATCTGCATAATTAATGAAACAAGGAAAATATCCCTGTCCTGTTTTGTACAACCCATAATCAACTTGTATAAAAAAATACGACTTTGTATTGTACAAAAAAATATAACATCACCTGTTAATTTAATATATATACATCAGCTTTTCATCTCAGTTTTCGTCCATTTCAAAACTGAGAAAAATCTGAATTTGAAAACCATTTCAAACTTAAACGATACTTCAATTAAAACAACAATGCAATCGACTACAAACCAGAGATCAAAGGTTTCAGCTTGCATTTTCAAAACTGTTTCAACATGAAGCTCTGTTCTTCTTCTTCTAGGAAAACAAGGTGAGCAAACTATTCCAAATTCAGTTAGATTTGTGTTATACTTTGATATGTGTGTTAATTCTGGGGTGAAATTGTTTGCATGGATGGTAGATGTTTGGATTTTAGCATGAATTTATTCTGTAATTCATGTGTATGCTTGTGTCCATCATGTTATATATACCTCTGATATATATACAGGCTCTAGAACATAAGAAAGAAAAAAATCAATAACCTTTCCCCTTTTGAACAATGTGAGTAAACTCCTACCTAAACATACTCTATTCTGTTTGATTGTTTATGCTGTGAGAAAACAAAATTCTTAAAGCTTTAATTTTAATTAAAACAGTTCAGGAGATTCAATGATTATATGGTATTGTATATGCTTTATCTTGAATATAACCCTGTGTTGCTCTGAACTTCTCTGTAATTGATACAGGTTGCATATTTTTTTTTTCAAACTCAAATTATTCTCATCAGATTATGGTAAAGCTTTAAGTTTTTCAACTAAAACAAGATGTTTTAACTTTAATTTAGATTTTAAAAGCTGATTTAAACCATATTTGTAAAATATACACTGTAATCTTGTTTTACAGGAAATTAAGTAAAAATCTGATAAAATTGACGATTGTAAAATATTAATTCAAGATTATATCTTGAATTCTTATAGCAAATTATGATTTTTAAAACAAAAACGAAGATTTTTAGCTTTGAATTCTAAGAGCAGTTCGTATGTGAACGAAAATTGCATTCTTCCCAATTTCAGAAAATTAAATCAAATTAAAATGCTGAAAGTTCGAAGATAGTAATAACTTCCGTGATCTCAAGAAAAATGTGAACTAATTTTTCTATTGTGTGAATTGACGAGTTGAGTTTAAATTAGGGTTTAATAACCCAGTTTGGTCGATGAAGTTTAGGAGAAAAGTTCGTCATTATCGGGGAACGTAGGGTGATCGGTCAGGGGGGAACAGTAGGAGGAGGCTCTAACGAATCTTTGAACGTGATCGCGAGGTTCCAAATGGACGTTGGCGGCGGCACGAGACATTTCCAGTAGATCGAGTTTGGGTTTCCGTTTGTTCAAAACACTCGAATTTGATTTTTCGCATTTGCTCGAGAATCTGGGTATCGAATATGATCGAGTCGATCATCGTTGATATGTGGGAGGTTATGGCAACGATCGCCGTCTCTTGGATGGATCGTGCAAGTGCACAGTGATCTCGTGTACGAGGTATCTTCATGTCTGGGTTTGTTGAGGTTTGGGGAAGAAGGAAGAAACTCGAAGATGAACTCGGGAATGATGGGTTTTGGCTCGAGTATAAACTCGAGTACGTGAGCGTTGTCTGTGGTTATTATTTAAATTTAAATCTAAATGTAACTTACTGAAAAAAATAAAAGGGGAAGAATAAGTGTACGAGAGGGGGAGTGGGTTGCTCGGGGAATTTAGTTGTTGGCTCGGGATTTTTATGGTATGGGCTCGGGTCTGGAAAATTATGGGTAATAACAAGTTTTAAATTTTAAAATTTGGTCAAGTTTAAACAATTTCTTAACCCATTTCTTTTTGAATAATAGATATTGATTTAAGTTGGGATTAATTAAGATTTTAAAACAAATTATTTTAAGTTTAAAATGTTTAATATATATATATATCCTTATTTTAAAGTTTATTTTAAATAAACTTAATTATTGTAATTAAGTAAATAATTAAGAAAAGAAATATTTTTTCTAATCATTAATCCAACTTAAAGGTTTTAAGTTAATTAATGTGTTAATGATGTTTATTTCCAAAGGTTATTAAATAAGGATTAACGGATAATCAAAATAATAAAGATAAATAGTTTATCTTTTAACTGATTAAAATCTTAAGTAATTAAAGATTTATTAATTTTTGAAAATAATTAAAGTTAATTAATTAAAGTGATCAATTAAAGTGGTTAATTAATAAATGTAATTAATTAAGGGTAATTAATTAAGATGGATAATTAAGGATTAATTAATTAATTTCATTAATTAATATCAAATGATTTGTAATTAATAAGGATTGGGTAATTAATTCATAAGAAATTAATTATAAATTTAATTAGATTAATTAGGGATTGAACCATTAATTAATACTACTTATAAATGATTATTGAATGCTTGGATTGCTTATGAATGCTTGACTTGATTGTTATCCCTGATCTGTAATATCCTGTGATGTGATTTGTTTTGAATTGAGCTGTGTGTGTAAATTATTTATCTGTGTTGAATTTATATATCTATCTGTGAATCTGTGAATAAAGATAAGCGTTATAGGATTATACCGCTTATCAAATATATTGACATATTTGATCTGTGATGATTTGATGATGTCGCACTACTGTGTAAATCCTTGGACTACACCATACACACACAAATATGGATTTCACGTGGAAATGGATTAAGTCACAAATGATTTAAATTTAATATTTTTGAAATTGAAATTTTAATTTCAATTGATTTTGGAAATGAATTTGGGTTAAATGTTAAAACTTTCGAAAAGGAGTTTAAGAATAAAGTTATTTTGAATAACTAGGTAAAGTTTTGATGCAGCACAACCTTCATTTGTCAAAGGCATAAGTCGTGACCAAGCCTTGCGACCTAACGTAGAAGTTGTAGGTCGTCTACGACCTAAGGAGCCACGTGAGGAAGAGCTACGACTTAACGGGGGAGGGTTACGACTTAACCAAGTCAGGGAGAAAAGGCTACGACCTAACAAAGAGGCTAGCGAGTTAGCAGTGTGTGAGGATTGGCTGGGAGCTGAAGTGTTAGGTCGCGAGCGACCTAACGTATTTTTTAAGTCGGAGCTACGACCTACCAGCCTGAAGGAAAAAGAGATACGACTTAACTTGTTTTTAACTCGTGTACGACTTAACGAGTTGGAACTAAGGTCGCATGAAGAGGGTTCAGATGCTATGTTCTTAAGTCGCGAGGTTTTAAGTCGTACAGACTTAGGTCGCGGAGTTAGGCTTCTTAAGTCGCAAAGTCTCATCTTAAGTCGCGAAGCCCTGGATGCCGTTGATGTGTCTGCCGAGTTAATCTCTGTCTTCGATTCCCTTAAAGACGTTGATTCCTGATGCCGCTTTTGTTTTAGGTCGCAAAGCTACGGATGTCGTCCATTCTTTAAGTCGCTGAAGTATGAAGACCGTTGATCTCTTTAAGACGTTGATTTGGGATACCGCTTATGTTTTAAGTCGCTGAAGCTCTGGAGGCCATAGATTCTTATGCCGAGTTAATCTAAAACCGTTGATTCCTTAAGTCGTGAAGAAGCTGCTATTAAGTCGCCTGTTTTAGGTCGTAGGTCGCTCACGACCTAAGTGTTGTTGTAATTACCATTTGTTAAGTCGAAAGCTGTGTGTTTTGTAAGTCGTATGCCGACCTATACTAAGTCGTCTATTTTCATAAGTCGTCTGTTGTAAGTCGAATGGTCTGTATTTTGTAAGGTGTAAGGCGGAGGTATTGTTAAGTCGTTATGTTGTAACTGTTTGGGCTTAAGTCGAGTACGACTTATGTTAGGTCGAGACTGTTAGCTCGGAACCGACTTAGGAGAAGTAATTTTTGTTGTTTTTTTTGTGTGAGTTGTAAAATGCCTATAAATAGGCCGAGTCTCTCATTTGTAAAAGGTTGTTGAATATTGAATAAAATTCTCTTTTGTTAGCTTTGTGCTCTCAAATTCAATTGGTAGTCGAGTGTATCTCCTATCTCCACTTACGTCATTCGAGTGCGCTCGAATCATCGTTTGTTGAAGCCGATTCACGGTATCTTGTGCGCAAGATCAACGTCGAAGAATCGTAGATCTCTTTCCCGGTATCTTCGGATCAACGAGTCAGAGATAGCTAGAATTCGGTATCTTCGGATCAACGAATTTGGGCACTTCAGTATTCATCAATCCATCGATTGCTATTTTCACCGATTGAAGATCGTTTTGATTAATCCGCTGCGTCAGTTTGGTATCGGAGCCTGTTCTAACCAATCATAGTTAGATCGAGACTTGGAGCCTAATCATTTTGAAGTTGAAGTTGTTTGGCCGAGAAGTTTGAAGTTTGAGCCGTGGCCGAGAGGAAGAAGTGTTCATCATTGTTCGAAGTTGTTTGATCGGATTTGAATTGGAGGCCGAATCTTTGTCCATCGTGTTCATCGCGATTTGCTACAAAGTGGAAGTTTTCGATCCATTTCATTTTGGATCAAAGTCCGGAAAGTGTTTGAAGTTGAAGTGTTGAAGAGTTTGGAAGATTTCAAGTATACCGCCAAGAAGAGCTAATCGCCACCAAAACGTAGAAGCTTTGTATCGAAGAGAAGAAGCTGATGAGATGGAGCAAAGAATCAATGAAAACTTTAGTGAGAAGCTTAACGAAGGAATTGGCCGGTTGGAGAAGCTTATGACGGAGATGAATCAAAATCGGAGAAGGGTTTCACCTGAATCTAACCATGGGGGAAGTAGAGTCTCACCACATTCCAATCGAGACAGAAGTGTTGAAAATGATCAAGGGCGTGGGAGGAACGTGAATTATCGTGAACGAAGGAATGTAGATAGAAGGGATGATGGTGGTAGACGAGAAGGTAGTAGAGATGTGGGTGGACGAGATAGACAACGATATACATCTGATTTTGAAGAGGAGTATGAAGGTGATAGTGTTCAAGGACAAGGACGAGGACAAGGAAGAAATTACTCTGGATATGATCACAAGTGGGAGTCGGGGATGAAGACTGAAATTCCTGAATTCAAAGGTGGTATGCAAGCAGAGGAGTTTCTAGATTGGGTGGCTAATGTTGAGGAGATTTTTGACTTCAAAGAAGTTCCAGAACATCGTAGAGTGAAGTTGGTTGCTACAAGGTTGAGGGGTAGAGCTTTGGCATGGTGGCAGCAAACCAAGCTTACACGCGAACGTATGAGGAAGTCAAAAGTTGAATCTTGGGAGAAGATGAAGAAATTGATGAAAGCAACGTTCTTACCTTACAATTATCAATCTTTGATGTATCAACGTTTGCAAAACTTGAGACAAGGGACGAAATCTGTGAATGACTATGCTGATGAATTCTATCAACTTATTGCAAGGAATGATATTATGGAAACGGAAGAGCAGCTAACATCTAGATTCATTGGAGGATTGCGAATGCAGATTCAGGATATGGTTAATATGTTCGATCCAAGATCTGTAGCGGAAGCACATCAGAAAGCGTTGGCTTGGGAGAAACAGGGACGACGAGGAAGTGGTGTGTTTACTAATTCTAACAATCAAGTGAAGGGTGTTGGTGGAAGTTCTAATGTTTCTAAACCTATCAGTAGACCAGTAGTGAAGGAGGCTGAGAAAATAAGGGTTAACAATGGTTTCAAATGTTACAATTGTCAGGAATTGGGTCATAAAAGCAGCGAGTGTCCAAAGCCAAAGAAGAGAACCATGATTGCGGAAATTGAGGATGAGAATGAAGAAGCTGAATGTTCCAATTCACCACCTGATGAGGAGGAAGACTTACTGTCGGGAGATGACGGGTACGCATTGATGATGAGGAGAAGTTGTTTAACACCGAAGCAAGAGGAGGAAAGTAGTTGGTTGAGGAACAATATCGTTCAATCTACATGCACTATTCTGGGAAGAGTTTGTAAATTTGTTATTGATGCTGGGAGTTGTGATAATATTATCTCTATAGAAGCGGTGAAGAAGTTGGAGTTGAAAACCGAGAAACATCCTAAACCGTACAAGTTAGCTTGGTTGAGGAAGGGTGGTGAAGTGAAAGTTGGACGTAGAGCTTGTGTGATGTTTTCAACTGGGAAGAAATACAAAGATGAAATCTGGTGCGATGTCATAGATATGGACGTTTGTCATTTATTGCTGGGGAGACCGTGGCAGTATGATCGAGCTGTGCAGCATGACGGGCGTACCAATAGTTACAGTTTCATGTTTGAAGGCACAAAGATTACTCTAGTTCCAAAGAAGCGACAACAGGAGGAAAACAAGTTGGAGGAGATTGAAGAGCTCAAAACTTTGTTATCGTTGAAGGAGTTTGTGAAGGAAGTAGAGGAGGAACCTGAAGTGTTTTTGTTAATTGGGCGAGAGAGCAGTGAAGAGGTTGAGATTCCAGAAGAAGTTAAACCAGTTTTGAAAGAATTTGACGATGTATTTCCAGAGGAATTACCAACGGAGTTGCCACCGTTAAGGGATATACAACATCAGATAGATCTTGTTCCAGGTACTGTGTTGCCACACAGACCACATTATCGAATGAGTCCGAAGGAACATGAAGAGTTGCGAAGGCAAGTGGAAGAATTGCTTGAACAGGGGCGTGTGCAGGAGAGTTTAAGTCCTTGTGCTGTACCAGCTTTATTGGTACCAAAAAAGGATGGAACGTGGAGGATGTGCACTGACAGTCGAGCATTGAATAAGATTACTATGAGATATAGATTTCCAATGCCGAGGTTGGATGACTTGTTAGATCAAATAAGCGGAGCTACTATATTTTCGAAGGTTGATTTGAAGAGCGGATATCATCAAATTCGTATCAGACCAGGCGATGAGTGGAAAACTGCTTTTAAAACCAGGGAGGGTCTGTACGAATGGTTGGTCATGCCATTTGGTTTATCCAATGCACCGAGTACTTTCATGAGGGTAATGAATCAAATTTTTAGACCATTTATTGGGAAGTTTGTGGTGGTGTATTTCGATGATATTTTGATATATAGTGGAAGTCCTGAGGAACATTTGAATCATCTGAGGGAAGTACTGATGGTATTGCGACAAGAACAATTCTATGCAGCAACGAAGAAATGCGTGTTTATGACGCATAGCGTTTTATTTCTGGGGTATGTTGTCTCGAAGGAAGGTATACAGGTGGACCAGAGTAAAGTTGAGGCGATCAGAGATTGGCCGCAGCCCAAGACGATAACGAAAGTTCGTAGTTTTCACGGGTTGGCTTCATTCTATCGAAGGTTTATACCACACTTTAGTAGTGTGATGGCACCTGTTACTGATTGCATGAAGGGTAAATAGTTTGCATGGACGGAGGAAGCCGGGGTTGCTTTTGAGCGAATCAAAGAACTTTTGACGTCTGCACCAATTCTAATATTACCAGATTTTCAGTTAGTGTTTGAACTACATACTGATGCATCCAAGGTTGGAATTGGAGGGGTGTTGAGTCAAAGGGGTCGTCCTATTGCATATTTCAGTGAGAAGTTGTCAGGAGCGAAGATGAGATACAGTACATATGATGTGGAATTTTATGCTATTGTGCAATCTATTAAACACTGGAGACACTATCTATTTCAGAAGGAGTTTGTTCTTTACACTGATCATGAGGCGTTGAAGCATTTACAAGGGCAAGACAAGATTTCAGCGAGACATGCATCATGGATTGCATATCTGCAACAATTTACTTTTGTTGTTAAGCACAAATCGGGAGTGACGAATCGTGTGGCTGATGCTTTAAGTAGGAGGAATCATTTGTTGACAACCATGAAGGTTGAGGTGACGGGGTTTGACGAGTTACCAGAATTATTTGTCGAAGATCCTTACTTTGCGAAGTTTGTTGATAAAGTCAAGGAAGGGAAGACTGATGAGTTTATGATGGTTGATAGTTTTCTTTTTAAGGGAAATCAATTGTGCATACCGGAGGGTAGTCTGAGAATGAAGATTATCAAGGAGTTACATGAAGAGGGACATGTTGGGAGAAACCGTACCGTACAGTTGATTTCACAGTCTTACTTTTGGCCATCGATGAGGAAATAAGTAGGGAGGCTTGTGGAGCGTTGTCATATTTGTCAGGTTTCGAAAGGAACTGCAACTAATGCTGGGTTTTATATGCCGTTACCTGTACCAATTAAACCATGGGTTGATGTGAGTATGGACTTCGTGTTGGGATTACCGAGGACCCAGCGTGGTAATGATTCCATTTATGTGGTAGTTGACCGATTCTCGAAAATGGCACATTTTATTGCTTGTAAGAAGACGGCGGATGCTGTTCATGTTGCTCAATTGTTTTTCAAGGAGATCTATCGACTTCATGGATTGCCAGAATCTATTGTGTCGGATAGAGATACTCGATTTCTGAGTCATTTTTGGTTGAGTTTGTGGAAAATGGTGGGAACGAAGCTAAAATTTAGTAGTGCTTATCATCCGCAAACTGATGGACAAACGGAGGTGGTTAATCGATCGTTGGGAAACTTGTTGAGGTGTCTTGTGCAAGATAATCTGAAGAGTTGGGACATGAAGTTATGCCAAGCAGAATTTGCTCATAATCATGCTGTAAATCGAAGTACTGGGTTCAGTCCATTTCAGATAGTATATTCAAGTTTACCGAAGGGACCATTGGATTTAACGGTAGTGCCACAATCAAAGAAGACTGTTAAGAAAGCTGCTGATTTTGTTGAAGGGTTGACGGAATGTCATAAAATCGTTTAAGAACGATTAGAAAAAGCAAATGAGAAGTATAAACAATCTGCAGATTTGAAACGACGAAATGTTGAGTTTAATGAAGGAGATATGGTTTATGCAGTGTTAACAAAAGATCGTTTTCCAGTAGGCGCTTATAACAAGCTGAAAGCCAGGAAAATTGGTCCGGTGGAAGTTGTGAAACGAATCAATGAAAATGCTTATAAATTGAAGCTGCCAGATGATGTGTATACGTTTGATGTGTTCAATGTTAAACATCTCGTACCATATCACGGAGATGAACGAGCTGGTAGAGAAGAATTTACAAATTCGAGGTCGAATTTTTCTCAACCTGGGGAGGATGATGCAGCGCAACCTTCATTTGTCAAAGGCATAAGTCGTGACCAAGCCTTGCGACCTAACGTAGAAGTTGTAGGTCGTCTACGACCTAAGGAGCCACGTGAGGAAGAGCTACGACTTAACGGGGGAGGGTTACGACTTAACCAAGTAAGGGAGAAAAGGCTACGACCTAACAAAGAGGCTAGCGAGTTAGTAGTGTGTGAGGATTGGCTGGGAGCTGAAGTGTTAGGTCGCGAGCGACCTAACGTATTTTTTAAGTCGGAGCTACGACCTACCAGCCTGAAGGAAAAAGAGATACGACTTAACTTGTTTTTAACTCATGTACGACTTAACGTGTTGGAACTAAGGTCGCATGAAGAGGGTTCAGATGCTATGTTCTTAAGTCGCGAGGTTTTAAGTCGTACAGACTTAGGTCGCGGAGTTAGGCTTCTTAAGTCGCAAAGTCTCATCTTAAGTCGTGAAGCCCTGGATGACGTTGATGTGTCTGCCAAGTTAATCTCTGTCTTTGATTCCCTTAAAGACGTTGATTCCTGATGCCGCTTTTGTTTTAGGTCGCAAAGCTACGGATGCCGTCCATTCTTTAAGTCGCTGAAGTATGAAGACCGTTGATCTCTTTAAGACGTTGATTTGGGATACCGCTTATGTTTTAAGTCGCTGAAGCTCTGGAGGCCGTAGATTCTTATGCCGCGTTAATCTAAAACCGTTGATTCCTTAAGTCGTGAAGAAGCTGCTATTAAGTCGCCTGTTTTAGGTCGTAGGTCGCTCACGACCTAAGTGTTGTTGTAATTACCATTTGTTAAGTCGAAGGCTGTGTGTTTTGTAAGTCGTATGCCGACCTATACTAAGTCGTCTGTTTTCATAAGTCGTCTGTTGTAAGTCGAATGGTCTGTATTTTGTAAGGTGTAAGGCGGAGGTATTGTTAAGTCGTTTTGTTGTAACTGTTTGGGCTTAAGTCGAGTACGACTTATGTTAGGTCGAGACTGTTAGCTCGGAACCGACTTAGGAGATGTAATTTTTGTTGTTTTTTTTGTGTGAGTTGTAAAATGCCTATAAATAGGCCGAGTCTCTCATTTGTAAAAGGTTGTTAAATATTGAATAAAATTCTCTTTTGTTAGCTTTGTGCTCTCAAATTCAATTGGTAGTCGAGTGTATCTCCTATCTCCACTTACATCATTCGAGTGCGCTCGAATCATCGTTTGTTGAAGCCGATTCACGGTATCTTGTGCGCAAGATCAACGTTGAAGAATCGTAGATCTCTTTCCCGGTATCTTCGGATCAACGAGTTAGAGATAGCTAGAATTCGGTATCTTCGGATCAACGAATTTGGGTACTTCAGTATTCATCAATCCATCGATTGCTATTTTCACCGATTGAAGATCGTTTTGATTAATCCGCTGCGTCAAGTTTCAATTCAAATAATTTGAATTGAATTTGAATTCAAAATTTGGAATTGAATTCAATAATTGGAAATTTTGGTTAAGATGTTATAAATGTGTTTAAACCATTTTGAAAGTATTGGTTTGAGAATTTGAATTTAACCCAAGAACCTTAACTCGTATAAATGAATTAGATTTTCCAGAATGAAAACTGTTTGTTTCAAATGATAAAAGCTTTCATATAAGAAATGAAATTCAAATTTAAGTTAAAAGGAATTTCAAGTTTGAATTGAAAAATGGTTTTCTAAGTTATGAATGAATTCTTTTAGAAAGCTATGAATTAAATCTGTTTATTTTAATAGATTTAAAATGATGAATTGTTTAAACCATTTGAAATGGAACTGTTTGAAAGCTATAAGTTAAATCTTTGTTTTAAAGATTTAACTAGTTAATCAAATTGAAATGGAAATTAATTTGGAAAATCTGTCAATGAATCTTTTGTTTAAAAGATTAAAGTATGGAAATTGTTTAAACCATTGAAGGTTGTTGAAATGAATCTTTTTGTTTAAAAGATTTGAAAATGGTAACGTGTTTAAACCATTTGAAAGAAAAGTTTTGGGTAATAAGTTGTGACTTAATTGAAATCCCAATATCCATTTGTTTTTGAATATTATGCTCACTATTCGGTTTAGCCGGGAGAGGACCTTTGTGTCATATAACCCATTCCGAATAAGTGATACGTCGTATATGGATAACATTTGAAGACCGGTGTTGAAGACTGGGTATTTGCGAGAACGATAGGATAACCTATTGATTGTCTCTGCACTGGGTAGCTCCCGGTATAGAGATTCCCTAAGTGATGGGAAGTTCGATCGGGATTGTGAATACCCGGATTTGCAAGGGCTTCTTTGGAAGTGCCTTCGGTTCTGTTCGAACCCGGAACAGACTTGTATGGTTACATGTCTGACATTACATTTTGAGATATAAAGCAGATTTTTTCAAATACATTTCTGTTGGGGGCGGAGAATTTATTCTCTTAGCTTAACACCCTTCTCTAAGACGTACGAGTTTAGAGGTTATGTGGTTGAAGGTTATCAGCGATATATTCCCAATTTGGTAATGTGACATGCTGAGTGTTGCTGTGTGATGATCATTGTTTGATCATTTATGATATGATCATTTGTTTGATTTTTTATCTTTGTGATCATTACTTTGATCATCTGTTGACCCAAAGCATGGCTTTGTGCCAAAGCGTAGCTTTATGGACGAGACCTCTTCGGACCTCACAACCCGAAAATGGTCGAAACAGGAATATGCGGCAAGGTTATGAGGGTCGCGTCCTTTAGGGTATGTCATTTCCATCTGGAAAAGGGTGGTATCAGGTATGGAGCCCTGGTATTTAACCTATGTGGATACTCTGATCTCATTTATTGTGATTGTGTGTTTATCGAGGCGCCTCGGATAAAGGTCCCAAAGGACCGGGGGGGTGGCATATTCATGAGTTACCTGTTACAGGGGTAACCCGGCCTTGTGTTGGCAGAGAGCAGTTTGTCTCTTGGGACGTCCAGCCAGAGGCGATCCCATTCGGCAGTAGGAAAGGAAGTTCCTTAGCCTGACCATTTGTTGGAAATCCATTTCCCAATACGGAACTTGTACGGTTTTAGTTGTAGAACCTGCCATTTACTTATGGTGGCGCCCCACTGTTTAGATGGTAGCTATAGTAGGCATAGTGTGAAATGCCTATGTTGGCTAAGATTAATATTATACTTTAGAAATGTTTTCCTACACTATGCACTAATAATAATAATCCAATGATTTTGCGTAGTAAGCATGTTTGACTATCATAAGAAGAAATCTCCTCCAATTCTGCATTTGCATTGTGTGTGTTGCGGGAGGTCTTATGGTAGTTTCAATTTTCAAAAGCATTGTGAATATCTTTTTCTTCCTTTATTGTTGTTGTTTTAAAGATAAACTGTTTTTGTTGCTCACACCAGTCCTATGACTGATCCGGAATTTATCGTTCCCTTCCAATACTCTGGGTGCCCACCATTTTCCACACGGACGGTCTAGAGTTGGGGTTTCTCAGATATTCAGGTTGAGTAGATTATCTGGAGCTAGTCAGTCCTTGGGCGACTGACCTTGCTTTCCGCTAGCTATGGATTGGAGCATTCTATTGGAGATATTTTATCTGCTGCTGGTGTTATCTATTTTCTTTCCGCTGCTATTTCTTGTATCATATCTCTGATGTATATTGATATCATTGTTGTATATCATTCTGTTGTATCATATTGTATCAGATTTTGTATCTATCATTGTATCAATGTTATGTAATCGATATATTCTTTTCCTTCCGCTATGTTGTTATACTTAATGGTGTTATAAGCTCCGGAGAAGCAGATTCAGCATTTGAATCTACGGCATTTTGAGTACAAGTGAAGTACGGATGCCGATTTTCGAAGGTCGAGTTTTTAGGTCTTCACAATCGGTTACTTTAGCTTCTTTATTATCATCATTCTTAGCCAATTTATTGCTCCGTTGAGCATTGTTATCCTTTATCGGAAATGACTAAATCAAAAGCACGAGAGGAAGCCAAGCTATGTGGGATTCCTCCATTAAAAGGGTATTTTCACATCTCATATAGTTTGGATTCGGCTATGCACTTTGATGTGGAAATATTCGGATTCTCGGTAAAGTTTGGCGGGGTCTGGCTTGGTATTGTCCGAGAAGTGTCACGGAGTATATGAGCTTCTTAAAAGTATATTACTAGAGATATACTTCAAGGGTTGTGTAACTTCCTAGTCATTTGTTGGAAATTTTCCTTTCCTTTTTTGATTCGGAACTTCGAATTGTTTTTCTGTAATTGTAACGGGAAGAGTAAACCACTCTTTACAATGTTTAATTATAGAGTTTGCCCATTCGATCAAGTTTGGACTGTTATCTTGTTTTATCCATTTTGTCCAGTTTGGATTTTGTTCAGACTATTTCCATTTTTTCAAGTCTGGAACCTTATACTACTTTCCCCATCATCTTTGTTTGTATTTGTTTCCTATTGTTCTTTTCCACTCTTATGTTTGGTATTTGTTTATGTGGGAGAAAACTCATTCCACGTTAGCGGCGTGGTTCCACATATTATTATTGAATATACTTCTTTTTGTTTCAGAGTTTTACTCATACCAGACATTTTGTCTGACTCGAGTTATTTATTTTCCCTAAAACTCTCGGGTACTCAGTTATATTTGAGTAGTCCAAGAGTAGCGGGTTTTCTTTGGAGCTCTTTGAAGACGGTGATTGAGTAGGTTGCTGCTTAGTTATCTAGTTATTTATTTCCGCTATATAATTATGTTGGTATATTTGGTATCTGAAAAATGTAAAGTCAAAATGTATAGCTGCAAATCTATTAGATGTAGTACTTCTGTTTAACTCTGATAGCTTTATGTAAGGAGTAACCTTTTGTACTACATCATTTTGTATTATATGTAACCATTCTATTATGAGGTTTTTCTACTATGTTCTTTCTGTTATTTATTGTACCCCGAGACAAATTATCTTTCGGATGCTTGGGCAACAACACATGAATGCCGAGGATGTATTAGTGCATTTCTAGGAATCAGAAAGGTGGGTAATCACATTTTTCTTGCATGCCAAGAAGACTTTGTTATTTAGGAGCTTCCTCGATCTAAAGCAGGGGGCTATGATAGTGGCGGAGTATGTTAACTGATTCAGTACCTTATCTTGGTTTGGACCTAGTTGGGTAGATATGCCACTGAAGAGAAATGGGATGTTCATCACAAGAATGCATCAGGAATTCAATAGTAATATGAAAAACCACATCTTGGGTTGTTATGTAAATTTGGTGAATATGGTATTCAGGTTTGGGAGCTTAGCACCGAAGCCATGTATGCCTGCACCAGTTGGGAACATCAAGCAGAAGTTTCAACCATTGAGTGATATTTCTGGCTTAGCTTGTCACGAGTGTGTTTGGAAAGGGCATTTTGTTATAAATTGTAGATCGAGTAAGGGAGGGAAAGTAGCACAACGTAACGATCAGAATTTTCGTCCCTCGAAAATCGACACCAATACATCATCGGTATTCACATACTGCAAATCAAAGTGCTGAAAAGCCCAATTATTAGGGGAAAAAGAAACATAATTTCACACGAATGGAAGAAAATATAGTATTTCAACAATATCTTTACAATGGAAAATTTTGAACACAATATCGAGCCTAATCTCGATTCAGCCTGGATAGTTATAAACTCTTTGTCCTTACAAATGCTGAAAAAAATGCGATTGATGCAACATATAATAGAATACATCCATACATAGATGAAGATCTCCAACTCTCCTCTAGAAACTCCAAGCATCTTCAACTAAACCTGAAACTAATTGGATCTGATCCGAGTAGTAAAAATACCTGGATCTGGCTTGATAAACCAGCGTGACATACTAAAAAATTTTAATGTATAGATCATGCTGATGTCAATCAAAACCTTTGAAAAGAAGGGTATTTCATAAGACCATGCCCATACATAAATATTGATGGATTTTTACCTTATGATAACCAAACACTTTTATACCAAAATAATTTGATTTTATCTTGAATGATATTCCTTTGAAAACACTTTTCAGATAAATATATATATAAAGAAAGTATAAATACCCGGACTATGGTAATATATCTAGTTTAGGTCAATGTAAATACCGGACTGAATATATGATACCAAAAGGGGTAGCTGAAATGTTTGCAAAGCATTACAGCTATTTTAGGACTACAATCAAAATCCTAAACCTCGTATTTGGAATTGGATATCCAACATGATAGGGAACTAGCGGCCTTTTCCTTCGATCCACGCATAACAACTATAGTTCCCGCTATGATCTAATCACTTGTCTCAAGCTAGCCACTTGGAACTACACTCGCTACACTACTATGGTAAATCATATTTACTCAATGGCTTTACACGGTCTCCGTCAGCTTTTGATACTTGTTCATTCATCATCTTATGCAACAGATGTCTTGCAACAGCATATGCCTTTCATTTCTCATAACTAATATCCCGAAATATGTAGGTCAGACCATATCATTACCTGTATCATCTTTACGGTGTGAAGCTTGTACTTAGGCTACACTCAACTTCTACAAATTTATGCCTTATTTCGCACAAAGCCACGCTTTGCCTTTCTCATAATAGGTTGCATTTTGAATGCCAAATTCCATTTCTAATAACACACTATTGATTTCCATAAGTGTACATCCTCTGAGCTAGTACGTCTCAGAGAAGGGTGTTAATTATAAGAGAGTTACCTCCTATACCACCAAATAGATGTACGTTTATAAAGATCAATGCACGTGGTTTAAGAAATGCAATGTCAGACACTCATCCATACAAGTTTTCAAGAAAAAGTACAAGCCGAAGGTACTCTCCTACCACATCCTGTCGGAAATTACCCTTAGGATTAATAGCAAATAGTCCTTGCATTTCAAAGATTTTCAAAATGTAGGGACCACTACTGTTTATTTTATTCTGGGAGCTAACCAAAGATTATCAACATGTAGTCCTTCCGAAATGAAGATGTCCTGCCTTTAAAATCATTGCGTTCATCATGTCTTCACTTCTGAATGTACACATTGGTTCAAAGTGGTTTTCGGATAGGAGTAATCCAATTCTGACCCTGGTTTCTCTGAACCAAACATCGATTAAAAAGATGTTAAGTTCATATGTGATTATTAATCATCGTTAAATTTAATTCTTCTTTTTATTCCTTCATAAATATCTCAAAGAGACATATTATTTTAAATTATTCCATTTATCTTTTTAATAGTATATGGAATCATTAAGCTTCATTTATCAAATCATTTGGTTAATTAAAACCCTTTTAAATCTTGGAATAATTCTAAATCGTTTCACTTTTTACTTAGGAAAATATTTCCAAATCCTTTATTTAAATCTCATATTGGAAAACATTTTTGAGTAAAAAGGATCATGGAAATTATACTAATTCTACTCAATATCAATTATGTATTCAACCTTTACTATCCGTCGAATAACGGTGAAATCA
Source organism: Allium fistulosum (assembly GCA_030737815.1). Classification (NCBI taxonomy): domain Eukaryota; kingdom Viridiplantae; phylum Streptophyta; class Magnoliopsida; order Asparagales; family Amaryllidaceae; genus Allium; species Allium fistulosum. The sequence continues at coordinate 246,824,192 of CM060906.1, read as the reverse complement.
GCTTTTAAATTCATACGGATAGTATGGATTCTCTCCTTGGTATTTCATACTGAGTATAAGAAGATTATTTCTATACAATCCAAGTTGTTTTAACTTTGGAACATTGAAGCTTTTATACTTGTCTCATTTGCTACATTTCAACCTTATCTATCCCTTACCCAGGAAAAAGGCTAGGTGAGCTAGGGCATTGGTTGCTCCTGAATGTCTAGTTAGTTTAAGCACCCCACATCCGGATCTCATGAATAGAAAAATCTAGTCTACTCATTAGCTTTTATAACCAAGATTAAATCACTTTATTTATAGCAACTTTTCTTGATATCATTTATTTAAACTCTTTTAAAATAAATATGAAACCTCCAAATCATCTTTAAAACACTTATTCATTTTTTTTAAAATACTTATATAAGATTGGGAAAGAAAACTTAAGTTTAAAGCCATATTGCAAAAGTTATTAAAAAATCTGCAAAAAGTGCTGCGAATAGTGATTTAAAAGCTTATTTGGTTAAAACAATTTTCCTATCGTTTTGGAAATCCATATTTATAACTCAAATCTCTTTTAATACATTTATAAAATTTATTCCATATTTTTAGACATTAAAAAATATTCATTTTAAATTAATTTCAAATTCGAATTTTAAATTGCAAAATCGCGATTTTTCTGAAAACTTGTTTTACTCATATTTCAAAGTCTACTTAATGAAATCTTGATTTTCTTTCTTTATTTAAAAACTATGGATATAATAGTATGGAAATCTCTTATCTCAAAGAATCCAAGCTATATTACATTCTCTTCACTTGTTTGATTTCTACGGCGCGAAATCGTGAACTACCGTTACTCGACGCTTATAGTTTGACTTGTTTTTCAACTTCTTTTCAAACTTCATGGGAACACTTTTAAATCTTTATAAAACATTTCTAAATCATGTTAAACTCATTTTAAAAAAATACTTTTCATATTTCAAAATCATTTTCCATTTCATTTCATATTATAATATTATATAATTATAATTTTCATTTTAAACCTTTTTAGATGTTTAAAACCAATAAGAGGCTACACAATTTCCATGCACATCTTTATACGGATTTAATTCTCATTTAATTAACTATGGATAATTACTACCCATTTCTCTTACCCGTTATCAAACCAAGTTATCACCTGTAACGACCCGTAATTTTCGATAATTAAAATTATTAAGTAAATAAAAGGTTGGTGTTAATATTGGAAGAAATAAAAATTTATGATTTACTAATAAGAAAAAATAACCAGAATGTAATGTTAGTACTGTTAATTTAAGGTAATAGACAACTAATTTATTTTAATTCCAATTAATTGGAATGATTAGGAAGTTATAATTGGTTATAAAGTGTAAATAAGAAAATAAACCAAATGTTATATTAAATGGTAAAGTTTTACGTAATTAATTCTAATTGGGTAATATAGAATAATTAATCAGTATGTGAATCCATTTGCTTTTATTGTAAACAATAGACTTAGAAATGTGTCTGAATTTGGTAAGTTATAACATTTATTTGTAGACAATAAACTTATAAATGTGATTAAATTAACTAAAAGGTAATAATTGTTATTTGCTACCTATTTATTTAATCTGTTGAATTAAATTGAAAATCAATTTCAATTAAATGTAATTAAATATTACATTAATATGAATTAAGATGATAATTGTAGAATATTAGTGTAATAAGATATAAAGCAATGTTAATTATATCCATAAGATGACAATTGATTGGATAATAAGATGAAAAATCAAATAAATTGATTTATTGGAATTTAAATTATAATTAATGGGTTATGGCAATTGAAATTAAACACTGTAATTAGTGCAATAATTAACATTGAATTTGACATGGGAAATTGGTTGTAAAAAGATTATTAATTTCAATGTAATTAGAACTGATAAATTTTGTTAAATATAAAAATTGAATTGAAAAGTGATTTAATTAATTTACTAATAATTTATTTAATTAATGTGAAAATAGTCATTTTGGCCACTATCGGATTTCGACAAAACTAGTTTCATCAAATCCGTAACAGTGAATTATTGTAGGATTTCAAGTTTCATAGCGATCGGACTTGTCGTTTGATCGTATGGGCTTGAAACGTGAAGTAATCAATTTAATGAAATCAATTTGAAATAAGCTAATTTTAAAAGCTAACTTCTTCATACAATGGAATTAGGACTTGAAACTTGTTCCATTGAGTTTAAAATTATCGAAAACATCTATTTTGATATATGGGATGACCTGCTTTCGTTCTGCAAGCAGAACGGGCTTTTCGGGTCGTTGTTATCGTTTCGAACTAATTCGATATGCTATTCTTTCTTATCGGGCCTTGTCCACATAAATAGTCTTGTTTCCCAAACCCTAGCAGTCATTTTCTTATTCCTGTACATATTGAAATTTCTGCCGTTCCTCTCTCCTCAATGGCTGAAAACCTAAATCCCCAAATCCAAATTCAAATCAAAATCAATTTCAAAAATTCAAACTCCTCCAAACCATGACATATTATATACCTTTTCGAAGCTCTAGATGAGCGTAATCCACTAGTGCAATTCGTTTTTTCAATTGAATCAACGTTTCTCCAGAAATTAGTGGTTTAGTTTCGGTCGTCCAATTGCTAGGGTTTCGATCCACCGGTGGATCGTCGACTATTCGACGATCGGGGAGTGGCATTGGGAAGAGGGCGCGATGTAGGTCACATGGGTGCTATTCGTTCACGTCAGTTGACCATGGATTCACCAGAATTTGGCAAAATACGTAGGCAATGGAGGAGCCACCAAGGAGGGTCGCACGGCGTCGCGTGGAGGGAGATGGGGCGCCTCGGCTAGGGGAAGCGAGCGAAAGTCCCTGATCTATCCAACGATGAACGTGGTGGCGGCGACAACGCTGTTTTTGGTGGCGGCTAAGGCGTGCAAGGGTGTGCAAGGGCGTGGTCGATCCTGTAGGGTTTCGTGAGTAGGCGTGTACATGGCAGAGATGTGGTAACGTTATTTGTTATAATATAACTTTTTTTAATTTAAATTTTAACTTCAAATGTTCTAACGTATATAACTTTTAGGTATGAGGTCGGATTTACGCGCGGTTTGTTCCATTGCGATCGTATCCAAATTCTGAACATTATGGAACTAGTTTGGACGAATTCTAAGACTTTTGAATTTTGGGCCTTATTTTGGATTTCAAATCGATTTGAAATAAAATGTGAGTGTTTTAACCCACTCACAACTACTGAATCATCTTATGTTGGTTAAATTAAATTGATGATGTGATTAAAAATTGATTGGTTGATGTTTGGTATATTTAAATTGTCATTCCAGTTAAATATAACTTTTGTTGCATTTAATCGTCATTTAATTTAATATTGGAATTTAATTGTCAAATTGAATAACTGTTGATGATAATCATTTAATTGATGTATTTATTGATTGATTTAATGGTGAATGTGATGGATATTTGATTGTTGATATTGGATGACTTGATGTTATATTTACATTGTTATAACCCCACAAGTTCCCTTAGTTTATTGTTAGAAATCCCTATGGCTTGAAATGATACATACCCGAATGATCTACAGATTAGGGAAAAATCGTTATGGGTTGAAATGATAGACCTGAGCTATTTTATGGATTTTGAAGGTAAATTCGAAATTGTGGGTTGAAATGATATATTCCCGTAAATTTAAATCTTTTGCTGATTGAAATGATATATGTCCGTATCACTTGACCATAGTGTAGAAAACTATATACGGACACCGGATTGGTTAAATTAAATGATTTTAAATCCTTAAAATTTGAATTCAGTTAAATGATATTTTGAAATAAAATTTGATTTATATAAACTGAATTATTTTCGAAAATCCAAGCTTTAAGTGTGAAATTGGAATTGGTTTAAATGAATTGTTTAAAGGATTTAAATTGAAATTTGAAAGTTGGACATGGTCCATATGTGTTGAAATGAAGGAAATAGTCTAGTTTGATATTAATTCATTTTAATATAAATTGTGTAAAGAGATATTATTTTAAAAATCCCGATTATTAAGGTTTTCAAACTATTAAACTATTTTAGTCTATTTTAAACTATTTAATCAAACTAACCATTTAATTTATTTTAAATCTATTTTAATTTATTTTAAATCTACTTTAATTTATTTTAAATCGATTTTAATATATTTTAAATCAATTTATCTATTTTAAATCTACTTTAATTTATTTTAAATCTATTTTAATTTATTTTAAATCTATTTATATATTTTAAAACTATTTCATTTATTTTAAATCTACTTTAATTTATTTTAAATCTATTTATCTATATTAAAACTATTTAATTTATTTTAAATCTATTTGATTTATTTTAAATCTGTTTAATCTATTTTAAATCTATTCAATATATTTTAAATCTATTTAAACTAATTTATATTTATTTAAACTATCTTAAATCTATTTAAATTATGATAATCCATTTTAAACTATTTTAAAGTATTTCAAACTATTTAAAAATTTATTTTTAAACTTAGTTAAACTATTTAAACTTTTTATAACTATCTTCTAAATATTAGGCTATGTATAGTGGAAGTGTTTATATTTAAATCCTTGATTTAACAGCTAATATGATTAAATGATCTTGTAACTTAAGTTGAGATTTGAAATGATATTTTCTAGTGAAATAACATTTTCTGAGTAAATATGATAATTTCAAATGAGGGTTTATCCTATTTTGGAAAGTATGATTTTGAAAGAAAATATGATTTCTAAAGTGATATGATTTCAAATGTGATATGATCTCGAAAGTGAATATGATGTCGAAAGTGATATAGTTTGAATTGAATATGATATTTTGATAACAATTATGAAATGGTTTTGGAAATTTAAAAGAACCATCCGGTGTGAAATAAGCATTTGGTTGTTAAAGAGACGGGGATTGGGTATTGTCATACTTTCTACCAATACCGAAAACCACTTTAACAACTATGTACGTGGTGGAGATTCCAGAATGAACTAGGATGGTTTGGCAAACGACTCTATATGAGGTATTTACTTAGCCTTGACTCCTGTGAGTCAGCTTGATGTGGCTAAAACAAGAGCTATACATGGGCCAAGTGAGGTCACACCTCCGATCGGACATGCTTCTTCGATACCATATTATGACTTTGTGATTGATTTGGTGGCCACCCCTCGATTTGATTATGGGAATCTGTTTCGAGGTGGGCAGCAGTAGCTGCTATGCATTACCACCAACCCGGTTCTACAAACGGTAGAATTCTACCCTGGCATTGCCTCGCGTGCCTTGTCACATGCCTTATCGCGCCTTTTATGAGTTTGGTTTGTACCGTACCTATGGAGTGCTCCTTGAGTATCCCATCAGTTTGGTGGGACTTACAGTATTCGTATAGACTACGAGAATATATAAAAATGTGTTAAGGGGGATATGGGTAACGCCTTAACGCTATTTCAATACTTTACTTTACTGTAGACACTATTATAATAGCATATTGTACTACATAGTAAATAGTTTAACAGATTCTTAGGAGATGGTAATCCCGAACATCTCTTAAGTTATTGCCCTCACGTTGACACTGGATAGGAGATGTCAAACCTAGCCATAACACCCATATTTATTTACTGTTGATTTAACTTACATAAGATCTTTTAGTTCCGACTCAAGTGTTTTGTCTTTTCATTACGCTCGGGTCAGTCTGAGCTTTTCAGTGTATCAAAGACTGCTTTTGGAGGACGAAGATGGAGATTTGTATACTATTATTATTTATTATATTATTTCCACTGCATCATGTTGTTCTGCTGCATTATTTATTTATTTCTGTTATATGTACTTCGAATCTATATTATAAAAGTGTAATCAAATTTTATTTGTAAAACAGCTTCATGAACTGTTTATTTGATTATTATATTTTGTCATTCCACTGTGAGATTCTGTGTTTGTTTCCTTGTTTCTCAGCTTTTCTTATTTACCCCATAACAATCCTCCCTTTTGAATGGTTTGAGCCTGACGTGTGTGGTTTATCATCGATTTAATCTGTCCAAAAGGTGGGCCGTTGCATTTGGTATCAAAGCCTTGGTTTAGCGTTAACCTTAGCTTTGTAGGGTCTGACTCATTAGATATAGGGTGGTAATACCCAAGAATGAGTCATTGAGTGTATATATATATGAGAGAGCGTACTTGTTAGTGTTATAAAAATGTTTTTATATCGTGTTAATTTGTTCTGTTTAGTATTTATAAATTCCGACCACTCTATGGCATCGATAGGTATTTCTAAACACTTAATAGGGCAGATCGACACAATATTGTTTTGAAATATAGGTAAATGAAATAATTTTACCTAGTATTATATTTTCAATATAGAAGAATAATTTTTATAAATAATGTGACTAGATGTGATATAATTGTTTGTTAGGAAGTGGAATTTATAAATATTAGTTGTAAAATAGAATTTACAAATAAAGTAAATATAAATTTAAAATTTGAGACCATACGTTTCGGGATTTTGAAAATTACTTTTGAAAGATTTTGGAATATAATATTGGTATTGTTTGGAAGTATTTTCTGATATAAATATTTCAAGATGATTTGAAAGAAATGTTTAAAGGGATTTTGGAAGGAAATAAGTTTTATACTCCCTTCTCTGTCATTAGAAAATAATTTCAGTGATGAGAGCATGCATCATCGACGTTCATTTTTGAGTTTCAAAGTGGGAAGGCCGCTGTAGTAGTTTTACTCCACATTTGTATTGATGAATAAATTTTAATTTCTAAATATGATTTGATATATAAAAGATATGCATTTATATATATATATATACATTTTGAAATGATTTAAAAAGGAAACCCGGCATTTAGTTCTTAAGTTTCTATAAATTTGAAATTTCAATTATTATAGTGAATGAAATCTTGACTGTTTTAATAATTGGAAACTTCTAAAAGAAAAAAAACAAGAAATTAAGAGTTATGTGATAATGAAATATAAAGAAATTGAAGATTGTCACCTATAAATTAAAAAGATATGAAATTTAGAAAATGTAATTATTGAACATTTTGTTAACTAAAGTGAATGAGATAACTTGTGTAACTTTCAATAACATCCTAAAAGACATACATAACTTACCAAAATATTTAAAGTTAAAATGTTAAATAAAATATATAATAGGATATTACACAAGTAAAAATTAAGTAGTGAAAGTGTTCAATGGAATTACTTCTATAAATAAGAATTCTGATGTTATAAATTGTTATAAACTTAAGTTAATAATTTGAAATTTTACTAATTAAATTTGTAAAAAGAGTGAATACCGCAAGTAAATGATTATATACTTAAGTTAACATTTTAAGTTATCTATAATCAGATTGAATAGTAAAAGTGAATACTATTGTGACGCCCCACCCCGAGACCCACATTAACAAAGAGAATTATTGGGCAATTCTGTCTGCTAATGCGGAGAATAGGGCTGGTTAGGAGCAACCATCTATAATCTTGTCTTAAACATCTACTGCATACGTTGATAAATGATCTATATTTTTTTTCTATTCCAAGTGGATCGACATATCCAATAAATGCTTAATGCAAAACTATAGGTGGCTAATGGATCTATCAGAACAAAATATAATAACATAATGCATATCACATCACAGAACAGTAATCATCATATAAAAGTACATATAAATAGATACATCCCAGTATGATACAAAGTGATATACAAAAGTTGTACAGAGACCACACTATATACATCCAATCAAATACATATCAGAGTCAAGCGGAAAGAAATATAAACTACACAAAAGTGCTAAGTTGATATCCAAGCAGATGCATCAAAACTAAGTCCCGTAACTGATAGCTAACCTGAAAGAACTCATTCTGACCCGAGTACAAAATACATGGGTCAGTCTAGCTAAAACAATCAGTTAATGTGGATAGACGATAATATGAAGCATAAGATTCAATGTAATAATTCTTTTCAAATGAGAAAAGGCAACAAAAAGAATACAACTTATGACTTAAGTGGACTAATGTCACTTAAGTATACAAAGACCTCTAAGGAGGTAAATTCAATAGTAATACTCAAATAATACAAACATACGCCTCATATCATCGGCGACATCCCAAAATGTCCACATGGTTTCCATGAACCATATCTCTTCAAAAGGAAAAACATCAATACAAACTCTCGCCAAAATGCCAAACATGAAACATTCTCAAACAGGATGATCCAAAACTCAAATATAGAAGAATCTCCAAATTCAGTTATACCTCATCTCATCAGTATAAATGTATATAAATCTCAATCTCAACTCGCCAGAATTGTAAAGCCCAGAATATCCTATCAAATCATGAAATCATCCAAACTCATAACTCAAGGAACTCGTTAAGAGTTCAAAACATCATAAATGAAATCACCATATATATAACATCTCATATAGCACTAGGCTATTAATGTAATAAAACATCTTAAAATGGTGAAATCACAATAAAACAGAAAACTTAAAAAAAAACCCGGATTGGCCAAATCCCCGATTGCAATGCCGAAGCAATGCTGTACGTGCTAAACTCACACGGCCGATGCCTCAGACAAGGTCGCTAACGCCTCTCAAAGCAGTTCGTCCTTATAACAAGGTCGCTAACACCTCTCCAAGCTATTTTGTCAACACTAACAAGGTCACTAACACCTCCCAAAGCAGTTCGTCCTCATGATAAGGTCGCTAACACCTCTCAAAGCAGTTCTATTAGGTAAACATCGTGAATGTGTCACAAACTCACGGATAGGAACCCGAAAAGTGTTAACGTGTGTCCCATACCATACGTTCGCACTTAGCGGTTTACTAGTCACTAGTCGATGCCACACTAGGAACATCATTAAACTTAGAAAATCATATCTCGCCTCGTCTCATTGGCGAGTGATAAAGAGACACCATACTCATCTCATCTCATCGATAAATATTAAATGGCACCATAACTTGTCTCATCTCATCGACAAGTGAAAACATTATGATGGTTCCTCATAACCATAAATCTCAAAATATGAAATCATATACTCAAGACTTGCCTTATATCATTGGCAAGTAAACAAAACATCGCGATGGTTCTCATCGACCATACTCCTACGTAGGAGATCGCAAACCATAATACTTACCAAATATTGGCTAGCTTAAATAATTCCAATAAATAGGAATTATAAAACTCAACAAACGCCATAAAATGGAAAAACATCTCAAAATCAGTAATCTCAAGTAGCTTCGATCGTACAAGTCCGAAATTAACCGAAATAATAAAATCACGTGTCCCATACCACATGTTTTACTAAATCGTTTAATTCTCTTTCTCATACGTTCGAATAGTGTAAAAGTGTATGTTTTATATATAAAATAGTTTACTAGAGAAAACAACCTTCTAAAACTTTTTTGCGAAAAGATTAATAAAACCAATATTTGAAATTCCTTTATTATAGGAAATAAATAGATTTTATATTAGAAAAATAATTTTATAATAATAATTTGAAATGTCCATTTATTTCAAAAATCACTTCAAAAATGGTTTAGTGAAAATCGTGCTCGAAAACAATGAAAAATAAGAGAGATAACTCAAGACCGAAAACTTGAAACAATACGAATTCAATTCAAATTCAATCCAAAATCTCTCAAAAACATCATCAAAACTGAAAGAGAATGAGAGCAAAAATGAGCTAATACAATTCTAAGGTCAATGATTGTTGTTGCTGTCATTTTGTTCTCAGGACAGCAACATACAACCATAATTTCGACCAAACAAACTTCAAAATTCTAGAAAACACAATTAATGAAACTTGTAACACATGATCTAAGCTTTCCGGAACATCCAAAATTATCAAATTCCGTTTATATACGAATAAGTTATGGCCAATTATGTTTCAGTTTCAAACATAGAGCAAATATTAGTTTTGCTCTCGGGACAGCAGTAAAAAAATTCGATTTTGACATAGCTAACCTCAAAATTACAGAACACTCAACACAAGTATGTTGTAGCACATGATTTGGGCTTTTCGGAACATCCAAAATTATCAAATTCCAATCAAAAATGAGAATGATATTGCCCAAACAATACCAGATTCAAACTCAGGAAATTATGTCAAAGACAGAACTATACTTCTATTTTCAAATCTATTTCAGGTCAATCAAATGGTAAAATATCGAAATGTAAACTGAAAAGAAATTATTACATGTTGAGTCTAGTTTCCAACAAAAAAAAATTGACCTAAATCGGATAAGAAACGAGTGACTTATCGGTAAAACACTTCTCAGCCATGTGATTGTTGTTGCTGTCAATTTGCTCTCGGGACAGCAACAAACAAGCATAATTTTGAACAAGCAAACATCAAAATTTTGGAAAACTCAAAACATGAAACTTGTAGCTCATAATCTAAGCTTTCCAGAACATCTAAAATCATCGAATTTGGCTAATAAATGAAAAGTTATACCCAATTTACTGACAGCGGTTTACAAATGAACATGCAACTAACAAAATTGAGATTTCTTACATCGAAATCTCAATCAAAGCTAGAAAATGTGAGTTTTGATATTCACCTTGAATTAGAGATGATCAAACCTCAGATTTTTTCTAAAAGAAGCAAGTTTTGAGGAGAGCAAAGCTTCCAACAACCTGTAGACTTCTAATTTCTCTTTTGATTTCATAAAAATAACAATTAAAATTGAAGAAAGATAGGAATTTGGTTCAGATTTGAAAAGAGGAGATAGTTCTTTTTCTTTTTGTTTGGTTTACTGTAAAATGAATTGTGTACGTACAGAGGAAGGAAGAAGAAAACATATCTTTTCCCTATTCAGGCTATGTTAATAAATGGGCTTTGGACTCAAACAAAAGAAAATCAATAGCCTAAGTTAATTAATTCATCACTTAAACAAAATATACACATATGTTACTTAATAAAACAACATTTTCCACCAAGTTTTAACACAATAAATAATGTAAACATATCTACAAGTTAAATAAAACATCGTACACTTAATAAAAAGGTAATTTATTTTATAAAACATTTTTATTATTAAAAACTCCTATTTTTCATAAATAACCAATTTTATACAAATAAATACATGAACCTTATTTTTAACTTCAAAAATTCAACAAAAATCATTTTCTTACTTAGAAAAATATTTCCAATTATATCCAACTTTATTTATAGCCAAAACTCATTTTTTTAAACTAATTTCCATCTTTTTATTTAAATAAACAACCTTTAAAAATCTCATACTTCTTTTAAAATTATTAAAAGAAGTAATTGGCAATAGATAATACAATTATTGCATTTTCATCAAATCAAGTCATTTTCCACTCATTATTCTCACAAATAAACATGATAAAGTTTTCCAAAACTTTATTTCCACATTTTATTTTCAAAATTCATTGTTTATTTAAAATAAACAGTTTAAATCTCCAATTTATTTTAATTCACAATATTAAATTATAACTTTCGTTATAATTTAATATTTATAGGTAATCACCAAAACTAGGGTTGTTACAACTATATTAATTAAATAATTATAACTTCAGAAAATGTTGAAATGATTTAGAAATGGATTTAATATTCAATAATACTATATATGAAAGAAATAAATGTGAAAAAGGAAAAGAATAAAAATCTAAGTATGAGTTGCTTCACAAACGAATATTGATATAAAAGGGGAAATCAATGTAAATAATAAATGTGAATTAACTGAAATAAAATGTATGCAATACTTCATTAATGAATTCATTGATGATCTAAATAACTGAAATGGAAATAACTTGTGTAAGTAATGAAAATGGCATTGTATGAATGAAAGGGAAATTTATTTTGTAAGTAATGAATGTATATTAAAGAAAATAATCATTGTACAAATGAAAAAAAAATGAATAGTAAAAGATGTAAAAGGAGATTAATAAGAATAAACTTAAACGATATTTGAAATTATTGTTGTTTTGGCTTATGGGATGGTTAGGAAAGGATACTTCTAACTGTATAAAGATGTATAAATAATCTATTAAGTTTTATCTAAGACTGTTGAGTGTATGTATACTCAGTAGTTTATTTATCATTTTATGTGATTAAAAGTTTTTGAACCCGAACAAACCATTTGTTTTGGTTGTTATGGATATATGGTTGATTAATTTGATTTAATGTGATGATTGTATGGTTTTGTTGGAAACTTATTGTTGTTATGTGGTGTTGATTGTTTTTTTATCAATTGAAACAACTTAAATTTCTTTTTTACATAATTATTAACTTCTTTGGATAATATAAGTGAAATACAGGTTATGGAAGTAATAGCTATTGCTTTTGGTTTCATAAACAAGCATTGTTTGCCCGACAAATAGGTACGTTTTCGGATTACGATTTTATGGCGTTATTGTATTGTTTCCCGTGATTTGGGATATTTTATTTTGAAATATGATATATATAAGTTTATTATTGATATTATTATTTCTCCCGGTCCACTCCATACAAAGGAGACTCTGCCGAAATTTTCCGTGAATTTTGGATTTAGAAATTTTTTATGAAATTAGAAATGTTTTTCAAACTTTTATTAGACTTGAATATGGAAGGATTTAATTGTTTTATAAATTGATATAGTTTATTTAAATTATTTAATTATGTAAATTAACTGTTTATAAATTGAATACTTTGAATAAGTTATATTAATCCCTTAATTCCTTCTTTTCCCTTTTCGAGGACAAAAAGTTTAAGTGGGGAAGAATGTAATGACCCGTAATTTTCGATAATTAAAATTATTAAGTAAATAAGAGATTGGTGTTAATATTGGAAGAAATAAAAATTTACGATTTACTAATAAGAAAAAATAACCATAATGTAATGTTAGTAATGTTAATTTAAGGTAATGGATAACTAATTTATTTTAATTCCAATTAATTGGAATGATTGAAAAGTTATAATTGGTTATAAAGTGTAAATAAGAAAATAAACCAAATGTTATATATAAATGGTAAAGTTTTACGTAATTAATTGAAATTGGGTAATATATAATAATTAATCAGTATGTGAATCCATTTGCTTTTGTTTGTAAACAATGGACTTAGAAATGTGTCTGAATTTGGTAAGTTATAACATTTGTTTGTAGACAATAAACTTATAAATGTGATTAAATTAACTAAAAGGTAACAATTGTTATTTACTACCTAGTTATTCAAGTTGTTGAATTAAATTGGAAATCAACTGCAATTAAATGTGATTAAATATTACGTTAATATGAATTAAGATGATAATTGTACAATATTAGTGTGATAAGATATAAAGCAATGTTAATTATATCCATAAGATGACCATTGATTGAATAATAAGATAAAAAATCAATTAAATTGATTTATTGGAATTTATATTATAATTAATGGGTTATTGCAATTGAAAATAAACACTGTAATTAGTGCAATAATTAACATTGAATTTCACATGGGAAATTAGTTTAAAAAGATTGTTAATTTCTGTGTAATTAGAAATGATAAAAGTTTGTTAATTATAAAAATTGAATTGAAAAGATATTTAATTAATTTAATAATAATTTATATAACTAATGTGAAAATAGTCATTTTAGCCACTGTCTCGGATTTCGAAGAAACCAGTTTCAACGGATCCATAATAGTGAATTTTTGTAAGATTTCAAATTTCGTAGTGATCAGACTTGTCGTTTGATCGTATGGGCTTGAAACGCGAAGAAATCAATTTAATGAAATCAATTTTAAATAAGCTGATTTTAAAAGCCAACTTCTTCATACAATGGAATTAGGACTTGAAACCTGTTCCGTTGAGTTTAAAATTATTGAAAACATCTATTTTGATATATGGGATAACCTGCTTTCGTTACGGAAGCAGAACGGGCTTTTCGGGTCGTTATTGTCGTTTCGAACTAATTTGATATGCTATTCTTTCTTATCGGGCCTTGTCCATATAAATAGTCTAGTTTTCCAAAACATAGCAGTCATTTTCTTATTCCTGTATGTATCGAAATTTCTGTCGTTCCTCTCTCCTAAATGGCTGAAAACCTAAATCCCAAAATCCAAATTCAAATCAAAATCAATTTCAAAAATTCAAACTCCTCCAAACCATGACATATTATATACCGTTTCGAAGCTCTCAACGAGCGTAAACCACTGGTACAATTCATTTTTGCAATCGAATCACTGTTTGTCCAGAAATCGGTAGTTTAGTTTCGGCCGTCCAATTGCTAGGGTTTCTATCCAACGGTGTATCGTCAACCATTCAACGATCGGGGAGTGGCATTGGGAAGAGGGCGCGATGCAGGTCTCAAGGGTGCTAGTCGTTCATGTCAGTTGGCCATGAATTCACCAGAATTTGGCAAAATACGTAGGCGGCGGTGGAGCCACTAGGGAGGGTCGTACGGCGTCGCATGGAGGGGGATGGGGCGCCTCGGCCTAGGGAAGCGAGCGGAAGTCCCTGATCCAACGATGAATGTGGTGGCGGCGGCAACGCTATTTTTGGTGGCGGTTGAGGCGTGCAAGGGCGTGATTGATCTTGTAGGGTTTCGTGAGTAGGCGCGTACATAGCAGAGATGTGGTAGCGTGATTTGTTATAATATTACTTTATTTAATTTAAATTTTAACTTCAAATGTTCTAACGTATATAACTTTTAGGTACGAGGTCGGATTTATGCGTGGTTTGTTCCACTGCGATCGTATCGAAATTCCGAACATTATGAAATTGGTTTGGATGAATTCTGAGAACGTTGAATTTTGGGCCTTATTTTGGATTTCAAATCAATTTGAAATTAAAGGTGAGTGTTTTAGCTCGCTCACAACTACTGAATTATCTTATGTTAGTTAAATTAAATTTATGATGTAAGTAGAAATTGATTGGTTGATGTTTGGTATATTTAAATTGTCATTCCAGTTAAATATGACTTTTGTTGCATTTAATCGTCATTTAATTTAATTGTCAAATTGAATACCTGTTGATGATAATTAGTTAATTGATGCATTTATTGATTGATTTAATGGTGAATGTGATTGATATTTGATTGTTGATATTAGATGACTGAATGTTATATTTACATTATTATAACCCTACAAGTTCCCTTAGTTTATTGTTAGAAATCCCTATGGGTTGAAATGATACATACCCGAACGATCTATAGATTAAGGAAAATCGTTATGGGTTGAAATGATAGACCCTAGCGACTTTATGGATTTTGAATGTAAATTCAGAATTGTGGGTTGAAATGATATATACCCGTAAATTTAAATCTATTACGAATTGAAATGATATATGTTTGTATCACTTGACCATAGGGTAGAAAACTATATACGGATACCGGATTGGTTAAATTAAATGATTTTAAATCCTTTAAATTTGAATTCAGTTAAATGTTATTTTGAAATAAAATTTGATTTATATAAACTGAATTATTTTCGAAAATCACAGCTTTAGGTGTGAAATTGGAATTGGTTTAAATGAATTGCTTAAAACAATTAAATTGAAATTTGAAAGTTATACGTGGTCCAGATGTGTTGAAATGAAGAAAATAGTCTAGTTTGATATTAATTCATTTTAATATATTGTGTAAAGAGATATTATTTTAAAAATCCGAATTATTAAGGTTTCCAAACTATTAAACTATTTTAATCTATTTTAAACTATTTAATCAAATTAACTGTTTAATTTATTTTAAATCTACTTTAATATATTTTAAGTATTTTTAATTTATTTTAAATCTATTTATCTATTTTAAAACTATTTAATTTATTTTAAGTCTACTTTAATTTATTTTAAATCTATTTATCTATTTTAAAACTATTTAATTTATTTTAAATCTACTTTAATTTATCTTAAATCTATTTTAATTTATTTTAAATCTATTTATCTATTTTAAAACTATTTAATTTATTTTAAATTTATTTGATCTATTTTAAATCTATTTAATCTATTTTAAATTTATTCAATCTATTTTAAATCTATTTAAACTAATTTAAATTTA
Organism: Allium fistulosum; assembly: GCA_030737815.1. NCBI lineage: Eukaryota > Viridiplantae > Streptophyta > Magnoliopsida > Asparagales > Amaryllidaceae > Allium > Allium fistulosum. The sequence continues at coordinate 246,808,200 of CM060906.1, read as the reverse complement.
TTTAGACTATTTAAATCTATTTAAAACTATGATAATCCATTTTAAACTATTTTAAAGTATTTCAAACTATTTAAAAATTTATTTTAAACTATGCTAAACTATTTATAACTGTCTAAACTATTTTCTAAATTTCAGGCTATGTAAAGTGGAATTGTTTATATTTAAATCCTTGATTTAACAGCGAATATGATTAAATGATGTTATAACCTAATTTGAGATTAGAAATGATATTTTCTAGTGAAATAACATATTCTGAGTAAATATGATAATTTTAAATGAGGGTTTATCCTATTTTGGAATGTATGATTTTGAAAGAAAATATGATTTCTAAAGTGATATGATTTCAAATGTGATATGATCTCAAAAGTGAATATGATTTCGAAAGTGAAATAGTTTGAATTGAATATTATATTTTGATATTAATTATGAAATGGTTTTGGAAATTTAAAAGAACCATCCGGTGTGAAATAAGCGTTTGGTTGTTAAAGAGACCGTGATCAGATATTGTCATACTCTCTGCCAATATCGAAAACCACTTTAACAACTGTGTACATGGTGGAGATTCTAGAATGAAGTAGGACGGTTTGGCGAACGATTTTGTATGAGGTATTTACGTAGCCCTGACTCCCATGAGTCAGCTTGATGTGGCTAAAACAGGAGCTATACTTGGGCCAAGTGAGGTCGCACCTCCGATCGGACCTGCTTCTTCGATACCATATTATGACTTTGTGATTGATTTGGTGGCCACCCCTCGATTTGATTATGGGAGTGTGCTCTGAGGTGGGCGGTAGTAGTTGTTATGCGTTACCACCAGCCCGGTTCTACAAACGGTAGAATCCTACCCTGGCATTGCCTCGCGTGCCTTGTCACATGCCTTCTCATGCCTTTTACGAGTTTGGTTTGTCCCGTACCTATGGAGCGCTCCCTGAGTATCCCATCAGTTTGGTGGGGCTTATAGTATCTGTATTGACTACGAGAATATATAAAAATGTGTTAAGGGGGATATGTGTAACACCTTAATGCTATTTCAGTACTTTACTTTACTGTAGACATTATTATAATACTGTATTGTACTACATAATTGATAGTTTAATGGATCCTTAGGAACTGGTAATCCCAAACATCTCTTAAGTTATTGCACTCACGTTGACACTGGATAGAAGATTTCAAACCCCATAAACAGCTCTAAAGACGTTACACCCATATTTATTTACTGTTGATTTAACTTATATAAGATCTTTTAGTTCTGACTCGATTGTTTTGTCTTTTCATTACACTCGGGTCAGTCTGAGCTTTTCAGTGTATCGAAGACTGCTTTTGGACGACGAAGATGGTGATTTGTATACTATTATTATTTATTATATTATTTCCACTGCATCATGTTGTTCTGCTGCATTATTTATTTATTTCTACTGTATGTACTCTGATTTTGTATTATAAAAGTGTAATCAAATGTTATTTGTAAAACAGCTTCGTGAACTGTTTATTTGATTATTATATTTTGTCATTCCGTTGTGAGATTCTGTGATTGTTTCCTTCTTTCTCTGCTTTTCTTATTTACCCCATAACGATCCTCCCTTTTGAATGGTTTGAGTTTGACGTATGTGGTTTATCGTCGATTTAAACCATCCAAAAGGTGGGCCGTTACATCAACCATATCATAACCATATAACAAATAATAATATCAACCAAGTTATCATCCAATATCAAACATTTAATCATCCAATATATTTAAACTTTCAAATTATTATACTTGAAATAATTAGTAAAAATGCGAGTACTCGCATTTATTTAACCCAATTTTCTCCTACCAACATTCAATCCATCAACCGTTCCATTATTACCTCCTACTTTATTCAAAACATCATCAAAGCCTTCCTTCTCTTCCCTAAACAATACGTCCATCACCACCTTCACCTCCATGCTCATGGCCAAGACCATCCATCACCATGAAGCCCACGACCATCCATACACTCCATCGCTTCATGATGCTCACGGCCTAAGAGGATCTTTTCCCATACTCCATAATTTTTCTACTTTTTAGAGACTAAAGCATGTTTTCTAGCTGATATAAGAACTTTGGCAAAGTTTGTTGGAGACTTGATATGATTTACATCGTTTTCTAGAAAGTTAGAGAGGAGGAAGAATGGAAAAAGTAGCTATTAGAGAGCATGGAAAAAGAAGGAGAAAATGAAGAAGGAGTTGGGTTTGGAATGAATGAAAATAAAGAGGCTATGCATGTGTATTTATAAGGAAAGTAAAAAAGCGGAAATTTACCAAATTAACTCCTTACCAAATTACCAAAACACCCTTGGATATTTCTCTTAAATTTCACGTTACCCCTTTTCAACACTTACCATCACCACATCACATCCTCCTTTGTCCCCTTACCCTGGTTGCTAAGGAAAACATGCATTTATGCACATGTGTACTAATGTACTTAAGTTGTTAAAATGTCGCATCAATGTTTTACTTAACTTAATTAAGTTCTTTAAACTTTTTTATATCTTCTTAAACTATATCTTGTAATTAGTATATGTGTGCGTATATATGCAAAAGTGTACACACCATTTCATATAACTTTTATATGAAGAAATGTTGAAAATTCAGAAAACGGTCTCCGGTCACATTTTCTGTTTTTTAATCAAACTATTTATTTATGTAAACTGAACTTGAAAAATAAATTTCAGATCATCTTTAAATAATTAAAACAATTTTATTTTAGTTATAAAACCATATTTAGTAATCTTAAAATCCAATTGTAATATACGACGTCGATCGGGCAAAGTGTGACAAAGTTTGTCTATCTTTATAGAACAAGTGTGTGTGTGTGTGTCTATATATAAATATATATATATATATATATATCTTTTATCAATTAATTTCATTTTATAAAAATTTAAAAGGAGCTATTTATCATTTAAGACAAAAATTAAACGTATATCCAATTTTATCGAAAACCGGCTTTTGCCAATTTTGCGATGAAATTCCAAAATCTCTTATATTTGTAAACAAATTCTAAAAATAAGTTCATCATTATTATTTATCACATAAAACATGATTATTTAAGTTTGAAAATTCTAAATTTGAATATTTAAAGTTAATTAAATGTTCCATTTAAAAGTGATAAAATCACGGGTCGTTACATGCTTTCCTCCTTAAAAGAATTTCGTCCCCGAAATTAAACCAAAACCCAAAATCCAATAATACTTGCTCAAAAAAATCTTTAAACTCAATTCTATATGATATACGCAGATCAACCATACGTGATATCTGATTCGATCTTTTATTTGAACCCAAAACTTTACTTTCGAACTAGTATTGATTCCCCGATTCTCTAGTGCGGACTCTGATAAGGCTCATTGATCAGAAACCTTTGTTTCCCTTACATAGCTCTCAACTATGATAGAAAACTAAAGTACCCAACCATAAACCCCCATCAATGTTCATCGTCAAGAATCGAGTGATAAATCCTCTTTCGGACCGGTGATAACATCTTAAAGTTCTATACTCGAATCTTAGATCAAAATTATGTAACGAAAGGATCTACGTACAACAATAGTTTCCTAAAACATTTCATAAATTTTTACCTTTGGTATAAACATTTTTATAAACCTTTTATTTCCTCAAGATATTTATTCTTGAAAATTTTCTATTTTCTTTCCAAAAAACCATATCATTTTTTTAAAGATGATTTATCTAAAATAAAAATAAACTTCCTATATTATAATATACTCCCTTTAAACAATATTAAAAACACCTTGATAACATTTAATGATCACTAATTTAATTCATTAATCAACGATTCATATTACCTTTTAAACTTAAACATGTACTTTTCAAGAAATCTTTTTGGAAATATTTCATAAAATTTTAAGTTCAGTTTAAATACTTTTTAGAAAGTTATTTCTTTAAACTTTTTATACCTGAATGTCTTATCATTTGATCTAATGGAAGATAGAAGAAATGCACAGAGGGAATGATCAGAAAAGAGATTTATTAATTAACATTGTTAGCACCAAAATTGGTCACTAACCTCGTTGAGAAAGATTGTGAAGAGATATAAATGATGAAGATAAATTAAACAAAGAAGCATATGCTAATTCAAATGCAGAAAGTTAGAACACCAGATTTATAGTGGTTCATCGTAATTGCCTACATCCACTTTGAGGTTAAACTTTATTGATCTTCTTAATGATTGATTACAAATACAATTCATAGATCAAATGCTTGAATGGAGTTGCTAAGTAAAGAAGATGAGTCTGAAAAATGGCAGAGTCTCCCCAGTGTTTTCGAAAAAAGCCCCATTTCACTGTGCCCATGCCCCTCTATTTATAGACAAAGGTGGGTTGGACTTCTCTAGCGGGCCTGGTAGCTGAATAACTCGGTCCAGATAGGCTGGTCCATGTGTGCCGAACCAATCAGGCGAACAGTTGGGTGCCGAACCACTCTCCTTCTGCCGAACGAGGCGCTTGCTGTGTGGGAAGAGTAGGCCGAATAGCCATCGAAGCCGAACGTGTCTCCTGGCCGAGCGAAGTATCTGGCCGAACGTGCCTTCTGGCCGAACGAAGCCCCTTATCCGAACGTTCCTTTAGGCCGAACGAAGCCCTTAGCCGAACGATGTCCTTAGGCCGAACAAAGCCCTTGGTCGGACGATGTCTCTGGCCGAACGATGCCTCTAGCCGAACGTTGCCTGATGCCGAGCGCTCCTGGATGCCGAGTACTCCTGGATGCCGAGTACTCCAAGATGCCGAGTACTCCTGGATGCCGAGTACTCAGTTGCCTGGCCAAATCTCCAGGAAACACTTGCACCCCAAAGTGTGTTATGTGACTGCACGTAATACGCTTTGAACTATGTATCCTCCATGTTTCGTTTCAAATCCTTGACTAAATTCTAATGGAGATGCCTTCTTGAGAATATCAGTGGTCATCCGTGTCTGATTCTGCAGAGCTAATAGGCTTCGGCTATCTGATCTAGTCTTATCTTAATAACCCTTAGTGAGAATTCAATTTCTGTTGATTTTAAGAAGTCGATCAGATGTACACATGCACGTTCGGGTACTTGTTCTTGCCATTGGCTCTCGGATGCGTTTTATATGCTCATAAGTCGTCACCAACTCCGTCTAGTTTAATTGCAATTCAATCGCGATTCCTTATTTGTATTTTTTGTGAAATAAGGGTTGCAATCAACCACTTGAGGAGTTTTCCAAACCTCTCTTCAGTACAGACTCTATGATTTTGTTCACAGCTTCAACCTGTCCATTTGTAGTTATAATGGATCATGGAAGGTCATAAGGACAGATGACGTTACGGATAAAGAAGTTGATTATTTTCTTCATCTTGGTCGTGGTTAAGAGTTCTTCATCTGCCCATTTGGTGACGTAATCAACTGCTATGATGGTGTATTTCGCACCACCTTTAGGATCGACAAGAAGATGATTTCAGTGCCCCCAAGTGGAAAACGGCAATGAACTAGCCATTTGACTAATTTCCATCGGCGGGGTTCCCGGATTTTTTTCAAACATCTTGCACTTGTCACATTGTCTAGCATGATCAACCACATCTGGATTGATAGTTGGCCAGTAATACCTGTAGCAGAGTATCTTCTTTATCATGGTTTTCCCCCTGATGTTATTACCGCATTCTTCTTCATAGATTTTGCTCAAGATATCATCATGGGCGATATGCCGAAGCATGGGGATGGATAAACTCCTTTTGACACACGAATTATTCTTAGATGATTTGGCGTGAAGCTTTGAGGAGGATCTGTCGTTTTCCATTCCTCCATTCAGTAAGAATTCCTCATTGTAGATAGTCTTTGATAGGAGTCAACCATGACACCTTTTCATTTTGTTCGCTGAGTACGTGTGTAATGATGTAATACGTGAAGTCGGTTAGTAGCTCTCGGACTTGGCCGAGATAAGGAGCAAGACAATGCCCCCTAGCAAGATTAACTTCCTTAAATTTGTATACTACCAATCAAGAATCACAAAAGATATGTAAAGTTTTCACTTCAAATCCTTTAGCAAGTTTGAGGCTGGCAGTCAAGGCTTTATACTAAGCATCATTGTTTGTTACAGGTGAATCGAGTTTTATGACGTAGCAGATTGATCGTTCTTCAGGAGTCATTATCATGACTCCTATGCCATAACACTGATCATTGGATGCTCCATCCGTGTACATTTTCCATCTTATGGTTGGTTCTCTGCTACTCCTCGAGTAGTCATCTGAGGTAGTGAATTTGGGTGTGAGGTCTGCTAATTTCCGTCCTTGGATAGCCCTTCGTGGGAAATAAGTGATATCGAATTAGCTTAGTTCGATATTCAATTTAAGTAGTCTTTCAGACGTCTCAGGTCATTGTATGCCTTGTCACAACGGCTGGTAGGCAAAGACATTGATGGGGTGAGCCTAAAGGTAAGAGTGGAGCTTTCATGATGAAATCAATAGAGATTGTGCTAGCTTTTGTAGCTTCGGGTTGATATCTAATGCATGGCTCACGATAGTTAATGAAATCACATATGCATGTCAGAATGGGTCCAAGGAACATATCATCATTTATTCAGAAAAATCCAACTAATTCTTTTATCATCATTGCACTGAGCCGTGATCCGATATTCAGCACCCAGAAAGTGTCGCCATGACTGGCTGTAATGTCGACCGTCAGCTTAGCAGGTGCCATCCCAAATTCTTTGAGTAAAGATGTACCTATTTTGCATAACATTCAATGTGAAATATGGTTGGGACGACCAATGTTGATGGTTACTCTAGTCGAATCCTAGAGTCTTGTCATGAGTTATTGAGTCTAATAGCGGAGGGCTCTGAATGCTCTAATAGATTATCAGCAAATGGCCAAAAATCAGGCCTAAAAGCGCATTAGAGGAAATGTCTAGCGGGGGTCAGCCTCGAGCGGCATGCAACTGTATAGCTGGATCTTTCTATGAGTGTTAACGTTAAAAAGTGAACGCTAACACCCGGTGTGTGTAATAGAATCGTGAAAGCACCACCCGTGTGACGGGAACAGAATTTAAGCAGTAAACTAGCAGAAAAGCAGTAAAAGACAGCACTTTATAGTGGTTCGGCTTGAGATTAAGCCTACGTCCACTTTGAATCTCTTTATTACTGAATTTGGTTACAAATCGGTACAAATCTCTTATGAAAACAGTACAATTTGATCACAAGAAACAATCTTGACTACTAGCTCAATCTTCGACGATGAAACTCGATGAATCCGTATTGGATGTAACGAATTTCTCTCGAAGCTTGTTGTAGCGTCTTGAATGTTTGAAGATCTTTGATTGCTGAATGAGTGGAGACTTCAACAGAGTAACGGCGCTTGAAGAAATGAATGGCCAAAAGTCCCTTCCTCGTTGGTGTTTGAGCCCTATTTATAGGAGCTGATTTCTGAGCGGAATATTTGCTAAGTCTTAGGTCGAGTACGACCTTAGTTAGGTCGTAGGTCGCGAGCGACCTAAGCTAGGTCGCAGCCTACTTGCGACTTAAGAATTTAGCAGGTGAAGTTACAATTGGCTTCATTTGAAAAAGTGGTAGGTCGCAAGCGAGTTAAGGAATAGCTGTAGGAGCTTTAGGTCGTAGGAGTCTTAGCTCGTTTGCCTCTTAGGTCGTAGGTCGCTGAGCTGCTTTAATAGTTAGGTCGCGCAATCTGTTAATCTCGCTAGCTACCTTAGGTCGTTAAGTCCCTTAGGTCGCTAACTATCTTAGGTCGTTAGCTTCCATAGGTCACAAGCTTTTCCTGTAGTTAGGTCGCAAAGTCTTCCTGTAGTTAGGTCGCAAAGTCTTTAAGTTCTTAGGTCGTAACCTCTTAGGTCGCGAACTTCTCTTAGGTCGCGAACTTCTCTTAGGTCGCTAAGTTTTAGGTCGCTGAGATAAAGGAATTAACATTTGCCCCTCGAGGTATATGACTATGCTATAGGTCGTATGCTTCGACTCAACCTTGCTAAGTCGCGAACGACCTAGAACTTGCACGCCTGTTCGCCTCCCATTCTCAATTTCATATAAATTGGTTAGGTCGCTCCTTCTTCCTCACCCTACCGTTTTGAGCCTCCATCGCCATTAACGATTTTTCGAGCTTCCAAAGACAAATTCGACCCATTCAACTGTCGATTCTTCCTCACCAACATAATTCGTAAGTGGATTATCCTTTATTCATCCATAATCACTGCTTGATCACAAATCGTTGTTACCTGTCCTAAGCTTAATTTCCTGCATCGTGCTTTCTGAATGGTGGTTTCAATTGACTTTTGTTTGTCGTTTGACGCGTTGTGGTGATTCGCGATCATATGGAAGCTTTCTGAAACGACCCGGCTTTCCAGTCCCGGAAAAATCGAACCATTTTGTTTAAAAGAAGAAAGAGGTAGAAGAAGAAGTAGAAATCAAACATCAGAATCTCACATCGCAGCGGAATAAAATATAATAGATAAATACAGATCTTTACTCAACAGAAAAATATATCTGTTTATACATTACATTTACATAATACATCATCAGAGTTCATCAATCAATAACATACAACTTAGATACACAGCGGAACAAAAGTCAATACGGTAGTACGTATCGCCATCCAGCTCGTCTCCTGAGCTCCACAGCTACAATCTGAACCTGTTTATCTCGGTCTGACCCGAGCATTATATAAAACAACACCCAAGTCAGTCTGGAATACCAGCGTGAGAAAATCACACTCAAATTGATTATTAAAGTTTCAAAATCCTTTGAAATCAAAAGCATCTCGTAAGACCACGCCACAAATAAACATGTCGGGTTTTTACCTTACGATAGCTAAAACACTTTATACCAAAATCCTCTGATATTATAATAGTGTCTACAGAAAGTAAAATAGAATCTAGCTGAAAGGCTTGCATCTCACATTTCAGCAATAGTTGGGCACAATCAAAACCGTACAGGCACGTAGGGATAATGGATTTCCAACGAATGACTAGGCACTGGGGTACCACCTGTCACAGTACATGGCCTAGATCACAGTACCGAGGAGTACGCCCGCTCCCCTGCAACACAAGACCGGAATCACCTATGGGAAATTTCGAATATGATCACCCCACGGTTGGGATCAGCAACCGCACCACTAAGCCGAAATAAAGGGACATCTAGACATGAATGATCATACTCTCCAGTGGGGGCTACCCACGAAGCCTTGCTGCATAACCCCTGATTTTCAGTCATTCCCGGTTGATGAGGCTTGAGGCTAAACGTTACCTTCAGAACGTTTCACTTAGAATGCCCATCGTCCCCTGACGATGTCCGAAAGCATTCATCCATACAAGTCCGTTCCAGGTCCGAACAGAACTGATAACACTATCCCCTTATCAATATTACCCTCGTTTCCCCACGAAACGTACAAATCGGATCGAAGTGGTTTTCGAGTCTCCAGACCTAGAATCCTGGTATACGGAAACCCGATCCCGGTCTCTTCGAAACGATTCACGCATTGGCCAAATATTGATAGTCGGTTATTTAACTATCAATTAACATCCATAGCATCCATCAAACAATAAATAATTTCTCCAAATTATTTATTTATCTCAAAAATATCTTCATAAGATATTATCTCCATTTTCAATTCCCATTGAAAACAATTTCAAAACTATATTCCTTTCACGGAATAATTTTCCCAATATTATTTTCACTGGAGTACCAAGTACAAACCATTTTAGATTTTTAAAATAAATTTTAAAACACTTTATTATAATATACTTTATAAAACACCTTTTTGAAAACTACTTTAAATACTTAAGTTAAAATATATATTTAAAAACATTAAAATAAAACTACTTTAAAAATATAAATAAATTTCCTTTTTAAACATATTACTAATCACTTTTATATTTACTACAATAATAGGTTGAAAAATTCTTATTTTTGAAATTTAACATTTGTAAATAATAGATCTTCAAAAATATAATTTTAAAATAACTATGAATCTTTTAACAAATATTTAAAATTTGCTTTAAAACAAGTGTACTTGGCTGTCCAGAAAATACTTCTCTTTCTCTTCTCTTTTAAAATAAATCATCATTTATTTTTAAACTAATTCACCTTCTTTTATAAATTCCCTCCTGAATTTATATTCAAAATATCCACCGATATTTCTTTCATTTTATAAACCCAGTTTATAATTTTTTTTTTAATCTCATTTATCTTTAACATTTCCATTTTAAATTACTTAAATCAATTTACCCTTGATTTTAAATTCCCTTTACTCTTGAATTAAATTCTCCTATTTACTCCATTTATCTCAAACACTTTAACTTTCAATTTTATTTCTTAATTTTGAGTAAAAATCTTTTAACTAAATACCCATTCTAGATTTCCAAAATCCTTGTTTATTCTTTAATTAGATTTAAATCCTTGAATTAAAATATTTCTTTATACCTTTTAACATTATCACTTTAATTAAAATTTATTACTTCTTCGTAAATTTAAAATTTCCCTTTTTCCCATATTTGTTAAAACTCCAATTTCTTTATTTTTATTTATTTCAATTTATTTTTAATTCTATTCCAATTCACTTGAAATATTTTTTTTTTTTACTTAGGTTTGTATTCTTTTATTTCTTTTCCAAAGTTCAATTTCATAGAATTTATAACTCATTAAACTGGAAATTCAAATCAACACATTATCCAATATAAAATCATCACAGGATATCAAATATCATAACACAGAATATTTAAATAAATTAAATAATTTGAGGAATCCAGTTGGATCCCTCCAACCTATTTCCCTACATCCACAGACGTTAGCACAATACCAATTCCACTTCGAGGTGGAATATCGCAGTATATGGGATTTAAAATAAATTATCCGCTATTATGCGGCGCATAGTGTCTCATCCGCTATATAAATGCGGGAATATCAATTCCAATATATACATATGCCAATATATATATATTGGTATATACTACTATATACCTTATCAATCAAATCAATCAATTCAATCATTCATCCATATTTAAATTTAACCAATTAAATTTAAATAAAATTAAACTGAGTGAGATTAACTCACCTTTGCTTCTGTTTGCAATCCATTTCCATTCTCACTCGTTTTCCTCACGTCTTTAAACATTGTATAAACATTTTATGGTTTTATTAACACTAGAGATTTATTCAACACTCACTATTTTGAATAAATTTACTTAACAAACTTTTAACCCAATAATTTCTATTTCCAAAATTGTTTATGTACATACATGAATTCACTGTTTAACTAAGTGTGTACCCATAGATATTTTATGCTTTATTAATATTATACTTCTTTACTGTAAACCCAGAATTCACCTATTATTTATATTTATATACCTATTTATTATCTTTAAATTAAAACAGAAATCCTTTATGATATTGTAATATGAACACATAAATTTCCAGTATGTATATACTTAAATAAAACTTAAATTAAACCTCCAAATAGATACCTCACTGGCTTTTCAAACCCAGACTCGCTTCTATCAGATTTTGACTTCACGGTCCTAATGCTCGATTGCACTATCCACGCAAACTCGAACCCATGACCCACGATGCAGCCTTCTGGCCAAAGCCTTGCCCTTTGCGAGTTTGCTCGATCGCCGCGAAACTCGCGAGTTCCCTGGCACCACCGCCCTCTTCGCTGACAAAAACTTCCTCCCTTCGATCGCCCCACCTCCTACTTGGCTCGCGATGATATCGATCTTCAGTTTGAAATGCCACGTCGAACGACTTCACTCGAAGGCGCCCCAAAAATCGACTCGCTGTGAACGATTTCGTGCTTCCCCCATTTTTATTTGCGAAGTCGATTTGAAAAAGAGGAAAAATCACGATTCGTTTGGAAAAGGAGAAAAGGATAGGGCTGGAACGAATTTTTAAACTGGAGAAAATGGTAAAGGAACGCGATCCCCTCTTTAATAAGTTCAGCCATTAATTTATCTTCTTCGGAAAGCTTTGAACCAGATATTATTGAACGAGTCTGCACTTAAAGAAAGAACAGAGGGACAGGAAAAGATGTTTCGCGTGAAAAATTGTTTCTGCACGTCGGCTACAACAGAGATAGGTTGGCTACAGAGAATACAGGGTGACCTGATGTAATGGATTTACAAATTTATATAATTTTTTTTTTCAATAGAATTTCAACGCATTTGTGTAACGTACGCTCACCCAACAACTCCAATTGCTACGAAAATTGGAATCCGATAAAAATTCAATATTACGGATCCAATGGAACTGGTTTCGTCGAATTCCGAGACTGTGCCCCGGACGGCTATATTTTAAAATTAATTTAAACGATAAAATTTGAAACTGAACGAATCACTTTTACATTTAAATTTAAACGTTCTATTATCTTCAGTATTATCAATATAGATTTTATAGGCATTCAAATTATTTTTAACAGCCTTAAAATTCCAGATTCAACGTCTTACCAAATTCCCAATAATTAAATCTGATAATTAAATTTCCAAATAAATGGTGATATTCGAAATTTAGATTACAAATTAACTTTTAAATAATTAAAATTAATTAAATATTTCAATTTTAAATGCTCAAGAATTTCGGGTCGTCACATTCCTCCCCCCTTAAAAGAATTTCGTCCTCGAAATTACTAGTTAAGAGGAATGGTCCAGTTCCCGTTTATCATTTCTCCTAAACAAACAGTTTTATCAATTTATCATTCCAAAAAAATTTTTTTTTTTAAAGATCATCCTACCAATTAACTGTCCACATTTTAACCATAGTTTCCAAACAGCTTAATTTTACTTCACAATTCAAATTTAAATTTGAATTCAAATTTAAATTATCAAATTTTCTCAAAATTTTTCTAACTCCCAAATTTTCCGAAAAATTTTGCCAGCGTCTCCTTTGCGCGGCTAGCTCGGTACAACTACAAATGGCTCTACGGCCTCCCAATCTCAAAAAGAAAACAAAAGGCCAAGTGGCTGCATCAAAATCCAATCAAATTTCATACGGGAATTCAAATACATACCTTTGGTTGAGCAAACTTAAATTTTCTTCAAAATCGAAAATCCAATTCCATTTCTCTTTGGCTTTACAAACCCTGTATATTTTACTGAACAAAATGTCCACATTTACTTATTGGATTTCCCAATACAAATTTACTGAAGAATTTTATTCATTCATTACTTAAGTGCAATATAAGGATCACATACTTCTTATATTCATTTCACTTCACTAGCAAAGTTATATATTCATTTCTATTCAACTCTGCATTTCAATTTCATTTGAACTCAATTGATAAATTTCAATTCTATTTGAATTCATTTTGTCTTCAAATTTTTATTCAGATTTTCATATATCTCTTTATACAAATTTCAATTGATTATCAATTACATCAATGTTCTCTTTATTTCACATTCATTGTTATTCCCTACACTTATCCACTTTTCCACCATCATCACATTTCACACTTCAGTTAAATTTCTATTCAATTATTCACTAAGAATAATTTCTGAATACCAAACTTACTTAAGAATCCACCATTTATTTCTTAAGTCCAATATAAATATTTTACAGCTTATACTTATTTCCACTTCACTATTGAAGTTCATATTCATTTTAATCACCTTTGCCTTTACTATTCCACTTGAATTCAATTTATCTTCCACTTTGAATATATTCCATCGCTTACATTTACTAATTAATTCAAATTCCGACTAACAGTTTATTCACAAACTTCATTTCTTTAGATCCCTTAATTTCACCCCACTTTTACATTCACATTTGAGTTAGATTCCAATATCCAGTTTCAATTCTCTTTGCTTAACAAATTTAAATCATTTGTCGTCAAATGAAAATTCTCAAAAATCTCAAAAATTTTCTAACTTCCAAAATTTACGAAAATTTTTGGCAGAGTCTCCCTTGTACGGAGGGACTTCTGCGATATTGCAGGATGCACAAAAATTATATACATCGGCCTTAAGCCGGAAAAAGGAACAAAACAGTTCATATCTCCTATTTTGAATTCTTTGCGTAGGCGTACCTTTATTTTTAGCATTTTAAAAGCAGAGCGGCTTATAAATTTAGCAATTTGCACTGCCAAAACCAGCCTAGCGGCTCCCAAAATCATGTATTTACTCAATTTAAACAAGTAAGTGACAAATATATGAAATATATTAATACTTCTCTTACTCTCAACAGCTAAACCATGGATTCTATAAACAATGCGCTTTATACACTTCCAATAGCACATATGGAATACTTCAACACTTATTTTGAATGTCTACAAACAATTTCCGATGCTATTTCATTCAATTCCAATGGTCTACAACCAAATTCCTTACATTTAGTTCCTTTAAATTCAACAAACTTATATTTGTTACAATTGATTCCCAAAATCAATTTTATTTCCTTTCTATCAATTTATTGAATTTCATTAAATCTCATTTTCGCCGAACGACCAATTTCCTATACAAATTCGACGATATACAAACAGATAACCAATCACTGAGTTTAAAACTATTCTAAATTGATTCCAACTCAATTTATACTCAATGCTATTCATTTATTTTTATTACATTTCAGATTTGAATCCATTCATTTACATTTAAATCCATTCTGAATTTTCACTTCCTTATTCATAACTTCCCAAATTCTATTTCGATTCAAATTTATTTTCTCTTAATTTAAATCCAACCCAGTATCATTAAACTTAGTTTAGGTTGAATTAAATTCAACTCCTCTCCATCTATTTAACTTAAGTTAATTTACTTCAATTCATTCAAATTTTATACTTAGGCTCAATTTCATTTTACAAGTAAATTTTCTCTTCTATTCACTTAACTCCATCACAACCAATCTCATTTCAATCTACAATTTCTTTGATTATTTATTATAAAATTAACCTTCCAGATTCAACTCATTACATGTCCATTTCCAAATTATTCGATACATTTCAATTATATCTAATTTGTTAACACTTCAAGTTACATTTTAATTTATACTCAAATCCTGAACCCACGATCCATAACAATGCCATTTTAATTTATTCATACTCGAATTTTATTTGGAATACAAATCATTTTTCTTTTAATCCAATTCCATTCAACTGCAATTCATATTTAATTCACTTACAGTTTCAAGTTGGATTACTATTAATAACTCAAGCTTCACCTTCAAATTCTATTATTTATTCACAATTCAATTTTTAATTAACCAATACGAGTTCCACTTTCAAATTCCATTAATTAATCACATAGTTTATTCAAATTTTACCCAATATTTGATTATTACCTCAAAACTCACTTTAACTATTTTCCTGGAGTTCTATCCATTAAAATAATTCAAATTTTGGATTTCATTCATTTCTATTACAAACAATCCTATTTGGTTTATTTATTTTACTTCAAATTTTATAAGTTACCTTCTTTTTATACTCACTTCCTTCTATTAAAAATAAATTTTATTCGCATTTTACCTCTTAACTCCGTTTATACATTTTTATTTAGTTAAGTATATGTTTTATTCCAATACTGTTTCAATTTTATTATAAGCTGTCAAAACTTATTTATCCCAATTCAATACTTATTTTGTTACATTTATTTGGTCCAGTATATTTTATTATCCCATAAGCCTTTAATTCAGATTCCAGGTTTTTAAACAATTTCCCAACATTTCAAAATCACCCGGTTTTTAATTCCAAATCATTTTGGAGTCTCCACATTTCCAAATCACATTTCTCAGATTTTTTTTTAAACTAATCCTGGCTTTATTTCAAACAAATTTCCTTTGGAAATTTTCAAAAACAACTAGCTTTCTGAATAAATCAATTTGGCAGCAATTCGTCACTCAGAAGTTCGAAAATGAATTCTGAAGATGCGGCCGTCATCCTCCGAATTATTTTCCATCGACTGAAGTGAATTTATTGCTATATATTTCAAAAATTCATTTGAAACAATTTCCCTTTCAAAAAGTCCTTCCAAATAATAGTGCTATTATTTATTTTCAAAACACTTTTGAAAACACTTCCAAAATTCCCGGGGTTTAAATTTACCAATTTTATTAAATCAAATTTTCTTACTATAATTCATTTATACAAATTTTTATTTATACCAATATCCATTGGTTATGTAAATCTTTTTAATTTTATAATCTTGTCATATATATATTTTCTTCCAATTTTATTTGTTAGAATATTTTCATCCAAACATCAAAATATATAATAATTTAAAGAAAATATTTCTTTTATATCAAAATACAATTTCGGGTAAAATTATTTCATCTACCCATTTTAAAACAATATTGTGTCGAATTGTTCTATTCGAGTGTTTAGAAACCCCTTCGATCCAGTTTTCGAGGCTGTGCCGACGAAGGTTCATATACCACTCAATAAATCAATCAACACAATATAAAACCATTTTATATCCACTAACAAATACGCGCTCATATCTATTAATACTCTCAAAATTCCCACCAGAGCCAAGGTTATCGCCAACCTAAGCTTTGATACCAAGTGAAACGACCCGGCTTTCCAGTCCCGGAAAAATCGAACCATTTTGTTTAAAAGAAGAAAGAGGTAGAAGAAGAAGTAGAAATCAAACATCAGAATCTCACATCGCAGCGGAATAAAATATAATAGATAAATACAGATCTTTACTCAACAGAAAAATATATCTGTTTATACATTACATTTACAGAATACATCATCAGAGTTCATCAATCAATAACATACAACTTAGATACACAGCGGAACAAAAGTCAATACGGTAGTACGTATCGCCATCCAGCTCGTCTCCTGAGCTCCACAGCTACAATTTGAACCTGTTTATCTCGGTCCGACCCGAGCATTATATAAAACAACACCCAAGTCAGTCTGGAATACCAGCGTGAGAAAATCACACTCAAATTGATTATTAAAGTTTCAAAATCCTTTGAAATCAAAAGCATCTCGTAAGACCACGCCACAAATAAACATGTCGGGTTTTTACCTTACGATAGCTAAAACACTTTATACCAAAATCCTCTGATATTATAATAGTGTCTACAGAAAGTAAAATAGAATCTAGCTGAAAGGCTTGCATCTCACATTTCAGCAATAGTTGGGCACAATCAAAACCGTACAGGCACGTAGGGATAATGGATTTCCAACGAATGACTAGGCACTGGGGTACCACCTGTCACAGTACGTGGCCTAGATCACAGTACCGAGGAGTACGCCCGCTCCCCTGCAACACAAGACCGGAATCACCTATGGGCAATTCTGAATATGATCACCCCACGGTTGGGATCAGCAACCGCACCACTAAGCCGAAATAAAGGGACATCTAGACAGGAATGATCATACTCTCCAATGGGGGCTACCCACGAAGCCTTGCTGCATAACCCCTGATTTTCAGTCATTCCCGGTTGATGAGGCTTGAGGCTAAACGTTACCTTCAGAACGTTTCACTTAGAATGCCCATCGTCCCCTGACGATGTCCGAAAGCATTCATCCATACAAGTCCGTTCCAGGTCCGAACAGAACTGATAACACTATCCCCTTATCAATATTACCCTCGTTTCCCCACGAAACGTACAAATCGGATCGAAGTGGTTTTCAAGTCTCCAGACCTAGAATCCTGGTATACGGAAACCCGATCCCGGTCTCTTCGAAACGATTCACGCATTGGCCAAATATTGATACTCGGTTATTTAACTATCAATTAACATCCATAGCATCCATCAAACAATAAATAATTTCTCCAAATTATTTATTTATCTCAAAAATATCTTCATAAGATATTATCTCCATTTTCAATTCCCATTGAAAACAATTTCAAAACTATATTCCTTTCACGGAATAATTTTCCCAATATTATTTTCACTGGAGTACCAAGTACAAACCATTTTAGATTTTTAAAATAAATTTTAAAACACTTTATTATAATATACTTTATAAAACACCTTTTTGAAAACTACTTTAAATACTTAAGTTAAAATATATATTTAAAAACATTAAAATAAAACTACTTTAAAAATATAAATAAATTTCCTTTTTAAACATATTACTAATCACTTTTATATTTACTACAATAATAGGTTGAAAAATTCTTATTTTTGAAATTTAACATTTGTAAATAATAGATCTTCAAAAATATAATTTTAAAATAACTATGAATCTTTTAACAAATATTTAAAATTTGCTTTAAAACAAATGTACTTGGCTGTCCAGAAAATACTTCTCTTTCTCTTCTCTTTTAAAATAAATCATCATTTATTTTTAAACTAATTCACCTTCTTTTATAAATTCCCTCCTGAATTTATATTCAAAATATCCACCGATATTTCTTTCATTTTATAAACCCAGTTTATAATTTTTTTTAAAATCTCATTTATCTTTAACATTTCCATTTTAAATTACTTAAATCAATTTACCCTTGATTTTAAATTCCCTTTACTCTTGAATTAAATTATCCTATTTACTCCATTTATCTCAAACACTTTAACTTTCAATTTTATTTCTTAATTTTGAGTAAAAATCTTTTAACAAAATACCCATTCTAGATTTCCAAAATCCTTGTTTATTCTTTAATTAGATTTAAATCCTTGAATTAAAATATTTCTTTATACCTTTTAACATTATCACTTTAATTAAAATTTATTACTTCTTCGTAAATTTAAAATTTCCCTTTTCCCCATATTTGTTAAAACTCCAATTTCTTTATTTTTATTTATTTCAATTTATTTTTAATTCTATTCCAATTCACTTGAAATATTTTTTTTTTTACTTAGGTTTGTATTCTTTTATTTCTTTTCCAAAGTTCAATTTCATAGAATTTATAACTCATTAAACTGGAAATTCAAATCAACACATCATCCAATATAAAATCATCACAGGATATCAAATATCATAACACGGAATATTTAAATAAATTAAATAATTTGAGGAATCCATTTGGATCCCTCCAACCTGTTTCCCTGCATCCACAGACGTTAGCATAATACCAATTCCACTTCGAGGTGGAATATCGCAGTATATGGGATTTAAAATAAATTATCCGCTATTATGCGGCGCATAGTGTCTCATCCGCTATATAAATGCGGGAATATCAATTCCAATATATACATATGCCAATATATATATATTGGTATATACTACTATATACCTTATCAATCAAATCAATCAATTCAATCATTCATCCATATTTAAATTTAACCAATTAAATTTAAATAAAATTAAACTGAGTGAGATTAACTCACCTTTTCTTCTGTTTGCAATCCATTTCCATTCTCACTCGTTTTCCTCACGTCTTTAAACCTTGTATAAACATTTTATGGTTTTATTAACACTAGAGATTTATTCAACACTCACTATTTTGAATAAATTTACTTAACAAACTTTTAACCCAATAATTTCTATTTCCAAAATTGTTTATGTACATACATGAATTCACTGTTTAACTAAGTGTGTACCCATAGATATTTTATGCTTTATTAATATTATACTTCTTTACTGTAAACCCAGAATTCACCTATTATTTATATTTATATACCTATTTATTATCTTTAAATTAAAACAGAAATCCTTTATGATATTGTAATATGAACACATAAATTTCCAGTATGTATATACTTAAATAAAACTTAAATTAAACCTCCAAATAGATACCTCACTGGCTTTTCAAACCCAGACTCGCTTCTATCAGATTTTGACTTCACGGTCCTAATGCTCGATTGCACTATCCACGCAAACTCGAACCCATGACCCACGATGCAGCCTTCTGGCCAAAGCCTTGCCCTTTGCGAGTTTGCTCGATCGCCGCGAAACTCGCGAGTTCCCTGGCACCACCGCCCTCTTCGCTGACAAAAACTTCCTCCCTTCGATCGCCCCACCTCCTACTTGGCTCGCGATGATATCGATCTTCAGTTTGAAATGCCACGTCGAACGACTTCACTCGAAGGCGCCCCAAAAATTGAGTCGCTGTGAACGATTTCGTGCTTCCCCCATTTTTATTTGCGAAGTCGATTTGAAAAAGAGGAAAAATCACGATTCGTTTGGAAAAGGAGAAAAGGATAGGGCTGGAACGAATTTTTAAACTGGAGAAAATGGTAAAGGAACGCGATCCCCTCTTTAATAAGTTCAGCCATTAATTTATCTTCTTCGGAAAGCTTTGAACCAGATATTATTGAACGAGTCTGCACTTAAAGAAAGAACAGAGGGACAGGAAAAGATGTTTCGCGTGAAAAATTGTTTCTGCACGTCGGCTACAACAGAGATAGGTTGGCTACAGAGAATACAGGGTGACCTGATGTAATGGATTTACAAATTTATATAATTTTTTTTTTCGATAGAATTTCAACGCGTTTGTGTAACGTACGCTCACCCAACAACTCCAATTGCTACGAAAATTGGAATCCGATAAAAATTCAATATTACGGATCCAATGGAACTGGTTTCGTCGAATTCCGAGACTGTGCCCCGGACGGCTATATTTTAAAATTAATTTAAACGATAAAATTTGAAACTGAACGAATCACTTTTACATTTAAATTTAAACGTTCTATTATCTTCAGTATTATCAATATAGATTTTATAGGCATTCAAATTATTTTTAACAGCCTTAAAATTCCAGATTCAACGTCTTACCAAATTCCCAATAATTAAATCTGATAATTAAATTTCCAAATAAATGGTGATATTCGAAATTTAGATTACAAATTAACTTTTAAATAATTAAAATTAATTAAATATTTCAATTTTAAATGCTCAAGAATTTCGGGTCGTCACACTTTCACTATGGATCTGTGGAGTTTTGCGATCGATTTGCTAGTTATTTGGTGGTATGTTGAGGTAGAATGAAGGGGAAGACGAATTCTTCTGAATTGGCGGTATTCGGTTATCGGATCCAATATGATGTTGCTTGGAGAGGAAGTCAACGACCTACCAGATTTGGACGACTTAAGAGTTAGGTTGCGTGGGAATGCTTAGCGACTTAAACCTTTGCGATCTGACAACATTTGCGACCTAAAGAGTCTTCGACCTAAGCCCAGTCGTGCACGACCTAGGACTTAGAAAAAATTGCATCGTCTTAATCCATCCAGTTGCAATGTGCGACCTACAGACATCTTGACCTATAATAGGTCGCTGAACGACCTAGCACTTAACAATTTTTCACAGTCCTGAACTTTTAATCTAAACAACATGACTTAAGAATGCTGCAACTTATGTTAGGACGTGTGCGCCCTAATACTTAGAATTTTGAGCAGAATTTGACTGATTTTTTGAATTTGAATTGTTTTGGACTTTGTTGTACTTCTCTTCAGATTGCCTCAACTTTAATGCTAATAACCTGTTTAGAAGCAACATTCATAGAAAAATGGGACGAATATACTGCCATTGATTGCCCACTTCAATTGACAGATTAGTCGACAAAGAATATCAAACTTAAATGAAATTTGTGAATGAAATGCTGTGAACTAACAAATCTAAGTGAAGTATTAAATGATCAACTAAAGCTGATTTATTTGAATCAACACAACACTGTTCTCGGACTTAAGATATCACGCCCTGAAACTTTATAATCGACAAGTATCAATTAATTTAGTTTCATTTATGTTTGCTTGTTATTGCATTAGTTTTGCACAACACTTCACTCTTTTTAGGAAACGTGCACCTTAATATTTGATCGTCCAGTTCCTTGTGTAGAATGGCATCTCAACAGGAAGACTTGGAAATAGCTGGAGAAGCTTTTCCAATTGCTACTCCATTGAACGATCCTCCGGAAAGGACTCCTACTACTCTGAGTCATAAAGTTTTCCGTCAATTATGCATCCAATTTGGCATTGCCGAAGCTGACGCTTTGTTCCCTGGAATAAATGATACTGCTGATAGGCCGCCCCATGGCTTTGTCGCAGTTAACCGTCAAATGTGTTCGAGTGGAGCTATTCCCCCATTTAACCACTGTCTTCGAGAACTTCTCCTTCGGCTATCTATCTCCCCTTTTCAACTGCACCCTAATGGATACTCCATCCTGCTGGGACTGTGTGTGCTATTCAGGAGAACGTTGTACCGTTTTCCCAGTTTTGCCGAAATTCGCTTCTTGTGCACATTTGCAAAGAACAAAGACCATCCCTCTATCACACTTGTGAGGAGTGCCAGGAACCGTAGACTAATTCTTGACTTGCCCGAAAGTGCCCATGGGTTCCTGACTCAATTCTTTTACGTCCGCTGTCCTTCGGGATTTTATGCTATCTGGAGAGTTGGAAGTAAGATTGCCTCTTTCCGATTTGTTTTTAAGACTTTCTAGAACTCGAACTGTCAAATGCTTAACTCCATTCTTTCTTTTTGCAGCACTTCCTCCTCCACTTCGAGATACCAGTCACAAGTTAATTTTAGATACTTTGAGTGCCGTTGATGTTGAAGAGAGGAGTACCAAATTCTTGCTGAAAGATGAATTTCTGCACCAATTTGGTCTTTTACATCCTTCTAGATCGACCCAGATTCATGAAATTTCTAGTTCAGATGCGGAAACGTTAGCTGCTTCGGGCTCTCGAGCGGAGGCCTCAAATGCCCCAGCTCCTGTAGAAGAAATGTAATCAGAAGCACCCATCGTAGAGGCTGCTTTGATAAAGTGTTCCGCATCCACCAATGTTGTAGGGTCAGTCAGCAAGTCAGCACTTGCCCCAATTATCGAAGAGGAAGAAAATCCTCGAGTTTCTGAAAAATCAATTGATGTGGAAGTTGAAAAAGAGAAGTCTGCTGAATACCAGGGTGATTACACCTTTGATGACTTGAGTGATATAATGATAACTTCTCAAGAGCTTTTCCGGGATAATATTCCAAAAGCGACTTCTCCCGTCGTTGAAGCGACTTCCACATTTAAACAGGCCCTGATGCCTTCTACGCCAGTCATCCCTGTTTCCACACTAAAGTGTGGTCTGTAGTTTGACGCATGTAGTTTGCACGCCGCACACACTTAGGATTTTTTCAGCACTTATAAGCACTTATCCTTCTTTTCTGGAAATTTCTAAACTTTACTTCTTTTCTATTTTCAGATTCTCCGATGGGGCGTACTGGCTCATATTATGACTCATTTCATCGCCATGGAGGCCGTGGATCTTATAACTTTAGGAAATATCTCGATGCCCCGAGCGAGACAGATGAGGAAAGAGCTCGAAGGAAAGCTCAAGAGAACCGGGATTATGATCAGTGGCAGAGAAGAAAAGATGCTGAATGATATGATTCTTCTCACAGAAGTGACCATTCTTATAAGCGAAAGTCTTATGATGATAAGGGAAAAACTCAGATTACTGACGAATCGAGCAAACGGTCTAAGCCAAGTGACGCGTCTGCTATTTCTGAGAAGACTAACGCTCCCATTTCTTCTGATATTCCGGCCGGCTCTCCTCCTCTAAAGAAATCTGATATTCAAACAATCATTAATAGGCCACAATATCAAGTTAAAGACGGCCCTCCAACGCTTCAGAGCCGATTTCCGAATTGGTGCCTAAAAGGACTGCGCTTTGACTTAGATTTGGTTCCGATTGATAAGCAAGACATGCTTAAAAGTCTTGACGCGGTCAGGCTTAATATCGAGAGGATGTCGCAATGGCAGAAACTTGTCGACGAACTTCAAAGGGTCAACCACATGAATCTTGAGGCGATGATGACCATGGAGAACGATAAATCAGAATGGGACAAATGGCGTAAGCAGCATGATGCGGAGATGACGAGCATTGCAGACGACAACGCAAAGCTTGGATCTGAAGTTAAGCAGCTTAAGGAAATTCTCGCTTCTTCTTCTGCATCATATACTCAAAAAGAAGAAGTCTTTCAGAAGCAAGTGCGGGATGCACATGCTGCACAAAGAGATGTCGAAATGAAGCTTGCCGCTGAACAGCACATTATTGAGAAATATTGCACAGAAAACGCCGAACTGCGGGAAAAGTTCACCTCCCAGAACGTAGAGATTGAGTTACTAAAGTCTCGACTTGCTAAAGCTGAGACAGAGCGTGATGCGGCTATTGCTGGTCGGGTTGCTGCCGTTGCCGAAAAGGAAGCGGCTGAGCAATCACATGAGGCGACGAAAGCAAACATCAGCTCTACCTTATTCGACTTTTATTTACACAGTGTTCTGGGTCGTGGGAGCCTCGCTTTTTTGGGTCCTGATTATGAAATTACATTGGCTGAAGTATGGGAAGTCGCAATTGACATGCTTGGCGGGGCCGGCTATGATGAGTCGGAACTTGAGGAGCGCTATCTTGATGATGAGGCTCGTACCGCTCTTGTTAAGGGGAAGGAGCAGCTTGCTAAAGTACGGGCTGAATCACTGGGAGAAGAGCTTTCAAAAGAGGAAGCTCCTTTAATTGCCCCTGTTCATACTTCCACTTCAGCCGATGTAAAAATTATGGATTCCGGCTCCCATTCTTCATTCCCAGCTAAAATTGCCCAAGAAACTGCGACCACTCCCACTGAGGATGAGGCACCGGACGATACTGAGGCCGAGAAATTCGAGATTGACCTTGTGAAGCCAACTCCTCCAGGTAATTTTGGCGTCGTCCCGGGCCCAATGAACCAGTTATTTGATTTAACCGAGTTTGATGACCTTCTTACTTGTTACTTAAACTTTGGTGAACCGATACCTTCTCTATTTTCGGGAGATATTGATTTTAACTTCTTTTCTTCTACAGCGGAGGCACCAAACACTGCACAAGTTTCCACTCCTTCAGTTGTCACTACGCCATAAATGACCTTCTGCAACATTTTTGCAAGGTGTTGCCAGCTAAAATGTTGCGATAGCTATAGAATTTTGGTCCTACTGCAACGTTGTATTTTTGGTGTTACCTTAGCCATAGAAATGTGTTGCTCTAGCTAAACAAGTGTAACACGATGCAACATTTTTATATAGTGTTGCCATAGATGTTATCAGATTAAAAAATTAAAAAAAAATTACACCTCAGCGATCCACACCACCATTTAAAACAAAATCTCAACCATCGATTCACACCATCGATCCACACCTTACCAATTTCCATTTCCCGCTTTACTTTTCACTCATCCGCTTTCGTTTCTCACCCCCAATTTTTCAATCCCTAATTTTTATTCCTCCGACTTTAAAAAAAATGACGCCGCTCCTCCTTGTTTCTTCGATCTGGAGAATAACTGGCTTTGATTTTATCCCTTGTCGGCCATATCAATTTCCGTTATTTTCTTTCGCCTCGCGTCAGTTTTCCTCACTACTTCCGGATTTGCGATTTTGTTCAGGTTTTTGGCGATTCTGGTGATTCGAGGTAAGGCTGTGGGATTGCGATGGTTCAAGGAGTTGCTGATTTGGTCGCAATTTCGTGGTTGGGGCCTGATGTCAGAGTGGCAGGGGGTAGTCGAATTGGTTTCGGTGAAAACTAGGGCACACGATTCCAGTTGCTTTGATGCTCTGATTGATCGAATCTAGTGTGAGAAACGTTCCTGGTAGCTTGCTCCTTCGTTCTCCTTGATTGATTGCTCGAATTGCTTTGACTTCGTCGTCGGGTGCGATGTGATATTATTTGGTATGTTTTCTGCCTTCTGGTTTACTTGAATATTCTTGATTTTGGTTACACTCGCACGCTTTTGCCGATGATGAATTGGGATTTATTTATAGGCTTTATTTCCTATAATCTCGTGTTTAATCTTTCTGTTGGACTTTGAGAAATCTGGTATGTTGGATTGCAATGATGAATACAAACATATGTGTGTTGAGCTTTGTTGGTTTTGCTTGGTCTGGACTGAACTGGTACCATGCTAACCTTGTTCTTTAACATGAACTGATGCTCCAAGTCCTCTGTATATCATGTTACTGCCTAGGTTTCTCTTGTACATGCCTGATGCATTCACTGTTTTTGCTTGATGGGCTGCCTATGTGTACTGCTGTGTTTCTTGCACTGGCTTGTCTATATTTTGCTGAACCTGGTTCTTGTTTGTTTTGTTGGTTGCTTGGCCCTGAGTTGAATCCAGTCGATGACTCGGGTTTGACCTTGTGCCGTGTCCGTTTTTTTGGCTTGTCTACATATCTGGCTGCACTTGAGTATGAACTTGCACTTGAGTAGTTGCACTTGAGTAGTTTCTTGTACCAAGCCTTATGATGCATGTATGTTCATCCATGTACATGCATTTCTTGGTCATGTTATGTTGCTTGCTGTGTTGAGTACTACTTTGTGCACTTGGCTTCTCCTTTGTGCATTTTTGCTTGAACTGTTGCTTGTTGTCTTCCATACTGCCTTGTATCCATGTGTTGCATTCATGTTTGGCTTATGCACTTATGAAAAGAAACAACCCAAATACCTGAGGCAAATAATATAACAAAAATATTTTCATTTTCTGTTCGAGTTAAATATTATTTTCCAGATTACTGCTTTTGAATTATATGTGACAGGTATTAAAGACTGGACAGCTGGATATAAGCTTGAAGACAGAGTCAAATCAAATGTGCATGAGCTTGAAGACAGGTTTCAAAGAAGGCTCGATCTTTCGAAAACAGAAGAAAAGGTCGATCCCCGCCGGGACTGCGGTGCCCCGGACCCCCGCCGGCGCTGCGCCCGGACCCGCTTCTCGGCTCGCCTTCGGCTCGGCACTCGGCTCGGCATATATTTGTCAGTGTCGGTGTTTGTATAAATTGAAACTGCACATGTAATGAGTGAACTGAGTGATGTAGTGAGGAATATCTGTATATGTGAATATCAGTGTTATATATCATTGAATTGTAAAATAGTGGAGTCAGGAATTTGTACTATTTCAAATGTTGAAATAAAATATTTATTTAAATAAATTACTGTTTAAATATCAAATTCTGTGCAATAGCATTTTATTAAATAAATATTTATTTTTATTAAAAAATCAAATATGCTCTATATTGTGGGCCCCACAAATTCAAAAACTTCATATCTATAGCAACATTTTGGAATGTTGCTACAGATACCTATGGGTGTTGCCATAGACCCAAATAGGGTTCTATTGCAACAATATTACTTATGTTGCCTTAGATAGTCAAAATGTTGCCTTTGAGGTCTAAGGCAACGGCAAAAATTGCATCACCCTAAAAGTGTTGCCATAGACCTATGGCAACATTTTTCGGGCCTGAGCCAACATTTTTTTTGTGTTGCAGTAGGCCATTTATGGCGTAGTGTGTTGTCCCTCCATCTTTACAGATTACTCCTCCTTCTGCTTCCCAACCGGGATCGCAGGCAGAAAAAATCGAAGCTCTTCAAGGCCTGGACGATCCGGCTGTTTCGCAGGAGCAGAAGGCGGAGGATCTTGAAGACATCGAGAAGACCCCGGAGCGGTCTCTAGATGATGACCCGAAGCTTTCAACATTGCTTGCTACTCCGGGGAGCGAATCTTCTTCGAAGAGGAAGGGGAAGCGCGCCGTAAGGAAGAAGAAGAGAAGTGCTTCGACTGGGGAAGACAAAACAGAAGAAGACCCAACCACTCCTCCTTCTCCGTCCCGTCCACATCGGATTCCGAAATTAACTATTAGGCCAAGCAAAGGCTCCAAGGGTGGCGGAAAGAAAGAGTGACAAGCTGGACTTTCTACTTCTTATTTTGCTTTTTACATGTATAGACCGGAGATTGTGCGGGTACCGGTCCCTGCTTTTGCTTTTTTGAGATATCTGCACATGTAAAGAATTTTCATAGTACTAAATAAAATAGTAATTTTACTTGTACAACTTCTTGTGTATGTGAGAACGCATCTGTTTCTCTTTTTTAGTGTAGAATAAACGATTCCTTTTACTTGTACAAACTTTTTGTCTGTGTTTGGGAATACATTTATTCCACATCTATTTTTCGTGATATTGCAATGAACTTGTGGCATGTTGCTTTTATTAATATAATTGAATTGTATAGTATTGCCCCCATACCGTAAGTGCATTGCAATATTCCTAGCTTTTTTAAGACTAATACTCTTATTTCAGAGAATAATTACTCCGCTTTTAAGGGAAGAATCATTCTGCTTTTAATAGAGTATATCTAGTCTTTAGAGAAATTTTTATTTTCTCTTTTTGAAGAACGCTTCAACTTTCGGGGATAATCACTTTTATTTATTAAAAAGTGAATTTTCCTATGAAGTGAAATGAACTTTTCTGAAAGAATTTTGTAGTATTTCAACTTTTTTAGGAGGAACTTTTTGAGATGAACAAGTTAATCCTTCCTTTGAGAGTTGAATTGTGCTTCCGGAGAATGCTTTTCGTTCGAGTATTCTTTTTTGGGACATGCCTCCGGAGAGGGCTCCTCTTAAAGAGTTGTGCCTCCAAAGAGGTCTTGTGCCTCCGAAAAGGGCTTGTGCCTTCGAAGAGGGCTTGCAGTGCCTTGGGAAAGGGCTTTTGCCTCCGAAGAGGTCATGTGCCTCCGAAGAGGGCTTGTGGTGCCTTGGGAAAGGGCTTTTGCCTCGGAAGAGATCATGTGCCTCCGAAGAGGGCTTGTGCCTTCGAAAAGGGCTTTCTTTTTTTGATTGCTTGGAAGTTACTTTCTCATGGTTGAGTAGATCCACGGGGCGGACGAAAGTTGCTTGATTGGATGCTCGTTTGCACAAACGATCGCAATCAATTAACAAGGGCCCTGTTCCTTCAGTTTAAGAAGGTTCCCCTCCGGTGGTTCCATCAATCTTTTTTGACTGAGAGAAGTACTTTCATTTTTTGGCGTGCCTCGTCAGAGGGCTTTGTTGACCTTTGAGAAGGAGCGTTGGTTGGTTGGGGTGCCAGGAAGGTTGCGTCTCAAGGGCAAGTAAATCCACGGGACGGACGCAAGCTGCCTGATCGGATGCATCACGATCAGTCAGCAAGGGCCATGTTCCTTCTGCTTGGGAAAGTGTCCCTTCGGTGGTTCTTACTGGCCCTTTTATTGAGAAGCATATCTCCTTTTGGCTGCTCCTTTGTTTGCTTGGCAATGTTCTCTCATCATTTGCTCATTAGCGATCTTTTATTATCGTTTCCAAGTGCATCTTCTTTCCTTACATTGCTATGTTCGAAGAAGTGGACTTCACTGTTGAACGACTTCACGGGACAAACGCAAGTTATCTAGTTGGATGTCTGTTTATATCGACAATCTCAACCAATTAACAAAGGTTTGTCACAGTGGAGTCGCCAACTTTTTATGTGAAGTTCTCCTTGTATAGGATTTGTATTTGGAATTTCTTGTCGCTTGGTATTTGCATAACAGGTGATTTATAGAGGTCGCTTGGTTTTGTGACGAGCAAACCTTGTTTTGATGTCCTGCAATTTTGAATCGACATTTTAGCAATACATTTAAAGTATTTACATATCGAAATAAAATAGGCATTATGAAATAGTAAAGAACACAAGATTTATAGTGGTTCGGCCAAGAATCGGGCCTACATCCACTTTATAGCTTTCATTCATTCACACTGATTTACAATGTTTTACAATACAACTGATACATTCATCATTATTTTACAATTTTCAACAAAGCTTTTTCTTTCAAGTAAAATAAGGACGTAAGTGGTTGCTGTTCCAGGCTCTTGGAATTGGATCTCCTTCAACGGTTAGGAGCTTGAAAGTGCCATCAAGAAGTTTACTGCCAATGGCATATGGTCCTTCCCTGTTTGGTCCAAACACACCAGTTTCTGTCATGATCCTTTTCAAAACTAAGTCTCCGACCTCAAAGCTGCGTTGGAGGACTTTAGAGTTGAAGTGCCTGGCTATCCTTTGCTGATAAGCTGTCCTAGCTTCTTCTCTTTTCTCATCAAGAAAATCAAGTGCTTCAAGTTGTAGCTTTTCATTTTCAGCTTCGTTGAAATGAACTCTTCTATGTGAAGGAACTTCTACTTCCACTGGAATCATTGCTTCTGATCCGTATGCCAGTGAAAATGGAGTGTGCCCAGTTGCAGTTTTGTGAGTAGTCCTGTATGCCCATAGTGCTAATGGAAGCTTATCAACCCAGCCACCTTTTGCTCTTTCGAGTTGTTTTTTGATGGTTGACTTGATAATTTTATTTACTGCTTCCACTTGCCCATTTGCCTGCGGATGAGCCATTGCTAAAAAGCTTTTCCGAATTCTGAACCGTTTGCAAAAATCCTGGAACTCTTCACTCTCAAACTGAGTACCGTTGTCTGTGATTATTTTCTGTGGCACACCATATCTGCAAATGATATTTTTCGTTACAAAATTTATCATCTTTTTAGAAGTAATGGTGGCCAAAGGTTCTGCTTCAGCCCACTTGGTGAAATAATCAACGGCTACGATGGCATATTTGATTCCTGATTTGGCAACTGGTAATGGTCCGATTAGATCTATCACCCAAATGGCGAATGGCCATGGGCTGACCATCTGTGTGAGTTCGGTGGAAGGTGCTTTTGGGATTTTTGCAAATCTTTGACATTTGTCGCACTTTCTAGAGTAAATAGCAGCATCCCGGTTAATGTCAGGCCAGAAATATCCATATCGGAGAACTTTCTTGGCTAAAGTTTGACCAGCTGAATGATCTCCGCATTCTCCTCCATGTATCTCGGCTAGAATTGTCTTGGCTTCTTCCTTAGTTACACATCGAAGCAAAGGCATTGAAAATCCTCGTCTGTATAATCGGCCATCTTGAATTATATACCTTGACGCTTTCCTCAATAGTTTTCGACGTTCCTTAGAACTTTCTGGCAGGGAACCACTGAGTAGGTATTCTTTGATTGGAGTCATCCATGATTCATGCTCTTGTGACGTAGCCATAATCCAATCAACATCCATTTCATCAATGCTTGGAGCTGACAGAACTTCTACAGGAACTAATCCCAGTAATTGAGCTTCTCCGGAACTTGAGTACTTTGCTAAAGAATCTGCTTTCATGTTCTCTACCCGAGGAATATGACTTATCGTGTAATGATTGAAATCTTCGAGAAGTTCACATGCCTTTGACAAGTATGCGGGCAGATTTCCACCTTTAGCCTGAAACTCTTTCTTTATCTGGCAAACAATAAGTTGAGAATCGCTGAAGATTTGTAACACTTTGATGTTTAGTTCCTTGGCAATTTTCAAGCCAGCAATAAGAGCCTCATATTCCGCTTCATTGTTTGTTGAAGGAAATTCCAGTCTCAATGCATAACACAATGATCGTCCTTCGGGGGTTTCAAGCACAACCCCTACCCCAGAACAGTAATCATTTCTCGATCCATCAACATACAACTTCCACTGGATTAGAACGTCATCAGTTATTTCACCCTTACTATCACCTCTGTCAGTAGATTCTGTGATGAAATCTGCTAAAGCTTGTCCATTGATTGCTTTCCGGGGATGGTATGTGATGTCATACTGGCTGAGTTCAATGTTCCATTTCAAAAGACGACCCGAAGTTTCAGGACGAAACAAGACTTGCTTTAGAGGTTGATCAGTAAGAACCTTGATAGGATGGGCTTGAAAGTATGGTCTCAATTTCTTGGAAGCAATGAGCAAACAATAGGCGAGCTTTTCTATCTTCGAATAATTCATCTCTGCCCCAGTGAACCGTTTACTGATGTAATAGACTGGACGCTGTACTTTCTCATCCTCCCGTACAAGTGATGCACTGAGGGCGTGAGATGAAATTGCTAAATAAATGAAAAGGTCTTCACCGTCAGTAGGCTTGGAGAGAACAGGAGGTGTTTCCATATGATGAATTAGTTCATCGAAAGCATTCTGGCATTCGGGAGTCCATTCAAAAAATTTATTTCCTTTCTTTAGAGCGTCAAAGAAGGGAATGCATTTGTCTGTGGCTTTGGAAATGAAGCGACTTAGAGCAGCGACTTTTCCATTGAGACTTTGCATTTCTTTCTTTGTTTTAGGGGCTTTGACCTCCCTTAGGGCTGTGATTTGAGTAGGATTGGCTTCAATGCCCCTGGCGCTCACAATGAAACCCAAAAATTTCCCGGATTCTACTCCGAATGAGCATTTCAATGGATCGAGCTTCATTCCGTACTTTCGAAGAATTGCGAACATTTCCTCCAAGTGTCCCATGTGATCTACAGCTTTCTTTGATTTTACCAACATATCGTCGACATAAACTTCCATGGTTCTACCAATCTGAGGCTTGAACATTGCATTGACGAGCCTTTGGTAGGTTTCGCCAACATTTTTCAATCCGAAAGGCATAACTTTGTAGCAGTAGAGACCCACATCTGTAATAAAGCTTGTGTCTTCCTGATCCAACTCATGCATCATGATCTGATTGTATCCGGAGTAAGCATCCATAAACGATAACAACTCATGCCCAGCTGTTCCATCCACCAATTGATCAATTCTGGGTAGCGGGAAGCAATCTTTGGGGCATGCTTTGTTTAGATCTGAGAAATCTATGCATACTCTCCACTTTCCATTTGCCTTCTTGACCAATACTGGATTCGAAACCCAATTTGGATAAGTGGAGTTTCTGATAAAGCCGTTCTCCATGAGCCGATCGACTTCTTCCTTTAGTGCTGTCGATCTTTCTGGGCCTTGAGTTCTTCTTTTTTGTTTCACTGGCGTGAATTTTGGATCTATGTTCAGAGTATGTACAGCAATTTTCGGGGAGATCCCACACATATCAGCGTGACACCAAGCGAACACATCTAGATTGGCTTTTAAGAATGATATCAGCGTGTTTTGAACTGTTATGCTTAGCTGTGAACCCACATTGAGTACTTTGTTCGGGTCTTTCGAGTCAACAGATATTGGTACCGTTACTTCCACGGGTACCACTCTATTCTCCCCTGTACTGGCTTTCCTGGGATCCATTTCTTTCCTCGCATTGCTGTGTTCGCCAGTACAGGGGCCACTCCGTAGTTGCTACAGGGTTGGTTCCTTGATGCGGAGCGGAGCTATCGCATCTTTCCCCATTTCTCTTTTCCTGGCCTCTCGGAGTTCTACAAGATAACATTCTCGTCCTGCGTTCTGATCTCCTTTAATAACAGCAATCCCATTATCAGTAGGAAATTTCATTGTTAAGCACCATGGAGCGAGGACGGCCCTGAAAGCAGCAAGAGTAGGCCGACCCAAGAAAGCGTTATAGGCGAAGAATCCATCAACAATTACAAAAGTTTGCTTCCGAACCAACTTCTTCTGCCCTTCGCCCATTTCAACAAACAAGTCCACCGTTCCAATTGGTTGTTTCAGTTCTCCTGTAAATCCGGCAATTTTGTGTGAAGAAGCTTGTACATCTGTCATAGGAATTTTCATTTGGTCAAATGTCCTTTTAAAGAGTATGTTGCACGAAGCACCACTATCAACCAGAACTCTTCTGACAATAGCCGGCCCAATACCGACAGAAACAACTAAAGGGTCCTCAGTAGGAGCTTCCACATCAATAGAATCCCTGGTTCTGAACATAATATCATCGTGAAAAGTCTTCTGCTGCTTTAGAGGTGCAGCATCTTCCAAGATCAAGACACTTTCTTCAGTCGGAGCATACTTCAAAGCTCTAGCATACCTTTCCATCTCACCCCAACTCCTGCCAGCTGGATGAGGTCCTCCTGTGATCACGTTGATAACAGGTCTTTCCTTTTCAGCAGGCCTCTCTCCTAAACCAGATGAATGAGCTGGGGGTAGTAGCCCCTGGTTAGATGAAGACGGGTCTTTTCTGTTCCTCTTGACGTACTACTGCAACTTATTCTCTCTTAACAATTCTTCAATCAGGCTTTTCAAATGGCGTCACTCATTGGTATCATGCCTTGGTTGGTTGTGAAACTTGCAAAATCTTCCGCTTTGAACAGCATTCTTCCCAACTTTCACGGCCGGTGGTTTTGGAAATTCAACATCATCCAGTGGCGATGAAAATATTCTCCGGGGTATCGGTCAGAGCAGTAAAGTCTGAAGGTTTAAGGAAGCGGGGCTTTTTGAGATCTTTTTGCCTCTTCCCACCATTACTTTCCATTTTCTGATTTGCAGGTTCTTTCTTGCTTTGAACTGTAGCATTATTTTCCACCACTGTTGTCACAACTTTAGCTGATGCGGAAAGATTCTCTAGGCGTATAAATTCGTCAGCCTTTTTGTAGAATTTCTCAAGCGAATTTGGCTCCTTCATCTTCAGCCATTTTCCAAATTCGCTCGATTTGTCGATAGCACGCATCAAATAGGTCAAGATCATTCGTGGCTCTGCGTTATCGACTTCTGCCAGAGCTAAATTGAAGCGGTTCAAGAATGACTTAATAGGCTCTCCCGGATTCTGTTCAAGACTAGACAATGACATTATGTCTTTTTCCTTTGAAGCGTATAGCCTGAATTGCTCTTTGAATTTTCGGGTCAGATCGGAGAACTGATCTACAGATCGAACAGGAAGCTTGGTAAACCAGAGAAGTGCTACTCCTTCCAAATAAACTGGGAAATATCGGCACTTTATTTCGTCAGTTGCTCTTGCGCCGGTCATGTGCCAGTCGTATTTATACAAGAACTGATTTGGATCACTTGTTCCCCGATAAGCAGGAATGGTGGGGGGAACAAATTTTCTAGGAAATTCAGCCTTTAGAATCTTCTCGGTAAACGGAGTTCTACTCGGTGCGAATCCCCACTCGCTCTCATCTTCATCTCTTTGCATGCTCTCTTTCATTATTTGCTTGATCATACCAGAAAGATATTCCTCATTGTTTAGAGATTTCGCAGAATAGACCTCGGCCATCTTTTCAGGGGTTTGTCCAGGTAAATGCTCACGAAGAACTGGTGACGGCCTGGATCCTTCGGCCTGGAGGGGTGCCCCTTCACCATCACCTGATCCCCCGTGAGGAATATTTCTCCCCTCGGAATTGGGAGCAGCATTAGCAAAGTTTTCCTCATTACTTACTGGTTTTTGATTCGCCCCAAATAGAACATTCAGCTTTTCCATCATCAGATTATTCTGAGTTTCAATCTGCTGGTACAGTCCGGATACAGCAGCATCTAACTCTTGTCGCGTCACACCGACGCTTGGAGCTGCCTGATTTGGAGAGAGAGAAGTGGCAGTATTGTCACAGTCATCATCAGTTCTGACAGACTTTCGTTTCCTTCCAGGAGCCATTATGTCTGATAAACTTCTGGTTTTGTAGGAAATTCTTTCAGCAAACTTCTGTGAAGCAATGGTGAGTAGTAGCCTGAGTTGGGTTCTCAGTGAAAGCACCAAAATGTTAACGTTAAAAAGTGAACGCTAACACCCGGTGTGTGTAATAGAATCGTGAAAGCACCACCCGTGTGACGGGAACAGAATTTAAGCAGTAAACTAGCAGAAAAGCAGTAAAAGACAGCACTTTATAGTGGTTCGGCTTGAGATTAAGCCTACGTCCACTTTGAATCTCTTTATTACTGAATTTGGTTATAAATCGGTACAAATCTCTTATGAAAACAGTACAATTTGATCACAAGAAACAATCTTGACTACTAGCTCAATCTTCGACGATGAAACTCGATGAATCCGTGTTGGATGTAAGGAATTTCTCTCGAAGCTTGTTGTAGCGTCTTGAATGTTTGAAGATCTTTGATTGCTGAATGAGTGGAGACTTTGACAGAGTAACAGCGCTTGAAGAAATGAATGGCCAAAAGTCCCTTCCTCGTTGGTGTTTGAGCCCTATTTATAGGAGCTGATTTCTGAGTGGAATATTTGCTAAGTCTTAGGTCGCGTACGACCTTAGTTAGGTCGTAGGTCACGAGCGACCTAAGCTAGGTCGCAGCCTACTTGCGACTTAAGAATTTAGCAGGTGAAGTTACACTTGGCTTCATTTGAACAAGTGGTAGGTCGCAAGCGAGTTAAGGAATAGTTGTAGGAGCTTTAGGTCGTAGGAGTCTTAGCTCGTTTGCCTCTTAGGTCGTAGGTCGCTGAGCTGCTTTAATAGTTAGGTCACGCAATCTGTTAATTTCGCTAGCTACCTTAGGTCGTTAAGTCCCTTAGGTCGCTAACTACCTTAGGTCGTTAGCTTCCATAGGTCGCAAGCTTTTCCTGTAGTTAGGTCGCAAAGTCTTCTTGTAGTTAGGTCGCAAAGTCTTTAAGTTCTTAGGTCGCAACCTCTTAGGTCGCGAACTTCTCTTAGGTCGCGAACTTCTCTTAGGTCGCGAACTTCTCTTAGGTCGCTAAGTTTTAGGTCGCTGAGATAAAGGAATTAACAATGAGTTTGAATTTGCTTGTGCATTTGAGCAACACACTTTCTATCCAATGCATTCATGATTCTTTACCCGTCCTTCGGGTTGGAGTGAAAGTCAATTGCCTATGAGCTAAGGTATCGATTTAACGATTCTATCTCTAGGCATCCTTTCGGTCGTTGCCTTCAGTAGCTGTAAGCACTATATATAAGTTTTAATACCGAGCTATCGTAGCAAGTTTTTTGGATGACCATGCGTCTTCTCCCAGTCTCGGGTTGATAAATGTACTGCATGGACGGTTGAGTCTTGTCCTAGCTATGTTTATGTTTTCACCTAAACTCTGAAGACATAGAGGTGATTGGTGAATAGTCGGTTCACATTCATCTTGCTTCTCGCTCGTGCCCCCAGGTCTGGGGCATATACCGATAAGTAGGAAGGCCAGCCACGCCCACCTTAGCTTTACTCTCTATCCCGTTGGATCGTGGGATCATGTCAATCGATGGGAGACTAGTTCTCGCCTATCTTGGATTTTATCGTGGTTTTTCATTCCAAGAGGAATACTTTGATGCCACGTAAGTTTCAGGGCGTAATTTGGACAGTGGATGGTCATCCACGTCCACTTTGGTTCATGCTCTGTAATCAGATCTCGGGGTAAAGTTGGCTACAAATGCAGTCGGGTTATGCTCATCCAGTTTCATACTCCTCCTGACGAATCGAACAAGGGTGCTGGAGAATTTTTGACCAAGTATTCGTGGTTTACCCTCCTTTCCATACTCTGGGGGTCATAGTTTTTCAAAAAACATCCAAGTCACATTCGTATGTGCTTGGTGCGGATCGGCATTGACCCTTGGTCTGAGGTATGATATAGTAGGTTGCTCGTAGCTTTGGATGCCGTTTCGATTGGTTCTGTATTAAGGCCTCCATGCAGTCGCTGCCTCAAGTTATAAAGAACGCCACGCTAGAGCTACAATGAGCTGTCGTATTCAGCTTTTTAGTGTTTTGTACCCCTGTCCCCGGTAATGATTTGGCCAAATCACTAGTTGGATGGTCGAACTCCATCCTCAGCGGGTTAATAATCCTCCTGTCGATTCCAGGTCGAAGTTTGCGGAATAGAAAATGGTCGGAATCCACTAGTCTATTTATCGATGTTTATACACCACTCTCCATTCTAGTGACTTAGTGTTATTCTCCCCCCGGTTGACTCGCGCCCAATTTGTGTTCATGCTTCGGTCCACGCTCCGGGGACATAGAGATTTGTCGAACGATTTATGCTTTAGTCCATAGTTCGAGACGCAAAGATTTTCATCAACTCGTTTATACTCTAGTTCGCACTCTGGGAACTTAGAGTAATCTGGTCTGCTTCTAGGATTTAGAGATTTTTCTGAAGTCGTCTATAATCTAGTCCATGCTCTAGGGACTGAGAGTACTGTAGTCCGCACTCTAGGGACATAGAGGTTTTTGAGTCATTTATACTCTAGTCCGCACTCAGGGACTTAGAGTACTTTAGTCTGCATTCTGTCTCCCATTCCAGAGGGTGAGACCCCCCGGATGGCTGAGAGTTTGCCTAAACCTGGTAGATAATCCTTCTCTTTAAGATTCTCTTTAAGATTTCGAAAGTCATTATTCTTTATGCAGGACTATTACATTCTAATGCTTGTTTTCCATGATTTTGTGCAGGCTGTTCTGACCCCCGAGCCCACTCCGAGGAGCGATGTCGCCAAGGAAGTGGGAGTGAAGACAAGTGAAGCCACTCACGCAGGGAAGGCTCCTGGTCCAGACGCTCAGGTGGTCGGAGCGCTTGATGAAGACAAGTATAAAACCTCCTCTCTACCGACGGGGGTTATGAAATAGAAATTACAGGCGCCTCTGAGCACACATCCCGAATCGAGCATGGAGGAGAGGCTCGAGAAAGAGAAGGAGGAGACGGTCAAGGTCATAGTAGAGCCCCGAGTTGTGGACTTGGACGATCCTTTGAACAAGCCGTTGAAGGTCATCCTTCCTGGCGGGTCCAAGCCCATGGAAGGCCCACGTACTCCTTCAGTTGCTACCCCTCTATAAAAGAAGAGTACCAAGGGTAAATGCTCTGGAGAGGAGCCGTCTGGAAAGAAGTTGAAGAAGCACAAGAAGCGATTACTATCCTCGTTCAACGAGTGTTAGTTTAAGTCATGTAATTATTTTCATCTATTTCCTTAGTCCTTGTAAATAGAATGTCGACTCCGAACTTTGGAGGGGTTGTAATAGAAACTCATTTCTGAATAAGGTTTAGTTCCTTTTTCTGTCTTACAAAAGACTCTTATTGTTCAGTTTTCTTTGTGATTATGATTTTAATCCAAGCAGTTGTGAGTAACATAGACTTCTCAGTCCATCTTCATATAACTCGGAAACTCTTCGGGAGTCGTTGAACTTCCATTCTGTGCTTCGAGCACTTAGAATACTTTCTATCCCGTATGTCAGGGATTTGACAAATTCAAGTCATCTGTGTCATAGTTCATATTCAGGGAACTTGGAGATCCGATTCGCTTATATTCGAGTCCACACTCTGGGGAGTTAGAGTACTCCAGTCCGCACTCTGGGGACTTGGAGGTTTAAGTCATTTATACTCTAGTCCGCGCTTTGGGGACTTAGAGGTTTAAGTCATTTATACTCTAGTCCGCGCTCTGGGGACTTAGAGTACTCCAGTCCGTGCTCTGGGGACTTGGAGTTTTAAGTCGTTTATACTCTAGTCCACGCTCTGGGGACTTAGAGTACTCCAGTCCGCGCTCTGGGGACTTGGAGGTTTAAGTCGTTTATACTCTAGTCCACGCTCTGGGGACTTAGAGTACTCCAGTCCGCGCTCTGGGGACTTTGAGGTTTAAGTAATTTATACTCTAGTCCGCGCTCTGGGGACTTAGAGTACTCCAGTCCGCGCTCTGGGGACTTGGAGGTTTAAGTCATTTATACTCTAGTCCGCGCTCTGGGGACTTAGAGTACTCCAGTCCGCGCTCTGGGGACTTGGAGGTTTAAGTCTTTTATACTCTAGTCCGCGCTCTGGGGACTTAGAGTACTCCATTCCGCGCTCTGGGGATTTGGAGGTTTAAGTCGTTTATACTCTAGTCCACGCTCTAGGGACTTAGAGTACTCCAGTCCGCGTTCTGGGGACTTGGAGGTTTAAGTCATTTATACTCCAGTCCGTGCTCTGGGGACTTAGACTACTCCAGTCCGCAATCTGGGGACTTGGAGTTTTAAGTTGAGAGCAGTCGTATTTCCATTCTTTAATTTGTATTCATCTACTGTATCGAGGCTAATGTCGTCGAATGAACAATCGAACCACGTTTGCTCACGGAATGGGATTCTGCCCCTAGGATAAGGGATGGAATTTGAAAAATGGACGATCGATTCTTGTCCGCTTGGTGATTATAGCTCTTCCAATCAAGTCAAGGAAGGAGGTATATGACAGATGGTTAGATCACATCCATGTTGGGTTAGATAGCCAAATCTCTTACAATTTGCTCCGTATCTCCTTCTAGAAAATAAGGATAATAGATTGTTGAGTAGACAAAGTAAGTTGCATATGTTCCAAGGTGCAGTCGTGTCCATATATTGAGAGCGATGGTTAATGAGTAGGAAGTCCACCACAACTACTTCAAGTCCGGCTTTCTAATAACCTTTTGTGTTCGAGGTAAGATTTGATGTGTAGATGAACAAATCATGTCCACTCTAGACAGATCCTGGCGTCACTGAGTTTCAGGAGGGGCATCTGTATTTTGTCGAGCTTTGTTCTATGACTCGATTTGAGTGGATGATCAGGCCATACCCATTCCAAGCCTTGCTTAGGTCTCCGAGTCAAATGTGGAGGTCGATGAATGGATGGTTGGTCATGTTGACTTTGTATTAGGCTCTGATCGTGATGAACTTTTCAATATTTAGTCCATAGCCCCAAATCAAAGGCATATGGTTGATGATGAGCGATTGAATTATGCTCGTCCAGATGTAACTCCATACGTCCGATCATGGTCTGCGTACACTGGTTGGCAACCAAATCTGAGTACCTGGTCACCTGCATCGTTTTGAAAGTAGTTTAGTTGAAGCTAGTCGTAGTTCATAGAACAATTGAAATAGAGAT
The DNA here is from genome assembly GCA_030737815.1 of Allium fistulosum. Classification (NCBI taxonomy): domain Eukaryota; kingdom Viridiplantae; phylum Streptophyta; class Magnoliopsida; order Asparagales; family Amaryllidaceae; genus Allium; species Allium fistulosum. Next base: position 246,768,140 of record CM060906.1, on the reverse strand, counting down.
GGAAATGGAAATAATTCAAAGAAGATTATGGTAAATCTCATTGATATGTGAAGCAGCATCGTGTGCTCGCTATTCGACTCCGCCCCTGGCTCCTTTCAAAGGGATGTCGGTCGTCAACCGTCCAATTGATACACATAGCCCTTTATTAATAGGCATCGGATATTCGCTGCCCGCCATTCTGCAGGACTTGTACATACTATTGAAGCTTTCCTTTCTAGGTCATCTTTTCGATCACACCTCGGAGGTGTTTGTAATCGCTCGTGTTAGGATCAGTGAGCATTTGGGAATATACAACATTCCCCTGATTTTCTTTAGACTTTGGTGTACTCTCTCGAGGTTGGTTTCCAGTACCACTCCGAGTCGTGAGTCTTCAAGTAGAGGTTGTCAATTGAACCTTTCAAAGAGCATATGAGCTGAATTCTGAAGTCTTGTTTCAGCTACTGGGATCTACATCCTTAACCAACGGGCCTTCATTGTTATTTTTCTTAGTATGCTCCACTCCACCTCACTTTAGTCCTGATTCATTTTGTAAAAGAAACGATCCATAGTTGTAGGAGGCTCTTTAGCTAACTAGCTTCCAAAATATATCTGGAGGTCGACTTTCCTCAAATGTGATTAGTATGATACCCTTGTTAGTATTTGGAATAAATTGCTTAGAGCCAAACATTGGTTTGCTTGGAGTCACTAAATTCGAAGTGCTGGGTCAGCAAAGAATGGTGCTTGGAGTCATCTTGACGTTTGCTAGAGTCACATCATCTATGTTCTCCAACCTTTGGGAGTACCGTTTGAATAGCGGTTGCTTGTCCGTTCCCTTGATGTCGTTCATAAGCTGCCGCTAGATCCTCTATGCCCTGGTCGATCATGGGATGTCAGGGAAGTGGATAGAATGTTCCTTTATTAAGTTGAGTTTTGAACTCACTATTCGGAGGCACTGCGCTGCGGCTAGGGTTTCCCCTCGAAAAAAAAAAATTTAGCCTCTTTTTTGGAAATTTGGGTCGTACCCGAAAAAGATTTTTTTGAAAATAAGGGTCATACCCGATCCATATAGTTTTTGTATAGGGACCAGTCAGATTGTTTTTTGAGAGAGAGATCGGTGTACAGTGCATGGATCGGTCTGGATACTTCGTTCGGCACAGAAGTACCGTTCGGCATACAGAAGTACCGTTCGGCATTGGGGCGTTCGGTGTTGGCATGTGGATCAGCCAAAGCTGTTCGGCAGAGTGGATCGGCCAAAGCTGTTCGGCCAAGGATGTTTGTCCAAAGTGGATCGTCCAGAAGTGGTTCGGCCAAAGCTGTTCGGCATCCACACTGTTCGGCATTCCACATGTGTTCGGCATTCACACTGTTCGGCATTCACACTGTTCGGCATCCACACTGTTCGGCATCCCACGTGTTCGGCATTCCACACTGTTCGGCACAACCGAGTCGTTCGTCATACAATACCGTTCGGCGTTATAGAGGCACTCGACATTCATTCTTGTTCGGCACAACCGAGTCGTTCGGCATACACTACCGTTCGGCATTACAGAGGCGTTCGGCCTAGAGGTATGGTCGGCCTGGAAGGACGTTCGGCCTAGAGGTATGTTCGGCCTAGAAGGGCGTTCGGCCTAGAGGTATGGTTGGCCTGGAAGAGCGTTCGGCCTAGAGGTATGTTCGGCCTAGAGGTATGTTCGGCCCGGAAGAGCATTCAGCCTACCCCTTTTCTGGAGCGTTCGGCATACGCCTTTTCTGGGGCGTTCGGCATACGCCTTTTCTGGGGCGTTCGGCATACGCCTTTTCTGAGGCGATCGGCCGAATTGCCTTTAGAGGAGGGTCGGCCTTCATTCAACTTGAGTGCAAACTTCAACGTCCAATCCCCAGATCTTGCATACATCAGTGAATCCAATCTACGGCTATCAGCTTCCTTTAGATTTCTTTCAAATATGAGTAGAATAGGAAGTTTTCTAGTAAACAACTGGATCTATCTCGCGAATATGGAAATCCACTAGTAGATGATGAGATCCAATCAAGCTGAGAATTCAACTCTCAGTGAAAGCACCAAAGTGTTAGCACCAAAATTGGTCACTAACCTCGTTGAGAAAGATTGTGAAGAGATATAAATGATGAAGATAAATTAAACAAAGAAGCATATGCTAATTCAAATGCAGAAAGTTAGAACACCGGATTTATAGTGGTTCAGCGTAATTGCCTACATCCACTTTGAGGTTAAACTTTATTGATCTTCTTAATGATTGATTACAAATACAATTCGTAGATCAAATGCTTGAATGGAGTTGCTAAGTAAAGAAGATGAGTCTGAAAAATGGCAGAGTCTCCCCATTGTATTCGAAAAAAGCCCCATTTCACTGTGCCCCTGCCCCTCTATTTATAGACAAAGGTGGGTTGGACTTCTCTGGCGGGCCTGGTAGCTGAATAACTCGGTCCAGATAGGCTGGTCCATGTGTGCCGAACCAATTAGGCTGAACAGTTGGGTGCCGAACCACTCTCCTTCTTCCGAACGAGGCGCTTGCTATGTGGGAAGAGTAGGCCGAATAGCCATCGAAGCCGAACGTGTCTCCTGGCCGAGCGAAGTATCTGGGCGAACGTGTCTTCTAGCCGAACGAAGCCCCTTAGCCGAACGTGCCTTTAGGCCGAACGAAGCCCTTAGCCGAACGATGTCCTTAGGCCGAACAAAGCCCTTGGTCGGACGATGTCGCTGGCCGAACGATGCCTCTAGGCGAACGTTGCCTGATGCCGAGCACTCCTGGATGCCGAGTACTCCTGGATGCCGAGTACTCCAAGATGCCGAGTACTCAGTTGCTTGGCCAAATCTCTAGGAAACAAACATCATATTTATACATCTACTTCTAACCCTAGCTTATACTACAGACCTACAAAATACTGCTTACCATCATGCAACTATATGGATACTAATAATACCATTCTATCCTTGAGCCCTTTCTGAGGTGGATGGTACTTTATTCTTGATACCTAAGTCAGCCAATCTCATCATTAGACAATCCTTCATTAAATGTCTCCCCTCGAAGCACCAAATGCAAGTTCGTTTGGGACAATCTTTGGCTTCGTGTCTTGGGTTCTTACATCGGTAGCAACCCATTGTCTTCTTTGTTTTAATTCTCGGTTTCTTCCTTGTTCTAGGGCATTTATGTAGAAAATGTCCTTGCCTTTTACACTTGAAACAGAATATATCAACCTTAAATATTTTTTCTTTTTTCTTTTTCTTTGCTTTCCTTTTATCACATTCCTTTATTTTTCTATCCGTACACAGAACTGCATAATGCCCTTCTTTACCGCATCTGTAACAGAAGATGCCGGCATAAGATCCTAGTTTTAATTTCCCTTCTACCTCTTTTTTCGCACGTACTCTATGTGCTTGCTTTGGATTAGCCCTGTGATATCCCGGAATTTTGGGCAATATCAATTTAATAATCTGTATTAAAAATTAAATTGATTTGATAATCTTTGTTAATAAATTTGAATTAATTTAATAATCTAATTAAATAAATATTTAATTGGTGAATTTTATCTTTTAAAATTTAATAAAATGATTTCTATTTATAATGTATATATAATTGTATATATTGTAAATAGATGAGCTTTGGTTTGAATTTAACAAATGAAATTATGTTTTCAAATTCTGATATATTTTGGTAATTTGGAAATCATGATTAATTTAATATTAAGCTTTTCAAAGCTATTTAAACAAATAACTATATGGTTTTAAAAATACAAATAAATGATTTATTGTTTAAATTTTATTTTAGCTTAAGTTTAAATTTAAATAAAAGGTTTGTTTTATTTCTTTTTAAATATTACTTGATATATATGATTTAAAAATAGAAGTTTAAAATACAATTTACATATGGTATTGATTCATTTAATAATAGAAGTAATTTATAATCTCTTTTATAAATTATAGAAAATTTTCAAGTGTGTTATTTTCAAATAATAAATATATGTATTGTTTTTATATATAAATATAATTGGTTTTATATCTTTAAAAAGTTATATATGTATATAAATAAGTATTTATAAATAGTAAATTAAGAATAAAAGCTTATTATTAATATTTAGAATAATATAAAAATGCATTATTACAAGTGTAATAAAATCAAGGCACATTAGTAACATGTGGAGGCTAATGAACAATTATGAAAACAAGTGTCACATTTGATTTAATTTTTCTTTTATTTTATTTTAAAAAATCAATTCAGCCTTTATAAATACATATCCTTTCTCTTCTTCATTTGTTTTCTATTCTTAAATTCTAAAGCTAAGAAACTCAAACAAAATAACTCAAAATTTAACGCCCCACCTCTATGCTCACAATAACAAAGAGTGTTAAAAGAAATACTGTCTGTTATTACGAAGAATAAGGCTGGATAAGTGCGGCCATCCGTAGTTGGCCTTACGCTAATATTGGTTACCTCGATAGGAGTGGTATATACTTTTCATTTTTCATCTTATTTATTTTCTCCCATCGACTTACCCAATTATCAGTATAAAACAAACTACGATGGTTCATAATAGTTTAGGACATTAGATATAATAATAACACAGATAATATAAATGCGGAACAAGATAAAACAAAAGTCTCATATATATATATATATATATATATAACTGATGTCAGTTACAATATAGTTGACACAATACTGTTAGTCCATAGGATGGTGGTTTTGATGACAACAACTATAGAAGTGTTATAAAATATGTATGTGCAGGAAATCTATATGCAGGTATCAACAAAAGAAGACTGTACAGTAAAGAAGACAAAGATCAAGAGTTCAAGATTGAAGACTCATGAGATTCAAGATATTCAAGAGTTCAAGACAAATAATATAGTTAGGTTAGATATTTGTTAAAACTCCTTGAAAGCACTATCATTCTTTTTTATCCAATTTACTCGTGGAATGGAATCCACTTCGTTCTTGTTAAAGGGATGGAACCCTAGTGAGATGGAACTCACGAAATATCTAGTGGAATGGATAGTAGCCCTATTTTGTTATCCACTAATTTTGATTCAAAATGATTTTCAAAATTATCTCCTGTTTCATAAAATGATTTTCAAATATTCCTTTTCAAAAGAAAAACCTTCGTTCGTATTTCAAAAAATGTTTTAGCCTCAAAATCATATTTATCATTTTGTTATATTTTGATTTCAAAATTGTCCTTGATATTTTAGCCTCAAAATCTATTTTAATATTATATTTACTTTAGTTTATTTACCTTGATTTTAAATATATATATATACATATATATATATTCATAAGTATTTCTACTTTTAAATACCTTATACAAATACATAGAGTCCATTTGAATAAAGTTGCATATGTTTTAAATCATCATTTTCAAAGAAAAGCAAATCATCATTTTTACTAGACCATGTCGACATCCTCATTACTTGTCATGTCGACATACTTCCCGTTATAGCAAAGGTTGTTTTCAAAAGAAGTGTCTATTCGTTTAAATCTCTTTGAATGGACACATCCATTCATTCTCTATAAATAGAAGACTGTTATGGACGTTTTCCAGTAACTACTTTCTTTATTTTCTCTCCTCTTTACTCTCTTATCTTATTTTCTAATCATCCTATCCATATTCTGCCGAAATCTTAAGTGAATCAAACCAGAATATCTCTAGTTTGATTCTCTGCCACTCTCTTCAAAGAATCTCAGTGCTTATCAGAGTTATAGATACATTTCTACTCAAAGAAACTTGTTTAGGGTTATAAAGGTGTGATCGTGTCCTTGGAAATCGATCGGGTGAACTTGTGTCCTGTGAATCAAGTTGTTCTACCCAGAGACCTGAGAATCTGGAGGGTGTACCTCGTCGCCTTGGAATCGAGGGATTGTAATCTAGATTATTATTGAATAGAAAGCTGTACGAGTTGTGCGGGACTGGATGTAGGGTAACACCGAACCAGTATAAAATTCCTGGTGTGTTCTTTCCTTTACTTGCTTTTTATTTATATTTGCATCTGTTTGTGATTCTGTGATTTGATCTGTGATTGTGTATTTGCATTAAGTTAGTTAAATCAATTTAAATTAAAGAAGTTTTAAAGAAATTCTTAAAACACTATTCACCCCCCCTCTAGTGTTAAATAGCCTTAAGATCATCTTCCGCGTCCCTTTCATTTGGTATCAGAGCAAGGTTTTCAAACTTTCATAATCTGAATTTTGAAAAATTTTAAAATGGCATTTTTTTATAAAATTATTAACATTGTTTACATATGAATATGTCACAGAATCATCATGATATTGTTGTTTTAAATTATATTTAGTTATTTTGAAAAGTCACTTGATTCTTTAAAAGGTTATGTTGTTTTGCAGGAGAAGAGACATGTCTAATGACTGTTGGTTAAAAGATACCAGATAATCATTCATCGATCAAGAAGAACAAATGGATATATAATGGAAATCGACAAAGAAATGGATACCAGATCAATTCAACACTTTGGGTTCTCATCAACAACTTGATTTGATACTGTACTCCTCTCCATCTGCTTCGCAATGTCACTGGTTTCGTGTGAATCCGTCAAGAAATGACCAAGTTATGGCCAAATGAAGTTTTGGTGAACTAAGAGAAAAAGAAGGCAAAACTGTCAAAGGTATTCTTCAAAATGCATCCAGAGATTTGAGTAATTTTGTTCCCACTCCTTTTCAGATTGTAGTTCTTGTTCTCGCGGTCGTTTTGATGGGTGGATCATCAAATTCCGATCAAAACTGAGTGAAATATGATAGTTTGAAGTTGGCTATCCAAAACTGAAAAACTATGTACGGGATCTTCTACATTTCTTCTACTGTTCGGCCTGTTGCATCACAATACCGTCCAAATTCGACACCAAACTATTACTAGATAGTAGCCCTTGCCTTCCTCTTCGACTTGCCGCTGGTTTCATCCAATTCCGTTAAGAAACGAAGGAGATATGTCTTCTAGAAGTTTGATAGTATATAGAAAAACGGGAAGAAGATGAAGAGGAGGAATTTTTATGAAAAGTGGTGACCGTTGGGCTTATTTATAGTGGTTGAAGTGTCCATTCATTCAAAATTCGAATTCAAAGTTTTGGCGCCAAGTTGGTCAATCTACTAAATCATCCGTATCTTTCTCATATGGTCTTCAAATTCAGCAAATGAATATACTACACTGATCAGAAAAACGAGCCCGTCGCAATAGAACAGGTTTCGTCGTCAAATTCGGAAAGATATAAATGTGTGGATCACGACAATGGAGGAACGACAAAGTTAGAAAGATGGAATGCAAAAATTGGTACGCTTTACTATTATTTCATCTTTATTGTTGCATTTAGGAATATATATATCTATGCATTTAGTTAGGTATAGAAATTTATCACTTTTATAAGTTTTGATATTTTGGTCCATATACCGACACACCATAGTATAAATATCAATATACAAGTCTAAATGGTTTAAAAGTCTTTTGAAATGTGTTTTCTTTCAAATAAAATCTTACAACTAATTTATTACAACTATATTAAGAAAGAAAGCATACCCTCATTCGTAGTTTTAACTTATCTAATGTTGTTTCTCATACTATATTTCTTTTAAGATACTAATTTTATATTTTTAAGAAATTAATAAAAGGAATTTAGAATGTTAGAACAAGGCTTTATTTATAGATTTCTTCAATTAATAAGATTGCATCACATCACATGATACTTATCATATAAGTAGATAGTGACATACATTTTAATAAAAGCATTTTTACATGCATAATGCCAAGTATCTTTACACATGTATTATCATTATTTTTTATTCAATTTTTTTTGTACTTTAACTATATTAACTACTATAAAAATTGGGTCAAAAATCACCATTTTTGCCCAGAACCTTAGTTAGCATTTCTGAAATGTTGTCTTTGCTTTTGTTACACTGCAAATACGTTTTTATAGCATTTCTGTGCTTTGAAACACTATAGTATTTCTGAAACTTTTCACAGCATTTGGTAAATACCGCAGTTTCTGTTTTATAATGCTTTGTATATATTTTAATGCAAAAACTTTTTATAGCATTCTGTAAATGTTGTCTCTTCTACTTAAAACTTTAAATTATAAAATAACGATATTTAAACTAAGTATTTTTCTCTATTCTTTTTAGAAATTATTTTCTAACTTATATTAGAATATTTAAAATTAATGTTTAGATATTCTTTAGTAATTAATTAATATTTAAATGAAAGAGGCATTAATATAACATATGTTTATTTAAGTTTTTTAATCTTTGTTATTTTTAATATTTCATTATGATACTTTAAAAAAAAATGTTTAAACATGTTTCTAAATATTTTAGTCAATAGAAATTTAATATAAAGGTTTTAATTAATAAGTTAAGAACATGGAAGTTTGGATTATAGTAATTAAAATAATTATTTAAGTAGGCTATTAATTTTTATATTTGATCATATATATATATATATATATATGTATAGTTTAGGTCCATATCTCTTAGCAATTTAATTTTGATATTGAGTTTGATTACTACCTTTCATGAATATGTTATAGTTTTAATACCATTTATTACCTTTAAACTCTTACTTTACAACTCTTTCTATCCCATTCATTAGTTTCCTTAACTTAGGTTTAGTAATTGGTGTGTTTTACCTTTGTTTGGTTGAAGTGATTTATAATAAATAGTTTGATATATGTATACATACATACATATAGAGACACACACATACACACACACATACACAGATATATATATATATGCTTGTCAATTAGATATTATTTATCACTCATGTTTACCTTATAGTCTGAATATCTCTTACCATAGTATATATATCATCATATCATTGTGCAAATTATTTTACTTCATTATCATTTTATTACATATCATTATGCATCATATTTCATATCACATTTCATTGCATATTACATCATAAATTACAATGCATATCATAATCATTTGCATCACAAGTCGCACTTCATTTCGCATATTATCTCATGCTACATTGCATATGTTATACACTTCATACTGCTTTACAAACTACATATTGCATACATGTATACATAACAAGTGTATCTTATTTAGGAGGAGTTTGTAGTATTGTCTTATAATATAGGATTATTATTTTTTTGGTTGATTTGATTGATTTGATTGACTTGTTTGACTTGATTGACTTGTTTAATTTGATTGACTTGATTGACTTATTTGAATTGATTGATTTGTTTGACTTGTCTGACATGATTGGTTTTGATGTATGTGTTGATTATATTGTTTGAAATATATTTATACATATTTATTGAATAATTATAGTATAATTAAGTTAATATCTTTCACAATTCATTTACTATACATTGTTCTAGTATTAAGTTTAAGGGGGAGTTTTATAGTTAGTGGTTTAGGACTAAGTTTTAGTTTTAGATCTAAGTGTTTATTATTTATGATAACACTATCATTATAATCACATATCATAGATTTAGGGGGAGTTAGTGTCATTTTTTGTTGATGACAAAGGGGGAGAAGTATAAAATAGGTTAGTTAGGCATAGATTAAGGGGGAGTTATTAGATTTAGGGGGAGTTATAAGGAGAATATAAATATTTTATAAACAAAGGTTGTCATCATCAAAAAGGGGGAGAATGTTAGTCCATAGGATGGTGGTTTTGATGACAACAACTATAGAAGTGTTATAAAATATGTATGTGTAGGAAATCTATATGCATGTATCAACAAAAGAAGACTGTACAGTAAAGAAGACAAAGATCAAGAGTTCAAGATTGAAGACTCATGAGATTCAAGATATTCAAGAGTTCAAGACAAATAATATAGTTAGGTTAGATATTTGTTAAAACTCCTTGAAAGCACTATCATTCTTTTTTATCCAATTTACTCATGGAATGGAATCCACTTCGTTCTTGTTAAAGGGATGGAACCCTAGTGAGATGGAACTCACGAAATATCTAGTGGAACGGATAGTAGCCCTATTTTGTTATCCACTAATTTTGATTCAAAATGATTTTCAAAATTATCTCTTGTTTCATAAAATGATTTTCAAATATTCCTTTTCAAAAGAAAAACCTTCGTTCGTATTTCCAAAAATGTTTTAGCCTCAAAATCATATTTATCATTTTGTTATATTTTGATTTCAAAATTGTCCTTGATATTTTAGCCTCAAAATCTATTTTAATATTATATTTACTTTAGTTTATTTACCTTGATTTTAAATATATTTTAGTATATATACATATATATATATATATTCATAAGTATTTCTACTTTTAAATACCTTATACAAATACATAGAGTCCATTTGAATAAAGTTGCATATGTTTTAAATCGTCATTTTCAAAGAAAAGCAAATCATCATTTTTACTAGACCATGTCGACATCCTCTTTACTTGTCATGTCGACATACTTCCCGTTATAGCAAAGGTTGTTTTCAAAAGAAGTGTCTATTCGTTTAAATCTCTTTGAATGGACACATCCATTCATTCTCTATAAATAGAAGACTGTTATGGACGTTTTCCAGTAACTACTTTCTTTATTTTCTCTCCTCTTTACTCTCTTATCTTATTTTCTAATCATCCTATCCATATTCTGCCGAAATCTTAAGTGAATCAAACCAGAATATCTCTAGTTTGATTCTCTGCCACTCTCTTCAAAGAATCTCAGTGCTTATCAGAGTTATAGATACATTTGTACTCAAAGAAACTTGTTTAGGGTTATAAAGGTGTGATCGTGTCCTTGGAAATCGATCGGGTGAACTTGTGTCCTGTGAATCAAGTGGTTCTACCCAGAGACCTGAGAATCTGGAGGGTGTACCTCGTCGCCTTGGAATCGAGGGATTGTAATCTAGATTATTATTGAATAGAAAGCCGTACGAGTTGTGCGGGACTGGATGTAGGGTAACACCGAACCAGTATAAAATTCCTGGTGTGTTCTTTCCTTTACTTGCTTTTTATTTATATTTGCATCTGTTTGTGATTCTGTGATTTGATCTGTGATTGTGTATTTGCATTAAGTTAGTTAAATCAATTTAAATTAAAGAAGTTTTAAAGAAATTCTTAAAACACTATTCACCCCCCCCCTCTAGTGTTAAATAGCCTTAAGATCATCTTCCGCGTCCCTTTCAAATACATATGATACAACTACAACTGTCGACACTGGAAGTTATATATACAAGTACATTATCAACTAATATACATGAATACATATCATCCTATACAATGACACGACTACAACACAACGACAAAAACTACTTCAGAAGATATAAAAAGTCTTCATAGCCCAAACAGCAACTCAAAGCAGAAAGTCTACCACCTGAAATAACTCGGGTCTGACCCGAGTATTAAATTCAAAAGAAAATAATACACGGGTCAGTCTAATTCAAACTCAGTTATTAATGCACAGAAGCAATAATAATCAATATCAAATAGACGACAGTCACAGAAATCTCGTATATCCGACTCCTCGATAAAAGAATCGTATAACAGCAGATATAACACTAAACAGTGTTAAACAACAATTCAATAATCCATATCAGAATACAACTCCAAAGTATTGAATTTAACCAATGAAACAATTCAACAAATCGAAACATCAATTTAAAACTGTCAAACCTGATAGGGCTGCAGTACACGCATGTGTGTACTGCCTCGCCACTATCGCATGAGATACACAAAAGAACAACGAACCAGAAGAAAATGGCATCAACTCACTCAAAAGAGAGTCAAGTGCAATAGAAATGCATAGTGACATGCACAAGTGACTCGAACTAGTGAGTCAAGTACAAGTCAAGGCAGTGTACAATATTGAAACTGCAATTTCCAAAAATGAAGCAAGAAAACTCAATATGCAGAGAAACTGCAAATACCCAAAATGAAGCAAGAACTAATGTTCATGAACATGAATGCAACAGATACAAGTCACCAGTAACAACTATATGAACAGAGCAGTATGAAGGTGAGGGCACCATAGATATGGCACCATAGCACACAACATTTAAAGGTCAATGCCATGCGTTTTTTTTTTTCAAAACAAACTAGAACAAAATGGCATCAACTCAATCAAAAGTAAAAAGCTCCAACTAAGATCAAAAATGAACCATAAATGAACAAAGCGTACATGAACAACATCCCACAAGACTCAACCAGTACGCAATAAAATTGCAATGTACAACTCAACCCTCAAATCAAAACATATAAGTTCAATGCAGACAATGTCTACAACACAAATGCAATACCAACACAACAGTTCGAAACTGCACAAGTAGCTCAATGCAAACAAGTCACATATACAAGGTACAAGCCATGTAGCAGCAGTGACAACACAAGATTAGAATGTACATGTAGACCAGATGAAGACTGCCTATATCAGACCATCAAGAAAGACTACAGTGAAGACTACATAGTCAGACTGCACCATATCAATGCTAACATGAAGTGCTCACATACTCAAAGTCAACCACTAGAACAACAAACCCAAAACTGGATGCTACAAAATGGATACCAGAACCAATCAAAGACATCGACTAAATGAAGACTGCATATGTCAGACCAACAGAGACTAGATCAACATCAACCAAGGCATTATCAAATATAAGAGTACGAACAAGTCTGTAAACTCACATCATGAAACTAGAATGCACAGTAAACATCACATTGAAGCAACTCGAGCAAATCACAGTGAACATGGTCAGAAAACAACAAGCAAAAGTCGAACAAGATCAACATCACAAAAATCAAGTTTGCAGTCGAAGACAAACTGCAGTTCAAAGTGGCCGAAGTTAAATCACAAATATCAAGTGCAAATGTCAACAATACAGTATCGAAAATCAACATTCAATCCTAAAGTAAAAGTCAATATTTTTAATCATTCGAGTTATAAGAAAAATCAAAGTCAACTGCTGATTCAAATCAAAGTCAGAAATGTGATGACCAGGGAAATAGAACAGCTTAATATCAATACCGTGATTATCAAGGAGTTGAAATCAAAGACGTGTCAATAAAGAATCGAAGTATATACGATTATTGAAGAAGTCAGATAAATCACCATCATTCAAGAATAATCAAATGGCCGAAGACAAATTCAAACAAATATATACGAGCGAAAAACAAGGGGTTTCCAACTGCCGAAGCCATGCAACAGTGGAAATAAATGAATATCCCAAAGATGAACAGAAGTGCCAAATTCACAATTGACCATGCCAAAAACAACAAGGTATCTAAAGCAACAATCACAACAATGTCGAAAGTACTACCAAAGGGAGTAAACAATATAGCCAAAATCAAACGAAACACCACCGTCAAACTCAGATCAAAACCATCAAAGCCATGTAAATCAATTCACAAAATCGCATATCTATGAGGTTAAGTTAGATGTGAGTAATAGTGATTACTCACCTTAGAATGAAGCGAAGACGAACTCAACAAGCAGCCGTAGTGAGCAACCCTAGTCGATCGACAAGCAAGGCCTCGTTCGATCTAGCAGTTGAAGCCGGCGCCTTCGAATTCCCTAAGCCCTAATTCGTTAAGAGGAGTGATCGAAGAAACGAACGAAGCCGCCATATTTTTTTTCTTTCGTTTTCTTTGGTCAAGGGTTTTGAATGAGAAAAATGAATCAAGGGGGATAGATCGACTACAAACCCTTATCTCCCAAAAGAAATGGGCTACATAATTTACAAAGGGAACGGCCTACTATTTTTCTAAGTCCACAACCTTTTAACAAATTTTATACAGGAATTTACAACCGATAAACACACTTAACATTTTTATAAACGAATTTCAACTCGAATAAAATTCCAATTGCAATTGTCTAACAAATTAAATCTTCATTTGACGATAATCAACTGTTATGAAACTCCGGGTTGTTACAGACTCACCTCCTTATAAAAATTGCATCCCCGCAATTTTCATAATTAAAGGCGTCAATAACAATTATTTTTCTAACATAAACTGGTTAAGCTAGAAAAATAAGGTCAAGAACACAAACACCTAAGAAATCTTTTAATCCCAATAAAGGAGATTCACAAATTTTTCAACAAAATCTAACTATCAATAGATAATCAGAAAGCATCAAGACTGAATAATTGCAATCATCGGCGATATTCCCATATAAATTAGATAATCAAGAATACAGAAATCACAAAACAGCAATATCTAGTTATCCAACAATTAACTAGAAAACAAAAATTCCATGATCAACAAACTCTAACTATTAACAGAAATAGATAAAAAACAGCGATTCAATAAAATCAGTATACTCTAGAATCAATTGGAGACTAGAGAATCTCATAATCAGCGAAATTAGCAATCAACCCATAGTCGATTATCAAAGACGAAAATCAAATCTCAAATCAATAAATATTCGATTATCAAAGTCGATAATCAAATCTCAAATCAACAAATATTCAATTATCAAAAACGATAATTAATTTTCAAATCAGCAAATATTTAATTATCAAAAGCGATAATTAAATTTCAAATCAGCAAATATTTAATTATCAAAAGCGATAATTAAATTTCAAATCAGCAAATATTTAATTATCAAAAGCGATAATTAAATTTCAAATCAGCAAATATTTAATTATCAAAAGCGATAATTAAATCTCATATCAGCAAATATTTAATTATCAAAAGCGATAAATAAATTTCAAATCAGCAAATATTTAATTATCAAAAGCGATAATTAAATTTCAAATCAGCAAATATTTAATTATCAAAAGCGATAATTAAATTTCAAATCAGCAAATATTTAATTATCAAAAGCGATAATTAAATCTCATATCAACAAATATCTAATTATCACAAGCGATAATTAGAAACAACAAATATCCGATTATCAAAACGATAATCAGAACTCATATCAACAAATATCCAATTATCACAAGCGATAATTAGAAACAACAAATATCCTATTATAAAAAACGATAATCAAAACTCATATCAACAAATATCTAATTATCACAAGCGATAATTAGAAACAACAAATATCTGATTATCAAAAACGATAATCAGAACTCATATCAACAAATATCCAATTATCACAAGCGATAATTAGAAGCAACAAATATCCGATTATCAAAAACGATAATCAGAACTCATATCAACAAATATCCAATTACCTGCAGATAATTGGAAACAAAAAATATCTAGAAATCAATTAAGAAGACTAGAAAATCAACATAAAAGGTTGGATCGATCCCATCAGATGGCGAGTTTTTAATTCGCCGCACGTGCATCTCATATGGCCGAAGCCTACCAAGTACTCAACATAATTTTGGCACCCATCAGATTGACCTGAAGGTCCGGAGAGTGACCCGAAGGTCTAGTACTGGTATTTTACCCGAAGGTCCATCATATGACCCGAAGGTCCAACATATGACCCGAAGGTCCATCATAGTGGATCGAAAGCACACGAAAGCATCAAAATCATCAAAACATCAAATATTTCAATTAACGAGTCCGGAATTAACCGAAATAGCAAACGCACATGTCCCATACCACGTGTTTTACTAAATCGTTTGATTCTCTTCATCATTTGCTTGAAAGTGCAAAACTGTGTATTTTGTAAAAATACACTTTACATTCTCAAACGGACAAGTCCGGAATTAAGCGAATCAGTAAAAGAAAGGGGTCATAGTCCTCGATTTTGCTGAAACGTTTAAATCGCTTCCTCATTCTTTTGAAAGCGCAAACTGTAAAATTTCTGAAAACAATTTTATTTATTTTGTAAAAATAACAATTCACATTCTCAATTGGACAAGTCCTGAGTTAAGCGAAACAGTAAAAGAAAGGGGTCATAATCCTCGATTTTGCTGAATCGTTTAAGTCGCTTCCTCGTTCTTTTGAAAACGCAAACTGTTAAAAATTTATAAAACAATTTTCATTTTAAAACGATTTTCCAATCACGTGATTAAAGCAACAACATCATTAGCAATTTCGAAAAGAAAATTGCACTTCTCAAAACATCGTAAAATCGTATCTCAAAATCAGCATTGCGGAATAACCGCTTGAAAACCCACTTTAAAATTTTGACGGTTACTGAAGCCAAAGCGACAGTAATTTTTAAATGTCAAAATCTCATCAAAATAATTTACATCAAAATGTAATATCAGTGAATTTTCATTCATCAAAATGCCACAAAACACCGTGCTTCCAAAAATTTAGCATTGGTGTAAAAATAATCCCGTTATAAAAATAACGGCAACAAAATACATTTCATAACCAAGCATCGGTTCAATGTAAAATTAATGCAGTAAGGTGCAATTCATATTTGCACACACACTACAATATAAACAAAGAAATTACTCTATTATCTTCAATGAAGATAATTTACAACAGCAAAAATCTAATCAGATATGTGATTAGCATCAAAGAAAACCAGCAAATTTCAACAAAAATTACATAACTGCAATCGTTTCGAATTCTCAAATCGGATTCAAAATTTTCAAAGAAACAAAATAAATACAGCTATGTAAACAACAATAGAAATCTATTTCAATTTCATATTTCGATTTTTTTTTAAAATCAAAAAGATTATCAGTTGTACTCAGCGAAGACAGTTTCACTATTTCCGCTGCGCACTCTGATAAACAGTATTCAATCAATCAAATCAACAAAACACGGTTTCACTTTTATTTTTAAATAAAGATACTTAAAAGTTTCATCAAAATTCAAAACTTTAGTTTTGACTCAAAGCACAAATAAAACATCGACTAATAGTTGTAACACATGTTCCATCTAAGTTATGTTTTATATTATGTCCATAAACACCAAGCTTTGATACCAACTGTAATGCCCCACCTCTATGCTCACAATAACAAAGAGTATTAAAAGAAATACTGTCTGTTATTACGAAGAATAAGGCTGGATAGGTGCGGCCATCCGTAGTTGGCCTTACGCTAATATTGGTTACCTCGATAGGAGTGGTATATACTTTTCATTTTTCATCTTATTTATTTTCTCCCATCGACATACCCAATTATCAGTATAAAACAAACTACGATGGATCATAATAGTTTAGGACATTAGATATAATAATAACATAGATAATATAAATGCGGAACATAGATAAAACAAAAGTCTCATATATATATATATATATATATATATATATATATATAACTGAAGTCAGTTATAATATAGTTGACACAATACATATGATACAACTACAACTGTCGACTCTGGAAGTTATATATACAAGTACATTATCAACTAATATACATGAATACATATCATCCTATACAATGACACGACTACAACACAACGACGAAAACTACTTCAGAAGATATAAAAAGTCTTCATAGCCCAAACAGCAACTCAAAGCATAAAGTCTACCACTTGAAATAACTCGGGTCTGACCCAAGTATTAAATTCAAAAGAAAATAATACACGGGTCAGTCTAATTCAAACTCAGTTATTAATGCACAGAAGCAATAATAATCAATATCAAATAGACGACAGTCACAGAAATCTCGTATATCCGACTCCTCGATAAAAGAATCGGATAACGGCAGATATAACACTAAACAGTGTTAAACAACAATTCAATAATCCAAATCATAATACAACTCCAAAGTATTGAATTTAACCAACGAAACAATTCAACAAATCGAAACATCAATTTAAAACTGTCAAACCTGATAGGGCTGCAGTACACGTACGCGTGTACTGCCTCGCCACTATCGCATGAGATACACAAAAGAACAACGAACCAGAACAAAATGGCATCAACTCACTCAAAAGAGAGTCAAGTGTAATAGAAATGCATAGTGAGATGCACAAGTGACTCGAACTAGTGAGTCAAGTACAAGTCAAGGCAGTGTACAATATTGAAACTGCAATTCCCAAAAATGGAGCAAGAAAACTCAATATGCAGAGAAACTGCAAATACCCAAAATGAAGCAAGAACTAATTTTCATGAACATGAAGGCAACAGATACAAGTCACCAGTAACAACTATATGAACAGAGCAGTATGAAGGTGAGGGCACCATAGATATGGCACCACAGCACACAACATTTAAAGGTCAATGCCATGCGTTTTTTTTTCAAAACGAACTAGAACAAAATGGCATCAACTCAATCAAAAGTAAAAAGCTCCAACTAAGATAAAAAATGAACCATCAATGAACAAAGCGTACATGAACAACATCCCACAAGACTCAACCAGTACGCAATAAAATTGCAATGTACAACTCAACCCTCAAATCAAAACATATAAGTTCAATGCAGACAATGTCTACAACACAAATGCAATACCAACACAATAGTTCGAAACTGCACAAGTAGCTCAATGCAAACAAGTCACATATACAAGGTACAAGCCATGTAGCACAGTGACAACACAAGATTAGAATGTACATGTAGACCAGATGAAGACTGCCTATATCTGACCATCAAGAAACACTACAGTGAAGACTACATAGTCAGACTGCACCATATCAATGCTAACATGAAGTGCTCACATACTCAAAGTCAACCACTAGAACAACAAACCCAAAACTGGATGCTACAAAATGGAGACCAGAACCAATCAAAGACATCGACTAAATGAAGACTGCATATGTCAGACCAACAGAGACTAGATCAACATCAACCAAGGCATTATCAAATATAAGAAAACGAACAAGTCTGCAAACTCACATCATGAAACTAGAATGCACAGTAAACATCACATTGAAGCAACTCGAGCAAATCACAGTGAACATGGTCAGAAAACAACAAGCAAAAGTCGAACAAGATCAACATCACAAAAATCAAGTTTGCAGTCAAAGACAAACTGCAGTTCAAAGTGGCCGAAGTTAAAACACAAATATCAAGTGCAAATGTCAATAATACAGTATCGAAAATCAACATTCAATCCTAAAGTAAAAGTCGATATTTTTAATCATTCGAGTTATAAGAAAAATCAAAGTCAACTGCTGATTCAAATCAAAGTCAAAAATGTGATGACCAGGGAAGATAGAACAGCTTAATATCAATATCGTGATTATCAAGGAGTTGAAATCAAAGACGTATCAATCAAGAATCGAAGTATATACGATTATTGAAGAAGTCAGATAAATCACCATCGTTCAAGAATAATCAAATGGTCGAAGACAAATTCAAACAAATATATACGAGCGAAAAACAAGGGGTTTCAAAGTGCCGAAGCCATGCAACAATGGAAATAAATGAATATCCCAAAGATGAACAGCAGTACCAAATTCACAATTGACCAAGCCAAAAACAACAAGGTATCTAAAGCAACAATCACAACAATGTCGAAAGTACTACCAAAGGCAGTAAACAATATAGCCAAAATCAAACGAAACACCACCGTCAAACTCAGATCAAAACCATCAAAGCCATGTAAATCAATTCACAAAATCGCATATCTATGAGGTTAAGTTAGATGTGAGTAATAGCGATTACTCACCTTAGAATGAAGCAAAGACGAACTCAACAAGCAGCCGTAGTGAGCAACCCTAGTCGATCGACAAGCAAGGCCTCGTTCGATCTAGCAGTTGAAGCCGGCGCCTTCAAATTCCCTAAGCCCTAATTCGTCAAGAGGAGTGATCGAAGAAACGAACGAAGCCACCATATTTTTTTTCTTTCGTTTTCTTTGATCAAGGGTTTTGAATGAGAAAAATGAATCAAGGGGGGAGATCGACTACGAACCCTTATCTCCAAAAAGAAATGGGCTGCATAATTTACAAAGGGAACGGCCTACTATTTTTCTAAGTCCACAACCTTTTAACAAATTTTATACAGGAATTTACAACCGATAAAAACACTTAACATTTTTATAAACGAATTTCAACTCGAATAAAATTCCAATTGCAATTGTCTAACAAATTAAATCGTCATTTGACGATAATCAACTGTTATGAAACCCCAGGTTGTTACACAAAACAAATCTGGAAATTAATACTTCCAAACCAGAAATCAAACTCAAACCAAATTCTCAAAAATAAAGCCTGTAATTTATTGCAAAATCAAATCAAACCATTAGCCTACATCTTCTTCAAGCTTGGAATCAAGTAGTCTCTGTTTCAAGCATTCCAGTTCTGTAGGGATCAAAAATTGAACTTTATTAATCAAAGAAGCATTCAAGTTTAAGGTTTTCAAAAGCAAAATCAAAAGCATGCAGTTTTAAATCAAAACAAAGAAGCAACTCAAGTCTTTAAATCAAAGGGCATTTCAGTTTAAAGGGATTCAAAAGCTTTTCAAATTGGAGGCTCTGTTCTTCATCCTCAAAACTGTGAGTAACAAATTTTTTAAAAGCATAAGTATAAATCTAGATTGCATGCTAATTTATGGAATGAATATGTTTGTGTGAATATATATAAGTGTGTTCTGTATATATATGAATGGGTGAATGATTGTGTGCATACTATTGTCTTTATGACTACTGTATTTTTGTTTCCAGGCACAAAACTTTTGATTTAAAAACCATTATCTCTTGATCTGTTTGCTGTTAGGACTTAGGCTTCAGACAAGATTTGTTTGTTTGATTATAGATTAAGTTTTAAAATTTTAATTAAGTTAAATTAAAATTGAAATCTCACTGGAAACTTAAAAGGACAGAGCAAGTTCAAGATAAGTGAAAACTCAAACATCTTAATTTATGAATTCATATATAAACTGAATATCTATCCAAAAACATGATTTTTAGAAGTAAAATTATTATTTTTAGTTTGGTAATTTCTGAGATAATCGGTATTGGAAGTTTTTGGGTTTATTTCCAATTTACGGCAATCGGCGAGATGATCATAGACGAGTTTTTGGTTGGAGTTAGCTTGTAGGAGGATGGTTCCAGGAAAAATGTTGGTGAATTTTTCTGATGGACATAGAGGCATAGGGATGGTGGTTTAGGGTTTTGAGTGTGTTTTGTTCCGAGTTGGATGTCGAGTTGATCCCGACGACGATAGTGCATCGGGCTTGATCGCGAGGGTGGGATAGCGGCGTAGGGAGGTGGTGCTGCTCTGGAAGAAGTGTCGTGGATTCCAGTTGACGTGATCGTCGTCGGCATTGAATTGTTGTTGGTTTGGGTTCCAGTGGAAATCGAATGACTCAATTTCGATTTGCTATTGTTTTCATCGAACTGGGTGGTAAGAAGCTTCAGCTAGATCGTGGACGACTGGAGGGTGGTCGCAATGGTGATCGAAGGTGGTCGGAGTGGGCGTGTACGTGCACGTGCACGTCTGGGTAAGGTTGTTTGTGTTTTTAGGGAAGAAGGGGAGCAACTCGGGTTGTTCTGGTGATTTTGGTGGGAGACTCGAAGGAATTCTCGAAGTAAATGAAGATGGGCTCGGGTCATATCTGTTGTGCCAGGTTTTAATGATCTGTCTATTTTTGAATTTAAAATGAATTTAAAAATGTAAAACAAGATTTTAAACAAAGTTAAAATAAGATTTCGAAGTATGGACTCAAAGTGAATTTGTATCTTAGTTTGAAATAAATAAGTTTATAAATTTATAATGTTTTAACAACTTTAAATTGTTTAAAGTGTAATTTAAAATGATTTGAATTTAAAATAAATTTGGTTTAAAACTCTTTTGTAAATTCCTTTTATAAGATAAGTGTTTCTTAACATGTGACTTAAAAAGGTTTTTAAATTGTTTTAAATTTTGTTAAGTTAAATCATTTTAAATATTAATTCGAAATGGAATTTAAAAGTAAATTCAAAGTAAAATGTTCAAATGCAATTGTGAATGACAATTAAGTCATTAATAAGAAGAATGTTTTATATTAAAAGTAAATTTTTTTTTAATGATTTGGGATAAATTAAATTATTAAGGTAATTAAAAGATAATTAATCTAATTAATTAATTTATGATTTGGGTTAATAAATTTAGTAATTAAGGGTTTAAATTGATTAATTAAGGTTTAATTAAATTAATTAAAGGTTGATTAATTTGAAATTAAGGATCATTAATTTGATAAGTTAAGATTATTAATTAATGGTTAGGAAAATTAATCAAGTAATTAAGGATTAATTAAGTTATTGTTAGGTACTTAATTAATTAAGTAATTAGAGATTAATTTATTGGTAATTATAATTTGTAATTAATAATGGTTAATTAAAGTTTAATTATTTAAGAAAAATAATTAAAGAATAGTTAATAGTTAATGTAGATCATTAACTTGGGTTTAATAAATAATTAATTAATGTGATTAATTTTGATAATTAAATAGATTAATTAATTAAGGTTCATCATTTGTGGAATTGTTTAATTAAGTATAAATACTTAATGAAAGTAATTAAGGAATTAATTACTTAAGGTAATTAATTGAGTTTAATGTGATTAGTTTAAATTAATTAATTAAGTTTAATTAATTTAATCACTGAATGATTTGATAATAATTACTTAATGTAATTAATGGAGTAATTAAGGGTAGTTAATTACTTAATGAAATTAATTAAGGGATTAATTAAGAAATTAATTAAGGAGTAATTAATTCATTTAAAGAAGTAATTAAGGGTAGTTAATTACTGAATGTGATTAATCAAGAGTGATTAATAATTATGATTTAATTAAAGATAATTACTTAATGTGATTAATTTAAATAAAGTAATTAATAATAAAATGTAATTAAGGATCATTAATTAATATAATTAATGATGTAATTAAGAATTGATTAATTAAGGAATAATTATAAATGAAGTGATTAATTAATGTAATTAATTAAGGAGTAATGTAATTAATTATAGTTAATTAATAAATAAAGTAATTAAAGGTTAATTACTATAAGTGGTTAAGAATAATTAATTTGTGAAATTAATTTAAATGCTAATTACTTGAATGTAATTAAATGTAATTAATCAAGGATGATTAATAAAGATGAATAATTGAATGGTGATTGATTAATTGATTGATAATTAATTAATAGTGATTTAAGCAAGATTAATAATGATGGAAGTAATTAATTTAATTTACTTTAAATTAATTAAAGATGAAATAATTATTTTAATTCATTTTAAATTAATTATAGTATGATTAATAGATCATTGCTTATGTATGGATGTATGATATTGTTTACCTTGAATGGTTTGAGATCTCAGATAGGAGATAATTGATACTGTGTGATATGGATGCTTTGGTTGAAGTATGATGATAATGTGAATTATCTATTTGTGATGATAATGTAGATTATCTATTGTGATATTGTGAATTATCTATCTATGTGTATATAGATAATAGAATTAAATTATTTTAACTCTAAAACAACTTGGACCTAAAAGATACGTTTTGGATTTTGATGAGACCGGGATCGGGTTTCCAGATTTGGATATCCGAAAACCACATCGATCCAAATTAACGATAGGTCGTGAATCTCAAGTGAAGATGAAGATTCAGAGTGCAAGGGTTATTGTCGTTAACTCTGAGGGTGATTCCAAAACGAGTGTAACGAGATAATGCCTTCGATTTCGTTCGAACCCGGAACGAACTTGTATGGATTGAATGCTTTCAGAACATCGTCAGGTGGACGATGAGCATTCTAAGTGATGTGTTCTGATTAAAGGTAATCGTAGACTCCAGCCTCATCAACCGAGAATGGCTAAAACAGGGGAGGTGCAGCAAGGTTAGTGGGTAGCACCCAAGTAGGAAAAGATTTCCCATGTCTAGAGGTACTTTCTTATTATTTGGTTGTGTGGGAAGTTGATTGCAACAACTGCTGGGGAGTCTTGTGCGGGAATTATCAAGTAAGGGATGGTTCCGACCTTGTATTGCAGGAGATTGGGCGTGATCCTCGGTACGGTGATCTTGGCCACGTACTGTGACGGGCGGTACCCCGGTAGCCCAGCCATTGCATGGAATCCAAACTCCAATAAGTGCCATTGTATAACCAACTTTGTGGCTAGTATGCTGGAATTTGATAATGTAACAATTTCAGCTATATGAATATTTATTTGAAAACCCTAGACCTATTATAATATAACTGGATTTCCTATCAAATGTTTTGGTTATCGTAAGGTAAAAACTTTTCCGTGTTTATGTGCGGGAAGTCTTACGAGATACCTTTTCTTTCCAAATGGTTTTCGAAGTTAAGCAACTTTAACCTGTTACTCACACCAGACCCACGTCTGACCCAATTGTTTATTTTCTGTTTTATAAACTCTTGGGTACTCAAATTTTTACGAGTAGCCAAGGGATTCGGGTTAGCTTTGACGAATTCTGGAGGAGCAATGGAGCAGGTGGCTTCAGCGTTGTAGATATATATATATAGTGTTCCGCTGTGTTGGTTTCTCTGAGTCGTTTGTTTGAGTTGTATTGAGTTGTAATAACTAGACAGGTGTTTATAACTGTCTAGTATGTGATGTATAAGTTGTGTAACTCTGATAGTTGTTGTATACTATGTAATATCTTATGTTATTAATATAATTTATTCGTTCCGCTGTTGAGATTCTGATGTTGTTTCTTCTTTCTTCTCTATCTTTTCTCTTTTCTATCCCTTTCTTTCTTCAAGATGATGCGACTTTCGGTGGAGAAAAAGTCGGGTCGTCACAGTTGGTATCAGAGCTCTTGGTTGAGTGAATACCTAGGCTCTGGAGTGGTGTCTATCTTGAGAGAGCGTATTTGTAATTTTTATATAACTATATATATTTATTTCTACCTATTTGTTGGGTTACCTGTTCGGGTTTTCCAATATGAGTTTTAAAGGTAGATGAGGTAGTGGTGTGTGTAACACGACTACTATCAATGGTTGGAGTTTGAGTGTTGAGGTTGGAAGTGTATCTGTCGAGACTGTAAACCCAATACCGTCTCGAGTGAGCTTTGCAGTTGTGTAAGGATTTCACAAATCTCTATAGGAAACCTGTTAAGGTTCGGAGTCTATCTTTGAAGTTGGATGAGTTGAGTTTGGATCTATTGGTTAAGCAGAAGCGAGTGATGGTATCTTGGTAACTTCTGGAAGAAGTAGCTGTGTGATGAGATGCAGTGACTATGGATGTTCCCGAAGATGTTTTCTTTGGAACAAGTTTAAGGAAGTGTGTATGCTTCGGTGTTGTGGCTGAGTTCAGCATGGTGTTTCGGTTTGGTTTGAAGTTCGAGTTTCTCGAAGAGCTTTGGATTAGGAATTCTTTGGCATCTGTGTCAACAGTGCAGCTCGGAGTGTTCTGTGTGCCGACAGAAGGTTATCTGGCTGAGCAGTTTTTCTAAAGAAGGGGTTCAGAAGCATCAGAGTGGATCCATTTCTTCGATGGATTGGTTAGATAAGCATAAGCTGTTTTGATTGGTAAAGTGAGAACAGTTTTTCTTTGGAATTAGGCTGGATTGATCGCAAAAGTGACTTGCGATAGTTGAGTGTTCTCTTGAGTTTTTGGAGAAGTTTTCGGATGTCTTCAGGGAAGTCAGAAGTTTGTCCGCATCTGGAGATTTAGTTTTCTTATCGACTAGGATTCCAAAAGTGGAACCGGTGGTTCAGCTAGTTGAAGGTTGATTCCTAGAGATAGAGTTTAGTGAAGCAGCTCAGGTTTTGGAGGAACTTCTAAGTTTTCTTTTTATGGATCTGTTGAACCATATTTCCGAGATGTGTTGACTAGTTTGTGCTCGAGTTCATCGACAGCATTCTCATCTACTTCAGATCAGAGTTGTGCAGCGGAAGCAAGATGGCAGCTGTTCTAGAGTGGAAGCAACTGGAAGTTGCAGTGTTTTGGATTAGAGAGTTTTTACAGGAATTTTTCTGGATTTGAGTCCAGATTGGTGAGTGCATCTGTTTTGTTTTTTTTTCCGGATAGGAGAAGTAAGTCAGTCCTCTGATGTTTAAGGAGTGGAGTTTGTTCTTGGTTGTTGGTTGATCTTGAGAGGATCATTATGATGGGTTGTTTTTGGTCCAGTTTGTTTCTTGAGGCATCTGCGAAGGTTGAGCTGATCAGTAAGGATGTAGGCAGCCCAGGATCGTCCGAAGAGAGTTTGTGGATTAGAGACGGAGGAATTTGGATTTCAAAGTCGGAGATTTGATTTTGTATAAGTGTTTGGTCTTCAGGATTGAATTGCCAGTTTGGATAACTGGGATTCATTGTGTTTCACGTATCTCTAAGGGAGTATGTGTATGATCCATCTCTGGTTTTGGAACCAGCGGTTCAGGAAGATTTGGTTGTTGAGTCAGACTTGTCTGTGGTCTGATATCCGGTCTAGTTTTATAGATCTAGATGAGTAGGACCTCTGTAGCTTAGTAGTATTGATTGTTTGGCTTTTGTTGAGTGAGTATCTCGGTATTTATATCTGGGAAACTCTAGGAAATTCTATCCAGAATTTTGTCTGGATAGTTAGATTTGTTTGCTTGTGTGAATTTTTTTTGTATGGTTGTTAGCATATGGTTGATAATATATGTTGTGGTTTAAAAATTAAAATCTTTGATAGATTATTAAATTACCATTGTTTTAAATTTCGGGGACGAAATTATTTTAAGGGGGAAGGAATGTGATATCCCGGAATTTTGGGCAATACCAATTTAATAATCTGTATTAAAAATTAAATTGATTTGATAAACTTTGTTAATAAATTTGAATTAATTTAATAATCTAATTAAATAAATATTTAATTGGTGAATTTTATCTTTTAAAAGTTAATAAAATGATTTCTATTTATAATGTATATATAATTGTATATATTGTAAATAGATGAGCTTTGGTTTGAATTTAACAAATGAAATTATGTTTTCAAATTCTGATATATTTTGGTAATTTGGAAATCATGATTAATTTAATATTAAGCTTTTCAAAGCTATTTAAACAAATAACTATATGGTTTTAAAAATACAAATAAATGATTTATTGTTTAAATTTTATTTTAGCTTAAGTTTAAATTTAAATAAAAGGTTTGTTTTATTTCTTTTTCAATATTACTTGATATATATGATTTGAAAATAGAAGTTTAAAATACAATTTACATATGGTATTGATTCATTTAATAATAGAAGTAATTTATAATCTCTTTTATAAATTATAGAAAATTTTCAAGTGTGTTATTTTCAAATAATAAATATATGTATTGTTTTTATATATAAATATAATTGGTTTTATATCTTTAAAAAGTTATATATGTATATAAATAAGTATTTATAAATAGTAAATTAAGAATAAAAACTTATTATTAATATTTAAAATAATATAAAAATGCATTATTACAAGTGTAATAAAATCAAGGCACATTAGTAACATGTGGAGGCTAATGAACAATTATGAAAACAAGTGTCACATTTGATTTAATTTTTCTTTTCTTTTATTTTAAAAAATCAATTCAGCCTTTATAAATACATATCCTTTCTCTTCTTCATTTCTTTTCTATTCTTAAATTCTAAAGCTAAGAAACTCAAACAAAATAACTCAAAACAAATCTGTAAATTAATACTTCCAAACCAGAAATCAAACTCAAACCAAATTCTCAGAAATAAAGCGTGTAATTTATTGCAAAATCAAATCAAACCATTAGCCTGCATCTTCTTCAAGCCTGGAATCAAGTAGTCTCTGTTTCAAGCATTCCAGTTCTGTAGGGATCAGAAATTCAACTTTATTAATCAAAGAAGCATTCAAGTTTAAGGTTTTCAAAAGCAAAATCAAAAGCATGCAGTTTTAAATCAAAACAAAGAAGCAACTCAAGTCTTTAAATCAAAGGGCATTTCAGTTTAAAGGGATTCAAAAGCTTTTCAAATTGGAGGCTCTGTTCTTCATCCTCAAAACTGTGAGTGACAAATTTTTAAAAGCTTCAATATAAATCTGGATTGCATGCTAATTTATGGAATGAATATGTTTGTGTGAATATATATAAGTGTGTTCTGTATATATATGAATGGGTGAATGATTGTGTGCATATTATTGTCTCTGTGACTACTGTATTTTTGTTTCCATACACAAATTTTTTGATTTAAAAACCATTATCTCTTGATTTGTTTGCTGTTAGGACATAGGCTTCAGACAAGATCTGTTTGTTTGATTATAGATTAAGTTTTAATATTTTAATTAAGTTAAATTAAAATTGAAATCTCACTGGAAACTTAAAAGGACGGAGCAAGTTCAAGATAAGTGAAAACTCAAACATCTTAATTTATGAATTCATATATATAAACTGAATATCTATCCAAAAACATGATTTTTAGAAGTAAAATTATTATTTTTAGTTTGGTAATTTCTGAGATAATCGGTATTGGAAGTTTTTGGGTTTATTGCCAATTTACGACAATCGGCGAGATGATCAGAGACGAGTTTTTGGTTGGAGTTAGCTTGTAGGAGGATGGTTCCAGGAAAAATGTTGGTGAATTTTTCTGATGGACGTAGAGGCATAGGGATGGTGGTTTAGGGTTTTGAGTGTGTTTTGTTCCGAGTTGGATGTCGAGTTGATCTCGACGACGATAGTGCATCGGGCTCGATCGCGAGGGTGGGATAGCTGCGTAGTGAGGTGGCGCTGCTCTGGAAGAAGTGCCGTGGATTCCAGTTGACGTGATCGTCGTCGGCGTTGAATTGTTGTTGGTTTGGGTTCCAGTGGAAATCGAATGACTCGATTTCGATTTGCTATTGTTTTCATCGAACTGGGTGGTAAGAAGCTTCAGCTAGATCGTGGACGACTGGAGGGTGGTCGCAATGGTGATCGAAGGTGGTCGGAGTGGGTGTGTACGTGCACGTGCACGTCTGGGTAAGGCTGTTTGTGTTTTTGGGGAAGAAGGGGAGCAACTCGGATTGTTCTGGTGATTTTGGTGGGAGACTCGAAGGAATTTTCGAAGTAAATGAAGATGGGCTCGGGTCATATCTATTATGCCAGGTTTTAATGATCTGTCTGCTTTTAAATTTAAAATGAATTTAAAAATGTAAAACAAGATTTTAAACAAAGTTAAAATAAGATTTCGAAGTATGGACTCAAAGTGAATTTGTATCTTAGTTTGAAATAAATAAGTTTATAAATTTATAATGTTTTAACAACTTTAAATTGTTTAAAGTGTAATTTAAAATGATTTGAATTTAAAATAAATTTCGTTTAAAACTCTTTTGTAAATTCCTTTTATAAGATAAGTGTTTCTTAACATGTGACTTCAAAAGGTTTTTAAATTGTTTTAAATTTTGATAAGTTAAATCATTTTAAATCTTAATTCGAAATGGAATTTAAAAGTAAATTCAAAGTAAAATGTTCAAATGCAATTGTGAATGACAATTAAGTCATTAATAAGAAGAATGTTTTATATTAAAAGTTAAAATTTTTTTTAATGATTTGGGATAAATTAAATTATTAAGGTAATTCAAAGATAATTAATATAATTAATTAATTTATGATTTGGGTTAATAAATTTAGTAATTAAGGGTTTAAATTGATTAATTAAGGTTTAATTAAATTAATTAAAGTTTAATTAATTTGAAATTAAGGATCATTACTTTGATAAGTTAAGATTATTTATTAATGGTTGGGAAAATTAATCAAGTAATTAAGGATTAGTTAAGTTATTGTTAGGTACTTAATTAATTAAGTAATTAGAGATTAATTTATTGGTAATTAGAATTAATTAATTTGTAATTAATAATGGTTAATTAAAGTTTAATTATTTAAGAAAAATAATTAAAGAATAGTTAATAGTTAATGTAGATCATTAACTTGGGTTTAATAAATAATTAATTAATTTGATTAATTTTGATAATTAAATAGATTAATTAATTAAGGTTAATCATTTGTGGAATTATTTAATTAAGTATAAATACTTAATGAAAGTAATTAAGGAATTAATTACTTAAGGTAATTAATTGAGTTTAATGTGATTAGTTTAAATTAATTAATTAAGTTTAATTAATTTAATCACTGAATGATTTGATAATAATTACTTAATGTAATTAATGGAGTAATTAAGGGTAGTTAATTACTTAATGAAATTAATCAAGGGATTAATTAAGAAATTAATTAAGGAGTAATTAATTTATTTAAAGAAGTAATTAAGGGTAGTTAATTACTGAATGTGATTAATCAAGAGTGATTAATAATTATGATTTAATTAAAGATAATTACTTAATGTAATTAATTTAAATAAAGTAATTAATAATAAAATGTAATTAAGGATCATTAATTAATATAATTAATGATGTAATTAAGAATTGATTAACTAAGGAATAATTATAAATGAAGTGATTAATTAATGTAATTAATTAAGGAGTAATGTAATTAATTATAATTAATTAATAAATAAAGTAATTAAAGGTTAATTACTATAAGTGGTTAAGAATAATTAATTTGTGAAATTAATTTAAATGCTAATTACTTGAATGTAATTAAATGTAATTAATCAAGGATGATTAATAAAGATGAATAATTGAATGGTGGTTTATTAATTGATTGATAATTAATTAATAGTGATTTAAGCAAGATTAATAATGATGGAAGTAATTAATTTAATTTACTTTAAATTAATTAAAGATGAAATAATTATTTTAATTCATTTTAAATTAATTATAGTATGATTAATAGATCATTGCATATGTATGAATGTATGATATTGTTTACCTTGAATGGTTTGAGATCTCAGATAGGAGATAATTGATACTGTGTGATATGGATGCTTTGGTTGAAGTATGATGATAATGTGAATTATCTATTTGTGATGATAATGTAGATTATCTATTGTGATATTGTGAATTATCTATCTATGTGTATATAGATAATAGAATTAAATTATTTTAACTCTAAAACAACTTGGACCTAAAAGATACGTTTTGGATTTCGATGAGACCGGGATCGGGTTTCCAGATTTGGATATCCGAAAACCACATCGTTCCAAATTAACGATAGGTCGTGAATCTCAAGTGAAGATGAAGATTCAGAGTGCAAGGGTTATTGTCGTTAACTCTAAGGGTGATTCCAAAACGAGTGTAACGAGATAATGCCTTCGGTTTTGTTCGAACCCGGAACGAACTTGTATGGATTGAATGCTTTCAGAACATCGTCAGGTGGACGATGAGCATTCTAAATGATGTGTTCTGATTAAAGGTAATCGTAGACTCAAGCCTCATTAACCGGGAATGGTTAAAACAGGGGAGGTGCCGCAAGGTTAGTGGGTAGCACCCAAGCAAGACAAGATTTCCCCTGTCTAGAGGTCCCTTCTTATTATTCGGTTGTGTGGGCAATTGATTGCAACAACTGCTGAGGAGTCTTGTGCGGGAATTATCCAGTAAGGGATTGTTCCGGCCTTGTATTGCAGGGGATTGGGCGTGATCCTTGGTACGGTGATCTAGGCCACGTACTGTGACGGGTATGGAATCCAAACTCCAATAAGTGCCATCGGACTTGATTGTATAACCCACTTTGTGGCTAGTATGCTAGAATTTAATAATGTAACAATTTCAGCTATGTGAATATTTATTTGAAAACCCTAGACCTATTATAATATAACTGGATTTCCTATCAAATGTTTTGGTTATCGTAAGGTAAAAACTTTTCCGTGTTTATGTGCGAGAAGTCTTACGAGATACCTTTTCTTTCTAAATGGTTTTCGAAGTTAAGCAACTTTAACTTGTTACTCACTCCAGACCCATGTCTGACCCAAGTGTTTATTTTCTGTTTTATAAACTCTTGGGTACTCAAATTTTTACGAGTAGCCAAGGGATTCAGGTTAGCTTTGACGAATTCTGGAGGAGCAATGGAGTAGGAGGCTTCAGCGTTGTGATATATATATAGTGTTCCGCTGTGTTGGTTTCTCTGAGTCGTTTGTTTGAGTTGTATTGAGTTGTAATAACTAGACAGGTGTTTATAACTATCTAGTTTGTGATGTATAAGTTGTGTAACTCAGATAGTTGTTGTATACTATGTAATATCTTATGTTATTAATATAATTTATTCGTTCCGCTATTGAGATTCTGATATCGTTTCTTCTTTCTTCTCTATCTTTTCTCTTTTCTATCCCTTTCTTTCTTCAAGATGATGTGACTTTCGGTGGAGAAAAAGTCGGGTCGTCACAAGCCCATAACACATCACCCGACATATAATAAGACATCCTGCCCCTAAGTGATATTCCAAGTTATTATCAAAAGTTTCATACCATTACTTTCTTGACTTATCCAAATTACTTGATTCATACTTGTTTGGATTTGAACTTGCCTTGATTTTACAATAATAATAAGAATAATTTACCAAGTGTTCGATACCATTCGCCCAAGCCAACATATGATAGATACTTAGAAGATTATTCCCACCATCACCAAACAGATCAAGACCTTATTCTTGGAACTTTCCAAAGGGATAATATCTTACAAAATTTTACACATCACATGAATATTTATAATTTTGAATATATACAATATTCTTATTTTAAAACGGTGTGTCGATTCACCTTCTTTAAGTATTTAGGAATCCCTATCGATTACATAGAGCTCTTCATACACCGACCAGAATTCATAAACCACTTAAAAGATTAATCACCACAAAACATTTTATATCAAATAACAACTATGCGCTCATATATATAATACTCTTAAACTCATTCTAGGGTATTACTAATCCTATCTCTAATGAGTCGCTCATTCTAGGGTATTACTAAACCTATCTATAATGAGTTTTACCCCAACAAAGCCAAGGTGATCGCTCAACCTAAGCTCGATACTAAATGTAACAACCATAATTTTCAACACTAAAAAATCGACACTAATACATCCTCGGTATTCACGTACCACAAATCTAAGTGTTGGAAAACCCAATTATTAGAGGAAAAAGAAAATAAAGATAGAATATTATTTTACACGAACGGAATTAGATATATTATTTGAACAATAATATATACAGCAGCAAATTTTAAATACAATATTAGAGTCTAACCTAGATTCAGCCTGGACAGTTATAAATTTTCTATCCTTACAAATGCTGAAAAATAAAAAAAGTTGCAATAGATGTAGTGGATAATAGAATATGTACATATGTAGATGAAGATCTCCAGCTCTCCTCTGGAATTCCAAGAGTCTTCAACTAAAACTTAAATTACTCGGATCTGACCCGAGTATTAAAAATATCCGGATCAGGCTTGATAGACTAGCTTGAGATACTCAAATTTTTTAATGTATAGATCATTCTGATGTCAATAAAAACCTTTAAAAAGAAGGGTATTTCATAAGAACATGCCAACACATAAATACAAACGGGTTTTTCTCTTATGATAACCAAACACTTTTATACCAAAATAATTTGATATTATCTTTAATGAAATTCCTTTGAAAACATATTTCAAATAAATATATATACAAAGAAAGTATCAATGCTCGAACTATGGTAATATATCCAGACTAGGTCAACGGAATATACCGGATGGAATATATGATACTAAAAGGGGTAGTTGAAATGTTTGCAAAGCATTACAACTATTTTGGGACTATAATCAAAATCGTAAAGCTTGTATTTGGAATTGGATTTCTAACATGATATGGAACTAGTGGCATTTTCCTTCTATCCACGCATGACAACGATAGTTCCCACGGTGACCTTATCACTTATCTCAAGCTAGCTACTTAGAACTACACTTTCTACATTACAATGGTACAACATATTTGATCAATGGCTTTACATGGCCTTTGTCAACCTCTAATACATAACCATTTCATCATCTTAAGGCAACAAATGCCTTACGGCACAGATGCCTTTCGTTTCTCATAACTGATAGCATAAAATATGTAGATCAGACCACATCATTGCCCGTATCTTCTTTAAGGTGTGAAGCTCGTGCATGAGGCTATGCTCAACTTCTACAAAGCCATGCTTTATTTCACATAAAGTCACCCTTTGCCTTTCTTATAACATGTTCCACTTTGAATGCCACATTGCCATTTTTAACAACAAATTATTGATTTCCATAAATATACAACCTCTGAGCTCGTACGTCTCATATAAGGGTATTTATTATAGAAATATTACTGCCTACACCACCAAATAGATGTATGTGGTCTTAGAAATGTAATGTAAAACACTCATCCACACAAGTTGTCCAAGAAAAGGACAAACCGAAGGCACTCTACTACAATATCCTATCAGGAATTACCCTTAGGATTATGTAATGACACTAATTTTGATTAATAATATTTAGGACATTTAATTAGATAAATCAAATGAAATAATGTAAATAGTTAAGGGATAGAGATTTGTATGATCATAAGGTAGTCGTGCCTAATTAATCTATAAGCCAAAGAGAATTAAAATGATGTAAGTAAGAGGAATAAGAGGAGGGAGAAATAGGAATAAACTAAGTTCTTATACCCTAAACCTTTCTTACTTTCACTCCTCATCCATTCTAAACATTTGCAAATAAATCTAAGAATGTTTGAAGCTTGTTCTGCCACCATTAAGGGAAAACAAAAGGAAGACAAGCAAGAATTCAAGTAGGAAGCTTAATCAAATCAATCCAAGAGGAAATCTCAACCTCTTTAACAACAAGCTAAGATGATTAATATATTACATCCCATTTTTATTTTTTCGGTTTCTAAGTGAGATCCAGATTTATTTTGCAAGTAAATTGCCATGATTTGATAGTTTAAATGGATATATAGACTTGTTTGATGATTTATTTTGCTTCATATATATTTTATGAAAAGTTTTAAATAGAAAAACCTATTAAATGACATCCAAATGACTTTCTTTTTTGATATAAGGTCAAAAACATTATTTTAGAGATGGGTTTCAAGTTTCATAATTTACTAAGTTAATGTGGATTTATTATGAATTTTCTAGGAAAGAAAATGGTTAAATTGGGATTATATTCTTTTTAGCAAATATATGATAGCCTTAGGTCTGAAATTTAAATATGTAAGAAAACATATTGAAAATGATTTATGAAAATTTTAGGAAAATTTTCCTAAGTATTTTATTATGGATATAAAATTATTTAGGGTATGGGACTTAAATGTTTTATATGCTTCTAAAAATAGAAGGGGCTAATTTGCTAAATGTTTTTAATTGTTAATTACCGAATTCGGCAGCACTTTTAGAAAAAGATTTTGAAAAATAATTGGTAACTAATTACATGTTGACGAACAAGGAAAGTTATTTGGAAAGATATTACTTTAAAAGGCTAATAATCAGTTCTGCAAAGAATTAATGTTTAGCCACTTACAACATCTACCTTTCTACCACATACTTCCTCCTCAACAAAACGAAATCAATACACATGGTATCAATGCCTTGGTACATAGTGGATTGGAGTTAGGCGGAAGGTATAGAGTCAAAACATGCTTTCGAAGGGGTAGAAGCTACTATTTTGACTATGAATCACTTATGTTTATAAAGGAGGCTTTCGAAGGAGTTATATTAGCAGTCAACGTAGTCAAATGTGCCTTTGTTCTATCAAAAGGACTTCCGAAAGGGGTTGCCGCCATTTTATTTTAAAATGAAGCTTTCGAAGGGGTTCGAAACCCATGCTGCCTCATTTAACCTTTCGAATTAATGCTTTCGAAAGGGTGCTTTTGCCTTTTAACTTTTAAGCTGCTTCTCCATGCTTTCGAAAGTGTTGGTTTCGAAACCATCCACTTTCTTTTACTTAGGAATAATGCTTTCGCCCCTGTTCTTTTAAGACCTTTTGTTCTATTAAAAGCTGAACCCAAAGGGTTCGAAAGAAATGGTTTTAAATGGTTTCGAAGCTATGTTCCACAAACTTTTACTTGGACCCAACGGTTTCGGAAGGTTTGTTTTAAGTAAGGAATTTTAGTACTTTCGAAAGGTATATAATGTAGGTTTCGAAGGAGAGGTACCCCAATGTTTTCGAAAGCTTTACTTGAGTCTTTAAATGGAAGGTTTCCAATGCTTTCGAAAGGCAAGTTTAAAGTATTATGAAAAGAGGATGTTTAAGGTTTTATAAAGCTTTCAAAGGAATACTTTTAATGATTTTGAAAGGTCTATTTTGAAAGGTTTTGAAAGGTATGTTTTGGCCTGTTTGCCTAGCGTTTCAAGGTAAAGTAGTTAACCTATTTTGAAAAGGGTACTTTCAATGGATTCAAAGGGTCTGTTTAAAGTTTTTATACAAGTGTTTCGAAGGTGATATCTTGGATTTAAAACCTAATGTTTTCTTAGTTAAAGAAGGGCTTTAACTTGTTTTAAAGGGATAGATAACCTATTGATGTAGGTTCCATCAACATTGTTTTGTGTAAAGCATATATCATGACAAAGATATTTGAGTAAAGAAAAAAGTATATTTTCCTTGTTTAAGTATGATTTAAAGGGTTAAATCAATTTGAAAAGAAATGTTTTCAAGGAAAATTTAATGGGGTAGTTAACCCTAAGTAAATGACTAAGATATTAGAATACCATATGGGACTGGTATAGGGTCGCGCCCTATACTTTATCTAATAGCCCCTAGCTAATATAAGTTCAAAATTTCAATGTGTAGGGCTTTGTCACAAGTAAGACTAAAATGATGTTGTACACGGTAAGGAATATACAAAGAAATATTGGTTATTGGTAAGCTCGCAAAACCATTAAGATTAGTTGAACCTGAGAGAAGTAAGTTAAGGACAGACCGTCCAGTAGTGTGTCTAACAGAAGTTAGATTATTTAATTAGTTTGTTAGGCCCAAGTCAACCAGTGGTTAGTAGTTAGCCAAACAAAACTATATTGTTTGGATAGATAGTCCATTGATTATCTTATTTATGTGCATATTTAATATTGCTATTATTTCTTTAATCAGTTTGATTGCTGGATTCTTATTTTCAAAAGATATATTTTAAAAGGGATATTAGTGAGGAGAAATCTGTTCTGCTAAGCTGTGTTGTCTCACTTAATTTTAGTAAACCGAGATGTAATAATGTCTGACTCGAAGTTTTTGTTTTCCCTTTAAACTCTCGAGTGCTCAAAATTAATTTCAGTAGATTGAGAGTTAAGGTTTTACAGGCTTAGTAGGTGGACAAATAAGCTTTTGAGGACATGCAGGAGGCGAAGTTAGCTATATAGGAGTAACTAGGTTTATTTCCACTGTGACGTATTTAAGACTGATATGTCTATTTAGTACTCTGATCCAAGGGGCATCTTCCTATGTCGCTCTTGGCATAATTTATAATAGTTATATTTGATCAAAACCTGGGAATCGTTTTGAGATTATGTATCTGAATATGAAATATTGATTTGAAATGTAATTAGAAATTTTTTATTAAATCTATGTTGATTTTTATTTCTTATTCATGTGCTTCTGATATTATGGATACCTTAAACATTACCATATTTTGTCACCGGAAGTTAATACTATAGATGACTGCAGCATTTGTAGGCTTAGCTTTGGGCCTCAAGGTAGGGGATATTACAACTTGGTATCAAAGCATAGTTTTATGAAAACTTTAAAGGAGTTTCAAACTTGAAATGATTTTGAAAACATAATCCTATGGAATTAGAGAAAATATTGGGGTACAAGATAACGCTATAGTAACGTACTTGTATTTTCTATATCTAAGTATACGCTTTATCTGTATTCTCCCATCTCCCTTAGGTTGTTCTTCTGTATCTTATAAAGACTTGAATACAGATTTTATGGGCGTATGATATGGATGCTAGATATGAAAAATTTAACATTGGTGGGGGAAGCAAAACAACCAATGGGAATGCTAGACCAAATACAAGAAAGAATCCAGGTCGGGCACAAGATAATAACTTCGGTGCTGGAGTGCCGCAGGCTGATATGGGAGCTATGTATTAGTTTTTCGTTTACATTATGCAGGATGGAGTTGATGTGGGTTTAGTCGGGGAAAATGTTGAAGGAGGAAATCAGGGAGCCCCAATCGTCAATAATTATGCTTTATTGAGTAGAGATTATGCCAGGTTGGGAGGAAAACCATTTATCAGGATTGAGGATGCAATTGAAGTGGAGAATTGGTTACTTCATTGCGAGATGATTTTGCTGATTTGGGGCTCAAGGATGAGAAAAAATGGAGGCTTGCTTCTAAGAAATTATAGGGAGCAGCTTTGTACTGGTGGAGTAGTGTTACGGTAGGAGTTAATGAGGAGACCATGACTTGGACTGAGTTTAGAAAAAGGTTTAAGGAGAGGTTTATGTCGAAGATTGCGAAGTCAACTCTGCTCAGGAAGTTCATTGAGTTGGAGCAGGGAGACATGACAGTGCTTGAGTATGCAACCAGATTTGAGGAGCTACCAAGATACAAATATGCTATGGTTGATACAGTTATTAAAAGTAATGAGAAGTTCATTCGCAGGTTGAAGCCGGAGTTTTCTAAGGTCACATAATCGCATATTAGAGATCCATGTGATGTAGTTGTTAAGATGGCTTTAAGGCAGGAAGAAATGCTTGCTTTTCTTGAGGGTAACAACATAGGGGGAGCTCAAGGAGGGCAGAACCAAAAGAAGAAATTTTTCCACAAGAAGGGAGCTCAGAAGAGTGGAGATACCAAGAAGGGAAAGACAGAAGTAATCTGTTATAAGTCTGATAAGAAGGGACACTATGCTCATGAGTGCCAGACAGCAAACGAAAGAAAGTTGCTAACAAGAAAGGAGTGGGATGTTTCAACTGCGATCAAATTGAACATTATAAGAATTAGTGCAAGGAGCCAGCCAAGGATAGGAAAGGGAAAGTGTTTGCATTGGAGCCAGCTACCTCGAGACTAATAGCAGAGGAAAGGGAAAATCCGTGTTGGGAGGTACGCTTTTGATTCATGGCGTATCAGTTAGAGTTCTATTTGATACTGGGGCATCGCATTCTTTTATATCTCATTGTTTGGTAGATACGCTTAACCTAGAACCCACATACCTAGTTACTTCCTTAAGGGTTGAGAATCCGATAGGAGGATATGTGACACTTGGGATGAAGTGTGACTAGTTAGAATTTGAATTGTTAGGTTATGTTTTGCTTGTAGTTTGCATGTGTTTGATTTTGTAGGGTTCAAAATTATTTTGGGTATGGATTGGCTAAGTAAATACAATGCTAAAATATTTTGCCATGATAGGAAAATATCACTTAGACACCCTGATTGTAGTTATCGGATAATATATTCCGTAGAAAATTCTAGTTTTGAGGATAATACTTTGTTGGGTGTTGTGGAGAAAGAAGACAAGTTAAATCAAGTTTTCATCATTAGAGAATTCACGAAAGTCTTTGAGCACATAGTAGGACTGCCACCGAAACAAGCCATTGAATTTCGGATACATTTAGCACCAGGAATAGAACCGGTTAGTAGACCGCCAAGAAGAATGACACCTACCAAGATAAGGGAGCTAAAGATGCAGTTGTTAATTTGGAAAATAAGAACTTTATCAGACCAAGAAGTTCGCAATGGGGAGCAGCCGTAGTGTTTGCAAGGAAACCATATGGATCATTAAGGTTATGTATCGATTATCGTAGGTTAAATGAGAAGATGATAAAGAATCGATATATGTTACGTAGAAATGATGATTTGTTCGACCAGTTGAGTGGAGCCAAATTATTTTCCCAGTTGGATTTGTTAACATGGTTCCATCAACTTAGAGTGGCTGAGGATTGTATTCCTTTGATGGTGTTTAGAACCAAATATGGATCGTACAAATGGTTAGTAATGTCGTTCGGACTAACTAATGCGCTAACATTCTTTCTAGATTTGATGAACTGAGTTTCCTGAGAGCATTTGGATAGGTTCATATTGGTATTCATAGATGATATTTTGGTATACTCTAAAGATGAAAGAGAGCATGAAGTTCATCTTAGAGTGGTGCTTGAGACGTTAAGGTAGCATCAACTGAAAGCGAAATTTTGGAAGTGTTATTTCTAGAAGAAGAAAGTGAAGTTTCTTGGTCATTTGTTCTCAGAGAAAGGGTTGTCTGTAGATCTGGCTAAGATCGAGTGGTTAATAATTGGAAGAAACCCGAGGCAGTGATTGTGGTAAAGAGTTTTCTTGGATTAGCTGTTTATTAACGAAGATTCATTAAGGATTTTTCATGGATAGCGGCACTGATGTGTAAGCGAACTTAGAGTGCTATGAAGTTTGTCTGGACTGATAAGTGTAAGGAGGCATTCCAGAAGCTGAAACACTTATTGACAAATGCACCTATGTTAGTTTTTCCAGAGGGGAATCAGGGCTGAATGATGTACACAGATGCATTTGTAATAGGGTTAGGAGCCGTGTTAGCGATTGCCTATGCTTCTCGAACGCTCAGACCGCATGAGGTTAGATATCCAACTCACGATTTGGAATTAGATATAGTAATTTTTGCATTGAAGGTGTGGAGACATTACCTTCTGGGAGAAAGATTCGAGTTGTATATGGATCATAAGTCATTGATCTATCTATTCTCTCAAAAGGAGTTAAATATAAGGCAACAAAGGTGGTTAATATTTTTAGCCGCTTATGGCTTTGGTAATGAGTACACACTAGGAAAAGGCAATATAGTTGCAGATGCACTTAGCATGAAACATCAGAATGTAGTATTGGCAATGATAGTTGAGTGGAAGGATTTGGAAGCATTGACTACATGTAGAATACAATGGAGTTCTGAGGCTAGATCTAGTAAGGAAACTGCTATGTTGTCATGTTTAGAAGTTTGACCAGGGTTGATCGAAAGGATTGCTTCTACGCAAGGGAAGGATCCATTATTAGCTGAATGGATCAAAAAGTTAAAGGATGTAACAAAGAGCGATGACTTGAAAGATCTCAATCTTGACCAGAATGAGTGGTTAAGGAAGAAAGGACGACTATGTGTTACGAATGTTGGAAACATAAGGAAGGAAGTTCTCTGAGAATTCCATCGTTCAAAGTTCACTATTCATTTGGGAGGAACTAAGATGTATTAGAATATGAAAAGAAGTTTCTTCTAGAAGGGCATGAAGAGAGATGTAGGCTTATGGGTAAAGCAATGTTTGAACTGTCAACAGGTAAAAGCTGAACATCAAAAACCAAGTGGGTTGCTTCAGCCTTTAGATGTTCCATTATGGAAATGGGAGTCTATCTCAATTGATTTTATAAACGGGTTGCTAAGATTGAATTGAGAAAATGAAAATATATGGGTTATAATGGATAGATTGACCAAGAGTGCCTATTTCATTCAAGTAAAATCAACCAGGACGACACCTGTTTTGGCTAAATTATTCATGAAGAATATAGTCAGGCTGCATGGAAGTCCTAGTAGTATAGTAAGTGATAGAGATTCCTTATTCACTAGCGAATTCTGTAAGAGTCTATAGGAGACTTTGGGTACCAAGCTCAAGATGAGTACCGCTTACAATTGGTAGACAGATGGACAAACGGAAAGAGTTAACAAAGTCTTAGAAGATTTGTTACGAGCTTGTATACTAGATTTTAGGGGTACACTTAGTCAAGTTTTCGTATAACAATAGTTATCGGGCTATTATAGGGATGGCACCGTTTGAAGCTTTGAATGGAAGGCCATTTAAATCTCCCGTTTGTTGGTTAGAGACCAGAGATAGGTTACTTCTTGGTTAGGGAAGCTGTAGAAAAGATTAAGCTAAATCGAGCTAAAATGAAGGAAGCTCAGTCTAGGAAGAAGAGTTATGTTGATAAGAGACATAAGGACTTAGAGTTCTCAGTTGGATATCTGTTTTCGTTAAGGTATCACTGACTAAAGGTGTCATTAGATTCAGAAAATCACAAAATTGGCGCAAAGATTTGTTGGACCATTTCCTATTATAGAAAGGAATGGGAAACTCACATGTAGGGTATAGTTACCGAACAGTTTGGGAAGAGTCCATAATGTTTACATATATCTCATCTAGGATAGTGTATTCGAGATTCAGAAACTACTATTGCACTAAATGTGTTAGATGATTTGGTAGTGGAATCGGATATGACTATAGCTAGAAAGCCAGTTCGTATAGTCACGAGAGAGAGAAGAGGTTAAGGAACAAGACAGTTAGATTAGTCAAAGTCTAGAAGAGTGACGACGAGAGAGACTATACTTGGGAAACTTAAACCAGGATTAAAGATACTTATCCTGACTTGTTTTATGGTATGTTTTACCTTTATGAATGATTGTTATGAGTAACCTATCGTAACTACGAGGACGAAATTCTTTAAGGAGTGGAGCCTTAATGACCCTAATTTTGACTAACAATATTTTGGACATTTAATTAGACAAATTAAATGAAATAATGCAAATGGTTAAGGGATTAAGATTTTTATGATCATAAGGCAGCTGTGCCTAATTAATCTATAAGCCAATGAGAATTAATATGAAGTAAGAGGAATAAAATGAGGGAAAAATAGGAATAAACTAAGTTCGTATACCCTAAACCCTTCTTACTTTCACTCCTTATCCATTCTAAACATTTGCAAACAAATCTAAGAACGTTCAAAGCTTGGCTAGCCACCATTAAGGAAAACAAAAGGAAGATAAGCAAGAATTCAAGTAGGAAGTTTAATCAAATCAATTTAGGAGCAAATCTCAACCTCCTTAGCAATAAGCTAAGGTAAATAATAGATTACATCTCATTTTTATTGTTTTCGATATCTAGATGAGATCCGAATTTATTTTGCAAGTAAAATGCCATAATTTGATTGTTTAAATGGATATATAGGCTTGTTGATGATTTACGTTGCTTCACATAGATTTTATGAAAAGGTTTGATTTGAAAACCTATTAAATGACATCCTAGGGACTTGCATTTTTGATATAAGATCAAAAACATTATTTTAGAGATGAGTTTCAAGTTTCATAATTTTCTACGTTAATGTGGATTTATTATGAATTTTCTAGGAAAGAAAATAGTTAAATTAGGCTTAAATTATTTTTGGCAAATATATGATAGCCAGTCTGAGATTTAAATATATTAGAAAGCGTATTAAAAATGATTTATAGAAAGTTTTAGAGAATTTTCCTAAGTATTTTATAATGGATATAAAATTATTTTAGATATGCAACTTAAATGTTTTATATGCTTCTAAAAGGAGAAGGGGCTAATTTGCTAAATGTTTTTAGTTGTTAATTACTGAATTCGGTGGAACTTTTAAAATAAGATTTAGAAAGAGAATTGGCAACCGATTATATATTGACAAATAAGGCAAGTTAGACGGAAATATATTACTTTAAAAGGCTAATAACCAGTTTTGCAAAGAATTACTATTTCGCCACTTACAGCAGCTACCTTTCGACTCCATACTTCCGCCTCAACCAAGTTGAAACCAATACACATAGTATCAATGCCTTGGTACGTAGTGAATTGGAGTTAGATGGAAGGTATAGAGTCGAAATATGCTTTCGAAGAGGTAGAAGCTACTATTTTTAACTATGAATCACTTATGTTTATAAAGGAGGCTTTCGAAGGAGTTATATTAGCTTTTGACTTAGTCAAATGTGCCTTTGTTCTATCAAAAGGACTTCCGAAAGGGGTTGCCGCCATTTTATTTTAAAATGAAGCTTTCGAAGGGGTTCGAAACCCATGCTGCCTCATTCAACCCTTCGAATCAATGCTTTCGAAAGGGTACTTTTGCCTTTAAACTTTTAAGCTGCTTCTCCATGCTTTCGAAAGGCTTGGTTTCGAAACCATCCACTTTCTTTTACTTAGGAATAATGCTTTCGAAAGCAATGCTTTCACCCCAGTTCTTTTAAGACCCTTTGTTCTATTAAAAGCTAAACATAAAGGTTTCGAAAGGAATGGTTTTAAATTGTTTCGAAGCTATGTTCCACAAACTTTTTCTTGGACCCAATGCTTTCGAAAGGTTTGTTTTAAGTAAGGAATTTTAATACTTTCGAAAGGTATATAATGTAGGTTTCAAAGGAGTGGTACCCCAATGTTTTCGAAAGGTTTACTTGGGTCTTTAAATGGAAGGTTTCCAATGCTTTCGAATGGCGAGTTTAAAGTATTATGAATAGAGGATGTCTAATTTTTTATAAAGCTTTCGAAGGGCTACTTTCAATAATTTCGAAAGTTCTATTTTTAAAGGTTTCGAAAGGTATGTTTTGGCCTTTTGGCCTAGTGTTTCAAGGTAAAGTAGTTAACCTGTTTTGAAAAGGGTACTTTAAATGGATTCGAAAGGCACCGTTTAAAGTTTTTAAACAAGGGTTTCAAAGGTTATATCTTGGATTTAAAACCTAATGTTTTCTAAGTTAAAGAAGGTCTTTAACTTGTTTTAAAGGGATAGATAACCCTATTGATTTAGGTTTCATCAACATTGTTTTGTGTAAAGCAAATATCATGACAAAGATATTTGAGTAAAGAAAAAAGTATATTTTCCTTGTTTAAGTATTATTTAAAGGGTTAAATCAATTTGAAAGAAATGTTTTCAAGGAAAATTTGATGGGGGTAGTTAACCCTAAGTAAATGACTCAGATATTAGAATACCAGATGGGACTAGTATAGGGTCACGCCCTATACTTTAGCTAATAGCCCCTAGCTAATATAAGTCCAAAATTCCAGTGTGTAGGGCTTCGTCACAGGTAAGACTAAAATGATGTTACATAGAGAAAAGAATATACAGGGAAAGATAGGTTATTAGTGAGCTCGCGAAACCATTAGGATCAAATGACCCTGGGAGAAGTAAGTTAAGGACAGACCATCCAGGAGTGTGTCTAACAGAAGTTCGATTATTTATTTTGTCTTATAGGCCCGAGTCAGCCAATGGTAAGTAGTTAGCCAAACAAAACTATATTGTTCGGACAGATAATCGATTGATTACCTGATTTATGTACATATATGATATTGCTATTGTTGCTTCAATAAGTTTGATTGTAGGATTCTGATTTGCAAGAGATATGTTTTAAAGGGATATTAGTAAAGGAAAACCTATTCCACTAAGCGGCGTGGTCTCACTTAATATCAGTAAACTGAGATGTAATAGTATTATTTACACCAGGCTTTATGTCTGACTCGAAGTTTATGTTTTCCTCTTAAACTCTCAGGTGCTCAAAATTAATTTGAGTAGATTGAGAGTTAAGGTTTTACAGGCTTAGTAGGTGGACGAATAAGCTTCCGAGGAAGTGCAAGAGGTGAAGTTTGCTATATAGGAGTAATTAGTTTTATTTCTGTTGTGATGTATTTAAGACTGATATGTCTATTTATTACTAAGATCTTCCAAGGGGGCATCTTCATATGTCGCTCTTGGCGTAATCTATAATAGTTATATTTGATCAAAATTTGGGAATTGTTTTAGGATTATGTATCTTAATATGAA
Source organism: Allium fistulosum (assembly GCA_030737815.1). Lineage (NCBI taxonomy): Eukaryota > Viridiplantae > Streptophyta > Magnoliopsida > Asparagales > Amaryllidaceae > Allium > Allium fistulosum. Next base: position 246,723,158 of record CM060906.1, on the reverse strand, counting down.
ATATTGATTTGAAACGTAATCAGAAAAGTTTTTTTAAATCTGTGTTGATTTTTATTTCATATTCATGTGCTTTTGATATTATAGATACCATTAACATTACCGTATTTTGTCACCCTAAGTTAATACTATAGATGACTGCAGCATCTATAGCGCTTAGCTTCGGGCCTCAAGATAGGGAATGTTACAGATTAGTAGCGAATAGTCCATGTATTTTGAAGATTTTCATAATAAAGAGGCCATTGCAATTTATTTTATTCTACGAGCTAACTGGAGATTATCAACAAGTGGTCCTTCCGAAATGAAGATCTCTTATCTTCAAAATCATTGACTTCATCTTGTCTTCACTTTCGAAAGTAAACATTTGTTCAAAGTGGTTTTCGGATAGGAGTTACCCATTTTTGACCCCTGTTCCTTCGAACCAATCATCGATTAAAATGATGTAAAGTTCATATGTGATTATTAATCATCATTCCATTTCATCCATCTTTTTATTCATTCATAAAAATCTCAGAGAGACATATTATTTTAAATTATTCCATTTATCTTCTTAATTGTATATAGAATCATTAAGCCTCATTTATCAAATCATTTCGTTAATTAAAACCCTTTTTAAATCTTGTAATAATTCTAAATCGTTTCACTTTTTACTTAGGAAAATATTTTCAAATCATTTATTTAAATATCATATTGGAAAACATTATTGAATAAAAAGGATCATGGAGATTATACTAATTCTACTCAATATCAATTTCCGTATTCAACTTTTACTATACGTCGAATAACAGTGAAATCACTTTTTAAATTCACATGGATAACACATATTCCCTCCTTGGAATCTAGTACTAAGTATATGAAGATTATTTCTATACAATCCAAGTTGTTTTAACTTTGGAAAATTGAATCTTTTACCCTTGTCTCGTTTTTGACAATTCGACCTTATATATCCCTTACCCAGAAAAAAGGCCAGGTGAGCCAGAGCACTGGTTGCTCCTGAACATCTCCTTAGTTTAACCACCCCACATCAAGATGTTATGAATAGAAAAATCCAGTCTACTCATAAGCTTTTAGAGCCAAGATTAAATCACTTTATTTATAACATCTTTTCTTGAAATCATTTATTTAAACTCTTTTAAAATAAATATGAAACCTCCAAACCATCTTTAAAACACTTATTCATTTATTTGAAAATACTTATAAAAGATTTGGGAAAGAATACTTAAGTTTAAAGCCATATTGCAAAAGTTGTTAAAAAGTGCTACAAATAGTGCTTTAAAAGCTTATTTGGTTAAAATAAACTTTTCTACCATTTTGAAAATCCATATTTATAACTCAAAGCTCATTTAAAACATTTTAAATATTTATAAAATTTATTCCATATTTTTAAAAAATTAAAAATATTCATTTTAAATTAGTTTCAAATTGGGTTTTTAAACTGCAAAACCGCGATTTTACTGAAAACTTGTTTTACTCATATTACAAAGTCTACTTAATGAAATCTTGATATTTCTTTCTTCATTTACAAACTATGGACATAATACTCTGGAAAACTCTTATCTTGAATAATTTCGAGCTATATTTCATTCTCTTCACTTGTTTGAATTCTACGGCGTGAAATCACGAACTACCATTATGCAACGCGCCTATTTTTGACTTGTTTTTCATTTTTTTTTCAAACTTCATGGAAACACTTTTAAATGTTTCTAAAACACTTCTAAGTCATTTTAAACCCATTTAAAAAATAATTTTCATACTTCAAACTCATTTTCCACTTCATTTCATATTTTAGTATTATATAATTATAATATTCATTTTAAACCTTTTTAGATGGTTAAAACCAAAATGAGGCTAAATAATTTTCATACTTATCTTTATATGGATTCAATTCTCATTTAATTAACTATGGTTAATTACTATCCATTTCCCTTATCATTTATCAAACCAAGTTATCAATCATATCACAAGCATATAATCAATCATAATATCAACCGAGTTATCAACTAATATCAAACATTTAATCATCCAATATATTTAAACTTTCAAATCATTATACTTGAAATAATTTAGACATTAATTTGTAAAAATGTGAGTACTCACATTTATTTAACCCAATTTCCTCCTACCAACATTTAATCCATCAACCTTTCAACTATTACCTTCATCATTCAAAACATCATCAAAGCCTTCCTTCCCTTCCCTAAACCAAACATCCATCACCACCTTCCGTCTCCATGCTCACGGCCAAGACCATCCATTACCATGAAGCCCATGGCCACCCATCCCCTTCATCACTTCATGATGCTTACCGAACAAAGCAAATGTGGAAAAACCATCCATACATAAACCAAGTCTAACATTACATGATTTTTTAGCAAAATCAGGATCTGGCCTATTAAAATGTTTCCAAGCTTCACTGTGTTAAAGATGAGATAAAAACATTTCATCTCGTTGTTGTTCACTATGCCATTGCATGTGTTTTGTCGTAGCAGAAGATGCATTTAACCTTTGCAATCTCAATGTAATAGGAAAATAATGCAATTTTGGTCAAATGTACTGCTTTGCCACTAGTTTTCATCAGTTTATATCTATTTTATTTACAGAAATTATAAAATGCTAAATATTTATCTTCCTTCTAATCAATCATGCATCCACCTAGACACATGTCAATTTTTTCATAAGGCAATTCAAAGGCAGAGACCTCTCTTTAAAGGAAGTTCCAATTCTCCGCAAATACATTATCAAGTGGAAGATTTCTTCCACAAGTTAAGAATTGTGTTTATTAGGTTTTCTGATGCTTTTTATTTGGATTTTACAGCGACTAACTTACACGTCGTCGCCAAATATGTCATTAGAGTGGTCGTTTCGATGCTTCTAAAAAATTAAAAACTTTTTTGCTTCTAAGTCCAGATCTTCCTATAAATTTGGTTCTTTGGCTACATACTTAGACCAACAACATCATGACCCATTTTAGTCATTATATTTTTCTATATGATTATTTTATTTAATAAGGGGTTCATTGCAATCAATATCCATATTTACATATCCTCTTGTACAATGTGATATTATTCTCCATGATATATCCACACATGATAGTCAGGGATTAAATCTTATTAGTATAAATGAAATATCATAGTATAATACTTTATAAGTTTAAGCAACGATAGTTTGAACATGGACATCAGACTTCTTTCATATTAGTTTTATTACTAGTGCCACTTCCATAAATGCATCTATGCCATTTCTAAAGTGTAATTGAATAGTTCCTCTATTTTTACCACACATATGCATCCAACTTCGATCTTTTAGATAATCCATCTATTATACTCTACATGAATAAAATTATATTATCTTTCACATGGCAGTATTTTTAATTCAAATAAAATAACATTATTCATTTTATCATTACATATATAACACTATTAGTTTTATGGATAATTTAAATAATTTTTTCTTAATTTAAATAACATTATTAATTTTATGAATATTTTAAATAACACATCATTTTATTCTTAAATTAAAAAAAGATATTATTTTTATGAATAATTTAAATAACATCATTAATTTTGTTTTTAACTTAAATAAAATTATTAATTTTATTATAACTTAAATAACATTATTAATTTTATTATTACGTACTTTCGTTAATTTTATTACTACATTTAATAGCGTTATTAATTTTATTATAAACGATGCAATTGACACACATTTCAAAACTATATAACCTAGTGATTTCTATACTTTTTAAAATAGCTAGCTATACTACAACCCATTAGAATGAAATTATATTTGTATTTCATAAATCAGTTCAAATCGAATGATTAATAAAATTGGCAGCACTTCCCCTTATTCCATGTATCATATGCAAAGGAGCGTACATGGGGAACAAAAAGGAAGTGTCGTTGAAATTTCATTAACCGTTTGATTTGAAATATTGATTTATGAAACTTAAAGAGCATTGCGTTTATAACTTTTCCAATATTAGGACAAATCTGATCTATAATGTACCATATGAATATCAATTTTCATTTTATTTAAAAAACGAATATCTATATAATGATCTTATATGGTACTTGTCAAACGAGGACAAACTAAACATTTACTGGGTTTAATTAATATCATCATATCATTGATAATGAATTATCGAACAATTTAAAAACATTAACAATAATATATCTGATCGTATACGAATTATCATACCAATGAATCTATGTCAACGATCATATACCACGAATATAAACTAATGAATCTATATTATATCTAAAATTGATCAAGTCATGACATTATATAGAAAATATATTAGAGAAATAATCATACTGATGGAGACTTAAGTGGTGATTTGGATGAGGGATTTGGGGCTTGGGATTATGGTGATCGACGAGGTGGTCTATTGGGGATTTGTCGCTTGGATTCGGGATTTGCAGTGGCATCGATGGAGGAGGCAACAACGTTCGATATTGAGGGAGGAGGAGGGGGAAGCTTGTGGAAATCAACTAGGTGGGGATATGTAGCTAGAGCTTGGACGTCGGCTTGGGCTTTGGATTTGCGGTGGCGTCATTAAGGGAGAAGGAGGCGGTAATAATCAAAGTCGAGGGAGGAGGAGGCGGTAGCAGCAAACAAACTTTTTTATTATTGGAAAAGTGAAAAAGGAGAGGACATCGACTAAGGTATTATCATCAAGGATGACATATCATAGGCGTCGAAAGGACATCGATATTTTTTCGTAGGTTTGTATTCATCGAAACCTTTTCGATGCTCCATCGATGCGATTTTAAGGGTGTCAGGATGGCGTCCGTAAAACCAGGTAGGTTAGTGTTGCATTTTCTAGTGGTGCATTCTGTTTTTAGTTAGATGTATCTTCTATAATTCGGATCAGGGTGTTGTGCCACATTTTGGCCCAATGGTGTTCATATTCAAATAATTTCATAAGAAACAACATGTGTTTTGTTTAATTTTTATCTTATGTTGTTGATCTTATGATTTTTAGATTTACTCTATTCAAATAAGTTGCTAAAATTCCATTAGTAAGTGCTGGTAATTCTTTTTTTATCTGATTCTAGTGGAACTAATGAATATGCATGTAAAAACAAGAAATTAATTTTTTTTGAAAAAGTAGATGTTAATTAGTGGCCCCCGTATATGATATTTGTATGATGATGATATTATCCTTTTTATTAAAAAAAGTGCACGTGCCTGATTTAATTTCTTATATTTTTCTGTATTTACCCTTTTTTGGGTTTATGCAAAAGCTAGATTTACATTGTTGATTTTTTTAAATAAATGAACTTGAAACATATATTTTCAAAGTTGAACTTGGTTACTTGGTTCTTTGGAGTTGAAGAATAATAGTTGCTTTAATTTATTGACAAATTAAATGGATATTTAGTCTCAAAATCTTTACCGAGGAATGATACGTGCGTAGAAGATAATTATGGAAGAAATCAAGCCAGCACTTGAAAATGATATGATACTTAATATTCTTCAACACTATGGAATGGTAGGCGTTTTTGAGCTTAGTTTAATTACATTTATGGGCCCTTGATTCTTCAGATTTGAAAAAATATAGAATATAACTATTTAATTTTTGATTTCTTTAATTTTGAACTAACTTTAGTTTAACGGTTTTATTCCATCTGCAAAGACTTATGTCAAAACTAATATGCGTACTATTTTGTTTTCCAACATTAAAAACAATGGATTCTTTTCCTTTATCATCTAAACCGTCATCATATGGCAATCTGATACATACATTCTTCCATTTTCATATTAAATTACTTACCTTCGACTAATTATATACACTAATCTTTGAATTTAGGAAGATAAATATGAACAAAGTTAATGTTAACCCATAAAATTAGATACATTACACATAAATATACCTCCACAAGGATATCATTACTCTTTACGTTATATGCTATATTACGTGGAAAAAAGTTAAAAGCTTACCACTACACCTCCCATAAGTATATTATTTATCATTTAATAAATTGGGGTTGCATAAAAAATGTCTTTTATTAGTATATTACTTGACATTTTATTTTTCTGTAAATTATATTCCAATGTAACCAAGATCAACAATTCTTTATTTTTTGTTTGTATTGATATAGTTTACATCCACAATATGGTTCAGTTCATCCACCATAGTTTTAAGCATAATTTGCCTTTTGCACTAAATATAAATTGATTTCGTTTATCCACCGTATTTTTTTATATATTTTTTCTATAGGTAGTCCTCTTCTTGTCAGAGCTACGAGCACTTTGTATACGCTACTAATTAGCAAACCTAAATACATATGCTCAACCTAACCTGCTTTTTCTAGCAGATTCTCAGTCTTTACTATGCACTTGTCACATCTTTAATTATATCGAAGCTATCAACAACATGCTCAAAGTTGTTTATCCAATATGATTGAATACCACTTTGCTCAACAATGCCATAAATAATTAGTGAATAATTTTGATATTTGATATGAAAAGTTGGTTTTGAGAACCATTTTAATCTTTTCTGAATTATGAAGCTCCACAATAAAAGTTCACATCACATTCTTTGATATTTCTTACAATACTAACAAAACCCATCATCCCTAAAATAGAAGAACATTCAACAACTTAGTTCTCAGGGGTTGAGAACTTTTTAGTATAGATTTAGTTTCCATGACGGAGAAGTAATCATCGATCTAGAGAAATAGCAGCAGCAAAAAAGTTTAGTTCAGGGTTTTGTATGAGATGTGTTCGCTAAATACATGATTTCGTTAGAGCTAATGTTTCATGTTCCTTTCCATTTATGTCATGGGTAATCACTACAAGTCAATATTAATAGCCAACAAATCATTTATTTTTCTGATTCATTCCTCTTCCTCAAATTTAAAACAATAATAACATTAATTTCGATCTTGAAAGATTTTTTTTCATCAAAGAAGTAAGAATTGAAAATTGTCATTTGAGTTGATTGATCAATTAATTGACTTATGGATTAACTAAATATTATTATGTGGATTAACTTATAAGTGGATTAACTAATTGAAATTATGGATAAGTATAAAAGTTACCTTTTAGTTTATTAGTTTCTAGTAAATAAAGCAAGCATGTTTTCAAATACCAATTGATTGAAAATATCAATTCAGTGCTAAAAATACTTTTTACAATACATTTCGTTATACCACTTTCATTTTTTTCTCTTTGAATATGACTAAGACATTGCATTTGTATACTTATTTCGAAATAGATACATGATTGAATACATTATTTATTTATTGATTCTTAAAATGAAAAATTAATGGTAGTAATTTTTAATTCATTTTTGAAAGATTTCAAACTTTGATTTTCTATCAAAAATTTGTACAAATGAAGGTTAAAAACCTGAAGTTGGGTGAAGAAAACAAGTATTTTATATATACTATAATTGCTATTATGTTTAATATTTTGAATTATAATTATTTTTTAAAACATCATGTGCGTAACATGGGTTCGCACTAGTAAAATATTAATAACAATGCTTCTTTGTATTTATCCATAATGGAAGAACCAAAGAATCTTTACATTCAAATAGTAAACAAAAATCTTGTTGTAAAAGACATTTCATGTACAACTAACTAAAACACAAGAGAACTTAAATTCATAATTGGACTTTTATAAATGGAATTTTGAGTGTAATTTTTTCTTTATAACATATTTCAAATTCTTGTTAATATTGAGATTAAATTGTTTATTTACACTTTAGTGAAATCTATGATATATTGTTTAAAAAACAATCATTTTTTAAATGCTCTTCCCATTTCTTGAATTTTTTTATTCCTAGACAACTTAAAATTTTTCTAAATGAATTTAGACAAAAAGAGTATGTCATATGTGTAATATACTCAAAGTGGATTTAATATAAAAGTTATATTTTCTCGAAATATATCAATGTTGATATTATTACATGTTAATAGAGTTAAGGCAGTGCTTCAAAAGCAATTATGTAATTTTATTATATGACTTAACTCTTATAAAAGAATCTTGCTAGAAATAAAGTATGCGTGTGATTTTGTTTTCTATTATATGTTATTATATTATGATACAAGTAATAAATATGAGTAGAGTAAGCATATAAGAAGGAAATCCTTAGAAAAAGCATTTTATCGATTGAAGTTGCGACATATTCGTAACCACAAGTTTTGAATCAAATACACAAAATATTTTCCCTTAAATTAGTCCTAGTCAAGATATATATCAAGAAAATGATACGCCGGACACGTGTTGGTAATGATTTCCATACGGTCGATGGTGAGTTGCTCATGACTATCGGGAACACCAAAGGATTGCGTAGTTGTTTAGAACAACCACAAAAGGACTCAACGAGATACTTTTATAGGTTCATACAAATAGGTTGAAATATAAGATCTTAATATAGTAACATGTAGTGGTCTTAAGACTTGAAAGTAATGTTGATCATAAGTCGCTAGTTGTACTTTAAGTATGGTCAATCACATGACATCACAGTTATGTTACAGTTAGATTTGATACCTTGATTTCCATTGCTGAAACCCTAGATTAGAGAAAGATGCAAAATCGAATCATGAACAAGAAGGGTCTTCAAACCCTAAGTAACGTTATGGAAAGAGCTGGAAGTGAGCTTGGCAGAACCAAATTTCTTATTTGGTGAAGGAGAAGTCGTTCGATTTTTGGTGAAGGAGTTTCATTCAGTGCTGTAAATTTGGAGCGGTGTTGAAGCAGCTGATCTCTTCGACAAAGAAGAGGAGAAGTGGAAGTGCCAGATGAGAAATCTCATCCGGTGTTGCTAGGTTTTGTCACTCTATATTTATGGAGTGGTGGTGTTTCGTTTGGCATTGAGTTGATGTCGAACCAAGTAGTGTCGGTCCAAATTTGAGACGTTGAAGGACAAACCAAATATTTGGTTCGGTGTTAGAGCATGCCGGCCCAAATCATACTGGACCAAACCATGTGTGTTGTTTGCCGGACCAAACATGCCGAACCATGATTGCCGAGCCAAACACCAGGGCTGCTATATAGCAGCTACCCCTCCTCATATCTTCACTCTATAAATAGTGGAGCTTCTGGACAACAATAGAAGCCATCCTAGTGAGCTGAAACTCTGCATAATTTTTTCTGTATTGTTAATTCTTCTTATGCATAGCCTCCGAAAGTGAATCAATCTTGTAACTCTAATCTTTCAGTGATTAATAAAATCTCCTCTCCCTAAGTGGACGTACACTGCCTCGTGGTAGTGGAACCACTATAAATACTGGTGTTATTTATTTTTTCTGCATTGCATTGATCTGTGACTATCTATTTTGGTGTTTATCTCTATTTGTTTCGTCTCACTACAATCACGATCTAGTTGTTTTTCCGCTGTGTTGGGTTTTTTATTCCCTTAGACTGATCATTTGATGGGATTTTCCCCAGCATTATGGTATCAGAGTTACAAGGTTGATTGAGGAGTGCTAGATGCTATGGAAGGAGATGAATCGACTCCAGTTGTTACAAGACCCTATACTAGAGGGATGTATATCACGTCAGGATCATAGTTGGCAATTAAGAAATGGAATGGGGATAAAGACTTCGAGAAGCGGCAATGGAGGATGGAGGCTATTCTAATGAGGAATGAAGTCCATCCAGTAGTGTTTTCCCCTGAGGAGTTCATGGCTGACATCTCAGTCGTGGAAAGGAAGGAGATGGAGAAATAGGCATTTACTACTTTATAACTAGCTATGGGAGAGAATGTTATCTCAGAAATTAGCAGTGAGACCACAGCTAGGGGCATTTGGACCAAGCTAGAAAATCTCTACTTGAAGAAATCTCTGACCAACCGTCTGATATTGCTGAAGATATTTTTCACCATGCAAATGAGAGAGGCTACTTCAGTGAAGGAACATCTTAATTTCTTTGATGATCTCGTGATAAAGATGAAGACTGTTGAATTGAAGATGGATGAGGAGCAAATGGCAATGATTCTTTTGTGTTCTCTTCCGGAGTGATACACAGGTTTCACTGACAGCCTTATCTTCTCGAGAGACACATTGACAGTGGAAGATGTGAAGTCAGGCCTTCTATCTGAGGGCTTGAGAGATTAGATGAAGGAGATAAGTGAAGGAAGTAGAGGTGGAAGTAGTAGTCATGGCCTATTTGTTGAAAGAGGAAGAGAAGATAAGAAAAATTGGCACTCTAGAGTGTGTTCCAAGTTCAAGAAGCCCAGTAATGGCAGGAAAGGAAAGTCTAAGGATGGGAAGTGCTTTATCTGTAAGAAACCTGGTCAATGGAAAAAGGATTATCCAGATTTGAAGAAGAAGGAAGAAGATGGATCTTTATCATTTGCAGTGGAGAAGTCTGTATCTGACAACATGTTGTCTACAGCAATGTCGAATGTCTTAGACCATTGGGTGCTGGACTCGGGGGTGTCTTTCCATATGACGCCTGAAAAGGATTACTTCAGTTCTTTCATTCTATGAGAGTGAAGCTCTATTCTTATGGGTAATGATGCTAGCGTAGAGCAATGGGTGAAGGTACAGTGAGGATCAGGATGTTTGAAGGAGTGATATGCACTTTGATAGGTGTCCGGTATGTTCTAGGTCTTCAGAAGTCCTTAATTTCTTTAGGATAATTGGCATCTTTGGTATGCAAGGTAACTATCAAGAAGCATAGTCTAAAGGTTTTGAGAGGTGCACTAGTTCTTATGAAAGGAGATGTGTTCTGAAATCTATATTTACTGAAAGGAGCCACGGTTCTTAGAGAGTCGTGTGTTGGAGTTGATAGTTCTCATGCAATGGATGTCACAAAGCTTTAGCATCTCAGGTTGGGTCATATTTCAGAGAAGGGCTTAGAGTTGCTTCGAAGACGGAAGATGATCAAAGAAAAAAGCTTCGACAAGATGGACTTTTGCCAGGAGTGTGTGTTAGGCAAGCAAACTAAAGTATCTTTTGGAGTTGGACTCTATAGATCGAGGCGAGTACTTGAGTACGTGCATACAGATGTCTAGGGACCGGTTTCTACTCCTTCTCTTGGAGGAGCAAAGTATTTTATCTCTTTCATTGATGACTTTTCTTGGAAAGTATGGGTGTATGTGATGAAGGCCAAATCAGAAAGTTTTGAGAAGTTCAAAGACCAGAAAGCGCTTGTTGAGAACCAATCCTGTTCTAGGTCGAAGGTGTTGAGATCTAACAATGGCTGTGAATTTGTCTCTAGGGAGTTCCTCGACTTTTGTAGATAGCATGGGATTTAGTGATATTTCACTACACCCGGCGGTCCGCAATCCAATGGGGTTGCAAAAAGGATGAACAAGACTCGACTGGAGAAGGCTCGTTACTTGAGATTGACGGCGGGCTTGTCTAGAGGCTTTTAGGCTAAGGCATTATCAACTGCGGCGCATATCATAAATCGACTTCTATGCTCAACCATAGATGGGAATATTCTAGAGGAAAAGTGGAGCGGTAAAGCAATGTATCTTTGTTACTTTCAAATTTTTAGTTGTTCTGTGTACGTTCACCATATAGGTGATGACAAGTTGGAGGCTAGAGCATACAAGAGCATACTAATGGGATACACAGATGGTATCAAAGGGTATCGAATTTGGAACCCTGTTGATCGAAAGATTATTCATTCTATACATGTTACTTTTGATGAGTCTGCTATGTTCAATCCGAAGGAGAAGCTACCTACCACATCAGAAAATTCTGATAGGCCTAAGGAGATGGAAGAAGTTCTCGTGTTCCAACCAAATAGTAGAGTTGTTGTTGATGTTGTCGAGGAAAACAAAGTTTATGAAACATCACAGGATAGTCCACAGGTACCTTTTAGCAGTGCTGGTTATGTGCATGAATCTAGAGGAAGTTCAGTTCAAGGCGGAGCTGAAAGGAGTTTAGGCGAAGCAGTACCTACCCGGGTCTGTCGTAGGACTATTAGGCCGCCCTAAAGGTATAGCGATTGGCAGTTTGCAAACCTTAGCCTTGGTGATCAGTTGGACTATGCCCTACATGTGGTTCATGAGGAGCCGCTTGACCTTGATGAAGCTTTGAAGTCATGTGACAGTTCGAAGTGGATGTGCACTATGGAAGAGGAGTTAGAGTCGTTGAAGAAGAACAAGACTTGGGATTTGGTACCACCTCCTTAAGGAAGCCGAGCCATAGGTTGCAAGTGGTTGTTCAAGGTGATGGATGATAGGAGATACAAGGCTAGACTAGTTGCTAAAGGGTTTTCACAAAGAAAGGGATTGGAGTATGATGAGATATTCTCACCAGTAGTGAGGCATACGTCCATCCGCATTTTGCTCGCTATCATCGCAGCTCATGACTTGTAGCTGGAGCAACTGGGAAAACCGCTTTCTTGCATAGAGACTTGAATGAGACCATCTACATGAAGCAGCCAGAAGGATTTGTTGTAGATGGGAAAGAAAATTGGGTTTGCAGATTGAAGAAGTTATTGTATGGACTTAAGCAGTCGCCTAGACAATGGTACAAGAGGCTTGACTCTTTTATGCTTTCACTTGGTTTTCATCATAGCATCAAAGACGATTGTGTGTACTTCAAGCATTTAAAGAATGGTAGACGAGTATACCTACTCTTGTACGTGGATGATATGTTGATTGCTTCCAAGGATAAGGCTGAAATCGATAGTTTAAAGAGAAAGCTAAAAGCGGAATTCGAAATGAAAGACCTTGGAGAAGCAAAGAAAATTCTGGGTATGGAAATCCAAAGGGATAGAAAGCTAGGACTTTTGAGTCTCACTCAAAAGGAGTACATTCGAAAGGTGCTTGCTCGATTTAGCATGGAAGGGGCAAAGGCAATCAGCACACTCATTCCTTTGCACATACAGCTTTCTAGTAAAGGCTCTCTGATCTCGGAAAAGGAGAAGGCTTATACGATGAAGGTCCCATATGAAAATGTAGTTGGCAGCTTGATGTATGCCATGGTCTGCACTAGGCCTGACATTGCACAGTGTGTTGGATTGGTAAGTAGGTTCATGGAAAATCCAGGAAAGATGCATTGGAAAGCAGTGAAGTGTATCTTCGGATACCTTAGAGGAACTCCAAACTGTGGACATGTCTTTGGCGGTAGAGGAAGAGATTTCAGCTTGGTTGGATTTTGCGATTCCGACTATGCCGGTGATAGAGACCGAAGGAAGTCAACCTTCGGATATGTGTTCACCATTAGTGGCACAACGATCAGTTGGAGAGCGAGGTTGCAGACGATTGTGGCTTTGTCCACTATAGAGGCAGAGCTCATAGCTGCCGTTGAAGCAGCTAAGGAGGCGCTTTATTTGAGGCGACTGTTGTGTGATTTGGGCTTCGTATATGAAGGTGTGGATGTGTACTATGATATTCAGAGTGCAATTCACTTAGCTAAAAATCAAGCATTCAGCTCGAGGATGAAGCATATTGAGGTGAGAGAGTTGTTCGTTGTCTCGATGAGTGAAGAGAAGCTAGTTCGTCTTCAGAAAGTTCACACAAAGAAGAATGCATCAGACATTTTTACCAAGTCGTTTCCTATTGCTAAGTTCAAGCATTGCTCGGACTTGATTCGCTTAATGAAGTGCTAGGTGCCATAGGGTGGCATGGGGGGAGAGTTGAGATGGTTCATGGAGACATTTGTTTTCACGGTGGAGATTGATAGGTTCTACACGGACTGGGTACTTCGAACGTTTTGTTAATGGGCGGTGGCCTTGCCAGAGTTTGTTGAAAGAATGTAATGGGTGATGGCATTGCCGAAGCGCATTGGGTAAGTTTCCATTGCTTGGAGCATGAAGGTGTAGATTGTCTTGGATGGCTTGTATGGAATTCGGTATCAAGGTGGAGACTGTTAGATTTGATACCTTGATTTCCATTGCTGAAACCCTAGATTAGAAAAAGATGCAAAATCGAATCATGAAAAAGAAGGCTCTTCAATTGAAGGAGTTGGAAGTGAGCTTGGTCGAACCAGATTTCTTATTTGGTGAAGGAGAAGTCATTTGGTGATATGAAGGAGAAGTCGTTCGGTATTTGGTGAAGGAGTTTCGTTCGGTGTTGTAAATTTGGGGCGGTGTTGAAGCAGCTGATCTCTTTTAGTAAAGAAGAGGAAAAGTGGAAGTGCCGGATGAGAAATCTATTCTGGTGTTGATAGGTTTTGCTACTCCATATTTATGGAGCGGTGGTGTTTCGTTCGGCATTGAGTTGATGCCGAACCAAGTAGTGCCGGTCCAGATTTGGGAGGCTGCCAAATCATACCAGACCAAACCATGTGTGCTGTTTGCCAGACCAAACATGTCGAACCAGGATAGCCAAACCAAAACCTAGGGCTGCTATATAGCAGCTACCCCCTCCTCATATCTTCACTCTATAAATAGTGGAGCTTCTGGATAGCAATGGAAGCCATCCTAGAGAGCCAAAACTCTGCAGAATTTTGTCTGTATTGTTAATTCTTTTTATTTATAGCCTCCAAAAGTGAATCAATCTTGTAACTCTAGTCTTTCAGTGATTAATAAAATCTCCTCTCCCCAAGTGGACGTACACTGCCTTGCTGTAGTGGAACCACCATAAATACTAGTGTTATTTATTTCTTCTACATTGCATTGATTTGTGACTGTCTGTTCTAGTGTTTATCTCTGTTTGCTTCGTCTTACTACAATCATGATCCAGTTGTTTTTCCACTGCGTTGGGCTATTTATTCCCTTAGAATGATCATTTGAAGGCATTTTCCCCAATAGTTACGACCATAGTTGGGTATATGCTGAACTACTTGAAGTGAACCGCTTCTCAAGAGGGGAATTTTATCCTTCATTGTAAAAGATTAGTATTAAGGTAATTGGTAGTCAACCTAAATTCAAAATATTTTACCAAGTAAAATGGTTAATCAAAAATGTTATCGGACTGAACCGAGGACTTTAAAGTGGTCTATGTAATTAACTACATATATTATTGAAGTTTTTGACCTTTGACAAAACTATGGATATCTTAGTGATATAGTGATGATGAAAAAGAAATGTGCACAAAATATCATACTATATGGCGTAATAAAGATTAGAAATTGTATTTTTCCTAAATGATCTATAAGAAACTGAACTATTCTTGACATTGTACTTCAGCAAACTCAATACAGGCTATAGTATTTAAACTATGGCTGTTATGGTAACGGTAAATTTACCATTACCTTACCATTACCAGCCAATCGGTTACCATTATTGATTGATATCGGTATACCAGTTTAATCAATATGGTAATGATAAATTTACCATTTTCTATGGTAAATTATCGGTAAAATTTATTCAAAACCAGTGGTAACGGTAAATTTACCAGTCTATTTAAAATACGTATATACTCATGTGATATGCTTTAATACATACATTTAGCACTAAACAAATGACTAAATTTAGTTCAATAATCAGGTCAAATAATGCGAAATGTGCTTTTTTTCTTTCTCATTTATGCTTTTTATTAATTAACACTATAAATAGTATACCGAAGGTGCGCTATAGTGTAGAAACATGTCAAATTATGGATTTTTTTGGACAAATGGTAATTTACCATTATCAGTGTAACGATTACCAAATTATCGGTAGACCAGTCTTCGTTATACCAGCCATCGGCAACGGTAACGTAAGCAATTTTAGATTACCAGTAAAAATGGTACGGTAATGGTATTTGTCAAATGGTAACGTTACCATATCCATAACATCCCTAATTTAAACTGTTTAAACATCAACTAGGGACTAAGTTCACCACAACCAAGTTGTCAACTAATTTACATGTCCAACTAATTTAAATTAATTAATTTATAAATGTTACAAATAAAAAATAAAAATTGAAAATTTAATTTTACTTTGTTATATATTTCAAATTCTTGGTGTTGTTGGGATCAGATTGTCTAATGATACTTTAGTAAACTCTATGATATGATGTTTAAAATCATTTGCTTTTTTAATGCTCCTCTCATTTTCCGGTGTTTTGTATGAATGAATTTAGACAAAAAATCAAATATATCATATATGTTATATAGCAACAACGCATTTAATATAAAAATTATGTTTTTCTTTTAAATCATTAATGTTGATATTTAGTACGTGCTTTATGCTCAAAGTGAAAAACTCATTATGCTTTAGGATTATCAAATCGTCTTTTGCATATGCATTGGAATCTCAATTACAATTATCATAATCTTTTTTAACTATTTAATTTATATAACTTTAAATGGCATGTATGTATCATTTTCATGAAGAGAATTTGCACTAGTTGCTTTAAAAAAGACTAAAGTTTTAAATTGAAAAACTTCTAATGGATACCATATACACAATTTTTTGTTCCATTTGAATCTTTTAAATATGCCATGAATTTAAGAACACTTCATGCATCTCCTACTTACTATAAGCAAAATTCATCACATAACATTTAGCGCAGTAAGCAATTAATGATTTCATCTAGCATTAAGCAATCTTCATACGCAAGTAATTAGAGATTTAAATTTTAAACCATTCAATATCCCACAAATTATTATTCCAAATTAAATCTAAACGAAAATTATAATGCTGAGGTTAAATACAGAGTCAAGTCTTATCCAGCATAACTTATAACTATTTCCCAAAATAATGGTGTGACTTACCTTAGTAAAGCGCTTTTAGTATGATTTATTACTTTATATATAGTATAAGAAATAAATCACCTTTCAATATTATTTTACATAGTATAATTGCATTAGTTTTCCTTATAATTTAGAAGCATTTGGGAAAAAACCACTTTCCCAAGTTAATTAATTATTCATATTTTAAAGTATATTGAATATTCCCTTTACAAAAAATGACATAAAGCAATCAAATTGAATTAGACAATATTTGAGAAAATTAACAAAAATATTTTTTAGCGTAAAGTATGGAAACTATAACCAAATAAACTTTAAAATTCATTCAAAATCAATATAAAAAATGAATATATATTTTTACAATTAATATCGAAAGTTGATAACAATTCGAATAATATTATAATGCTGGATCATTCTAAAAGATAGATGGCAAATAGTGTTTTGTTTGAACACTTTAGTGGTGTAAATAATGAATGTAGTAGTTTAGAATAAAAGGATATTAATTCATTATTTTGACAGTTGTTATATTATTTAATGTATATTTTAAATTTGTACTCAGTGGCTAGTTAAAAATTTCTTTTTATATGTACATTTTTACTTGTTTGATATTTTTTGTTCATTTGTATAGCTTAATCAAATATGGTGTTATATGTTCATTTTTAGTTTAGCATTCTTTGTTAACTTTTTCTTTGTTAGCAACACTGGATTTGGTTTTGGAAAACATCCAAAATGAGTGTTTTATATTAACATTCGCAAAATGTTTCATCTATTAACTTGGAAAAGTTCTTATGTTCCATTTTGGTTGGCTAAACAAATATATAGATAAACATGATCATTCTCATCTTGTCAAACCGACCATTACTTTAGGCTTGTAAAATAAAATTGTGTGAAGCACGAAAACAAGGAACGTTTATGTAACATGTTTTCTTAAATCTCTCCAATATTTTTTACTTTATTCTCTCTACTAATGTCTTCTTAGATATCTTCAATTTTAAATTTTTTATGTCACGTTATCATTTGATGTTAAACTAAAATTAACGAAAAAACAGACTAAATATTTTCTTGATTTTGTAATCTCACAATTGATTTTCCACCATTATACGGTTATACTAGTTAGTTAAAAATAATAGATAAGTTTGTTGTTTATTAAAGGAAGAACATTTTATAGAGGTAATTAAGTAGTCTTAGTTAAAACACCATTGAGAAAATTACGTAAACCATTAAAGTGATAAATAACTTCTGAACCATTTGGGTGAAAATTAACTATGAAATCATTGAGTAGCTATATAATTCATATGTTTAAAATTATATTCTATCCACTTTTAACATGTCTCAAGAAGTAGCTATTCAACAATATTCTAGAACTTACGAGTAAAAACAAAACTTTTATAAGGAATCCATATCCCCGAATCATACCCAAATTGAATGAATGCAAATTAAGATCTAAAGGTAAGGAAGTTGTTATTCTGTCATCCCTCAAACCAAATGTAGATATGCGTTATAAGTCCACAAATTAACGATATATAAGGTCGGTCCTAGAAGTTTTGACACCTAAAACCAATTGTAAGCCAAATCCCTTATACAAAACTAATGTGACTATCCCAAATTAAATTATCAAAATAATGTATGTAGTTCGTAAATATTGAAAAGAGAAACCAAAAGGAGCAACTTTCTTCATAACAATAAGTCAACTTATACGTTAACAATAAATTTCTATGAAAACAAACTTTGTTATTCATGAATAAAATTATATTAACTAACTGTTAAAAAACCATTAATTATTACTCAAACATTAACAATTATCCCAAATCAACCCATATTAATTATTATACAGTTATTCCAAAACAACAATTATTTCAAATTAACAAACAATAATAAATTTTCCCAAATTAGAATTATCTCTTGCTCAATTGCTGCCTTGCATTATAAATATCCCATTAACAATTATTCATTACATTAGCCCAAAATAACATTAAAATTATGAATTATCCCAAATTAAACCATCGGTATATCAAACGAATTAACTGAAATTAAATCATCAACATATCATATTATGACAAATTAGAATTTAGAAATAAAACCTTTTCAATTTTCAAGAAGACGAGGATAATTGTTAGACTACAGCTTCTTGCTTAATGCTTCAACCTTGGAGTTTGATTGATTAAAGAAAATTATTAGGTAAATAGTCACTAGAAATTAAAACTTATTATAATTGTAGCAATTTATTTCATATATATTCTACATCAACAAATTACAAGGTAATATATACATGTTCGACTACATAAAATCCAATTCTAGTAATAAACTTTCAAAGGTAGTAGTATTGTATGAGTTTTGTATTTGTTAAAAAGGTTGTAATCATAGGTTCAATATACCCAGGCTATCCAATATACCCAAGCAATGGGAAAAATCATACAAAGATTTCATGATAGAGCATGATACACTTTTCCTTTAGTAAGATATGACAACATTCACTGAAAAATATTTGAAGAAATCTATTGCTTAAACAAGAAAACATGAACAACATAGTGCTGATGTCGACAACCTAGAAGACACCATTTCAAAATAACTAAACACAGTTGAAAACAATTTATTTATTTTAACTTCCCATTTTCCTTCTCTTACACGTGTAATTGTTGACGTCCATCATCGGTAAACATTTGAGGATACATATGTTATTCGCAACTACCGGAAAGTGTTACGAAACCAATTGTAACTTCAATAACAGTTACAAAATAATGCAGAAACAGTAACGCCAAAAATTGTCACTAATTTGTCAATTAATTTTGAGAAATTGTAACACAAAAATACGTGACTAGATCTGTCTGAAAGATATTATCGATTAAAGCATCCGAGTCCAGTAGAAACTTTTTCCTTGAAACAATATTGCCGCCGTATGTAGTTCACGGATGTTAGCAATTTGTTTTCCAAGATGAAACGGACCAGCCCCGTAGCGTGGTGGTTGCAGACGGAGCGTTGACAAACGGAAGAGAATACAGTAACTAGAACAGAGATGTTGTAGGAAGAAGGAACAGAAGCAGAGAAAAATTGAATGAATGATTCTCGGATTTTGGTCTCCTATTTATAGGCTGTAGGAGGTGCCTATTCGGAGCAGTCGTGACTGTTGGAAAGGTTGCGACCCATAAACCAACAGCAGTGACCGTTGTGTGAGCGCATCTGAAAGGAAATGGCCGCATCTGGTTACCGTTCAAACGAACAGACACATCCGATTAAAAATAGACGTTTTGGCGCATGCAGGCCCACGCGGCAGTCGGTGGCCCACTTAATCACGAGACCCCAAGAGCCCCAAGGCCCTATCTTTGACATATTAATATTAATATGAAGCCTACATGCCACATTGCCTTATCCCTTCCATACTTTGTCCTCATTCTCCTTTTGTTTGATATACTATGTTGGATTGTAGTATATGTAGAGGAATTGGTACAAATATTCCCCGATGTGGGACTTTGTATAATGCTCTCTTCTTCCCAAATCTCTCCACTAACTCATTCATTTCTAACAATACCCCACATGAATGAGCAGTTGTTCTTAGTTTCACGAACCATTTATTGTATTGGATAAAGTAGCACAGGGGCCTTGAACTTTCTTAGTGTTTACCTATTTGAATTATAGGCGAACCAGTAGACATAGAGTGTCCTTGAACTGTAAGCCTTTTGTGTAATTCTATAATAGATAACACACGACAAATGTTTCTTATAATCGTTCGTTCTCTGTATGTGTTCGTTTTTGCCTTGAACACCTGCCTGGTCTCATAAGTGCTTAGAGAATTTGGCCTCATAATTCTCTTTGAAGCGGCGCCTTCGCACTTTATGTAGGTGCTTCTGTAAAAGGGTATTCACAATTCCTCAAGTACAATCATCATTAAAAGTATCAATACTTATCCTATTTTCCAACAAATAAAGCACTGACTTATCATAGGAATGGTTTGAGTGTAACAGTGCTATCAAGTTTCTCTTAAACTTAGTTGTCCCTTTGAACCTAGATTTTGGGATCTCCAGTCAACTAGGTGGGGTTTCCATTTTAGAAAAACTTTTAGTTTATGGGCCTTAACCACATTCCCATCGATAAGGTTTGAACTTTCTCTCTTGGCAAGCCTTTTGTTAGTGGATCCGCTATGTTATCTTTAGACCTTATGTAGTCTATAGTGATAACTCCATTAAAGAGAAGTTGTCTTATTGTTTTATGTCTACGACGAATATGCCTGGATTTACCATTGTATAGTGTACTATTAGCTCTTCCAATTGCTGATTGACTATCACAATGTATACATATTGGAGGCACATGTTTGCTCCAATTTGGAATATCTTCCAAGAAACTTCGAAGCCAGTCTGCTTCTTCTACAGTCTTATCTAGTGCAATAAACTTTGATTCCATCGTAGATCTAACTATACAAGTCTGTTTGGATGATTTCCATGATATTGCTCCATTTCCTAATGTGAACACATATCCACTTGTAGATTTTGTATCATGCGATCCAGTTATCCAGTTTGCATCACTGTATCCTTCCACTGTTGAAGGATAATTTGTATAGTGTAGACCATAGTTCTGTGTATACTTTAGGTATCCTAGAACTCTGATTATCACTTTCCAATGATGTTTACCAGGATTGCTGGTAAATCTACTCAGCTTACTTACAGCGTATGCGATGTCTGGCCTAGTGCAGTTCATAACATACATGATACTTCCTAGTATACGAGAGTATTCAAGCTGGTAGATGCCATCACCGGTGTTCTTCACCCAATTTTGGTTCATATCTACTGGTGATTTTGCAATAGTTATATTATATTGCTTGAATTTTTCAAGTATCTTGGCGATGTAATGTGATTGGGATAATGCATATCCCTGTGGTGTTCTCAAAATTTTGACGCCCAATATCACAGCAGCCAGTCCTAGGTCTTTCATATCGAATCTAGAGGATAACATTTCCTTTGTAGATGTTATTATGGCCTTGTTATTTCCTAGGATCAACAGGTCATCAACATAAAGACAAACAATGACATATCCTAAATGCGTGTGTTTCATATAGACACATTTATCTGATTCATTTATTGTGAATCCAATTGATAACATAGTTTCATCAAATTTCTCATGCCATTGTTTTGGAGCTTGTTTAAGGCCATAAAGCGACTTTACTAATTTGCATACTTTATTTTCCTTTCCATAGCTCAGAAACCCTTCAGGTTACTTCATATATATTTCTTCCTCTAGTTCACCATTCAAAAATGCAGTTTTTACATCCATTTGATGTATTTCTAAATCAATTATGGATGTGATTGCACTAAGCATCCTAATTGATGTTATCCTCGTCACTGGTGAATATGTATCAAAATAGTCCAGCTCTTCCTTTTGTCTGAATCCTTAGACTACAAGACGAGCTTTGTACTTGTCTATTGAACCATCAAGTTT
This sequence comes from Allium fistulosum, assembly GCA_030737815.1. NCBI lineage: Eukaryota > Viridiplantae > Streptophyta > Magnoliopsida > Asparagales > Amaryllidaceae > Allium > Allium fistulosum. The sequence goes on along the minus strand of CM060906.1, from coordinate 246,701,199 downwards.
CAATTTCTTTTTAAATATCCATTTATTACCTAAGGTCTTGCATCCTTGAGGTAAATCAACTAACTCCCAAGTATGATTAGCCATAATGGATTCTATCTCATTGTTAATAGCCTCTTTCCAGTAAGGGGCATCGCTGGAGGACATAGCTTGTTTGTATGTCAATGGATCATCTTCTAACATAAAGGTATAGAAGTCTGGTCCAAAGGTTTTTGAGGTTCTAGACCTTTTACTTCTTCTTGGTTCATCCACTTGTTGATCAGCACTAATTTGCTAAAGGTTATCTTCAGTATCCTTAAGAGAATTAGAGATTTCATCTTCCCTTGGTCTCTTATGAGTATCACTGTCAATGCCTTGCTTTAAAGGGAATATATGTTCGAAAAATCTTGCATTTCTCGACTCAATGATGGTATTTTCATGAATATCATCAATTTCAGATTTGTGTACTAAAAATCGATAAGTAGCACTGTTTTGTGCATATCCAATGAATACACAATCAATTGTTTTTGGTCCTATCTTGACCTTCTTAGGTTTAGGTATCTCTACTTTAGCAAGACACCCCCACACTTTTAAGTATTTGCAGGACGGTGGTCTATTTTTCCAAAGTTCATGAGGAGACTTGGATGTTTTCTTTCATAGTATTTTATTTAAAGTATGATTTGCCGAAAGAATAGCTTCTCCCCAAAAGCTATCTGGCAGTTCAGAACTTATTAATAAAGCATTCATCATTTCTTTAAGAGTTCTATTTTTCCGTTCGGCTATACCGTTGGATTGAGGAGAATATGGTGCTGTAGTTTGGTATATAATGCCATGCTCAGTGCAAAATTCTTCAAAAGAAAATTCATATTCTCCTCCTCTATCACTTCTTAAAGCTTTAATTTTCTTGTTGAGTTGATTCTCAACTTCTGCTTTATACTGTTTAAACATATCGAATGCTTCATCCTTACTTCTAAGGAGATACACATGACAGTACCTAGTACAATCATCAATAAAGGTAATGAAATACCTTTTTCCGCCTCTAGTTTGACACATTTTCAAATCATATACATCTATGTGTATTAGATCTAGAGGTTCAGTTTCTTGTTCAACATGATGAAACGAGGTTCTTGCCAATTTTACTTCTGCACAAATTTGACATTTATAGTTGGAGTCTATGTTACATTTTGGTATAAAATCTAGATTAATTAATTTTCTCAATGTATCAAAATTTACATGCCCTAAACTAGAATGCCATATGTTAGAAGAGTCAACAATATAAGCAGAAGATTCACTTTTATTCATATCAGTGTTTGGTACAATAGTGGTTACATTTGCTTTAAATAAACCATCACACACATATCTTCTTCCTACATACACTCCATTCTTTGATAATACAAACTTATCAGCCAAAAAAGTTAATTTGAATCCATGCTTGCTGAGTAATGACCCTGAAATCAGGTTCTTGCGAATTTCTGGAACATGGAGAACATCACTTAAAGTAAGTTCCTTTCCAGAAGTTAGTTTCAGCACAACCTTTCCCTTGCCTTCGACCTTTGATATAGATGAATTTCCCATGAAAAGTTGTTCATCATCAGTTGCAGTTTTATAGTTTGTAAACATCCATTTATTAGCACATATATGTCGAGTGGCTCCCGTGTCTACAAACCATTCCTTTGAGTTACCAACAAGGTTGCATTCTAATATTACTACACATTAATTCATATCAAAAATGCCATCTGACGCTTCAGCCATATTAGCATCTGATTTCTTCTTTTTGGGTGCGCGACATTCGGCAGCTTTATGTCCTTTCTTTCCACAGTTATGACAAGAACCCTGAAATTTCTTCGACTTCTTAGGAGCATTCTCACGTTTTCTCTTATTAGGTTTATCTGACTCAACTACATTTGCTTTGGCCGTCATATTCTGAGAAATCTTTTTCATAGAATTTCTGTTATCTTTCTCAATTCTTAGCCGAACTATGAGTTCTTCCATTGTCATTTTCTTACGCTTGTGCTTAAGGTAATTCTTGAAGTCCTTCCAAGATGGAGGAAGTTTTTCAATGGTTGCGGCAACCTAGAAGGATTCGCTAAGAGTCATCCGTTCATCTTCTAGTTGACGAATGATGAGTTGTAGTTCTTGAGTTTGGTTGATCACAGTCTTTGAATCTACCATTTTGAAGTCGAGAAATTTTCCAGCGATGAATTTCTTCATGTCTGCATCTTCAGTTTTGTACTTTCTATCCAAGGCCGTCCATAGTTCCTTGGATGTTGCTACAGTACAGTATACACTGTAGAGGCTATTATCTAGACCATTCAGAATATAGGTTTTACACATAAAATCTGAGTTTTTCCAGACATTGAATGCCTCTACTTCTGTTGCATCGGGTTCGAGTTCGCCTACCACGGGAACATCTTCAGTCAGAAACTTGGCGAGTCCCAATGTTGTTAAGTAGAACAACATTTTATGTTGCCAACACTTGAAATCCATGCCGTTGAACTTCTCTGGCCTTTCTCCATGAGATATTGCCATTGTTGGAATCACAGGCGCATGCTGAGCGTTTGTCACCGTTTGTGTTGGTGCAGCGCTATTGTTGCTATTCTCCGACATCGTCGTCTGCAACAATCAAATATTGTTTCAAGATTGTTATTCGCAACTACCGGAAAGTGTTACGAAACCAATTGTAACTTCAATAACAGTTACAAAATAATGCAGAAACAGTAACGTCAAAAATTGTCACTAATTTGTCAATTTATTTTGAGAAATCGTAACACAAAAATGCGTGACTAGATCTGTCTGAAAGATATTACCGATTAAAGCGTCCGAGCCCAGTAGAAACTGTTTCCTTGAAACAATATTGCCGCCGTATGTAGTTCACGGATGTTAGCAATTTGTTTTCCAGGATGAAACGGACCAGCCCCGTAGCGTGGTGGTTGCAGACGGAGCGTCGACAAACGGAAGAGATTACAGTAACTAAAATAGAGATGTTGCAGAAAGAAGGAACAGAAGCAGAGAAAAATTGAATGAATGATTCTCGGATTCTGGCCGCTTATTTATAGGTTGGAGGAGATGCCTATTCGGAGCGGTTGTGACTGTTGGAAAGGTTGCGACCCTTAAACCAACAGCAGTGACCGTTGTGTGAGCGCGCCTCTGTGTTCATGTTCATATGATTTAATTTTTTGTTTATCCGTTTTTTTCACTTATAATTAGTATTCACCTTTATATGACTTTAGAAGGCATTTGCTTATCAGCATTCTTATGTTTCTGTATTTAAGCTTAATTAACAGATAATAGAGACAGAGGTGTGTAGCAGTATTGAAGTCAGTTTACGGAGCCCATGCTGAAATGTGTGTTCTAGGATATAGAAAATCAGGAGAAAAATTGCTTTATTCACAGGAATCATATAGAATCTTATTATTCAAATAAACATAAGTCATATAGTTGAAAGTCATATAGTTGAACTTTGGCTTTTTGGATACATTCGTGTTTAAATTTAGGGATCTACTTGATTTAGGAAAGAAGAAGGAAGTCATATTAGTAGTATTGGATTGATGATTGAGTTGTCAATTGGAGATTCAAAGTCTGGAGTTGGCACTAACCACTACCAGTCGCATCCTTATGCCAACCTCACCACCATCGAAGTCTGATGGACTTTCACATCTCGTTCTATGTTGTCTGCCGCCTCTTGAGTTGTGATTTTTTCTGCTACGTGATGTGTGCTAGTGCGCTAGAATTTATGTAGCCCAATGCCGACACTTTTAATGCTTTACAAAAGGCCGGGCTTGACGGTATACACCAAGATCTAATGAACTAATCACTTTCATTTCTGAAAATGTAGATTAATTGATAAGAGTTAAAAGAATCTCATAAGGTTCTACTAGTTCTCGGATGTTTATAATCAGTGTAATTCCAAGATTTTATGTTGCATGTTCACATGATTTTATACAAAATAACTACTTTGTAGGTTTCAAGAAAAAACAAAAATTCATTATTTCTATCAAGCACTCATGCAAAATTTATACAGTTTCCTTGAGTCACACAAAATATGTTTCAAATCCATTGAAAACTAAAATTTCATAACCGTGGAAAAGTACGCTTTGAATTTACACTTAACAAAGTATACTAGGTTCATTGTCGCCAAACTCTCTAAATAGTCATTCTTTTCCAAATACGTAAAATTGTTAAAGATTCAGCATAAAAAATATTATCAATTGAAAGAAGGAATAAAAATCATGATGCTACAAAGAAGGCCAGTTTAATGATAATGAAAAGGTAGATCAAAGTTTGTTGATTAGGGAAGTAAATAATTGGATTCATAATGTAAGAAAGAGGAAAAAAAAAGAGGTAAAAAGAAGAAGATGATGAGGGAAAGACTATTAGCCAATATTAAATATTATCTGTTTATTTATTAAATATGTTATTTGCACACCTTTCTAAATAAGTACGATTAGCTGCTATGATTGAGTATAAGGGCAGAGCTTATGGATTTTTAAATGAGAGATTTGGTGTCCTAAAACAAAGCATGCATTTTAGGCTTTGGCACAACTAAATCTAGACGATGATTAAAATATGAATGTTGTGAATGACTTGAATACAAGTTAACATTGTTTTCAAAGAGTTGAAGGTAATTTATCAATTTCAAAATGACATGGATCATTCCCATGTCGAACATGTACTTTTAACAAAAAGTGAGATAGATAAGGCTTCGGCTTTCATCCAAACCTATACAACTACTCGGTACCCTCCCACACTACAATAGGAGGATAACACAAACACCGAATTTAAAGTACAGCATAAACTTAAGCAGTCGCAGCAACTGCAAAGGAGTTAGCACAACCAGAAAATGCCAAAAACAAACGCATTAAAAGAACTCCATAAACAAGCAGTCACACCCATAACTAGCTGCATCGAAGCAATGATGAGGTTACAAGAATGCAAGGCTACAGAATATAAGAAGATCATCACTCGGCTCGTGGATCCAGGCCTGTTGGATTCATGGTGATGAGGGACGATAGGTGTCGCTGTAGTGGGAAGATGCCAAAGGTGAACTTGAACTACTGGTTAGTTGGAGAAAGATGGATGTATTGGTCAAGCAGTAGATAGGAAGAGACAAATAGCAACACTGTAACCTCTCATTGCGAAAATCAAGAAGCCAGATTAGACGGGCAGATTGGATGGTGAGGACAAAGGGTCCAGCCCCAAAACTGGAGTCTAGCATGGGAAGAGGCAGCTAACGCAAAGAAATATACCTCAAGGTAATGGAGTGAAGAAACGAAATGGGGGTGGCAGCTGAAAACCTAAGTCCCCATTAAACTAATATGTTGTATTTTGACTAGGCATGAAATATACCTCAGGCGTTGAAGTGTATTTCCCTCTGTAGGTTCCATTTCTTATATATTATTCTTGCAAAGTAATAGACTGAGTTATTTAACTTGTGTATAAAATCTATGTTTATTCTTCAATTCAAAAAAAATTGTCGTGTTAGACCAATGAAGGTTGAATCCATTGAAATATTTATGTTATCATATTTAATCAACGTTATGTAACAATAAGTTTTAAGACATGTTATAGTGATGACGTTGAATTGTATAGATTATTTTATGAGGGAATTAGAAAAAATGACAAACTTTGAAAAAAAATTAGGCTGAAGAACATGAAATTTTATTTTTAGGCCGAAGGACAAATGCTATTTATATTTAGCATTATACTCAACTTTTACACTATACAAAATGCTAGTTATAACCAGCATTATATTCAGTTTTACACTATACAAAATGATAGTTTTAACTAGCATTGTCCTTCAGCCTAAAAAATAAATTTATCGTCTTTCAGCCTAAAAAGTTTTCTAAGTTTATCCTTGTGCCTATTTTCCTGTTATTTTATATAGTATGCTATTTTCAGGTGCATCCAGTTGTGAGCCAAAACTTGTTTCAGTGATCGGGTTTAACTTTCTATTGCGGTGCATGTTGAAATGGTGATAAGTTGTGTAATGAATAAGGCTTTATGGCCTTTTAATTTGCTCAGTAACACTTAGCAACTGGTTACATTTTAATCAAATTTAAACGTCCATCGATATCTTAAATCGATTTGTACGTGTACTAATTTCATATAGGACTCAAGCAAATAGTAATGATATAAAAAATACTAATGGCATCCAATACATCAAATACATAATTAATTAATATTTCAGAAATATTAATTAATTAATAATAATTTATAAATCAATTAAATCATGTGATATTTCGAAGAATCTATCAATTTGGTTATGCGACTCGCATGTGTAAATTCAGTCAACACTTAGTATCAAACTATTTGAGTATTAACACTCACTCGTCACCTTATCTAATGGATTGATATTCTGTCTGAATTTATCGCTTACACATCTTCTCGGTTAAATCCGATTTTACTTATTTAAGCCTTACCCGATAGTGATAATTATTTCCACTAATTCTCTTCGTCAAAATTATATTATATTAGGACTTATGGAATTTGGTTTTGTTCGAAATTCCAACATTATCCTCATTCAACTAGGCAAGTAAAACACAAAAAATTTGGTTCAATAATAACAATTATTATTAACTAAACTACTCTGTCCAGAGATTTTGACTTTGAGTTGACTTCTGTTGACCGTAATACTAACCTTATATAACCGAGGAGACGAATCCTTTCTTAAATAGTATTTCACTTCTAATACTTCCACTTGGCCTAACTATAACCATTTGATGGCCATTGTGCCATGATCTAACTAAAATTAAAATGGACCTTTCATATTGAAGATTTAGAGTATTTTCAAGTAAGAGAACTATGTAAATTAGTTACTTCGATATTTTCTGTTTGATCTTAGTTATATTAACCAAGGAAAAACATCGAGCAAGTTATTCCATAGTTATCCAATAACTATTAGTATGTAACCCTTTGGTGCCTACAGCAGCCATGGGTAATAGACTGCCTAACATTAGGTGAGCGCTACGTACTCTAGTCTCGACGGATATATCAATGTTCAACCTCGGTACATCTTGACTAGGAACTATAAAATAATGTGTTTTTTATATTGTGATAAAATACTCATGGTTATAATTTCGGATAATGCTATCACAAACACATTATTTATGGAATTTCTGAAATATATACTTAAATTAACTAATTGATTATTTATAAATTTATACCAAGTTTATAACAAGAGAAACACATTTTTTGAAACAAGATCGGTTATCAAGTAAGATTTGTGTAACAAATTACATAATTGTCATTAGGACATACCCCTAATTTTGTCAAATGCAACATCGGAAAATATGCCATCCTCTCCACTTAGGTTGATTTGCCAATTACTGAAACTAAGGATGAAGTAGAAACTGATTTTCACACCACTATATCAAATCCCAATCCAGAAAATGTTTGAGAAAAGGAACTCATACCCCTAGAATGGAGTGATCCTTTAGGTTCCTAAAAATTTTGGACTTTTTAACCCTCCTAACTATACAAATTTACTCAACTTGACCTCAACGTCGATGATGTTGATGTAAACGGTACTTCTCCGGTTCATTGTTTTACCATTGCTCATTATGCTGCTCGTTCTAGCCGAAGACGAACACGACATTTGTTTTATGAAGATGTTCACAAGGTGGTGGAAAAGATGGAAAGAAGAACGCATTTCAAATCGTTAAGTTCTTTTGAAGGCAATGAATTTTCTTAACATGGGGATCGTAAATTGATTAAAGCTCTAGCATGTCGTGAACGATGCATGATGTTGGGCTGGTATAGCATTATCAAGATTACAAATTATCTCTCAATAAGAATTTTCAAAGAGGTATGAAAATGTTGGACTTTGATGATACAACACATGAGTGGATCAAAATAAAGTTGAGGTTATTGTAAGGACGCTAGTAAATTTGTAGTTGAGTTTGAAGTGTTTGAATTTGTAGTATTTATCTATAATTGAATTTGAATTTGAATTTGTTGTAACAAATATTAGTTATTAAATAATATTATTAATTATTTAAAATTAATCACTAATTATTTATTATTATTTATTACAAAATAAAAATTAATCTACTTTTACGTTACTTCATACCCAGTGTATAATAAATTTTATTCACGAATACCACAACCTCGAACCCCTAACTTCTAATCAAATTTGTTCGCAAACACACCCTTTGTACCGAGGTTTAAATACATAGTCAACTCTTGTCCAACATAACTTGTAATTAATTCCCAAATTTATTTTTTTAAAAATAAATGGTGTGACTTGTTTTAGGAAAGTCATTTTAGCATGATTTGTTGCTCTACTTATATTATTGGAATAGAACACCTTCATTATTCAAATATAGTATAAGTCTTTCTTCTAATTTAGCACTTGGGTTAAAAATTCATTTTTCTAGGTTCATTAAAATGTTCAAATTTTTTAATACTCTTTTCAAATAATAAAATATTATAAGCAAATTAAATTATAGGATATTGGATAAAACTAATAAAAAATTAGTATATTTTACATGAATACACTACTAGAAAATACAGTTTTGGTGACATAGATGTTGTGATGGAAAAATTTTAAAAACACTTTTATCTTGTTGCATAAAATGGAAGATATGATTTTATAAATAAAGTTACAATATGAAATAGGTCTATAATCTTCCAACCCAATTAGATTGTTAATTTTTGGGATAAGTGTTATAAAAGTGTGATTGAAGGATTCTAAAACCTTACCAATCCTAAAAAATTCAGAAATAAATCCATCTGGTCATGGGCTTTTATCATTATCAGCATTGAAAATTATATTTTTAATATCCAAAATACTAACAGGAGCTAAAAGATGGTCCTGACTACTCTCTTTTAATAAGTATTTAGTATTGATATTAGGAAAGGTTATCAAATAATCATCAGAATTAAATAACTTTGTGAAATAATTAATGACTTCCTCCTCAATCTCATTTAAATTCTTTAAAACATTTCCATTTGCATCAATAAGTTTGCCTATGACATTTCTATTTTTCTTAATGGTCATTTTGGCATAGAAAAATTTACTAGCTTCATCCCCATTAGTTAGCCAGTCAATTTTGGCCTTTTGCCTAATATTAACTGAATGAACATGCAGGGATGCGTTAAGCTTATTTTGAGCCTGAAAAAAACTGTTTATTTGTCTAAGCAATTATTATCAAGATCATTCTGTAATTTCTCACAGTCTGCTTTTAATTGTTTAAGCTCATTTTGGTTTCTACCATTATTCCAGCTTTTAATATTCCCCTTAGCAATCTGCAGAAATTTGAAATTTTTTACTGAGCAGATCCATGAATTTTGAATGACAAACATTTATTTATGATTATCTTCAAACACCCATCCATTCATAAATCTAAATGGAATATTCTTTTTATATAGGTCTGTGAGAAAAATTTGTAATGGTGTGTGATCACTTGTAGCTTGAGGAAGAGTATAACATTTGTAATGTGGGAATAAACTTAAAAATCTTTGACTAATTAATATCTTATCAAGTTTACAGTGAATATTTCTAAACATACCAGACTTCCATGTGAATTTGTTACCTATAGTATTAGCTTCAATAATGCCTGTCCTAAGAAAGAAATTGTTAATAAAATCTAACTTGCTAAAAGAAACTGGAAGGCCACCCTTTTTATCAGATGCATGCATTATGGTGTTAAAATCACCCATTATAATCCAAGGATGAGAGATTTGCTTATTTAATTTCTCAAGATGATTCCATAAAACAATTCTCTCGTTTTCAAAGTTTGATCCATATATAAAGGTGACTTCCAAATTTAGGCCACCTTTATTTTCAAACAGACAATGAATAATTAGTAATTTAAAAAGTGACTAACTAAATTCCAAATGCAATCATCCCATAATATTAAAATTCTACCATTGCCCCCCATTTGATTGTTATGAATGATATTCCAGTTGGAGAGTTGTCTGGTATGATATTCAACAATTTTTGATTCATCTAATTTGTGTTCTAAAAGGCCTAATATGCTAGGCTTTTCAATAACAATTAAATTAGAAACATATAATTTTTTGATAGGGGAGTTAAGCCCCCAACATTCCATGAAATGATAGACATATTTAAAATAATGCATAAAAAGAATAATAAAGGATACTCAAAGGATATGTAGATACCTTACATTCCTGCACTTCAAGCTTCTTCCCTTTCCTTTTATATGTTGAATCTTTTTTAACCTTCAGAAGCTTTTCCCATTTATCATTTTTAGAAATATACTTTTCTTTGAATTCTTTATCTGCAGCATCCTCAACATATTCTTTAGAAGAAATATCATTTAAGCTTTTGATTCTTGTTCTAGTTTTTTTCTTCTTTTTCTTGTTTTTGTCTACAGATGCTAGAGATGATATAGCATTGACTGCTTGAATAGCTTTTCTAGATATAGGTTTTTTATTTTGTGGAGTTAGCGAGCCTGGAAGAAATGCTATGTTAGTGCTATCTGGTGGGTTATGTAAATCAGGAAGGAACAAACTTTTTGAATAATGGTGATCAACAATCATGGAATCCTCTTAATTATTTACCAGAGCAAAAGCTTTGTTTACTGCTGTCTCTTTCATGGTGGTGATTGAAGTATTTGGAGCATCAGATTCAATAGCTTTATCTTTAATAACCTGGAATGCCCGAGGGAAGTAACTTTCTTTATTTTGCAAATTATTCTGAATGTCTGCATTTTCCGAATTGGTTATGTCCATTGCATTTGTATGAGCCTCTACATCATTACAAGAACCTAACTGTAGTATATACCTTGTTTGAAACCCCTCAACAACATTCTGAGTATTTATGTTTTCCTCTACATTTTTCTCTATTGCATCATTATTTCCTCTGGATTTTTCTTTCCAAATTTTCTTTGCAGTGCAATTTTCATTAGAATGTCCAAAACCTACACAAGAATTGCATCTTGGAGGAATCCACTCATATTCAATTTTTGGCACTATAATATCTCCATCATGCATTGTGATGTTAGCTTCATCGGGTAAATCTGCGTCAGCTTTTATTTCAACAAGTATTCTTGCATAACTCAGTCTTGTTTCTTTAACAGTTGGTTCATCCAACTTTAGGGGCATACCCACCACACTTGCAATAGCACTAAAGGCATCTTTATCCCATAATCTTAGACTTAATTCAACCAGCATGATCCAAATTGGCATAGTGGATAATAGATCTCTGTCGAAATTCATTTTCTTGCTCCATTTTTTCAGTATAATTAGTTTGCCATTTATAAAATATGGCCCCCCATTAAGAATTTTTACACAGTCATCTAGTTTTGAAAATCTGATAATGAAAAACCCATTGTTTCTAGTATAAATTTCAAAACTACCTATGGGATTCCAATTGTGGGAAATATAAGTCTTGAAATGATGATATGGTGGACGAGGACCAAACACATAAGCAATAACTGAAAATCCCCATTTATTCTCTGTGCGTTTATCTATATCCTCTTTCACAGTAACAAATTTTTTATTTTTGATATTGATAGGAGCAACATAATGCAAATCGAAATCAGAATCTAACCCTCCTTTCTTTAGAAGATCGGCCCAAGAAGATGCTTTTTGTGTCTTATGTACAGGTTCTGCATTTACTAGAGCATTGGAAACTTGGCTTCTTGAATTCAACAAAGGCTTATATACATTTCTTGAATGTGGATTGAATTTTCTTGATTCAAAATTCCCTATTTTAATCGGGTTTTGATGTGTATTTCTGGTTTTCTCTGAATGTTTCTCTGAAAATCAAAAGTATCAGCCTTTCTGCTCGCTTTTCTGTTGTAAATAACTTTTTGAAACCCATATTCATCAATATCCGCATTGCTCGTATTAGGAGGATTATCTTTGATATTTATTTGCTGTGTAAGAGAATTAGGGGTAGACATGGGAGGAGAAGAAGAAGGGGAGGAAGAGGAGTCCCCAATCTGATCAAGATTAACAAAAATTGGGTTATTTTGAATTTTTAGAGAATCTACCATTGTTGCATTTTTGAGGTGTAAAAGTTATGGAGTTGGAAAATTCTAATCAATAAGAAAAACTCATATTCAATTTTATATGTTAAAACCATTTTGAAAATTAATCGTTTTCCACACCCCTCTTCTCTTCCGTGCATTTTAAAGTACACATTGTAAAACATAAAACCTTTTTTCAAACTAAATGCTTCCTTAGTATCTAAAAAGGAGAGTATTTCTTGAAATGGATACCCCTTCCTATAACTCATGACTATTGCATGCCATTTATGAAGCAAATTTATAGTATATTTATGTTGTTTTAGGTTAACTGATATGCAACATAATTTTTAGACATCAAAAACATACATACATACATACATACATACATATATATATATATATTCAATTTTAATATCAAAAATAATGTTTTTTTGATTTATTGGCCTGTAGGATAGCCGGGACTACATTAACAAAACATGGGGCTCTGGATTTTTACTTGCTCGATTTATTAGCTTTATAGTATTACTGGTGAATGTTTTATCTTTGATCTTTTAATGCATATATAGGAGAGAATATCAACCTTTCGGGGATCCCTTCTTTTTAGAAAACATCGGTGTTTACATTTTTCCCATGTTATTAAAAGAAATATAAGAGAATCCTTGATTATTTCCTACACATGTACTTCAATTCATGATATTTCCCCTCCATTATACAACATAATCCTTTATTTTATTTAAAATAAAATCATGATCAGCACACTATAATATGGTAAAATCCATTGATTATGTGTTAATATGAGAATACTCAGGCCTTGCTAGCTTCCATGTCAATATATGAAAAAATCCTAGCCACACACTATAATAATAATAGACTTTTAGATGTATTAGTTTTCAAATAACATGAATTTTTTACATGTCTTTAGGATTGCTTACACGTATAGTATTGTGTGTGTGCATATTTCTATAGTTTCAACTATAACACTTTTATCTTCTTTAAACATTTTTTTAATAAACACTAACTATTTTCGCGCCTTGGACACTTATCTAAAGAATAATAGGATGGAATTTCGAACACACTATTATTCATTATTTAAATTAAATATTTTTTTTTGTTAGATTGTAATTTTTGACTACGCAATGTTATATTTTTACAAAACTTTGAAAATGCAAGCGAAAAATAATTTTATTCGAAAATCGCAACCCAGTCTATAGAAATGCTCATGGACTTATCCATAGGTATGGGCTAATGTACTACACGCAGTGCTCATATAATATTTTCTCGTTCTTATTTTATATATTTCATTTTTGCTAGTGGTCCATGACAAAACCCACTACTCAAACTCTCATCATGCATCGTACGTAATAGAAGTTCCATCTGTAGAAGAAACCCAATCTGAAGAAAACTCAGAATCAGCCTTAATTGTAGAAGAAACACAATCAGAGACAGAGTCAAAAGATAGACCTTTGACTATTAAAAAAGTGTCAAAAGAAAGGAAGGTATGCTTATGTCTATATACTATAGTTATATACTTTGTACTTGCCTTTCCATATCTATATTTACTTTTTAGAGTTTCAATAAGTACAATACTAATCAGTTGGAGCAAATGATTTCATGAGTATAGGTTGTATCATTTTTTATGCATATTTCCTTGTCTTTTTAAATCCATGGAGGATCATATTTGTAGAGTACAACTATGGAAAAGGAAAATGAATTCTAGACAGTAGGAGGCCACTATACTCGAGTTTAGGTTGCAAGCGATGACTATTTGAAATGTGGTCTTGTATGTCGAATCAACGCATGGATAATTCATATGAGAAGTTTCGGTGGTAGTCAAAGGATTGTGAAATGCCCAAGTTTGATGGCCCTAAGTTTTTGGAAAGGTACTGCTGATCAATCATATTAGTTTTATATGTTGACGACGGCTTCAACTACCTAGTAATAGGAACATAACTTATATATCAGTCGTCAAGTAATTATGTAGGATTTAGCTCATAAAAGTTAGTTAGTTAATAATTTATTATTTCAATGATTTGAATTGGGAATTATGTGAACAGGGATGTTTTGGGATGATCTATGGCTGATAAGATGTGTAACATACTAATTCTCAACAGATATTGAATGTTATCAAGTTTTGAATGTTATCAAGTTTACTTAATAAGCCTTTTAAGTACCAGATAATTTCAAAATCAAGTTGGATTAGCAATGGCAGTAATGCAATACACGTCTGTAGTGGAAATATGGTTTCCATTTGGGTATGTCTTGTGGTATATGTTAATAAAAGGTTGACTTACTGAAAATTCCATGTTAGGTAAATAATTTGATAGGAATCTGATGCAGTAGCATACCTGGATGAATCCAGAGCGAGCAACCCACCCTCCCGACTTACGACTCATCACCACCACGACATAACATGCTCCGACCTAAACTCTCCCCAAACACCACGACTTAACCACCACGACTCACGACTCATCAAACCATGACCTACGACTCAACATCTTCCGCGACCTACGACTCAACATCTTCCGCGACATACAACCCAGCTTCCACTACGACCTACCACCGACCGAGTTAAAAGCCTAAGTCGCGAGACAACTAACCCTAAGTCGCGAAGGTCCGGCATCCACGACCTAAACCTAAATCGCGAATTAAACAAAATCGCTTCACAAAGCCTCAATAAGTCACGAAGTTATTTGCCAATCTCTCTTAAGTTGCTGCCGAGTTATGAAGGCGCGAACGAGATACTGATAAGTCGAGAAGTAATTGATAAGTCGGAGAAGATACTGATAAGTCGCGAAGTAATTGATAAGTCGGAGAAGTAATTGATAAGTCGGAGAAGTAATTGATAAGTCGGAGAAGATACTGATAAGTCGCGAAGTAATTGATAAGTCGGAGAAGTAATTGATAAGTCGGAGAAGATATTGACAAGTCGGATGAATAGTTAAGCCGGAAGACCACTGTTTCTTAAGTCGTTTAATTCTTTGTTAAGTCGGTACCCTATTTTCTTATGTCGTTTATAAAGAATGTTGTTGAGTCGTTTGTTCTGTTAGCTCATAGTTTGTTAAGTCGAATATTGTTGAAGTGTTGTAATTTTCTTAAGTCATTTGTGTTGTGCTGTAAATCATATAAATAGGCCGGTGGTGCCATTTGTAAAGGTTGTTGAATATTGAATAAAAATTCTCTTTTGTTAGCTTTGTGCTTTCAATTTCAATTGGTAGTCGAGTGTATCTCCTATCTCCACTTACGTCATTCGAGTGCGCTCGAATCATCGTTTGCTGAAGCCGATTCACAGAATCTTGTGCGCAAGATCAACGTTGAAGAATCGTAGATCTCTTTCCCGGTATCTTCGGATCAACGAGTCAGAGATAGCTAGAGTTCGGTATCTTCGGATCAAAGAGTTCGAGCATTTCAGTATCCATCAATCCACAGATTGCTACTTTCTTCGATTGAAGATCGTTTTGATTAATCCGCTGCGTCAGTTTGGTATCAGAGCTTGTTTTAGCCAATCATAGCTAAATCGAGTCTTGGAGCCGAGAATTTGAAGTGTTGAAGTTGTGTTCATCGTGTTCATCATATTTTTGCAACAAAGTTGGAGTTTTCGATCCATTTCATTTTGGATCCAAGTTCGAAAGGTGTTTGAAACTTGAAGTGTGAATTTTTTGAAGTGTTTGGGAAGTATTCAATCATGCCGCCAAGACGAATTCAACGTCATCGCAATATTAATGCTTTGTACGGAAGAGAAGAGGCCGATGAAATGGAGCAACGAATTAACGAGAATTTCAATGAGAAGCTTACTGAAGGGATTGGTCGATTAGAGCGGATGATGTTGGAGATGAGTCAAAATCAGAGAAGAGTATCACCTGAATTGAGCCATGGGAGAAGTAGAGCTTCACCACATTCAAATCAAGAGAGAAGTGTCGATAGTGATCATAGAAGCGTGGATCGAGATTGTGATAGAAATGTTGATGATCGAAGTCGGGATAGAAATGTGACTGATCGGGATCAGAGGAATGTAGATCGTGATCGAAGGAATGTAGATCGTAGGAATGTTGGTGGAAGAAATGTTGGTGGTAGAGATGTTGGTGGTCAGGATCGACATCGATATACATCGGATGGTGAAGAAGAGTATGATGGTGGTAGTGTTCATGGACGAGGATGTGGACGAGGAAGGAATCAGTCGGAGTACGATCACAAGTGGGAATCTGGGATGAAGACAGAAATTCCAGAATTCAAAGGTGGTATGCAGGCTGAGGAGTTTTTGGATTGGGTGGCTAATGTTGAAGAAATTTTTGATTTCAAAGAAGTTCCAGAACGTCGTAGAGTGAAGTTGGTTGCTACAAGGTTGAGGGGTAGAGCTTTGGCATGGTGGCAGCAAACCAAACTTACACGTGAACGAATGGGGAAGTCAAAAGTTGAATCTTGGGAGAAGATGAAGAAATTGATGAAAGCAACGTTCTTACCTTACAATTATCAATCTTTGATGTATCAACGTTTGCAGAATTTGAGGCAGGGCACAAAAACTGTTAATGATTATGCGGATGAGTTTTACCAGCTTATTGCGAGGAATGATATTATGGAAACGGAAGAGCAGCTGACATCTAGATTCATTGGGGGATTGAGAATGCAGATTCAGGATATGGTTAATATGTTCGATCCAAGATCTGTAGCAGAGGCACATCAGAAAGCGTTGGCTTGGGAGAAGCAGGGACGACGAGGAGGTGGTGTGTATACTAATTCCAACAATCAAGTGAAGGGTGTTAGTGGAAGTTCTAATGTTTCTAAACCTATTAGTAAACCAGCGGTGAAGGAGGTTGAGAAGGCGAAGGTTAACAACAGTTTCAAATGTTACAATTGTCAGGAGATGGGTCATAAAAGCAACGAGTGTCCAAAGCCAAAGAAGAGAACCATGGTGACAGAAGTTGAGGAGGAAGATGAGGAAGAAGCTGAATGCTCTAATTCTTTACCAGTTGAGGAGGAAGACTTACTGTCGGGAGATGACGGGTACGCATTGATGATGAGGAGAAGTTGTTTAACACCGAAGCAAGAGGAGGAAAGTAGTTGGTTGAGGAACAATATCTTTCAATCTACATGCACTATTCTAGGAAGAGTTTGTAAATTTGTTATTGATGCTGGGAGTTGTGATAATATTATCTCTACAGAAGCGGTGAAGAAGTTGGAGTTGAAAACCGAGAAACATCCTAAACCGTACAAGTTAGCTTGGTTGAGGAAGGGTGGTGAACTGAAAGTTGGACGTAGAGCTTGTGTGAAGTTTTCAATTGGGAAGAAATACAAAGATGAAATCTGGTGTGATGTCGTAGATATGGACGTTTGTCATTTGTTGCTGGGGAGACCGTGGTAGTATGACCGAGCTGTGCAGCATGACGGACGGACCAACAGTTACAGTTTCATGTTCGAAGGTACAAAGATTACTCTGGTTTCGAAGAAACGCCAACAGGAAGAAAACAAACTGGAGGAGATTGAAGAACTGAAAACGTTGTTATCTTTGAAGGAGTTTGTTAAGGAGGTCGAGGAGGAACCGAAAGTGTTCTTGTTGATTGGGCGTGAGAGCAGTGAAGAGGTTGAAATTCCAGAAGAAGCGAAGTCAATATTGAAATAATTTGAGGATGTATTTCCAGACGAGTTGCCTAAAGAGTTACCGCCGCTGAGAGACATTCAACATCAAATTGATCTTGTTCCAGGAGCAGTATTGCCACATAGACCGCATTACCGAATGAGTCCGAAGGAGCATGAAGAATTAAGGAGGCAGGTGGAGGAATTGCTTGAGCAGGGACGTGTACAGGAAAGTTTGAGTCCATGTGCTGTGCCAGCTTTGTTGGTACCGAAGAAAGATGGGACGTGGAGGATGTGCACGGACAGTCGAGCATTGAATAAAATCACTGTACGATACAGATTTCCAATGCCAAGGTTGGATGACTTGCTGGATCAGTTGAGTGGGGCTACGATCTTCTCGAAAATTGATTTGAAAAGCGGATATCATCAAATTCGGATTAGACCTAGAGACGAATGGAAGACAGCCTTCAAGACGAGAGAGGGGTTGTATGAATGGCTGGTGATGCCGTTCGGTCTTTCGAATGCACCGAGTACGTTCATGCGAGTGATGAATCAAATTTTTAGACCTTTCATTGGGAAATTTGTGGTGGTGTACTTTGACGATATTTTGATTTATAGTAGGAGTCTGGAAGAGCATGTTCAACATCTGAAGGAAGTGTTAATTATTTTACGAGAGGAACAATTTTATGCTGCGACAAAGAAAATGCATGTTCATGACGCATAGTGTTTTGTTCTTGGGGTATATTGTTTCGGAGAAGGGCATCCAGGTAGATCAGAATAAAGTTGAAGCAGTCAGGAATTGGCCACAGCCGAAGACAATTACAGAAGTGAGAAGTTTTCATGGGCTAGCGTCATTCTACCGAAGATTCATTCCACACTTCAGTAGCGTGATGGCACCGGTGACTGATTGCATGAAGGGGAAACAATTTTCTTGGACGGAG
Organism: Allium fistulosum; assembly: GCA_030737815.1. NCBI lineage: Eukaryota > Viridiplantae > Streptophyta > Magnoliopsida > Asparagales > Amaryllidaceae > Allium > Allium fistulosum. The sequence continues at coordinate 246,682,778 of CM060906.1, read as the reverse complement.
GAAGCTGGGATTGCTTTTGGGAAGATCAAGAAGTTGCTGACATCTGCACCAATTCTTGTGTTACCAGATTTTCAGTTATTGTTTGAACTGCATACTGATGCGTCAAAGGTTGGAATTGGAGGGGTGTTGAGTCAGAATGGGCGTCCTATTGCATATTTCAGCGAGAAGTTGTCAAGAGCAAAGATGAGATACAGTACCTATGATGTGGAATTTTATGCTGTTGTTCAAGCGGTGAAGCACTGGCGACATTACTTATTCCAGAAAGAATTTGTTTTATACACTGATCACGAGGCGTTGAAACATTTACAAGGACAAGACAAGATTTCAGCAAGACATGCATCGTGGATTGCTTATTTGCAGCAGTTTACTTTTGTCGTTAAGCACAAGTCAGGGGTAACCAATCGTGTGGCTGATGCTTTGAGCAGGAGGAGTCATTTGTTGACAACAATGAAAGTTGAAGTGACAGGTTTTGAATTATTGCCAGAATTGATTGAAGAATATCCTTACTTTGTGAAATTTGTTGAAAAAGTAAAGGAAGGAAGCACTGATGAATTTGTGTTGGTGGATGGTTTTCTGTTTAAAGGAAATCGTTTGTGCATCCCAGACTGTAGCTTGAGAATGAAGATTGTTAAAGAATTACATGAAGAAGGCCATGTGGGTAGAGATCGTACATTACAGTTAATTTCTCAATCTTATTTTTGGCCGTCAATGAGGAAAGAGATAGAGAGATTTGTGGAAAGGTGTCATATCTGTCAAGTTTCGAAAGGAACAGTGACGAATGCGGGGTTATATATGCCGTTACCTGTGCCTACCAAACCATGGGTTGATATCAGCATGGATTTCGTGTTGGGATTACCGAGAACTCAGAGGGGAAATGATTCTATATTTGTTGTGGTGGACAGGTTTTCGAAGATGGCACATTTTATAGCCTGTAAGAAGACAGCGGATGCAGTTCGAGTAGCACAGTTATTCTTTAAAGAAATATATCGTTTACATGGTTTACCCGAATCTATTGTTTCTGACCGAGATACTCGATTTCTGAGTCAGTTTTGGTTGAGTCTATGGAAGATGGTGGGAACGAAGTTGAAATTTAGTAGTGCATATCATCCACAGACAGATGGACAGACCGAGGTTGTGAACAGATCGTTGGGAAACTTGTTGAGGTGTCTTGTTCAAGATAATCTGAAGAGTTGGGATATGAAGTTATGCCAGGCAGAGTTTGCTCATAATCATGCTGTTAACCGAAGCACTGGTTACAGTCCGTTTCAGGTTGTATATTCGAGCTTGCCAAAGGGGCCGTTGGGTTTAGCAATAGTACCACAACCGAAAGGAGTGATTAAACGAGCGTCGGATTTCGTTGATGAGTTGAAAGACTGTCATAGAATTGTTCAGGAACGTTTGGAGAAGACAAATGAGAAATATAAGCAAGCGGGGGATAAGAAGGGGAGAAGTGTGGAGTTCAACGAAGGCAATTTTGTGTACGCGGTGTTGACAAAGGATCGATTCCCAGTTGGAACGTACAACAAGTTGAAAGCTCGAAAGATTGGTCCAGTCGAAATCTTGAAAAAGATCAATGATAATGCATATCGATTGAAGTTGCCAGATCATATTCACACTGCAGACGTTTTCAACATCAAACATTTGATTCCATACCATGGGAATGATCTTGTTGGAGCAGAGAGAGATGCAAATTCGAGGTCGAATTTTTGTCAACAAGGGGAGGATGATGCAGTAGCATACCTGGATGAATCCAGAGCGAGCAACCCACCCTCCCGACTTACGACTCATCACCACCACGACATAACATGCTCCGACCTAAACTCTCCCCAAACACCACGACTTAACCACCACGACTCACGACTCATCAAACCACGACCTACGACTCAACATCTTCCGCGACCTACGACTCAACATCTTCCGCGACATACAACCCAGCTTCCACTACGACCTACCATCGACCGAGTTAAAAGCCTAAGTCGCGAGACAACTAACCCTAAGTCGCGATGGTCCGGCATCCACGACCTAAACCTAAATCGCGAATTAAACCAAATCGCTTCACAAAGCCTCAATAAGTCGCGAAGTTATTTGCCAATCTCTCTTAAGTTGCTGCCGAGTTATGAAGGCGCGAACGAGATACTGATAAGTCGAGAAGTAATTGATAAGTCGGAGAAGATACTGATAAGTCGGAGAAGTAATTGATAAGTCGGAGAAGTAATTGATAAGTCGGAGAAGATACTGATTAGTCGCGAAGTAATTGATAAGTCGGAGAAGTAATTGATAAGTCGGAGAAGATATTGACAAGTCGGATGAATAGTTAAGCCGGAAGACCACTGTTTCTTAAGTCATTTAATTCTTTGTTAAGTCGGTACCCTATTTTCTTATGTCGTTTATAAAGAATGTTGTTGAGTCGTTTGTTCTGTTAGCTCATAGTTTGTTAAGTCGAGTATTGTTGAAGTGTTGTAATTTTCTTAAGTCATTTGTGTTGTGCTGTAAATCATATAAATAGGCCGGTGGTGCCATTTGTAAAGGTTGTTGAATATTGAATAAAAATTCTCTTTTGTTAGCTTTGTGCTTTCAATTTCAATTGGTAGTCGAGTGTATCTCCTATCTCCACTTACGTCATTCGAGTGCGCTCGAATCATCGTTTGCTGAAGCCGATTCACGGAATCTTGTGCGCAAGATCAACGTTGAAGAATCGTAGATCTCTTTCCCGGTATCTTCGGATCAACGAGTCAGAGATAGCTAGAGTTCGGTATCTTCGGATCAACGAGTTCGAGCATTTCAGTATCCATCAATCCACAGATTGCTACTTTCTTCGATTGAAGATCGTTTTGATTAATCCGCTGCGTCAGAATCTATATAATAGTCATTTACAAATAAAACGTTTTTAATACATACAACCAATCTTGTTTTGCCGAACATCTGCTGATATAGTCGTTTGGTGTAGAACCATTTGTTAGATTTTTATTGTGGAAGTTAGTTTCTAACCGTGATTGAAAAATCATCTAGTGGGCTTTTAACACATAAACCAAGGTTGGTAATTCTGCAGAAAAATAAGTAGTATTTTGGCATGTTCTTTTGCCTATGTGTTTTAACATGGTAAAAAAATGGTTATTTTATTGAATGCTTAGTTATTCAACAGTTTACGCTGAGACATGTGATCAGATTCCAAAATGAAAACAACATATAGTACGTATAATTATAGCGGTCAATTGTGTCTTTAGCAGTGCTTTGTTGAACTTTATCTTGAGGTGCAAAGCTGTAAATCACGTGCCCATATTCTTTGTGACTTTGATATTGTGCATTTGAGTACCAAATAGTCATCAATGTGTATATAAAGAATACAAAATGTCTGCAACACTCGAATTTTAGGCCATAATTGATGTACGGGAAGAAATCAATGGATCAGTGAACCACAATTATAAATTTGACGACCCTCTTTCATCCTATGCAATAATAACATGTATCTTAATTTGGGACCTTCTAGCAAATCTCTAAAAGGCATGCAGTACGATTAAGATTGTGGGTAATAGTTGGAGAAAAAAGTTAGCAGGCAGTGATTTCAGCACAAATAACTTAACTTCATCTACCTTTTCGATAATTGTTTTATTTACTAATTATTACATCGTCTTTTTATCTATAAAAACATTGGAAGGAGTTGAACTAGAAGTTTCCACTTTCTCTTAATGCTTAAATGTGTTATTCAGTTCTCTTTAGTAATTCCTCGTTCACTTTGATGGATGTGTTTCTAAGTTGTTTCCTTTTTGCAGCCATTTCGATTTCAGTGGTGTCCTTTCCAGGGATTAACACGGTTGGCATCATTGTTCGATTAAGTTTGGCTATAATGTTTGCACTTGCGGTCTCTATTGATTTTTCATAGTGGCTGAACACCAACTATGTTTGTTCAACTTCAAATTTTGATGTTATTATATAGCCAACTTAAACATTTATGGTTAGGCATTGCTTACACTTGACAATTATTTTCTTTATGCTCCTTTGCTATAACTTTGCAGAGCAGTTCATACATATTAGTCTTTCTATACAATAGTTTCACTCTATTTTGTCTTAGAATAGTGCTTTCATTAAAGAAAACGCATAATCTATGTGAATGTTTCGTGGAATGTTCAATTCGTGTATTAAATACCTGCTCCCAAATATTTTATACCATTGTTTGACAATTCATTATATCAGCAGTGTGTAAGAATTCATAAGTTTCTAGCATCATATTCATCTTCCTCCTTTTGTAGTCTCATTTCTTCCAATAAGTAGTGGAACTAAGCTTCAATGCTACTGTCCTCCATATGGTTGGCAATGGACGAACTCCATGGCTGTCCTATCTCATTTTTGCTTTCAGTAATCCCTTTTTGATCCTATCTATATGATTTCTAAATTCTAATAGAGGGTTGGTCTAATTTTTCATCTTTAAACCTATTATAAATTTTGTTTAGTTCTTTTTCAATTAACTGCTCTTTTAAATGAACAAATTTTGTTTTTTATAACAGCTTAAGCCTTTGATATTTGTTCAGTATTAAAAAATAAAAAATTCATTATGTAGATCGTATTAAATCAAATTTTACGTTTATTTGTGTTTCCTCCAATCTATATCACTTTCAAGTTGATTACCGTAATCATTTGGATATATTGGCAGCTAAATTATCTAATGATTAATCATAGGATGGGACATTTTTCTTACATGAGAGCGCAGTCTACCTCTGTATTTACCTCACATTTTATATAATGTCTTAATTTTTCTCTATTCAGAATTTCCCATCTTTCTAGTTGTCATGAAATGGTCAATGTCCAGGACTGACTAGCACATTTTATACTTGTAGTAAATAATATGCATAGTAGAATGACTTCATTGGAAGGAACGTTACAAGATTACATAACTAGTGAATTGAAATAAGGATTGGTTTGGTCAATTCAATCCTGTATATATTTTCATAACAGGCATTATTGTATAGAATCTATAGATTTTCCTACTATTATTGCGAAATTAAAACTCTCTTTTTTTTAACAGGGAAGGAGAATCACAGCTGAACTCTTGTAAGCTTTTACTAAATTATAAAGTTACTGTAATACAATATTCATAATTAGTTACTATATATTATAACTTCCACTCCTTGTGTCAACCAGATCATGAACCAATGAACAACTCTACATAAGGAGACCACCAAAACATATCAAGCAATACACACATGTCCTTACTTGGCTCTGCATGGTAATCCTCACACTATGCAAACTGCTGCTCCATCAAGTTCCACTAATTCAGAAAACATAGGGTTTCCTTGCCAGCCAAATGTTTTGGGACTTTAGTTACCATCTAATAATAATGACATAATGAACTCCCATAATTTCCCAAACACCGAATTATTCCCATGTGTTTAATTTTCTCGAAAACGCTGCTGATCAGTCTGCCGCTCAGTTTGGTCCTAGGCCATCAAGATATACTGAACAGACTGGACTTACTTCCATAGTTCGTCACTCCCTATTCCATACGGTATTATTAATTATATAAAGCAAATTCAACGAATTTTGTTATTCATAATCCATAAATAAATGAAGTTCTTTATTTTATTGATGATCTATAAAATTAGGGAAGTTGTATCCACATTTTTGAAATTGATTTTCCATTTGTCTAGGATCAATTGCTACGATATGATCAACAATGTGATCTGAATTAATTTCCTAGAACTGATTTTAGTTATTGGAGATACTATTAATGAATCGTCCAATCGGGAAATCGACAATAGAGTAAGATTTGTTATGGGTAAGTATCATTTTATTATTGTTGTTGTTTTTATACATTTTAGTGAATGCCTATTGAATTAAGTTACTTTTTATAACATGGTGGATGCATGTTGATTTAAGAGTAATAAGTCCTTGATGGTATAGTCTTTTAATCTGGTTGTGAAGTTGAAGTAACATAACAAAAATGCTAGTTCTATTGTCAAACTTGTATTTATATTTATGTTATTGTTCTAAGCCTAAAAGTATAACATTTAATTTCTTGGTTTTAAGTATGTATATGTTTAAGTATAACATTAATAACAATGTACATACGCTACTGCATTTTTCCACATTTACATCCTAACTCCTTAGGACGAAGCGTTAGTATTTAAGATCGTAATGTGGTTCATAAAATTTGTTAGTATTATATACTAATGATATAGTGTATGCATAGGTGAATTAAAAATGGTGGAGCTTGCAGGAAATTAGAAAATGTGAAAGAGGTTAGTTATACTCTTATGTTTTACTCAAATATAAGTGTGTTTATTTGTAAATTACTCCTCCATTATCATTATTTACATTGATTGATAGCTCAAATACTCAAATATAAGGATTGCTAAGTTTCACTAAGTTTTATAACTTGCGCTGCCATGCTCTGACCATGCTTGCAATGAACCCACTTCAAATCTGAGACCGGCTTGCTTTTCCTACAACTGCGACCACCAGTCTGAGTACACATACATACAAATCCTAAAGACTGCATTTTTTAGTTACTAGCAAGTCTTTAATTACAGACTGAAAATTTTCAGTCTTTAATTGATTATTTTTAGTAGTGTATTTTCTTCTTCTAACTTTGCATCTTTATTCTAAATTGCAATTTGAAGGATAGAAAGATAATGCAAAAAGGTGGATCAATAGATTGAGCTATGGGTCTCTTTTTGCTTTTAACATCTTTGTATATCCTACTGTGGGTGGAAAAAAATAATTAAATTTTAAACATCTACCTGTTACTTTTACTTATATTATACATACTTAGAACATAAAAGGTTGTTAGAACCATAAAAACATCAATTTCTACACATATAAATGTGTATGTAAGTGCATTAACTAAGACTAATATAAATAATAAGTTTATATAATAATAATAAGTTAATTAAGTGTATAAAAATTAACTAAGTTTATGATAATAATAATAAATTAACTAAGTTTACAAAAAATTTATAAGTTCGAGATAATTTATAAAAACTAACCAAGTTAATAAAGTCTAGGTTTGAGATAATTTATAAGTTTAAGTTAATTAAAATATAAGTTATGACATTGTAAGTTTTAGCAATTGAGATAATTTATAAGTTTGAGTTAATATAAATAAAATTATAAATAAGTTAACCGAGCTTTATAAAAATTTAACTAATTTTTATAAAAATTAACCAAAATTTTAAAAATTAACTAAGTTTTATACAATTCAACTATATTTTATAAAAAATAAATAAATGTAGACAAATTAATTAAGTTTTATTAGAATGTAACTAAGTTGTTAAGTTTTTAATAATTAAATAAGTTTATTATAAAAATTAATCAAGTTTTATAAAAATTTAACTAAGTTAACTAAGTTTTATAAAAATTATTTATATTAAATAAAACTTTAACCAAGGATGTTCAATATACTTTAAATATGAAAAACAGTTTCATAATCATCCGTTGATTGTTAAACTTATCTGTAGGTAATTAGCTTTTTAGGAGTAAAGACTAGCTGCAGCAAAAAATTGTGGATAATCAAGTAATGAACATGGATTTCATTGTTATATATATTATAACATTTTGTTAATACTTGTTGTGTAAACTTGTTTATGAATGGTTATGAATTTTATGTGAATTTTCTCATTTTGTCAAAAAACTATTATCGAAATGGTTATGGATATTATATTTGATTACGTGATTAATGTGTTTTATCAATTGTTTGAATATGATGATTATGTGATTGATTGATTATTGGTTTGAATACGATGATTATGTGATTGATTACTGGTTTTAATAAGACTATTATATGAGCGATGGTTGGAAATGATAAAAGCCATTAACAAGAAATGGTAGCGTGTACAGTACGTTCAAATCAGTTAATAACTTTTAGTAGCATTTAAAAAATACTGCGGAAATAAATGTAAACCGCTGCAATACGACTTCGTTGCGTTGATAAAACACTACCAAAACTTTTAGTAGCATTTCGGTAAACACTGCGATATGACATGCTACTAAAAGTATGAAACTTTTTATAGCGTTTCTAAAACCCTATAATAGGTCAAGTCTTCGCAGCATTTTCTATAACGCTAAAAAGTTTCAGACTATTAGTTGCATGTGGTATCGCAGCGTTTACCGAAACGCTACTAAAAGTTTATGAATTCAATACTCGGGTCAGATCCGAGTAGTTTCAGGATTAGCTGAAGACGCTTGGAGTTTCCAAAGGAGAGCTGGAGATCTTCCTCAACGTATGGACATATTCTATTCTCACTGCATTTTGTGTTGTTTGTTTTTCAGCAAATGTAAGGACATAGGTATTATAACTGTCCAAACTGGATCTAGGTTATACTCTGATATATGTTTTAAAAGATTTTCCGCTGTAAATATTTTATATTGAAATAATATATGTTATTCTATTCCAGTAAGATTTTGTTCTATCTTCGTTTTCTTTTCTATCCTTAATGATCCACCTTTTCGTTCAATTTGAGTTGGGCATGTGTGGTTTATTGTCAACTCAAAGGGTATAAAAAACAGTTCATTACAACTACCTAGAAGACACCATTTCAAAATAACTCAACACAATTGAAAACAATCTATTTATTTTAATATCCCATTTTCCATCTTATATGCGTTTAATTCTGAACGTCCATCATTAGTAAACGTTCAAGGATACATATACTGATCGGTGATTATAGTGTAGCGCATCTCTATGTTCATGTTTTTTTTGGAAAAAATGTATTTTGTTAATAAAAAAGGGCTCATATACTTTCATGATATGCCTCGTTAAAACATTGCAACCCCTCTAACCTAAGTGGGTACCTTGCCAGAAAAAAGAGTACATATCATGTCCATATATTAACAGTACAACAAAAGACAGAAGCAGCAAGACCAAATCTTTATGTTCATGTTCATATGATTAAATTTTTTGTTTACCTGTTTTTTACACGTATAATTAGTATACACCTTTACATCACTTTAGGAGGCATCTGTTTATTAGCATTCTTATGTTTATGTATTTAAGTTTAATTAATAGATAATAGAGACAACGATGTGTAGGGATATTGAAGTTAGTTTACGGAGCCCAGGTTGAAATGTGTGTTTTATGATATAGAAAATAAGGAAAAAATTGCTTTATTAACCTGAATCATATATAATCTTATTATTCAAATAAACACTAAGTCATATAGTTGAACTTCGACTTTTTGGATACATTCGTGTTTAAATTTAGGGATCTACTTGATTTTGGAAAGATGAAGGAAGTTGTATTAGTAGTATTAGATTGATGATTGTGCAGTCAATTGGAGATTCAAATTGGAGTCTGGAGTTGGCACTAGCCACCGCTTGTCGCATCCTTATGCCAACTCGCCACCGTTGAAGTCTGATGGACTTTGACATCTCGTTCTATGTTGTCTACCGCTTCTTGAATCACGATTTTTTTCTACTGTGTGATGCATGCATATATATATCGACTGGTGCCCTAGAATTTATGTGGCCCAATGCCGACACTTATCCTGCTTTACAAAAGGCCGACGTTGATGTTATACAACAAGATCTAATGAAGGAATCACTTCCATTTCTGAAAATGTAGATTAATTAATAAGAGTTAAAAGAATCTCATAAGGCTCGACTAGTTCTCGGATGTTTATCAGTGTAATTCCAAGATTTTATGTTGCACGTTCACATGATTTTATATAAAATAACTACCTTGTAGGTTTCAAGAAAAAACAAAAATTCATTATTTCTACCAAGCACTCATGCAAAATTTTATACAGTTTCCTTGAGTCTCACAAAGTGTGTTTCAAATCCATTGAAAACTAAATTTTCATAATCGTGGAAAAGTATTCTTTGAATTTCCACTTAACAAAGTATACTAGGTTCATTATCGCCAAACTCTCTAAATAATTATTCTTTTCCAAATACATAAAATTGTTCAAAGATTCAGCATAAAAAATATTGTCAATTGAAAAATGGAATGAAAATCATGATGCTCAAAAGAAGGCCAGTTTAATGATAATGAAAAAGAAATGGTAGATCAAAGTTTTTTGATTAGGGAAGGAAATAATTGGATTCTTATTGTAAAAATGTGTGAAAAAAAGAGGAAAAAAAGAAGATAATGTGAATATTATCTGTTTATTTATTAATTATGTTATTTGAACACCTTTCTAAATAAGCACGATTAGCTGCTATGATTGAGTATAAGGGCAGAGCTTATGGATTTTTAAACGAGAGATTTGGTGTCCTAAAATAAACCATGCATTTTAGCACAACTAAATCTACTCAATGATTAAAATATGAATGTTGTGAATAACTTGAATACAAGTTAAGTTTGCTTTCAATGAGTTGAAGGCAATTTATCAATTTCAAAATGACCTGGATAATCCCCATGTCAAACATGTGCTTTAACAAAAAGTGAGATAGATCAGGCTTCGGCTTTCATCCAAACCTATACAAGCTGCAGAATATGAGAAGATCATCACTCTTCTTATGGACTAATCCAGACCTATTGGGTTCATGATTAGGAGGGATGATAGATGTAGCTGTAGTGGGGAGACGCCAATGATGTACCAGAACTACTGGTTAGTTGGAGAAAGATGGATGTATTGGTCTAGCAGTAAGATTTTGTTTTTTTTTTTAGAAAAAAAGGGGACAATTTTTCCCACTTGCTGCTGAAAGAGTGGGAGAACTAAAGTATTTTTTTCTTTCTTCTCCTCCTAGAAGTTGCCACCTAGCCAGAGATGCTAGGGTGTTACATGCACTTTTTACTCCAAAACTAAACAGGAAGCAAAGCTTCAATTAATAACGTATAAGACGTATAACAGTGTACTGTATCACCAAGCAATTACTTACCAACATAGTCAACAAGTTTAGAACAAGATTTTGATATTTTGATAACAAAAACCACAACATAAATCAACTAGTGTGTTTATCAAGTTTAAGTTTTGTGGTAGTCCAACATTAAAGGGAAAAGAACGAAGAATTTTTTTGAATTAAAAATAAAGCATTACTCTATACATTATCGAACCAAAGGAGGCACAACATGGAACACCAACATTTGTTGCAATGAGACAATCACTATAGAGACCAATCAATGAGAAGTGAAAGATAAGGATAAGTTTCGGCTATCATCCAAACCATTGGAACAACATAACACCCTCCACACTAAAAAAGGATGACAACATCCAAAACAACAACTTATAAATTTATAAGGAGCAAGCGCAAGCCAAAAGTTCCAAAACAAACACATTGAAATAACTCCATAAACAGGCATCCATGCTCATAAATAGCTGAATTGATGCAATGATGAGGTTACAAAATACAAGGCTGCAGAAAAGGAGAAGAGAATCACTCACCTCATGGATCCAAACCTGTTGGATTCGATGAGGAGGGGAGATAGACGTCGTCGTAGTGGGGAAGACGCAAAAGGTGAACTAGAACTACTGGTTAGTTGGAGAAATATGGATGTATTTGTCAAGCAGTAGATATGGAAGAAACGAATAGCAAGTTAACCTCATCGTGAAAACCAAGAAGCTAGATTCGATGGATCAATTGGACAGAAAGGAGAAAAAGATCCAGCACCCAATTGGAGTCCAGCACGGGAGGAGGCAGGTGACGCGAAGCGGAGTACGGCATAGCATAAATAGATACAAGTTGATGAGTAAACTAAGGGTGCTATTGCGGTGGACCGTAACGGGTATTCGAATGGACCATATTGAGCGACTTAAAGAACCTCGTATTATCACAATATCAATTGGTGATGTGAAGGGAGGTCTCTTAGTATTTATGCAGAATTCATATTGTAAATTGCTCGATGTGGGACTAATCTCAACAGAACGGGAAAGTTGAGTGAACGGGATATGCGTTTTGGGCTACGAACGGGTATTTGAGCTGGTTATTTGAATGAAGTATTTGTAGGGGAAGATGAAAAGAGAAATATGTGTCCACACCTACGACGCCAACTTAGCTTTCTCACCATTCATATAATGGAGCTGGGAACAGACCTAACTCCGTTGGGACGTCTGAAGCATCCCCAACAGGAACGGGTTAAATTTTGACTATGAACAACACCTAGAGTTTAGAAAAATGGGTTGAAAGGAGAGTAAATTGGGGATACAGTTGTGAAGTGAGAGGACGAGCGAGGAAAGGGAATAGAGTGAAGCTACGAAATGGGGGTGGCAGTTGAAAACCTAGGAACTCATTAAACTACAATTTTAGATGTGTTGTACTTTGACTAGGCATGAAATATACCTCAACCGTTGAAGTGTATTTGCCGATGAATGATCTTTTTGCAACAAAATATCCTTAATAGGCATAATATATTATTTTTGCAAAGTTATAGACTGAATTATTTTAATTATGTAGAAAATCTTTCAACGTTTATTCTTCAATTCAACAACTAAAAAGATCGAGTTAGAGTAATGAATGTCGAACAGTATATGCTATTATATTTAAGTAGCGTTATGAAATGATAATTTTTAACATGCATATTATAGTCACAATGTTCAATTGTATAGATCATTCTAAACAGTACGCTATTTTCAAGTGCATCTAAGATTATGGACCATAAATCATCTCACTGATCGGTTTTAGCTGTCTATTCAGTTATGCAAAATGCATATTGTAATGGTGATAAGTTGTATGTATTTTAGTATCTCCACGTAAGAAATCTTGAAAATGTACTAAATGTTTGAATAGTAGCTAAGAGTGTTACCATTTTTCCTTTATATTCATATTATGTCATTTATAAATATAATACTATTCAAGCTTACCATCTCAAGAACATATTTTAATTAAATGAGACTCACGATAGATGATGGGATAATAACAAAAATGGATCCTCGTATTATATATTTATATAACAAAATAGGTCGGATTTAATGGAAAAGACAAAGGACGGTTCAGATTTAATTACACAAAAGATATCAGACGTTGTTAAATTATCCACCTAATCAATATTTTAACTTCCGTTATTGTGAACAAACTTGCTGTTATCTTCTGTTCCTCCAGCTCTACTCCTCTTTTGCTTTCAACTGCATACAGTTACCTCACGTTTCCCCGAACTCTACTCCACGTTTATCCACCTGTGAACTCCATGTTTATCCACCTGCCTACTATCATTTCAACCGTGCTTCACGTACAAGCAGTGAATCATCCTCTGTTTATGATTGATAACCGCTTTTTCCATTATATATATCTTCAGTTTAATGAAATTATCCTTTTCCCCTTCTCTTTAAACCGATATATGTACTAATAATAATCAATTTTTCCTTCTACCAAAACAAAATCCATTGCAACTGCAATCGACAGTCTCAAAAAAAATCTTCTCTGCATGTTGGATGCTCCATATTGCGTCGTAGTAGAGAACTCCATGCTTGAATTTTCTTTTCACTTGAATCTATGCCCATCAAGATAGTCGCTCCACCAAAAGATGATCAAAGATTAAACGTCTATAGACTCCGTTAGTTCCATGTAAGCTTATTTCAAATAGTCTTTCAATTCGTTTTGAAACAACCCACGCCTCCACTAGCCATAACCATTTCAATTGATTCATTTTCAAGCAGTTTAAAGAACACTACTCTTACGTCTACTATTGATAAGTTTCATTCAGTTTTAATCTATTAACGGTCTTCACTTTTCAACTACAGTTTCAACAATATAGGTATTCCTCTGTTTCATTATAGCGTTTCGTATTTTCTACTATTGTTAATCTTGATTTAGAGCGATGAGTTTTTTTATCTTCATGCTTCCTAAATCGCTATATTTTAGTTGATCACTACTGAAATTTTGATGCAGGCTGTATAAAAATTGGGAAGTTCCAATGCTAATGAATTTGTACCCATTGATGCTGAGCTTTTTTTTTCTGCTTTTATGTTTTCATTCATATTTGTATGCACATAAAGTGTTTGAGAAAATGATTCAACAACCATTCTCGATTATACTGTACACTAATTTAAGTAATTGAAGCATGTTTAGTAACTGAAGCATGAAATTTCTAATATATTTTAGGATTGATGTCGCTATATGTTTGACAATCTGTTCGACTGGTCTGATTTATTTAGTTCCTTTGCTGGATACATATATGTTTCATATAGTATTCATCTACCGTTTGGAAAATAATGTTGTATAAAGCATCCGTGGATATAAAGTAATTATTTTAGGTGTCTATGAAGGCACAACTGAGTACTTTTCTTCTAGAAGTTATTTCTCCTACTTAAATTATTTTTGTACATTACGATACATTTCAGTCATGGATAACTGTTTGGTTTAGAAACTGATAAGACAAAGCTATCTAATTTTTTTCGAACGCATAGTTTAGCAATACTTTCTATGTTAGCTATTTGTTAAACATATTATACCCTCTTAAATTATACTTTTGTTCTTTCATTATATTTCGCTGTGGGTCTAATTCTTTAGTTGTGTTATTGTGTAACTTAGAAGGCTCATGGCACAGTTGATGGAAATGCGTAAGATACTATAAGTAATACATAGTACAATTAAAGTCATTTAGGCTTCATGACTTTCTATATTCCATTCGTTGCATGGACATTTGGAATTGTGTATAGCCTTTTGTTTTGGCCACAGCACTTCAAGTTATACCAATTGACGTGATACCTGAGCTCTTCAAGCAGATGATCCAAAATGGCAACTGCTTTAATGTTCAATTTAATTTGTTCTGCTAATCAACTATTCAAAATTTTGAAACTAAGATCAGAAATACTATAATTATACTCATTTCCATACACCAGTTTTGTAATAATATTTCAATCATCTCACTGAAAATGTCAGATTAGGCACTTTAGGTTTGTACCATGATATGCTTATGTCTGAAAATTGATGCCACAAACTTTGTATTGTGATAATAAACTATTGTCACCTTCATATAAATCTCAAAAGTAATGCACTTCAAAATGTCATTTTTTAACACTAGATTGTACTTGAAATAATGCTTTATCTAATATATTCTTCAGTAATATATTTGCCTTATTCTTGAAGTTATGATCAAATAAAACATGAAATTTAATATTTTACTATCTTTTTATATGTGGAAACTCATGCATATAGTGAAAAAATTAAATTGTTCACCAACAGCACACACATGGAGATATTTTTATGTGCATATACATATAAATTGCTTGGACTGTCAACGAAGATAATGTGATTTTATGTATTTTTTATGTTATAAGATCGTTATCTATTGATGTATCTCAAAGTTAGAAACAATATGCAAAATATGGGTTTCAAGTATGGATAACTCAAAATAAGTATGTTTGTCGAGTGCATGATCTTTTGGATCCGTATTTTGTTGCCTTGGTTAGACCTACCAACAGTTACTTTCGATTACGGATAATGTCTGCATCTGCATCCGAAATCATACTTGGATATCGGATATTTCCATTTTTCAATTCGAACGGATGTTGGATAATTATCTTTTTTTTTGAAATGGTATGTTGGATAATTATCTTATTCGCTAACAATTGAAAAATCAAAAAAATATAAATAGAAAATTTTGGTTTAAGTGATTATTTTTCAATCCACTGAGTATAAAAGTGTGAAAAATAAACAAATACGACGGTAGTAAATAATTTTGAATAGTTAATATGTATTAAATGCATATAATATAAACTACTAACTTAATAAAACATTGGATACACATCTTTCATTGTACTAAAAACACAATATGAGCTATAATCTTGATGAAAACTGAATGGGTAATTTTTAAATGCGGATGCCTTCGTATTTGTATCCATATCCGTTTTTCCGAATACTGAAGATTTATCCACTTTTTGGATATGGAGGTGGACGGATTTCGGATGTAAAATATATAATGTTTGATCAAAAAACATCTTTGCTAATATAAGTTCCAAAAGCAAGTTCAAAAAATGTTTTAAGTATTTAATAGATGAATATCTTAATATTATACTCTACAACCAAACATTCTAACATGTGTGTTTGGCAACTGTTAATCGTTGATTAAGTCAGTAGGGTCTTTTCTCTTTCTTATTTCAAAGGCTTAGATTGTAGACTACATATTCTAAAATCTCATTTAAACTATTTATCCATTTTAAGCCCACAAATGTAACAACAAATTGAAATAAAATTTGAATAGCCAGTTTTGGCCAACCGTGTATGCATTATGACTCAAATCCTACCAACATATACATTTACTTTCGAAAATGAGAGTAGCATATGATATGGGCAAGTTAAAATTAAATAAAAGCATATTGGATAGGAAGAGAAGTATAAAAAACTTGAACTTGGTAGAAATGGCTAAAAACAAAAATCAAAGAAAGTACGACCGCTCACTTTAAATCATATTCAAACAAGCAACAGAAAATATAAAAGTAAATTATACGGTAGTTTATTAATGCACAATGTCATTGCTGTAAATTATACGGTAGTTTATTAATGCACAATGTCATTGCTGTAAAGGAGATATAAAGGTTAAACTTAGAAGATAACCGCTTTATACAAAACAAAGTCTAATGTGTAGGCATGTACAAAACAAAGTATAATGTGTATGCAGTAAAGAATCTTACTATTTTTTACCTCTTCCTACATGATTATATATTGCAATTCTTTATGAGTGCTGATTCTTTTGGATGGCTTGGTTGTCATGCTCAAATGCAGGAATATGGATTAGGATTTGAAGCTAGACACTATCAATATGCAATGTAATCATCTTTTATGCTTGAGGGTCCTCTCACATCTGAAATAGAGTGAGGAGTTGTGTTTTCTGCTATTTTTTTATAGCAAGTTTTTTTTATTCTTGGAGGCCATCTATTTATGTCATATTTCTACTTGCTGAATGTGATGCCAGACTATTTAACTTTATTGATTTGAGGAACCTTTGTATTGTACTTGGCTTTACTGTTATTTGCCGCATTTTTAATATAATAGAGAAACAGCTTTTGGATACAAAATTTGGTATGTTAATGTTCATTACTTACAACAATATATGTTTTACTGTGATGGTACTAAGTTAGAACATTATATGTGGATATTTGACAACTAAGGTTTGGTTTGTTAGTGCTACTCAATTGCTTTAGAGGGATTATCATGCTCCTCTTAAAATATTTTATTTGTCAAATATAACGACAATGCATAATGCATACGTAGTTAAAACTGTCAACTACTACTACAAAAATGCATTTTTGTATTCATTTAATATTGTTCAAAATAAAATTATTTGGAAAAACTGTACATCTCAATTTAGCTTTTTCCTTAATATTCTATCCAATATTCATTTATTCTTATCTCATGGCAGACTGTGTGTATCGCTAATTTCTTCATCTTCAACTGTGAAATTTGTCTTTCAAAACAACAAGGTAAGAAGCATAGTCGTAACTTGAAATATTACATCTATCAAATATGGTCTAACCACATATTCACAGCTACAAATGATAACACTCATCAACCTATGCACCCGTGCCATCGGCACGGGCTACCTACTAGTATGTATACATATATATACATACATATTCTCCATGCTTCATCGTGATAATTTGAATTTTGGATTTTTGCAGTAATTTATAGCAAGGATGTGGGAGAAACACGTCGACAATGTAAAATATGAGCATGCATGCTTCTTTGCACTTATCCACGATCCAAGAACTAAAGTCTCTTTACATTCAAACAAACAACAAGCCTTATTCTAGATGTCATTTCATATACAAGTAAGTGAAACACATGAGCACTTAAATTCATAGTTGGAGTTCAATAAATGGAATGTTGTGTATAATTTCCACTTTGTAACATATTTCAAATGCTTAGTGTTATTGATATCTGATTGTTTATTGATACTTTAGTGAACTCTATGATAGGTTGTTCAACTAATTTTCAAATTATCTTCCCACTGTCTTTTTTTTATTGGAACTTGCCAATCTAACAGTGAGTGAAATGGGTAAACTTTTAAAAAATCCTCTATTTGGAATTTAATGAACCTATGTAATCTATTAACTAGAATTAGATCCAATCTATTTGTTTAAACAAAATCATATTTTATTTTAAATTATTTTTTATTTATTTAGTTAATCATATTAATTCAATTTATTTAATATTTATATTAAATACATCTAACATACTCATACAGTAACATGACAACATAATAATAAATGAGCATGTGCATAACTATATAAATATATACATACACACACACATACAATCATAAATGCATATGTACATATACATATACATATACATACACACACACACACACATATATATATATCAGGATTTATATTTATTGTATATACATGTATATTCATATGTTTGGTTTCGGTTTATATATGTAAGTTTAAATAATCTATATATTTATAATCGGCCCGTTTATATGTTAGAATATTTGTTTTATGAATTTGTCATATGCAAAGCTATTTGGATCTTTTTGTTTATTTTACGGTTTGTCATATATATGTGTATATATATATTCATATAAAGCTAGTACAATATAGATTAGCTATTGACAAATTTATAAGTTACATATATTACATTTTATATATGGGTTACAGTAATACAATGGATTGGTTTTAATTTTATATGTAATATATATTTTGTTTTGTTGGTTGTTAGAGGCTGAGAACCTGCTTTTGTATATTAGTGTCAGTTATATGCACACATATAGTAAAAAATAAGTATTGTTTGCTGCATATTTTGTCATTTACAAGCCTTCGCATGTAGTAGTGCATAGAGGTTGAAGATCAAATATGATTTTATACATTTCAGTTTGTATGTCACGGTTTATATATATATGTATAACTTAGTGGTGGTATACGGAAGATGAAATTTTGTTTAGTAATTTGGCTACTGTTCTATATATTGTAAACTAAAACTTTATGTTGGTCTACATACTTTAGTTATATGACATGGTTGTATATATGATAGTTGTATATGTTAATTTGTTAAGCTTATACTGATTTTAAAATAAATGTTTTTGCATATTAGTTTATTTATATTTATACAGATTGCATATATCTGGCTATATGTTTAAAAATATGTATGTAAGTTGTTTGTGTTCAAGGGAAGTATATATGTATATATTTTATATTATAAAGTTGCAACCAAACTGATTTTGCACTTGTTTGCATGTTTATTGTTTTTCTGAACAGTAGTTAGACTTCATGTTCACGATATCATATCGCAATCATGTTTTATCGAAATGGGTTGATTCTATTTTTAAAGAAGATTCGAAGTTACCTAGTTTATGCCTGTCAAATTTCAGTAAAATCCGACATCGTTTGATTAGTGGTCGAGGATCTGGAAGTTAGACCCAGACAGCTGTTCTTTTGTACTTGAAATTATTTTACACTGCTACAAACACGACCTAAGTTCATGTTTGACGCATCGTATCTCTTTCGTCTTACGTCGGAATATAGTGATTCTCTTTTTGTTTAAAAGATAAAGTTTTCTACTTTCTGTATATAAAATTTTAGTTTCATAAGAGGTGGTTCAGTCCTCTGTTTCTTACCTAAAAGTCAGACCCAGAGGGGTTTTCAGACCTGAACATTTGACAGTCGCAACATGACCTGAGTCTACGTTCGTGACATTGTAAATTTTTTCGTCTCTTGTCCAAATCAAGTGATTCTTTTGCAGTTTGAAATACAAGTTTTGATCTTTATTCATACCAAATTTCAGACCATTTCGATCTCGGTAGCACATAGAATTATATTGTTAAACTTTGACGCAGGACATGTTTTGTAATTGTTGCTATTTTGAATGTTTTGATTTGATTTCGGCAATTCCTATTTAACAGCTTTGATAGCCGATTTGTGCCAATCTAGCTATTGATTTGGAAATTCGTGCTTGGATTCGTAACTCAATTCCAATGTCTGTATCTGTGTTCATATCTGTGTCATCTCATGTTCGCTCTAGCCTTGAAAGGTGAGCAATCACTCACGATTAACGTTCTTTTATTTATTAAGTTTGATTTCAATTGAAATGACAATTGAAATATGCTGCTGTTAGTTAATTACACTGTTATATATGCTATTACCTGTATCAGTTCACCTATGACATCTGACACCATTATCTGTTATTTATACAATGATAATCCAGTTTGGTTGATAAATGATTGTTTGTTTGATGTTGACTGTAATAGTCCGCTTTTGCGTACCCCTTGAATATACACTAATCTCCATCGATTAACTCAAGATGAACGACAAACCGAACCATTATGGTTTTTTAAAAGAAGAGGTAGAAGAAAAGACAGAAGAAAAAGAAAAGAAGAACAACAGAACAACATCAGAAATAGAAAACAATATCAGAATCTCACATATCGCAGCGGAACAATATATAATAGATAATCACTAGTCTTTTAAAACAAAGAACTATATCAGTTTATACATACATCAATCAGAGTCATATACAACAATGGACAGTTATATAAACTTGTCATCATACAGAATACACAGCGGAATAAATAAACAAGTACGGATGATACGTTTCGCCATCCAGATTACTTCCAAAGCTCTAGAATATCTAGAATATCCTGATAACATAACTCTAGGCTGCTCGTGTGGAAATTGGTGGGCACCCAGAATTTATAAGGGAAACAATAAACTCCGAGTCAGTCATGGTGACTGGTGTGAGATTGTAACGACCCGTATTTTACGGATCGAAAAGTTCGTTCAAATCTGGAATTTTCAACATTTTAGGTCGTTTCAGATTTTGGGAAGAATTTTGGTTAAGTCCTAAGTCGTAGCCAACTTATGAGTTCTGGACGAGTTAGTGATGAGTCTGGGCGAGTTAAGGACTTAAGGGGTAAGTCGGCGATGACCTAAGGAAGAGTAGTAGGCGACCTAAGTACTCTGGAGTTAGGTCGTGGGGTAGAGTTAGGTCGGCAACGACCTAAGGAAACTGTTTTGAGCGACCTAAGTGTGGTATTGGATAGTTAAGTCGTCTAGACGACTTAGTAGATAGGTCGTATCCCAGTTTGTTCGCGACTTATGTTAGGTCGCGTAGATGTTTAAGGGTTTATGTCGTAGATGACCTAAGAGATAGGAGACTTAAGAGTCGTTGCCGAGTTAAGGGATACAATCTAAGGAAGTGACCGACCTAAGGTATGGTAGACGACTTAGTGGTTGAGTCGTATTCCTTATTGGACCCAAAAGTCTTAAGTCGTAGCCTAGTTGAGTCGTGGACGAGTTAAGGTATTGAGTCGTAGGATGTGTTGACTTGCTAAGTCGTAACCCAGTTAAGTTAGTAAGTCGTAGATGCATAGCTATCGTTAAGTCGTGACTAGTGGTAAGTCACTAGGTGCGCATGAGCTTAAGTCGTAGACGACTTAAGGGAGTTAAGTCTGAAGTCGTAAGGGGTTTGGGTTTTGTTGAGTCGTAGGCGCATGCTATAAGTCGTGACCGACTTAGGAGATAGCCGTTATGTCATGAGTCGTAGGCAGGTGAGAGTTAGGTCGTAGAAGCCAGAAGTTAAGTCGAAGGGTTTAAGTCGTAAGTCGTGAACGACTCATGAAGGCAGACGAGTTAGGGATTTCAGCTATAAATAGGAGAGTTTCTCTTCATTTTTGGGATCCGGATTTTGAAGCGACGAAGTGCTGCCATTTTGAGAGCTCGACTTCTACACTTCTTCACTTCTTTTCTCCACTCTAATCTAGTGCTTCCATCCATCCAAATCGAAGATCAAGATTGAAGATTCAAGAGCTTAGATTGAAGATCTTCATCTTTTCAAGAGAGATTTCTTCGTTTGAAGCGGATTCGTGATAGATCAAGCTTGATCCTTTGCTGTCCAGATCTGAAGCGTGTTGATTTGAGGTTGTTTAGGTGATTTGGTGAGTGGTGATTATCTCTCACACGGATCCAAAGGAGTATATCGGATTGTTGGCTCTATTTGGTGTTAAAATAGAGATTTCCATGTATTTTTCTTCATCCTAAGTGTAGATCCATGTAGATCCACTGTTCATGATGATGTTACATCCATTTTATCACATGTTAACCTATGCAAGTTCATTCATCAAGTTTGTAGAGATATAATTCATGTTTTCATGCTTATTGGACTTTCAACTCTTTAATTACGAAAATGCCATTATTGTTATAATTGTCTACTTAGATCATATTTGAATGCTTGATTGCTTGGATTGATGTTTGGTTTAATTGATTGTTATGAACTAGATGATTGATGATTAGATTTAGATCGAAGATGATTCAAAAGCTAAGGGAAAGGCTCTTGAATTGGGAAAGCTGCTCGTGGCATATGTAGCGGGATGATGAAGCTCTTATGCATAGATTTGATGATGTGATGTTGAGATGAGGCTTCGCGAGGATGTGATGAAGCGAGGCAATCATGTGATGAAGACTTGGTCTAATCTAGACGGGATCATTCCAAGCATGTTGATAACTCGGTGATATGATTCGAGTTGAGGATAATGAATGGATATGAGAATAGTCATCGAGGAGGATGACTAGGAGGCTTGGATAGCATCGTTGTTGAAGATTCTAGCATGCTCTAAGCAAGAGTACGTTTGGGCAGATTAGATAGTCCCAACGACTAACTGTTGATGGTCGAGTACTCTGGGCAGATTTGATAGTCCTAGGCACGGGTTGCGACGACGTGCGGGAGTTATGTCTAGAACCGGGGTTTCCATTAGCCCTTGACGGACGGCTGAAAGAATGTGCCGGTCATTCAATTAACGGTGATATCGAAGCAATAATAACAGTGATAGCCAGAGTCATGGATGTTTGGTTGTATCGTCATTCGGACTCAAGAGCGGTATTTTCTGGGTGCTTATCTGATTTAGGCCTTGGTACTTGGAAAACATCGCCCTTGACTCGAGTGATAGTAGCTTTACTTTAAATTGTATGCTCTGCTATGTTTGCTTCTACTTAGTGTGTGTCTGGGGGCTATCACTGTAGAATGAGGTTGGAGTAGGAGGGTTGTATTCCTATTCCTTTTCCTTTATGCTCTTTTGGTATGTTGTTAGTTAATTTACTGCTCACTAAGACTGTTGTC
The DNA here is from genome assembly GCA_030737815.1 of Allium fistulosum. Taxonomy (NCBI): domain Eukaryota; kingdom Viridiplantae; phylum Streptophyta; class Magnoliopsida; order Asparagales; family Amaryllidaceae; genus Allium; species Allium fistulosum. The sequence continues at coordinate 246,659,858 of CM060906.1, read as the reverse complement.
TGACTCAAGGCTTTATGTTTTAATTCTTATTGCCTTGGGCTGTTCGTCCATTTTGGGACGGACAGACTAGGTAGCAGGTGGCAGGTGCTGTTCTCTTCTCACGATGCTGATATCGAAGACGAGCTAGAGGGTTGCATATTATCTTCTTATATGTACTGGATATTCCGCTGTTTTGTATTCTCTGAGAGATATGTAGTAAGGCTTGATGTATTGACTATTTGGATGCTTGTATTCAACTATTATGGAGTTTTATATGATGTCATTTTGTTCTGTAAAGCTTCACTATACATATGTTCTATTGTATTTTGTCCATGCGCTGTGAGTAATACGATAGATTCTGTTGTTTTAATCTACCCTAACAATCGTCCATGGTCGCCTAGCACACTTTACAGCGCACTATCTCTAGATTCGGTGCAGGGGTCATGGGCGGTCGTCACATTTGGTATCAGAGCATTGGTTAATCGATTTTACCCAACGCTCGCTGTCGTAACTACGTATGAGAGACGTAATTGTATTTTGATGGATGATTACTATATATAATATAGTAGCTTAGTAGAGTTTGAGTCCTTTATGCAGTTGTTTCTCTAGATGTTCTAATCATTCCTTTTTATAGATATTGAGAATGAGTCGAAGAGGGAGACCATCTGCTAGGGAAGGCCGTGCTACTGAAGAGACTGCTGATTATGCAGCCATGTTCGAAGCTATGATGACTTCGATCATGAGAAGGATACCAGTTCCGGGGGCAGCAGTTGATGTTGGAGTTCAAGTCCAAACTCTGAAACCAGTGGATTTTGCTAAGTTGTGCAAGGATTATACTGCTCTTGGAGGGAAGGTTTTCTTGGGAACAGAATCAACTATCGAAGTCCAGAGATGGATAGATGCTTGTAGAAGGATCTTTGGTGATTTGGGAATTGATGATGCAACTAAGAGGAAGTTGGCATCAAGGCAGCTTCAGGGGAGAGCCTCTGATTGGTGGAACTCTATTACCATCGATACTCCGGAGGAAGAGATTACTTGGGAGCAATTCCAAGTCAGATTTGAAGCTAAGTTCATTTCTACAGCTCAGAAGTCTGTTCTGTTCAAGAAGTTTGTGGAGCTCAAGCAAGGTGGAAGATCTGTTCTTGAGTATGTTTCTGAGTTTGAAGCTTTGTCCAAATATGCTCGGTCATATATTGAATCTGCTTATCAGAAGAATGAGAAGTTTGTGACCGGCTTGGATAGTTATCTTGGGAGACAATTGGTGGATCATTTGGACGATTCATTTGAGAAGCTTGTGGAGAAAGCTCTTAGGCATGAGAGTCTGTTTCCTAAGGAAGGACCTGTTGTTGCTGTTACCAGGGGAGAGTCTAAACCACCGCAGGGTGGAAACCAGAAGAGGAAGCAGCAGCAGCAGAAGGGTAAGGATGGCCAGAAGAAGCCGAAAGGCGAGGTGACTTGCTACAATTGTCAGCAGAAGGGCCATTTCTCTAAGGATTGTAAGAATCCGAAGGCACCGATGAAGTGTCACAACTGTGACAAGCCAGGGCACATCAGGAAGAATTGTCCAGAACCAAGGAAGGACAAGCAGATTGTGCAAGCTTATGCTTTGGGAGCTGTCCCGTCATCTTCGAAAGCTCCTACTGCTGAAGAGAAAGGAAAGAGTGTGGTTGTTCAAGGTACTCTTTTCCTATGTGGTGTTCCAGTTAGAGTTCTGTTTGATACTGGAGCGTCGCATTCATTTGTTTGTAGTGAACTCGTAGGCCGGTTGGGTTTGGAACCGGATATTGTTGATAGGCCATTGGTTGTGACTAATCCAGTTGGGGGTTCGTCTTGTTTGTGTATGTTATGCCGTGGTCTGATTGTGTCGAGTCATGGTTGCTCTTTTGTTTGTGATTGTTTTGTTCTGAACTTTGCGGGGTTCGGAATTATTTTGGGTATGGACTGGCTTAGGAAATATGCGGCAAAGGTTGATTGTGAGAGGCTGGAGGTGACAGTCGAGAATGTGGAGGGGCGAAAGATTGTGATACGATGTAAGCATGAGGAAGGCGTCTTCATGAGCTTCATGTATTCGCTAGTTGTTCCACGGGATGGACTGTCTTTAGTGCCAATCGCAAATGGATTCGAGGATGTCTTTGACGAAGTCAAAGGGTTACCGCCGCATAGAGAGATCGAGTTTCGTATAGATCTAGTTGAAGGAGCCAGACCTGTTGTGATGCCTCTTAGGCGGATGGCGCCTAGGGAACAGTAGGAGTTGAGGGTGCAAGTTGATGACCTTTTACAGAAAGGATTCATTCGGCGTAATGTGTCCGAGTGGGGTGCACCAGTTGTGTTCGCAACCAAGGCAGATGGATCGTTGAGATTGTGTGTGGATTATCGTGAACTGAATAAGGTGACTAAGAAGAACAAGTATCCATTGCCGAGAATAGATGACTTGTTTGATCAGCTTCACGAAGCCAAGGTGTTTTCTCAGATGGATTTGGCAACGGGATTTCACTAGTTGAGAGTGGCTAAGGATAGTGTGCCGAAGACTGCTTTTCGGACACCATCTGGTTTCTATGAGTGGCTGGTAATGCCGTTTGGATTGACTAACGCGCCAGCATATTTTGTGGATCTTATGAATAGAGTGTTCAGAGATCAGTTGAACAAGTTCGTACTTGTGTTCGTGGATGATATTCTGATTTATTCCAGAACTGAAGAAGAGCACAAGACGCACTTGCGTATTGTTTTGGAAATCTTACGGAAACATCAGCTGAAGGCTAAGTTTTCGAAGTGTCACTTCTGGAAGAGTGAAGTGAGGTTCTTAGGCCATGTGATTTCTGGAAATGGAATAGCGGTTGATCCCGCTAAGGTGGCAGCAATCCAGGATTGGGTTAGACCTAAGAATGCATCTGATGTGAGAAGTTTTCTTGGATTAGCAGGATATTATCGACGGTTTATCAAAGACTTCTCCAAGATAGCTGCACCGTTAACAGGATTGACGAAAAAGAACCAAGTGTTCAGTTGGGATGCTAAGTGTGAGCAAGCTTTCGGAATCCTGAAAGAGAGATTGACAAGTGCTCCTGTTTTGACTATTCCTAGTGGGAATGATGAGATGGTTGTTTACACCGACGCATGTGGTACTGGACTTGGAGCAGTGCTGATGCAGAGGGATAAAGTTGTTGCGTATGCAAGTCGACAACTGAAGCCGCATGAAAGGAATTACCCAACTCATGATTTGGAGTTAGCGGCGATTGTATTTGCTCTGAAGATGTGGAGACATTATCTATTGGGAGTTCGATTCGAGTTGTTTACGGATCACAAGTCGTTGAAGTATCTTTTCTCCCAAAAGGATTTGAATCTTCGGCAACAACGTTGGCTAGAGTTTTTGGCATCATATGATTTTGGTATAGCTTATACTCCGGGAAAAGGTAACGCAGTGGCAGATGCGTTAAGTCGAAGACATGCAGGATTGGGAGCCATGTTTTCAGAATGGAAAAATCTCGAGTATTTAGCCGGATTTGACTTCAGGCCTAGATGTGAAATGGAACCTGAGATGTTGGCAAACTTATCGATAAGACCTTCTCTTGTGGAAAGGATTGGCGAGAGCAAAAAGCGAGACGATAAGCTTGTCAAGATTATCCGTGAATTGGAATCTGGATTGGATCCAGAAAAGGATAAAGGATTCGAGGTCGATCGAGAGGGGTGGCTTCGGAAGCAAGGACGACTAGTTGTTCCCGATATAGATGAATTGAGGAGTGAAGTTCTGAAGGAAAGTCATCACTCGAAGCTGACAATTCATCCAGGTGGAAATAAGATGTATCGGGATATGAAGAGAACCTACTACTGGGAAGGTATGAAGAAGGATGTTGGAAATTTTATTTCCAAGTGTATGAACTGCCAGTTGGTAAAGGCTGAACAGAAGAAGCCTAGTGGATTGCTTCAGCCATTAGAAGTTCCTACATGGAAGTGGGAGCAGATATCGATGGATTTTATTGATGGATTTCCTAGAACCAGAACGGGAAATGAAGGGATTTGGGTCATTGTGGATCGTCTGACTAAGAGCGCAAGATTCATTCCTGTTCGATCGACTAGGACTGCATCAAAGTTGGCTGAGTTGTATGTTAAGTGGATAGTTCGATTCCATGGTATTCCGAAGAGTATAGTGAGCGATCGAGACCCATTGTTCACTAGTGGATTTTGGAAGAGCTTCCAGGAAGTTTTGGGAACCGAGTTGTGTTTGAGTACAGCTTATCACCCTCAAACTGATGGTCAGACCGAGAGAGTCAACCGAGTTTTCGAAGATCTCCTCAGAGCTTGTGTTTTTGATTTCGGAGGATCATGGGAAGATCACCTTCATTTGGTGGAGTTTGCGTACAACAACAGTTACCAGTCAAGCATTGGTATGGCAGCATTGTATGGAAGACCGTGTAACTCTCCGACATGTTGGTTGGAAACTGGAGAAAAGCTGATGCTTGGGCCAGAGATGATTCGACAGACTACGGAATGTATAGAGATCATTCGGCAACGAATGAAGGCAGCCCAAGATCGTCAGAAAAGTTATGCCGATAAGCGTCGAAAGGATTTGGAATTTGACGTAGGAGATATGGTTTTTGTAAAGATTTCTCCACTGAAGAATGTTATTCGATTTGGGAAGAAAGGAAAATTTACTCCGAGATTTGTTGGACCATTCCCGATCATCGAGCGAATTGGAAAGCTTGCCTATAGATTGGAGCTACCTGAGAAGATGTCGAGTGTGCACAATGTTTTTCATGTATCATATCTACGGAAGTATGTGCACGACTCGAATTCAGTGGTTTCTACTGATAGCTGTGAAGATTTCGAAGTTGATCCAGTCGATAGAAGACCTCGTAAGCCGCTTCGTGTGGTTGAAACCGACACGAAACAGCTTAGGAGGAAGGTAGTTAGGTTGCTCAAGATACAATGGAGTGATGATGATAACGACTGCACGTGGGAGGTGGAAGAGAGGATGAAGGAAGCTCATCCTGAACTCTTCAAGGTATGGCCCTAAAGTGTCGTGTCATCTCGCGATATTGTAACTTGTTCTAGTTTTAGAATTCTGCATGCTAAGCTAGAATTGGATGCATGGTTTGTTGATTGCTATGGATGGTAGGCGTGCAGAATAGCTTTTGATTGCTTTGTTTGTTTGGAATTTCGGGGGCGAAATTCCTAAGAGGGAGAGAATGTAACGACCCGTATTTTACGGATCGAAAAGTTCGTTCAAATCTGGAATTTTCAACATTTTAGGTCGTTTCAGATTTTGGGAAGAATTTTGGTTAAGTCCTAAGTCGTAGCCGACTTATGAGTTCTGGACGAGTTAGTGATGAGTCTGGGCGAGTTAAGGACTTAAGGGGTAAGTCGGCGACGACCTAAGGAAGAGTAGTAGGCGACCTAAGTACTCTGGAGTTAGATCGTGGGGTAGAGTTAGGTCGGCAACGACCTAAGGAAACTGTTGTGAGCGACCTAAGTGTGGTATTGGATAGTTAAGTCGTCTAGACGACTTAGTAGATAGGTCGTATCCCAGTTTGTTCGCGACTTATGTTAGGTCGCGTAGATGTTTAAGGGTTTATGTCGTAGACGACCTAAGAGATAGGAGACTTAAGAGTCGTTGCCGAGTTAAGGGATACAATCTAAGGAAGTGACCGACCTAAGGTATGGTAGACAACTTAGTGGTTGAGTCGTATTCCTTATTAGACCCAAAAGTCTTAAGTCGTAGCCTAGTTGAGTCGTGGACGAGTTAAGGTATTGAGTCGTAGGATGTGTTGACTTGCTAAGTCGTAACCCAGTTAAGTTAGTAAGTCGTAGATGCATAGCTATCGTTAAGTCGTGACTAGTGGTAAGTCACTAGGTGCGCATGAGCTTAAGTCGTAGACGCCTTAAGGGAGTTAAGTCTGAAGTCGTAAGGGGTTTTGGTTTTGTTGAGTCGTAGGCGCATGCTATAAGTCGTGACCGACATAGGAGATAGCCGTTATGTCATGAGTCGTAGGCAGGTGAGAGTTAGGTCGTAGAAGCCAGAAGTTAAGTCGAAGGGTTTAAGTCGTAAGTCGTGAACGACTCATGAAGGCAGACGAGTTAGGGATTTCAGCTATAAATAGGAGAGTTTCTCTTCATTTTTGGGATCCGGATTTTGAAGCGACGAAGTGCTGCCATTTTGAGAGCTCGACTTCTACACTTCTTCACTTCTTTTCTCCACTCTAATCTAGTGCTTCCATCCATCCAAATCGAAGATCAAGATTGAAGATTCAAGAGCTTAGATTGAAGATCTTCATCTTTTCAAGAGAGATTTCTTCGTTTGAAGCGGATTCGTGATAGATCAAGCTTGATCCTTCGCTGTCCAGATCTGAAGCGTGTTGATTTGAGGTTGTTTAGGTGATTTGGTGAGTGGTGATTATCTCTCACACGGATCCAAAGGAGTATATCGGATTGTTGGCTCTATTTGGTGTTAAAATAGAGATTTCCATGCATTTTTCTTCATCCTAAGTGTAGATCCATGTAGATCCATTGTTCATGATGATGTTACATCCATTTTATCACATGTTAACCTATGCAAGTTCATTCATCAAGTTTGTAGAGATATAATTCATGTTTTCATGCTTATTGGACTTTCAACTCTTTAATTACGAAAATGCCATTATTGTTATAATTGTCTACTTAGATCATATTTGAATGCTTGATTGCTTGGATTGATGTTTGGTTTGATTGATTGTTATGAACTAGATGATTGATGATTAGATTTAGATCGAAGATGATTCAAAAGCTAAGGGAAAGGCTCTTGAATTGGGAAAGCTGCTCGTGGCATATGTAGCGGGATGATGAAGCTCTTATGCATAGATTTGATGATGTGATGTTGAGATGAGGCTTCGCGAGGATGTGATGAAGCGAGGCAATCATGTGATGAAGACTTGGTCTAATCCAGACGGGATCATTCCAAGCATGTTGATAACTCGGTGATATGATTCGAGTTGAGGATAATGAATGGATATGAGAATAGTCGTCGAGGAGGATGACTAGGAGGCTTGGATAGCATCGTTGTTGAAGGTTATAGCATGCTCTAAGCAAGAGTACGTTTGGGCAGATTTGATAGTCCCAACGACTAACTGTTGATGGTCGAGTACTCTGGGCAGATTCGATAGTCCTAGGTACGGGTTGCGACGACGTGCAGGAGTTATGTCTAGAACCGGGGTTTCCATTAGCCCTTGACGGACGGCTGAAAGAATGTGCCGGTCATTCAATTAACGGTGATATCGAAGCAATGATAACAGTGATAGCCAAAGTCATGGATGTTTGGTTGTATCGTCATTCGGACTCAAGAGCGGTATTTTCTGGGTGCTTATCTGATTTAGGCCTTGGTACTTGGAAAACATCTCCCTTGACTCGAGTGATAGTAGCTTTACTTTAAATTGTATGCTCTGCTATGTTTGCTTCTGCTTAGTGTGTGTCTGGGGGCTATCACTGTAGAATGAGGTTGGAGTGGGAGGGTTGTATTCCTATTCCTTTTCCTTTATGCTCTTTTGGTATGTTGTTAGTTAATTTACTGCTCACTAAGACTGTTGTCTGACTCAAGGCTTTATGTTTTAATTCTTATTGCCTTGGGCTGTTCATCCATTTTGGGACTGGCAGACTAGGTAGCAGGTGGCAGGTGCTGTTCTCTTCTCACGATGCTGATATCGAAGACGAGCTAGAGGGTTGCATATTATCTTCTTATATGTACGGGATATTCCGCTGTTTTGTATTCTCTGAGAGATATGTAGTGAGGCTTGATGTATTGACTATTTGGATGCTTGTATTCAACTATTATGGAGTTTTATATGATGTCATTTTGTTCTGTAAAGCTTCACTATGCATATGTTCTATTTTATTTTTTCCATGCGCTGTGAGTAATACGATAGATTCTGTTGTTTTAATCTACCCTGACAATCGTCCATGGTCGCCTGGCACACTTTACAGCGCACTATCTCTAGATTCGGTGCAGGGGTCATGGGCGGTCGTTACAGAGATCGTAAAATAGTTTATCTTTAAAAGACAACAAAGGGATATTTTAAAATAGATTCAAAATGCTTTTTGGAAAATGAGACTACCATAAGGCCTCCCACACACACACATAATGCAAACGCAGAATCGGAGGAGATTTCTCCTTATGATAGTCAAAGATGCTTGATACGAAAATCAAATCATTTTTGATATTATTATTAGTGCATAGTGTAGAAAACATTTCGAAAGTATAATATAAATCTTAGCCAGCATAGGCATTTCGCAATTATGCCTACTATAGCTACCATCCAAACAGTGGGGCGCCACCATAAGTGAATGATAGATTCTACAACTAAAACCGTACAAGTCACGTATTGTTTCTTTGGATTTCCAACAAATGGTCAGGCCAAGGAACTTCCCATTGCCACATGGAAACGCCTCTGGAATGACGTCCCGAGAACCTAACAGGATCTCTGCCAACACAAGGCCGGGTTACCTCTGCAAAAATAGGTAACTGCTTACACGCGTACGCCATCCCCCTATCGTAACCGATCTTCCCGAGGATCCTCGATTCGCAACAACCACATAATAAGCAGTATCAACATAGGTTAAGTATCTGGGCTCCATACCATGATACCACCTCTATCCAGAAGGAATGACATACACTAAGGGGCGCTACTCCCTAGAACCTTGCTGCATCCTTCATGTTTTGACCATTTCCGGGGTGTGAGGCTCGACGAAGTCTCGTCCACAAAGCTACGCTTTGTCACAAAGCCATGCTTCGGGTCAAACAAATGATCAAAGTAATGATCACAAAGATAAATGATCAAACAAACGATCATATCATAAATGATCAAACAACGATCATTTCACAGCAACACTCAGCATGCCACGTTACCAAATTGGGAGTATATTGCTGATAAATTTCAACTACATAACCTCTGAGCTCGTACGTCTCAAAGAAGGGTGTTAAGCTAAGAGAATAAATTCTCCGCCACCAACAGATATGTATTTGAAAGAAATCAGCTTTATATCTCAATTTGTAACGTCAGACACACAACCATACAAGTCTGTTCCGGGATCGAACAGAACCGAAGGCATTTCTCACGAAGCCCTTCCAAATCCGGATAATTTTCTAATCACGTTCGGACTTCCCGTCACTAAGGGTGATAAAACCTCTAAGTTGGAGATCAGCCGATGTACAGTAACTCGACGGTAATCCCTCCGTTTTCAAAAATATCTGGTCTTCAACATCGGTCATCAAATGCAATTCATAACGACGTATCACATATTCGGAATGGGTTATACGACCCCATGATCCTTTCCCGGCTAACCCGAATAGTGAGCGCTTATTCAAAAATAAGTGTGGCATTCAAATTCATCCAATTCACAACAAATACCTATTCAAGGTAATTACTGATAGTCGGTTATTTAACTATCAATAAAGATGCGCAACATCATCAGATTCCAAATAATTTTTCAAATTATTTATTTTCCAAAATATCTTTACTAGATATAAAATTTCCACACTTCAAAAATAAATCAACGTTTATTTTTCTAAAACAATTCCCCTTTCTTTTATAAATTCCATAGTGGATTTATATTTCAAAATATCCATTGATATACGATTTTCAAATCGTTTTCAATATTCACTTCCAATTTATCTTTAAGAAGATAAATTCTCTAAAACGTTTCATTTCATATTGGAAAAACATTTCCATACTTATTTAATAATAAGTATTTCACCAATCTTATTAATTTTCAACACTTGGAAAATATTCGATATACTTAAATCAAAATTAAGTATAAATTTCATTCTTTAAGGAAATCATTTACTATAGCAACATCTATTTGAGTCAAAATGAATGTTATGTAAAACATCGTTACGACGACTGAAAATCACTAGTATAGGGATTCAGAATTAAGATAGATATGTAAATCCCAATACTATATAAAACATTTCCTTTCGGAAATCATTTACTATAACAACGGTGTTATAGTCCACCATTTCCTTATTTCTCGAAAACGTCTATTTCAACAATAGATGTTGAAATCTATGGTTTCGATATTTAATATATTTTAAAACATCGTTTAAAACAATTAAATCCATTTTTAAATGTCACTTCCCCAAAACATATCCATTTTACTTAACAATATATTCACTGTCCAAAATCGTGAATATACTTCACTAACCAAATTTCACTATTCTCTACACATTTTATTTCAAGAATTATCCACTATCCAAGATCTTGGATAAAATTCCCAACCAAATTCTTATTATTTACAACATTTAACTTAAAGGATAATTCGTCGTCCAAAATCACGAATATATCTCCTTTAATAATTTCTACCTTTAAATTACCAATTTAATTGGTTTCGGATTTATAAAACAAAGCTTATAAATTCCACCTTTATATTTCATAACAACTTTGATCTATACATCTCCTTTATTAACAAATTCAATTTATAACTCAATATATATACACAAGTCCATATTATAAGTTAATAACTTATAATTCATTTATTTTAAAAGAAATCGTTCTTTTAAACTTCACAAAATTTAAAACTTTCAGATTTCATTAACTTATGAAATCCCATTTATACTTCATTTTAACACTTATAAAAACTTGTCTTATAATCCCAATATTTTAATTTATAAATATCAATTTTGTACATCTTTTATATACATCGTTTTTGTTTATAATTCAAAAATCCCAATCCAAAATCGTTTTATAAATTACTTAACCATTTATTTCAAAAAAAATTCCTTTCGGTTATATTTCACAAAAATCATAATTTTTATAACTTTAAAATTGGATCCGATGATGCCACAGCACCAAATAATCAAACACGGCATCCAACATCATATATCAATATGACAACAGAATATATAACAATATCAGTAAATAAATCAATATAGTTGAGGAATCCAGTTGGATCCCTCCAACCTGTTTCCCTGCATCCATAAATGTTAGCACAATACCAATTCCACTTCGAGGTGGAATATCGTGGTATATGGGTTTTATAAAAATCATTCACTTACTAACGGCGCAATAGGGTCTCATCCGCTATACAGTGCGGGAAATCAATCAATCCAATATATACATATGCCAATATGTATATATTGCTATATATACATAGATATATATCCTACTATATCTAATATCACATCCAAACAGTCAAACAAACAATAACTGCAATCCAAATATATATTTTGAGTGAGAAGATCTCACCTTAGCTTTTATTTCTTTACAATCCATTTCCATCTTGACTCGATTTTTCTTGATTTATACCTTGTATATACATTTACACAGTTTATCAATATTCGAATAAATCGAACCAGTAAATTTCCATTTTATAATTTTACTTAACTAAGAATTTTGTTTTTAAACTCATTTCCCTTTGATAAATTAAATTAACTAACAAATTTGATTTTCAAACTAAATTTCCTTTTATTAGATTATTTTTAGTGACAAAGATTCTTTAGATTCAATTAAACAAAAAATCAATTTTTTAAAACTGTCTTTACAATTCAAAACTATTTTCACACTTAACTTCAAATCCCGAGCCAAATTACAAAATTCCTGAGTAAAACTTCGAGTCACTCGCGTTCCACCTTCCTTCGAGAAAAACTCTCGTTTTCACGTGCTTTACTCCGAGACTCGTTCTTCTTCCCAAAGCCTGACATCGACAGGCACGCAAATGAAATCGTGCACATGCACGAGAGCTCTGGCAAACTCCCGTCGTCGCCGAGACCAGGTACACATCGACGATGATCTTGCCGACCAACCTGACCACCCTGAATCGTGAACCCACGTCGCATCCGAGATCGAGCTATACTACCCAGACTTCATCAAAACAACCACCAGAAAATTGTCTCGTCCCCCAACCTCTGGCCATCAGAAGCCACGTGGCCTCCCCCGAAGCTTCGCATATGTCTGACGCGTCGATTGGTCCTAGCGCGATCGATTCCGATCATCTAACGGTGATGTGGAAGTAGCGATTCCGACCGTGAGTAAATATGATTTTAAACCCTACAATGATCTCATGTATCTCCTATGATCCACTAAAAAATCTCGAAACATTTTTCCTATGTTCCCCTACGATCTAGCTACCCTTCCCCTGAATTTCAACGCTTAACTAGACGTACGTCGCTGGAACTCGACCATTCTTCCTTTCCCGTTCATCTCCCTTATGCTCGAGATTTATCAGCTTAAAAATTGTAATTTCTTCACCTAAATTCACCATTTTGTAATCCAAATGTGACTGTATAATCAGATTTCAAAATCGACATATTCGAATTTACTGATGAATATGTTAATCTCCTGTGATTTATTATTTTTGAAAATATTCCCTTGATTTTTATACCAAATATTATTTTTAAAACTAACTTTATATTTTTGTGAACAACTTTGTTTCCGACATCACGATGTAAATGTCATTATCCAAAGAGATATGGAATGTTGAATAGATTTGCAAATAAAACTGTTATATAACAGAGATGTGTATTTTTACTGTAATTTTAGTTTTCCAGTAACCTCCTCGTTAATTTCATTTATTTATAATTTTATGATGATGTTATTCTCATATGAACCCTTTCCACCCAACAAACAAAACCTAAAATGTTTTGAGTTCTGATAATTTAAATTTTGAAACAAAATTCTTTTTAAAGCCTGGGATGAACACAGGCAAGGTTTGCTTGTTTCCAGAGATGTACAATCACACTCATAAATATACCTCTATACATACACATAGACAAGCTACAAATTCAGTGTTACTCATAGCATCAAGGTCAACCACAGATTCAAAAGGTAAATGGTAGTTTGCTCACCGTTGTTTTGGAAGAAGAACCGAGCTTTTCTTGATCCTCTGGTTTTGAGCTGAAGTGTTGAATTTGTTTGCAGTTGAATTTGTTTTTTTTTGTTTGAATTCTTAAGTGATGCGTGCTTTATATTTTCTCAGTTTTGAAAAATGAATGAAACTGAGGTAAAGAAGGTTGATGTATAGGGAAGCTTACATGAGACATACTTGTACAGGGTATTATTGTTTTGTTTGTACAATATAGGCACGGCTGAGGTTGAAAGCATTAATTGCTAGAGGTGTAAACATGTAATGCATTAATTTCTTCTTACTTGCCTGCATACCTATTACAGGCTACATACTTTATTTGCCTTTGTTTATTTATATACTTGAGTATATTTATTTCCTTTGCTTAGTTTATTTTGTTTACTTCCTTATGCTATATATTGTTATGTTTATTTGCCCGGTATGCTTTTATATGTACATAGAAGATTTTGTTTATTTCATGAGGCTTGTACATAGATTTTTTTATGTGTATGTCTAGTTTGTTTTTATTTTGTGTATATATTTCCTGTCTTTTATAACTATATAAATTTTATTTATAAACATATATTTTCTTATATTTTATTTTTAATTTAAAGTTAACTATATTTGTTTGAAACAAATACTTATTCGAGTTTCGAGGAAACTCGAATCTATTTACCGATAAATATTTAAATTTTTATTCAAAAATTTATTAAATTATCAATTTACATTAAATCATAATCTAGGGTCGTTGCAAACTTTCCCCCTTAAAAGAATTTCGTCCTCGAAATTCGCGGGCACGAAACAACAGAGATAGACAGATTCGATCTCCTATAATTCCTCAAACCTATGATATGAATTTTATTTTCAATTATCTTCTTGGAATTCTATTTTCATTTATAAATCACATTTACAATTCATATCTACAAATTTCATTCGTATACAAATTTATTTCCTTATACTTCAATTCACATTTATAGATTTCATTTGTTAATGAACTTTAATTTCAATCACATTTACAATTTTACATTAACAATTTCTATTTGTATATGAATTCATTTTCTTATTTTCTTAATTCATATTTATAATTTCCATTTGTTAAATGGATTTATCTCCAAATCTTTGGTTATACATTTTAATTTCTTATTCAATTTCAATATAACAATGATAATATTGCAATGTTATTATTTCCTAACAACCAAACATCCATATACTATTATAATTCATAGAAAATAATTTCTTTTCTATACAAAAATAGTTTTGGGCAAAATTATTTCATTTACCCTATTTAAAACAATACTGTGTCAGTTTATCTTGTTTAAGAGTTTAGAAATCCCTATCGATTACAGTTGGCCACCCTGCACCGACCAGAACCTATAAATAGTCAACCGATAAGTCAACACAATACAAAACAATTTTTTTTTCCAATAACAAATACGCGCTCATATCTATTATTACACTCACACTCATTCTAGAGTACTACTGACTCTATCTCTAATGAGTAACACCCAGCAGAGCAGGGTTGTCGCTTAACCATATGCTCTGATACCAAATGTAATAGTCCGCTTTTCCGTACCCCTTGAATATACACTAATTTCCATCGATTAACTCAAGATGAATGGCAAACCGAACCATTATGGTTTTTTAAAAGAAGAGGTAGAAGAAAAGATAGAAGAAAAAGAAAAGAAGAACAACAGAACAACATCAGAAACAGAAAACAATATCAGAATCTCACATATCGCAGCGGAACAATATATAATAGATAATCACTAGTCTTTTAAAACGAAGAACTATATCAGTTTATACATACATCAATCAGAGTCATATCCAACAATGGACAGTTATATAAACTTGTCCTCATACAGAATACACAGCGGAATAAATAAACAAGTACGGATGATACGTTTCGCCATCCAGATTGCTTCCAAAGCTCCAGAATATCTAGAATACCCTGATAACATAACTCTAGGCTGCCCGTGTGGAAAGTGGTGGGCACCCAGAGTTTAGAAGGGAAACAATAAACTCCGAGTCAGTCATGGTGACTGGTGTGAGATCGTAAAACAGTTTATCTTTAAAAGACAACAAAGGGATATTTTAAAATAGATTCGAAATGCTTTTTGGAAAATGAGACTACCATAAGGCCTCCCGCACACACACACAATGCAAACGCAGAATCGGAGGAGATTTCTCCTTATGATAGTCAAAGATGCTTGATACGCAAAATCAAATCATTTTTGATATTATTATTAGTGCATAGTGTAGAAAACATTTCGAAAGTATAATATAAATCTTAGCCAGCATAGGCATTTTGCACTTATGCCTACTATAGCTACCATCCAAACAGTGAGGCGCCACCATAAGTGAATTATAGGTTCTACAACTAAAAACGTACAAGTCACGTATTGTTTCTTTGGATTTCCAACAAATGGTCAGGCCAAGGAACTTCCCATTGCCACATGGAAACGCCTCTGGAATGACGTCCCGAGAACCTAACCGGATCTCTGCCAACACAAGGCTGGGTTACCTCTACAAAAATAGGTAACTACTCACACGCGTATGCCATCCCCCGATCGTAACCGATCTTCCCGTGGATCCTCGATTCGCAACAACCACATAATAAGCAGTATCAACATAGGTTAAGTATCTGGGCTCCATACCATGATACCACCTCTATCCAGAAGGAATAACATACACTAAGGGGCGCTACTCCCTAGAACCTTGCTGCATCCTTCCTGTTTTGACCATTTCCGGGGTGTGAGGCTCGACAAAGTCTCGTCCACAAAGCTACGCTTTGTCACAAAGCCATGCTTCGGGTCAAACAAATGATCAAAGTAATGATCACAAAGATAAATGATCAAACAAACGATCATATCATAAATGATTAAACAACGATCATTTCACAGCAACACTCAGCATGCCACGTTACCAAATTGGGAGTATATTGCTGATAAATTTCAACTACATAACCTCTGAGCTCGAATGTCTCAGAGAAGGGTGTTAAGCTAAGAGAATAAATTCTCCGCCACCAACAGATATGTATTTGAAAGAAATCAGCTTTATATCTCAATTTGTAACGTCAGACACACAACTATACAAGTCTGTTCCAGGATCGAACAGAACCGAAGGCACTTCTCACGAAGCCCTTGCAAATCCGGATAATTTTCTAATCACGTCCGGACTTCTCGTCACTAAGGGTGATAAAACCTCTAAATCGGAGATCAGCCGATGTAGAGTAACTCGACGGTAATCCCTCTGTTTTCAAAAATATCCGGTCTTCAACACCGGTCATCAAATGCAATTCATAACGACGTATCACATATTCGGAATGGGTTATACGACCCCATGGTCCTTTCCCGACTAACCCGAATAGTGAGCGCTTATTCAAAAATAAGTGTGGCATTCAAATTCATCCAATTCACAACAAATACCTCTTCAAGGTAATTACTGATAGTCGGTTATTTAACTATCAATAAAGATGCGCAACATCATCAGATTCCAAATTATTTTTCAAATTATTTATTTTCCAAAATATCTTTACTAGATATAAAATTTCCACACTTCAAAAATAAATCAACGTTTATTTTTCTAAAACAATTCCCCTTTCTTTTATAAATTCCATAGTGTATTTATATTTCAAAATATCCATTGATATACGATTTTCAAATCGTTTTCAATATTCACTTCCAATTTATCTTTAAGAAGATAAATTCTCTAAAACGTTTCATTTCATATTGGAAAAACATTTCCATACTTATTTAATAATAAGTATTTCACCAATCTTATTAATTTTCAACACTTGGAAAATATTCGATATACTTAAATCAAAATTAAGTATAAATTTCATTCTTTAAGGAAATCATTTACTATAGCAACATCTATTTGAGTCAAAATGAATGTTACGTAAAACATCGTTACGACGACTGAAAATCACTAGTATAGGGATTCAGAATTAAGATAGATATGTAAATCCCAATACTATATAAAACATTTCCTTTCGGAAATCATTTACTATAACAACGGTGTTATAGTCCACCATTTCCTTATTTCTTGAAAACGTCTATTTCAACAATAGATGTTGAAATCTATGGTTTCGATATTTAATATATTTTAAAACATCGTTTAAAACAATTAAATCCATTTTTAAATGTCACTTCCCCAAAACATATCCATTTTACTTAACAATATATTCACTGTCCAAAATCGTGAATATACTTCACTAACCAAATTTCACTATTCTCTACACATTTTATTTCAAGAATTATCCACTATCCAAGATCTTGGATAAAATTCCCAACCAAATTCTTATTATTTACAAGATTTAACTTAAAGGATAATTCGTCATCCAAAATCACGAATATATCTCCTTTAATAATTTCTACCTTTAAATTACCAATTCAATTGGTTTCGGATTTATAAAACAAAGCTTATAAATTCCACCTTTATATTTCATAACAACTTTGATCTATACATCTCCTTTATTAACAAATTCAATTAATAACTCAATATATATACACAAGTCTATATTATAAGTTAATAACTTATAATTCATTTATTTTAAAAGAAATCGTTCTTTTAAACTTCACAAAATTTAAAACTTTCAGATTTCATTAACTTATGAAATCCCATTTATACTTCATTTTAACACTTATAAAAACTTGTCTTATAATCCCAATATTTTAATTTTTAAATATCAATTTTGTACATCTTTTATATACATCGTTTTTTTTATAATTCAAAAATCCCAATCCAAAATCGTTTTATAAATTACTTAACCATTTATTTCAAAAAATATTCCTTTCGGTTATATTTCACAAAAATCATAATTTTTATAACTTTAAAATTGGATCCGATGATGCCACAGCACCAAATAATCAAACACGACATCCAACATCATATATCAATATGACAACAGAATATATAACAATATCAGTAAATAAATCAATATAGTTGAGGAATCCAGTTGGATCCCTCCAACCTGTTTCCCTGCATCCATAAATGTTAGCACAATACCAATTCCACTTCGAGGTGGAATATCGTGGTATATGGGTTTTATAAAAATCATCCGCTTACTAACGGCGCAATAGGGTCTCATCCGCTATACAGTGCGGGAAATCAATCAATCCAATATATACATATGCCAATATGTATATATTGCTATATATATATATATAGATATATATCCTACTATATCTAATATCACATCCAAACAGTCAAACAAACAATAACTGCAATCCAAATATATATTTTGAGTGAGAAGATCTCACCTTAGCTTTTATTTCTTTACAATCCATTTCCATCTTGACTCGATTTTTCTTGATTTATACCTTGTATAAACATTTACACAGTTTATCAATATTCGAATAAATCGAACAAGTAAATTTCCATTTTATAATTTTACTTAACTAAGAATTTTGTTTTTAAACTCATTTCCCTTTGATAAATTAAATTAACTAACATATTTGATTTTCAAACTAAATTTCCTTTTATTAGATTATTTTTAGTGACAAAGATTCTTTAGATTCAATTAAACAAAAAATCAAATTTTTAAAACTGTCTTTACAATTCAAAACTGTTTTCACACTTAACTTCAAATCCCGAGCCAAATTACAAAATTCTCGAGTAAAACTTCGAGTCACTCGCGTTCCACCTTCCTTCGAGAAAAACTCTCGTTTTCACGTGCTTGACTCCGAGACTAGTTCTTCTTCCCAAAGCCTGACATCGACAGGCACGCAAATGAAATCGTGCACATGCACGAGAGCTCTGGCGAACTCCAGTCGTCGCCGAGACCAGGTACACATCGACGATGATCTTGCCGACCAACCTGACCACCCTGAATCGTGAACCCACGTCGCATCCGAGATCGAGCTATACTACCCAGACTTCATCAAAACAACCACCAGAAAATTGTCTCGTCCCCCAACCTCTGGCCATCAGAAGCCACGTGGCCTCCCCCGAAGCTTCGCATATGTCTGACGTGTCGATCGGTCCTAGCGCGATCGATTCTGATCGTCTAACGGTGATGTGGAAGTAGCGATTCCGACCGTGAGTAAATATGATTTTAAACCCTACAACGATCTCATGTATCTCCTATGATCCACTAAAAAATCTCGAAACATTTTTCCTATGTTCCCCTACGATCTAGCTACCCTTCCCCTGAATTTCAACGCTTAACTCGACGTAGGTCGCTGGAACTCGACCATTCTTCCTTTCCCGTTCATCTCCCTTATGCTCGAGATTTATCAGCTTAAAAATTGTAATTTCTTCACATAAATTCACCATTTTGTAATCCAAATGTGACTGTATAATCAGATTTCAAAATCAACATATTCGAATTTACTGATGAATATGTTAATCTCCTGTGATTTATTATTTTCGAAAATATTCCCTTGATTTTTATACCAAATATTATTTTTAAAACTAACTTTATATTTTTGTGAACAACTTTGTTTCCGACATCACGTTGTAAATGTCATTATCCAAAGAGATATGGAATGTTGAACAGATTTGCAAATAAAACTGTTATATAACAGAGATGTGTATTTTTACTGTAATTTTAGTTTTTCGGTAACCTCCTCGTTAATTTCATTTATTTATAATTTTATGATGATGTTATTCTCATATGAACCCTTTCCACCAAACAAACAAAAGCTAAAATGTTTTGAGTTCTGATAATTTAAATTTTCAAACAAAATTCTTTTTAAAGCCTTGGATGAACATAGGCAAGGTTTGCCTATTTCCAGAGATGTACAATCACACTCATAAATATACCTCTATACATACACATAGACAAGCTACAAATTCAGTGTTACTCATAGCATCAAGGTCAACCATAGATTCAAAAGGTAAATGGTAGCTTGCTCACCGTTGTCTTGGAAGAAGAACCGAGCTTTTCTTGATCCTCTGGTTTTGAGCTGAAGTGTCGAATTTGTTTGCAGTTGAATTTGTTTTTTTTTGTTTGAATTCTTAAGTGATGCGTGCTTTATATTTTCTCAGTTTTGAAAAATGAATGAAACTGAGGTAAAGAAGGTTGATGTATAGGGAAGCTTACATGAGACATACTTGTACAGGGTATTATTGTTTTGTTTGTACAATATAGGCATGGCTGAGGTTGAAAGCATTAATTGCTAGAGGTGTAAACATGTAATGCATTAATTTCTTCTTACTTGCCTGCATACCAATTACAGGCTACATACTTTATTTGCCTTTGTTTATTTATATACTTGAGTATATTTATTTCCTTTGCTTAGTTTATTTTGTATACTTCCTTATGCTATATATTGTTATGTTTATTTGCCCGGTATGCTTTTATATGTACAGATTAGATTTTGTTTATTTCATGAGGCTTGTACATAGATTTTTTTATGTGTATGTCTAGTTTGTTTTTATTTTGTGTATATATTTCTTGTCTTTTATAACTATATAAATTTTATTTATAAACATATATTTTCTTATATTTTATTTTTAATTTAAAGTTAACTATATTTGTTTGAAACAAACACTTATTCGAGTGTCGGGGAAACTCGAATCTATTTACCGATAAATATTTAAATTTTTATTCAAAAATTTATTAAATTATCAATTTACATTAAATCATAATCTAGGGTCGTTACATTGACATTTGACGTTAAATTGTTAATGTTGCAAGTGATAAATAATATGAAATTGAAATTGATGTAGGATAGTTAGATTTGATATATGTGATAAATTTGATTTGATGACATCTGCATAATATGACCTCTTTAAATGTTAAATAAATTGACACGTAGAAATAGTGTTAACTATACCTTGAACCATTGAATGTATGTTGTATAAGTTGATATAGTATGAAATTGAATAGTGGATATCAAGTGAAAAACCGTATAAATATTGTGTAATAATCTTTAATCTACATGAAATGATAGTGTAGATTCTAGAAATGATTATATTAATTTGCACAAACAACAATGTGAATTAATACGATTATTTCGGGATTATTTGAATCGATTATTGGATTGATATTGATTGTTGTTATTGCTTGTTTATTTACTTTGACACCATCCCAGTTATAACAATGCAAGTTCCCTTTGCTATGCTTTGATTTTGGAATTTAATTGGAATCGGGTTGAAATGATTACCCAAATGAACTTGACATAGGATAGAGAATTAAATAAAACCCGATTGGTCAATAATTTGATTTAAAATAAAAATAAAGTTTTATTTGAAAGGATAAGATTTTGAAATGAAGCTGGAATTTGAATTTTTAATGAAAGGAAATGTTAATATTGAAAATATGAAACAAATTTTGACATAGTAGTTGTTGAAAGATCATTATTTTGAAATTAATTATTTGACAATTAAATTTGGAGCTTTTCATTGAATTAAGTTTGAAATGATTTAATAATTAAGTTTGAAATTATAATTAAGTTTGAAATTATTAAGCTTTGGTATTAGTTAATAATTAAGTTTTGAAATTATTTAATAATTAAATAAGATTAAATTATTTAATAATTAAATAAAATTGAATGCTTTAATAAGTGAAATTGAACTTCTTGAATAAGTGAAAATTAAGTTTCTTTATTAATTGAGTTTTTGAAATTGTAACTAAGTAAATTAATAAATGAAATTGAATTTATCTAATAAGAAATAAAATGTGTTTTATTGAAATTAATGTAAGACTTGAAATGTAAAGAATTTGATTTGATGAATTTAATTTAATGCAATTTGTAAGTTTGATATAATAGCGTTGAACTTAAGTAATTGTTTTAATGAATTGGAAATTAAATAGAAATTGTTTTAAATGAAAATTTACTTAACGAATATTGAATGAAATCGATAAATGGATTTAAATTGATTTGAATGTTAAATTAAATTAATTTAAATGATTTCGGAATGAAACTTATATACGAATTTAAATCGATATTTGAATTGTTTTAAATAAAGATTGAAATTGAATTATAAGATTTTGAAATGATAATTTGGAAGTTTTGAAACGTAAATTATGGAAATTGTTTTAGAAAGACAAATGAAATGTTGATTTACAAATTCTAATTGAAATTGTAATTGATTTGGTTTTGAAATTTATTAAACGACCAATCGGTGTAATAATCGCGAAAGTTATTAAAGAGATCGGAATCGGTTAGGGACATACTCACTGTCTAAACCGAAAACCACTTTAATAACTATACGCGGAGTGTGATCCAGAATGAAGTGGTTGGAATGATGAACGTGATGATTGAAGAAAGAGAACAATAATGGATAGCCTTGACACTTGTGTCAAATTGGAAATGACTAAAACATGAGCCGTGCCGGGCCAAATGGGGGTTAGCTACCTCGAGCGAACACACTTCTTCGAAAACTACTCATTACTTGTTGTCGATTGGTGCACCCTTGATTTGGGAGTGTTGTTTCGCGGGGTTGCGATCGCTGCGGCGATGCGTTCTCACCAGTCCGGATCAGGCAAACGGTAGTTTCACTACCTTGGGTATTGCCTCATGTGCCTTGTCATACTTGTATCCCTTTATACGCGACCACTACGATTTGATTTGTGTTATACCTATGGAGTACTCCCTGATATCCCACTAGTTTATGGTGGAGTTTACAGTGCTGTATAGGCTATAACGCTGATATAAAATATGTTAAGGGGGATAATGGTAACGCCTTTACACTATTTTGATACTTTATATTACTGATAGGCATTATCTATTTACCGTACACTACTACATAGTAGATAGTTTAACGGATCCTTAAAGGATGATTATTCCAAACATCCTTTGAGTTACTTGTATTTCGGTAGTTATTTCACTTGAGTTGGATTTATTAATATAAGAATGTTAATCCTGACTTGAGTGTTTTGTGTTTTGCTTTACGCTCGGGTCAGACTTAGTGTACCAGTATTCAAGACTAACCTTTGGAGTTGGAGCTTCGCTTGGAGATCCAGCTATCTATCCAGCTTTCAGATATTCAGTTGATTCTAGTGATGTTTTCCGATATGTATTTGATTATTGTATTCGAGACATCTGTTGTACCTTATTTAACTCTGATATGTATATAGTAGCTTCATGAACTACTATCTTTTGTTTCCGCTGCAAATTATTACTCTGTGTCTGTGATATGTGTTCTATTTATTTACTGTATATGCTTAGTTTTGCCAAATTTAAATTAACAATTCGGTATTTTGAATTATCCAAGTCCGACATGTGCGGATGCGAATGGTCCAAAATATCGGGTCGTTACAGTTGGTATCAGAGCTTTGGTAGCTCTAGGCAAACTTAGCATATAGGGTAAATGTATTTACAGAATCACTCTCATTTGAGTTTCAATCTCTTCCTTTTGACTCGATTCCTTTGAATTTTGGAACGTTCCCTATGGTTCCAAATTTCACTCATGTCCCTCACTATTCGTCTTTTTTCAATTCTGGAGAATCCCATAACTCCACTTCGAATGACCCTTATAATGAATCGGCGGTCTCGCCAAACTTCGAATGATTTGTAAAGGGGTGGAGCTCCGTTACAATAGGCATTGCTTTACCGGAGATTTATGTATCCTCGGTTTACGATGCTATCTATCTCCTGCTATGCCTGAATTCTATTTCTTGAGATCAAATGTCGATTTGCCTCGGAATTCTGCATTGATCGTATTCTTGAAGTCACGGTCGACCCGGTTAAGGTTGCCCGCAATTTATATAAACTTATACATCTTTCTATCTTGTTATTTGATTATTTTATCTTTGTTTCGAACCTATCTAAGAATCAAAATTTTCTCTGATTTGAGTCCATCAAATTTGATTCTCTATCCTTGCTTTGAAATCCATTCTTGTATCGATGTGACGACCGCCCATGACCCCCGCACGGAATATAGAGATAGTGCGCTGTGAAGTGTGCCAGGCGACCATGGACGATTGTCAAGGTAAATTAAAACAATAGAATCTATCGTATTACTCACAGCGCATGGACAAAATAAAATAGAACATATATGTATAGTGAAGCTTCATAGAATAAAATCCCATCAATAAAACTTCATAATAGTTGAATACAAACATCTGGATAGTCAATACAACAAGCCTCACTACATAACACTCAGAGAATACAAACAGCGGAACATCCATTACATATAATAAGAAGATAATATGCAACCCTCCAGCTCGTCTTCGATATCAGCAATCGTGGGAAGCAAGAACAGCACCTGTCACCTGCTACCTAGTCTGCCCATCCCAAAATGGACGAACAGCCCAAGGCAATAAGATTTAAAACATAAAGCCTTGAGTCAGACAACAGTCTTAGTGAGCAGTAAATTAACTAACAACATACCAAAAGAGCATAAAGGAAAAGGAATAGGAATACAACCCTCCCACTCCACCTCTTTCTACAGTGATAGCCCCCAGACCCACACTAAGCAGAAGCAACATAGCAGAGCATACAATTTAAAGTAAAGTACTAATCATTCGAGTTAAGGGCGATGTTTTCCAAGTACCAACTCCAAGGTCTATACCAAGGTCAGATAAGCACCAAGGAAATACCGCTCCTAAAAACCGAATGACTATACAACCAAAACATCCATGACTCTGGATATCACTGTTATCATTGCTGCGATATCACCGTTAATTGAATGACCAGCACATTCTTTCAGCCGTCCGTCAAGGGCTAATGGTAACCCCGGTTCTAGACATAACTCCCGCACGTCATCGTGACCCGTGCCTAGGATTATCGAATCTGCCCAGAGTACTTGACCATCAACTTAGTCTTTTGGGCGTCCCCATGTACTCTTGCTTAGAGCATGCTAGAACCTTCAACAACGATGAGATCTCAACCTCCTAGTCATCCTCCTCGACGACTATTTCCATACTAGCTCAAGCGCCTCTCGAGCATCCATTATCCTTAACTCGAATCATATCACCGAGTTACCAACATGCTTGGAATGATCCCGTCTGGATTAGACCAAGACTATCTCATATCATACTTCGCTTCATCACATCCTCGCAAAGTCTCATCTCAACATCATCATCATCGAATCTATGCATAAGAGCTTCATCATCCGCTACATATGCCACGAGCAACTTTTCCAATTCAAGAGCCTTTCCCTTAGCTTTCGAATCACCTTCGTCCATCTTGTCTAAAACCAATCAATAATTATCTAATTCACAGCAATCAATCATGTCAAACATCAATCCAAGTATTTAAGCATTCAAATATAAGCAAAATGGACAATTATAACAATAATGGCAATTTCGTAATTAAAGAGTTGAAAGTCTAACAAGCATGAAACATGGGAATTATCTCTACAACTTGATGAATGAACTTGCATAGGTTAATCATGTACAAAAATGGTTGTCAAATCATCATGAACAATGGATCTACATGGATCTATACTTAGATTTACAAATCACCACTCACCAAATCACCAAAACAACCTCAAATCAACACGCTTCAGATCTGGACAGCGAAGGATCGAGCTTGATCTATCACGAATCCGCTTCAAACGAAGAAATCTCTCTTGAAAAGATGAAGATCTTCAATCTAAGCTCTTGAATCTTCAATCTTGATCTTCGATATGGATGGAAGGAATCACTAGATTAGAGTGGAGAAAAGAAGTGAAGAAGTGTAGAAGTCGAGCTCTCAAAATGGCAGCACTTCGTCGCTTCAAAATCCGGATCCCAAATAGTGAGAAAAACCCTTCCTATTTATAGCTGAAAATTCACTAAGTCGTAACTCGGCTATCTCCTAAGTCGTCTCCGACTTACGACTTAAGACCCTTCCGACCTAAAGACTTAACAACCTAAGCTATAGCGACTTACGACTTAACAGAAATACCTACCTACGACTTAGCACCCCATACGACCTACGACTTAACTGCTATGCCAACCTACGACTTAAGGAAATCTCAAGCGCGCGACTTAACTTACACGCGACTTAACAAGTAGGCTACGACTTAACAAATAACTGGGGCTACGGCTCAACTACTAAGTCGTCTACGACTTAAAATAGATCAACTCTTAAGTCGCTCGCGACTTAACAACTACTAAGTCGCTCACGACCTATCACTCAGGCAGAAACCCAGCGACCTAACACCTTAAGTCTTCACGCGACTTAAAACATGTTACGACTTACGACTTAGTAGTCATGCGACCTACGACTTAAACCAAAACACATACTACAGCAACCCAACGACTTAACAGGCACACTACCTCGCGACCTAACAACTTACGACTTAACACGTACGACTTAACTCCTTAAGTCGCTCACTACTACTTAGGTCGTTGCCGACCTAACTACACTAACTCGCTAACCCTCTTAAGTCGCTGCCTATCCTTAAGTCCTTAAGTCGCTCAACCCTATAGGTCGCTAACTCCTATAGGTCGCTAACTTCTATAGGTCGTCCCAACCGACCTAACAACTTAATCACTAAGTCGCTAACCCGGGATCACTAGGTCGCTAACTCTCCCAGCCGACCTAACACTTAACCAAAACTTAGGTCGCATAATTCTATAGGTCGCTCTAACTAACCCACGACCTAAACCACCATACGACTTAAGACAATACGACCTATTTCTTAACTCGGTCAAAACCTTAAGTCGGCAACTCGACCCAGACTTTTATCTCTTAACTCGTCCAAACCGACTTAGGACTTAGAAAAATTCTGAACGACTTATCAACAATGCAACCAATTGTTAATTATTTTACGATGTTTCGATCCGTAAAATACGAGTCGTTACATTCTCTCCCCCTTAGGAATTTCGCCCCCGAAATTCCAAGCAAACAAAGCAATCAAAGACTATTCTGTACGCCTACCATCCATAGCAATCAACAAACCATGCATCCAATTCTAACTTAGCGTACAGAATTCTAAGACTTAGAACAAGTTACAATATCGCGAGATGAGACGACACCTTAGGGCCATACCTTGAAGAGTTCAGGATGAGCTGCCTTCATCCTCTCTTCCACCTCCCACGTACAGTCGTTATCATCATCACTCCATTGTATCTTGAGCAACTTAACTACCTTCCTCCTAAGCTGTTTCGTGTCGGTTTCAACAACACGAAGTGGCTTACGAGGTCTTCTACCAACTGGATCAACTTCAAAATCTTCACAGCTATCAGCAGAAACCACCGTACTCGAGTCGTGCACATACTTCCGTAGATATGATACGTGAAAAACATTGTGCACACTCGACATCTTCTCAGGTAACTCCAGTCTATAGGCGAGCTTTCCAATTCGCTCGATGATCGGGAATGGTCCAACAAATCTCGGAGTCAATTTTCCTTTCTTCCCGAATCGGATAACATTCTTCAGTGGAGAAATATTCATAAAAACCATATCTCCTACATCGAATTCCAAATCCTTTCGACGCTTATCGGCATAACTCTTTTGACGGTCTTGGGCTGCCTTCATTCGTTGCCGAATGATCTCTATGCACTCCGTAGTCTGTCGAATCATCTCTGGCCCAAGCATCAGCTTTTCTCCAGTCTCTATCCAACATGTCGGAGAGTTACACGGTCTTCCATACAATGCCTCATACGGTGCCATACCAATGCTTGACTGGTAACTGTTGTTGTACGCAAACTCCACCAAATGAAGGTGATCTTCCCATGATCCTCCGAAGTCCAAAACACATGCTCTAAGAAGATCTTCCAAAACTCAGTTGACTCTCTCGGTCTGACCATCTGTTTGAGGGTGATAAGCTGTACTCAAACACAACTCGGTTCCCAAAACTTTCTGGAAGCTCTTCCAAAATCCACTAGTGAACAATGGATCTCGATCGCTCACTATACTCTTCGGAATACCATGGAATCGAACTATCCACTTAACATACAACTCAGCCAACTTTGATGCAGTCCTATTCGATCGAACAGGAATGAATCGTGCACTCTTAGTCAAACGATCTACGATGACCCAAATCCCTTCATTTCCCGTTTTTGTTCTAGGTAATCCATCAATAAAATCCATCGACACTTGCTCCCACTTCCATGTAGGAACTTCTAATGGCTGAAGTAATCCACTTGGCTTCTTCTGTTCGGCTTTTACCAACTGGCAGTTCATACATTTGGAAATAAAATTTCCAACATCCTTCTTCATGCCTTCCCAGTAGTAGGTTCTCTTCATATCCCGATACATCTTATTTCCACCTGGATGAATTGTCAGCTTCGAGTGATGACTTTCCTTCAGAACTTCACTCCTCAATTCATCTATATCGGGAACAACTAGTCGTCCTTGCTTCCGAAGCCAAACCTCTCGATCGACCTCGAATCCTTTATCCTTTTCTGGTTCCAATCCAGATTCCAAATCACGGATAATCTTGACAAGCTTATCATCTTGCTTCTGACTCTCGCCAATTCTCTCCACAAGAGTCGGTCTTATCGATAAGTTTGGCAACATCTCAGGTTCCAATTCGCATCTGGGCCTGAAGTCAAATCCAGCTAAATACTCGAGACTCTTCCATTCTGAAAACATGGCTCCCAATCCTGCATGTCTTTGACTTAACGCATCTGCCACCGCGTTACCTTTTCCCGGAGTATAAGCTATACCAAAATCATACGATGCCAAAAACTCTAGCCAACGTTGCTGCCGAAGATTCAAATCCTTTTGGGAGAAAAGATACTTCAACGACTTATGATCCGTAAACAACTCGAATCGAACTCCCAACAGATAATGTCTCCACATCTTCAGAGCAAATACAATCGCCGCTAAATCCAAATCATGAGTCGGGTAATTCCTTTCATGCGGCTTCAGTTGTCGACTTGCATACGCAACAACTTTATCCCTCTGCATCAGCACTGCTCCAAGTCCAGTACCACATGCGTCGGTGTAAACCACCATCTCATCATTCCCACTTGGAATAGTCAAAACAGGAGCACTTGTCAATCTCTCTTTCAGGATTCCGAAAGCTTGCTCACACTTAGCATCCCAACTGAACACTTGGTTCTTCTTCGTCAATCCTGTTAACGGTGCAGCTATCTTGGAGAAGTCTTTGATAAACCGTCGATAATATCCTGCTAATCCAAGAAAACTTCTCACATCAGATGCATTCTTAGGTCTAACCCAATCCTGGATTGCTGCCACCTTAGCGGGATCAACCGCTATCCCATTTCCAGAAATCACATGGCCTAAGAACCTCACTTCACTCTTCCAGAAGTGACACTTCGAAAACTTAGCCTTCAGCTGATGTTTCCGCAAGATTTCCAAAACAATACGCAAGTGCGTCTTGTGCTCCTCTTCCGTTCTGGAATAAATCAGAATATCATCCACGAACACAAGTACGAACTTGTTCAACTGATCTCTGAACACTCTATTCATAAGATCCACAAAATATGCTGGCGCGTTAGTCAATCCAAACGGCATTACCAGCCACTCAAAGAAACCGGATGGTGTCCTAAAAGCAGTCTTCGGCACACTATCCTTAGCCACTCTCAACTAGTGAAATCCCGTTGCCAAATCCATCTGAGAAAACATCTTAGCCTCGTGAAGCTGATCAAACAAGTCATCTATTCTCGGCAACGGATACTTGTTCTTCTTAGTCACCTTATTCAGCTCACGATAATCGACGCACAATCTCAACGACCCATCTGCCTTGGTTGCGAACACAACTGGTGCACCCCACTCGGACACACTACGCCGAATGAATCCTTTCTGTAAAAGGTCATCAACTTGCACCATCAACTCATGCTGTTCCCTAGGCACCATCCGCCTAAGAGGCATCACAACAGGTCTGGCTCCTTCAACTAGATCTATACGAAACTCGATCTCTCTATGCGGCGGCAACCCTTTGACTTCGTCAAAGACATCCTCGAATCTATTAGCGATCGGCACTGATGACAGTCCATCCCGTGGAACAACCAGCGAATACATGAAGCTCATGAAGACGCCTTCTTTATGCTTACATCGTCTCACAACCTTTCGCCCCTCCACATTTTCGACTGTCACTTCCAACCTTTCGCAATCAATCTTCGCCGCATACCTCCTAAGCCAGTCCATACCCAAAATAATTCCGAACCCCGCAAAGTTCAGAACAAAACAATCACAAACAAAAGAGCAACCATGACTCGACACAATCAGACCACGGCATAACATACACAAACAAGACGAACCCCCAACTGGATTAGTCACAACCAATGGCCTATCAACAATATCCGGTTCCAAACCTAACCGGCCTACGAGTTCATTACAAACAAACGAATGCGACGCCCCAGTATCAAACAGAACTCTAACTGGAACACCACATAGGAAAAGAGTACCTTGAACCACCACACTCTTTCCCTTCTCTTCAGCGGTAGGAGCTTTTGAAGACGAAGGAACAGCTCCCAAAGCATAAGCTTGCACAATCTGCTTGTCCTTCCTCGGTTCTGGACAATTCTTCCTGATGTGCCCTGGCTTGTCACAGTTGTGACACTTCATCGGTGCCTTCGGATTCTTACAATCCTTCGAGAAATGGCCCTTCTGCTGACAATTGTAGCAAGTCACCTCGCCTTTCGGCTTCTTCTGGCCATCCTTACCCTTCTGCTGCTGCTGTTTCCTCTTCTGGTTTCCACCCTGCTGTGGTTTAGACTCTCCCTTGGTCACAGCAACAACAGATCCTTCCTTAGGAAACAGACTCTCATGCCTGAGAGCTTTCTCCACAAGCTTCTTAAATGAATCGTCCAAATGATCCACCAACTGTCTCCCCAGATAATTGTCCAAGCCTGTCACAAACTTCTCATTCTTCTGATATGCAGACTCAATATATGACCGGGCATACTTGGACAACGCTTCAAACTCAGAAACATACTCAAGAACAGATCTTCCACCCTGCTTGAGCTCCACAAACTTCTTGAATAGAACAGACTTCTGAGCTGTAGAAATGAACTTAGCTTCAAATCTGACTTGGAATTGCTCCCAAGTAATCTCTTCCTCCGGAGTATTGATGGTAATAGAGTTCCACCAATCAGAATCTCTCCCTTGAAGCTGCCTCGATGCCAACTTCCTCTTAGTCGCATCCTCAATTCCCAAATCACCAAAGATCCTTCTACAAGCATCTATCCACCTCTGGACCTCAATAGTTGATTATGTTCCCAAGAAAACCTTTCCTCCAAGAGCAGTATAATCCTTGCACAACTTAGCAAAATCCACTGGTTTCGGAGTCTGAACCTGAACTCCAACATCAACTGCCGCCCTCGGAACTGGTATCCTTCTCATGATCGAAGTCATCATAGCTTCGAACATGGCTGCATAATCAGCAGCCCCCTCAATAGCACGGCCTTCCCTAGCAGCTGGTCTCCCTCTTCGACTCATTCTCAATATCTATAAAAAGGAATGATTAGAACTTCTAGAGAAACAACTGCATAAAGGACTCAAACTCTACTAAGCTACTATATTACATATAGTAATCATCCATCAAAATACAATTACGTCTCTCATACGTAGTTACGTCAGCGAGCGTTGGGTAAAATCGATTAACCAAAGCTCTGATGCCAAATGTGACGACCGCCCATGACCCCCGCACGGAATCTAGAGATAGTGCGCTGTGAAGTGTGCCAGGCGACCATGGACGATTGTCAAGGTAAATTAAAACAATAGAATCTATCGTATTACTCACAGCGCATGGACAAAATACAATAGAACATATATGTATAGTGAAGCTTCACAGAATAAAATCCCATCAATAAAACTTCATAATATTTGAATACAAACATCTGGATAGTCAATACAACAAGCCTCACTACATAACACTCAGAGAATACAAACAGCGGAACATCCATTACATATAATAAGAAGATAATATGCAACCCTCCAGCTCGTCTTCGATATCAGCAATCGTGGGAAGCAAGAACAGCACCTGTCACCTACTACCTAGTCTGCCCGTCCCAAAATGGACTAACAGCCCAAGGCAATAAGATTTAAAACATAAAGCCTTGAGTCAGACAACAGTCTTAGTGAGCAGTAAATTAACTATCAACATACCAAAAGAGCATAAAGGAAAAGGAATAGGAATACAACCCTCCCACTCCACCTCTTTCTACAGTGATAGCCCCCAGACCCACACTAAGCAGAAGCAACATAGCAGAGCATACAATTTAAAGTAAAGTACTAATCATTCGAGTTAAGGGCGATGTTTTTCAAGTACCAACTCCAAGGTCTATACCAAGGTCAGATAAGCACCCAGGAAATACCGCTCTTAAAAACCGAATGACGATACAACCAAACATCCATGACTCTGGCTATCACTGTTATCATTGCTGCGATATCACCGTTAATTGAATTACCGGCACATTCTTTCAGCCGTCCGTCAAGGGCTAATGGTAACCCCGGTTCTAGACATAACTCCCGCACGTCATCGTGACCCATGCCTAGGATTATCGAATCTGCCCAGAGTACTTGACCATCAACTTAGTCTTTTGGGCGTCCCCATGTACTCTTGCTTAGAGCATGCTAGAACCTTCAACAACGATGAGATCGCAACCTGCTAGTCATCCTCCTCGATGACTATTTCCATACTAGCTCAAGCGCCTCTCGAGCATCCATTATCCTTAACTCGAATCATATCACCGAGTTACCAACATGCTTGGAATGATCCCGTCTGGATTAGACCAAGACTATCTCATATCATACTTCGCTTCATCACATCCTCGCAAAGTCTCATCTCAACATCATCATCATCGAATCTATGCATAAGAGCTTCATCATCTGCTACATATGCCACGAGCAGCTTTTCCAATTCAAGAGCCTTTCCCTTAGCTTTCGAATCACCTTCGACCATCTTGTCTAAAACCAATCAATAATTATCTAATTCACAGCAATCAATCATGTCAAACATCAATCCAAGTATTTAAGCATTCAAATATAAGCAAAATGGACAATTATAACAATAATGGCAATTTCGTAATTAAAGAGTTGAAAGTCTAACAAGCATGAAACATGGGAATTATCTCTACAACTTGATGAATGAACTTGCATAGGTTAATCATGTACAAAAATGGTTGTCAAATCATCATGAACAATGGATCTACATGGATCTATACTTAGATTTACAAAAATGCATAGAAATCACTATTTTAACACCAAATCAAGCCAACAATCCGATCTACTCCTTTGGATCCATGTGAGAGATAATCACCACTCACCAAATCACCAAAACAACCTCAAATCAACAAGCTTCAGATCTGGACAGCGAAGGATCGAGCTTGATCTATCACGAATCCGCTTCAAACGAAGAAATCTCTCTTGAAAAGATGAAGATCTTCAATCTAAGCTCTTGAATCTTCAATCTTGATCTTCGATATGGATGGAAGGAATCACTAGATTAGAGTGGAGAAAAGAAGTGAAGAAGTGTAGAAGTCGAGCTCTCAAAATGGCAGCACTTCGTCGCTTCAAAATCCGGATCCCAAATAGTGAGAAAAACCCTTCCTATTTATAGCTGAAAATTCACTAAGTCGTAACTCGGCTATCTCCTAAGTCGTCTCCGACTTACGACTTAAGACCCTTCCGACCTAAAGACTTAACAACCTAAGCTATAGCGACTTACGACTTAACAGAAATACCTACCTACGACTTAGCACCCCATACGACCTAGGACTTAACTGCTATGCCAACCTACGACTTAAGGAAATCTCAAGCGCGCGACTTAACTTACACGCGACTTAACAAGTAGGCTACGACTTAACAAATAACTGGGGCTACGACTCAACTACTAAGTCGTCTACGACTTAAAATAGATCAACTCTTAAGTCGCTCGCGACTTAACAACTACTAAGTCGCTCACGACCTATCACTCAGGCAGAAACCCAGCGACCTAACACCTTAAGTCTTCACGCGACTTAAAACATGTTACGACTTACGACTTAGTAGTCATGCGACCTACGACTTAAACCAAAACACATGCTACAGCAACCCAACGACTTAACAGGCACACTACCTCGCGACCTAACAACTTACGACTTAACACGTACGACTTAACTCCTTAAGTCGCTCACTACTACTTAGGTCGTTGCCGACCTAACTACACTAACTCGCTAACCCTCTTAAGTCGCTGCCTATCCTTAAGTCCTTAAGTCGCTCAACCCTATAGGTCGCTAACTCCTATAGGTCGCTAACTTCTATAGGTCGTCCCAACCAACCTAACAACATAATCACTAAGTCGCTAACCCGGGATCACTAGGTCGCTAACTCTCCCAGCCGACCTAACACTTAACCAAAACTTAGGTCGCTCTAACTAACCCACGACCTAAACCACCATACGACTTAAGACAATACGACCTATTTCTTAACTCGGTCAAAACCTTAAGTCGGCAACTCGACCCAGACTTTTATCTCTTAACTCGTCCAAACCGACTTAGGACTTAGAAAAATTCTGAACGACTTATCAACAATGCAACCAATTGTTAATTATTTTACGATGTTTCGATCCGTAAAATACGGGTCGTTACAATCGACGAGCGAGGAAGTGTATTTGTAAATTTATATTTAAAATGTTTTATTTTATATTGTGTTGTTTGAGTTGTTGATGTTGATTTGGGTTTCCGATCGATTCGTCTGATCAGCGCTATCGATAGGATCTCCAAAACACTCGAGCAGAGCAAACTGACACAACATTGTTTTCAAATTTAGTAAATAAAATAATTTTGAATGATTATATCATATATAAGTATAAATTTTTCAGAAATTAAATTGTTAATGAATTTGTTGTCAAAAATGTTAATATTTCATTTTCATTTATTGTTTTGTAAACCATAGACTATTCCAATCTGATAAATAAATGAAATTATAGAACATGGTTTAAAATTTTAATTGGGAGTTGAAATGAATTTAAATAAGAATTTGAGAATTTACTTTCCATTGATTTCAAACTTTGGGTTTTAATTTAAAAATGCTTATTTTATATAGTAATTTCGAATAGAAATCATTTTCAAAGAATTTTAAATGTTTAAATAAGTGCTCTTCTCTTTGTTGCTGGAACTAATTTCGGTGATGGCGGCCGCATCATCGACATTCATTTTTGAGTTTCGAAGTGGAGAAACTATTCTGTAGCTTTGCTACGGTTTTGTTTTAAAAAAAATATTTTGATTTGAATTTCTTCAGTATAATTTGATTTATATATATATGTATCTTATTTTAAAAATTTAATTTGATTTGATATAAATATATAGATATATCTCTAAATTGTTTGAAGTAAATCGGAGATTTAAATTCTTAAATTTTAGGATAAAGATGATTTCAATTATAAACTGAAGTCAAAATTCTTGGATAAATATTTAACTTGAAATAACTGGATTGTAAAAAAAAATTATTTGTATAATACTCAATTTCATTTCAATATAACTTACCTAAATTATTCAGAAGTTAAAATGTAATTGGATAATGTACAATAAAAAAAATGTCTTTATAAATAAAATTTGAGTGTTTATAATAAATGTTATACACTAAATTTTGATTATAAAGATGTTAATAGAGTTAGATAGGATAATAAGTAAAACTCAGTTAATAATGAAATAAATTTGTTTTGAAAGAATTAATAAATTGAAATTCGATCAACTTATGAAAATACCTTGAATTTAAAAGCAATTAGTGAATATAAGTTAAATTAAATCGAAACTTTTATGGTTTAAATTAATTTATATGGGTTAAATATATGTGATAGGATATTAAGTAGAATAAATTTAACAATAATTTGGAATAAAGAAGAATTTAAAATTGTTGAAGAAAATATGATTATAATAAAAGACTATTCAAATTTATGGTTTTAGAAATTGTAAATTGAAGATAATTGGATAATAAGATAATGAATTTAGAAATAGTTGAGATTGATTTTAGTGAAATCAAATGGATTAAATCAATTATTGAATATCAATTAATTTAAATTTGAATTTATATGGTTTAAATTAATTGTTATTTTGTATTTCAAATCTGTTTTTCTTTCTGGTTGTTTCTATTCTCCTACCTCCTTCCTTTTCGGGGATGAAAAGTTTTGAGTGGGGGAGAGTGTAACGACCCGTAAATTTTAACTGTTTTAATAACGTAATTAGTCGAAATTTTGTGAAATTTTAAACGATAAAATTTTGAAATAAAAATTTATTATTTGGAATACGTCTAATTAAACATAGCAAATTGTAAAATTTCGTCAGAAAATATGAAAGTTATTCCGTGCATAAATTTACTTCAATTTAATCAGTTAAAAAGCAATGAAAATAAAACGTTTTCGAAACCCAAATATTTTTATATAGAAAAATTCTAAATCTTCTTCTGAGCAAGACGTCATTTTTTCGTTTTTCCAAATTCGGACTTCTTTGGCTCCGTCGATCTTATTTTTCTGCATTTTTCCTGCATTTTTCGCTAGTTGAAATTTCGAATTTTTATAATTCAATCATACTACTGATATCTATATACCGTTTTGATCGTCTCGTCGTGCCGATCTCTACGGTATATTCACTTCTGTGTTTCGAAGCCGATACGCAGCAGAATCTATGGAAACGTTGATCGTACTGGTACCGGTTTTAAACTTTTGGTTTTCCTTACTTTTTTATATTCCACCGTTCAAAATCGAACAGTCATCAGCTTTAATTGTTGCTTTGAATTCAAGCGAGACTTTTATATTCTCGGGTTTCCAATAATTTTATGTGCAGGCGTTCACACATTTGTACCATTTCATTCGTCTTTCCCCGTAGCTTGAAAATAGGCCACGCACTTCTCTTCATAAAAAAAATTAAAAAAAAAAATTACCATTTGTTGCCTACTCCTCTCTCTCCCTTGTTCTTTCTTTACTTGCCTGTTCCTCTTCACGTTCCCACTCCTACAGCCGCCATGTCCATTGTCACCACCGAACGCCGCCTTCCTTCCCGTGCTCCACCACCAAACCTTCACGCCATGCATCTTCAAGCCCACGCAGCCACCTTGCAGTTCTACATCAGACCCGCAAAGCCTCCGCCTCCCCTCTGTTTGCATCCTCCCCTCTTCTCTCCAGCCGTGCTTCCTCCTCACCACCAGGCAGCCCACCCGGATCTGCCGAGACCAACCAAAGCAGCCTTACCTAGGCCTGCGACTTCACCCCACCGAACAACCCACGTCTCCTCGGCCACTAGAAACCGATCCCACTCGTATGCAGCTACCTGGAATCCACCGTTTTATTTCCTTTGCCGAGCATCTTTTTCTGTACGGTAGAGATATATGCTCTGTTATGTATATTCATATGTTTGGTTTCGGTTTATATATGTAAGTTTAAATAATCTATATATTTATAATCGGCCCATTTATATGTTAGAATATTTGTTTTCTGAATTTGTCATATGAAAAGCTATTTGGATCTTTTTGTTTATTTTACGGTTTGTCATATATATTAGTATATATATATTCATATAAAGCTAGTACAGTATAGATTAGCTGTTGACAAATTTATAAGTTACATATATTACATTTTATATATGGATTACAGTAATACAATGGATTGGTTTTAATTTTATATGTAATATATATTTTGTTTTGTTGGTTCTTAGAGGCTGAGAACCTGCTTTTGTATATTAGTGTCAGTTATATGCACACATATAGTAAAAAATAAGTATTGTTTGCTGCATATTTTGTCATTTACAAGCCTTCTCATATAGTAGTGCATAGAGGTTGAAGGACGAATATGATTTTATACATTTCAGTTTGTATGTCACAGTTTATATATATATGTATAACTTAGTGGTGGTATATGGAAGATGAAATTTTGTTTAGTAATTTGGCTACTGTTCTATATATTATAAAGTAAAACTTTATGTTGGTCTACATACTTTAGTTATATGACACGGTTGTATATATGATAGTTGTATATGTTAATTTGTTAAGCTTATACTGATTTTAAAATAAATGTTTTTGCATATTAGTTTATTTATATTTATACAGACTGCATATATCTGGCTATATGTTTAAAAATATGTATGTAAGTTGTTTGTGTTCAAGGGAAGTATATATGTATATATTTTAAATTATAAAGTTGCAACAGAACTGATTTTGCACTTGTTTGCATGTTTATTTTTTTATGAACAGCAGTTAGACTTCATGTTCATGATATCATATCTCACTCACGTTTTATCGGAATGGGTTGATTCTATTTTTCAAAAAGAGTCGAAGTTACCTAGTTTAGGCCTGTCAAATTTCAGTAAAATCCGACATCATTTGATTAGTGGTCGAGGATCTGGAAGTTAGACCCAGGCAGCTATTCTTTTGTACTTGAAATTATTTTACACTGCTGCAAACACGACCTGAGTTCATGTTTGACGCATCGTATCTCTTCTGTCTTACGTTCGAATACAGTGATTCCCTTTTTTTTTAAAAGATGAAGTTTTCTACTTTCTGTATATAAAGTTTTAGTTTCATACGAGGTGGTTCAGTCCTCTGTTTCTTACCTGAAAGTCAGATCCAGAGGGGTTTTC
Organism: Allium fistulosum; assembly: GCA_030737815.1. NCBI lineage: Eukaryota > Viridiplantae > Streptophyta > Magnoliopsida > Asparagales > Amaryllidaceae > Allium > Allium fistulosum. The sequence continues at coordinate 246,621,739 of CM060906.1, read as the reverse complement.
AGACCTGAACATTTGACAGTCGCAACATGACCTGAGTCTATGTTCGTGACATTGTAACTTTTCTCGTCTATTGTCCAAATCAAGTGATTCTTTTGCAGTTTGAAATACAAGTTTTGATCTTTATTCGTACCAAATTTCAGACCATTTCGATCTCGGTAGCACATAGAATTATATTGTTAAACTTTGACGCAGGACATGTTTTGTAATTGTTGCTATGTTGAATGTTTTGATTTGATTTCGACAATTCCTATTTAACAGCTTTGATAGCCGATTTGTGCCAATCTAGCTATTGATTTGGAAATTCGTGCTTGGATTCGTAACTCAATTCCAGTGTCCGTATCTGTGTTCATATCTGTGTCATCTCCTGTTCGCTCTAGCCTCAAAAGGTGAGCAATCACTCACGATTAACGTTCTTTTATTTATTAAGTTTGATTTCAATTGAACCGACAATTGAAAAATGCTGCCGTTAGTTAATTACACTGTTATATATGCTATTACCTGTATCAGTTCACCTGTGACATCTGAAACCATTATCTGTTATTTATACAATGATAATCCAGTTTCGTTGATAAATGATTGTTTATTTGATGTTGACATTTGACGTTAAATTGTTAATGTTGTATGTGATAAATAATATGAAATTGAAATTGACGTAGGATAGTTAGATTTGATATATGTGATAAATTTGATTTGATGACATCTGCATAATATGACCTCTTTAAATGTTAAATAAATTGACATGAAGAAATAGTGTTAACTATACCTTGAACCATTGAATGTATGTTGTATAAGTTGATATAGTATGAAATTGAATAGTGGATATCAAGTGAAAAACCGTATAAATATTGTGTAATAATCTTTAATGTACATGAAATGATAGTGTATATTCTAGAAATGATTATATTAATTTGCACAAACAACAATGTGAATTAATACGATTATTTCGGGATTATTTGAATCGATTATTGGATTGATATTGATTGTTGTTATTGCTTGTTTATTTACTTTGACACCATCCCAGTTATCACACTGCAAGTTCCCTTTGCTATGCTTTGATTTTGGAATTTAATTGGAATCGGGTTGAAATGATAAATACCCAAATGAACTTGACTTAGGATAGAGAATTAAATAAACCCGATTGGTCAATAATTTGATTTAAAATAAAAATAAAGTTTTATTTGAAAGGATAAGATTTTGAAATGAAGCTGGAATTTGAATTTTTAATGAAAGGAAATGTTAACATTTAAAACTGAAACAAATTTTGACATAGTAGTTGTTGAAAGATCGTTATTTTGATATTAATTATTTGACAATTAAATTTGGAACTTTTCATTGAATTAAGTTTGAAATGATTTAATAATTAAGTTTGAAATTATAATTAAGTTTGAAATTATTAAGCTTTGGAATTAGTTAATAATTAAGTTTTGAAATTATTTAATAATTAAATAAGATTGAATTATTTAATTAAATAAAATTGAATGCTTTAATAAGTGAAATTGAACTTCTTGAATAAGTGAAAATTAAGTTTCTTTATTAATTGAGTTTTTGAAATTGTAACTAAGTAAATTAATAAATGAAATTGAATTTCTCTAATAAGAAATAAAATGTGTTTTATTGAAATTAATGTAAGACTTGAAATGTAAAGAATTTGATTTGATGAATTTAATTTAATACAATTTGTAAGTTTGATATAATAGCGTTGAACTTAAGTAATTGTTTTAATGAATTGGAAATTAAATAGAAATTGTTTTAAATGAAAATTTACTTAACGAATATTGAATGAAATCGATAAATGGATTTAAATTGATTTGAATGTTAAATTAAATTAATTTAAATGATTTCGGAATGAAACTTATATACGAATTTAAATCAATATTTGAATTGTTTTAAATAAAGATTGAAATTGAATTATAAGATTTTGAAATGATAATTTGGAAGTTTTGAAACGTAAATTATGGAAATTGTTTTAGAAAGACAAATGAAATGTTGATTTACAAATTCTAATTGAAATTGTAATCGATTTGGTTTTGAAATTTATTAAACGACCAATCGGTGTAATAATCACGAAAGTTATTAAAGAGACCAAAATCGGTTTGGGACATACGCACTGTCTAAACCGAAAACCACTTTAATAACTATACGCGGAGTGTGATCCAGAATGAAGTGGTTGGAATGATGAACGTGATGACTAAAGAAAGAGAACGATAATGGATATCCTTGACACTTGTGTCAAATTGGAAATGACTAAAACAGGAGCCGTGCCGGGTCAAATGAGGGTTAGCTACCTCGAGCAAACACACTACTTCGAAAACTACTCATTACTTGTTGTCGATTGGTGCACCGTTGATTTGGGAGTGTTGTTTCGCGGTGTTGCGATCGCTGCGGCGATGCGTTCTCACCAGTCCGGATCAGGCAAACGGTAGTTTCACTACCTTGGGTATTGCCTCATGTGCCTTGTCATACTTGTATCCCTTTATACGCGACCACTACGATTTGATTTGTGTTATACCTATGGAGTACTCCCTGATATCCCACTAGTTTACGGTGGAGTTTACAGTGCTGTATAGGCTATAACGCTTATAAAATATGTGTTAAGGGGTATAATGGTAACGCCTTAACACTATTTTGATACTTTATATTACTGATAGGCATTATCTATTTACCGTACACTACTACATAGTAGATAGTTTAACGGATCCTTAAAGGATGATTATTCCAAACATCCTTTGAGTTACTTGTATTTCGGTTGTTATTTCACTTGAGTTGGATTTATTGATATAAGAATGTTAATCCTGACTTGAGTGTTTTGTGTTTTGCTTTACGCTCGGGTCAGACTGAGTGTACCAGTATTCAAGACTCACCTTTGGAGTTGGAGCTTCGCTTGGAGATCCAGCTATCTATCCAGCTTTCAGATATTCAGTTGATTCCAGTGATGTATTCTGATATGTATTTGATTATTGTATTCGAGACATCTGTTGTACCTTATTTAACTCTGATATGTATATAGTAGCTTCATGAACTACTATCTTTTGTTTCCGCTGCAAATTATTACTCTGTGTCTGTGATCTATGTTCTATTTATTTACTGTATATGCTCAGTTTTGCCAAATTTAAATTAACAATTCGGTATTGTAACGACCCGCTATTTTGGACCATTCAAATCGACAATAAATCCACACATGTCTGACTTGAATAATTCAAAATATCAGATTGTTAATTTAAATTTGGCAAAACTCAGCATATACAGTAAATAAATCAATTACATAATCACAGACACAGAGTAATACAATAATACGCAGCGGAATAGATAAAATAGTAGTTCATGAAGCTACTATATAAACATCAGAGTTAAAATAAAATACAACAGAATATCTCAAATACAGTGAAGTCTTCAGTACGAATAGATGACCTCTCTGAACAAATCAACTGGAAAAGCTTAAAGTTGAATTGATAGTTGGATCTCCAAATGAAGCTCCAAACTCCAAGGGTGAGTCTCAAATGCTGTATCACTCAGTCTGACCCGAGCGTAAAGCAAAACACAAAACACTCGAGTCAGGATTAACATTCTTATACAATAAATCCAACTCAAGTGAAATATCAACTGAAATACAAGTAACTTAAAGGATGTTGGGATAACCATCCTCTAAGGATCTTCAGAACTATCTACAAGGTAGGGATATACACTATGACACTGTGGTCATCTTAAATTTATTTACTTCAAAATCAAAATATCATTTTCATTCAACATATCTATTTTCCAAAATAGTGTATGTTCATTAAATAATTTATAAAGTAAAGTATTTATAATTCCCTCAAGCCTCACAAATCGATTCAAATTAACTCAAATTCCAAATTCAAATTTATTCAAAGCTCAATTCATCAATTCAATTCAGTTCTAAATATACCATTTAAATTTTCAATATATTTTAAAGCTTTAATATTCAGCATTTTCAAAAACAATTTCATATAGCACTTGGTTTAACTTTATTATTATTTAATCAGGGAAGATTCACTTCAATATCATTTAACTAGCCATAAATTTCGTTTTACTAAATATTTCCTTAAATTTATTTAACAAGAAATATTCATTAAATTATTTAAATCAAACCCAAGTTATAAATCATATCTTAGATCCCAATTTCAATAAGCTTTAACTTGGTTTAATTAAATAAAATTCTTTACTAAATTCAAATTATCTTCCCAACCTTAACTTATTCAAATTTTTACCAAAAATCTATTTTGGAACATAAATTTAAATACTCAACCATATTATATGTATTTAATCAATCTTAATTAGATTAAATATCATTATTAAATCCATATAAATCATTTCCATTTATATATAATAATTTAAGGCTCAACATTTAATAAAACCATATATTTCTTTCCAAAACCATAGAATTTATTTTTCAAAATATTTATATATGTGGACCAACGGTGTCTGTATATATATTTATCATAGGGTTAAGTGATACAGATATTTATCATTTCAATCCGAAATATTAAATATATACGGGTAGATATCATTTCGACCCGTAATCCCAATTTTAATTCACATGAAAATCGCTTGGGTTTATCATTTCAACCCATAACGATTTTCTCCTATTCTAAAGTCCGTTCGGGTATGTATCATTTCAACCCATAGTGAATTCTATACTAACAGGGAACTTGCAGAGTGATAACAGATAATATAAAATAAAACAACAGGCATATATCATCAATAACAATAGAATAAGAACAACGGGATATGGTGTCATATCCCACAGGTGAACAGTTACAGATAATAGCATATATAACAATTTAAATAACTACAGCAGCATATTTCAATTGCTATTTCAAATGAAATCAAATTTAGAAAATAAAAGAACTTTAATCGTGAGTGATTGCTCACCATTCGAGGCTAGAGGAGTTTGACACACAACAAGCTTCGATTTGGATCACGTTCAAGACAGTCGAACAAATCCAAACAACAAATCTCAAATGAAGTAAACCGAAAGTGGATTTGATGGACAAAGTTGAAAGATAGAGGTCGATGAGAAAAAGAAATCAATCAGTTTGATATTAACAGAATGTATATATTAATTTCTTTAAAATCAATACTTTTAATTTAAGACAAATGTTAAAATAATATAAAATATAATAAGGCTACCACTACGTAAAACAATTTTTGGAAAGCATATATAAATACCCTACTTTATTATTATTATTATAATATATAAACTAGAAGTCAACACGCATAGGATACTACTATATATATAATACCCCTTAAAATCGAGTGTTCATATTAAACCCAGACAGTCAAATATTTTATATACTTCTTTTCTATGTATGTACAGTATTTGGAACCAATAACAAAAATCAATATAACTTTTAAAACACATACATTTGGAAATCAAAGCATCACTATACATAAAATCTATAGTATTGTACTATAACCTTTAAAGGTAACATCACATAATACTAACATAACTGTTTAATAAACAAAATATATTGCTATTTACCGTATTATATATAACATTGTCCTAACAGAGAAATACTGAAAACTGCAAAATATACAAGATATGTAAAAAAACAGGTTGTTCTTCAATCTATTTAAAATATTAACGTAAATAAGTAGCCTGGGAAAATAGATTCTTTGATACACCTCTGTTTATAAATCATACAACCATATATATAACTACTAGTTGTATAGATCTATATAAAATATATGTAAATCAACTATGTACAAATATGCAAATGCTAACTGTTGCTTAGATTTAGATATGCCTATACTATTTAAAAGTATATATATGAAGCCTATATTAAACTAACATAACTTATGAACATGTCAGTTTGTATAACTAAATTTATAAACTTTCTATCCCATCCATATAACTTATATAACTATCCTATAAACTTACATATATTATACTTGCATAAACTTCATAGTTATATATATATATATATATACATACCAGAAATATGGACACTTCCCTAGTGAACAAAGAAGGACAGCAATATGAAAGCAACCCAAAATATATTTAAAACAAATAGATAAACTAATATAACTTACTATAGATTTAACGTACTATATATATAACACTTAACTATTAATACTAATACTATATATATACATAAACTTGTTTAAAGATATTATATAACCCAGATTAAAACGTATAAACTCCATAAGCCATAAACATGCGTCTATGTAAAATATGTATAAAATGAAACTCATATTATTTACTTATATATAACCTACAGGGAAGCCTCGGCCGAAAACTCTGGGAGGAAAGTGGAAATCTGGTGAGCCTATACGAGTTGGATGAGATTGGAGATGGCTCGGGATGATGGAGGAAGTCGGGGCTGCTGTGGTCGATGGAAGGCGAGATGGTAATAGGTCAGAGGAGGGGAGACGCATAAATTTAATGGTTGGAGGAGTGTGGCGGCAAAGGATCTAAGACGGTGCGGGTGGAAAGTGGGTGGTCTTTTGTGATGCGACTGGTGATGGGTTGTAGATCTGCGTGCAGTGATGGGAAAGAGGAAGAAAGTCGTTCGGGTTGGCAGTGAACTGAGGGGAAGGCGGCCGGGTTATCAGATGGCGGAGAGTGAGGGTGTACAGGAGATACGACTCGGGCGTGGGTGGTTGGCTGGATAACGTTGCGATGAGGTTGGGAAAAATGTTTACTGGCGTGGAGGAAAATGGGCGTGCGACTATAAGGTGGGTTCGGGTGGAGTTGCTTGGGTTTGTGCCGCTGGTCGTGGGTTCAACGGGGAGGGAGAGGACGAGTTGTTGAGGGGGGACGAGCAAAATATAAGGAGCAAGGTGTTGTCGGTTTGTTAATGGTTGAATGGTGGAGATGGAAGGTGGATTCACTTATGGAAGAAGTTCGAAGAGAGGATGGAAAAAATGACGAGAGAGCTACAGGAAGATGAGGAACCAGATCTAAATATGTGAAGCGATGTGAGAACGAATAAATTGGAAAAAGATAACCAGTCAGAGAATAGGAATAAATAAAAAGTAACAGATGGACCATTGATTGATGCAGGAAATTAAGGCAATTGATGGTTGCTTGGATTCCACGACTGGAGTTGAAAAGAGTAAGAGAATAAAAGTCACAAATACTATACGACAACTGTTTACTTATTTCCATCGTGTACCAAACTTCAAAGCGCATAAATAAATATACCGTAGAGATCAGTGTGATGTGTAACGACGCGCCACTTAAATTAATTTGAATAAAGTAATTAATTTAATTCACTTTAAATTAATTAAAGATAGAGATAGTTAATTTAATTCATTTTAAATTAATTATGTTGTGATTAAGTAAATCATTGCTTATGTATGAATGGATGACATTGATTGTCTTGAATGGATGTAATCTCAGAAATGAGATAAGTAATGTGGTGTGATATGAATGCTTGGTTGCATTATGATGGTAATATAGATTAACTATTGTGATGTTGATATGGATTACCTATTTGGTTATGAATCATCTGTTTAAATGATAATGTGATTATCAATTGTGACTTGTGAATTATCTATCTGTATAGATAAGTTAAATTGTTTAAACCTTTAAACAACTTGGCCTTAAAAGATACGTTTTGGATTTCGATGAGACCGGGATCGGGTTTCCGTATACCGGAATTCCAGGTCTGGAGACCCGAATACCACATCGATCCAAATTAACGATAGGTCGTGAATCTCAAGTGAAGATGAAGATTCAGAGTGCAAGGGTTATTGTCGTTAACTCTGAGGGTGATTCCAAAACGAGTGTAACGAGATAATGCCTTCGGTTTCGTTCGAACCCGGAACGAACTTGTATGGATTGAATGCTTTCAGCACATCGTCAGGCGGACGATGAGCATTCTAAGTGATATGTTCTGATTAAAGGTAATCGTAACCTCAAGCCTCATCAACCGGGAATGGCTAAAACAGGGGAGGTGCAGCAAGGCTTCGTGGGTAGCACCCACTGAGAGCAAGATAGATCCCTGTCTAGAGGTCCCTTTTCTTTTATTCGGCTTAGTGTGTGGTTGGTCGCGCCAACCACGGGATTGTCTTGTTCGGGATTATCCAGTAAGGGATGGTTCCGGCTTTGTGTTGCAGGGGAGCGGGCGTACTCCTCGGTACGGTGATCTAGGCCACGTACTGTGACGGGCGGTACCCCAGTAGCCCTGCCATTGTATGGAATCCAAACTCCAATAAGTGCCGTACGTATTAGTTGTGCCCAACTATGTTGGAATGTGAGATGTAAGCATTTCAGCTATTTCTGTATTTTACTTGGAAACCCTAGACCCTATTATAATATAACTGGATTTCATATCAAATGTTTTAGTTAGCGTAAGGTAAAAACTTACCCATGTTTATGTGTGGGGAGTCTTACGTGATACTTTTGTTTTCAAGGGTTTTCAAAGTTAAGCAATTTAAACCGTTTACTCACACCAGACCCATGTCTGACCCAAGTGTTTATTTTCTGTTTTATTAAACTCTTGGGTACTCAAATTTTTACGAGTAGCCAAGGGATTCAGGTTTAGCTTTGACAAATATTCTGGAGGAGCAATGGAGCAGGAGGCTTCGGCGTTCGTAGATATAGTATTCCGCTGTGTTGATATCTGTGATAGTATCTTGTCTTGTATTTGAGTTGTAATGTCTAGACAGATGTTTATAACTGTCTAGTAAGTGATGTATAAGTTGTGTACTCTGATTATGTAAAGACTATGTATTAGTTATGTGATATATTATAATTTGTTCCGTTTCCGCTGTGAGATTCTGATGTGTTGTTTCTTTCTTTCTCTTCTTTTCTATTTTCTACCCCTTTCTTTCTTCATGATGATGCGACTTTCTATGCCCAGAAAGTCGGGTCGTTACAGTGGTATGAATTTGAATCCTAGTTTTAAAATAAATAAGTTTGATAAAAATGGAATATTTAAACAACTTTAAATTGTTAAGGTATTTTATAAAATGGTTTTAAAATCTGAAATTAAAGATTTAAATAGAATTCTAAGTTTAAGTTTAAATTCTGGATTCAAGTTAATTTGAATCCTAATTGAAATAAAATTTAAAGATAATTTAAAAGTAAAAGGTTTCAAATGTAATTGTTAATAACAAATAAGTTATTAATAAGAATAAAGTTTTATCTTAAAGATAAATTAGATTTAATAATTTGGGATAAATTATTAAGGTAATTGAAAGTTAATAAATCAATCTAATTAATTTATGACTTGGGTTAATAAATTAGTAATTAAGGGTTTAAAACTTTATTGATGAAGGATTAATTAAATTAATTTAAAGATTAATTAATTTGAATTAAGGATCATTAATTTTATAAGTTAATGGTTAGGAATAAATTAATCAAGTAATTAAGGTTTAATTAAGTTATAGTTAAGTACTTAATTAATTAAGTAATTAGAGATTAATTTATTGATAATTAGGATTAATTAAGTTGAAATTAATAATGGTTAATTAATGTTTAATAATTTTAGAAAGGTAATTAAAATAATTAATAGTTAATGTAGATCATTAACTAAGGATAATTAATTAATGTGATTAATTTTGATAATTAATTAAGTTTAATTAATTTAAAGGATAATCATTTGTGAAATTAATAAAATTACTTAATGGAAGTAATTAAGAAATTAATTACTCATTGTAATTAATTGAGTTTAAATTGATAAGTTAAGTTAATTAATTTAGTTTAATTAATTTAAGATAATCACTTAATGATTGTATAATTACTTAATGTAATTTAAGGAGGTATAATTACTTAGGGAAGTAATTAATGGATAATTACTGATGTAATTAATAAAGTAATTAAGGGTAGTTAATTACTTAATGGAAGTTAATCAAGGGATTAATTAAGAAATGAATTAAGGAATAATTAATTTATTTTAAGAAGTAATTAAGGTTAGTTAATTACTGAATGTGATTAATCAATAATGATTAATAATTATGGTTTAATTAAAGATTAATTACTAAATGTAATTAATTTAAATAAAGTAATTAATGATAAAATGTAATTAAGGATCATTAATTTATATAATTATGATGTAATTAAGAATTGATTAATTAAGTAATAATTATAAATGAAGTGATTAATTAATGTAATTAATTAAGGAGTAAGATAATTAATTATAGTTAATTAATAAATGCAGTAATTCAAGGATTAATTACTATAAGTAGTTAAGAATAATAAATTTGTGAAATTAATTTAAGTACTAATTACTTGAATGTAATTAAATGTAATTAATCAAGGATGATTAATTAAAATGAATAATTGGATAAGGGTGGATTAATTAATTTATAATTAATTAATAATGATTTAAGCAGGATTTATAGATGTAGTAATTAATTTAATTTACTTTAAATTAATTAAAGATGAAATAATTAATTTAATTCATTTTAAATTAATTATAGATGGTGATAAATAAATCATTGCTTATGAATGGATGATATTGTGTACCTTGAATGGTTTGAAATCTCAGATATGAGATAATTAATACTGTATGATTTGGATGCATTGGTTGCATAGTAAAGATGATAAGAATTATCTGCTTATAATGATAATGTTGATTATCTATTATGAATCTGTGAATTATCTATCTATGTGTTAATAGATAGTAGAATTAAATTGTTTTAACCTTTAAAACAACTTGGCCTTAAAAGATACGCTTTGGATTTCGATGAGACCGGGATCGGGTTTCCGTATACCGGATTTCCAGGTCTGGAGACCCGAATACCACATCGATCCAAATTTACGATAGGTCGTGAATCTCAAGTGAAGATGAAGATTCAGAGTGCAAGGGTTATTGTCGTTAACTCTGAGGGTGATTCCAAAATGAGTGTAACGAGATAATGCCTTCGGTTTCGTTCGAACCCGGAACGAACTTGTATGGATTGAATGCTTTCAGAACATCGTCAGGTGGACGATGAGCATTCTAAGTGATGTCCTGATTAAAGGTAATCGTAGCCTCAAGCCTCATCAAACCGGGAATGGCTAAAACAGGGGAGGTGCAGCAAGGTTAGTGGGTAGCACCCAAGTAGGACAAGATTATCCCTGTCTAGAGGTCCCTTCTTATTATTCGGTTGAGTGGGCAGTTGAATTGCAACAACTGCTGGGATATCTTGTGCGGGAATTATCCAGTAAGGGATGTTCCGGCCTTGTGTTGCAGGGGATTGGGAGTGATCCTCGGTACGGTGATCTAGGCCACGTACTGTGACGGGCGGTACCCCGGTAGCCCTGCCATTGTATGGAATCCAAAAATCCAATAAGTGCCGTACGTATTAGTTGTGCCCAACTATGTTGGAACGTGAGATGTAAGCATTCCAGCTATTTCTGTATTTTACTTGAAAACCCTAGACCCTATTATAATACAATCTAATTTCCTATCAAATGTTTTGGTTAGCGTAAGGTAAAAACTTACCCATGTTTATTTGTGGGGAGTCTTACGTGATACCTTTTCTTTCGAAATGGTTTTTGAAGTTAAACAAGTTTAACCTGTTACTCACACCAGACCCATGTCTGACCCAAGTTGTTTATTTCTGTTTTATAAACTCTTGGGTACTCAAATTTTTACGAGTAGCCAAGAGATTCAGGTTAGCTTTGACGAGTAATCTGGAGGAGCAATGGAGCAGGAGGCTTCGGCGTTGTAGATATAGATAGTAGTTCCGCTGTGTTAATCTCTGTAATAGAGTTGTGTATTGTATTGAGTTGTAATAACTAGACAGATGTTTATAACTGTCTAGTCTGTGTTGTATAATCTGTGTAACTCTGATAGTCATTGTATATGATGTAATACTTTTGTTATTAATATAATTTATTCGTTCCGCTGTTGAGATTCTGTTGTTGTTCTTTCTTCTTCTCTTCTTTTCTACTTTCTCACCTCTTTCTTTTCTTCAAAACGATGCGTCTTCCTGGACGTAGGATGGCGGGTCGTGACATGATGAGACGATCAAAACGGTATATAGATATCTGTGGTACGATCATCCGATCAAAAATCGATAATCGGTACCAGAAATGCTGCTATTTTAACAGAAATAAGATAAACTGAGCAATAGAAGTCCAAATTTGGAAACGAAAGATGATGACTTACTCAGAAGAGGATTTAGAAATTTTCTATAGAAAAATATTCAGGTTTTGAAATAAATTTATAATCATCAATTTTAACTGATCTAAATTGAAATGGAATTACACAATAAAATAAACTTCAATATTATCAGATGAAAATTTACCAGTTGCTATAATTAAATAGACGTATTCCAAATAATAAATTTTTATTTTCAAATTTTATTGTTTAAAATTTCACAAATTTCCAGTTAAATATACTTTTAAAACCATTAAATTTTTGCGGGTCGTTACACTCTCCCCCACTCAAAACTTTTCGTCCCCGAAAAGGAAGGAGGTAGAAGAATAGAAACAACCAGACTGAAAAATAGATTGAAAGTCAAGATTTAACAATTAATTTGAACTATATAAATTTTACTTAAAATTTGAAAACTTCATTTGCAATTCAATTATCTTATATACTTTAAAACCTTTCAAAAATCCATTTGTAAAATTTATTGCTTCCTTTATAAATACCATTTATATGTTTAAATGACACCTTTATAAATGTATGAAAACTTTTTGAAAAATTATTTACATCATTACTTATATTTACACAGAAGCTATTGAAAACATTAAACCCATAATTCATAAATTTATTAATTTTTCTCAACATACTTTTCTAACATTATTAATAAATCAATAATCATTTCTTTATATGTTGTATTTAATTAATAACTTCTAAAATATTAATAACACTAATAATTTACTATTAAACCATGTTGTATATAAATAAACAATATTTAAAAAGGATATAGTCAAAGAAGGAGGATTTGGAAAAGCAGAATATAGGCGAATAAATAAAGCTGAGCAGATAAGGTAGATTTAAAAGAATAGAATCGGGCACGAATAATTAATTTAAACCATGAGAATTTAAATTTCGAATATTATTACAGAATTTCTTTGTTGGAAATACTCTTATAATAAAATACCTTTATAATAAAATACTTTTACAGCGAAACAAATTTTCCTTCCGAAAATACTTTTATAACTCGATGTTTCAACAAGTTTATCCTTGTTCCTGTAGACTCTAGCAGTGCGTTGATCAGGCGCAAAACTAGAATTCTCCAGGTACTTAGTAGACTTGTTTCAACACCCAGTGAAAATACTGGAAAAACTTTTAAAAACAGATATGGAAAGTACAATCCAAACAAAACAAAACGAATCAAATCATGGATCGTAGATACACAATGGTTACGCCTGGGTCCCCCAGGAAACATCCGTACCTTTTAAGCATTCATTGCCTTGCGAATTTCGCCATGATAACAAAACGGTGGACCGCAGGATACATAAAAATGGTTACGTCTGGATCCCCCAGGAAAATCCATACCCCTTAAGCAATCTCTGCCTTGCGGATTACGCCACTAACACGACCATAGATCGCAGATACACAATGGTTACGCCTGGATCCCCCAGGAAACATCCATACCTTTTAAGCAATCACTGCCTTACGAATTACGCTATGGAATTCGAAGGACACTCGAGTATCATATCCGGAAAACCAAAAACCAGAGAGAATAATATCGATAGAATGAATCCAAGATGTGGCCACAAATCGGATATCAAGCAGAAGGCACTTTCCATATCTTTACTTCGAAAATATGTATCATATAGTACCTTTTCAAATCACTTTCAAATACCGTACTTATATAAAATCCATTATATATAAGATTTAATTCTCAAATCAAATACTTTACAAAATCAATAGTATATCAAATCATACTTATATAGACTTCAATTATATAAGATTTCACTTTCAAATTGAGTACCCTTTTCAAATCTATAGTTTTCGAATCAATTTCATACTCATACAAATCAATTTTATATAAGTTCGACAACTCCCAAATCAAGTATTTAGTAACACAAGGTTCTCAAATTTCAATTTGTTTCAATATCAGTTCACTTTCAAAATCATATACAATTTCACCAAATTATTTCTTCTCAAATTAAATATCTTTAGTTTCAAAGTTTCCAAAATAATAGATCTAGAAAATAAATCCAAATTTCCAAATCAATATAATTTAAGTCAACCAATTCATTTCCAAAATCAAATGTTTTCAAAATCATCTTATACTTACGTAAGGTCCATCTTATATAAGGATCAAATTTTTCGAAATAAATTTCGCTGTATGAAGAGCCATATGGGATTTGAATATCTTTGCTTTTATGGGTTATATATCTTTGTAATTTTTAGATTGGAAATTTTCTTTTAGTAAGCAAAGATATTCTACATGACAGCTTCCAATTTCAGCGTCAAAATATATCAATGATATTAGAATATAAGATGTACATACGTCGTCATTTCGCAGAATCACATTTGATCGCTCGCTCGATCACACAAGTTCGCTTTCGAACTAGTATTGTCCATTCGATTTCCCTAATGCGGACTTCGATATGGTTTCTCGACTAGAAGCCATCAGTCTCCTTGCATAGCCATATACTATGATAGAGAATTCTGGAATCGAGCCCAAAATCCATATCGAATATTCGCCATCAAGAATCGAATGAAAAATCCTAACACGAAATGGTGTAATTCACCTCGAACTTGTGTGCTCAAACTTGGATCAAATTAATTATGCGAATAAATAGCATACGTACAACTTATATATTTATTCCAACTTGTTAAATATACAGTTTCATAAAGATGTTACTAAGTTAAAACATTTAAACTAAATTTTATTCAAAATATTTTTTTCAAAAAACTAACTTTCATTCAAAATATTTTGAAGACCAAATTCTTTTCAAAACATTTCAAATCTAAATTTCATATTTAGAAAAATTTAAAATTGCCTTATTCATTTGCTTAACAAAATAGTTTCAACTTATTTAAATCATATTACTACATACTTTAACTTACATACCAAACTTATATACTTTATAGTTTTCAAAATTTCTTAGCTTTGAAAAGTTAACCTTGATTTGGAAGTGCTCGAACCTTTAAAATAGTTGAAGAAATCATTTTCAAATCCAAGAGTTGGAAATCAACAATAAATCGGTAAGTCAATTTCAAAAGATAGGTTTATATCAAATTCGAAATATGAGGACTGAACACCGGCTTACTTCAAATCATTTCAAGTATATATATACATACATCTTTAAATATCAAATTTTACTTCGAAATTTGAAATCAAAATTGGTTTCGCAAAATCACTCGCGTAGCAATGCTACTAGAGTGGCCTCTCCCCCACTCTGAAACTCGAAAATAAATGTCGATGATGCGTGCACTCATCACCGAAATTATTTTCCAGCGACATAAGTGAGTTCTGGACTTCTATTTTCTCAAACCTCTTTTGAAATTTCTTCGAAACTCATTGAAATCATTTGAAACAATTCTTATTCGGAAAATATTTTTAAATCATATTATTATTATATATTTCAAAATCTTAAAACCAATTCCAAAATACCGGAGTTCAATTCTCGAATTTCAAATTTAAAATCCTTTAGTTATAAATCAAATTTCTGATATAGTTTTTTCAAAATTACAAATCCTTTCGAAACCTCAAATTCTTATTTTAAAAGGGTTTATAATCTTTAACGGAAACATTTCACTTTTATATATAGAATATAATAATTTCGATATATAAAACAATTTCTAAAATATAAACAAGCCTGATTTTTCAAAGGATGGTTCAAGAATGGATTTCAAAACAAAGATAGAAATTCAACTTAGAGGGACTCTAATCAAATAGGATTCTAATTCGAAGATAGGCTCGAATGAAGATGAGATAATTAATTACAAAACAGTAGATGGATACACTTATATAAATCGCGGGCGACCTTAACCGGGTCAACCGTGACTTTAAGAATATTATCGATGCGGAAATCTAAGGCAAATCGACATTCGATCGCCAAAGATAGAATTCGGCATAACAAGAGATGGCAACATCAAAACCGAGGGATATATAAATCTCCGGTGAATCAATGCCTATTGTAAAGGAGTTCCACCCCTTTACAATCATTCAAAGATTGGCGGGATCGCCTATTCTTATAGAGATCATTCGAAGTGGAGTTATGGGATACTCCAGAATCAAAAGAATACAAATAGGGAGAGACAAGAATGAATTTTGGAACCGTAGGGAATGTTCCAAAGTTCAAAGGAAATCAAGTCAAAAGGAAGAGATTAAACTCAAACGAAAGTGATTCTGTAAATAAATTTACAATGTATGCTAAGTTTCGCCTAGAGCCAAAGCTCTGATACCAACTGTAACCACCCGCTATTTTGGACCATTCAAATCGACAATAAATCCACACATGTGTGACATGAATAATTCAAAATATCAGATTGTTAATTTAAATTTGGCAAAACTCAGCATATACAGTAAATAAATCAATTACAGAATCACAGACACAGAGTAATACAATAATATGCAGCGGAATAGATAAAATAGTAATTAATGAAGCTACTATATAAACATCAGAGTTAAAATAAAATACAACAGAATATCTCAAATACAGTGAAGTCTTCAGTACGAATAGATGACCTCTCTGAACAAATCAACTGGAAAAGCTGAAAGTTGAATTGATAGTTGGATCTCCAAATGAAGCTCCAAACTACAAGGGTGAGTCTCAAATGCTGTATCACTCAGTCTGACCCGAGCGTAAAGCAAAACACAAAACACTCGAGTCAGGATTAACATTCTTATATAATAAATCCAACTCAAGTGAAATATCAACTGAAATACAAGTAACTTAAAGGATGTTGGGATAACCATCCTCTAAGGATATTCAGAACTATCTACAAGGTGGGAATATACACTATGACACCGTGGTCATCTTAAATTTATTTACTTCAAAATCAAAATATCATTTTCATTCAACATATCTATTTTCCAAAATAGTGTATGTTCATTAAATAATTTATAAAGTAAAGTATTTATAATTTCCTCAAGCCTCACAAATCGATTCAAATTAACTCAAATTCCAAATTCAAATTTATTCAAAGCTCAATTCATCAATTCAATTCAGTTCTAAATATACCATTTAAATTTTCAATATATTTCAAAGCTTTAATATTCAGCATTTTCAAAAACAATTTCATATAGCACTTGGTTTAACTTTATTATTATTTAATCAGGGAAGATTCACTTCAATATCATTTAACTAGCCTTAAATTTCGTTTTACTAAATATTTCCTTAAATTTATTTAACAAGAAATATTCATTAAATTATTTAAATCAAACTCAAGTTATAAATCATATCTTAGATCCCAATTTCAATAAGCTTTAAATTGGTTTAATTAAATAAAATTCTTTACTAAATTCAAATTATCTTCCCAACCTTAACTTATTCAAATTTTTACCAAAAATCTATTTTGGAACATAAATTTAAATACTCAACCATATTATATGTATTTAATCAATCTTAATTAGATTAAATATCATTATTAAATCCATATAAATCATTTCCATTTATATATAATAATTTAAGGCTCAACATTTAATAAAACCATAGATTTCTTTCCAAAACCATAGAATTTATTTTTCAAAATATTTATATATGTGGACCAACGGTGTCTGTATATATATTTATCATAGGGTTAAGTGATACAGATATTTATCATTTCAATCCGAAATTTTAAATATATAGGGGTAGATATCATTTCGACCCGTAATCCCAATTTTAATTCACATGAAAATTGCTTGGGTTTATCATTTCAACCCATAACGATTTTCTCCTATTCTAAAGTCTGTTCGGGTATGTATCATTTCAACCCATAGTGAATTCTATACTAACAGGGAACTTGCAGAGTGATAACAGATAATATAAAATAAAACAACAGGCATATATCATCAATAACAATAGAATAAGAACAACGGGATATGGTGTCATATCCCACAGGTGAACAGTTACAGATAATAGCATATATAACAATTTAAATAACTACAGCAGCATATTTCAATTGCTATTTCAAATGAAATCAAATTTAGAAAATAAAAGAACGTTAATCGTGAGTGATTGCTCACCTTTCGAGGCTAGAGGAGTTTGACACACAACAAGCTTCGATTTGGATCACGTTCAAGACAGTCGAACAAATCCAAACAACAAATCTCAAATGAAGTAAACCGAAAGTGGATTTGACGGACAAAGTTGAAAGATAGAGGTCGATGAGAAAAAGAAATCAATCAGTTTGATATTAACAGAATATATATATTAATTTCTTTAAAATCAATACTTTTAATTTAAGACAAATGTTAAAATAATATAAAATATAATAAGGCTACCACTACGTAAAACAATTTTTGGAAAGCATATATAAATACCCTACTTTATTATTATTATTATAATATATAAACTAGAAGTCAACACGCATAGGATACTACTATATATATAATACCCCTTAAAATCGAGTGTTCATATTAAACCCCAGACAGTCAAATATTTTATATACTTCTTTTCTAAGTATGTACAGTATTTGGAACCAATAACAAAAATCAATATAACTTTTAAAACACATACATTTGGAAATCAAAATCTATTGATATTCTTGAAATCAAAGCATCACTATACATAAAATCTATAGTATTGTACTATAACCTTTAAAGGTAACATCACATAATACTAACATAACTGTTTAATAAACAAAATATATTGCTATTTACCGTATTATATATAACATTGTCCTAACAGAGAAATACTGAAAACTGCAAAATATACAAGATATGTAAAAAAAACAGGTTGTTCTTAAATCTATTTAAAATATTAACGTTAATAAGTAGCCTGGGAAAATAGATTCTTTGATACACCTCTGTTTATAAATCATACAACCATATATATAACTACTAGTTGTATAGATCTATATAAAATATATGTAAATCAACTATGTACAAATATGCAAATGCTAGACATATATGCAGACTGTTGCTTAGATTTAGATATGCCTATACTATTTAAAAGTATATATATGAAGCCTATCTTAAACTAACATAACTTATGAACATGTCAGTTTGTATAACTAAATTTATAAACTTTCTATCCCATCCATATAACTTATATAACTATCCTATAAACTTACATATATTATACTTGCATAAACTTCATAGTTATATATATATATACATACCAGAAATATGGACACTTCCCTAGTGAACAAAGAAGGACAGCAATATGAAAGCAACCCAAAATATATTTAAAACAAATAGATAAACTAATATAACTTACTATAGATTTAACGTACTATATATATATAACACTTAACTATAAATACTAATACTATATATATACATAAACTTGTTTAAAGATATTATATAACCCAGATTAAAACGTATAAACTCCATAAGCCATAAACATGCGTCTATGTAAAATATGTATAAAATGAAACTCATATTATTTACTTATATATAACCTACAGGGAAGCCTCGGCCGAAAACTCTGGGAGGAAAGTGGAAATCTGGTGAGCCTATACGAGTTGGATGAGATCGGAGATGGCTCGGGATGATGGAGGAAGTCGGGGCTGCTGTGG
The DNA here is from genome assembly GCA_030737815.1 of Allium fistulosum. Lineage (NCBI taxonomy): Eukaryota > Viridiplantae > Streptophyta > Magnoliopsida > Asparagales > Amaryllidaceae > Allium > Allium fistulosum. The sequence continues at coordinate 246,602,204 of CM060906.1, read as the reverse complement.
TCGATGGAAGGCGAGATGGTAATAGGTCAGAGGAGGGGAGACGCATAAATTTAATGGTTGGAGGAGTGTGGCGGCAAAGGATCTAAGACGGTGCGGGTGGAAAGTGGGTGGTCTTTTGTGATGCGACTGGTGATGGGTTGTAGATCTGCGTGCAGTGATGGGAAAGAGGAAGAAAGTCGTTCGGGTTGGCAGTGAACTGAGGGGAAGGCGGCCGGGTTATCAGATGGCGGAGAGTGAGGGTGTACAGGAGATACGACTCGGGCGTGGGTGGTTGGCTGGATAACGTTGCGATGAGGTTGGGAAAAATGTTTACTGGCGTGGAGGAAAATGGGCATGCGACTATAAGGTGGGTTCGGGTGGAGTTGCTTGGGTTTGTGCCGCTGGTCGTGGGTTCAACGGGGAGGGAGAGGACGAGTTGTTGAGGGGGGACAAGCAAAATATAAGGAGCAAGGTGTTGTCGGTTTGTTAATGGTTGAATGGTGGAGATGGAAGGTGGATTCACTTATGGAAGAAGTTCGAAGAGAGGATGGAAAAAATGACGAGAGAGCTACAGGAAGATGAGGAACCAGATCTAAATATGTGAAGCGATGTGAGAACGAATAAATTGGAAAAAGATAACCAATCAGAGAATAGGAATAAATAAAAAGTAATAGATGGACCATTGATTGATGCAGGAAATTAAGGCAATTGATGGTTGCTTGGATTCCACGACTGGAGTTGAAAAGAGTAAGAGAATAAAAGTCACAAGTACTATACGACAACTGTTTACTTATTTCCATTGTGTACCAAACTTCAAAGTGCATAAATAAATATACCGTAGAGATCAGTGTGACGAGACGATCAAAACGGTATATAGATATCTGTGGTACGATCATCCGATCAAAAATCGATAATCGGTACCAAAAATGCTGCTATTTTAACAGAAATAAGATAAACGGAGCAATAGAAGTCCAAATTTGGAAACGAAAGATGATGACTTACTCAGAAGAGGATTTAGAAATTTTCTATAGAAAAATATTCAGGTTTTGAAATAAATTTATAATCATCAATTTTAACTGATCTAAATTGAAATGGAATTACACAATAAAATAAACTTCAATATTATCAGATGAAAATTTACCAGTTGCTATAATTAAATAGACGTATTCCAAATAATAAATTTTTATTTTCAAATTTTATTGTTTAAAATTTCACAAATTTCCAGTTAAATATACTTTTAAAACCATTAAATTTTTGCGGGTCTTTACAGGTATTTTGAATTATCCAAGTCCGACATGTGCGGATGCGAATGGTCCAAAATATCGTGTCGTTACAGATACTCTCCTACACTAATATAAGAGGATAACATAGACATTGAATTTAAAGTATAGCATAAACTTAAGCAGTCACAACAAATACAAAGGAGTTAACCCATCCAAAAAAGGCCAAAAACAAACCCATTCAAGGGACTCCATAAACACCCAATCACACTCATAACTAGCTAGATTGAAGTAATGATGAAGCTATAAGAATACAATGTGGCAGAACTGGAGAAAAGCGTCACTCGCCTCATTCATCCAGACCTGTTAGATTCATGATGAGGAGGGAAGATAGATGTCGTTGTAGTGGAGAAGACATCTAGGATGAACCAGAACTACAGGTCACTTGTGGAAAAGTGGATATAATGGTCAAGTAGTGGATATGAAGAAACAAATATTAGCGCTCTAAACTCATCGTGAAAACCAGGAATCTATATTAGATGGAACAATTGGATGGCAAGGAGAAAAAGGTCACAAAAACCAAGAGTCTAGCACGAGAGGAGTCAGCTAACACAAAGCAAATTACGGTGGCTGAAAAAAGGAGTGAGTTAAAGAGAAAACTAGGGTTCAGAAAAAGGGGTCCTAGAAGGTGTGTAATTTGGGGATGGGAGAAGTTTTGATGAGATGTGTAGGGATTTTGGAGGGTGAAAGAATGCATAGGGAAAGAGAATGGAGTGGAGGCAAAATAAGGTTGCCTGCTGAAAACCTATATCTCAACTACATATTTACTTATGTTGTATTTTCATTAAGCCTAAAATATACGTCATGTGTTGAAGCATGTTTCCTTATATGAGTTTTTTGGTAATGTTCATAGCCAAAAAATGCCCAGCTATGTTGGCGTCACGTCAACCGTGTGTGATGCGTCCGACACGTCAACCTTGGGGTCTACTTAATTTTTTTACGTGAACCATTTGAATTGAATTGTTTACACCAAATGCTTCAACGTGTCCAACGCATCTGATGCCACTATCGGATTCCATCGGTCAAACCGCTTCCCTTCTTTATATTCTCTCCTCCTTTAATATTATTCACCAAATCACTCTTCCTCCCCCTCCAAATCAAAAGTTCTTCCAATTTTTGTTGCTTCCACATCGCTTGCTGGTAAATATCATTGAATTTGTGTGTCTCATATTGTAATCTAACTCCTATATTTTTTTTGATTTTTTTGAATTTTTTTAGAATGTCCACCCATGAATCTTCTGATTTGTCAACCCGCCACATTATAGTCTGGACTGAGGAACATACATTGACCTTTATCGACATTTGCTTTGCCAACATCGTATCTCAGAAAGGTTGGATTGGTTATTGGTATGATGAAATCACCAATGTCTTCAACACATAAATGAGCAATGATTAAAATGTCAGTCCTATAAAAAAACAATTTCGACAAACTAAAACACCACTAGAATCGTAGGAACCAGCTGCTGTAGACTGAAGGTGGATCCTGGAAAGAAAAAAAGGACACCGTTGGAGGTGATGATGAATGGTGGGACAAGGCTGCTAAGAAGTCGAGAAATTCTAAGTTTGCTCACCTTCGAAATTCAGGGACCTAAACACGATATTCGAAGGCTGCATCAGAACTCCCTCCTGTAAGTTCATAGTTTAGGAGGCTCACTCTGCTGATGTCCTGTTTAACACCTAGATGTAGACTTTCTCATGATCGATGCTATCGAGATCAGCAATCGCAATCCCCGACCTTCATCACACCTGCACTCCTTGAGCTTCTTCACACCAGCATCGCCTACGGTTACTTCTGCTCCTTATAGACATCAACCGAGTAGAGTTTCTTCACATGATGTGGAAATAGCACACACCATTGGTACTTGTATCGTTGTGTTTAGGACGATGACCCATTTTTCGAACGATAAATCACGTACATTCTGAACAATTGGGTGGCAGACCAAAGATCTACCCATTTTTTGATGTCAAACCCGAGGTGCTTAAGCGTTCTTGTGATATACCTAGTAAGGAAACTTTGGGGAGAGATATAGTAGTGTATTTCTATTTGTATTTCTAACTACTAGTATGTAATAAAATTGTCTTTTTTAATTGTACTTTTTCTAGCATTTCATAATTTATAAATAATATAAATTCATTTAACTATATTATTAAAGATAATTAAAAAAATAAAACAATAAAAAATAATATTTGTTCATAACAAAAAAATTAAACAATCTATCAAGAAAACTTGTCAACACTGTGATGAAGAGTTAAAAGATAAGGTTAATCCCTTTTTGGTTTCCTTTGGGAAAGTAGAGGAGAGTAGATCATGTATGTTCTCTTTGGTTATCCTTTCGAATAGATTACTGTAGTGAAAACTTGTTCAAATCAACCTTTTGATCCAATCGGAATGGTTAGTTTCTTTACTTAATAGCCTTTCAAGCTTGCTGAGATGATATGGTTATCCCTTCGAAAGCCTTCATTTCGAAGCAGTTGCAAGACTCAGAAGGATAACTCTAAGGTTCTGAAATTAAGACATGATTTGGTGGGTTTCGACCCTATCGAAAGCTTGGTTGGTTAGTAGTTAAGACTTGGATCAGAGATCTGGGATTGAGGTTTCGACTCTATCGAAAGCTATGGCCTTAGGTGTCTTGGGTTTGGTTTAGGAATCCAAAGTCAAAATGTATTAGTTTAATTTTCGACCTTGTCGAAAGTAGAAATCTTAGGAAAGGTAGCCTGGAGTCTATAGCTGGTATTACTTGAGGATGTAAGGGCTTCGACCTAATTGGAAGAGTCCTTTCGATATGGTCGATACCTGTAACACGATATTAGACCTGATAAAGGCTTGTAAAACAATTAAGTTATTATTAAAATTGAAGAATTCTCTTTCTTTGCTCAAAGAAGATTTTATTGCTTAATTTGCCCAATTCAATTTAAAATTAGGGTTTTACAGCTTTTAGAATTAAGAAAATACAAGTTTAGAATGACTGAGTTTCCATCCCCAAAACCAGACCCATTGGGTCTTATTTATAGGTGCAGGTCAGCACCTTTCATCCCCAATGCTTTTGACCTGGTCGAAAGGTGGTTGCCATATTGACTCTAGTATGCTTCCGCCTTTGTCGAAAAGAACGGTTGCGCTTTTCTTCTCTATGTTGCTTTGTAAGAGCTTTTGACTCAGTCGATAGGCTTTATTAAGTGGTTTCGAAGTTGAAATGTTGATGGTTTCGATGCTGTGAGTTGCTTCTGAACTCTTGCCTATGATTTAATGCGGACTGGATAACAATGATTTCGACCGTTTCGAAAGGCTTAGTTTAGCTTTCGAAAGGGTTGTTTAGGTCAATACATGCTTCCGAGTGGTTTGAGTGAAGGCGAAACCTTTGGTTACAAAAGGTTTGGTGCATATGTGAAGAGTTGTCCTCCTTTGTCTTCGAAAGGAGTTGCATTGACTCATTCGAAAGGTCTTCATGCATATGAAATTATCTGCTTCAAAAGGTGGTCACTAAAGCGGAAGGGTGCTTTCAATCCCTTCGACACCTTCGGAAGGTTGCGAATCTTCTGGACCTTGACTGTAGCATCCTTTCGACCCCTTCAAAAGGTTCTGAAGCTTTTGGACTTTGGCTGAAGCATCCTTTCGGCTCCTTCGAAAGGTCTAGCTGGAGACTTTTCCTCTTATTCTTCTTTGCCTTCTTGCTCAAACTGGTTTCAACTAGGTCGAAAGGAATTTTAGTAGTAACATTCCCCCCCCCCTACGAAGGGATGCTCTTGAATTTCCAAGTCAATCATGTCGAAACCCAGAATATTCCCGCCTTTTGGCATTCCCACGTGAATCTGGACCATTCATTTAAATCTGATCAAACGGCTTGCCCCTATTACAGAATTTTCTTATAAATTACGTCTTCTTCTTCTTCCTTTTCACTTACTTGCAAATGAGATTAATATTCGAGAAAAATTAAAAATTTAAACCTCCAGATAATCTCATTTCCCTTCACCACAAATCAAGATCTAAGTAAGTTTCATTTATTTCGCCTCTGAAATTTCATTTTCTCTCTTTATTTCACGATGGATTTTAATTTCTCAAATCCCACAATCGAGATTTCAATTTTCGATTTGATTTACTAAAAATTGTTCGAGTTTTAACTTAACTGGAAGTACTCTTTAATTCGATTTAATTGTCCGATTAGATTTTCTCCTTTTTGCTAATCTTTATTTTAAACCTAATTTTTGATTCTATAGTTATTGCCTTTTTTACAAGATTTGGATTTTTATCTCAGTGATTTTCGAATAGTTGATTTGCTTTTTGATTCATTTGTTTATTAATATTTTTTTTTAATTTTTGGGTTGAAATCGGTTTTAGGGGAGAAAGGATTTCCTTCTTTCTTTGCTCGGAAGCTTTGAATTGTACGAATTAAAAATTGATGCCACAAATTTACCTTTCTACCATTTTGAAAGGGATTAAGGCGGCAACTTTTATTTTGCTTTCTTAGCCTCTTTTGATGTGGTCGAAAGGTATTGAAACACTAATTTGACTGACCTTGTTGAAAGGTCGTATATTAAAGTAGCATGCAGTCACCCCTCTCGAAAGCAAAACGTTTCGACCTAGCCGAAAGCTTTTGTGTTGACTTAAATTTTGTTTTTAGTATGCTTTCAAAACCATGATGTCCTTTCAACCCTATCGAAATCTTTTGTAACTAATGAGTCACAACCTTCTATAATCACCTTTCTTAAATATCGTCGAAACTCTCTAAGTTCTCTTATTTTATCAATATGATTTTAACTTAGAAACTTTTGATTCAATGGGTATGTAAGGTTTCGACAGCGTTCATATTCCCTTATAACAACTTAGGATTATAGGTTTTGACGGTGTCGAATGGTTTTTTGTTTATTGAATATTAGTAATGTCTAGTTTATTCAAAATTTTAAGTTGGTTTTAATTATTCCCTTTTAATAATATGGTTTCTATTGAGCTTTTGGCATTGTTGAAAAGTGCCAATTGGTCATATACTTCAACCCTCCCTTTCGACCTTGTCGAAAGCTCTATGGATATTCATATCTTGGCTTTCGACATTGCCAAGAGGTGTTTGTTAAATGTTAATTTTTTTTTCTTTCCCTTTCCACTCTGTTGAAAGTTCTATATCCCTTATTTTTATCTTCAACATTCTTCCAAGAATTTGAAGTTTCATGTTTGATTTTATGTTTAAGCTGCTATAGAAGGTTTTTACTAATTCTTGAAAGAATGTTATGTTCATAACAAACTGAAAATTTTAACTGAAACGTTTTCATCTGGAAGAACCATGAGCTCTCCGAAGAAAGTTGAAGCCACTTCAAAGCATTCTCGGATATCTACACAAGATGAAGTGGACGCCATTCTCAATAACTAAGGAATAACTGGAATGGAAGCCATTCCACCTAGAGGAACTGACACCAACAGCAATCCTCTTAAAGGGTTCTTTGCATACACCATAATACACATATGGCATGGAGGGTTTCTTCCATTCCCGGACTTCTTATCTGGGTTTCTTTCTCATCTCGAAATCGCACCAATTCAGCTATTTTCGAATGTGTACACTTACCTTCTATCTTTAGAGTTGATGGCATAAAATCCGGCCTCCCTTCTTTAAATGTTGAAGTGTTGAATCATCTCGTCCGACTAGTCAAACTCAGCAATCCTAACAGCCAAATCATCAAGGCAAATCCTCCCAAGAAGCTAATATCAAAGGGAGTGAACAAATTTAGAGATTGGGAGAACTAGTTTTTCTCTCAAATGCTTCCTAAATATCAACGGGATTTCTCTACTCCCCGTAAGTTCAGGTTTTCATTATTTTCCTTTTATCCAGTTACTTTTCTTTTCTGATCTTTGCCTTATGTCAGGTGCTCCTGCCAAAGAACTTAATGAGGCCGACAAGAGAACGGTGGAATCTTTAGTTGCAGGTTCTAGTAAGATTGGAAACCGATTGAAGCTATTGAATCTTGCAAACTTGAAGAAGTCCTCCCTTCTGTTTAAAGGGTTCTGGGGCAACCTCCTCTAATCCAGCACATATCAAAAAGCAAACATTTCCTTTTCTTGGGAGATCCTGCAAATTTCTTTCCCATGTCACCTATTTGCTTCAACCATTCTGGTAAGTTATAAAAACGACATTTGTTTTCTATTTATGCGTTGCTTTCTGAATTATTCTGCTAACTTATAATTTGTTTGAACTCTCTTCAGCTGCTCTTTAGGTTGAAAAACCTACTAGTGGTCCGGCTCCTCCTCCTGAGACTTCGCGCGCGCCATCCTTTGCTCAATCTCTTGATAGGACTAAGATGGCTGTTAAGAAAAAGTTGGAAAAATCAACTGCAGTGGAGCCATCCTTAAAAGTATCTAAAGTAGTCGGAGTTCCCGATTTCGGGGAGGAGGAATCTTTATCTCTTGACAAAACTTCGAAAAGTCCGATTGTTGAAGCTCCTCAAGATAAATCCAAGAAGACACCTACTGTAGTCGATCTTCTCTCTCGCATCACTGTTTCAAGCTCTCCAAGCGCACTCAAGCAGATGCAAAAAGCTTTGAAGATGACCCCCACTCAAAAGCGCATTCCTTTTAGGCCAACATCTCCTCCTCCCTCCATTAATTTTGATGAGATAGTTCGGTCTATCTTAAATTATGCATCCTTTGTTTCCATCCACCAGCCTTCCTCTGTTTCCGACTTTGTGGGCCACTATCTTTCCCTGATAGAACAACAACTCTTAGTAATTTTTCTTTCACTTGACTTTATCATTACTGTTTTTCTCTAAATTTCCAACTTGTGTTGTAATTCTTTTTTCAGATTTCCAAAAGTTGGTTATCTTTGCACGAGCAGGCATCCAAGTCATTTGTCCAATCCTCCAAGTTGCAGGAGGAAATTTCTTCCTTAAATAATTAGGTCTCTTCCTTACCGTAGAAAAAGATAAAGCTACTTTCGAATTGGAGCGATTAAGAGCTTCTCTTGCCCAATCGGAATCCACTATTTTAGAGGAAAGGAAAGGCCGACAACTCCTCACCGACGAAACCTTGGCAATGCAAATAACCATAAAAGAATCCGATGAGGAGAAGGTTCGAATGGCAATGAAGAATGCCTCTTTGAAGGAGAAGTCGGACAAGAATAAGGCCTCCCTAAAACTTGTAGTCGATACTATCTCAGGTGCTATACAACGAGTGTCACAGTTCCTCGATACTACACTTGATGAGATCATGATGAACTCTTTTGAATATGCTCTGCTGCTCGCTTATGCTGATAATATCGACAAATGTGCTGAGCTAAGCTTTCCTTCACTCGACTCTGCCCTCTTTGATAGAGTTATGGGCAGGATTAATCAGACGAAGCAAGAAGTTGAAACTACTGAAAAGGAGGAGATTGATGCCTCTAAGATTCTTTCTTCTGAAGTTGAATTTGACTCAAAAGATGAAGGCGACAAAGATAATGTTGTCGAAGAAGAGGGCGAGGGCGATGGTGATGATAATAATGATGACAGCGATGATAATGATGATAACACCAACGGCGACCAAGGTTTGGGTGGTGACGGAGAGGGCCATACTGAGTCTTCTAACAAATATGGAGACGATAATACAAGAGCTCCTGAGAAAGGTTCATCTCCTCACAAAGCAATCCCGCCTGAATCTACCGCACCTTCTGCCCCTCAAGAAGATTCTGCTTTTGTTGATGTTGAAGAGCCGAAGGAGAAAGAACATGCTTCCCAAGCATCAGTCCCAATATCTCAGGTATGGGATTCTCTTTTTAAAAATCTTTCACTTCAAAGACAATAATAGTGTAAATCTTTTATTTAGATAAGGAAGAAAATTATTCACCCCTATAAGACCAAGCTTGAAAGGAAACAAGTAGAGATAAATAAGTTATATATGGAGTTCGATAAGTAGTTGAGGGAGCACAACAAACTTTCTGAAAAATATCATAGACTTAATAGAAGCACGATTGTGTTAGCATCTTTTAAGTATCAAGAGGATGCCCCTTAGCTAAGGAGAGAACGCCTTTGCTATAATGCTCTCCCGAAAGAGAACTGGGAGTCAATTACCTTATTTTGGATGTTGATTGAGGAGGGACATTTTAGTTAGTTTCTTATATAAGGTCAAGACACCCCAATGTTGACTTTTCGTGTTTAGATGAATTTAGTGGAGGTCCACTTAGGTGCTTGCATCAAAGATACTTGGACGAATTCAGATCTAACTCGCATCCTGGAGCTTGTTGGAAATTACCATGGGTCATATCCATTCCCCAATATCTACCTCCTGAAAAACTTAAGTATTATAAGGATAAATTTGTTTCTGAATTATTTATTAAGTCAATCTTGTATGAACCAGACGAATGATTATAAACATGTAATAATATATCGATTTGTGAATATTCATTTTAGTCTTGCTTTTTATGCTTGCCCACATTTTATTATGTTATAACAAAGTGACTATTCCTTGGGCCATCTTCTTTCTAGAGACCACTTAAGTCGGTATGTTAAATTGAGAAGGTTTTATCTTGAAAAGGCATCAATTTTAAAATCTTCAAAACTAGCAAGATACTATTTTCTTAGAGATTTACAAAAACTTTACTTGGAACATCCTCGTCTCCGCTTTGATTTCCTCAGTGATGAGAAAGAAAAGCTTCTTAAGGAGATCAAAACATATCATACGAAACTAATTTGTAGACGCGATAGTCCTCCAGCTGGGGAGTGGAATAATAGCAAATTTCCCTCCGGTGATTACTCCAAAGTGATGCAGCGCAGCCCATATTTGTCGAAGGCATAAGTCGTGATCGACTTAACATGATGGGATATTTAAGTCGTGACCGACTTAACAGGAGTAAAGGCATAAGTCGTGACCGACTTAACAGAGTTGAAGTACTAAGTCGTGACCGACTTAAGGAGCTCGTAACTCGGGACCGACCTAATGAAGTTTTTAAGTCCATCAACGACTTAATGAAGACCGGCGAGTTATTGAAGCGGTATTGAGTCGTCTACGGCCTAACAAATCAGATGGAAAAGAGTTACGACTTAATGGGGCTTAAGTCGTCCGGGTTTGATGAGTCGTCTACGATCTAACGATGCGGCTGTAAGTCGTCCACGACTTATCAAAAAGCAGAAAGAAGTTCCAGCAGTTGAAGGCTTAAGTCGGAAGAGGATTGCGACCTAGTTGAATCGTGAGAAGATACCATTCCTTCAAGATGCCACGAGTTACGACTCATGTTAAGTCGTGGAGTCTTAAGTCGTCCATGATTTAAGTCGCGAGAAATGATGCAGAAACTTTTCTTTTGAGTCGCTGAGTTTATGGGTCGTGGAAAGGTTGAGTCGTTGTGGTTGTTAAGTCGCGTACTATCTTAAGTAGTTTGTTGTTGAGTCGTGATGCTGATGTGTCGTTTGTGTTTGTAACTCGTAGGTCGTATTTGTTTAAAACCGTCTGTATTTGAGTCACTATGGTTTTAAGTCATAAGTCGCAGGTGCTGGTTAAGTCGTAAGTCGTAGTCTTGTTAAGTCGGAGCCGACTTAAGAGTTGTGCAGAATTGTGTTGTTGAAATGTACGCCTATAAATAGGCCGTGTGAGTCATTATTAATAGTTTAGTTGATTTGAAAATAAAACTCTTGTTTTGTTAGCTTTGTGCTTTCACCAAATTGGTAGTCGAGTGTAATCTCCTATCTCCTCTTTCGGTTAATCGAGTGCGCTCGATTCAACGACTGCAGAAGCCGATTCACGGAATCTAGTGCGCTAGATCAACGTGTGAAGAATCGCAGATCTTTGAATCCGGTATCGTGCGCGATCAACGAGTTCGGGATAGCTAGAATTCGATATCTTCGGATCAACGAATTTGGGCATTTCAGTATCTTCCAATCCACCGATTACTACATTCATCGACCTACATTGTTTTGATTAATCCGCTGCGTCAGTTTTGGTATCAGAGCCTGTTTTAGCCAATCATAGCTAAATCGAGTCTTGGAGCCAATCATCTTGAAGAAGTTTGAATCGAAGTGAAGATTTGAGGTTACTAATCACGGCCAAGCGCAAGAAAGGAAGTTGTTCGACTTTGTATTGAAGTTTGGAGATTGGATCTTATCATTTGGAGAAGTTGTGTTCATCGTGTTCATCGCGAAGTTGCAACAAAGTGGGAGTTTTCGATCCATTTCATTTTGGATCAAAGTCCGAAAGGTGTTTGAATTTTGAAGTGTTGAAGAGTTTGCGAATTTTTCAAGTATGCCACCAAGAAGAGCTAATCGACATCAAAACGTTGAAGCATTGTATCGAAGAGAAGAAGCTGATGAGATGGAGCAAAGAATCAATGAAAACTTTAGTGAAAAGCTTAATGAAGGAATTGGTCGGTTAGAGAATATGATGTTAGAAATGAATCAAAATCGGAGAAGGGTTTCACCTGAATCTAACCATGGGGGAAGTAGAGTCTCAACACAATCCAATTGAGAAAGAAGTGTTGACAATGATCAAAGGCGTGGGAGGAACGTGGATGATCGTGAACGGAGGAATGTAGATAGAAGGGATGATGGTGGTAGACGAGATGGTAGTAGAGATGTGGGTGGATGAGATAGACAACGATATACATCTGATTTTGAAGAAGAGTATGATGGTGGAAGTGTTCAAGGACAAGGACGAGGACAAGGAAGAAATCACTCTGAGTATGATCACAAGTGGGAGTCGGGGATGAAGACTGAAATTCCTGAATTCAAAGGTGGTATGCAAGCGGAGGAGTTTTTAGATTGGGTGGCTAATGTTAAAGAGATTTTTGACTTCAAAGAAGTTCCAGAACATCGTAGAGTGAAGTTGGTTGCTACGAGGTTGAGGGGTAGAGCTTTGGCATGGTGGCAGCAAACCAAACTTACATGTGAACGGATGGGGAAGTCAAAAGTTGAGTCTTGGGAGAAGATGAAGAAATTGATGAAAGCAACGTTCTTACCTTACAATTATCAATCTTTGATGTATCAACGTTTGCAGAATTTGAGGCAGGGTACAAAGACTGTTAATGATTATGCCGATGAGTTTTATCAGCTTATTGCGAGGAATGATATTATGGAAACGGAAGAGCAGTTGACATCTAGATTCATTGGGGGATTGCGAATGCAGATTCAGGATATGGTTAGCATGTTTGATCCCAGATCTGTAGCGGAAGCACATTAGAAAGCGTTGGCTTGGGAGAAACAGGGAAGACGAGGAGGTGGTATGTTTACAAATTTCAATAATCAAGTGAAGGGTGTTAGTGGAAGTTCTAATGTTTCAAAAGTTGTTGCAAAACCAGTTGTGAATGAGGTTGGGAAGGCGATAGTCAATAATGGTTTCAAGTGTTATAATTGCCAAGAAATGGGCCACAAAAGTAGCGAATGTCCAAAGCCGAAGAAGAGAGCTATGATAGCGGAGGTTTAGGATGAAGATGAAGAAGCTGAATGTTCCAATTCACCACCTGATGAGGAGGAAGAAGAAGTGTCGGGAGACGAAGGTTATAATCTAATGATGAAGAGGTCTTGTTTAACACCAAAGCAAGAGGAGGATTGTAGTTGGTTGAGGAGGAATATTTTTCAGTCAACATGTACCATTCTGGGGAAGGTTTGCAAATTTGTTATTGATGTTGGAAGCTGTGATAATATAATTTCTTCAGAAGCTGTGAGGAAGTTGGCATTGAAGACTGAGAAACATCCGAAACCGTACAAGCTAGCTTGGTTGAGGAAAGGCGGGGAGGTGAAGGTTGGACGAAGGGCTTGTGTGAAGTTTTCAATTGGAAAGAAATACAAGGATGAAATCTGGTGCGATGTGGTAGATATGGATGTCTGTCATTTGTTGCTGGGGAGACCGTGGCAGTATGATAGGGCGGTGCAACATGATGGGCGTACCAACAGTTACAATTTCATGTTTGAAGGCACAAAGATTACTCTAGTTCCAAAGAAGCGACAACAGGAGGAAAACAAGTTGGAGGAGATTGAAGAGCTTAAAACTTTGTTATCTTTGAAGGAGTTTGTGAAGGAAATAGAGGAGGAGCCTGAAGTGTTTCTGTTGATTGGGCGAGAGAGCAGTGAGGAGGTTGAAATTCTGGAAGAAGCGAAGGCAGTTTTGAAAGAATTTGACGATGTATTTCCAGAGGAGTTACCAACGGAGTTGCCACCGTTGAGGGATATACAACATCAGATAGATCTTGTTCCAGGTGCTGTGTTGCCACACAGACCACATTATCGAATGAGTCCATAGGAACATGAAGAGTTTCGAAGGCAAGTGGAAGAATTGCTTGAACAGGGGCGTGTGCAGGAGAGTCTAAGTCCTTGTGCTGTACCAGCTTTATTGGTACCCAAGAAGGATGGGACGTGGAGAATGTGCACTGACAGTCGAGCATTGAATAAGATTACTGTGAGATATAGATTTCCGATGCCGAGGCTTGATGATTTATTGGATCAAATCAGTGGGTCCGTAATCTTTTCTAAGATTGACTTGAAGAGCGGTTATCATCAGATTCGCATTAGACCAGGGGACGAATGGAAGACATCATTCAAGACGAGGGAAGGATTGTATGAATGGCTGGTAATGCCGTTTGGTCTATCGAATGCACCGAGTACATTCATGAGGGTGATGAACCAAATTTTCAGGCCATACATTGGGAAATTTGTGGTGGTTTACTTTGATGATATTCTAATCTACAGTGCTAGTACAGAAGAGCATGTTCAGCATTTGAAGAAAGTGTTAATTATTCTTCGGGAAGTACAATTCTATGCTGCTACAAAGAAGTGTGTTTTTATGGCGAGGAGTGTTTTATTTCTGTGGTATGTTGTGTCGGAAGAAGGAATACAGGTTGACCAAAGTAAAGTCGAAGCTATCAGAGATTGGCCGCAACCCAAGACAATAACGGAAGTTCGTAGTTTTCACGGGTTGGCTTCATTCTATCGAAGGTTCATTCCACACTTTAGTAGTGTGATGGCGCCAGTTACAGATTGTATGAAGGGTAAACAGTTTTCATGGTTAGAGGAAGCCGGGGTTGCTTTTGATCGAATCAAAGGACTCTTGACGTCTGCACCAATTCTAATATTACCAGATTTTCAGCTAGTGTTTGAACTACATACTGATGCATCCAAGGTTGGGATAGGAGGAGTGTTGAGTCAGAGGGGACGTCCTATTGCATATTTCAGTGAGAAGTTGTCAGGAGCAAAGATGAGATACAGTACATATGATGTGGAATTTTATGCTGTGGTGCAATCTATTAAACACTGGAGACACTATCTATTTCAGAAAGAGTTTGTTCTTTACACTAATCATGAGGCATTAAAGCATTTACAAGGGCAAGACAAGATTTCAGCGAGACATGCATCATGGATTGCATATCTGCAACAGTTTACTTTTGTTGTTAAACACAATTCTGGAGTTACGAACCGTGTAGCGGATGCGTTAAGCAGAAGGAATCATTTGTTGACTACAATGAAGGTCGAAGTGACAGGGTTTGATGTGTTACCAGAATTATTTGATGAAGATCCTTACTTTGGGAAGTTTGTTGATAAAGTCAAGAATGGAGAGACGGATGAGTTTGTGATGGTAGATGGTTTTCTGTTCAAGGGAAATCGATTGTGCATACCTGATTGTAGTTTGAGAATGAAGATTGTAAAAGAGCTACATGAAGAAGGACATGTTGGGAGAGACCGTACATTACAGTTGATTTCACAGTCTTACTTTTGGCCATCGATGAGGAAAGAGGTGGAGAGGTTTGTGGAACGATGTCATATCTGTCAGGTTTCGAAAGGAACTGCGACTATTGCTGGTTTATATATGCCGTTACCTGTACCAACTAAACCATGGGTTGATGTGAGTATGGACTTTGTGTTGGGATTGCGGAGAACACAGCATGGTAACGATTCCATTTATGTGGTGGTTGACCGATTTTCGAAAATGGCACATTTTATTGCTTGTAAGAAGACGGCGGATGCTGTTCATGTTGCTCAACTATTTTTCAAAGAGATATATCGACTTCATGGATTGCCAGAATCTATTGTGTCGGATAGGGATACTCGTTTTCTGAGTCATTTTTGGCTAAGTTTGTGGAAGATGGTGGGAACAAAGTTGAACTTTAGCAGCGCTTATCATCCGCAAACGGATGGACAGACCGAGGTTGTGAACAGATCATTGGGAAATTTGTTGAGATGTCTGGTGCAAGACAATCTGAAGAGTTGGGATGTGAAGTTATCTCAAGCGGAGTTTGCTCATAATCATGCTGTGAACCGTAGTACGGGTTTCAGTCCATTTCAGATTGTATATTCTAGTTTACCAAAGGGACCGTTGGAGTTAACAGTCATTCCACAACCAAAGAAGACAGTCAAACGAGCGTTAGATTTTGTTGAAGGATTGACGGAATGTCATAAAATCGTTCAGGAACGATTGGAGAAGGCAAATGAGAAGTATAAACGATCTGCCGATCTGAAGCGAAGAAATGTTGAATTTAATGAAGGGGATATGGTTTATGCAGTGTTAACAAAGGATCGTTTTCCAGTAGGCGCTTATAATAAGTTGAAAGCCAGAAAAATTGGTCCTGTAGAAGTCGTGAAACGAATTAATGAAAATGCTTATAAGTTGAAGCTGTCGGAGGATGTGTATACTTCTGATGTGTTCAATGTTAAACATCTCGTACCATATCGTGGGGATGAACGAGCTGATGTGGAAGAATTTACAAATTCGAGGTCGAATTTTTCTCAACCTGGGGAGGATGATACAGCGCAGCCTATATTTGTCGAAGGCATAAGTCGTGATCGACTTAACATGATGGGAGATTTAAGTCGTGACCGACTTAACAGGAGTAAAGGCATAAGTCGTGACCGACTTAACAGAGTTGAAGTACTAAGTCGTGACCGACTTAAGGAGCTCGTAACTCGGGACCGACCTAACGAAGTTTTTAAGTCACCCCAACGACTTAATGAAGACCGGCGAGTTAATGAAGCGGTATTGAGTCGTCTACGGCCTAACAAATCAGATGGAAAAGAGTTACGACTTAATGGGGGCTTAAGTCGTCCGGGTTTGATGAGTCGTCTACGATCTAATGACGCAGCTATAAGTCGTCCACGACTTATCAAAAAGCAGAAAGAAGTTCCAGCGGTTGAAGGCTTAAGTCGGAAGAGGATTGCGACCTAGTTGAATCGTGGGAAGATACCATTCCTTCAAGATGCCACGAGTTACGACTCATGTTAAGTCGTGGAGTCTTAAGTCGTCCATGATTTAAGTCGCGAGAAATGATGCAGAAACTTTTCTTTTGAGTCGCTGAGTTTATGGGTCGTGGCAAGGTTGAGTCGTTGTGGTTGTTAAGTCGCGTACTATCTTAAGTAGTTTGTTGTTGAGTCGTGATACTGATGTGTCGTTTGTGTTTGTAACTCGTAGGTCGTATTTGTTTAAAACCGTCTGTATTTGAGTCGCTATGGTTTTAAGTCATAAGTCGCTGGTGCTGGTTAAGTCGTAAGTCGGAGTCTTGTTAAGTCGGAGCCGACTTAAGAGTTGTGCAGAATTGTGTTGTTGAAATGTACGCCTACAAATAGGCCGTGTGAGTCATTTGTAATAGTTTAGTTGATTTGAAAATAAAACTCTTGTTTTGTTAGCTTTGTGCTTTCACCAAATTGGTAGTCGAGTGTAATCTCCTATCTCCTCTTTCGGTTAATCGAGTGCGCTCGATTCAATGACTGCAGAAGCCGATTCACGGAATCTAGTGCACTAGATCAATGTGTGAAGAATCACAGATCTTTGAACCCGGTATCGTGCGCGATCAACGAGTTTGGGATAGCTAGAATTCGGTATCTTCGGATCAACGAATTTGGGCATTTCAGTATCTTCCAATCTACTGATTACTACATTCATCGACCTACATTGTTTTGATTAATCTGATGCGTCACAAAGGGACCAAACATTCCTTTTGACACAACAATTATGCTTTCTACCAATTCATTAAATAAAGGTAGAGATGCTGCTTCTCATCTTTTGATATAAAACCAGTGTCGATTGTATCTTTTAGTTTCATTATCATTTGAGTTGTAATCTTTTACCTTAATAGTAAAGAGATTTATCATTCTGGTTTTAGCTCCATTTTGTTTCCTTTTATTTAAATAGGAGTTACAGTTATCAGCAGCTCCTCTCTCACTTGATTCAACGTCACGCTCTACCAATTTTAGAGATAAGCTACTAACAGAACTAGGAAGGAGTACACTCCTCGAAGTTACCTTATTCGCCCTCTTTCACGGCAATGTCGAAGCCCTAAGATGGCACAAAAGATACTTACTTCAGAAAACCATTGTTAGCAACCTTAAAGATCAAATTGCCAATTTAGAGGCTTATGTCAAAAGTAAAGATGAAACAATTTCTGCACTGAAGCGACAAGTTAAGTCGAATCCTTCAATTGATTTTGACCACAAGATGTCAGAACTTCTTTAACAAATAAGTGATTTGGAACTGAAATTGAAGGACAACCAAGCTCAGTGTGGGTCGATGGAATATATTATCGGGGATAACATTCTGAGTGTTGATTTACTGGCTCCCCGCGCTACTCCTTCTGTCACCAATCCACAAGGCCGACTTCCCTCGTTGCTCAGAAATTACCCACGATGACCAATCCCCCTCCTAGCTTAGACGAGAGGGTAGTAGGCGAATGGTGTAGGAAGGTTAAATATGAAGTGGCTAAGCACTTCAATGAACAACAAAGAGTGAAATATTCGCAAAGCATAAATGAGCATGCCGCCAGAATTCAGGAACTTGAACGCGGCAAATACTTCCTTCAGAAGCGCATCGTGGAATCAGAAAGGGAAAATAAAACCCTTAGGGGTGCAAATAGAGCTTTCAATCACGCTCTAAAGATTAATATTGATGCAATTGGCGATGCAGATATGATAAGGAAGAAAGAAAAGAAACTCAAAGAGATCCCCTGCATCGTAGTCCGTCACATAGTTGATCCTTCGATTGTTGAGAACTTGAACAAGGCTACTCAAGTATCCATGAAATGTATATACCTGTTCTGTATATTTGTAAATAGTTTCATAAGTTATATAAATCATATAAACTTTGTAAACATCACCTGATTTGTTATTCTTTCTCGTCCTGTTATTTCTGAAATGCTTGTTCGATAGCCCATACTATAATTTCTCATCGTGTTATTCTAACTAGCTGCATCGATGCAATGATGAGGTTATAAGAATACAAGGCTGTAGAATAAGAGAAGAGAATCACTCACCTCATGGATCCAAGCCTGTTGGATTCTCTGAGGAGGGGAGATAGATCTCGTTGTAGTGGGAAAGACGTCAAAGGTGAACCAGAACTACTGGTTAGTAGGAGAAAGGTGGAAGTATTGGTCAAGCAGTAGATAGGAAGAAACAAATGTAGCACTCTAACCTCATAGCAAAAACCAGGAAGTCGGATTATACAGGTCGAATGGACGGCGAGGAGAAAAAAGTCCGGCCCCAAACTGGAGTATAGCACAGGAGGAGGCAGCTGACGCAAAGTAGAGTATGTTGGCATAGAAAAAGGGGTGGTTCAAAAAGAAAAAATAAGGTAGTGTTTGGTTTAAAAATGAATTTTGTATTTTCGTTTTCAATATGTATATCAAATATGAGAAGAATGGAGAGAAGACGGAGAGGATGAAAGAAAGACGGATGGGAGGACGAAGGGGATATAGAAACGATGGATGAATGGATTGTTTCACGTGCTTGTGTTATTTCCCAAAACATGGAAAATAAAAAAATTGTTTTCTACTTTGTATGTTAACTTCGTTTTCTAAATTGGTCATTTCGGCAATATACATGCGTCTTGTGCATTTTTATATGGAAGAAAACCCAAAACTAAAAACAACAAACCAAACACTACCTAATGTTCTGCTTTGTATTTTATATTTTTGCTTTATAAGGAAGATAAAGAGGACGATGGATGGGGTGGAGAGAGAAAGAAAGAATGATTTTTTTTTTGTGTTTCTGTTATTTCCTAAAACATGAAAAATAAAAATAAAAGTTATCTTTTATTTTCTATGTTAACTTCGTTTTCTAAATTGATTTTTTTATAATATACATGCATCGTGCGCATTTTTATATAGACGAAAACTCAAAACTAAAAAGGGTAAACTGACCGCAGCCTAAGGTTTATAATAATGGGATGTAAGCTGTGTAATTTTAGGATGGAGAAAACCTTTGATGAGAGGCCAATTCTATTTGCATGAAGAAGTTTACTGTACACAGCCCATGTATAAAAACTTATTTTATACCAATTTTTTGAAACTAAAAAAAACACTCCCCCAACACCCCCCATCCCGCCCACAATCCCCCGCTATTCACACTCGCCCGTTGCTAGCGTGGTCGATAACAGCACCGCCATCAACAACGGAATAGGTAATAAATGCAACCTTGCACATAGTTTGCATGAAGACAACAACACCTAAAATTGTTACAGTAGTGGTTACCGTTACTATTTCGCAAATACCATTATCGTACCGTTTTTACTGGTATGTTAAAACTGATTATCGTTACCGTTACCGATAGGTTAGTATACCAAGACTGTTATATCAATATTCTGGTAATCGTTGCACCAGTAATGGTAAATTACTATATATCTAATAAAAAGTCAATAATTTGACATGTTTTTGCTCTATAACGCTGCTTCGTTATACAGTTTATAGTGTTACATAGTAAAAGACCAAAGTGAGAAAAAAAAGAAGTATATTTAACATTACTTCACTTGATTACGAAACTAAATTTGATCTTTTGCTTGGTCCCGAATGCCCGTAATAAAGCATATTACATGAATATTCATGTATTATAAATTGATTGGTAAAACTGCCATTACCGTTGGTTTTGTATAAATATTACAGATTATTTACCATAGAAATTTGTAAATGTACCATTACCATACCGATGAAACTAGTATACTGATTTCATTTAAAATGGTAACTGATTGACTGGTAATGGTATGGTAAAGGAAAATTTACCATTACCCTAACAGCCCTAATAACGCATTCGCTAACAACTAGCGTGGGTGACAAAAACACTCGCACTTTTCGCTGGTGACGGTGTTATCTTTTCAAGAAAAACCATGTTAGACTCAAACAAACTTACTAGTTAAATGAAAAGTCCGTAGGCGACATTATGTTCTTTGATACCAACGTCCGACTAGATGAGGGTGATGGTATGACCTATGCTCCCATTTAACGTGGTGAAGAAAATAGTAGAAAACAGTGCAAAATGGTAAAGTGGCGGGTTGTGAGAGAAAACATGAGGAGGGATTGTGTAGGGTGAGATGATGTGCAAGAAAAGGGAATAGAGTTGAAAGATGAAGGTATCGTTCGATACTCAAAAATTTACCCATTCATGTTCTTCACACGTTACACGCGGCAATAGGCAAATGGCCCATTGTGGGAAGTGAGAAAAATGGTCCATTATGGGGAAATGGTGCGTTTAGCCTCAAATATTCCACTCAAATACTCATTTTGCATCACCAACCACATTCTCCTTTCAATCAAACTCCTCATGGATCCCGATCTATTGGATTCGATGAGAAGGGGAGATAGATGTCGTTGTAGTGGGGAAGACGGCAAAGGTTAACTAGAACTACTGGTTAGTTGAAGAAAGATGGATGTATTGGTCGAGCAATAGATAGAAAGATACAAATAGCAACACTCTAATCGAGAAAATCAAGAAGCCATATTAGACTGGCCGATTGGATGGTGAGGAGAAAAAGTCCAGCCCCAAATTGGAGTTTAGCATGGGAGGAAGCAGTTGATGCAAAGTAGAGCACTATGGCATAGAAAAAGGAACGAATTAAAGAGAAAACTATGGTTTAGAAAAAGAGGCAGAAAGGCAAGTAATTTGGGGATAGGATGGTGAAGTGAGAGGATGAGCGAGGAAAGGGAATAGAGTGAAGAGACGAAATACAAGTGGAATCTGAAAACCTAAGTCCGTGTTAAACTAATATGTTGTAATTTGGATAGGCATGAAATAATGCTCAAGCAGTGTATTCATCCCAACCATGGATCACTACGGTCTAGACCTTATTCAAAACTCAGTCATGCACGAGTTCAATTCGGACCTTCAAACCAGCTGTCCAACCATCAATTTTACCTGATTGAACTGCGGTTCTTTTATTTTCCCCTTACATTCTCATCATGTACTTCTCTCTAACTCTCATTTTTTGTAATACTTTGAAGAAAATAAATAAATCAATATTGCAAAAACAATCATTGTCTCAAAATCTAAACAAACTCTTATATTTTGTTCTTCACCGCTGCAAACTCCTCCAAGACCACTACAAGATTTGTCAAAATGGTCGTTGCTAAACTTATGTCGTTGTGCATCGCTACTGTGTTCACAATTGTAGTTGTGCACTACAACAATACATAACTTCAGCTGCAGACCTTAAACACCATTTACAGCTCGCTTATGAAGTTATTTTATTTCAATATTTTTGCATATAGTTTGTAATTAAATGTGTAAATTTTTGAGAAAAAAATCCACGGTTTGACAGGTTGAACCATCAAAATCTTAAACCTTGAGTCGTCATAGTTCGACTTACGGTCCGGTTATGAAAACTATAAGCTCAAGTGTTGATGTGTATTTCCCTTTATAGGTTCCATTTCTTATGTAAATTGAAACAAAATATCCTTATTAGGAATAATATATTATTTCTGCAAAGTTACTGACTGAATTATTTAACTTATTAGAAAATCTTTCAATGTTTATTCTTCAATTCAAAAAATAAAATATCAGGTTAGACCAATGAATGCCAAATCCATTGAATAGTTTACGCTGTTATATTTAAGCAACGTTATATGGTGATAAGTTTTAACACGTATATTACGGTGACAATGTTGAAGGTGTGTAGATTATTTTATGTAGTATGCTATTTTCAGGTGCATCAACTTGTGAATCAAAATTCGTTTCAGTGATCAGTTTTATCTTTCTATATATTGCATCATGCAAGGCATGTGTTGTAATGGCGATAAGTTATACATATTTTAGGTATCTTCTCACATAAGAATTCCTAGAACATATATGATTTAAATAGTAACAAAGAATGCTACTGCATTTCCTTAATTTTCTTCCTATTATGTCAACTATAAATATAATATTGTTCCAGCAAACCATCTCATGAACATAGTTTGATGAGGCTCGCTGATAAACTATTGGATAATAACACAAATCGACCCTCCTGCTACTTACATTATTTTAACTTTACGAGTTTCACCTTGATAATCAATGTTGGTTTTTTGCAGTAATTTAAATTGAAAATCTTCCTTGCACTTATCAAGGATGATATAACGAAAGCCACTTTACATTTAAATTGGAAAAAATCATTATTGCTAAAAGAATTTCATATACAAGTACCTGAAACATATGAGCACTTAAATTTGTAAGTGAAATTCAATAAATGAGATATTGAGTGTAATTTTTTCTTTATAGCATGTTTCATATTTTCTTGGTGCTGTTGAGATCAAATTGTTTGATGGTATTTTAGTGAACTCTAAAATATGGTGTTTAAAAAGCATTTGTTTTTTTAATGCTCTTCCCATCTGCCTGTGTTTTTTGTTCTATACAACTAAAAAAATTCTGATTGAATTTAGACAAAAAACAAGTATATCATGTATGTTATATAGTTATAGTGCATTCGATATAAAAATTATATCTTTCCTTTAATGCATTTATGTTGGCATTTAGTACTACTTTGTGCTTATAGCGACAAACTCGTTATACTTTAGGACTATTAAATCACTTTTTCTACAACTTTTTTATTTTAGCTATTTGATTTATACAACTTTAACATGGTGTGTGTGTAGCATTTACACGAAGCAAGTTCACACTAGTTGCTAAAAGAGAATAAAGTTTTAAATTGATAAACTTTTTATCAATATCATACACATAATTTTTTGTTCAATATGAAAATTTTATTTAATGGGTTTCCACGTTAGGTCACTATTTCTGATGTTGTTATACGAAATTCTCAGTAACAAAGAATATGTAAATTAGCTCCCATTTTTTTAAATTAGAAAGAGTAAACTTATTTACACTTCTCTGATAAAAATACATGTTAACTTGCATTTTTTCAAAAAATAAATCCAAGAATTGAAATTCAAATTTATTTATTCATAAATAGTAGTGATTTTTAGTTAAGTATAATTTGAGTAAATAACTATATTTTCACCATTATCAAATTTTACAAAAATTTATTTTTCTTCTCAAAAACTGCAATTTAACTTGCTTTTTTTAGGAGTAAAGTGCACTATTTTTCAAAAATATGAACCTAATTTACGTATTCATTTTTATAGAAAATTTTCTTATGTCAACATCAAAAACAAAATCCTTAAGCTTTGTACTATTTAACCATGGCTTGGAATTTAAGAAGATTTGAAGTAAAGGGTCCTACATCTCTTATTTATTATAAGCAAAATCCAAGCAATAAGTGGTTGATGATTCTATCCAGCATTAAACAATTTTCGTATGAAAAATAAATGAGAATTTAATTTTTTAACCCTTCAATAGCTTATAAATTATTATAGTAAATAAATAGAAATTGTTGGACCAAGGTTGAATATACGGTCAAGTCATGTCCATCATAACTTATAGTTATTTCCCAAAGTATTTTTATGGAAAAAAGAATGGTGTGACCTGCCTTAGTAAAGTGCTTTTAGCATGATTTGTTGCCTTATAAAACTGTATAAGATTTCTTATAATTTAAAAGCACGTAGGACAAAAAATTACTTTTCTAAGTTAATTAATGTATTCATATTTAAAATATATTGAATGCACACTTTACAAATAATAACATATCACAATCAAATTGAATTAAAGGATATTTAGGAAAACTAACAAAAAGGTTTTTTAATGTTTTAAGAGATATTGGCGAGATTTTTCATCTCGCAACACCAAATTTTTATTAGGGTAACTTTATTTTTGATTACCCTATTAAGTGTGAATCAACAAATTCAACTAATATTAAATTTGCCTTTAACATGGTGCTTATATTGTGGAATGTTTACTCAATCAAGAAGAGAGTCTTTAACTGTTTGTTAAAATGCCTGAATTGGATTTCGTACTAAGCTTTGCCGAATTAGCTAAATGGAATATACTAAAAGAAAAAACGATAAGTACAATAAAGTAAAGGACACAACAATTTATAGGGTTTAGATTTCAGAAAACATTACATCTACGGATCAAATTTTTTATTATCATTCTTTTTCCATGTACAATTATTTTGATAGTAGAAATACAAGAATGTTGGGTTCATTTTCAAAGAACTCATCAAAAATTCCCTTTCTCTGGTACAGTGCATTTCCCATGTTATTGTATAGTTTGAACTCTCTTCAGAATATGTTGTCCATTGTAGTGCTATAATAATTTCGAATGCTTTGGATGTATGCATTACGCTTCATATTATGAATTGTTTGCTATTCAAAGGAACTACTGTGTTATGGTTTTGGATGACCTTATAACCATGTTCTTTTGTTTTACAGGACTTCGCGTATGATGTCTTTTATAGATCCGCTACGTATGTCATTTCTTATGTTCCACAATTTGCTGGTTAACTAGGTTGTGCCTCTATATGTTGTGATCTAAATGGATGTAATACTTGCCCCTCAGGTTTGCACTAACACCGGTTAGCGTGGACCTGTAATTTAGTATGCACATTCTTCAGTTCTATCTAGTCCATTAATCGTATCACATTTAATGTTTCTTACATGTGTCATCATACAGATGGTCGTGCTTCTCGTACATGATTAGACACGTCGTTTCATTTTTCAAGAGATTTGCTTAATTTTTTATGAAGATCCCATTTCATCATTACCACCTAACAGTCTTGATTAAATGCATCATTGGATTCCAAGGGTTGGGATCTTTTAACTAATGTAGTACTTATTTGCTCTTTCTTCTTCTATATCGCTTTTACTTGCTCAATAAAGAGCGAAAGAAAAAGAAAACTTAGCGGTTTTTAAATTTACCTCAATTTCTTTTTATCAAAGCTTCGATCATAGCTAATCCGTAAGATTTTTATTTTTAATTCACCTTTTCACTTACTTTTCTATATCTTAGGTGGTCGATTAATTGATTTAACAAAATTTCAAGTTTAAACTGGTATATTTTTTTTATTCTTTATTTTAGGGGAGGTCATTTCTATGGTCTTATTTTTTTACTCAATCCTCAAATTTTTTGTATAAATTTTTGCATTTTCAAATTTTCTAATAGAATCTTGATTACATTTGTATAATTAATTGATTTTGTTCTTTAATTCCACGAAACTTTTAAATATGATTACCTATCTACTTTATGTGGCCCAATGCCAATACTTTTCCTGCTTTACAAAAGGCCATCCTTGATGGTATACAACAAGATCTAATGAAAGAATCACTTCCATTTCAGAAAATGTTGGTTAATTAATAAGAGTTAAAAGAATCTCATAAGGCTCTACTAGTTCTCGGATGTTCATCAGTGTAATTCCAAGATTTTATGTTGCACATTCACATGATTTTATATAAAATAACTACCTTGTAGGTTTCAAGAAAAAATAAAAATTAATTATTTATATCAAGCACTCATGCAAAATTTTATACAGTTTCCTTAAGTCTGACAAAGTGTGTTTCAAATCAATTGAAAACTAAAATTTCATAATCGATGCTTTGAATTTCCACTTAACAAAGTATACTAGGTTCATTGTCGCCAAACTCTATAAATAATTATTCTTTTCCAAATACATAAAAAAATTTAAAGATTCAGTATAAAAAATATTGTCAATTGAATGAAGGAATATAAATCATGATGCTCGAAAGAAGGCCAGTTCAATGATAATGAAGATGAAAAGGTAGATCAAAGTTTGTTGATTAGGAAAGTAAATAATTGGATTCTTAATGTAAAAAAGAGAAGGAAAAAAGAGGTTAAAACAAAGAAGATGATATGGGAAAGACTATTAGCCAATATTAAATATTATATGCTTATTTATTAATTATGTTATTTGCACACCTTTCTAAATAAGTACATTAGCTACTATAATTGAGAATAAGGGCATAACTTGTAGATTTTTAAATAAGAGATCTAATGTCCTAAAACAAACCATGCATTTTAGCGCAACTAAATCTACACGATTATTAAAATATAAATGTTGTGAATGACTTGAATACAAGTTAAGTTTGTTTTCAATGAGTTGTAGGTAATTTATCAATTTCAAAATGACATGGATAATCCTCATGTCAAACATGTACTTTGACAAAAAGTGATATAGCTAAGGCTTCGGCTATCATCCAAACCTATGTCAAACATGTACTTTGACAAAAAGTGATATAGATAAGGCTTCGGCTATCATCCAAACCTATGCAACAACTAGTACTATCCCACACTGAAATAGGAGGATAACATAAACACCAAATTTAAAGTATAACATAAACTTAAGCAGTCGCAACAACTAAAAAGGAGTTATCCCAACTAGAAAATGTCAAAAACAAACCCATTAAAAGAACTCCATAACCAAGCAGTCACACTCATGAGTAGCTGCATACAAGCAATGATGAGATTAGTAGAATACAAGGCTATAGAATATGAGAAAATCATTACTCGGCACATGGATCCAGACCTGCTGGATTCATGATGAGGATGGAAGAAAGATGTCGATGTAGTGGGGAAGACATCTAAGATGAACCATAACTACTGATCACTGTGGAAAGGTGGATGTATTGGTCAAGTATTAGAGATGAAGAAACAAATAACAGCGCTCTAAACTCATCGTGAAAACGAGGAAGCTATATTAGGTGGATAAATTGGATTTCTAGGAGAAAAACGTCGCAAAAACCAGAAATCTACCACGAGAAGAGGCAGTTGACGCAAAGCAGAGTATGGCAACATAAAAAAGGAGCAAGTTAAAGGGAAAACTAGGGTTCTGAAAGGTGTGTAATTTGGGGATGGGGAGAAGGTTTGATGAGATATGGAGGGATATTCGAGGGCGAAAGAATGCATAGGAAAAGAGAATAGAGTAAAGAGGCAAAATAGGGTAGGCAGTTGATAACCTAGATCCCAGCTATATTTTTACTTATGTTGTATTTTGATTAGGCCCGAAATATACCACATGTGTTGAAGCATATTCCCCTATATAGGTTTTTCGGTAACATTAATAGCCAAAAAAAGGCCCAACTATGTTGGCATTATGTCAAATGCATCAGATGCATCTGTCATGTCAACCATGGGATCTACTTATTTGTTTTTTACATGAATCGTTGGAATTGAATTATTGATACCCAATGCTTTAGACGAGTCCGACGCATGGGACGCCACTGCCAAATTCCATTGGTCACACCACTTCCCTGCATTATATTCTATCCTTCTTTAACTTTTTTCACCAAAACTCTTCCTCTCCCTCCAAATCAAAAATTCTTCCAATTTTTGTTGCTTCCACATCGATTTTAGGTAAATATCGTTGAATTTGTGTTTCTCATACTATAATCTAACTCCTATATTTTTCTATAATTATTTTGATTGTTTTAGAATGTCCACCCATGAATCTTCTGATTCATTCATCTGCCACATTATAAACTGGACTGAGGAACTAACATTGACCTTTATTGATATTTTCTTCGCAATATCGGATCTCACAAAGGTTGGATTGGGGATTGGTATGATGAAATCACCAACCTCTTTAATACATAAATGGGCATAGATTACAATGTCAGTCCAATGAAAAACCAAGTTCGACAAACTAAAACACAACAAGAATCGTAGGAACCGTCTTTTGCAGATTGAAGGCGGGCTTTGGAAAGAGAAAAAGGACATAGTTGGTGGTGATGATGAGTGGTGGGACACGGCTGCTAAGAAGTCAAGAAATTCAAAGTTTGCTTACCTTCGAAATTCAAGGAGCCGAATGTGATTTTCGAAGGCTGCATCAGAACTCCCTCCTATAAGTTCATAGTTTAGGAGGCTCCCCCGACGATGTCATGTTCAACACCCAAATGTAGACTTTCTCATGGGCGATGGAGCCGAGATTAACACTCGGAACTCCCAAGCTTCATCACACCCAAACTCCTTGAGCTTCTTCACACCTGCATCACCTTAGGGCTACTTCCACTGCTCCTAGACATCAACTGAGTGGAGCTTCTTCACATGATATGAAGATAGCATAGACCATTGGTAGTTGTATGAATGTGTGGCAGGATGATGACCCATTTTTCGAATGGGAAATCACGTACATTCTAAATAATAGGGTGGAAGACCGAAGATCTATCCATTGTCCGATGTTAAGCCCGAGGAGCTTAGGCGGTTTGTGATATACTTAGTAAGGAAATTTTGGAGAGAGACATAGTATTGTATTTCTATTTTTATTTTGACTACTAGTATGTAATAAAATTATCTTTTTTAATGGAGCTTTTTCAAGCATTTCATAATTTATAAATAATATAAATTCATTTTACTATATTATTAAAAATATTTAAAACAAAATAAAAAAATATATTTGTTTATAACAAAACAATTAAAATATCTCTTTTGAATTTCCCTTTCACGGCACAAGAATGCATTCTCCTTTCATTCAACATCCTCCATTTATGCCTCTTTCAAATGCTCATTTCCCATACCCATTTCATATGGAAAAACAGCACACCATTCCTTTCTTATGTAAATTTCTATTAACTATCCTTATCAAACATAATATATTATTTTTGCAAAGTTATAGACTGCACCAATCTTAATCATGAAGAAAACTATCAACTTTTATTCTTCAGTTAACAAAATAAAAGATTAGGTTGTATCAATTCATGTTGAATCCGTTGAACGGTTTATGCTATTATATCTAGGTAGCATCATGAAATATAAAGTTTTAACAAATATATCGTAGGGACAGTGTTTGTTGTGTATAATTTTTTAACATACACTATAGTTACAATGTTTAGTTGTATAGACTATTTTTTAATAGTATGTTATTTTTTGGTGCATCAAAGATTATGAACAAAAACTCATCTTATTAATCATTTTAGCTATCTATTGCATCGTGTTGGGTGTTGTGTCGTAATGATGATAAGTTGTACATGTTTTACGTATCTTCTTACATAAAAAAATTTGAAATTATGATTTAAAGAATAATGAAGACTGACACTCTTTTTCCATTTTTCATATTATGACATTTACTAATATAATACTATTCAAGCTTACCATGTAAAGGATATATTTTAATAAAATGAGCCTCGGGGATAAACTATTGGATAATAACATAAATGGACCCACCTACTACTGACATTATCTTAAACATTTTTTTGGAATTATACTCAGGAGAACTCGGCAGATCGGTAAACTCCTAAGGTGGAATTAAGTTATGTCTATCCGCTTAAGCTCATGGCACTATAATCTCCAGATACTATTTTTTGCAAGAAGTGTGTACAAGACAAGGCTTGAAACTGGGTCTATTACTGGACCTGGACATTGCTTTTCCATTGTGCCACATCTATGAGCTATTTTAATCATAATTTTTGAACAATTTTTTTTGTGTTTCACCCTAGTAATCAGAATGTTGGTTTCCTGTAGTAATTTAAAACAAGGATATAGGAGGAACACATCAACTTTTAAAACATCAATAGCAAAGCTTCATCGCATCTATCCATGGTGGAAGAACTAAAGTTGTGAGTCGGTGGAATAGGGATCTTAAGGTTAAATTAACACTAGAGGGGGGGTTAATAGTGTTTAATGAATTATATGAATACATTTCAAATTCTTTAAGATATTACTTAGAATGATGTAACTGACAATCACAAAAACAATCATAGAATCAAAATGAAGATAAAAGTAAATGCAGTAAAAGTAAAAAGGAAAGAACACGCTAGGATTTTATACTGGTTCGGAGTTGCAATACATCTAGTCTAATATCACGCACTATATACTATATATATCTTGATAAAACATTAGTATCTATATTTTATATAATGTCTTTTAGCTGTTATCATCAAAACCAATACCTAAGGACTAACAATCTCCCCTTTCTTAACGATGACCAATCTATATATAAAATATAATATAACTCTCTTTGAGCTACAAAATTCCCCCATAATCTATGCCAAGCTTTTATATATTTCTCCCACTTTGTCATTAACACAAATAACTAACTAAAACTGTAACTCTAACACTCTTGCTGTAATTCTAACTCTAACTCCCCTCAAATAAAGTACTAATAAATATGTATAAGAATTATATATAATGATGATGAGAAAGATTAGATAAAAATAATAATGATATATAAAATTAGATAATCATGAAATAAACAATCCAAATATTCATTTAATCAAACAAAGTTTATGTCACACGGCATCCAAACAAATCCACATAGAGAAAACCAGTCAAATTTAAAAAAATCAAGTATTATTTATATACAATCAAAGCTATTTAAACTAGGCATTTCGAAGACCTTCAAAGCATCCATCAGCACCAAAAATTGTATCCGCTTTGATAGCTTCCCAATCTTCATCATCTTTGTTGATGGCACACTCTGGATTGGTGGTTGGTTCTTTGTTCAAGGCAAAAATCATCTATAGAATTACGTCAAAATGCCTTTCTTGCTCCTTGATCATCTGCATTTGACTCAATTCTAAGTGCTTCTTGTAACAACCCGGATTTTTGTGCTGATTAATATCGTCGTTAGACGATTAAATCTTGCTGCTAATTGCTGTTTAGTGTTGTAATCAGTTGCAAATTCGTTTAGAAATTAATTAAGTGTTGGTGATCTTTGAAAATAAAATCTTGGCCATGTTTTATTTGGGTCGTGATTCTTTTGAACGGTTGATAACCGTCCCCCCCCCCTTCTCGTTTTTGATTCGAAACCCTTAACCTAAAAAGAAAAAGAAACGAAACGAAGAGAAATAATGGCAGCTCAGATCTTCGTTCTTCCTTCCCCAAATCCGGCACGCGAGATTTTGTGAAGTCGCCGACCTCTGGTCGCTCGGTTGTAAGCATCTACGATCAACTATCCCTGGGTGCTGCCTTGGCCGCTTCTATTAGATTGAGTTCGTCGCCACTTCGAAGCAAGGTGAGTAATTTCAGTACTCACATCTAATTCAGCTTAGTGGTTTCCTCTGCTTGTTTGGGTTTTGATGTTGATTTCGTTCTCGCTCTCGTATCGTTCCAATTTGGTTTCGACTGGAGCCATGGTATTCACGCACGTCTAATTTACTTTACTGCTAGTATATAATTCGATGCCCATAAATTTTGTTGTATCCATTAGCTTGAATTTTTCACTTGAGCATTCTCGGCCATTTGTATTTTGGCTTTCACCGATCATTATGGATTTGATTTTGGGTGGCCCCTGTGTACTTCGGCTCTGACCATCTTTGTGTTCCCCCTCTGAGTATTTTCAATAAGTTGTTTGTCTTGATTTGTCGAGATCACAGTGGCATTTGTTCCAGTCATGTGCACTTAATCTTGTTCTTGAATGTGGCATACTTGATGCACATAAGTTTGGTCATTACCTTGTTGTTGCCTCCTGTTGCATCGTGTTCCCTCTGGTACACTTTGTACCTGGCTCAAGTCTGCACTGATGGGTATTCATGTAGTTTCTGGTTTTGATCTTGATGTCACAATGCTTTTTGCATTGCTTTGGAGTCTTCGTTGATCTTTGCATTTGTACATATGATAGCACAGTCTTCATTATTAATGTTCCATATTATCAGTCTTGAACTTCTAGTCATTTGATCTGAGCACATGTATGTTGTACTGTATCACTGTAAAGTGTTCTCTGTATTCACTTCAACCATTGTTGTCACTGGGTTGCATTTTCATTACTGTTTCAGTTTGATTTAATGCTTGAGTATCACTGAGCCTTATGATCTTCATACCATTCCTGTTGTTCATCACCTGTGATGTTGCTTGAACTTCTGTTGTTCATGATGTTGCATGTATCGTTGAGTCTCCATTTGAAATTACAGTCCTTATACATCACGGTTTCAGTTGCATTTTCTTTTTGCTGTTTCATTCGATTTGGACATGTATGTGCACTCGAGTATGTGCATACATGTACTTTCGTAGACTTTGATTATCTTATGGGATTTTAGACTCGAGCTTGCCTTAGTTTGAGTTTTGCTTCTGGAGTGCAAACACTTAATTGGGTTGCTTCAGCATGTATATTGAGAACTGACACTCGACTGTTATACTTGATCATATCTCTGTTTTGTTTCACTTGATTTGTAGAATTTCTTTGTATTGGTGCATTCATCCCAGTAGTTTTAGATGCACTATTGCATTTGATTTATCTGGACATGTATTTGCTGCTTTTGCCTTAAGCATTTCACTGTGGCTTAGGCACTTGATACTTCATATATATATATATATACATTTTTGTACGTATATATGTGTTTGTTTCATGATTCTCTGTCTACTTGACAGTTTCGCATTACTTGTATGCTACATTGCACATGTCTTGATGGCTGAGGCAGTTCTGGCTTGTTTCAGTTGTCTTTGGCATTGTTGCACCCATTCCTTTGATATTGCAGTCTAATAATCTTCACTCTGGCCATATGGCACCGTTCCAGTTGAGTCTGGCATGTGTATTTAGTCTGAATTCTTTTGTTTCAGTTTGATCTTGTTTATATTTCCTTGTAATGTTTATTCGAAGTTGTGCAGTTCCCTTGTCTTTGCTTGCACACTGTTTTTGTGATGCTTTGGTTTGTTGCACTCAGTTGATTGTTTGGTGCCTTCTTGAATTTCCGGTCTTGTTCATTTACCTTGTGTTGAACCCAGTTTTTAACAATTTGGGTTTGACCTTGTGCTTATGATGAGACTCTGAATATATTGCACTTGAGTTGAACCTGTCTGTATAATTGGGTTTGACCTTGCTTTTTTTGATTTCTGTGCTTTTTGTTTGATTCGCGCACACTAGTTGGCGAGGCCGTACACGCGTGCGTGTACGGCAGCCAATTAAACTTTTAATGGTTTGATAAATTGTTTATTTATCTCTGTTGATGATTTAAATCTGCTGATTTTTGCTAAACACTGTTAAGTGTTATATTGACCGTTATCCGGTTTCTTTGTTTAAAGAATCGGATAGACGGGAATTATTGTGACTGTCGTCTATTTAAATTATTACTGCCTATATGCACTAATAAACTGGTTTGAATTAGACTGACCTGGGTATTATTTTCTTTTGAATGTAATACTCGGGTCAGACCCGAGTTATTTCAGGTTGTAGATTTTCTTCTTTGAGTTGCTGTTCAGGATATGAAGACTTTTCACATCTTCTGAAGTTGTCCGCGTCATTTTGTAGTAGTCGTGTCATTATATAGAACGATATGTATTCATGTATATTAGTTGATAATGTACTTGTATATATAACTTCTAGAGTCGACAGTTGTAGTTGTATCATATGTATTGTGTCAATTATGTATCAACTGGCATCAGTTATATATATATGAGACTTTTGTTTTTATCTGTGTTCCGCATTTATATTATCTGTGTTATAGTTATATCTAATGTCCTAAACTATTATGAACTATCGTAGTTTGTTTTATACTGATAATTGGATATGTCGATGGGAGTAAATAAATAATAGATGAAAAATAAAAAGTATACACCACTCCTACCGAGATAACCAATATTAGTGTAAGGCCAATTACGGATGGTCGCTCCTATCCAGCCTTATTCTTCGTAATAATAGACAGTATTTCTTTTAATACTCTTTTTTATTATGAGCATAAAGGTGGGGCCTCACAGTTGGTATCAGAGCCTGGGGTTTATGGACATAATATAAAACATAACTTGGATGGAACATATGTTACAACTATTGGTCGATGTTTTATTTGTACTTTGAGTCAAAACTAAAGTTTTGAAATTTTGGTGCAAGTTTTTAAATATCATTATTTAAAAATAATAGTGAAATTGTGTTCTGATGATTTGATTGATTTGTGTTCTGTTTATCAGAGTGCGCAGCGGAAACAGTGAAACTGTCTTCGCTGAGTACAACTGATAATCTTTTTGATTTAAAAATCAAAATACGAAATTAATATGAATTTCATTTGTTGTTTACATAGCTGTAATTATTTTATTTCTTTGAGAACTTCGAATCCGAATTGAGGATTCGAAGAAATTGCAGATATGTGATTTTTGTTGAAATTTCCGCTGGCTTTCTTTTGTACTAATCATCTAGTGATTAGATTTTTGATGTTTTGAATTATCTTCATTGAAGATACATTTGAATGATTTCTTTGTTCATTTTGTAGTACGTGCAAAAATTTGAATTGCACGTTATTGCATTTATTTTACGTTGAACCGATGCTTGGTTATGATACGTATTTTGTTGCCGTTATTTTTATAACGGACTTTTTACACCAATGCTGAATTTTTGAGGCACGGTGTTTTGTTGACAATTTTAATGAATGAAAATTCACTGATGTCACATTTTGATGTGAATTCTTTTGATGAGATATTTGACGTTTTAAAATTTCTGTCGCTTTGACTTCAGTAACAGCCAAATTTTTAAAAGTTGATTTTCAAGCGGTTATTCCGCAATACTGATGTGTAACCATTTTTACGATATTTTGAGAAGTACAATTTCCTTATCGAAATTGTTACTGATTTTCTGTTTTAATCACGTGATTGGAAAATCGTTTTTAAAATGAAAATTGTTTTATAAAATTTTAGCAGTTTGCGTTTTCAAAAGAATGAGAAAGCGACTTAAACGATTCAGCAAAATCGAGGATTATGACCCCTTTCTTTTACTGTTTCGCTTAACTCCGGACTTGTTCAGTTGAGGATGTGAATTGTTATTTTTACAAAATAAATAAAAATTGTTTTCAGAAATTTTACAGTTTGCGATTTCAAAAGAATGAGAGAGCGATTTAAACGTTTCAGCAAAATCGAGGATTATGACCCCTTTCTTTTACTGATTCGCTTAATTCCGGACTTGTCCGTTTGAGAATGCAAAGTGTATTTTTACAAAATACACAATTTTGCACTTTCAAGGAAACGATGAAGTGATTTAAACGATTTAGCAAAAGTGCGGAGTATGGAACCACACTTTTACTATTTCGGTTAATTCCGGACTCGTTAATTGAATATCTGTTGTTTTGATGAATTTGATGATTTCACACTTTCAAGGAAACGATGAAGAGAATCAAACGATTTAGTAAAACACGTGGTATGGGACATGTGCGTTTGCTATTTCGGTTAATTCCGGACTCGTTAATTGAAACATTTTGATACTTTCGTGTGCTTTCGAGCCACTATGAGGACCTTCGGGTCATTTGTTGGACCTTCGGGTCATTTGTTGGGCTTTCGGGCCACTCTGATGGACCTTCGGGTCAAATACCAGTACTAGACCTTTGGGTCACTCTGCGGACCTCCGGGTCAATCTGATGGGCGCCAAAATTATGTTGAGTACTTGGTAGGCTTCGGCCATATGTTGTTGCACGTGTGGCGAATTAAAAACTCGCCATCTGATGGGATCGATCCAAGCTTTTATGTTGATTTTCTAGTCTTCTTAATTGATTTCTAGATATTTGTTGTTTCCAATTATCTGCAGGTAATTGGATATTTGTTGCTATGAGTTCTGATTATCGTTTTTGACAATCAGATATTTGTTGTTTCTAATTATCGCTTGTGATAATTAGATATTTGTTGCTATGAGTTCTGATTATCGTTTTTGACAATCAGATATTTGTTGTTTCTAATTATCGCTTGTGATAATTAGATATTTGTTGCTATGAGTTCTGATTATCGTTTTTGACAATCAGATATTTGTTGTTTCTAATTATCGCTTGTGATAATTAGATATTTGTTGCTATGAGTTCTGATTATCGTTTTTGACAATCAGATATTTGTTGTTTCTAATTATCGCTTGTGATAATTAGATATTTGTTGATATGAGTTCTGATTATCATTTTTGATAATCGGATATTTGTTGCTTTTAATTATCGCTTTAGATAATTAAATATTTGTTGCTTTGAGATTTAATTATCGCTTTAGATAATTAAATATTTGCTGATTTGAGATTTAATTATCGCTTTAGATAATTAAATATTTGCTGATTTGAGATTTAATTATCGCTTTAGATAATTAAATATTTGCTAATTTGAGATTTAATTATCGCTTTTGATAATTAAATATTTGCTGATTTGAGATTTAATTATCGCTTGAGATAATTAAACATTTGTTGCTTTGAGATTTAATTATCGCTTTAGATAATTAAATATTTGCTGATTTGAGATTTAATTATCGCTTTAGATAATTAAATATTTGCTGATTTGAGATTTAATTATCGCTTTTGATAATTAAATATTTGCCGATTTGAGATTTAATTATCGCTTGAGATAATTAAACATTTGTTGCTTTGAGATTTAATTATCGCTTTAGATAATTAAATATTTGCTGATTTGAGATTTAATTATCGCTTTAGATAATTAAATATTTGCTGATTTGAGATTTAATTATCGCTTGAGATAATTAAACATTTGTTGCTTTGAGATTTAATTATCGCTTGAGGTAATTAAATAATTGCTGAATTTGAAATTTGATTATCGTTTTTGATAATTGAATATTTGTTTTCTGACTATCGTTTGAGATAAGTAAATATTTGAGATTTTTGAGATTTGAGTTTCGTCTTTTTCTCTGGAGATTCAAGTGAGTAATTTGATTTACTCACATTCAATTCGTGCTCTGTAGGGGATTTCTGCTCTGTTTTTCCTTCTCTTTTAGTTGCTGGAACTCGATTGTTCTTGCTTTTGTTAGTCGTCTGATTTTGATCCCTGATTCCCACGATGTTGATTCTTTTGATTTGAAGCAGTCGAACCTTTTGATTTCATATCTAGTACTTCCCCTGCTGACATTTGCTTTGCTTATGCACTCGTCATTGCCTTGCTCTTTTAGTTGTTACCTTTTGTCCATTTATTCCCTATGATTGCGTGGACGCAATTTTTATAAGGAGGGGAGTCTGTAACAACTCGGATTTTTGTGCTGATTAATATCGTCGTTAGACGATTAAATCTTGCTGCTAATTGCTGTTTAGTGTTGTAATCAGTTGCAAATTCGTTTAGAAATTAATTAAGTGTTGGTGATCTTTGAAAATAAAATCTTGGCCATGTTTTATTTGGGTCGTGATTCTTTTGAACGGTTGATAACCGTCCCCCCCCCCTTCTCGTTTTTGATTTGAAACCCTTAACCTAAAAAGAAAAAGAAACGAAACGAAGAGAAATAATGGCGGCTCAGATCTTCGTTCTTCCTTCCCCAAATCCGGCACGCGAGATTTTGTGAAGTCGCCGACCTCTGGTCGCTCGGTTGTAAGCATCTACGATCAACTATCCCTGGGTGCTGCCTTGGCCGCTTCTATTAGATTGAGTTCGTCGCCACTTCGAAGCAAGGTGAGTAATTTCAGTACTCACATCTAATTCAGCTTAGTGGTTTCCTCTGCTTGTTTGGGTTTTGATGTTGATTTCGTTCTCGCTCTCGTATCGTTCCAATTTGGTTTCGACTGGAGCCATGGTATTCACGCACGTCTAATTTACTTTACTGCTAGTATATAATTCGATGCCCATAAATTTTGTTGTATCCATTAGCTTGAATTTTTCACTTGAGCATTCTCGGCCATTTGTATTTTGGCTTTCACCGATCATTATGGATTTGATTTTGGGTGGCCCCTGTGTACTTCGGCTCTGACCATCTTTGTGTTCCCCCTCTGAGTATTTTCAATAAGTTGTTTGTCTTGATTTGTCGAGATCACAGTGGCATTTGTTCCAGTCATGTGCACTTAATCTTGTTCTTGAATGTGGCATACTTGATGCACATAAGTTTGGTCATTACCTTGTTGTTGCCTCCTGTTGCATCGTGTTCCCTCTGGTACACTTTGTACCTGGCTCAAGTCTGCACTGATGGGTATTCATGTAGTTTCTGGTTTTGATCTTGATGTCACAATGCTTTTTGCATTGCTTTGGAGTCTTCGTTGATCTTTGCATTTGTACATATGATAGCACAGTCTTCATTATTAATGTTCCATATTATCAGTCTTGAACTTCTAGTCATTTGATCTGAGCACATGTATGTTGTACTGTATCACTGTAAAGTGTTCTCTGTATTCACTTCAACCATTGTTGTCACTGGGTTGCATTTTCATTACTGTTTCAGTTTGATTTAATGCTTGAGTATCACTGAGCCTTATGATCTTCATACCATTCCTGTTGTTCATCACCTGTGATGTTGCTTGAACTTCTGTTGTTCATGATGTTGCATGTATCGTTGAGTCTCCATTTGAAATTACAGTCCTTATACATCACGGTTTCAGTTGCAGTTTCTTTTTGCTGTTTCATTCGATTTGGACATGTATGTGCACTCGAGTATGTGCATACATGTACTTTCGTAGACTTTGATTATCTTATGGGATTTTAGACTCGAGCTTGCCTTAGTTTGAGTTTTGCTTCTGGAGTGCAAACACTTAATTGGGTTGCTTCAGCATGTATATTGAGAACTGACACTCGACTGTTATACTTGATCATATCTCTGTTTTGTTTCACTTGATTTGTAGAATTTCTTTGTATTGGTGCATTCATCCCAGTAGTTTTAGATGCACTATTGCATTTGATTTATCTGGACATGTATTTGCTGCTTTTGCCTTAAGCATTTCACTGTGGCTTAGGCACTTGATACTTCATATATATATATACATTTTTGTACGTATATATGTGTTTGTTTCATGATTCTCTGTCTACTTGACAGTTTCGCATTACTTGTATGCTACATTGCACATGTCTTGATGGCTGAGGCAGTTCTGGCTTGTTTCAGTTGTCTTTGGCATTGTTGCACCCATTCCTTTGATATTGCAGTCTAATAATCTTCACTCTGGCCATATGGCACCGTTCCAGTTGAGTCTGGCATGTGTATTTAGTCTGAATTCTTTTGTTTCAGTTTGATCTTGTTTATATTTCCTTGTAATGTTTATTCGAAGTTGTGCAGTTCCCTTGTCTTTGCTTGCACACTGTTTTTGTGATGCTTTGGTTTGTTGCACTCAGTTGATTGTTTGGTGCCTTCTTGAATTTCCGGTCTTGTTCATTTACCTTGTGTTGAACCCAGTTTTTAACAATTTGGGTTTGACCTTGTGCTTATGATGAGACTCTGAATATATTGCACTTGAGTTGAACCTGTCTGTATAATTGGGTTTGACCTTGCTTTTTTTGATTTCTGTGCTTTTTGTTTGATTCGCGCACACTAGTTGGCGAGGCCGTACACGCGTGCGTGTACGGCAGGCAATTAAACTTTTGATGGTTTGATAAATTGTTTATTTATCTCTGTTGATGATTTAAATCTGCTGATTTTTGCTAAACACTGTTAAGTGTTATATTGACCGTTATCCGGTTTCTTTGTTTAAAGAATCGGATAGACGGGAATTATTGTGACTGTCGTCTATTTAAATTATTACTGCCTATATGCACTAATAAACTGGTTTGAATTAGACTGACCTGGGTATTATTTTCTTTTGAATGTAATACTCGGGTCAGACCCGAGTTATTTCAGGTTGTAGATTTTCTTCTTTGAGTTGCTGTTCAGGATATGAAGACTTTTCACATCTTCTGAAGTTGTCCGCGTCATTTTGTAGTAGTCGTGTCATTATATAGAACGATATGTATTCATGTATATTAGTTGATAATGTACTTGTATATATAACTTCTAGAGTCGACAGTTGTAGTTGTATCATATGTATTGTGTCAATTATGTATCAACTGACATCAGTTATATATATATGAGACTTTTGTTTTTATCTGTGTTCCGCATTTATATTATCTGTGTTATAGTTATATCTAATGTCCTAAACTATTATGAACTATCGTAGTTTGTTTTATACTGATAATTGGATATGTCGATGGTAGTAAATAAATAATAGATGAAAAATAAAAAGTATACACCACTCCTACCGAGATAACCAATATTAGTGTAAGGCCAATTACGGATGGTCGCTCCTATCCAGCCTTATTCTTCGTAATAATAGACAGTATTTCTTTTAATACTCTTTGTTATTATGAGCATAAAGGTGGGGCGTCACAGTTCTGGTTTCTCAAGATGAAAGTAAGAATGTTCTTAAATGATTCATGAGTTTATTCAAGGTTTTCGGTTAGTTTTTGGATAGGATAAGCCATCATTTTGGTTTTAGAGTTTACGAATGCAAAGGAAAAGAAAGTAGAAAATAATGATTCTTTGGTTTTAACAGATATCTCAAGGGGGGAAATTTGTTGGAAGTGAATAGACATTTGTTGTCTATTCAGTTTTGAAAAATTAACATTGTATGTCGACATACATACCTAAGGTATGTCAACATAAACGCAAAAAATTTCAAAAAAACTTTGTTTTGACATTCTAATGTATTTAGCTTATACTATTATACTTGTTATGTTTTTCAGAGATGATAAACAATGTATAACAGTAAGGAAACATATTATTCATTAATACTTAGATAGAGATTACATAGAACACAAAGAAAAGAATATATACTTAAGTTCAAACCAAAATTAAACTACAACACACTCATAAGCAGCTAGATAACAAGCTAAAAAGATGTATGTGATGAAGATGATGAAGATATCCCAAGCTTGCATTTCACTTTTCCAAAGAATTTTTCATTTTGTTGAAAATTGTGCTCAATTTCTTATTAATTGAATGCTTGAGAATCTTTTGGTTTTCAACAATCTTCTTTTGATTGTTAAGAACGTCTTGATTGGTTGGTCGGAGTGGAAAGTCAATGCTTTCTAAGGAGGTTTCCTCCTCCTCCTCTTCTTCAATATCCATATCTTTTCCTTCCTCCTATTCCTCCCCTTCTTGAATTTTTTCCTCCTCTTTATAAGCTAACCTTTCTTCTTTCTCCATAAGAGTTTCATATGGCTCGAAAAAAGGTGGAATGTTTATAAGAGCAATGTTGACTTGATTAAAGACTTTACGAGAGACAAATTCTTTTCCTTAAAGTCAACCTCGAAGTAATTGAATATTCAGGTAAGATACACATCATGAAATAGTGTGTTTTCATGATTGGAAAGATTTTTGAGATAAAATTCATCCAAAATAACTTGAGCCCAATTTATGTCATATTGACCATAAATGGCAAAAAGGGCTTTACAACTTTTAGAGTTGGAATTTTAGATTTTCCCCATCGAGGAGTTATAATATATTGTATAAGAAGATTTAGAATTCTTCTTTTTGGACGAAAATTTCAGTTTTTAAACAAAAAATTATAACCACCTTTAAAAATGTTATGAAATACTTCACGATTTTGATCATCAATTTCGAAAGATGTAAGGTCCATTCTTGTAGATTTACATCTTAATGTTACCTAAAAGTTCGCAATTTAAAACAATTAAAGTTCCTTTTACACTACTCCATACTTCTTTTCTTCCATCATGAAATTTTTCTTTCAAGTTTACATAAAACATTTTGCGTAAGTGTGGATAGCAAATAAAATCATTTTGAGAAGCATCAATTAAACCGAGAATTCCATTTTGTAAACAAAGAATCCAATTTATAAGTAGAAAATCATTGAAAATAGCAAACTTTCCTATAAAAACCTTTCCGTAATTCATTTAACTAATATATGCTTTCATAGCCTCTTGATCATGAAAGTGAAAATTCTTGATACTTTTGGAAATTCTCGTAGATGTAGGAGTGCTTGAGGAAGCCATTGATGAAGATTTTTGAAGAGATAAGAGAGTTAATGAAATTTTGAATTTTGAAATGAAGGTGAGAAATGAATGGATGGAGATAGAGTAAGTAAATAGAATTCGTGGTTGATATCCAAAGCATAAATAACATATTCCTTTTCAAAGCTATTATCAGAAAGGAGAAAAAAAGACGAATATTAGTGGAATATATAATAAACAAAATAGAGCGAGCGGCGTTTTCGTTTCAATTAGCATAAATTTCATTCTTTTCCCCGAATCAGTTTCCCTATCCTCCCTATTTTTTTCTTCATTTTTCCATCATTTTCCTGCGGGTTTTCAGATTTTCCGTCTTTGTAGCGTATATAGATTACGCCGGTTTCATTGTTCCCCAATTTTTTTTCCTTTTTATTTGCACTTAAAAATCCGATTTTTTGTTTTGGGTTCCAATATTTTGCAAAACTAGGGTTGAGATATGCGTTTAATTTTGAGATAAAGGAATGTACACATGGTTTTTACTAACAATGAGGGGTTGAGATTGATATTAAAGCATTTAAACCTGTTCTCGAAAACCTGGGATTTCATGGCTTTGAGTAAAATAATTTTATACTATTATTTCATTATTAAAGTATATAAAATATTTATATTTAAAATATAATCGTACAATATTCAACCAATATTATTATTAATTTATAAGATATTCCTAACAACCAATAAAGCAACCAAAAAAAAAGAAAAATTCATTCAAGAAATTGAACAAAAACTTGTGATATATTAAAAGCAAACCTTTTTCCGATCCATTTTACCATTTTGTTCTGAATTATGTACTGTTGTGAAGCATATGTTAGCAATTTCCGTATCTGATTGATTATCACTTGGGGGTGTGCCTCAATCGTCTAATGTTGCAGTATAGGCTTTTCTTTGTTATTTGGATGAATTTGTGCTTGGTGTAGTTTTCAGTTTATCGGGATGTGGACAGTCTTGTTTTAAATTGCCAAGGTCATCGTAGTTTTAACATCTAATGCCATTTTCATTTCCGCTTCCGCATCCTGGATTTTTGTTGTTGTTTCTTTTGAAATTGTTTATCTTCCTATATGTTAGAAATTTTATGAAATTCCTAGTCACGAAAGCAATTTGTTCGTAGTCATCGATGTTTGAATCCAGATATCCATTATTGCATTAAAAGCTATAAATTTCTTCTCTATTGCTTTGCTTTCTCTTCTGCCATGCATTTGTGCTTGAAAAGACATTAAATTGCCAATTAACTCTTAAATTTTTAGAGTGCTAATGTCATTAGCCTCTTCGATTGTAAGAGTCTTTTGATCCTATTCAGCAGTAAATGAAGTAAAGATTTTTCTAACTTGATCCTCTTCAGAAAAGCTTTTACCCAATGCAATTAGTGTGTGTATTATATCTTGGAATCTACTATACATATTAGATATAGACTCATTTGGACTCATCTTTATTAATAGTTTGCTTGGAAGCGCAAACTTTTGGTTCGATCACGAACTTCCAATATTGCCATTTATATCAGACATGGAAAAATATATGTTAATGTATAATTAATTTTAACAAATAGACATATCTTGATTTATTATATACCATATCTAGAGATTTATAAATTTCAAGGTTATGCACCAAACTATGAAACATGAAATGGTTTAATAATTTTGGAAACGTTTAATTAGTTGATTCTGATTAATTAATTTGAACAAATGAGTAATCTTGATTTATTTTATACAATAACTGGAGATTTATGAATTTTAAGATTATGCATTAAACTGTGAATAAATGAT
Organism: Allium fistulosum; assembly: GCA_030737815.1. Taxonomy (NCBI): domain Eukaryota; kingdom Viridiplantae; phylum Streptophyta; class Magnoliopsida; order Asparagales; family Amaryllidaceae; genus Allium; species Allium fistulosum. Next base: position 246,558,614 of record CM060906.1, on the reverse strand, counting down.
ACAAATATTGAAACGTATATGTATGACAAACTTAATGAAAGGAACAAATTGTTGGAAAGTGAAATTAATAAGCATAATTTGTATTAATTCGATACTGTCGTTATTATATCCAAAGTGGTAAGTGATATATCATTCAGAAGTTTTGAAAAAAATAATATAATTAAATTTTATTATCAACCGCCGTTTTCTCTTCCTATTTTTGCTATCAGTGTAAACTTCCATAAACGCATCTCTATATACATTACCAAATGTTACTATCACTTAAAAATAGGGTCTAGCAACTATACTTTTTTACAAATTCAATATGCTCTCCTACATATATTACCAAACTTAGTATCACTTAAATATACGAACTAACATTTAAACTTTCTGTACATTTTCTCTCTTTATTAATTGATAATGGAAATGAAAACTCAAAATAACAAAAAATTAAACGTTCCAACTTAGAAGTGAAATTCAAACCGATTACACATGATTCTAACGCAAAAATATTGCCACATATTTGAGAAAATTATTTCTCTTAAACACGTTAAAAACATATAATTTGTAAAAAAATGATTTACTCGCAAAGCGTGTGCTATAGTCACACGCGAAGCGCTGTCGTAACACTTGTTTTGAGTAACAGAAACTGGTTTGTTAACATGGAAATTTTGGTTTGTTTGACCTTACTTGTCCCTTCATATGTAATTTGCAATCTTCTCTAAATTTCAAATGCAGACTTACATATAGATAATCTATTAAATTCATTTCTATCAACTAAGAAAAATAATGTATTCCTAGCCTTAGATTTACTATGTGCAACTGCTTTTTGGTCAACAATCCATTGTGCAAAATTAGTCTCAAATTCAGTGTACTCAGTTTGTATGATATTCCAAGTGCCTAAACCAATTGACTGTAAATAATTTTCATTCTACATGACCAACATACGTAATTATTGCCATTAAAAAGTGGAAGTCTAGCAGTAGATTGTCCTTCGGCAAATGAGTTAATAAATGTATTAATAGTGTTACTAACAGTAAAATTACCAGTGTTGGTAGCCATTTAAAATTTTTCAAAAATCAAATGATGAATATTTTGAAAACCAATGCTCCGATACCAAATGTGAGTCAGCGTAATAGAAATCTTAAGGCTAAATTAACATTAGAAGGAGGGTGAATAATGTTTAATGGATTATATGAATATTTTTCAAATTCTTTAAGATATTACTTAGAATGATGTAATTAACAATCACAAAATCAACATGCAGATAAAAATAAATGCAGTAAAAGTAAAAAGGAAAGAACACATCATTATTTTATACTGGTTCTGAGTTACCCTACATTCAGTCTAATATCCTGCACTATATACTATATATATATATATATCTTGATAAAACATTAGTATAATATCCTTTAGTCGTTATCATTGAAACCAATACCTAAAATACTAACATCAAATTGAAAAATAAAATCTTTATTGTAAAATTAAGCCTATTTTACAAATGCGAAACCCTAATGGTAGCTAACTTGTACCGACCCCACTGCGATACCATATTATTAAAGAACATTATAAATAATGTCGCCTAATAATAAGTAGAATATGACTTGATAAGGGTAACCGAATATGAATATATTTTTAAACTAACACTAACACGTCATACTTACGGTTTATCTAATCTCTGGAATAAAATTTAACGTGTACAGTCTCAGTTCAAAATAATACTCACACCAGTTTCTTAGAATCAGAATGGTATATCATATAAAAAATATCACAGGTCACAGGAGAATGATAAACATCATATGCATATAAAAAGTGAGAGTTTATCAAATATAACACTAGACACACATAATGTACATCTGATATAAATCTCTATCTCAATTATACATCTCATACATAAATACGAATCCTAAATGTGATAAACTAAAAGTAAAAAATGTTTATCTCCTTGCTAGCACAACCATCCAAAGGTCTGCCTATTCTGTAACCTGAAAAGTCTCGGCCTGACCCAGCATTGAAATAACACTCGGGTCAAACTATATCTAAATATCCAAAACGGTGAGAACAGGATATAACATAAAGATATATGACATATAAGTTAATCCAGATGCCCAAGATATAACAAGTCATGGAATTAATTCAATTCAAATACACCTCAAGTCACAAGAATATACGTTTATTTAACGAACACAGAATAGTCACAGAATCTAAATTTCCAGAATCCAAGAGATCTCAATCCGTATTGATCGTAATGATCTTCTATACCAATCGCAATGATTATACTCAGAACATGGCAAACAAACAAACAAAGTTATCACTCATACTAATCTAATACGAAAGGTCATACTCATACCAAGAACATAGAATCACAATTGATCTCAAGGATAGTTCATACCGATCAAGACGATTGTAGCAACCATGACTCGACGACTCTAGATTATTAATCTTTATAAATTTATAACCGTAAAGAAATCCAAGAGTATATCTCTTAAGGTTCTATCGGTCCCACCAAGCACCAAAAGGAAATATAATCTAAAGTGCTAAATGCTATCACTTTCAGCAATCACTAGAACTTAACCAAAATGTCCCATATCGCCTAGTGAAATTCAAGTATTTACTAGAAGCTAGTAAATCTCAATTGTTACGGATACCACCGGAAAACCTGAACTACATTCTCCTAAGGATTTATCAGTCCTACAGAATACCAAAAGGGAATACAACCCTAAAGTGTTAAATACATTCTAATAGCAATCACAATAATTTAACCAAGTCATCATATTCTACCCTGCAAAATTCGAATATTCGCTAATGGGCTGGTAATTACCACTCAAACATTTTATTCAATGACTGGTACAATATTCGATGAAGTGTCACTCAATTTAAACTAATAAGTAACACTAAATCGATTATCAGTACTCCCTATATTATATAATTAAGACTCCCAAAACATTTTTCTCTTTTGATTATATAGTATAGAAAGCAAAAATTAGGATTTTTCATAAATTCATTTATTATTTAATCTTATATAAATATTCACTACTTGACAATCTTCCATGAATCTGAATTGTTCCAAAATTGCACTCATTTATATACATAGTTGTCTCAAATTTTCATACAAGCTACTTGTTAACAAACCATGTTTTACCCCCCCCCCCCACACGCGCATATATGTATGAATGTGTATGTATGCACGTATATATAAGTCCATTTATCTTATAACACCATATTTATTATTCTTCTAAATCCATTTTGATATATATTACCATTTTACTAAGAAATTAATTAGGTTTATATTTCCAAAACCATGTTTCCAAAATCCATAACCATTTATAATACCAATACTATACATATAACTATTTATAGAAATCATTTATAAAAAGAACTGGATTAATTTAGAAACAAGTTTTATATTTGTAAACTTAAATTAAACTCTCTTTTATAAAATTATTTATATAAATAACATAGATAGATATAAGTTTTAGAATTTCACACCTTTGAATCAAAGTGATTCAAAATCCATAACACAAGAGAATACACTACTGCACACCACAAGATCATAAAAACAAATTGGTCCATAGGGTTGGACTCTATGTCATTTCCAAACATATTTTTATAAATTTATTCTACTAGAAAATATGAGATGAAATTATCTCCATAACATATTATAATCATCCAACCAAAACACAGCAACAAACAACAACAAATGGAGCGACGAGCAGGCGAACCGGGTAGGTTTCCTAGAGCCGTAACTGCCCCAGGATACGCCCACCGGTGACCGATCGAACACCACCGGTCCATTGGTAGAGACGAATTCTGGAGTTGTTCCATCTCCAGAATCCCCTCAGGTCGATCCCTAGTAAAGTCGGTTTGACCATAAGTCTAGAGTGATTAGAATAATTTTTGAGTGCATGCTTCCATATAAACAACTATAATCGTCAACTAATTAAGACCAAAAGGCTAGGGATTCAATAATTTAGAAGTTGAACAATATGAAATACGAACAATACAAAATTAAGAACAACACAACCATAGATTTTTCCAATTCAACCATACAGTGAATATACTTTCACTTAGAGATAGTAGTGTGAAACAAACTCACTTATAAGCACTTGAATTGAAGATTAAAACCCGGATCAACTTCTCTTGATAATTACCTAGGTTATTTTCAGAAATTGAAGTAAAGAGATTACAAACAAAAGATAAAAACAGAGATTACTAACCCTAATTGATTAACTAGGAGTTTAAGAGATTACCTCAAGTTGATTTCTATAATTATCGATCAAAATCCCTTTGATTTGCATTTGACTTAGGGTGATTTAGGTTCTAGGGTTGACAAACAAGAAAGTTTTATTTACGTTCAGACTGAAAAAGAAATATGAGAAGTAAAATAAAAGCAGGTTTTGTTTTCCCTTATCTTATTTTTCCTACGTGGGCCAAATGGGTTTACAAAGGACCCAATAAAAGAAATGTGTTATAATTATTTAGTTTTACTTATTACAAAACACTAGTTTACACTAAACAATGATTTATAAATTATAAATTTGACTCTCGTAAATTTTGACAAACACTAATATATCAAAAAAATTCATTTCTATTAATTTTGAGATATTTTATAAAATTAAATACAACCTTTGAGAATAAAAGTTGTTCTCATTATTTTCATTAAAATAAACTATTAGTTGTAAAAATCTCATTTTAAACAATAAATATCAATACTAACATTTTACTAAACATTATAACGTTGGTCGAAATAATTTGAAATAATTTTGAATGAGAAATATTTTTGTCACAAATCTCCATTAATAATAAATAAGTGAATAAAAGTTTATACTTCGCATTTTTATGTTACAACTTATTTTCATATATTTAATTATCAGAATTTCCAAAAATTATTCATATATTATCAAATATAAGAATCAAGTTTCATAAAAGGATATTTCTTGAATTTCCAATTTATTAAATCCCGAATCCATTTTAATTTGAAAATTGTAACTAATAAAATTCCTAATTTTACCTTAAAATTAATTAAGATAAATCAAATCATATTTTTAAGTTTAGTTCCATGTAATCTCGACCAGGCGAATCATATTTTTATAATCTCGACCAGGGCCGCTGCGTAACTTTTCAGCCTAACCCTAGTCCTCCTTTTCTCCTCTTTTTTCTTCTCTTTTTCTCAACGGAAATTTTCATTTATCATCTCTTTTCTCCTCTTAACTAGTATATGCCAATGATGCCAGAGGGGTAGTTTTAAAAAGGCGATGCGAGATAGGATGAAGGTTGGGACGAGCTTGTTAATCAAAAGTGAAGGGTGGCTGTAGTGAGCAAAGGAGAACATGGTGATAACTCGTATCTAACAAATAAATATCGTTATGGTAGATCTAAGCCAACAAGACCTATGTCGTTTGGAGCTAGATTAAAGAGGAAAAGGTATCAAATTTTATGTTTCAACTGATGCTAAAAAACTCTCCTATTCAGATGCATTTATAGGAGCTTAGATGTAGTTAGAGGAGATTTTGAAGGTTGTTCTACCAATCTAGAGTATATCAAACCCGTAACTATAGAAGGCAAAAGGAAAGGAGTTCTAATAACTAAGGCTCCAAACGAAGTTGAAAGTGGATGGAACTACTATGTTATGTTTTATGTTGTGGGTACTAGACCTTATTGTTACTAGTATGAAGTCCGTGCCGATGGCACGAGCGTGAATTTTGTCTTGTTTTTAAATTCTTATGGTGCCTATTACACAATTGAAAAGTTGTTAGGTGTAGAAGTCATAATAATATGTAATCGCACTTGCATATATGCAAATGCATAATCGAAATAAGAATTCGATATATATATATATATAAATTAATAACTTAAGTACTATTTTAATAATAAATTTAATTAATTACTGTAACGACCCCGGATTTTATATAAATTTAAATTGATAATTAATTGAATTTTTGAATAAAATTTGTGAAATAAGATAAAGTGATGCGAGTTTCCCCGAATTCGAACCAATTCTGTATAAATCATTTAAATTTAAAATATTGTATATATGTGATTTGAATTTAAATCTTAGTTAAATGGTTTAAAATATAAATAATAAAATGTTGGGTAATAAAACTTTAAAAGGAATTCAAAATAAGTGTTGATGTTAAATAAATATTTCAAATAAATCTATAGTTATATAAAATATGAAATGAACATATAAACTTCTAGAAATAAATATTTAAGTTAAAATAAAAGTAAATATATAAAGTAAATATGTATTAATACAAATAAAGGTACTTATAAAATAATTTTATATATATATGAAGACATACAAGACGATAAAATACATGTAAGATAAATTATAAAGAAATAAAGTGAATACATTAGCTAAATTTTAATATCATGATAAATATATAACTTCATTTCTATTCCAAAGTGATAAGGCTAAAGCAATTTATTCAAGTACAAACAAGATATCTTCAAAAATGAAACATGACCAAAATTTTATATAGAGACATATAAAGCAAACCAGATAAGTATGAAACCAAAGGTAAAAATATATATGAAGACCCTAGTATATAGATAGGTATACAAGCTTGCAAAAGAAGATACTATCTTAAAAAAAATCTATGTGCAAAATCAAATAAGATAAGTATAAAGGTACGTGATAATTAATGCAGCCTCCAAACCAAATAAAAAATCTCTGATCAAATGGAATATCAACTTGTACAAACACATTTTTATCACCCTATATTGTACAACAAAATATATCCCCTGCAAACCCATTTGACCTATCATCTCCAATTCAGTTCGTTCATCTACATCTGGAAAGAAAGGAAGAAAAAAAAACTTAAACAAACTTCAATTTAAAAACATCAAACAGATCAAACTCAAACCAGAGGATTAGATAGAGGGGTTCCAGCTTGCAAATTTCAAAGCTGTTCAATATAGCAGTTCTGTCATTTCTGGAAAAACAAGTGAGTAACATCACACTTTTAAAAGCTTTAAGTTAATTCTGGTTGCATTTTCAGTTCTGGAATGTATGTGTTTTGTGTGAATGTATAGATAGGTTTGGTAAATTTTCTGCATATATATATATATACGAATGTGTGTATAGGTTTATTCTGTGTATCATCTCTGTTACCAGATCCTCAAGCTCAGGACTTATTCAAAAATTCAATATCTCTTGATTCAATTATTGTTTGGATTTAAAACATAAACAAAAGTTGTTTGTCTAATCATAGATTAATGGTAAAAATCATAACTAAGTTAAAATTTAAATTTAATGTCTTTGGAAACCAAAGGAACAGAGCAAAATGATGATAAGTGAAATTTTAAAACATATTAATTCGATGTTTCAAGCTTATAATCTGAAATCGTACCTAAAATCATGATTTTTGGAAGTAAAATTATAATTTTTAGTTTGGGTTTGTATGCTCATTTCTGAGTTGAACAGAAATTGTGTTTTGGGTTGCCTATGGTGATCTCTGTGATCTGGGAGGTCGTAGTCTTCAGTAGTGGTAGTGGGATGATCGGAGAGTAACGGAAAAATGGTAGGTGGATGTATTAACCACCATGGTTGCTGCAGATGGTCGGAGTAGTTTTTAACCCTAAATTTTGTCGAGAGTGTAGTTTGGGTTGCTACGACATCTACGAGGCATCGAGTCGCAGTGGGTTTGGAGGATGGCTGTGGGGGAGGTTTGCGCAGCTATGGTCGGAAGGACGTGGGCTCCGGTGATCGAATTCGTCGGCAGCAAGGTGATTTCTGGTGAGGTTGAGAGTTTCCAGTTCGACTGGAAGACTTGATTTGGTTTCGAGCTTCGCGGCATCAGTTTAAGGGTCAAATATGTTCGCATGGTTGATCGGCGACGTGTGCGTGGTGTCATCAGAGGTAGCGACACCGTTGATGGACTGTGCACGTGCATAGTGGCATGGGTCGTGCCTGAGTTTTTGGGTACGAGTACAACTCGAAGGAGTTATCGGGATTTGAAGTTTTGGACTCGAGTTTATACTCGAGTAAATGTGGTGTGATAGCCTGTGAGTTGTAAATTTAAAAATAAACTAAGTTAAAAGAATATGTTGAGGAAGAGAAGAAACTCGAAGCAGGTTTCGAGTAAGACTTGGGTAGGATCCGAAGTAGGCTCTAAAACCAGTTTAAAAGTTTTTAAATCAAAGTTTTGAAATTTAAATAAATTTAGTTTAAGACTTTTCTTAAAATAAAAATTCATTTGTAAATGTATTCTTTAAACGTTTGATTTAAGAAGTTATGTAATTGGTTAACTTAAAAGTTAAGTTAATTTATATTGTTAATGATAATTTAATAATTAGAGATTAATTAATGGGATTAGCAAATGTTTAAGTTAATTATTTTGAAAGTAATTAAGTTTTAATTTAATTAATTTGTGACATTATTTATTAATTGATTATTTTAAATAAATAATGAAATTAATTAAGATAAAATGATATTTTGATTAACCTTAACTTCTTAAATAAATTAATGTGTTAATAATGATTAATTAAAAATAATTACTTAGTAAAAGTAATTATAATGGTTAATTAATGATCAAAGATTGATTAACCAAGTAATTAAGGGATAATTACTTTGTGTAATTATATTAAAGAATGATTAATTAAACAAGATTAATGAATATAAGTAATTAAAATTAATTAATCACTTGAAGATAATTACTTAATTAAAAGTAATTAAATAAATGATTAAAATTGATTGATTAAATGATTAAAGTATAATTGCTCCATGTAATTAATTTGTGATTAGAGATAATCATTTAAGTAATTAATTAAGGGTTAATTAATGATTAATTAAAAGATAATTCATTAAATGTTTTGTAATAAATTGATTAGTAATTTACCATAATTAGCAAATTATTCATAGAAATTAATCTGATTTAAATCAATCAGATAATTAAATTGATCCTACTCATGGATGTTTAGATTATATTAGTTATTGAATTGTTTGATATCCTTGATTTGTGATGCTTGTGATATATCCTGACTTGTGTTGTGATCTGTAATGTAATTTTATTATCTGCAATATATATATCTGTGATCTGTGATCTATGGATGAAAGATGAGCATTGTAGTTTATACCGCTTATCGATATTGATATGCTTAAATCTATGATGATGTGATGATTTATAATGTTGCACTACTGTGTGAAACCCCTGGACTACACCATACACACACAAATATGGATTTCACGAGGAAATCGGTTAAGTCATAGATTTTTGACAATCGTAAAGATTGAATTTGTGAATCCAAATAGTTGTTGAATTTGAATTGAGAGCTTTGCAAATGAGTTTCAAATAAATTAATAAAATTTGAAATCTAAACGATTTGATTTAAAATTTGAATTCAATATTTGAAATTGAATTCAATAATTTGAAAATTATGGTCTAAAAAGACCATACAAGTTATAAATGTGTTTTATATAGATTTTTAACCATTTAAAAGTATGGTTTTAGAAATTTAAGAAATTTAATCCATGTTTTGTGCTTGAATGGTTTTAACTTATGTAAATTGTAACTAGGTTTCTAGAATGGAAACTAATTGTTTCAAAGAATAAAAGCTCTCGTATAAGAAATGAATTTCCAATTTGAATTAAAGAAATTTCAAGTTTGAATTGAAAATAGTTTTCCAAGTTTTGAATAAATCTTTGGAAACGTGATTTTAAAAGCTATGAGTAAAATCTTTGATTTAAAAGATATAATGAGTTAATCTAATTGAAATGGAAATTGATTTGGAAAATCTGTGAATGAATCTTTGTGAAACTGAGTGAACTTTGTGATTTAAATCTTTTTATTTAAAAAGATTTGAATGGTAATGTGTTTAAACCATTTAAAAGAGGAAATTTGGAACGTGACAATTTGGTATCAGAGCTAAGGTTGAACTTTAGCTCAGGATTATAACACATTAAGTAGCTCATTAGAGATAGGGTGAAGTATATTCTAGAATGAGTATCTCTAAGATATCCGTCCGTATGCCTCAGTAAATTCTCTTACTATCCACTGATAGTAAGTATGAGTGCAAGAAGAGGATGAGATAGGGGACAGGGGAATACAACTATAAATGGTCAATACCCTATAACAACAAGGAAACAATCCTTTCTCTATCAATCTCTTTTGTTCGTCATCTTTTCTCAATTCTTCGATAGTTCCTGGTAGATCCAAGAAGAGATTCGATATATTAAAATGGGACATAGACTCCAAATAGGTCAGAATTGTTTGTTTGGATGTATGGGTTGCCTTGTTTGCTTTGGTTGCTATGGTTGATAGATATACTTTAGTTTCTAAACTAAAAGTTTTGGAATTGTATCCATATATCTGTCTATTTTTGGGTTTGGATATATTCTACGAATAGTTAGTTATCCTTTCGGACTAACCAATGCCCTTGCATATTTCGTAGATCTGAATAACCCGAGCATCTTGTGGAAAAATTAAAAGATTCGTTCTTGTAAATGTTGTTGATATTCTGATTTGGTAAGCCAAATGCAGAATAAATATTCAGTTTGATTTGATGTAATATTCTTCATCTATCTTTGTGTCTCCCTGGCAAATTTCGGGGACGAAATTCTTTTAAGGGGGGAAGGTTGTAACGACCCCAGATTTTATATAAATTTAAATTGATAATTAATTCAATTTTTGAATAAAATTTGTGAAATAAATTAATAAAGTGATGCAAGTTTCCCCGAATTTGAACCAATTTTGTATAAATCATTTAAATTTAAAATATTGTATATATATGTGATTTGAATTTAAATCATAGATAAATGGTTTAAAATATAAATAATAAAATGTTGGGTAATAAAACTTTAAAAGGAATTCAAAATAAGTGTTGATGTTAAATAAATATTTCAAATAAATCTATAGTTATATAAAATATGAAATGAACATATAAACTTCTAGAAATAAATATTTAAGTTAAAATAAAAGTAAATATATAAAGTAAATATGTATTAATACAAATAAAGGTACTTATAAAATAATTTTATATATATATGAAGACATACAAGATGATAAAATACATGTAAGATAAATTATAAAGAAATAAAGTGAATACATTAGCTAAATTTTAATATCATGATAAATATAGAACTTCATTTCTATTCCAAAGTGATAAGGCTAAAGCAAATTATTCAAGTACAAACAAGATATCTTCAAAAATGAAACATGACCAAAATTTTATATAGAGACATATAAAGCAAACCAGATAAGTATGAAACCAAAGGTAAAAATATATATGAAGACCCTAGTATATAGATAGGTATACAAGCTTGCAAAAGAAGATACTATCGTAAAAAAAATCTATGTACAAAATCAAATAAGATAAGTATAAAGGTACGTGATAATTAATGCAGCCTCCAAACCAAATAAAAAATCTCTGATCAAATGGAATATCAACTTGTACAAACACATTTTTATCACCCTATATTGTACAACAAAATATATCCCCTGCAAACCCATTTTACATATCATCTCCAATTCAGTTCGTTCATCTACACCTGGAAAGAAAGGAAGAAAAAAAAACTTAAACAAACTTCAATTTAAAAACATCAAAAAAATCAAACTCAAACCAGAGGATTAGATAGAGGGGTTCCAGCTTGTAAATTTCAAAGCTGTTCAATATAGCAGTTCTGTCATTTCTAGAAATACAAATGAGTAACATCACACTTTTAAAAGCTTTAAGTTAATTCAGTTTGCATGTTCAGTTCTGGAATGTATGTATTTTGTGTGAATATATAAATAGGTTTGGTAAATTCACTGCATATATATATATATATATATATATATGAATGTGTGTATAGGTTTATTCCCTGTATCATCTCTGTTACCAGATCCTCAAGCTCAGGACTTATTCAAAAATTCAATATCTCTTGATTCAATTACTGTTAGGATTTAAAATATAAACAAAAGTTGTTTGTCTAATCATAGATTAATGGTTAAAATCATAACTAAGTTAAAATTTAAATTGAATGTCTCTGGAAACCAAAGGAACAGAGCAAAATGATGATAAGTGAAATTTTCAAAATATTAATTCGATGTTTCAAGCTTATAATCTGAACTCGTACCTAAAATCATGATATTTGGAAGTAAAATTATAATTTTTAGTTTGGGTTTGTATGCGCATTTCTGAGTTGAACAGAAATTGTGTTTTGGGCTGCCTTTGGTGATCTCGGTGATCTGGGAGGTCGTAGTCTTCAGTAGTGGTAATGGGATGATCGGAGAGTAAGAGAAAAATGGTAGGTGGATGTATTAACCACCATGGTGGCTGCAGATGGTCGGAGTAGTTTTTAACCCTAAATTTTGTCGAGAGTGTAGTTTGGGTTGCTGCGACATCTACGAGGCATCGAGTCGCAGTGGGTTTGGAGGATGGCTACGGGGGAGGTTTGCGCAGCTGTGGTCGGAAGGACATGGGCTCTGGTGATCGAATTCGTCGGTAGCAAGGTGATTTCTGGTGAGGTTAAGAGTTTCCAGTTCGACTGGAAGACTTGATTTGGTTTCGAGCTTCGCGACATCAGTTTAAGGGTCGAATATGTTCGTATGGTTGATCAGCGACGTGTGCATGGTGTCGCCGGAGGTAGCGACACCGTTGATGGATTGTGCACGTGCCCAGTGGCGTTGGTCATGCCTGAGTTTTTGGGTTCTAGTACAACTCGAAGGAGTTATCGGTATTTGAAATGTTGGACTCGAGTTTATACTCGAGTAAATGTGGTGTGATAGCCTGTGAGTTGTAAATTTAAAAATAAACTAAGTTAAAATAATATGTTGGGGAAGAGAAGAAACTCGAAGCAGGTTTTGAGTAAGACTTGGGTAGGACCCGAAGTAGGCTCTAAAACAAGTTTAAAAGTTTTTAAATCAAAGTTTTGAAATTTAAATAAATTTTGTTTAAGACTTTTCTTAAAATAAAAATTCATTTGTAAATGTATTCTTTAAACATTTGATTTAAGAAGTTATGTAATTGGTTAACTTAAAAGTTAAGTTAATTTATATTGTTAATGATAATTTAATAGTTAGAGATTAATTAATGGGATTAGCAAAGGTTTAAGTTAATTATTTTGAAAGTAATTAAGTTTTAATTTAATTAATTTGTGACATTATTTATTAATTAATTATTTTAAATAAATAATGAAATTAATTAAGATAAAATGATATTTTGATTAACCTTAACTTCTTGAATAAATTAATGTGTTAATAATGATTAATTAAAAATAAATACTTAGTAAAAGTAATTAAGAATGGGTAATTAATGATCAAAGATTGATTAACCAAGTAATTAAGGGATAATTACTTTGTGTAATTATATTAAAGAATGATTAATTAAACAAGATTGAATATAAGTAATTAAAGGTAATTAATTAATTGAAGATAATTACTTAATTAAAAGTAATTAAATAAATGATTAAAATTGATTGATTAAATGATTAAAGTATAATTGCTCCATGTAATTAATTTATGATTAGAGATAATCATTTAAGTAATTAATTAAGGGTTAATTAATGATTAATTAAAAGATAATTCATTAAATGTTTTGTAATAAATTGATTAGTAATTTACCATAACTAGCAAATTATTCATAGAAATTAATCTGATTTAAATCAATCAGATAATTAAATTGATCCTACTCATGGATGTTTGGATTATATTAGTTATTGAATTGTTTGATATCCTTGATTTGTGATGCTTGTGATATATCCTGACTTGTGTTGTGATCTGTAATGTAATTTTATTATCTGCAATATATATATATATATATATATGTGATATGTGATCTGTGAATGAAAGATGAGCGTTGTAGTTTATACAGCTTATCGATATTGATATGCTTAAATCTGTGATGATGTGATGATTTATAATGTTGCACTACTGTGTGAAACCCATGGACTACACCATACACACACAAATATGGATTTCACGAGGAAATCGGTTAAGTCACAGATTTTTGACAATCGTAAAGATTGAATTTGTGAATCCAAATAGTTTTGGAATTTGAATTGAGAGCTTTGCAAATGAGTTTCAAATAACTTAATAAAATTTGAAATCTAAATGATTTGATTTAAAATTTGAATTCAATATTTGAAATTGAATTCAATAATTTGGAAATTAAGGTCTAAAAAGACCATACAAGTTACAAATGTGTTTTATATGGATTTTTAACCATTTAAAAGTATGGTTTTAGAAATTTAATCCAAGTTTTGTGCTTGAATGGTTTGAACTTATGTAAATTGTATTAGTTTTCCAGAATGGAAACTAATTGTTTCAAAGAATAAAAGCTCTCATATAAGAAATGAATTTCCAATTTGAATTAAAGGAATTTCAAGTTTGAATTGAAAATAGTTTTCTAAGTTACGAATAAATCTTTGGAAACATGATTTTGAAAGCTATGAGTTAAATCTTTGATTTAAAAGATTTAATGAGTTAATCTAATTGAAATGGAAATTGATTTGGAAAATCTGTGAATGAATCTTTGTGAATCTGGGTGAACTTTGTGATTTAAATCTGTTTATTTAAAAAGATTTGAATGGTAATGTGTTTAAACCATTTGAAAGAGGAAATTTGGATAATAAGTTGTGACTTAACTGAAATTCCATTATCCATATGTTTTAAAATATTGCACTCATTATTCGGTTTAGCCGGGAGAGGACCTTTGTCTCATACAACCCATTCCGAATAAGTGATACGTCGTATATGGATAGCAATTGAAGACCGGTGGTGAAGACCGGGTATTTGTGAAAACGATAGGATAACCTATCGATTGTCTCTGCACTGGGTAGCTCCCGGTATAGAGATTCCCTAAGTGATGGGAAGTTCGATCGGGATTGTGAATACCCAAATTGCAAGGGCTTCTTTGGAAGTGCCTTCGGTTCTGTTCGAACCCGGAACAGACTTGTATGGTTGTATGTCTGACTCTACACTTTGAGATATAAAGCTGATTTCTTTCAAATACATTTCTGTTTGGTGGTGGAGATTTATTCTCTTAGCTTAACACCCTTCTCTGAGACGTACGAGCTCAAAGGTTATGTAGTTGAAGGTTATCAGTGATATACTCCCAATTTGGTAGTGTGGCATGCTAAGTGCTGCTGTGTGTTGTTAATCATTTGTTGATCAAAGCAAGGCTTTGTGAAAAAGCGTAGCTTTGTGGACGAGACCTCATCGGACCTCACAACCCGAAAATGGTCGAAACATGAAAGATGCGGCAAGGTTATGAGGGTCGCTCCCTTTTGGGTATGTCATTTCCTTCTGGAAAAGGGTGGTATCAGGTATGGAGCCCTGATATTTAACCTATGTGGTTGCTCCAATCTCATTTACCTGTGTGATTGTTGCTGTGTGATCGAGGTACCTCGGATAAAGGTACCAAAGGACCGGGGGGTGGCATATTCGTGTAGTAGTTACCTAGTGTAAGAGGTAACCCGGCCTTGTGTTGGCAGAGAGCTAGTTAGTTCTCGGGACGTCCCGCCAGAGGCGTACCCATTGGCAGTAGGAAGTTCCTTAGCCTGACCATTTGTTGGAAAATCCAAAGAAACAATACGAGCCTTGTACGGTTTTAGTTGTATAACCTGCTATGGAATGTGGCGGTAACCTGATATTGAACATAGTAGCTATAGTAGGCATACAATAATGGTTGTATGTTAGCTAAGATTAATATTGTACTTTCGAAATGTCTTCCACTATGCATTAATAATAATAATCCAATGATTTTGCGTAGTAAGCATGTTTGACTATCATAAGAAGAAATTTCCTCCAATTCTGCGTTTGCATTATGTGTGTGGCGGGAGGTCTTATGGTAGTTTCATTTTCCAAAAGCATTGCGGATTTCAATGTTTAAAATCCTTTTGTTGCTTGTTTTAAAGATAAACTGTTTTTGTTACTCACACCAGTCTCATGACTGACCCAGAGTTTATTGTTCCCTTCCTAAACTCTGGGTGTCCACAATTTTCCACACGGGCAGTCTAGAGTTGGGTTTTTCAGATAGTCAAGTTTAGTAGATTATCTGAAGCTAGTTCAGTCCTTGGATGACTGACCTTGCTTAGCTTTGTGCATCGTGATGTTGGTTCGAGCTAGCTATGGATTGGAGCATTCTATTGGAGATATTCTATCCGCTGCTGGTAATATCTATTTTCTTTCCGCTGCTATTTCTTGTATCATATCTCTGATGTATATTGATATATGTTGTATCATTCTGTTGTATCATATTGTATCAGATTTTGTATTTGTCATTGTATCAATGTTATATGTATTGATATATTCTTTTTCTTCCGCTGTGTTGTTGTACTTAATGGTGTTATAAGCTCTGGCACGAGTCAAATTTCAACGGTTGAATCTGCGGCATTCGAGTACAAGTGAAGTACGGGTGTTGATTTTCGGACGTTGAAATTTGGAACGTGACAATTACCTTCTATATAGCTTTCATAATTACATCCCACTTTCATAATTCATGCGCATTTCCCTTGCCATGTCATGCCTTCCAATTTGCTTGTACACATTTTCATTCTTTCATTTTCTTGTACATAATTCTTGATTCCCTATAGCACATATATTTCCAAGTCTGCGCATATTTATCAACATGCACGTGTCCATATTTTCATATGTCTGCATTCTCCATCACTACGCACAACTATTGCACCACCCAACGAGTGCTTCTAACTGCAGCCGTCATCACCACACTCTGCCTATCATCGCCCGACACCTGACTCCGGCCATTGCCTCCAACTTGCTTCTAACTTCAGTTTTTTTTCTTCTTTTCTTATTTTTCCTTTTCTGCTAACTGGGCACATTTGTGCTGCTTGACGACCAAGCCCGCCACTGCCAAACTTGGCTACCAGCATTAGCAATGAAGAACGTAGCACCTATTTTTATTTTTATTGGAGTCATCTGGAATGCCTAGAAACTTACCAAACTTGATGATTAAGTAAGATGATATATTAAGTGAGATGATATATCAAACACATTCTAATTGTTTTAATTTGTCCCATATCGTCAAAAAAATATTAATTGTTGTTGTATATAAGCTAAGGGATGAAGAAGGAAGTTGTTCCAATAACATCTAATTGAGTTGAGATGATGCCGTCAAGTTTAACGATACGGCCGTACTATAATATGCAACCTAACCAATAACCCAGGATCCAATTACCATCCATATTTTTCTATGGAGATTTTAAGGGTATTTTAGGAAATTTAAAAAGGCGTGGTTGAATTCTATTCATGGAATTCTCATTAGTAATAGTAGAGATGAAGAGGTTAAGCCCTAATATAAAAATAAATAATGATTTATCCACTTCCATGCTAGTCTGCATTTGAATTTGGATTTCCTAACTTCTTAGAGGCTATGGGAGAAAATGGAGCAATATTCATTCAAGAGGTCATGTATGAAAACCCACCTTCAAGATGTGATAGTTGCTACTGCTTTAGTCACCTAACAAAGCAGTGTCCAATGAGCACAATCTAGATGCCTAAGTCAAAAGATAAACAATCCCAACATAAAGGAGAATCAAAAACAAAAGAATACATTAGTGATGCGCCTTATCCTTTTGTTGAAATTAATGTTGCACCTTATCTTTCCAATGATAATAAGTGACGAGTCACCAACTGCACCAGTTCACATAGTGAACTTAAGCAAATCATCATATGACCCATTGACCTATCTCTGATAGTAGTACATCAATTCTTATCTCTGATAATGATATTAATTTTATTGAAAAGAATTTGTGTCTGTAATAGGAAAATCATAATGGCAAGAGCAATGAATCTCAAAATCAAAGGATTGATGAGGATACACAAGATAAAAAACCTACTAAAGATTTTGACAATGTTCCAAAGAATTGAATTCTAACAACTATCAACAAACAAGACACTGGTAGAAAGGATAAACTTGTCAAAAAATCCAGAATGGGAAGATCCAACTAAGGAGAAAAAAGATGAGATAAATCGGACCATATTTCAAGACAGAGAGCTTAGAAGCGGTCATAACAAACTGCTTAAACAAAGAGGATAGCTGTTGGAATGTAAGAGGTTTCCATAAACCTAACAGAATGCTTGACGTGAGAAGAATTGCTAATTTGTATAGAGTTGGCTGTTTTAGTATCGTTGAGAATAAACTAATAGAAATTAAAATAAAAAATATGAGGAGAATATTAGATTTAAATTGGGAGAATGTTAGTAATATGTCATGCTATTACAAGTGTAGAATTCTTGTTATGATCAATAAAAATATCCGGGACTTCAACATGATTAGTATGATTGATGAACACATCATTTTATAACTCATTAACAATAGGGTTCTAGACTTAATATATCTTTCATATATGCCCAGAACTTCGATTTTCTAAGGGAGTAATTTGGAATCATTTAATTCATGATGCGAATCAAATTCTTAGGTCATGGGTACTTCGTAGGGATTTCAATTACATTAGAATGGCTAGTGTAAAAAATAGAGAACTCTAGTCCCATTTAGTAAAATGATAGAGTTGGATAATTTAATGTATAGAACTAGATTTTCTGAAACACAAATTCAAGATAACTAATACTCTTGGTGGTCTGGCTCTAGTAGAATCATTTTTACAAAAGTTGTTAGGGTGCTAGTAAATATGTCATGGATAGAGCAATTCAATGGCATGGCTGCTAAATTCATTTTGTCTAGCATTAGTGATCATACACTTACTTGTCTCCATAGTTGACCAGCCGCTAACCAAAGCCAAACCATTCAAGTTCTTAAACCATTGCACCCTATTCGAGGACTACATGGTAAAATTTAAAGAAGGCTTGAATACTGAAACATATGGCTATCCACTTTACTATTTTCTTTACAAACAAAAAGCTGTCAAGGAGGTTTTGAAAAGATGGAGTTGATAGAAAAATGACACCAGAAAGCTAGTAGAATCCTACAGAGGCAAATGCAGTGAACTATAATGTATACTTGAGACTATTCAAAATGAAAGCATAAGCACTAAAGTTTCTAAAATGAAAGCAAAATTTGAAATTGCTTTGAACCAAGAATACATGGATACTATGCAGAAATCTAAATGCGATGGATCTTTATAGCCAACGAAGCAACTTCCCTCTTTTAGGCCAAAGTGTCAAATAAAACAACAATCAACGGTTCGGCTGGCTCGACCTTGGTAGAAGGAAATTCGTGCTTCAACATAGATGAATTCATGGAGAATGTTATTGACTATTTTAAAAGATTGTTCAGTCAGTAGGAAAGTTCTGATTTCCTTAAAATCGTCTGCAAAAATATCATTACTGAATATGGCCAATACTATCTAATTAACTAATTCGACCTTGGAGAAATTCGTGAAGCTGTTTTTAGCATCAACGATAGCATAACGCCTGGACCATATGGATTCAATCCAAGTTTTACAAAGTGCATTGAGAGAAAATTAAAAATTCACTACTAAGTGTGATTAATTATGCATTTGCGAATGGAAAATTCATCAAATAATGCAACTATACTTTCATCCATCTAATCCTAAAAAACAAAGAGGACAAAAATATACTTCACTTCAAACCCATTTCCTGTTATAACACGATCTACAAGGTAATTGCGAAAGCAATGTGTAATAGAGTGAAACTGTTCATGGATGAACTAATTTTTGAAAATCAATGTGCATTCATTCATACTAGATCAATTGGAGATGGTATCTTATTAGCTCACGAAGTTATAAGAGGATTTAATCGAAAGGCCAACAAATGTATATGTATAATAGTTGATCTTTGGTAAGCTTTTGATTCAGTAAACGGACTGTTTGTTCTACAAATAATGAAAGAAATAAAATATCCCAACAAATGGTTAAAAATGATTAGTGAAATGACTCAATCGCCTAGTTTCTCGATCATTAGATATAGCAGCCCGTATGGCTTCTTCCGAAGCAGTTTGGGTCAATGGTAGGAAAAACGTTTATCTACTCTCTTGTTTTCTATTATTACGGAGTATTTCTCTAGTCTAATGGAACAAAAAGTTAAGGACGATCTTATTACTCTAACTTTGCTTGCACTAGAGTTAACCATCTCATTTATGTGGATGATATATTAATCTTTACTATAGCTGACATTTCAAATACAGAGGCAATTAAAGTTATCTTCAAAATCATGGCAGAGAGAACTGGATTGATTCTCTATAATGAAAAGTCAAAAGTTTTCTGTGGATAAGGGGTTGAGAATGCTTCAAATATATCTAAAATTCTAAGCATAGGTCAAGGCGAGTTACCCATTATATACTTAGGTATCTCACATACTTGCATGGCATTAAAAAACAAGGACTATGATATTTTATTAAAAAAACAGGATAAAAGGATGGGAATTCAAGCTTCTTAGCATGGCTGGCAGACTTGAACTTATCAATTTTATAATTTGGCATACGATTCAATACTGTATGCATTGTTTCATACTCCTATTGGCCACAATCAACAAATTGAAACACATTCGTCTGAAATTTTTGTAGGAAGGTAAAACATGTAAACTTCCATGCGATATCATATGTAAAACTAAACAAGAAGGATCACTTAGACTTAGACTGTTCAAGGATATCAATTTATCAAAAAATATAAAATTAATTTGAAAACCTATTAATCATGAAGGAGTTTGGTAAAATGGATGCATGTCCGATTCATTAGAGATTAATCATTCTAGGAAACTTAAGCAAGAAGCGATGATTCTAGTGTATTGAAAAAGTTACGAAATGACAGAGCAGAAGCCCTAAAATGTATAGGAAAGCAAATAGTGGACGAAAAATCAACTTCACTTTGGTTCGACCCATGGATTCAAGGAGGAAAAATGTTTAACAAGCTTGGTGCTAAAACATTCGAAAGGGTCAGAGGTGAAAATATGTTAGTTAGTGACATCTTAAAAGAAGGCAGTTAAAGAAGTGAAAATTTCAGTTTTCTTGGTCAACTAAAAGATCGACATCGTGTCCACCAAAATTTATAGTGAACAATCAGAGGATTATTGGGTTTGGACATGCATCAAAGTTCGAAAACATAACTTCATAGTCTTATGGAAAACAATTCGATAATGTTTAGTGGGCTAAATTCTTATGACAATGCATTCATATTCTTAAATGGCAATTTATCTTTATAAAGAAATCAATAACATACTACAAACAAAACAGAGATTAGTTCAAAGATGAATCAATGTGAATCCAACTTATGGTCTTTGCAACAGATAAGACGAAGACAACCCAACACGTATTTTCATTGCAATTTCAGTGGCTATATTTGGATGTGGTGCAAAGAAAAACTTAAACGGCTAGCAGCTTATCATGAAATTCTACAACTACATATAGGGATTGAAAACATGACTTTAAGATTCAACCAGAAAAACATCAGAACAGGTATTGCTTACGTTGAATTTTCAATCTATGTATGGGCCATTCGAAGAGAATGAAATCATAGAAATTTGATCAACAAACATCAACATAAAACAAGCTATATGTAGGTAGATCTCATAACTAGTTAAATTGAGAACACGCAAATCCAAACACATAAGCAATCCAGACATTAATGATGATTTATGCACTGAATGATTATAATAACATACTACATCATCTGGAATGGATGATGTTAGTCTAGAAAGTATTTAATCATGTATATTCGCCTCCTCCAAGCGGTCCAGCTCTGGTATGTGATACCCATGTTTTAATTTAAAAATCCTTTTCTTTGAAAAAAATAATACTATAGGGATTTGAATTTAATACTCTATCTAATAGCCTAAACATTTAGTTGAAACTGTTTCATAAGCTAATCCCATTTCCCAAGCTTTCTATCATTACAATCAAAAGTCTGTTATCATATTTAGCTTACAGATCAAGCAAAATGATTAGATGTTTCCATGAAAAATTTACTTATTTGGGAGCATATTCATTCAACAAAGGTCGACGTAAAGAAACCGTAGCAACAGAATCACTCAAGATAGAGCAAAGGAAGATGTTGTAAGGCAGCGATGAGTGGAAGTTTGTGGAGAAGCAGAGATTATTTATCGCATATTTACTTTTTATTTCTACTGTTGTTAATGTCATTATTATTGAAGGTAACTGAAAGTTTTCTTTATGTGATATAGACTTTTAGTCTGAGTTGAAGTGTTATAATAGCATGTGAGCAGTGACGAAACTAGCTTGAGGCTAGGGTGGGCAGTTGCCCTACCCAAAAAATCATATTTTTAAAAGCTACAAAGCATTTAATTAGAAGCAACCTAAAGTTCTGTAGATTTTACAAAGCAGCTGTTACTTCAATATTGCAAGTTATATGTTGTAAACTCTACGAAATCTGAAGTTATTAGCCCAAATCGAATATTAAAAATGGGATATTTGACGTGGCTTTTAGACTTGGAGTAAATTTAGATTATGAATGAATTGGATTGTTACTCGATAATTCAATATGGAAGAAATGCTTAATTTATGTTTTGATTGTATCATATCTGTTACTATTAATTGTACATTAGAGTTGGTGGGTTATCTAAGTACTCCATTTAAAAAGATAAGCATTCAATCTACAAAATTTAGGTTTTAAAACCCGAACCAACCAAGTAACTAACATATCAAAATCAATAGAAACTATTAAAAATTTGCTTCCATTTACTTCATCTCCCTCAATGGTAATTTCTTTATCCATCTGCACTATTTGCTTGATTTGGCAATATATGTTTATTTTCATGCATATTATATATAATATATAGTTTATATGTGTAACTTCGCCCACCGCAAATGAAATTTCTGGTTTCGTTGCAGCATGTGAGTGATGTGGGCTTAAAGCCTGGTTGATGTTGTAAATAATAGCTTGTGCATATTCTTGACCTTTTCATTACAAAAGGACTTTTATCATATTAAAAAAAAATCCTTATTGTAGAAGACATTTCATATACATTTATTTGAAACATATGAGAACTTAAATTCACAATTAAAATTCAATAAATGGTATGTTTACTATAACTTTTACTTTGTAACATGTTTCAAATTCTTGGTGTTGTTGAGATGAGAATTTTTAGCGATACTTTAGTGAAGTCTGTGATATAGTGTTCAAAAAACATTTTCTCTTTTAATGCTCTTTGCAATTTCCTGAATTTTTGTTTCTATATAACATTAAAAAATTCGGAATGAATTTAGATAAAAAAAACCAAGCATACCATATGTGTTATATAGTAACAGCGCATTTAATATAATAATTGTATTTTTCTCTTAATGCATTAATGTTGTATTTAGTAAATGTTTTGTGATCAAAGCGATAAACTCATTGTACTTTTGGATTATTAATTCAGTTTTTGTATGTGCATTGGAATCGCTATTAAAATTATCATAATCGGTTTTTACTATCTAAATTATATAACTTTAACATGGCCTGTGTGTAGCATTTTACGAAAAGAATTTGCACTGCTTGCTTTGAAAGTAATTGAAATTTTACACTAATAAACTTTTTATGGATATCATATACCCATTTTTTGTTAATTTGAAACTTTTAAATATGCCGTGAAATTTAAGAAGATTTGAAGTGAATGATCCTACATATCGTACTTATTATGAAAAAATCTATCACTGAACATTTAGCGCAATAAATGGTTAATGATTCCATCTAGCATTAATTATTTTTCATATGCAAAATAAATGAAGACTTAGTTTTAAAACCATTCTATAGCCCACAAAGTATTATTTAAAATGAAATCTAAACTAACTGTTGTAACATGGCTTAATACATAGTCAAGTCTTGTCCATCGTAACTTGTAATCATTTTCCAAAATAATTTGAGGAAGAAGAATGGCGTGACTTGCCTTAGTAAAGTGCTTTTAGTATGATTTTTGGCCTTATATATACTATAAGAAGTAAACTATCTTTCATTATTTAAGTATATAAGAAATAAACTGTCTTTCATTATTTTAGTATAGCATAACTAAATAAGTTTTTTTATAATTTAGAAGCATCTGGATAAAAAAAGTCACTTTTCTAAGTTAAGTAATATATTCATATTTTAAATTATATTGAATATTATCCTTACAATAATGACACATCGCAGTCAAATTGAATTAGTGGATATTTGAGAAAACTAAAAAAAGGGTTTTTATAGTATTAAGTGAGAATACTTTAATCAAATAAACTTTGAACTTTATTCAAAATCAATATAAAAAATGAATACATATTGACAATTAATATCAAAAGTTAAAAACAAATACAATAATATTATAATATTATTTAGATTATTCCAAAATAGATGGCTTAACTAAACATGGTGTTATATGTTTATTTTTAGCTTTACATTCTTTAACACCGTTGTCTATATTAGTAACACTAGATTTGGTTTTGGAAAACTTCAAAAATGAATATTTTATATCAATAACTGCAATGAACTCATTTATTAACTTGGAAAAGTTCTTATATACCATTTTTACTGGTTAACATATGCGCATTTTATCTTGTCTTGTTAGTTAAAAACAACTAGTGCAAACTCATGATATGCATATGTGATCGACATTATAAGTTATTACTGATGAAACTAAACGATATACGTTTGCTCAAGAACCTTGGAAAATGAAGGCATATGCCTTAAAATGGTATTTTCTATTTTTGGTGTATAATGTTAGAGGAGAGAAAATAAGAAAAGTTTCAATTACCTTGGCTGATGCATGAAATAACGTGTCATTACATTAGTAGAATCAAAAGGTGATTAGACAATTTACTCTACATTTATTTCCAAAAAATTACTTTATTAATTAAACAAATATAGCATTGTTGTGATAGTTTATGTTTTGTTTCCTATCAATTAAACTTCAACACCATTATGGTATATTTTCATTAACTTGTTTCTTTTTAATTTTATCGAAGTGTTTTTATTTAGGGAAAAATTTCTAAGGATAAGTTATGTTATAGTCTAAAGCCCATTCGAAACTTAAACCTTCACCTTTCCACAACCATTATGTTTCATTCCATTCGTTCTTCTTCTTCATTTCCAAACTCTTTTCTCGATTCGCTCTCAAAACTTAAAATCACTCTAGTAATGAGCCTAAAACTAAAAGCAAATTAACATCTTCAATAGAACCACAAACATCAACGCATGATGAACAACAACAAGAAATTTAACTGCAATCCCCAAATCACAAAATCGAAAACATAGCTTCACTTGAAATTCAATAGAAAAGCCAACTACATCAATCAAAAACCTAGCTTTAGCAGAAATTCAACAACAATCCCTAACTCGAGAAGTAGAAAAACTAGCTCAGAATTACCCAAAATCGCAGATGAAGAAAGTAAAACCTAGAAAGCTAAAATTTTGAAAATGTCCAATCGAACAGGAAGTACAACAAATGGTAGAAAAAGAATAAAGAGAAAAAATGAACAACATGCAAAAGATGAACATCAATCAAAAGCGACAGAAAACACACAAGAAAAGATAATCGATGTTATAAAATCAAGTACAACAAATTTAATTTGGTTTATTGTAATATCATTGGATTTTTCTGCAAAAACAATGAAGAAAATATACAACAACAAATAACTGCTACACAAAAATAAAGAGCAACCTAGAAATCTAGAAATAAGAACAAAGTAAAAAATGAAAAAAAATTCAGAAGAATGGTGAAATAAAAACTAAAAGGACATTTGTAAAGTAATGTTAATATAAAATTATAAAAGTGGTACTAACCATATCATATTATTAAACACATATGCCGATAGTATTAGCTTTTTTAAACAGAAAAAAGCAAGCAAAGGAAAGGCAATTTTAGAAATCGTTGTCATTGTAATTTGTAGCAAAACTGATACAATAATAACCAAAATTGATACCTATAGTATGTATGTTTGAAGTTAATGATTTGAAATTTTACAAATTGTTTCCACTATTATTTTAACAAAAATGATATACACTATTTGTTTTGAGTAAAGTTGAAGCCTTATAATTATAAATTGTTTTCCATGCCATGTGGCAAAACTGATACCAATATCTTACAAAAATGATACCAATAATTTGTTTATTTGATGTTTGTACTTTGTACTTTGATAAATTGTTTTCACTGTATTTTGTAGGAAAACTGATTCCATTGTAATTCAAAAATGATAACTATAGTCTTTATGTTTAAAGGTAATGATTTTTAATTTAACAAATTATTTCCATTATTATTTTTAACAAAAACGATACCACATTTATAAAAAAAATGATACCACATTTCCACTATATTTCCAGTGTTATTTTATAAGTTATTTTGAATGTTATTTACAATAAAACGATACCTATATATATATATATGTGTGTGTGTGTGTGTGTGTGTATGTAAAAATGATACCCACTGGTAGTTTGATATAATATGATGCTCTTTAAATTTAATTATTTAGTTGACTATCATGTATGAGAAAAGTGATACCAAAAGAGTGCAAAACTCATACCAAGTAACTATTTGATTGAATTCATGCTTGGTTATTATATAAATGGTTTTAAATGTTATTTGCATTAAAACTGATATTTATATACATGCGAAAATGATACCCAGAAGTTGTTTGATATAATATGATGCTCTATAAATTTAATTATTTAGTTGACTGTCATATATGACAAAAGCGATACCAAAATTTCCTATAAAAAAAACTTAAAATTTCTATTGTTA
This sequence comes from Allium fistulosum, assembly GCA_030737815.1. Taxonomy (NCBI): domain Eukaryota; kingdom Viridiplantae; phylum Streptophyta; class Magnoliopsida; order Asparagales; family Amaryllidaceae; genus Allium; species Allium fistulosum. Next base: position 246,532,080 of record CM060906.1, on the reverse strand, counting down.
ATATACATAATCTATTAGTACGTGTCAAAATGTTGGCTGGTTGAACATAACTATGCAATGACGATGACAATAATGGTAAATAAAATATAATATGCAAGTACATGATAATTGCTAAATACGCTGAATTATAACTAATTTTTGTATTCAACAGAAAGAGCTACTCACTAACCTAAAAAGTGTTATAAAAACATTTAGTCATCCCTTTCCTTGAAGAAGTTGTACGTGATAAATATGTAGATGCTATTTATTTCCCTTTACATTGCGAAGACCATTGGACATTGGTAAAATCGACATATACAATAATGCAAAGGTCTCACATAGATTCCTTACGCCCTTGAAGATCAAACGAAGGAAATTATCTAATTCTAAAAGCAGCAATGACATTAGTACGATATTATTTTCAAAATAATTAAATAATATAATCAAAACAAGGTGAACATTAACTAACATTGTATTGTTATGTCTTTAATACAGAAAATAAGTAGAAGAAATCCTGTAAGAATTATCGAAAAAAATAATGTACAAGATATGGAAGTGAAACCAAATCAAATGCATCAAATTAAATGTGCATAGCAAGGATCGAATATGTAACTTTTTTTTGTTAAAAATGATATCTACCGATAAGATACAATATTATTTATTTTGTTAGTATCAGTTTGCATTATAATATTTTATATAAAGTACTATACATCTTTAAATTCCTAGTACATTGAAACGGATTTGATTGATACACAAGATATTATTTTAAAGTTCAGTAAACATTTGCTTCAGATCAAAACTGATATCCACAAGCAAACAAAATGATACCTATAGGCACAAAACTAATACCTACAGACATAAAAGCTAAAAGTAACCATATAAAATTAAAATTGAAATTGAAAAGTTATCATGGATTTTAAAAATGATACATACATGCAATAAAATTAATACTAAACTCATGCTAACATTGAAACTAAAACTTTTAATATTTGCCCCAACATCTATTAAGTACAATGTTGTATATTTATTTTACACATAATGCTGCAAATGATGCCAACCGATACTAATAACATATTTTGCTTTAAACAGGGTTGACCGTGGGATTTATCTTATGATATTCATCAACTCGTTGAACAAAAGTTAAACAAAGATCAAGATAAATCCTAAGGATACGTTACGAACCAGAGCATAAATTGTGCATGTGATATTGACGAACCATGATCACTGTTGGAATTTGACTAATTTTATATCAAGATTTGAAGAAAGAGAAAATACAAAGAAATGAATTTTTTGTAAAAATTTATGTGATGTGATGTTCTAGAAACATACATTTGAGATGTTAACTAAGAACTATTTGAAGTTAGCATTGTATTCACATAGATATTAACCCTTGATGAAATTTTGTCAGTTTGTTGTTAAACCTATAGTCTTATTTTTGATATTGTAAAAATTAGCTTTGTTTAACTTTTCATACAATGTTATGTTATGACTGTATTTTATTTCTATTTACACATGAAACCGATACTAACAGTGTGTATGAACTGATACTATTTTTTGACATTCCAGAAACTAAATACTGATACTAATACAATGCAGAAATGATATCATATTCTACTATACTTGAAAATGATACTAATAGCATTCAAAAACCGATACTATATTAAGTTATACCTGAAATTGTCACTAACAGCATGAAAAAAATGATACCATAATTGTTTATAGTTGAAATTGATATTAAAAGCATATGAAAACCAATTTCTTCAACCAATGACTCAATTTCATCTATTCCTAACTTTTGACCAATAAAATCATCTATAGTTATGTACAAAAAAAATTCAGCATGTTTGATCCATGATTATATCATAACCAAGTTCAACCATTTTTCGTCAAATATTTTAATTTTCCACTACCATAGGAATCACTGTAAATCGAAACTCTTCAATTAGATTTTATAGAACATTACGCTTCTTTTTTTCAACATCTCAGCTAACCTAACAATAATAGCATACAAAAACCGATGCCACATTTTTACATGCTTGAAACCGTAACAAAAACGTATACCAAACAACAAATAATATTAAATAAATTAATCAACATTAATAATGATTTGCCATGTTGCTGTCCATCTCTCACTCTCAGTTGCAATACTTATAGCCCCAACATTACTACCCCCCAACATTACTACCAATCATCATTTCACTTCAAGCCTACATCATCCAATACTTGCTTACTTTTAGTCACTTAATCAATGCACACTTCATCAAGCATGTAAGAAATCTCAATGGACGAAGGGGAAAGTTGAAACAATAATGACAAATTTCATTCTTCAAATCATAAAAAGAACAGTCAATGGATAACCAACTGCTGAAAGTATTATCATCGAATACAAAAAAAGAAGGCTATTGTCACCACTATAAAAGAAAAAAACATCAGTAAAAAATGTTTGCTTTAGATTGCTATTTTATTCTAATATAATAATTTTCTTTATACAATAAACATAATAAAAAAACAGACTTTTCAAAAGTGTTACCTACAGTGTATAAAAGTGATACCTAAAAAGTGATAATCAAACAAACTTTATTAAATGTATGGTCCAAAAAAACATTAATTCAACGCATCGACTGTTTGAGGCATATCATCATATTTACTCTATTACAACTTCATTTTTGTATATATACTGAAACAAACAAAACATTAACAAATTTTCACACTACATTATTACGATAAATGATACTAAAAAAAATCAAAAATGATATAAGAAAAGTCAAAAATGATATCTAAATACCGATCCTTACTAAACTCAACACAACAATACATTTTCAACCAAACCAATATAAATGCATGATATACGTCAATAATCAGAAAACAAATAAACACTAATTCAACTCAACGATTGTTTGGTGCATATCATCATATTTACTCTGTAACAATTTCATCTTTTTATATACTCCAACAAACAAAATATTAAAAAAATCCACTGCATTATTATGAAAAATGACAGTAACAAAAAACAAAAATGATACATAAAACCCGATGCCCACTGAACTTAACACAGTAATACATTTTCAATCAAACTAATATGAATGCAACATATACGTCAGTATTAAAAACAAGTAAACTCTAATTCAACTCAATTATTGTTTGGTGCATATCATCAAATTTACTCTGTGTGTTTGTACCAAAATTGGTCACAAACACCCAATTGTCGATGAAAGCACCAGTTCACAATCACAGATTATAGATAATGTGTATGTAGAGAGATTAGAATGGAGAACACTTAGAAAATTCAACAGGTCACAGTAAACAACACATAATTTAGAGTGGTTTGGCGTATTTCCTACGTCCACTATGAAGTTTATTGCTTTATTGATCTTTCTTTTATGATTACAATTGATTTCTTTAGGTTACAACAAATAACAATGATTTTCAACAGTGAAATTCCTTCGTGGCAGCAACAATAGAGTTTAGAACTGGATCCAGTAGAGTCCGGGCGTTGGAGAATTCAAAGAAGAAGAAGAAGGTCCCTTTTCTCTATGCCCTGGGGCTCTATTTATAGGTGTAGGAGGCTGATATTTCAATCAGATCTCAGGAGACCCCCTCTTGCACGTGACTAGGCCCGTGCGCCCAAGCCCGCGAAGTTTCGGTCCGATCCGTGATCGATACGAACGGATTTCGTATCGATCAAGATTGTGTCCGATGGAGTCGAAATTTGGCGTGGACATTCTTTAGCATGCACATAAGCTTCTGTGAAAATTTGGTGGCATTTGGACTTGTGGATCGAAAGATATGATCGATACGAATTGGGATTTTTGGTTGGCTGCTTCGTTCGACTCGATTACTTCGACTCGATCTTGTTCAACTCGGTCTTGTTTGACTCGATGGCTTTCACGCGCGCTGGTGACATGGCGCGCGTTCTTCACATTGGTCCACATTTATCGCCGAGTTGATCGAGTCGATCTGGAGTCTTCGCCATGTTCGTATCGGAGATCATTGCGTCGAACCAGGTTGCATTGACTCGTTGGATATGAATAAACCATTGCTCATGGGTTCGAACAGAGACCTATGATGGATGCAAAATAATCTCTATCTGATGGATTCGAATGACGATGAGTAGATCGATGCGAGTAGCGGTTGCACGATGGATACGAACTAGCGGAACCTGATGGATTCGAATAACTATTCGCTGACGGGTATGAAATAGTGTTGACATAAGGTATGTTGATGGACACGAATAACATCGATTCGAAGTGTGCAGCTACGTTCCTTCCTGATCGATACGAACTGCATCGAGTTGTAATTTATCTGGCCTCCCTATCTGACCGATACGAAGACGTTGTTCGAATCCCTGCTGATCGATACGAATGCATTGTTCGAATCGATCGATTATCTTGAGCAAATGAACTCCGTTTGTCCTGATATTTGAAACGTAGTCTCTCCTAGCCTTGATCATCATTCCCAATCGATCCCGTCATGATCGGAGCTCGGCCAAATTTTGACGACATCGATCGAAGCCTCGTCTCCAAACGATTTCCAATCCTGATATCCGTCATTTTCCAGCTAGTTTGTTGATATTTCAGCCTTGACCAAAAGGTGGGATAACATTTTCCCTCCAAAACATGCCCTGTGATAAGAAGGTGTGTTTTGTAATGCCATAAGCTGGATGTTCATATCCTGTTGATGACCTATAAAGAAATTGATAGTTTTATCTGACCACGAATGATGATCGTTCGGGATCGTATGTCACTCGGGGTAGTACGTGACCGTTCGGGGTCAGATGCCATTCGCGGCGAATGATGACCGTTCGCGGTCGGGGTGCCGTTCGAGGCGATTTGTGATCATTCGCGATCGGGTGCCGTTCGAGGCGAATTGTGACCGTTCGCGGTCGGGTGCCGTTCGAGGCGAATTGTGACCGTTCGGGATCGGGTGCCGTCCGAGGCGAATTGTGACTGTTCGCGGTCGGGTGCCGTTCGATGTGAACTGTGACCGTTCATGGTCGGGTGTCGTTCGAGGCGAATTGTGACCATTTGCAGTCGGGTGCCGTTCGAGGCGAATTGTGACCATTCGCGGTCGGGTGCCGTTCGCGGCGAATTTTGTGCCCAGGGAGGGACTTAGTATCATCAATGTTAGATTTCACGTTCGAGTGAGTTTCTGAATTGTTTGTGGTGGCGGTTTTTCGCCATCTCAAAGCATGCCTGAGGACCGTTTGCGATCCCTTACATGCGTAAGTGACTTAGCCGTTATGGCATCACAAATGGCATACTTTTATTCAAAATGAGTTTTCCAATAGAACTGTTCAACAAAATCAAATTCAAACATCAGAAATGGAAAATAAAAGTAAAACAGGGACGTCAAAGTGCAAACACCTGCACCGTTGCGATTAGTAGTCGTATCAGAGCATGCCTGAGGATCGTTCGCGGTCCTGTACATGTGTAAATGACTTAATCGTGTTGGTGTGGAGTTTGCTACTTATTCGTCATTATCCCAATCAATTGATGACAAGCTGACGCCTCGATCCTGAGCCGTCCCCAGTAGGTGCAGGTGGTGGTCGCTCCTGTTCCACCGTTGTTGTTCCCCTTCTTACATACTACGATAGCAGACCATTTCGGATATGTCCCTCAACCTCATCCTTCAACTGTCGGCAATCATTCGTGCTATGACCATTCAGCTCGTGGAATAAGAAGTACTTGTCTGACCTTCTTTCATTGTTGGTCGGATCCCTTCTCATTGGCCTTCGATAGGGAATCTACCCCCTAGTATTCGTGTAGATTCGCTCCAAAGTCTCATTCAAATCCGTATAAGAGGTGAATCTTGGTTCCTTTCGTGGTCGTGTCGGTCCATCACTATTATCCTCAGTCTTTCGTTTCCCTTTACCAGTTCCTGAATCTGTTCTAGGAGGATTTTCACCCTTGATTGCATAAACTTTGGTTCCTTCTCCTTCCTCTCTTTCTGCATTTGCATCCTCTTATCATAAAAATCTTTCAGCCTCATGATAAAATTCTCCTAGATCCATAAGGGGATCCCTTGTTAACGAATTCTTGAACTCTGTGCCATCAGCTATGCCAGATACAGTTGCCATCAAAACCATGGATGGATCGGGTCGATCTACTGATGCTGTCGCTGTATTGAATCGCGTCAGAAAGTTCCTCAAAGACTCCCCGGTTCTTTGCTTCAGTGCTGCCAAACTCATCACATTCTTGGGTCTTGAAACGTGAACCCTGAACTGCCTCATGAACCTTTCAGTCAAATCGGTCCATTTTCCAATGGAGCCACTCTCCAGTTGTCTGAACCATAATACTACTATGTCTATCAGATACAACGGGAAGCACCTGGCCATGACTTCCTCTGATGCCCCCAGCACTTCCATATGCCTCATGTATTTCGTCAGATGAACGGCAGGATCCGTCCTCCCATTATACATGTCCAATGTTGGTAACTTGAATTCTGGTGGATTCCTGGCTTACCTGATCGTAGGAGAAAAGGGACACCTATTCACATCCTCCAGATCTCTATTCGCTAGTCCGCCTCTCATGGCTCGTCTGACCATCTCTGCCAATCTGTCACTGTCTCCAATTTGTAGTCCTAGTCTGTTACTTCTGATTTGCCACCCAAGTTCACGAGGGATTCCTGTAGTCTGTTCTCCTGAACGAGCATTCGCTTCTCTATCTACGCCGTGCTGCGCAGCTCCACCTAGTACTGCGCATAGGATCGGGTCAACATGCTCTGGGTAAGTGCCCCCTAGTTCTGGGGCTGTGCCAGATGTTCCTGCTCCATTTTGAGTTCTGGTTGCTTCGTACTCCCGATCTCTGTCTCCAGCGTCTCCTGTTGTTGCATTCCACTGATTCTGTGCTCCAGCTTGTCCAACTTGTCGAAATAGATTCTGCATCACCTCCTCTTGTCTCTTAAACATCGTTTCCATCTCGTCCCCAGTGATGAAGATCGACGTCTGATTCGCTCCTGAGGAAGCCTCCTGACTTCCTTCATGCTGACTTCTCTCCGCTCTTTGTCTTCTACTTGATCGCCTTATCATAGCTTTTCAGATCTGAATTCTTTAAGCCTTCAAATTCAACTTCCAAATGATAGAATTCCTGAATTAGCCTTCTCGGTGAAAGCACCAACATGTTTGCACCAAAATTGGACACAAACACTCAATTTTCGATGAAAGCACCAGTTCACAATCACAGATTACAGATAATGAGTATGTAGAGAGATTAGAATGGAGAACACTCAGAAAAGTCAATAGGTCACAGTAAACAACAAAGAATTTAGAGTGGTTCGGCGTATTTCCTACGTCCACTAGGAAGTTGATTGCTTTATTTATCTTTCTTTTATGATTACAATTGATTTCAGCAGGTTACAGCAAATAACAATGATTTTCAGCAGTGAAATTCCTTCATGGCAGCAACAATGGAGTTTAGAACTGGATCCGGTAGAGTCTGGGCATTGGAGAATTCAAAGAAGAAGAAGAAGATCCCTTTTCTCTATGCCCTGGGGCTCTATTTATAGGTGTAGGAGGCTGATATTTCGCTCAGATCTCGGGAGACCCCCTCTGGCACGTGACTAGGCCCGCGAGCCCAAGCCCGCGAAGTTTCGGTCTGATCCGTGATCGATATGAACGGTTTTCGTATCGATCAAGATTGTGTCCAATGGAGTCGAAATTTGGCGTGGAAATTATTTAGCATGCACATAAGCTTCTGTGAAAATTTGGTGGCATTTGGACTTGTGGATCGAAAGATATGATCGATATGAATTGGTATTTTTGGTTGGCTGCTTCGTTCGACTCGATCACTTCGACTCGATCTTGTTCGACTCGGCCTTGTTCGACTCGATCTTGTTCGACTAGGTCTTGTTCGACTTGACGAATTTCAAGCGCGCACTGGTGACGTGGTGCTTGTTCTTCACATTGGTCCGCATTTGTCGCCGAGTTGATCGAGTCGATCTGGAGTCTTCGCCATGTTCGTATTAGAGATCATTGCGTCGAACCAGGTTGCGTTAACTCGTTGGATATGAATAAACCATTGCTCATGGGTTCGAACAGAGGCCCATTATGGATACAAAATAATCTCTATCTGATGGATTCGAATGACGATGAGTAGATCGATGCGAGTAGCGGTTGCACGATGGATACGAACTAGCGGAACCTGATGGATTTGAATAACTATTCGCTGACGGGTATGAAGTAGTGTTGATACGAGGTATGTTGATGGATACGAATAGCATCGATTCGAAGTGTGCAGCTACGTTCCTTCCTGATCGATACAAACTGCATCGAGTCGAAATTTATCTGGCCTCCCTATCTGACCGATACGAAGACGTTGTTCGAATCCCTGTTGATCGATACGAACGCATTGTTCGAATCGATCGATTATCTTGAGCAAATGAACTCCGTTTGTCCTGATATTTGAAACATAGTCTCTCCTAGCCTTGATCATCATTCTCAATGGATCCCGTCATGATCGGAGCTCGGCCAAATTTTGACGACATCGAGCGAAGCCTCGTCTCCAAACGATTTCCAATCCTGATATCCGTCATTTTCCGGCTAGTTTGTTGATATTCCAGCCTTGACCAAAAGGTGGGATAACACTTTGATAACTTCATTTTTTATATTCAAACAAGCAAATCATTAAAAAAACTTCCATAATTCATTATTATGAAAAATGATACCAAGAATAAAATTAAAATGATACCAAACAACTGATCCTCACTAAACTCAACACAACAATACATTTTTAATCAGACCAACATGAATGCAAGATATACATCGGTAATCAAAAAACAAATAACATTTAATTTAAAACACATAAGAAAACAATAGATAATGAAGATGAGAAGAAAACAAAAAGTGCCTGCTGCTACCTTGTATGGCCCGTAAATTTATCACTTTGAATTTGAATATTTAAATCATTTTTAAATATTTAAATAATGGATTTTTATAACCAAATAAACATATTTTAAATGTTAATTAATGATATTAAAATTATTCTCAAATTTTGTTTATCAGTACAGTAAGTTTAAACAAAAATAGAATATGTGAAAACCATATTCCAAAATTACGGCTGTTCGACATTAGAAAGTTGTCGGAAAACGTTGTACACATTTGTGCACATGTGCACAAATATAAATGTTCATGCCATGATAAGTTAATCCATGAGGTTAATAATCAATCTTAGTTAAAAGATAAAACATGATTTAACATAAAATGCATAAAGAATATATAATATAATCTTAGAAAATTAATAAAGTACCACACCATCAACTAAATCACCTTAGGTAAGTACAAAATCATGGTACGGAGGACCTATGGGGGTAACGTGTGCAAGGAAGGTATGGAAAAGGTATGGAGCCCCATGACATATGCACTTTATTATATTTAATTCCTAAAGTCAATTTCCTAAACTAGCCTCCTCATTTCCTATGAATGCACATTTTTACTTTACTTTTCCATTTCTTCATCACTTCCTAAAACTTCATATTTTCCATCCATGTCTTCCATAGTGAACTTCATAGCTTGAAAACATAAGTTATTTTCACTTTCATCCACTTAAACTAGCTCCTTATTTCACCATCCCGCACTCTACTTACCAAAAGAGACCCTTAACCACCACATTCTCACCATGGCTGAACCCACACTTGTCTAGGCTGAGCCCAAACAACCCTTCAAGGTCAATAAAAGTCGATTCCATAACAAGTAAAGCTTGGTTCTAGTCATTTTCGCAAAAATAGGGCAAGGTCGGAAGGTTAGCAAGCATTTTTTTGAGTAAAATCTCACCTTTCAAACTAGTCTTTTGAACTTTTTGCATGTTCCATGTTGTTGGTAGAAATTTTTTGTTGGATGTTTAATTGAATGATGTTGGATATTGACTTGGTTTGTAATTCAAAAAGTTGACAAATTTGGTTAGTTAGTTAGTAACCTTCGAATTAGTAAGCAAAATTCATATATATCTAAGTAATGCTCTCAAATTGTTATGGAATGGTTTGTACTTTGTTTCTATGCTCACATATATGTGTTATGTGATGTTGTAGCAATGGATGTGACATGAAACTTGTGGCCGAACTGCCCTTATAGCGATAGTCTATATATCCGCACTTTCAAAAAATTCACTTTATCAAAACTTTTGGTTTCAAATTGAGCTCGGGTTTGTTTTTACAAGTTAAATAAGTTTTTGAAATAATATTGCTTTCAAATTTGATTAATTATTTTAATAATGATTTTTTTAATTTAATTAATTATTTAATTAATAAGGATTAAGATTAACTAATTACTTAGTTAATGATGTTTTAAAATTAATTAATATTTTATTTAATGATGTTTAAGGATAATTAATCTTTTGATAATGATGGATTAAAGTTAATTAGTCAATTAATTAATGATGTTTTAAATTAATTAATATTTTTAATTAATGACTTTTAAAAGGAAATTAACTTGTTTTACTTTAATTAATCTTCCCTTAATGATGGTTTAAATTGATTAATCATTTTATGTAATGCTATTCAATTATTTATTAATTAATTATATTTAAATATTATTAATTAATTGAATTAATGATTTTAATGGTGATTTACCCTTTTAATTAAAGTTTATTGAAGTTAATTAAATCAATTTAGTTATCAAAGTTTTAAATTTGATTAATAAATGTAATAAGGATGTTTTAAGTTATTAAATCCTGATTAAAATGATGTTTTAAAGTTGGTGAACTTTTTTAATAAAGTATTTTAAACTAATACTTGTAACATAAATCCTAAGCACCAGTTCGGTTTTAAAAGTAAAATTTTGATTCGTTTATGAAAATGAATTAATCTCCGTAAAGCGATATCACTTATGTGGAAACGATTTATTTGTATGCTTAACACTAAATGTCGAAGGTGTTGATTCGTCTCTGTTTCTAAAGTTAAGGATAGTCGTGAGACGTGACTCCGAGGTACACTATCTCAACTTGTCCAATATGTTGTTAACCAAGAAATAGTACAAGTTTGAATTCGATTAGTGGTGATAAATATACAAGACTTAATTTCCATATACGACCGTTTTATATCCTCGATAGTTGGTTTCGCGGCTATCGGTTACTTTGGCTTTTTTATTATCGTCATTCTAAGACGACTTGTTGCTCTGTTAAGCTTTGTTATCCTTTATTAGAAATGGCTAAACACAAAATATGAGAGGAAGCCAAGCTATGTGGGGTTGCTTCCATTAGGATAGTTCCACATCTCATCTAGGTTGGATTTGGTTATGCACTTAGCATGGAAATATTTGGATACTCTGTAAGGTTGGCAGGGTCTGGCTTGGATGTGTCCGAGAAATGTCATAGAGTATATGATCTTCTCAAATTGTATTACTAGAGGTATAATTTAAGGGGGTGCACCCTCCTAGTCATTGTTGAAAAAATTTTCATTCTCTATTTGATTCGAACCTTCGAATTTGTTTCTCTATTTGCATCGAGAAGTGATGTGTTCGCTTCTCCATTTTTAAATATTACTTTGTCCATTCTTACCAGTTTGTACTTTCATTAAGATTATTTCCATATTTACGTTTGGTTGTTTCTTTACGTGAGAGTAAGCCCATTCCGCGTTAGCGGCGTGGTCTTACATGTTCTTGTTTAGATACAAGCTTCTTTTTCTATAGAATTTTACTCATACCAGACATAATTTTTGACCCAAGTTGTTTGTATTTCACTAAACTCTCGACCGGACACATTTTTATTTTAGTAGTCCGAGAGTAGTAGGTCTTAGTGGGTCCTTTGAAGACAGCGTTCGAGTAGAAGGCTTTTATCTTCTTAACTATCTATTCCGCTGCATTATCTAGTTTGTGTAAGTGTATTTTATTTCAACATATGTAAAGGCAGGATGTTATAACTGCCTAAGCTGACTTGTAATACTTTTGTGTAATTTTGATAACTCCCCGTTAAGAAGTAACCCGATGTATTATCCTACTATTATAATCTATGTAGAAGTTTCTGTGGTGAGGCTTTCTATCCTGTTCTTTATTTTACCCCATGAAGATTCATCTTTCTGATACTTGGGCGATGGTATACGAACATCGAGGATGGGCTAAGTGTCGTTCTCAGCGGTCAGAAAGATGGGTTGTGACATACTTCCTAAGTTTGCCATAAAATATCAAAAAAGTAAACACAACAACAAAACTGAATTTAATTTTAAAAAGAAAAACGTTCAAAAATTAACAATAACCAAAATCCAACTCTGATAGAATAAAAAGCATAAACATAGTAATAAAAGCATACCTAAATCTGAAAATTATAATGATGAAAGGAAAGAAAAGAGATTTGAAATTATGAATGGATCGTGCACAAGAATAGAGAAGCATGAAGAAGAGAATTTAACTTTAAATGTGTGAAAAAGAGAGCGAAAAAACGATGTCAAGAAGAAAATGAGAGCATGCGACGACTGGTTGGGCTCCTTAAAAAATTTGAAAGTTTTTGTCATTGTGGTAAAATATTAATGGGATGTCATATATAATAAAAAATCTTTAAATTTGTCCTTGAGAATATTTTCCTGTTTTATTTATTTGTTTTCAATTTTGTAAATTTGACATAATTTGTTACGTTAGCAATTAGTTGAAAAAAATACATTAGTAATTCCCAACTTCACCGAAAGCTATTCAAGCACATATAAGGAAGAAAAAAATTGTACGGTGAAAAAGCATATATTGTATACTGCTTTTAGCTTGCAAAATTTATAAATTGAAATAAATATAATTAAAAAATAATAGTTATGGAACACATTGAGCTAATCATATGTGCGTGGGCAATCCTACATAAGATTAACGTATAACGTTTACCGTACACTTTGAACTCATTGCTAAATAAAAACAATTGTCTTGAATTTCGTAATTACTCGAAGACCTGGATAAGAAAATAATCACAAATTCACTGTATATGTTAAAATTTATTTGGATTGTGCAAAATGACTATATCATAGATAGTTAGTTGGCTTGCATTTCGAAATCATCTAGAATCTTTAGTTTTCAAGAAATATAAATCATATTAGCTTAACATTTCTCAGAACCTACTTTGCAAAATACTCACTACACAAAACAATTTTTACTTGCAATACTCAGAAAATACTATACTGTTTTGAGTAATTGCTGAAAAGTATAAAATTTGAAAAATGAATAAAAATAATTGTAAGAATACAAAGGAAATAATTTTTTAAAAAGTTTAAAACATTCACAAACATGCAAATATTATAACCATTAAAAAACCACTAAAAAAATCATGAATATCTAAAATGTTGATAAAAGTTGGAAAGTGAAAATAAAAACTCCAAATGGTTTGAAAGTTGGAAAAAAATATGGAAAACAAAAAAAAACTATAAAAGGCATGAAAATAAAAGTACAAAAAAATTAAAGAAAAAGTGAAAGTTTGGTGAAAATAAAAATCTATAAACTTTAAGTAATCCATAAAAAGGCGATATTCAAAAAGTAAAAAAGAAAAAAGATTAAAACTTATGAAATTAAAAAAATTGCATTGGTCTGCAATTAGAGTTTTAGTTTCAGCAACTACCTCTTTTACCTTAGTTTATTGTTAAGGTATAGTTTTAAGTTCAAGCTTCAAAGATGAAACTATACTACATCCACTATAAGAATTACTGTTTATAGCAAGGGGGGGGGGACAACGGCCGCCAACGGCCTTTGACCAACGGCTTCCAACGGCGAGCAACGACAAGCTTTTTCCCGGAATTTTTTAATAACAAAAAACACATTCGTTGGAAGCCGTTGGAATATTGCCGTTGGCAGCCGTTCCTCGCCGTTGGAAATCCGCGACTTACCTGCAGCTCAACCTTCTTCTTCCTCATTCCCATTCCACACGAAAAATAACCCAATCCCCCCCCTAAAAAATTTCCAACCCCATTTTATCCTGTTCTACACGTTCTAGCATCCCTATCTTCGTTTGCAAGCTTCACAACCTCCAAAATCAGGTATTATTTGCTAAAACCCTAATTTTGTTAAATTTTTAATTTCAAGTTAAATTGGTAATTTTTGTGTATGTATTGTGCTATTGTTTGTGTAGTGTAGTGTATTGGACCTTAATTATTGTTATTAAACTAATTATTGCATGTTTAACTATGATTTGTTAAATTAGGTTTATTATTAAATTAGTGTCAAACTTAATAATTGTTACTAACCGGAGCATGAACCTCACTTGTTATTATATTGGTGATTGAATTGCGTAAAATCGTACGTAGAAAGTGATGATATTGACCTATAAATTGTTTACTTTTGACATGTTATGATACGATATATACATGATACATTTTGTGCATGACTGGATGTGATTTGTGATGCGATTATATGTATAACATTGTTTGTTTATTTTATACGTTGCGCACACACACTGGATTTTTTTTGTTTTAGGAAAAAATCATTATATATGCGTTGATTCAACATATTATTTATTGATATAAAAGTTTAAATTTTATAGCCTATAATTGTCACACCTTATAATTTACCTCCTTGGATGTGTATGAAAACTCCATATATGTTTCTTACAGTTGTCATCCCTGGTCCCGATGATCCGACACAAGGAATCGATGTTTATTTACAACCATTGATTGATGAATTAAAAAATTGTGGTACGAGGGAGTAGAGACATATGATATTTTCCAAAAAAAGAACTTTCGCATGTATGCTTCTTTATTGTGGACAATCAACGATTTTCCTGCATATGCAATGCTTTCAGGTTGGAGTACGGCCGATCGTCTAGCTTGTCCTTATTGCATGGAAGAAACACGATCAATTTTTTTACCTCATGGAAAGAAAGTTTCATGGTTTGACTGTCATCGATGTTTTCTTCATATTAATCATCCTTTTCGAAGAGATAAAAAAACTTTACAGCTAATAGACATGAAACTTTGAGACCACCTACGGTTTGGTCTAGCAAAGAAATTTATGAACTTGTAAAGGATTATCCAAAGATACATGAAACCGGAGAACAAATTGAAATTCAAGGTAAATCATCGATTCATAACTGGTGCAAATAGAGCATATTTTGGGAATTGCCTTATTGGAAAAATCTCTTGATTCATCATAATATTGATGTGATGCATAATGAGAAAAACGTGTTTGATAATCTGTTTAATAAAATTTTGAATGTTAAAGGGAAGACAAAAGATGGTTTGAAATCAAGACGTGATATCGAAGTAATATGTAATCGTCCTGAGCTTCATATAAAACCAAATGACACAAAAAAGCCAAAAGCTTGCTATGACCTAGACAATAATCAAGTTAAATTACTTTTAAAATGGGTGGAAGGATTAAGATTCCCAGATGGCATATCTTCTAATCTTCGTAGATGTGTTGACTATAAGAACAATAAACTTAGCGGGATGAAAAGTCATGATTGTCATGTTATGATGGAAAATTTGTTACCCGTCGCTTTTAAAGAACTGTTGCCCGTAAAGTTTGGACTGTTGTAATAGAACTTAGTATGTTATATAAAGAGATTTGTTCAACTACATTAAAAGTTGATCGTCTACGTAAACTTGAGGAAGAAATCCCGATATTGCTTTGCAAACTGGAAAAAATATTTCCTCCAGGTTTTTTCAAGCATTTTTCCCAGAAGTGTTCGTATTCTAACTATTGTTCTAAGAAATATATTTTACAAAGTGATTTCATATAAAACATGATACAATTAATATTTCTAAATTATAAAGAGATTTTCAAAAATTGGTTTCTTAAATATTTTCTGAAATGGTCCGAACCCACCATAGTGTGCATTAGTTAGGGACTAAGCGTGTCTACCACTTATGAGGTAATGAAAAAAAAATCGAGACAAAATTGACATGCTTATCTCTTAACTAACGTATTACTATGATGGTCGCCCTTAACCAGCCCCATTCTCTGCATTAGTAGACAGGATTACATAGTAATTCTCTTTACTAATGTAGGTCTCGGGGTGGGGCGTCACAGCTTGCATTTTGGCATAATTAGCTTATATAAATTTGCTGTCAAACATTGAACTGAACCATGTTTTTGCCCAGAGTTCAACAGTGAAAACACTGTCTGGGTTCAACTTTGAGACATCATAGCTTTCTCATATTTTATCCAAATTGCATCATTCTTTTTTTATTTGAAAGATGAAGTTTTCTACAGCATGCTTACCAATTTTGAGATCAATACAATTCTATTTAATCCCCTGTTTCATGCCTGGAAATTGAGTCCAGGAGGGTTTTAGGCCTGCACATTTTTGTGTCTTTGAACTGTTGCAAACATGGCCTGAGTCCATGTTTGAGACAGCATAACTCATTCGTTTTAAATTGGATTTGAGTGATTCTTTTTGCAAATTGAAGTAGGAGTATTGATTTATAATTCTGAAAATTTTCATAACAATGTGGGTCTCGGAGTGGGGCGTTACAGTTTGGTGTTATGGAGCATTTACCTATTCATCTTCCATTTGAAGCACGTCTTCGAGGGCCTATGCAATATGGGTGGATGTATCCATTTGAAAGGTTTATTAATATTTAGTTTATTACATATTGGTTTAATTAAATGTATAAAAAATTAATTTAAAATGATTTTTGCTAGGTATTTAAATCATCTAAAGAAAAAAGTGAGACAGAAAGCTCGAGTTGAAGGTTCGATTTGCAAATCGTACATCGAAGAAGAAGCTTCGTTTTTTTTCTCTCACTATTTCAGCGACCATGTGAACATATCATTTGAAAGTGCTACGCGTAATGATGAAGGCATTGATGAAGATGATTGTCAAGCGACTTTATCTATTTTTAAAAAAACTGGTCGGTCTGCTGGTAAATGTGTGGAAGTATGGTTGGATGATAGAGATTATCAAGTAGCACACACGTACATTCTTCTCAACTGTGCCGAAGTTGCACCATTTATTAGGTAATATATATACACATACGTCTACACATGCATATCATCTACACATATGTATACACAAATATGCACACATGTATTTTAATCATAATGCAACATTTTTTCTATAATTTCAGTATTTACGAATCACAACATCCAAACGACGATATCGGTAAAGAATTTGCTGCTTGGTTTTCTAGCTACGTTTTTGATACAACAAATTGTGTTGTAGATGAAGGATTGAAACATTTAGCTATGGGACCAAAAAGGATAGTCAAGACATATCCAATATTCTTTGTCAACGGATATAAATTTAATACCAAAGAATACGGTGCCGAAAAATCAACTAACAATGCTGGTGTATTTATCAAAGGTAGTGATGATCCAAATGATCACATAAATGACTTTTATGGCGTGCTGACCCAGATTTTGCAGTTGACATATTTCACCCGACCCGCAGAAGAAGTATTTTTGTTTAAATGCAACTGGTTCAGCAACGTTCCAGGTTCTGGATTAAACGTGGATCCAAAATATAATCTTATAGAAATAAAACATACTTCGAGGTATTATAAGTACGATCCTTTTGTACTTGCCAAACAAGCTCTTCAAGTTTATTATGCTCCTTACCCATCTTTAAGAAGAGATAAAATAGATTGGTCGGTTGTTTTTAAAACCAAACCAAGGTTTACATTTGATGGACGGAATATTCTTAAACAACAAGCTTACCAAGCAGATATCGAGGAAAATAGAGGAATAATAGCAACCGATGATCAAATAGATTTTGGACCTCTAAACGATGAATCAAATGCATTAATGGAAGCATTTGAGAGTATAGAGGAACAAAATATAGAGTGCGAAGAAGAGTCTGAATCCGAAAGCGATGAGGATTGATCACTAATCAATATTTTGAGAAGGTAATTTTTTTTCATTTTTCTGTTTCCAAAGTAATTTTATATGATATGTATCACATAGTCTCTTTTATGTTACGCCATAATGTATGTTACGCCATGTTCATTATTCTGACACCATTTGCATACTAAATTAATCAATGTTACTCTTGCTTTTCTTTATACTATGATTTCATATAGGTATGTCGGGATGCAGACGTTCACACTCTGGATCTTCCAGCTCACAGAGAGATGATGATGCTGGTCCTTCACAGCCCGGTGTTCGGCCTACGGTATGGCTGAAACCAAAAGCTGATGGCACGTAAGTATAAAGTTTCAAAATTAAATTTTATTCCATACAATCTTTTATCAAATATATATAGTAGTAACGGAATATTAAATGTTTTTTTCCTGTTTTACACAGCGGTGGGTTTATGTTGGAGCCTTCCAACATAGTGCTCACGATCTCACGATGGGCGTATATGGCTCGTATGACCTCTTGTTGGCCGAGGTGGACTGCGATACCAGAGGGGTGCGGGAGGCTATCTGGCAGGAATTTTTGGTATGTGTGGTATATCAATTATTGCATTATGTAGTCATGTACATTATGTCAATTCAGGTTTGCACTATTTGTAGCAACTGTATAACTCATATTTTTTCTAACGTGCAGGGGGAAGTGGACTTGGCCGATTCTGATGTTTCTGTTGTCCGGCGCCATTGGAGCAGCAACATTGCAAAAACTATCACGAAACAATAAACTACATCAAAACATCAGGAAAGAGGCCTCATTGGATGAGTGAAGCTGTCTTTGATGAGTTCGCCACTTGGTGGAGCAACGAGGATTTTGTGGTAAATCTATCATATATTTAATTTAAATTGTTTGAGGCAAATAATATATAAATAATTAAAACGGTCAAAACAATTTTGGTTTTCAATTTAAATTTGCAGAGGCAGTCCGAGAGGAATTTTGCAAATAGGAGCAGGAACCCCATTACACATCACGGTGGTTCCAAGTCTTTCCAGCATCACCGGGAAGATTTGGTATAATTATTAAATTAGATAAATAGTTAATTTTTTTAAGTTTTAATTTGTTAAAATATAAATGATGTATATTTATATGTGCATATTTCAGGAGAGACAACGCGGGGGGAGGGGGGGGGCTGTTAGTTATTGGGATGTGTTTACCCATACACATGCCTTGACTCAGGTCGACGATTCCGGTGCAGTTTCTTACTCTTGGGACCACGATGACAAAGCGCGTGTTGCCTATGTAAGTATAACATAAGTAACTAAAACTTACAACTTAATTGAAATAACGTTAACTAAATTCAATTATATTTTGCATGACAGCAAAAGTTCCAAGAGGCGTGGACAGCCTTACTTGAGGATACGAGACGAGCTCACTTGACCCCCGATGAGGAGGATGCCATTTTTGAGTCTATCGTGGATCCAGTGACCCGCGGCAGACGCTACGGATATGGAAGCCAATCAGTAATTTTAAGTTAAATTTTAAGTTAGTAAATATCCTTATACTAGTGTATTCCATTCATATTTTGAACTATCCTTATACCCGCGGCAGACGCTTCCATATTCGTAGTTTGTTTTATGAATTTGTTAGTGAATATATATAGGTTAGTTAATTTGCAATTATTTTAATACTAATTTTTTTAGTGTAGTTGATAATTTAAATTTGTTTACAGGCTCAGACAGCTCAAAGAGAATATCAAAAGGCTCAAGATAAGGAAGAGATTGCGCAGCTACGAGCCGAGCTTACCGAGATGCGGGAACGCAATTTGCTGCATGAAGCAAGGACGGAGGAGATGAACCGACGTATGGCGGAGTTCATCGCACAGTATGGACAGCCTCCTTCATCTGGTGGTTCTGGTGTAGAGTGATTTAGGTATGTTTTGTTATTGGCATGTATATTTTGGAGTTGGTGAGAATTTGATACATTCTGATGGTTTCTATGTATATTTGGATTTGATACATTCTGATGGTTCGGTTGTGGATGTTGGTTTGGATTTTTTGATGTTGGTTATGTTTGGATATTGGTTTATGTTGAAATATATGCACGATTTGGTTATATCTATATGTTTGGATATGTTTTGATATGGTTGTTATATATATATATGCTCGAAATGGAGCTGTTTTGATATAATTGTGGTTGTGTGTGGCTGGAAGCAAGCACTGCAGGTTTTATTTAAAAAAAATATACCCATATTTCCAACGGCTTCCAACGGCGACCAACGGCGAACTGGTCATTTACGTTCAACGGCTTCCAATGGCAAATTCCAACGCATTCCAACGGATTTCTAACGGCAGTTTGGTCAATAGGATTTGCCACGTTGGCAAACTTGCCGTTGGAAGCCGTTGGTATAACCCCGTTGTTGCCGTTGGAGGCCGTTGGAAGCCGTTGAAACGTATACTTTCAGTTTGGTTTCCAACGGCCTCCAACGGCTTACCGTCGTTGGAAAGAGCCGTTTCTCTTATAGTGATCTCATACTTCTCCTTTTCTTTTTACCACCCAACTTTTTGTGAACTGCCTACGTGAACGCGTCACCTTCTGCATGCTAGTCTTATAATTACTTATGATCTTCAAGATTGAATTCTTTTTTTTGTTCAGCAATCTTTTTCTTAGTTTTTTTTTGAAGTAAGGCGCAAGGAATCCAAGGTAGAATCTCTCTCGAATTGAGTCTTCAATTCTTCTTGTAGATAACTTCACATGTAGAGGAGTTTCTCTTACTGTTGCAATTCCTTTGACATGTACTCAATTTTCATTGTTTCACTTCTGACCGTTCCTTAAACATAACTCCTGAGTGTGTGTCCTTTTTTCTGCTTTGGTTGAAGTGGAAAACTTCCTCCACATTCTTATGAATTCATGCTTACTAGAATCGAGCTCCATCATTAAAATTGAATCTCGTTAAGGTATAGGTTCAAGTTTTCCATTTTGATTAGTTCGATGTTTTAATTTATCATTCAAATGGTTGACTTTTGCCTTCCCTCCTTCAACAGCTTTTGCAGCTTGTTCTTTTGATTCATTTAAGTTAGTTTAATGCTAGATCCAAAATATCATTCATGGCTCTTTCTTGTTTAGTATTAGCTTGTGCATGTGGCATCTTGGTTGTTTAAAATTGTTCTTTAAACTTGTTTACCTCGTTCTAAGCCAAACGATGATGTAGATTTGCCCCAAGTGTTCTTTGTTCAGAAGTGGTATTTTTTGGAAGACTGGAAGCCTTTTTTAAAGAATACACCTTTGTTTTATATCCTTGTGATCCATTACCTTGAAATGAAACTTAAAATAATAAGCTCACACATGATTTTAAATATTCAAATGGAGCATTTGCTGAAATTCTAAAATTATAGCAAACTAACATATATGAAAAAAATAACTATAAGTTACCAAACATGCTGCAAGGGTATTGAAGTATTCATGCTCATCCAAAATATTGGATAACTTAAATAGTTAGTAATTAATATTGGACCATGGGAAACCTTTTTCGACATTTACCAAATAAATTCAGGTTATAGTATTATTTTAGGTACTATATTTGTTAGATTATATCACGCACAAATTTTTCTCATTTTTCAAAACAATAATCACATTAGTTAATTAAACTGCATTTTCACAATCATGATTATCACATACGCTACATGCATATATTAAGATGAAATGACATACTTAATTAAATAAATAAATAAAGTTTCATAAAATTTATATTCTTTTGATAGCGGAGGATTTGTGTATGTATTCTAAAATAAATCAACGAACTAATGCATATTTGCAATTTACTTGTTATTTGTTTTTCCTACTTCGTTCATAAATGTTTTAAATTTTACTAAAATCAGTCAAGTAGTATGATAATCAGCTCTTTCCTTGTGAATCATAGGGGTGTGAATAACTATTGTTATTCCCTATTTGTTTATGAAATGTGAATTGCATCATTACCCATTATTAGGAAAAAAATTATGAAGGTAGTGGATTTTTCCTCTAACAATAATTTTACATGTATATAAATGTAATAGTGGAAATAAGGTTGGAGGGCTTCTCATTCTTTTTAATTTCCATTTACATAGTTTATACTTCGTTTAAGATCATAAAAGGTAAACTACTATGTCTTATCAATATATGCGTGAATATGATAAATCTCTATCACCGATTAGCGATGCTTCTCCCCTGATTTGAGTTGATTCCTCTTCCTTCTTCGCTGTTTAGAAATTCCTCGTCTTGAAAACGCCAAATTTCTTGATAGCATTTATTTATTTGCATAGCTCTCTCTGCGGTGATCGGTTACACATATTTATTCGTTTAATTTGGATTTGATTTGGTGGATTTAAAACTGATTTAGTTATTACCATTTTATAAGTGTAGGCAAGATCATTAGAACAGAAGAAATATGATTAGAGATCTATTTATAGGCTGAAAAAAATATAATAGTTAGGCTAAAATCTCGTAATCAATATATTATGAAAATGTCATTGTGTTTGACTTCTTCTAATTTCTTGTCTATTTAACCAAATTCAACAAGTTATATATGTTTTTGACTGTAACCAGCCAATGAAACAAATATTAATTAATTTACAATTGAATTTAGCTTAATTTAATTAATAACTTGTGCAAATGAGGTCTGTTTAAGACATGCTTTTTTGCGTTGCGATCATATCAAAGTGCTCTACATTATGGAGTTGGTTTGAACTAAATCTGAGTAACTTTTAATTAATTAATTTTTATTTGTTTATTTTTGCAAATTATTGTCACATATTATTTATTAGAAAATAAATAATTAATTAGTAAACTATAAATTAAATAATTAATTATCACAACTTAAATGCTCCGCTCAAATGCCATGTTCATAGTCGTAAATGCACTTCCTCGTTCACTCAACTACCCCGTTCAAATTACCAGCTCAAATGCTCCACTAAAATGCTCTGTTTACTTTCATTGAAAACACACTCTAGTTTCGAATAAGTTACCATTAAGGGTAATAATGTAATTTTAATCAAATATTATTTAATAAGAGGAATAGAATTTATGATTACACCCTCTTAATAATCGCCATATTATTTAAAAAAACTTCCTTAACAAAAAATTGAGTTCTATACTAGTGAGACCAAGCTCATAATGTCTAGAAAGAGCAGTTTATCTACGGTTCCTAAAGCTATACTACCTATCCATGGTATTAAAAAGATAATTCGAGAGTGGAGTTGCTTCCAAAAGAGCATGCTTTCTCCCCTTGATTATTAACAATCACCTTCACAATTTTAGATGCCTAACAAATATACTGAAAATAAACTCAATTATTTATTAATCATTTATCAAACGTTGATTTCAACTCTGTGAAACCGATTTACTTTTTTATGCAACTTACAGGCTTATGTTTGGACATTTTGTGCTTTAGTTATGCATATTATTATTGCTTGCTTTTGCGCAATTAGTTTGGAATATATACTACATGTTTGTAACAATTGCAACCTATTGATAAAGGACAATGAAGAGAGTTCGAAAGTCAACTTCATTTTATTAAACCATTTAAAAAATTATGGATGGCGACTAAATTGCACTTTGAGATTAAAATAAGTTAAAAGATGTTATAATTAAGTTAAAAAAGAAATCAACTTGAAATTTTCGAAATTGAGTAAACATGAACAAAACTTTTCCCACGGGTCGGTACTGTTCGCAGTCTTTAGTTTCCCACGTTTGTGTTCCCACGAGTCGATACTGTTCGCGGTCTTTAGTTTCCCACGTTTCTGTTCCCACAAGTCGGAAGCAGCAATGTGCAATTTCACTCAAATGGTCCGCTATGGATATTGGAGGAAAATGGTGTGTTAGGGGATTGCGTTCAACGTCTATTGACGTTTAATCCTTAAATAATCCGTTCACATACTCTGTTCAAACATTCCTTTTGAATTATCAAACACATTCACTTTTCAACTTACTTCTCTGTTCAAATGTCATGTTCACTTTGTAAAGCATAGAAAATTGTGGTTTTTTTGTGATCTTAGTAGCAACTTCTCACTGCATAGAACTAAAAATCATAATAAACTCCATAAACTTTGTTCAGTAAAACGATCATGTTTTGGAGGCAAGTGAAGTTCTATGGAGTCTTTCTTTAAAGTGATTCCTTATGTTTCTACATTTATGCTGTTAAAGTCTTTTGTTGTATTTGTTTGATTTATATTTTGCTTTATTAGATTGGTTATGGTTGAGTATTTAGAATGAGACTGTATAATCAACACAGTACAACTACACTTAAAACACTTATTAAAACAAATGAGTTTGAGATATTTACAGTAAGCTAATTTCTTTTACATTCCTATTTAGAGTTATTATTTTTAATACCCCTAACCAGGGCCGGTTCTAGCCTCCAGGTTGCCCTAGGCAAACAAAATTTTTATTACCCATTTACATAAAAAAAGAAAGTTAAAAATATATTATAACATTCTAAATATTTTTCGTTAACTTCACATAATAACAAAATTCATCCAAGTTAGGGGTAACATTGAAAGTATTTTTCTGTTATAACATTGATAGTATTTTTCTATATTAATAATTATTAGAATGCACTAAGTATTAGTATGCATTGCTTAACTTTGGAATTTGTTTTAAAAAAAATTCAATTTATTTTTGTTCAACTCAATGATTAATTTTTTTGTTATCGTTATTCGTTAAGTGCAACAAAATGAAATATTCTTATAATTTATGTTACAATGTTAAAACTTTGCTTATTTCATCAATTGGAAATGTATAGAAAATATGATGGAAATGTATAGAAATTATGACGCAGAATGAAGATAATTAATAAAAATCCGGTAGAGTTAGAGTTCAAAAAAAATACTTTGGATTTTATAATAGATAATTTAAGCAAAAGAAAGATGAACTTGCAAAATCACTTGTTGGTTTGATCGATAATTTATTTCAAGCAAAAATCCAAAATCTCAATTGATTTCAATCAAAAATAAATCAATCAAAAATAAATCAATCAAAAATGGATATTTGGATAATTTAAAATATGATGATATAATTGAAAATTTGCTTTCAAAAATACAAGAAGAAGTTGTTTTTGATGAGTGTATATATGAAGTTAATGAGAAAGTATTTTGAAAGAATTGCTAAAATATTTACCATGTTATAATATATTTTTCTTATTAATATAAAGACCGGAAATATCAATTATCATCATTCAAACAATATTTAAACTAAAAAAATCAGCAATCAGCATACTACGTACTAGTTAAGACTTAAGCAATGCAAATATGCAATCAGCAGGGTCGGTTTTTGGGCAAATATGCAATTATCATCATTCAAACAAGATTTAATCTAACGAATCAGCATACAAATGAGCAATTCAACATACTGCATACTGGTTGAGAAATGCAAATATGCAATCAGCTTTTACTATTTTATCAATTATCAGTATCATCAATCAAAATATCAAAACTTCAGACAAAAATAGTTTGTAATAATTACCATTGTTGCCAAATTGTTTGAGCTAATCAAGTAATCAGCTAAGACAGTAATCAAAATCAAGGCTATCAATTCAATATCCAGCCTGGAGATGGAAAGTAGGTCTTTGCAGACTCGCGGAGGAGCAGGAGGTGGCCATGGGAGCTATCATGTTGGAGCAGAAGGCGGGAGCTATGGCGTAGGAGCAGGAGGAGGGAACTGGCATCGTGTTTTGAAAGAAGATAATCGAATTTTGAAATAGGTTTTTTTTTTCTGTCTAATGTTGGCACCTAGAGGGGGGTTGCCCTAGTCGGTGGCCTATTAGGCCTTGCCCAATAACCGGCTCTGCCCCTAACAATATAATAGCATATGATAAACACAAACAATGTTCGGATCAGTGATATGCTTGATAATGTAGAGCTAGCTGCACTTGAATTGTAATATGGTAACTAAAAAAGAACTATTGTCCCTAGAACGAATTATGATTGAAGTGTTGCTTTTCCTAGAAAGAAAATCATTAAAGTGTTATGAAGATCTCCTTGCTGAATCAATTTGCTAGAGAACAGGGGTAACTCCCTTTTTTTCATTTTATTCCCCGTGCTACAGCACCCGTCAAT
Source organism: Allium fistulosum (assembly GCA_030737815.1). Lineage (NCBI taxonomy): Eukaryota > Viridiplantae > Streptophyta > Magnoliopsida > Asparagales > Amaryllidaceae > Allium > Allium fistulosum. The sequence continues at coordinate 246,506,334 of CM060906.1, read as the reverse complement.
TTGAGCATGAGAAGGAAGAAAAAGTTGGAGTTTCTCTAATTTTATTTTTTGAGTGTGAGTTCTTAAACTATTTTCTGAAAACCATTTATGCCCTAAATAGTTTTAGAAAGTCGTTTACAGAAAAAATAGGGTTTATTAAGTCTATATAACTTTGTAAACGGTTTTACGAACACGGCTTATAGATTATTTTTTAAAAAAAAGGACAATTCTTCTCATTCACTGCTGAAAGAGGGCGAGAAATCACAATTCTTTTTCTTTTCCTTTTTTTCTCCTCCTAGAAGTTGCCACCTAGCCGGAGATGCTCTTATATTCAAACCAATTACCATTGAAGTGTCACATGTACTTTTTACTGACATTACGTACTTTTCCTTGATAAACTATCATTTTGGATATATTCAATACTTTTCCCTAAGAAAAAAATTTGTAAAATATCTAAAAACCTTACAACATATTCCCTAAGCAAAATATCTCAAAACCAAACAGAAAGCAAAGCTTCAAACAATAACGTATAACTGTGTAGTGTATCACCATGCAATTATTTACCAACACAGTCAACAAGCTTAGACCAGGATTTTGATATTTTGATAACAACAACCATAACATAAATCAACCAGTGTGTTCATAAAGTTTAAGTTTTGTAGTAGCCCAACATTAAAGGGAAAAGAACAAAGAATTTGTTTTTGAATTAAAAATAAAGCAATAAACTATATATTATCTAACCCAAGAAGGCACAACATGGAACACCAACATTTATTTTGACATTTGTTGCAATGAGACAATCACTATAGACATTTGTTGCTATCATCCAAACCTTTGCAACAAAATAACATCCTCCCACACTAAAAAAGGATGACAATGTAACGACCCAGAATTTCTGTCATTTGAAATTTGGATATTTAATTGATTTTAAGTATTAACAAGTGAAGTTTGTAAGTCGAATAATTTTTAATTCGAATATAGTGATTTAATTGGATAATTTAATCGACAATTTAATATCTGAAATTGCAGAAATATTTGGAAATTGGATCAAATGTGTATAAAAATGATTTATAAAGTTATATTAAATCATATTGGAGTTAGAATGATGTTTGTAAACTTTTAAAATCGAATTAAAAGTTAAATTGTAGAAATTGATTTTTTTTAATATTTAATTGACGAGTGAAAATAGTCATTTTTCAAACAGTCTCAGATTTCGATGAAACCAGTTTCATCAGATCCGTAATGTGAAATTATTGTAAGGTTTCAATTTTCGTGTCAATTGGATGTACGGTTTGTCCGGGGCAAGCCAAAACGCATTGAAATCGTTTTAATCGATTTAATTTTAATTTGATCGTTTATTTCCGTAACTCTCACATACGATCGAATTAGCTCCCGAAACACATTCCATTGTGTCCGAAACATGGGTAAAACCTTAAAAACGCCAGCCGGCACGCTCGGTTTCGAGTTCGAAAATTTTCAAGATGAATAGTGATTTGGAATTTTCTATAAAAGGACAACACCATTCACAATTTGCACTCAAAGCCCTAGCTAGGGTTAGCCGCCAGTTCTATAATCAATGGTCGAAAACTTCAATTTTTCTTCCCTCAAAATCTCTCAATCCGTAAACATTTACAAAAATTTATCAAATACAAAATTGTAGAGGGTGTTGTGATCTATCGATTCGACGGTTATGATCGAGTTTAAAGCTATGGATCGACGAGAATTCGACGATGAACGTTGATGCAGGCCAGAATGGTGAAGTGATAGGTCGCGAGCGACCTAACCAAAGGCAAGAGGAGGAGGATGCAACAGGCTGTAGTAACTCGCGTACTTTAGGTCGCGAACGACCTAGCGACCTACGAGTTAACGAGTATGATTTAGGTCGGACCTGACCTAGTGGGGATTTAGGTCGGGCGCGACCTAGTGAAGGTCGCTTGCGAGTTAGCGGGCTAGTACATCAGACATTCCAACGACCTAGAAAATCAGCGCGCGTCTCTTTAGGTCGTGAACGACCTAACTCAGGTGCTGCATCGATAGATCGTTCAGGTGATAGGTCGCTTGAAGAGGTAAGTCGCAGAAGCCAATGCCGCATGCTAACAACATACCGGATGAACTAAGGTCGCTCAACGACTAGTGGAAGTTGACTCGCGTAAAGAAGCCTTAGGTCGTAACTCGCATGGACTTAGGTCGCGAGAGTCTTAGGTCGTAACTCGTATGTTGTGGGTAAATCGCTGCAGCCTTGGGTCGTAACGTTGTTATGTCGTTATATACTAGGTCGTATGCCGTTGACGACCTATGCTAGGTCGGTGAAGTGATGTGTTGTAATATGTAAGTCGTAGGTTGTGTGCATTGTAATTTTTAGGTCGTAGGTCATTTCTATGTTAAGTCATTGCCGACCTAAGAGTTTTGTTGTAAAGTGTGTGCTGTAAGGTCGTGAACGACCTAGTGCTGTGTGAGTTGTACGCCCGTAAATAGACATGTTGGGTCATTTGTAAAGAAAGTTGATTTTGAATAAACTTTTGTTTGTTAGCTTTGTGCTTTCATTAAATTGGTAGTTGAGTGTGATCTCCTATCTCCTCTTTCGGCATTCGAGTGCGCTCGAATCAACGATCGTAGAAGCCAATTCACGGTATCAAGTGCGCTTGATCAACGTCTGAAGAATTGTAGATCTTCTTTTACGGTATCGTGCGCGATCAACGTGACGAAGATAGCTAGAATTCGGTATCTTCGGATCAACGAATTTGGGCCATTCAGTATTCTTCATTCCATCGATTGCTACTTTCACAGAATCATCATTTTGTTATTTCCGCTGCTGCATCATTTGGTATCAGAGCTAGACTTAGCCAATCATAGCTAAGCCGAGTCTTGGAGCCAATATTCTATCAAAGAAGTTTGAGGAGTTAATTGAAGCTGTACATCATTTAGAGAAGTTGGTTGTTCATCGCGTTCATCACAAAATCGCAACAAGAGTGAAGATTTTGATCCATATCATTTTGGATCGAAAGAAGAAAGGTGTTTGAATTTTGCGTGGAAGTTTTGCGCGCCAAAGTTTGAAGTAGAGCCGAGAAGTGAAGCCGTGCAGCATAATTGAGGATGAAGGCCGAAAGTTAAAGTGTTCAAGTTCATATTTGTTCAAGCCGAAAGTTGAAGATTGTTTCATTTGACAATGCCGCCGAGAAGAGCTAATCGTCATCAAAATGTGAAAGATTTGTACAAAAGGGAAGATGCCGAACAAATGGAACAACGCATTAGTAACAAATTCAATGAGAAGTTAGATGAAGGTATTGGGAGGTTAGAGAAATTGATGATGGACATGAACCAAGGTCAAAGAAGAAGGTCGCCAATCTCGAAACATGGAGGAAACCGAGTTTCACCATCGGTTACGGAAGCGAGGAGGGTGTCGCCACAATCTGATCGAGGAAGAAGAGAATCATCAGTTTCATTGAGAAGATAACATCATGGGTATAGAGATGAAAAGAGAAGAACTCCACGTGAGTTTGAACATGAACCATACCGTGATGATGACAGACAAAGTAGAAGGGATATGCGAGATCATAGGAATGAGGGTGGTCGAGATCGTTATAGAAGTACCTCTGTTTTGAAGAAGATGGTGGTAGAGGTAGTGTTCATTCACGAGATCGAGACCTAACACGAAATGCATATCGGGCTGTTGAGGATGATCGCCAATGGGAGTCGGGGATGAAAACTGAAATTCCAGAATTCAAGGGAGGAATGATAACGGAGGAGTTTTTGGATTGGGTTTCAAATGTTGAAGAAATTTTTGACTACAAAGAAGTTCCCGCGGATCGAAGAGTAAATTTGGTTGCTACGAGATTAAAAGGGAGAGCTATGGCGTGGTGGCAGCAGACTAAACTTACACGGGAAAGAATGGGAAAGTCAAAGATTGTTACTTGGGATAAGATGAAGAAGTTGATGAAAGCTACATTTTTGCCGCATAATTATCAATCTTTGATGTATCAACGTTTGCAGAACTTAAGACAAGGGACAAGAACAGTGAACGAGTATGCAGATGATTTTTACCAACTGATTGCGAGGAATGATATTATGGAAACAGAGGAACAACTAACAGCTAGGTATGTTGGAGGGTTGCGAACGCAGATCCAAGACATGGTGAATATGTTTGATCCAAGATCTGTCGCCGAAGCACATCAGAAAGCACTTGCTTGGGAGAAACAAGGAAGAAGAGGTGGTGGTATGTTCACAAATTCCAACAACCAGAACAAGGATGTTAGTAACAGTACAAATGATCCCAAACTTATCAGTAAGCCGATTGTGAATGAAGTTAACAAAGCAAAAGTCAATAGTCATTTCAAATGTTTTAATTGTCAAGAGTTGGGCCATAAAAGCAATGAATGTACAAAGCCCAAGAAGCAAGCAATGATTGCGGAAATTGAGAATGAAGAGGCAGAGTGTGTTAATTCATTACCGGTGGAAGAGGAAGAACTTTTGACAGGAGATGTGGGTTGTAATTTGTTGTTGAGGAGATCTTGTTTGACACCAAAACAAGAGGATGATTCAAGTGGGTTAAGGAGTAACATCTTTCAATCAACATGCACTATCTTGGGAAGGGTTTGCAAATTCGTCATTGATGCAGGATGTTGTGACAACATTATTTCTTCAGAAGCTGTAAAGAAGCTGTCATTGAAAATCGAGAAACATCCAACTACCTACAAATTAGCTTGGTTGAGGAAAGGAAGGGAGGTGAAGGTTAATCGAAGAGCTTGTGTTAATTTTTCCATTGGGAAGAAATATAAAGACGAAATTTGGTGTGATGTGGTTGACATGGATGTATGCCATCTGTTGTTGGGAAGAACATGGCAATACGACAGAGCTGTGCAACACGATGGACGCGCAAACAGTTACAGTTTTATGTTCGAAGATACACGAATCATTTTGGTTCCTAAACGACGTCAATCAAGTGAAAACAAATTGGAGGAGATCGAGGAGCTAAAGGCTTTGTTAGCTTTAAAGGAATTTGTTGATGTGGAAGCTGAAGACAATTGTTTTCAATCACCAAAGTTCGACGGAAATGAAGCTGTTGATTTTCAACCAACGAAAGCTGATGAACATAAGGTTGAAATTTCACAGTCGGCAAAATTGGATGAGGGGAAAGAAAGTAAGTCATGAGATGAAGAGGGTAACTTGTTGATAAATCAGGTAGATTCGATTAGTCTATTTTCTACATAAGAGTTTATGTTGAATGGGAATGAAATCAGTAGAGAGCTCCAGACTCGTGAGGAGGTTAAGTCAATGTTGAGTAAATGTGATGTAACGATACGATTTTTCGACGCTCGAAAGTCGACATTAATACGTCCACTGTATCAAATGTCGCGCAATCAAATGTCGGAAAACCGAACCATTAGGGTTAAAAGAAGAGGTAGAAGAAAAGATAGAAGAAAAAGAACAGAAAAACAAAAACAATATCAGAATCTCACATTTCGCAGCGGAATAATATACAATAGATAATCACTAGTCTTTTAAACAAAGAACTATATCAGTTATACAATACATCATCAGAGTCAATATACAACTCGATACAATCATAGACAGTTATATAAACCTGTCCTTATACAGAATACACAGCGGATAAAAATAACAAGTACGGTAGTACGCTTCGCCATCCAGCTTATCCCCAAAGCTCCAGAATATCCAGAATATCCTGATAAAAATAACTCTAGGCTGCCCGTGTGGAAAATTATGGGCACCCAGAGTTTAGAAGGGAACAATAAACTCCGAGTCAGTCATGGTGACTGGTGTGAGATCGTAAAACAGTTATTTTCACAAAGAAAATAAAACAGAATCACAATGCTTTTGGAAAATGAAACTACCATAAGACCTCCCACCACACACACAATGCAAACGCAGAATTGGAGGAGATTTCTTCTTATGATAGTCAAAGATGCTTACTACGCCAATCATTGGATTATTATTATTAATGTCTAGTGTGGAAAACATTTCGAAGGTATAATATTAATCTTAGCTAGCATACGACCAGTATCGTATGCCTACTATAGCTACCATCTAAACAGTGGTGACCACCGTACGTAAATGGCAGGTTCTACAACTAAAACCGTACAAGTTTCGTATTGGGAAATGGATTTCCAACAAATGGTCAGGCTAAGGAACTTCCTTTACTCCTGCCGAATAGGATCGCCTCTGGCTGGACGTCCCGAGAGACAAACTGCTCTCTTCCAAATAAGGTCGGGTTACCCCTGTAACAGGTAACTCACGAATATGTCATCACCCGGTCCTTTGGGACCTTTATCCGAGCGCTCGGTAGCATCATCACACATAATAAATAAGTGTATCCACATGAGTAAATATCTGGACTCCATACCATGATACCACCCCTTTCCAGAAGGAAATGACATACCCTAAAGGGCGCGACCCTCATAACCTTGCCGCAACATTCCTGTTTCGACTATTTCCGGGTCGTTGAGGCCCTGACGAAGTCTCGTCCACAAAGCTACGCTTTTTCACAAAGCCGTGCTTTGATCCCAAATGATCAATAATTGATCATTGTCACAGCAACACTCAGCATGCCCCATTACCAAATTGGGAATATATCGCTGATAAATTTCAACTACATAACCTCTGAGCTCGTACGTCTCAGAGAAGGGTGTTAAGCTAAGAGAATAAATTCTCCGCCACCAACGGAAATGTATTTGAAAGAAATCAGCTTTATATCTCAAATTGTAATGTCAGACACGTAACCATACAAGTCTGTTCCGGGTTCGAACAGAACCGAAGGCACTTCCAAAGAAGTCCTTGCAAATTCGGATATTCACAATCCCGATAAAACTTCCCATCACAAAGGAAATCTCAATACCATAGCTAACGGTGCAGAGACAATCGATAGGTCATCCTATCGTTTTCACAAATACCCGGTCTTCACCACTGGTTTTCAATACGATCCATATCATCGTATTATTATTCGGAATGGGTTTTCTGACACAAAGGTCCTTTCCCGGCTAAACCGAATAATAAGCGTTTGTTTTTAAAAACAAATTCAAATGCCATTTCAAAGGCAATATTGATAGTCGGTGATTTAACTATCAATAACATTCACAACAATCATCAAATTGAAATAATTTTCCCAAATTATTTATTTTCAAATATCTTCACGATATATGGTTTATACTTCAACCATTTGAAAACAATTTCTAAATTACATTCATTTATGCCCCTTAAATAAATCCTTATCGATTTATTTAAATTTACATCCCAATCAGTAAATTTATTTCCACACTTCATCACTTTGAAAATAAATTTCAAATCACTTTTTCTTACACGAAATATATTTCCAAATCATATCTTTTAAAATCCACTTAGAACTTATAATTTATATTTTAAAAGCCACTTTGGAAAATATACTCGGCTTTATAGTGAAAATACACTTTCACTTCAAACGGTCCATTTAAACCAATTAAATAAATCCTTATTGATTTATTTCAAATTTACGTTCCAAATCCGTAAATTTACTTTCACACTTTAAAATAAATCAACGTTTATTTTTAAAACAAATTCCCTTTCATTTCATAAATTCCAATTTTAATTTACATTTCCAAATATCCACTTTTACACCATTTTTAAATCGTTTTCCAAATATTCATTGTCAACACCAATCAACTTTCAAATTGATTTCTAAATTTATTTCAAACCCCAAATCATTTTACAAATCGATTTCTAAGTTTATTTCGAATTCCCAAATTGATTTTTCTAAACATTTATTTCAAACACCAAATCGATAAAAATGGATTTCCCAGAATTTATTTTAAATACCACATCAATTATCAAATTGATTTCAAACAAATTTATCACTATTTAAAATAAATTCCTTTATTCTCTTCCAAACCATTTAAAATTCCATTTTCAATAAATTTTCCAACTTTCGAATAATACTATTCTAAATCCATTTATTAAAATCTTTTCTCATATCTTTGAAATAATTTAATAACATTTCAAAAATCAACTTTACGCTTTTTCAAATTCCTTCTTTGAAAATCCAACCAATTCTTTCAAAAGAATTTATTTAAGATTTCCACTTTTAATTTCAAAAATCCAATTTCATTTATTTCTGGTGTCCAACGATACCAAAAATACATTCGGCTAAATTTAGCCTTAAACAATACAATCACAGATATAATCATACACAGATTATAAATAATCAATCACACAACATATGAAATCAATTAAATGTTTTGAGGAATCCTGTTGGATCCCTCTAACCTGTTTCCCTGCATCCATAGATGTTAGCACAATACCAATTCCACTTCGAGGTGGAATATCGCGGTATATAGGATTTTATAAATATCATCCGCTTACTAACGGCGCAATAGGGTCTCATCCGCTATACGAGGCAGGAAATCAATCAACTCCAATATATACATATGCCAATATGTATATATTGCTATATATATAGATATATCCTACTATATCTAATATCACATCCAATAGCAATCAAATCAATAACTGTAATTCAAATTTAAATCTGAGTGAGAAGATCTCACCTTGGATTTATGTATGCAACCCATTTTCGTTCTCGGCTCGTTCCCATATTTCGACCTTGTATAACAAATTGTATGAATTTTATTAATATTTGAAATAAAATCGATCAATTAATTGTCATTTTATAAATTTTATTCAATTGATGATTTTGTTTTAAACAAATTTCTTTTGATAATTTTATTTAACTATAAATTTGATAAAAACCCAAATTTCCTTTACAATTTCATTTTTTATAATCCTATCAATTTTAAAACATGTTCACTTCACTGCTCTAAAAATTATACAAACTCGAATGAATTAGAAATAAAAACAGAAGTCATACCAATTCCAGATCACATCCCTCCGACGAACCCATTCCCCACTGTTCCGACATCATCCACGCAACAGATCGTGAGCCACCTTCGCAAAGCTCACCCCTAATACTCGATGACGCGCCGCCAAGCATCAGCGAATGCGATGTTCAATCGCCGGTCTCCCACCTTCACGCGATTCGAGAACGAGTCACCTTCGTCGCCGCCTGCTTTCACGTGCTCGAGTTCGAGCCAACCCCGCGACGACAACTGCTGCCCCCTTCATCTTCGAACCCATCGCGAAATCGCTTCAACTCCAGATTGAAAGGCGTGATTTGCCGAGCCTAGACTCTCCCTTTGATGTCGCGAATGATTCGAACGAATTGATAAAATAGTGGAGGAGGATTTCGTTTGATTTTAAATGATAAGCTCGGCAATTTCTTATTTGATTAAGGAACGAGAGATAATTTTTTCTTTCTTTTGTATTTGCTTCGTTCGATCTGCTATGGATAACTGAAGAGGAGATGCGTGTTCTACCAGTTGAACACGTGTTTAATTAATATACGTATCTACATTTAATTACTTAGGCAAGAAGAGAACGTTGCCAGGAAGGACACATGCTCTGAATTTCTATACGTGTCTGCAAAAGCCTGCCACAGTATTCAATGCAATAATATTATACTTAAATTCAAATTCAAATCGTCTCGGTTTCCGCAACTCACATTCTCGATTTCCAATCGAGACGTTTTTATATCGTACGCTCACACAACAACTCCGAATGTTACGAAAATTGAAATTCGATAATAATACAATATTACGGATCCAATGGAACTAATTTCGTCAAATTCCGAGACTGTGTCCCGGACCGCTATTTTTAAATTCAATTTAAACGATATAAATTCAAAACTGAACAGAACAATTCCAAATTCAATTCTGAAAGTTCCAGTACCTTCAGAATTATAAATATAAATTTTCTAAGTCTTCAGGTTATTTTTAATCAGCTTAAAAATGAAGATACAACATTTTACCCAGTTTCAATAATTAAATTCAATAATTTAATTGACAAATACCATTCTGATATTTGAATTTCAAATTAAATTATCATTCGAATATTTAAACTAAATTAAATATTCATATTTCAAATATCAAAAATTCAGGATCGTTACAATCTTCCCCCCTTAAAAGAATTTCGTCCCGAAATTACAAGTTAGGAAAAATGCTTCAATTTCCATTAACTATTTTCTTAAATTCAAATAGTTTTAACAAATTTTCAAACCCAAATCTTTTTACTAAAGATTCGTTATCACCTCAACTAACTTTCCAAACACTTTCATAGTTTTCAAACTACTTTGTTTTACTTCACAATTAAAATTAAAATTTAAATTCAAATTGTAAACTTTCAAAATCTCTCAAAATATTTCTAACTCTCGAAATTTTCGAAAAATTTCGCCAGCGTCTCCTTTGCGCGGCTAACACAGTACGACTACAAAACATCCCTACGGACCCTCAGATTTCAAAAAGAAAACAAAATGCCAAGCGGCTAGACAAGAAATCATCAAATCTCATATCGAAATTCAAATACTTACCTTTTGTCGAGCCATTCAACATTATCTTTGAAATCAAATCCAATTTCCTTTATACACCTGTATATCCTATTTAACTATATCCAACTACAGATCTCAAAAATCATTTCACACATTTTCTTACAGAAGTTTTCATATCTACTTCTATTCAAATAGTTTTCCCGTTACCATACGAATTCAATTCATTTACAACTTTGAATATTGAATTTTATCTGCCAATCCTTTCTTAAGTTCAAGATTTAAAAATTCAAATTCATCTCTAAATCATATTTACTTTGTCATTCCTTCAATTAGTTTCACTTACTAATTTTATTTCAATACTTCACTTTGTTTATCAAAAATCAAATTAAATTTCCAATATTCAGCTTAAATTCCATTTACCAACAGATTCAAAACCAAATTCAACATTCAGTTTAAATTTTATTTACTTGCAATTCATAAGGTTTCAATACAACTTAAATCGCTTCCATCTAATTCACATTCAATTTCTATTCAATTCAAATGATTAACAACTCACTTTCTTACGTTCAATTCATTTCTAAGTGAATCTAACTCATATCTATTTCAATTGATACAAAAGTCAATTTCTATTTGCTTTTATTAACTCATAGAATTTATACAATTTTGTTTTTATCAAACGATAATTCTTTCTATTCAGATTCGTTAATATCCATGCACCTAAATGATTACTTAAGCTAACAATTATTTAAATTGATTCCATTTCAATTGAACTTGCATTCCATATTCACAAAACCATTCGATTTGTTCAAAACCATCGTACAAAACTCAACAACAACAATGCAAATATTTATATACATTTTGAGTTACTGTCTAATATTTACTTAAGCTATTTCAATTTAAAACTCAAGTTTTTCATTTATTTTTATTTTCCATAACAATTCTCAATTTATTTTCTTTGATTGGTTTTCGTTTATCGAATTTACTTTTATCTTTATCAAGGAAATTTAATTTATTTCTACTACTTGAATTTATATACAAATTCAACCCATTTTAAATTTAGCTTACAACTCAACTTTAGTTTAACCAATTTAATCTCCAATTTATTATTGCGTGAATTAATACATTATCAAATCAGTTTACTTAAACTCAATCCATTTGATTTTATTTTCCAAATTTTGGATTTTTATTCAACTTTATTTAAATCAAATTTCATTTCATTTCTTTAATTCATTTATTTACAAATGTAAACTCATTTGTTCATTCACAAATTCATTTCTTTTCACTTTGAATCTCATTCCAATTAACTTTCACTTTATTTAATTGATTCACTTATACTTTCTTTAATTTAACTTCATCCTTTAAGTTAAATTTATTCTACCAAATTTCAATTTGTATAAGTTATCAACTCATTTATTATTCCATTAATGAAATTATTTCCAAATATTCTCTCTGGAATTCTATTTTCAATTATAAATTACATTTGCAATTTACCTTTTACAAATCTCATTTGTATATGAATTCAATTCCTCAATTTTCAATTCATCTTTATAAATTTCATTTATTAAATGAATTGATCTTTAAATCTTTGGTTATATCATTTTATCTTATTCAATTTTCATATAACAGTGATAATAATTCAATATTATCTTTTCCTAATAACCAAACAACCATATATAATAATAATTCATAGAAAATCATTTCTTTTCTATACAAAAATAGTTTTGGGCAAAATTATTTCATTTACCCTATTTAAAACAATACTGTGTCAGTTTATCTTGTTTAAGAGTTTAGAAACCCCTATCGATTACAGTTAGCTAGACTGCACCGACCAGAATCTATAAACAATCAACCAATAAGTCAACACAATACAAACAAATTTTATATTTACTAACAAATACGCACTCATATCTATTATTACACTCACACTCATTCTAGAGTACTACTTAATCTATCTCTAATGAGTAACACCCAACAGAACAGGGTTGTCGCTTAACCGGATGGTCTGATACCACATGTAACGATACGATTTTTCGACGCTCGAAAGTCGACATTAATACATCCACTGTATCAAATGCCGCGTAATCAAATGTCGGAAAACCGAACCATTAGGGTTAAAAGAAGAGGTAGAAGAAAAGATAGAAGAAAAAGAGCAGAAAAACAAAAACAATATCAGAATCTCACATTTCGCAGCGGAATAATATACAATAGATAATCACTAGTCTTTTAAACAAAGAACTATATCAGTTATACAATACATCATCAGAGTCAATATACAACTCGATACAATCATAGATAGTTATATAAACCTGTCCTTATACAGAATACACAGCGGAAATAAATAACAAGTACGGTAGTACGCTTCGCCATCCAGCTTATCCCCAAAGCTCCAAAATATCCAGAATATCCTGATAAAAATAACTCTAGGCTGCCCATGTGGAAAATTATGGGCACCCAGAGTTTAGAAGGGAACAATAAACTCCGAGTCAGTCATGGTGACTGGTGTGAGATCGTAAAACAGTTATTTTCACAAAGAAAATAAAACAGATTCGCAATGCTTTTGGAAAATGAAACTACCATAAGACCTCCCACCACACACACAATGCAAACGCAGAATTGGAGGAGATTTCTTCTTATGATAGTCAAAGATGCTTACTACGCCAATCATTAGATTATTATTATTAATGTCTAGTGTGGAAAACATTTCGAAGGTATAATATTAATCTTAGCTAGCATACGACCAGTATCGTATGCCTACTATAGCTACCATCTAAACAGTGGTGACCACCGTACGTAAATGGCAGGTTCTACAACTAAAACCGTACAAGTTTCGTATTGGGAAATGGATTTCCAACAAATGGTCAGGCTAAGGAACTTCCTTTCCTCCTGCCGAATAGGATCGCCTCTGGCTGGACGTCCCGAGAGACAAACTGCTCTCTTCCAAATAAGGTCGGGTTACCCCTGTAACAGGTAACTCACGAATATGTCATCACCCGGTCCTTTGGGACCTTTATCCGAGCGCTCGGTAGCATCATCACACATAATAAATAAGTGTATCCACATGAGTAAGTATCTGGACTCCATACCATGATACCACCCCTTTCCAGAAGGAAATGACATACCCTAAAGGGCGCGACCCTCATAACCTTGCCGCAACATTCCTGTTTCGACTATTTCCGGGTTGTTGAGGCCCTGACGAAGTCTCGTCCACAAAGCTACGCTTTTTCACAAAGCCGTGCTTTGATCCCAAATGATCAATAATTGATCATTGTCACAGCAACACTCAGCATGCCCCATTACCAAATTGGGAATATATCGCTGATAAATTTCAACTACATAACCTCTGAGCTCGTACGTCTCAGAGAAGGGTGTTAAGCTAAGAGAATAAATTCTCCACCACCAACAGAAATGTATTTGAAAGAAATCAGCTTTATATCTCAAATTGTAATGTCAGACACGTAACCATACAAGTCTGTTCCGGGTTCGAACAGAACCGAAGGCACTTCCAAAGAAGTCCTTGCAAATCCGGATATTCACAATCCCGATAAAACTTCCCATCACAAAGGAAATCTCAATACCGTAGCTAACGGTGCAGAGACAATCGATAGGTCATCCTATCGTTTTCACAAATACCCGGTCTTCACCACCGGTCTTCAATACGATCCATATCGTCGTATTATTATTCGAAATGGGTTTTCTGACACAAAGGTCCTTTCCCGGCTAAACCGAATAATAAGCGTTTGTTTTTAAAAACAAATTCAAATGCCATTTCAAAGGCAATATTGATAGTCGGTGATTTAACTATCAATAACATTCACAACAATCATCAAATTGAAATAATTTTTGCAAATTATTTATTTTCAAATATCTTCACGATATATGGTTTATACTTCAACCATTTGAAAACAATTTCTAAATTACATTCATTTAAGCCCCATAAATAAATCCTTATCGATTTATTTAAATTTACATCCCAATCAGTAAATTTATTTCCACACTTCATCACTTTGAAAATAAATTTCAAATCACTTTTTCTTACACGAAATATATTTCCAAATCATATCTTTTAAAATCCACTTAGAACTTATAATTTATATTTTAAAAGCCACTTTTGAAAATATACTCGGCTTTATAGTGAAAATACACTTTCACTTCAAACAGTCCATTTAAACCAATTAAATAAATCCTTATTGATTTATTTCAAATTTACGTTCCAAATCCGTAAATTTACTTTCACACTTTAAAATAAATCAACGTTTATTTTTAAAACAAATTCCCTTTCATTTCATAAATTCCAATTTGAATTTACATTTCCAAATATCCACTTTTACACCATTTTTAAATCGTTTTCCAAATATTCATTTTCAACACCAATCAACTTTCAAATTGATTTCTAAATTTATTTCAAACCCCAAATCATTTTACAAATCGATTTCTAAGTTTATTTCGAATTCCCAAATTGATTTTTCCAAACATTTATTTCAAACACCAAATCGATAAAAATGGATTTCCCAGAATTTATTTTAAATACCACATCAATTATCAAATTGATTTCAAACAAATTTATCACTATTTAAAATAAATTCCTTTATTCTCTTCCAAACCATTTAAAATTCCATTTTCAATAAATTTTCCAACTTTCGAATAATACTATTCTAAATCCATTTATTAAAATCTTTTCTCATATCTTTGAAATAATTTAATAACATTTCAAAAATCAACTTTACGCTTTTCCAAATTCCTTCTTTGAAAATCCAACCAATTCTTTCAAAAGAATTTGTTTAAGATTTCCACTTTTAATTTCAAAAATCCAATTTCATTTATTTCTGGTGTCCAACGATACCAAAAATACATTCGGCTAAATTTAGCCTTAAACAATACAATCACAGATATAATCATACACAGATTATAAATAATCAATCACACAACATATGAAATCAATTCAAATGTTTTGAGGAATCCTGTTGGATCCCTCCAACCTGTTTCCCTGCATCAACAGATGTTAGCACAATACCAATTCCACTTCGAGGTGGAATATCGCGGTATATAGGATTTTATAAATATCATCCGCTTACTAACGGCTTAATAGGGTCTCATCCGCTATACGAGGCGGGAAATCAATCAACTCCAATATATATATATGCCAATATGTATATATTGCTATATATATAGATATATCCTACTATATCTAATATCACATCCAATAGCAATCAAATCAATAACTGCAATTCAAATTTAAATTTGAGTGAGAAGATCTCACATTGGATTTATGTATGCAACCCATTTTCGTTCTCGGCTCGTTCCCATATTTCGACCTTGTACAACAAATTGTATGAATTTTATTAATATTTGAAATAAAATTGATCAATTAATTGTCATTTTATAAATTTTATTCAATTGATGATTTTGTTTTAAACAACTTTCTTTTGATAATTTTATTTAACTATAAATTTGATAAAAACCCAAATTTCCTTTACAATTTCATTTTTTATAATCCTATCAATTTTAAAACATGTTCACTTCACTGCTCTAAAAATTATACAAACTCGAATGAATTAGAAATAAAAACAGAAGTCATACCAATTCCAGATCACATCCCTCCGACGAACCCATTCCCCACTGTTCCGACATCATCCACGCAACAGATCGTGAGCCACCTTCGCAAAGCTCACCCCTAATACTCGATGACGCGCCGCCAAGCATCAGCAAACGCGATGTTCAATCGCCGGTCTCCCACCTTCACGCGATTCGAGAACGAGTCGCCTTCGTTGCCGCCTGCTTTCACGTGCTCGAGTTCGAGCCAACCCCACGATGACAACTGCTGCCCCCTTCATCTTCGAACCCATCGTGAAATCGCTTCAACTCCAGATTGAAAGGCGTGATTCGCCGAGCCCAGACTCTCCCTTTGATGTCGTGAATGATTCGAACGAATTGATAAAAGGGTGGAGGAGGATTTCGTTTGATTTTAAATGATAAGCTCGGCAATTTCTTATTTGATTAAGGAACGAGAGATAATTTTTTTTTCTTTTGTATTTGCTTCGTTCGATCTGCTATGGATAACTGAAGAGGAGACGCGTGTTCTACTAGTTGAACACGTGTTTAATTAATATACGTATCTACATTGAATTACTTAGGCAAGAAGAGAACGTTGCCAGGAAGGACACATGCTCTGAATTTCTATACGTGTCTGCAAAGGCCTGCCACAATATTCAATGCAATAATATTATACTTAAATTCAAATTCAAATCGTCTCGGTTTCCGCAACTCACATTCTCGATTTCCAATCGAGACGTTTTTATATCGTACGCTCACACAACAACTCCAAATGTTACGAAAATTGAAATTCGATAATAATACAATATTATGGATCCAATGGAACTGGTTTCGTCAAATTCCGAGACTGTGTCCCGGACTGCTATTTTTAAATTCAATTTAAACGATATAAATTCAAAACTGAACAGAACAATTCCAAATTCAATTCTGAAAGTTCTAGTACCTTCAGAATTATAAATATAAATTTTCTAAGTCTTCAGATTATTTTTAATCAGCTTAAAACTGAAGATACAACATTTTATCCAGTTTCAATAATTAAATTCAATAATTTAATTGACAAATACCATTCTGATATTTGAATTTCAAATTAAATTATCATTCGAATATTTAAACTAAATTAAATATTCATATTTCAAATATCAAAAATTCAGGATCATTACATGTGAAGATGTAATTTCTGCGGAGTTGTCCAAGGAATTACTGCCAAGGGAAAATGTACATCATGTTAATCAAGTATCAAGTGCTATTGTACCGTATATGCCATGTAACCATATGTATCCGACAGAGCAGGTAGAGTTGAGAAGACTGGCTGATGGGTTACTATTCAAAGGAAGGTAGTTGTATACTCCTGATTGCAATTGGCAAATAAAAGCTATCAAAGATGTACATGAAGAAAGACATGTGGACAGTAATCAAACCATGTAGTTGGTTAAAATGATTTGTTTTGGACCGTCAATCAGAAAAGGGGTTGAAAGGTTTGTTCAGGAGAGTCAGAGTTGTCAAATTTTAAAGGAAACCGCGACGATGTCAGAATTTTGTATATCCTTACCTATACATACTAGATCATGGGTGGACGTAAATATGGACTCTGTATTGAATTTGATGAAGACACAAAGTGACAACGAATCTATCTATTCGATGAGTGACCAAGTTCTTGATGATACTTACAATAAGAAAGAGGTTGGAGGAATGAGTCGTCTGGAAATTATGAAGACAATTTGTGAGAATGATTGTAAGATGAGCTTGCCGGATCATTGTCCTATGGCTGATATTGACAATATCAAACACTTGGTTCCATTTCACAAGAGTATCGAAGACGAAGAGCTGTTAAATTCGAGGACGAATTTCTTCCAACAGGGGGAGGATGATGCAGGCCAGAATGGTGAAGTGATAGGTCGCGAGCGACCTAACCAAAGGCAAGAGGAGGAGCATGCAACAGGCTGTAGTAACTCACGTACTTTAGGTCGCGAACGACCTAGCGACCTACGAGTTAACGAGTATGATTTAGGTCGGACCTGACCTAGTGGGGATTTAGGTCGGGCGCGACCTAGTGAAGGTCGCTTGCGAGTTAGCGGGCTAGCACATCAGACATTCCAACGACCTAGAAAATCAGCGCGCGTCTCTTTAGGTCGTGAACGACCTAACTCAGGTGCTGCATCGATAGATCGTTCAGGTGATAGGTCGCTTGAAGAGGTAAGTCGCAGAAGCCAATGCCGCATGCTAACAACATACCGGATGAACTAAGGTCGCTCAACGACTAGTGGAAGTTGACTCGCGTAAAGAAGCCTTAGGTCGTAACTCGCATGGACTTAGGTCGCGAGAGTCTTAGGTCGTAACTCGTATGTTGTGGGTAAATCGCTGCAGCCTTGGGTCGTAACGTTGTTATGTCGTTATATACTAGGTCGTATGTCGTTGACGACCTATGTTAGGTCGGTGAAGTGATGTGTTGTAATATGTAAGTCGTAGGTCGCGTGCATTGTAATTTTTAGGTCATAGGTCGTTTCTGTGTTAAGTCGTTGCCGACCTAAGAGTTGTGTTGTAAAGTGTGTGTTGTAAGGTCATGAACGACCTAGTGCTGTGTGAGTTGTACGTCTATAAATAGACATGTTGGGTCATTTGTAAAGAAAGTTGATTTTGAATAAACTTTTGTTTGTTAGCTTTGTGCTTTCATTAAATTGGTAGTTGAGTGTGATCTCCTATCTCCTCTTTCGGCATTCGAGTGCGCTCGAATCAACGATCGTAGAAGCCAATTCACGGTATCAAGTGCGCTTGATCAACGTTTAAAGAATTGCAGATCTTCTTTCACGGTATCGTGCGCGATCAACGTGACGAAGATAGCTAGAATTTGGTACCTTCGGATCAACGAATTTGGGCCATTCAGTATTCTTCATTCCATTGATTGCTACTTTCACAGAATCATCATTTTGTTATTTCCGCTGCTGCATCAAACGTCGAACGTTCATGCGCGTTTTTCAAAGTCATGAAGCGACCGGACTTCGCCATAGTGCGGCCGATGGTGGAGGTGGTTGTGACACTTCGTTTGGCGGTGATATGATGGGTTCTACGCGATCGAGGAGGCCGGGGCAATCAGGGTTTAGAGGCGGCAGTGCGTTGTTTCGCGTTCGTATTCACCTGGGAAGTTTTCATGCGAGGGAGAAGAAGATGCGTGCGTGGCCAGGATTTTCAGAAGCAAAAACGTGCGGCCTAGATTTGTTTAAGGGTTTGAAAATAAAAAAATAAAATTGTAAATTGATTTTATATAAAATCGTATAACTTTAAAACTGCATATCTTTTTGATACGAGGTCGGAATCAAGCGAAACTGTCGGCGCCGGAATCGCAGCGACGAGAAGCTCGCTGTGGTGCATTCGTGGAATCATTTCGAGCAAGTGAAAATTTTGTGTTAAATTGAAAGTGTTCGATTTAATGTAAAAATTGAACGCTCGACATTTTAAAAAGGAAGGTGAGAACTCCTCACTCAATCGAATTTGTTTCGATATAAATTTTAAATAGTTAAATTTAAAATTGCTTGATTGTGTGAAATTAATGATGATTGTTATCTATTGTGCTGAAATAGACCCTATACGCCGCATATTAAGCGAGGGTTATTTATTAAAACCATATAGCGCGATAATTCCACCGTGAAGTGGAATTGGTATTATATATGTATTTGGAGTTGATTTCCCGCTTTATATAGCGGATGAGACCCTATTGCGCTGCATAATAGCGGGTAGTATTTTATAAATCCCATATACCGCGATATTCCACTTCGAAGTGTAATTCGTATTGTGCTAACATCTGTGGATACAGGGAAACAGGTTGGAGGGATCCAACTGGATTCCTCAAATTATATGAATTTGTTTCATATGTTGTATGGATTTGTTTCATATGCTGTGTGATTATTTATTTATAATCTGTGAATGATTATATTTGTGATTGAATTTGTTAAAGGCTATAATTTGGCCGAATGTATTTTTGGTATCGTTGGATACCAGAAATAAATAAAATTAGATTTTGGGAATTTATTTTTAAAAATTGAATTAATTTGAAAGAAGGAATTTAAAAGAAAGGAAAAATTGATTTTTGTAATCTTATCGAATTATTTCCAAAAATATGGGAAAGGATTTTTATAAAAGGATTTTGAGTAATATTGTTTAAAAGTTGAAGAATTTATTTAAAATTTGGATTTTAAATAGATTTGAAGAGATAAAGAAATTTATTTAAAAAGGAAATGATTTTTTAAATTCATTGGAAATTTATAAGGATATGTGATGCTTTGTAATATATCCTGATTTGTGTTGTGATCTGTAATTTGTTTATCTATGATATATATATATATATATATATATGTGATTTGTGAATGAAAGATAAGCATTATAGTTTATACCGCTTATCAATTATATTGTTATATTTGATCTGTGATGGTTGAATGTTGTTGCACTATTGTGTTGAACCCGTGGACTACACAATACACACACAAATGTGGATTTCACGTGGAAATCGGTTAATCACAGATTTTTATCAATTTTGAAAAAATTGAATTCTTGAATCCAAAATAGTTTTGGGATTGAAATTGAAAGTTTTTGAAAATGAGTTTCAAATATAAAAGTTATTTTAAATAACTTAATAAAATTGAGATTTGAATAATTCTATTTAAATTTGAATTCAATATTTGAAATTGAATTCAATGAATTGGGAATTATGGTCTAAAAGATTTTACAAGTGTAAAAGGTGTTTATATGGGTTTTGAACCATTTAAAATATGGTTTTGGAAATTTAAATTTAAATTTAAATTCAAGTTTATACTTGAGTGGCTTTAACTCATGTAAAATTTGTAATAAGTTTTCCCAAAACGGAAACTATCCGTTTTCAAATAATAATAGCTTTCATTTTAAAAAAAGGATTTCTAAATTGTGTTGAAAGGTTTCAAGTTCGAAATGGAATTGAAATGTTTTGAAAGACTATCAATGAATCTTTGGAAACGAGTTTTGAAAACTATAAGTTAAATCTTGATTTAAAGATTTAACGAGTAAACCTTTTCAATTAAAATGGAAATTGTTTTGAAATCCATAAATGGATCTTTGTGAATGGGGTGAACTTTGTGAATTGGATCTTTTTGTTTAAAAGACTAAAAGTGTGGAAATTTGTTTAAACCATTGAAGGTTGTTGAAATGAATCTTTTTGTTTAAAAGATTGGAAATGGTAATTTGTTTTAACCATTCGAATGAAAAGTTTTGGGCTTTAAGCTGTGTTTTAACTGAGACCCTAGTATCCATATGATTTTTAATTGCGCTCGTTATTCGGTTTAGCCGGGAAAGGACCTTTGTGTAATATAACCCATTCTGAATAAGTGATATGACGATATGGATAACATTTGAAGACCGGTGGTGAAGACCGGGTATTTTGGAAAATGAAAGGACAACCTGTCGAATGTCTCTGCACCGAGTTGCTCCGGTATGGAGATTTATATCACTCTTCTTGTGATGGGAAGTCCGGACGTGATTAGTGAATATCTGGATTGCAAGGGCTTCTTTGGAAGTGCCTTCGGTTCTGTTCGATCCCGGAACAGACTTGTATGGATGTGTGTCTGACGTTACACTTTGAGATGTAAAGCTGGTTTCTATCAAATACATTTATGTTGGGGGCGGAGAATTTATTCTCTTAGCTTAACACCCTTCTCTGAGGCGTACGAGCTCAAAGGTTATGTGGTTGATGGTTACTAGTGATACATTCCCAATTTGGTAATGTGGCATACGAAGTGTTGTTGATCATTTGTTGATCAAAGCGTGGCTTTGTGAAAAAGCGTAGCTTTGTGGACGAGACTTCGTCGAGCCTCACAACCAGGTAATGGTCGAAACAGGAATGTTGCGGCAAGGTTTTTAGGGGTCGCGCCCCTAGGGTATGTCATTTCCTTTTGGATAAAAGTGATATCATGGTATGGAGCCCAGATATTTTACCTATGTTGATGCTGCAAATTTATTATACTTTGTGGTTGTTGCTTTGTGGTTGAGGATCCTTTGATAAAGGTCGGTAACGACCGGGGGATGGCATAGCTTGTGTGTTAGCTACCTAGTTACAGCTGTACAGCGTGAGGTAGCGTTGGCCTTGTGTTAGCAGAGATCCGGTAAGGTTCTTGGGGACGTCCTTCCAGAGGCGTTCCATTTCGGTGTAAGGAAGTTCCTTTGCCTGACCATTTGTTGGAAATCCGAAGAAACAATACGAACCCTGTACGGTTTTAGTTGTATTACCTGCCATGGAATGTAGCGGTACCATGCTATTGAACATGGTAGCTATAGTAGGCATAAGTGCGGAATGCCTATGCTGGCTAAGATTTATATTATACTTTCGAAATGTTTTTTGCACTATGCACTAATAATAATATCAAAAGAGTTTTCTTTTGCGTAGTAAGCATGTTTGACTATCATAAGAAGAAATCTCCTCCAATTCTGCGTTTGCATTGTGTGTGACGCGGGAGGTCTTATGGTAGTTTCATTTTCCAAAACCATTGTGGATGTCTTTTACTTCCTTTGTTGTTGTTTTAAAGATTATAACTGTTTTAAGTTCTCACACCAGTCACCATGACTGACCTGGAGTTTATTATTTCCTTCCTAAACTCTGGGTGCCCATCAATTTCCACACGGGCAGTCTAGAGTCAGGTTATCAGGTCATTCTGGATTCAGGAGATGTTGTGGAGCTCAGTGGTGAGCTGGATGGCGAGACGTAGCATTTGTATATGATATTATTATTCCGCTGTGTATTCTGTATGAGGACAGGTTTGTATAACTGTCCATTGATGTATTGTGTTTTTGTAAACTATGATGATGATGTAATGTATAAACTGATATAGTTCTTTGATTTAAAGATCATTCATTTATCTATTATATGTTGTTCCGCTACGATATGTGAGATTCTGATATTGTTTCTGTTTCTTCTTATTTCTTTTTCTTTTGTCTTCTTCTACCTCTTCTTTTTAAGCATAACAATTTGGTTTTCCGGCATTCGATTGCTCGGTAGTTGATACAGTGGACGTATTAATGTCGATTTTCGGAAGTCAAATATCCGGGACGTTACATGTGGTATCAAAGCATATGGTTAAGCGACAACCCTGGCTCTGTTGGGTGTTACTCATTAGAGATAGAGTCAGTAGTACTCTAGAATGAGTGTGAGTGTAATAATATATATGAGCACGTATTTGTTAGTGAATATGAAATTGTTTTGTATTGTGTTGACCTATCGGTTGATTTATGGATTCTGGTCGGTGCAGTCTAGCTAACTATATCGATAGGGGTTTCTAAACTCTTAAACAAGATGAACCGACACAGTATCATTTTAAATTGGGTAAATGAAATAATTTTACCTCGATTATATTTTGTATATAAAGAAATAATTTTTTAGAATTATTAAAGTGTATATAAAATTGATTGTTTGGTTGTTGAAAATGTAAGAATATATATGAGTTACTAAAAGTTGTTTGAATAATCTAAATAAAAACAACAATTGTATAAATATGGAATTATAATTAAGATGATTTACAATTATGAAATAATCTTGTATAAGTAAAGTAAAATAGTGAAATTATATGAGAAAATGTGATTTATAAATAAAAGGAAATTTTGAAAGAATATTAAGTTCTGAATTCACTATTGTTGCTAGGAAATAATAAGGGTGATGACTGCAGCATCATCAGTATCATTTTCGAGTTTCTGTGTGATGGATTTGCTACCATAATAAATTGAAATTTTAAGTGTTGTTGTGATAAACAAATTTAAAATTAAAATCCAAGTTGTAATTGACAAATATAAGTAAAACGAGTTTTGAACTTATAATATGAGTTAATAAATTTAGCTTTGGTAAAGTTGAAATAAAATTTGGGTTAGCATAGTAAATATATGATTTGGAATTTAACTAAAGGAAGTTAAATAAATTAAATTAGATTTGGAAGTTTAAATATATAAGTTGTATAACTTATAAAGTGAGAAAATGTAAGTGAAACCAAATGATAAAGTGGTTAAAAAAATTTGTTAAGCAAAATGAGATATGAATTTGAATAATTGATGAAATTTGACTTTGGTAAAAGTTAAATAGAATTTACTTTAGAATTGTAATCTGAATTGGAAATTTAAGTTAAGTTAAACAAATAATTTTAATTGGAATATAACTTAAGTGATGTTAAATGAAGTTGATTTTGTTGTCAAAGTGAATTTATTAAATAAATATGAACTTGAGTTATATAAATGAAATTCAACTTAGTTATAAAATGAATTAGCAATTGAATTAATAAATGGATTGAATGTTAATCAATTGAATGTGAATAAATTGATATGGAATAATGAATGTAAGTATTAATTCATTAAAAGCTAATAAATTGGAAGTTGAATAATTGATTGGAAGTTGAATAATTGAATGGAAGTCAGTAAAATATTAAACCAATTGGAATTAAAAATGTTGAACCAAATTGAAGGTAAACAATGTGAATAAATTTGGTTTTGTTCAATATACATTGGTTGTTATTTGATTGTTGGTTGATTGTATATAGTATAATTCATTAAGTGTTAATGAAATTTAATTAAGAGCTATGTAATTGAATCCAAATTGAAAGTGAACCAACTTGAATTTAAATTAGTGAATGTAAACTAATTGAAAATAAAGAAATGAATTTCGTTGTATATATGAATTATTTGTAAACAATTACAAGTAATGTCGAAATTTTATAAGTTGCTTATAAACCTTGTTCAGTATGCCTTTCTTTTAATATGCATGTGTTGTAGTTGTTTAAAGGAGTAAAATGTTAATAATTTCGTATATATTTCACTTACATATTTAAATTGAGTAAGTACAGGTACCGGGGCTACCGTTTGGCGGGATTTGGTTGTGCTAAAATGCTTAATAAATAACTGCTTGGCTTAAGAATGCTAAAAAGGTACGCCTACGCAATAAAAATAGGAAATACGAACTGTTTTTCTGCTTTTCTGACCGTGTGGGTCGATGTATATATATTTATGTCTATTGTGATCCTACTACGATCGAACCGCGCAAAGGAGGCTATGGTGAATTTTTCTGAAAATTTAAGGCGTTAGAAAATTTTCGGGAAATTTTGGAAAATTTGTGAAAACTAAATTTTGGATTTGGAGTTAAAAGTTAAACGATATAGTTTGTTTTGAAAAGTATAGCTAAGTATAGATTTCAAAAACTTAGTAAAGTTTTTGAAAGAGTTTAACTATTGGATTTTGGGGAAGTTGTACACTTAAGTGATTTTGAAATCTAATTTGAACGAATTGTTTTGAAAAGTTAATGGATTTGGGGTATTTTTCTTACTTGGCAATTTCGAGGACAAAATTCTTTTAAGGGGGGGAGTTTGTAACGACCCATAATTTATGTCATTTGAAATTCGGATATTTAATTGATTTTAAGTATTAACAAGTGAAATTTGTAAGTCGAATAATTTTTAATTCGAATATAGTGATTTAATTGGATAATTTTATCGACAATTTAATATCTGAAATTGCAGAAATATTTGGAAATTGGATCAAATGTGTATAAAAATGATTTATAAAGTTATATTAAATCATATTGGAGTTATAATGATGTTTGTAAACTCTTAAAATCAAATTAAAAGTTAAATTGTAGAAATTGATTTTTTTAATATTTAATTGACGAGTGAAAATAGTCATTTTTCAAACAATCTCGAATTTCAACGAAACTAGTTTCATCGGAACCCTAATGTGAAATTATTGTAAGGTTTCAATTTTCATGTCAATCGGATTTACGGTTTGTTCGGGGCAAGCCAAAACGCATCAAAATCGTTTTAATCGATTTAATTTTAATTTGATCGTTTATTTCCATAACTCTCACATACGATCGAATTAGCTCCCGAAACACGTTCCATTGTGTCCGAAACGCTGGTAAAACCTTAGAAACGCCAGCCGGCACGCTCGATTTCGACTTCGAAAATTTTCAAGATGAATAGTGATTTGGAATTTTCTATAAAAGGACAACATCATTCACAATTTGCAGTCAAAGCCCTAGCTAGGGTTAGCTGCCAGTTCTATAATCAATGGCCGAAAACTTCAATTTTTCTTCCCTCAAAATCTCTCAATCCGTAAACATTTATGAAAATTTATCAACTACAAAATTGTAGAGGGTGTTGTGATATATCGATTCGACGGTTATGATCGAGTTTAAAGCTATGGATCGACGAGAATTCGACGATGAACGTCGAACTTTCATGCGCGTTTTTCAAAGTCGAGAAGCGACTGGACTTTGCCATATTGCAGCCGATGGTGGAGGTGGTTGTGACACTTTGTTTGGCAGTGATATGATGGGTTCTAGGCGATCGAGGAGGCCGGGGCAATTAGGGTTTAGAGGCGGCAGTGGGTTGTTTCACGTTCGTATTCACCTGGGAAGTTTTCACGCGAGGGAGAATAAGATGCGCACGTGGCTAGGATATTCAGAAGCAAAAATGTGCGGCCTAGATTTGTTTAAGGGTTTGAAAATAAAAAAATAAAATAGTAAATTGATTTTATATAAAATCGTATAACTTTAAAACTGCATATCTTTTTGATACGAGGTCGGAATCAAGCGAAACTGGCGGCGTCGGAATCGCAGTGATGAGCAGCTCGCTGTGGTGCTGTCGTGGAATCATTTCGAGCAAGTGAAAATTTTGCGTTAAATCAAACGTGTTCGATTTAATGTAAAAATTGAACGCTCGACATTTTAAAAAGCAAGGTGAGAACACCTCACTCAATCGAATTTGTTTCGATATAAATTTTAAATAGTTAAATTTAAAATTGCTTGATTGTGTGAATTGAATGATGATTGTTATCTATTGTGCTGAAATAGACCCTATACGCTGCATATTAAGCGGAGGTTATTTATTAAAAACATATACCGCGATAATTCCACCGTGAAGTGGAAATTGTATTATATATGTATTTGGAGTTGATTTCCCGCATTATATAGTGGATGAGACCCTATTGCGCCACATAATAGCGGGTAGTATTTTATAAATCCCATATACCGTGATATTCCACTTCGAAGTGGAATTAGTATTGTGCTAACATCTGTGGATACAGGGAAACAGGTTGGAGGGATCCAATTGGATTCCTCAAATTATATGAATTTGTTACATATGTTGTATGGATTTGTTTCATATGCTGTGTGATTATTTATTTATAATCCTTGAATGATTATATTTGTGATTGAATTTGTTAAAGGCTATAATTTGGCCAAATGTATTTTTGGTATCGTTGGATACCAGAAATAAATAAAATTAGATTTTGGGAATTTATTTTTAAGAATTGAATTAATTTGAAAGAAGGAATTTAAAAGAAAGGAAAAATTGATTTTTGTAATCTTATCGAATTATTTCCAAAAATATGGGAAAGGATTTTTATAAAAGGATTTTGAGTAATATTGTCTATAAGTTGAAGAATTTGTTTAAAATTTGGATTTTAAATAGATTTGAAGAGATAAAGAAATTTATTTAAAAAGGAAATGATTTTGTAAATTCATTGGAAATTTATAAGGATATGTGATGCTTTGTAATATATCCTGATTTGTGTTGTGATCTGTAATTTGTTTATCTGTGATATATATATATATATATATATGTATGTATCTGTGATTTGTGAATGAAAGATATGCGTTATAGTTTATACCGCTTATCAATTATATTGTTATATTTGATCTGTGATGGTTGAATGTTGTTGCACTATTGTGTTGAAACCGTGGACTACACAATACACACACAAATGTGGATTTCACGTGGAAATCGGTTAAGTCACAGATTTTAATCAATTTTGAAAAAATTAAATTCTTGAATCCAAAATAGTTTTAGGATTGAAATTGAAAGTTTTTGAAAATGAGTTTCAAATATAAAATTTATTTTAAATAACTGAATAAAATTGAGATTTGAATAATTCGATTTAAATTTGAATTCTATATTTGAAATTGAATTCAATGAATTGGGAATTATGGTCTAAAAGATTTTACAAGTGTAAAAGGTGTTTATATGGGTTTTTAACCATTTAAAATATGGTTTTGGAAATTTAAATTTAAATTTAAATTCAAGTTTATACTTGAGTGGCTTTAACTCATGTAAAATTTTGTAATCAGTTTTCCCAAAACGGAAACTATCCGTTTTCAAATAATAATAGCTTTCATTTTAAGAAAGGATTTCTAAATTGTGTTGAAAGGTTTCATGTTTGAAATGGAATTGAAATGTTTTGGAAGACTATCAATGAATCTTTGGAAACGAGTTTTGAAAACTATAAGTTAAATCTTGATTTAAAGATTTAACGAGTAAACCTATTCAATTAAAATGGAAATTGTTTTGAAATCCATGAATGGGTCTTTGTGAATGGGGTGAACTTTGTGAATTGGATCTTTTTGTTTAAAAGATTAAAAGTGTGGAAATTTGTTTAAACCATTGAAGGTTGTTGAAATGAATCTTTTTGTTTAAAAGATTGGAAATGGTAATTTGTTTTAACCATTCGAATGAAAAGTTTTAGGCTTTAAGTTGTGTTTTAACTGAGACCCCAGTATCCATATGATTTTTAATTGCGCTCGTTATTCGGTTTAGCCAGGAAATGACCTTTGTGTCATATAACCCATTCCGATTAAGTGATATGACGATATGGATAACATTTGAAGACTGGTGGTGAAGACCGGGTATTTTGGAAAATGAAAGGACAACCTGTCGAATGTCTCTGCACCGAGTTGCTCCAGTATGGAGATTTATATCACTCTTCTTGTGATGGGAAGTCTGGACGTGATTAGTGAATATCTGGATTACAAAGGCTTCTTTGGAAGTGCCTTCGGTTCTGTTCGATCCCGTAACGGACTTGTATGGATGTGTGTCAGACGTTACACTTTAAGATGTAAAGCTGGTTTCTATCAAATACATTTCTGTTAGGGGCGGAGAATTTATTCTCTTAGCTTAACACCCTTCTCTGAGACGTACGAGCTCAGAGGTTATGTAGTTGATGGTTACTAGTGATACATTCCCAATTTGGTAATGTGGCATACGAAGTGCTGTTGATCATTTGTTGATCAAAGCGTGGCTTTGTGAAAAAGTGTAGCTTTGTGGACGAGACTTCGCCGAGCCTCACAACCCGGTAATGGTCAAAACAGGAATGTTGCGGCAAGGTTTTTAGGGGTCGCGCCCCTAGGGTATGTCATTTCCTTCTGGATAAAAGGTGATATCATGGTATGGAGCCCAGATATTTTACTTATGTTGATGCTGCAAATTTATTATACTTTGTGATTGTTGCTTTGTGGTTGAGGATCCTCGGATAAAGGTCGGTAACGACCGGGGGATGGCATAACTTGTGTGTTAGCTACCTAGTTACAGCTGTACAGCGTGAGGTAGCATTGGCCTTGTGTTAGCAGAGATCCGGTAAGGTTCTCGGGGACGTCCTTCCAGAGGCGTTCCATTTCGGTGTAATGAAGTTCCTTTGTCTGACCATTTGTTGGAAATCCAAAGAAACAATATGAACCCTGTACGGTTTTAGTTGTATTACCTGCCATGGAATGTGGCGGTAACCTGCTATTGAACATGGTAGCTATAGTAGGCATAAGTGTGGAATGCCTATGCTGGCTAAGATTTATATTATACTTTCGAAATGTTTTCTGCACTATGCACTAATAATAATATCAAAAGAGTTTTCTTTTGCGTAGTAAGCATGTTTGACTATCACAAGAAGAAATCTCCTCCAATTCTGCGTTTGCATTGTGTGTGTGGCGGGAGGTCTTATGGTAGTTTCATTTTCCAAAAGCATTGCGGATGTCTTTTACTTCCTTTGTTGTTGTTTTAAAGATAATAATTGTTTTAAGTTCTCACACCAGTCACCATGACTAACCTGGAGTTTATTGTTTCCTTCCTAAACTCTGGGTGCCCACCAATTTCCACACGGGCAGTCTAGAGTCAGGTTATCAGGTCATTTTGGATTGAGGAGATGCTGTGGAGCTCTGTGGCGAGCTGGATGGCGAGACGTAGCATTTGTATATGATATTATTATTCCGATGTGTATTCTGTATGAGGACAGGTTTGTATAACTGTCCATTGATGTATTGTGCTGTTGTAAACTCTGATAATGATGTAATGTATAAACTGATATAGTTCTTTGATTTAAAGATTATTAATTTATCTATTATATGTTGTTCCGCTGCGTTATGTGAGATTCTAATATTGTTTCTGTTTCTTCTTCTTTCCTTTTCTTCTGTCTTCTTCTACCTCTTCTTTTTAAGCATAACAATTCGGTTTTCTGGCATTCGATTTCTCGGCGGTTGATACAGTGGACGTATTAATGTCGATTTTCGGAAGTCGATTATCCGAGACGTTACAGACAACATCCAAAACAACAACGTATAAGGAGCAAGCGTAAGTTAAAAATTCCAAAGAAATACATTGAAATAACTCCATAAACAGACATCCATGCTCTAACTAGCTGCATCGATGCAATGACGAGGTTACAAGAATACAAGGCTACAGAACAGGAGAAGAGAATCACTCACCTCATGGATCCAGGCCTGTTGGATTCGCTGAGGAGGGGAGATAGATGTCGTTGTAGTGGGAAAGACATCAAAGGTGAACCAGAACTCCTGGTTTAGTAGGAGAAAGGTTGACGTATTGGTCAAGCAGTAGATAGGAGGAAACAAATAGCAGCACTCTAACATCATCGCAAAAACCAGGAAGCCAGATTAGACGGGCCGAGTAGATGGCGAGGAGAAAAATGTCCGGCCCCAAACCTAAGTATAGCACGGGAGGAGGCAGCTGACGCGAAGCAGAGTATGTCCGCATAGAAAAAGGAGTGGTTCAAAAAAAAATAGTGTCCTTTTGCATTTTATATTTTGCATTTTCAATACAATGAAAGAGTGGAGGGACTACGAAGGGTACAAAGAAATAAAGAGGATGACGGAAGGAGTGTAGGGAGAACAAAACAATGAATTTCTTTTCGTGTTTTATTTAAAACACGAAAAATAAAAATAAAAGATATTTTCTATTTTCTATGTTAACTTCGTTTTGTAAATTGATTTTTTTCACGATATACATGCGTCGTGCGCATTTTTGTACAAACGAAAACTCAAAATTAGAAAAGGTAAATCGACCCTAGTCAAAGGTTTATAAAAATGGGACATAAGTTGTGTAATTTTGGGATAAGGAAAACCTTTGATGAGAGACCAATTCTATTTGCACGAAGAAGTTTACAGTACACAGCCCATGTATAAAAACACATTTTTATACCAATTTTTGGAAACTAAAAAAACAAACCCCCAACACCCACCCTCCCACCCCCAATCCTCCGCTATTCACCCTCGTCTGTCGCTAGCATGGCTGGTAACAACATTGCCATCAATAGGATAGGTATAACCACACCTTCGCACATAGTTCGCATGGAGACATAATGGTTACCGTTACTATTTCGCAAATACCGTTATCGTACTGTTTTTACTGGTAAGTTAAAATTTATTACCGCTACTGTTACCAATAGGTTTGTATACCAAGACTGGTATATTGATAATCTAGTAACCGTTATACCGGTAATGGTAAATTACTGTTTATCTAAAAAGTCAATAATTTGACATGTTTTTTTGCTCTATAGCACTACTTCATTATACAATTTAGTGTTACCTAGTAAAAGGCATAAATGAGAAAGAAAAGAAATACATTTAACATTATTTCACCTGATTACGAAACTAAATTTGATCTTTTGTTTGATTCTTAATGCCCATAATAAAGCATATTACATGAATATTCATGTGTTATAAATTGATTGGTAGAACTCCGGTTACTGTTGGTTTTGTAGAAATGCTACCGATGATTTACCATAGAAATTGGTAAATTTACCGTTACCATACCGATTAAACTGGTATACCGATTTAACTTAAAATTGTAACTGATCAACTGGTAACTGTTTGGTAATGGAAAATTTACCGTTACTCTAACAGTCTTAACAACACATTCAGTAATAACTAGCGTGGTTGTCAACAACACTCACACTTTTCGCTGGTGACAGTGTTATCTTTTCAAGAAAAACCACGTTGGACTCAAAAAATAGCACTAGTTAAATGCAAGTCCATAGACGACATTATCAACGCCCGACTAGACGTGGGTGCTGGTATGACCTATGCTACCATTTAACGTGGTGAAAAAAATAGTAGAATAAAGTGAAAAGGGATAAATTGGAGGGATGTGAGAGAAAACATGTAACAACCCGCATATTTGTCGATTTTATATTTAAATATTTTATCATTAGTCGAATTTTAGTCCGAAAAGCTACTTTTTGCATACGAACGAATTTGGACTCGAGACCACTTCCATTGAGTTCAAAACGTCCTTTGCAATCTTTTAAGTATAAACTTTGATATGTTTGGAGATAGTGGAATTTTTGTCACTTTTTGCTTTGGACTTTTGGTTTGGGCTGAACCACTTCTAACTCAGCCCAACCCCCTCCTTCTCATGATTACTTCTTCAAACACTTCAAGCTTCATCAAAAATGGTGGAGGGAATGGGAAATTAAAATTCCAAGCTCAAGTCTTCATTGCTAATCCAACATCTACTCCAAATCCAAAGAGAAGAGATTGATTCAAGCTTGTGGTTGATTCTTGCTTTGCTCTCAAGCTTCTCCATCATCAATTTCGTGAAAAGGTGAGATTTTTATCTCACATTCTTGCCTATAACTGTCATTGGATTGTTGGGAATGATTCCCCATCACTTTAACATGTATGTTTGCATTTGGTTTGGATCGAATTGGTTAAAATCCCAAATTTTCGTGTGTTTTGGCAAATTCCTGGACATAGGTCGCACTGCCTCAGAACTGGCCCGTTCGCATCTAGGTCGCTGGCCGTTAGGTCGTAGGTCGTTGGACCTTAGGTCGCTCTGGCGTGGATCTGGACTTAGGTCGCTCCCCGCTTACTTTATTAGGTCGTTCGAGTATGAAGGGACTCACCTGCATTTAGCTCGCTAATCCTTAGGTCGTTCGGCAACTTTAGGTCATTCGGCAATAACTGGGTCGCTAGGTCGCACGTGTTAGTTCGTTAACCACTTTAGGTCGCTCGACCTTACCAACTTGTCAGGTCGCGCACACTTAGGTCGCGTACCATGTTAGGTCTCGCACACTTAGGTCGCGTACCATCTTAGGTCGCGTACCACCTTAGGTCGCGTACCACTTAGGTCGCACCATTAGGTTGCCTGACCTTAATTACTTAGGTCGTAAGACCTTATTTCCCTTTCGGTCGTAAGACCTTGTTTCCCTTAGGTCGTAAGGCCTTAGGTCGCGCCGCATTAGGTCGCGCCACTTCCTAGTTCGCTCCCATTAGGTCGCACCTCTTTAGGTCGCGCCTTCCCTAAACTCGACCGTGTTAGGTCGCTCATCCCGCTAAGTCGCACCACTGTTAGGTCGCGTGCTAGGTAGGTCGTTCCATCTTAGGTCGCTCGACCTATTTTCTCTTAAGTCACTCGCCAGTTAGGTCGCATGCCTAGCTCGTTTCACTTAGGTCGCTCGACATGATAGCCTCTAGGTCGTTCGACCCGTTTCCTTGTTTGGTCGTACCCATGTTGCTTAGCTCGACCAAGTTAGGTCGTTCACCCTCTAAGTCGCAACCCACTAGGTCTTTTGACCTGATCTCTTTTAGGTCGCTTGACCTTACTTCCTTTAGGTCGCTGGACCTTATTCACTCTAGGTCGCTTGACCTTATTTTCTTTAGGTCGTTGGACCTTACTTCATTTAGGTCGTTTGACCTGTATTTCACTAGGTCGCTCGACCAGTTTTCCCCCTTGGTCACACGACATTCTACCCTTAGGTCGTTCGACCTATTTGACTTTAAGTCGTTGCACTTTAATTCGACCACATTAGGTCGCAAGTATATTTCTACTTTGATGGTTTTGGAACTGATTTCCTTGGGTTTTATTCACGTATCCGCATGTGAAATTTAGTGGATTGATTTGTTTCTACAATCAATTTTGTGGCTTGTCACTTTAAAAATATGAAGTTTTCAATACTAGTAGTAAATATCATAACTCTTTCATCAAAGCGATTTCAACACTGTTTTACTACAAAGCTCTTTTTCTCAAACCGTTTTCCAATCTACTAGTATATACAAGCCTTTATTTCACTCGGATGAGAAATCTAATTAAACGGCTTAGTAAAACGAGTGGTATGAAACGCTTGCATTCACTTCGTCGGTTAATTCTTGGACTTGTTCGATTGAGCCTCTTGTGACAATTTTCTAGTGAAGATCTACAGTTTGTTCGTAAAAATTTAAGTTAAGCAAGTGGTTATGGGACATGAAGCTAAACTCATATATTTACTAGCTTAGTGTGATTGACATTTCTTGATGACCATGATGATCATTTTTGTGATTTAGACTAGCGATTGAGCGATGTCTCTTTGTCTGCAAGGGAGACTAGACCTCGTTTGTGTGATGTTTCTACTCACTTTCATGGAGCATTCGGCTCATAGGTCTTCGGACCATTCGTGGAGCATTCGGCTCATAGGTCTTCGGCCCATTCGTGGAGCATTCGACGCATAGGTCTTAGGACCATTCGTGAAGCATTCGGCTCATAGGCCTTCCCCCTTTTGTGATTTCTGGATTTCATGTGTTGATTTCTGGAATTTGTGCTTCACCAATTTTCGTGATTTTCATTGATATGTTTTATCAATTTTTGTGCATTGGTGAATTCGTGTGTCATTACCCTTTTGTGGATTTGGATCTTTGAGAAGATTCTTGTGATATTGATTAATCTCTTGTTGATTTTCATTTACATACTTATAGTAGTATGCCATTATGGTTATTATATGTTTATGCCATATCTTTTATTCTATATCATGCGATCTGATATTTATAGCTAGACTGATCCATTTATTATTTTCTTATGAAATAATACTCGGGTCAGACCGAGATGTTACAGGTGCTTCTGCTTGACTTCTCTCTAGGGATCTATTACTCTGACTTTTGGCTAACTACTTAGATTAGTAGTTTTTGGATGTATACATTTGAGATATAGACTTTATAATGTATACTTATTCTTTTATGTAGCACATGTTGCTATTCTTCTGTATTATCGTGGATCTTTCAGACCACTACTCTGATGTACACTTTCATGTGTTATATATTCATATCTTTTTCTGCCTTAATGATATGGATGTCTGCGACTGATTTGTGTTATGTTTATTTCTATATTTGTTTCCGAAGATTATATATAGCCACCGTGTGATAGCTTTGAGTTTGTGTCGGTATGTCGGATTTCCTCCTCTTATGAAATACATGCTATACTATCTGACATATCGGTGCTCGCACAAAGAAATTACATGGATGGTCGCTCCTCAACAGCCTTATTCTCCATGCTAGTTGACAACATTACTCCGTAGTGTTCTTGGCTAGCGTGGGTATAGAGGTGGGGCGTCACAGCTTGGTATCAGAGCGAAACTTCGGAATAATGTAGAATTACTTAACAAGGATCATCGTCCTAAGTCCAACTTAGGAGTCGTGCTTTAGGATTTTATTCGAGTCTACGTACCGATTCATCCTATTTCCTTTTATGTATCCTTGTCCTATCTATCAAGATTTGCTTGATATTTATTTGGAGAATAATTTTTCTTCTTTTCTCTTTCTTAAAGAAGAGAATGTCTAGACCAGGCCGTCCCAGAGCCGAACCATCTACTGTTACTCCTAAGGATGGAGATTTTATGACTGCTCAGTAGCTTCTTGATTTAGTAAAGAATGCTCAAGCAGCTGGTCCTAATCAGGAACCTACTCATCCTAAGTCTTGATTTGCATGCTTGTGCAACGATTATACCAACTTGGGTGGGAAACCGTTCAAAGGTTCTGAAACTATTATTGAAGTCCAGGCTTGGCTAAGAACATGCGATCGAATCTTTTCTCGCATGAATCTTATCGATCTTCACCGTGTTCAGGTGGCCTCTAGTATGCTCTAAGAAAGAGCATTGGACTGGTACGAACTTCTTATTTCTGAAATTAATGAAGCGGGTCTCACCTAGGAGAAATTCCCGGAACGCTTCGAGTTGAAATTTGTACCAGAAGCTGAGAAAGTAACATTGGCTCGTCGTTTCATAGACCTTGTTCAAGGTGAATCCTCTATGACAGATTATGTCGCATCCTTCGAGTCACTGTCTAAATATGGGGTTGAATACATCAACACCCCATTGAAGAAGAATCAAAGATTCGTCTATGGCTTAAACAAAAATCTCAAGAAGCCATTACTTCTGAAATTAGAAGTTTCTTTCGATCAACTCATTGATATCGCTCTTTGTCTTGAAGAGGCCGATAAAGAGTGTGATGTTGAAGTTGTGGGTGCCAAACAGAACTTCAACAATAATATGAAGAGGCCTATTATGTTCAAAGGCCCCAACCCCAATAAGAAAGGGATGCAAGAGACTTCGGTAGCAAAGACCCTTACCTCTAGCAGTGGGCAATGCTACAATTGTGGTTCCATGGACCACTATGCGAGGGAGTGTCCGAAACCCCTTCATTGTCACTATTGCAAAAATTCGGGTCATCATATATCTTCTTGTCCCAAACTTCAAAGTAGGAGAGGGGGAAAGCTAAATGCGCCTAGTGACACTTCTCGTGGTCAAGGTACTCCTTATTCAATCCTTGATGACATTTATTTTGTGATTATCTTATTCAAGTTCTTTTTGATATGAGTTCATCTCATTATTTTTATCAAAAGAACTTGTGATTCATTTTCTTTAAACATTTTTGGGCTTGTTGACTTCTTTGAGGATTGCGAATTCGGTTGGTGGATCTGCAACACTCAATTTGCTTTTTATTTATGTCGAAATTATTTTATGTGATTTTTCTTTCCGAGCCGATTTTTACTTAAGCTCCGGAATTGACTTTTGTAAGGATTGGCTTAATTATTACGAAGCCACATCCTTTGTCCCGTGTGGGCTATTCATCTTCGACATTTTCAATCTACTAAGCAGATTTCTGTTTTTCCTTTGTGATTTTGGTCCAATTTGATGGCATCATTTTATTCTTTAAGCTTACATGATGAGGAAAGTGTCATTTCTCTCATTCATGTAGTTTGAGAATTTTCCGGTATTTTTGAGTTTTTGTCTTAGGATTATCACCTAAGCAGTCTTTTGAGTGGTGATAAGGTCTTTTTCTAGCTCGACCTTGCCACCGATTTTCATTTGCTATGAGTTGTGGGAGTTAGCATTCCATTTACCGCATTCCACACTCGATATGAAACTTATGAATGACTTATTATGTCATTCTGTTTGACCAGCTTATTTCATCCATTTTATGAATCGAGTATTCTACGATCTCGATGACTCCAATCTTGTATATATTGATTTCGGATGAAAATAATAATTTAAAATTTTGCAAATCTTTTTCATAAGATTTATTTATAAGTATAATTGGATTTTGTTCTTTAATGAGCAAAGAATATTCTTAAAACTTTTAAGGGATATTTTTATCATATGGAAGATGGTTTTGTGATTGTATTTCCCATTGAGTGCTTTAGGAATTCTGGTCGATGCGCCTGATCGACGTTATCGATAGGAATCTCCTAAACGCTTTAATGAGACAATTTGACACGATATATTGAACTATAAAATGTAAATTTCTAAAAAGATTATTACATAAAGATAAATGTAATTTTTGAAAGTTTTGGCTTTTCGGGAAAGAAGATTATTTGAAAGAATTCTTTTTCGATACTCTTATTCTTGTGATTCCCGAAGGGAACCAAGATTTTATCTTTTGTACCAATGCTAATTGTATTGGTTTGGATGCCGTTCTCTTGCAAAAGAGAACGTGCTATCACTTGTGCTTCTAAACCATTAAAGCCTACCGAGACTAGGTATGCCACTCATGACCTAGTGCTCGCGGCTTTTGGTTTCACTTTCAGAGTTTGGCATCATTGTTTTCGGTGGGGAAATTTTTCTCCACCTCGATCATAAATCTTTGGAATATTTATTTCTCATAAGGAACTTAATTTGCGTCAACCTCGTTGGCTCAAGTTCCTTGTATCTTATGATCTTTCTACCAAGTTCATCGGTCGTTTCGATGTACTTTGTTTTGTTGAGCTTCGTCTCATTTCTTTTATGGACTCGTGTCCGATGTTCTTTTATGGTGTTTCGAATTATTTGAGTTTCCGTTCATTGGACGTACCGTTATTGTACTACGTCGGTGTTTTGAGTTATTCGAGTTTCCAGTTTCTTAGGCGTATCGCTTTTTGTGCTACGCCGTTGCACCGGTTAAATTTTCTGTTATTCATGATGTTTTCTCACGTCTTTTATTTACGGAAATGCCTTTGGGATTCCAATTTTTATTCTTGAGCCCGGTGTTATTGTGGAAGTTGAAGTTTCGCCTATTTGACTTATGAGCAACATTCTATTCGCATCATTGCTTCGGAGGTTGAGCGCCTTCGAAATGAAGATGTTTTTCTTGTGAAAGTTCAATGATTCTCAAAAATCCCTAAGATTGCTCTTGGGAAATCTAGAGGATTTATTGAGCGAACACGTTCGGACTTACTCTTTCGTGCTCTTTATGGTGAACTTCTTATTTCAAATTTCTTTTGTGTTAATATGCTTTTATGGTTGTTACTTTTTATTTCCGTCTTATATATTGCGAGGACGCAATTTCTTTAAGGAGGGGAGTCTGTAATAACCCGCATATTTGTCGATTTTATATTTAAATATTTTATTTAAATATTTTATCGTTAGTCGGATTTTAGTCCGAAAAGCTACTTTTTGCATTCGGACGAATTTGGACTCGAGACCACTTCCATTGAGTTCAAAACGTTGTTTGCAATCTTTTAAGTATAAACTTCGATATGTTTGGAGATAGTGGAATTTTTGTCACTTTTTGCTTTGGACTTTTGGTTTGGGCTGAACCACTTCTAACTCGGCCCAACCCCCTCCTTCTCATGATTACTTCTTCAAACACTTCAAGCTTTATCAAAAATGGTGGAGGGAATGGGAAATTAAAATTCCAAGCTCAAGCCTTCATTGCTAATCCAACATCTACTCCAAATCCAAAGAGAAGAGATTGATTCAAGCTTGTGGTTGATTCTTGCTTTGCTCTCAAGCTTCTCCATCATCAATTTCGTGAAAAGGTGAGATTTTTATCTCACATTCTTGCATATAGCTGTCATTGGATTGTTGGGAATGATTCCCCATCACTTTAGCATGTATGTTTGCATTTGGTTTGGATCGAATTGGTTAAAATCCCAAATTTTCGTGTGTTTTGGCAAATTCCAGAACATAGGTCGCACTGCCTTGGAATTAGCCCGTTCGCATCTAGGTCAATGGCCGTTAGGTCGTAGGTCGTTGGACCTTAGGTCGCTCTGGCGTGGATCTAGAGTTAGGTCGCTCGCCCCTTACTTCATTAGGTCGTTCGAGTATGAAGGGACTCACCTACATTTTGCTCGCTAACCCTTAGGTCGTTCGGCAACTTTAGGTCGTTCGGCAATAACTGGGTCGCTAGGTCGCACGTGTTAGTTCGTTAACCACTTTAGGTCGCTCGACCTTACCAACTTGTTAGGTCGCGCACACTTAGGTCGCGTACCATGTTAGGTCGCGCACACTTAGGTCGCGTACCATCTTAGGTCGGGTACCACCTTAGGTCGCGTACCACTTAGGTCACACCATTAGGTCACCTGACCTTAATTACTTTAGGTCATAAGACCTTGTTTCATTTTAGGTCGTAAGACCTTGTTTCCCTTAGGTCATAAGGCCTTAGGTCGTGCCACATTAGGTCACGCCACTTCCTAGTTCGCTCCCATTAGGTCGCACCTCTTTAGGTCGCGCCTTCCCTTAACTCGACCATGTTAGGTCGCTCATCCCGCTAAGTCGCACCACTGTTAGGTCGCGTGCTTGGTAGGTCGTTCCATCTTAGGTCGGTCGACCTATTTGCTGTTAAGTCGCTCACTAGTTAGGTCGCTTGCCTAGCTCGTTTCACTTAGGTCGCTCGGCATGATAGCCTCTAGGTCGTTCGACCCGTTTCCTTGTTAGGTCGCACCCCTGTTGCTTAGCTCGACCGAGTTAGGTCGTTAACCCTTTAAGTCGCAACCCACTAGGTCGTTTGACCTGATCTCTTTTAGGTCGCTTGACCTTACTTCCTTTAGGTCGGTGGACCTTATTCACTCTAGGTCGCTTGACCTTATTTTCTTTAGGTCGTTGGACCTTACTTCATTTAGGTCGTTTGACCTGTATTTCACTAGGTCGCTCGACCAGTTTTCCCCCTTGGTCGCACGGCATTCTACCCTTAGGCCGTTCGACCTATTTGACTTTATGTCGT
The DNA here is from genome assembly GCA_030737815.1 of Allium fistulosum. Taxonomy (NCBI): domain Eukaryota; kingdom Viridiplantae; phylum Streptophyta; class Magnoliopsida; order Asparagales; family Amaryllidaceae; genus Allium; species Allium fistulosum. Next base: position 246,466,174 of record CM060906.1, on the reverse strand, counting down.
TGCACTTTAATTCGACCACGTTAGGTCGCAAGTATATTTCTACTTTGATGGTTTTGGAACTGATTTCCTTGGGTTTTATTCACGTCTTCGCATGTGAAGTTTAGTGGATTGATTTGTTTCTACAATCAATTTTGTGACTTGTCACTTTAAAAATATGAAGGTTTCAATACTAGTAGTAAATATCATAACTCTTTCATCAAAGCGATTTCATCACTATTTTACTACAAAGCTCTTTTTCTCAAACCGTTTTCCAATCTACTAGTATATACAAGCCTTTATTTCACTCGGATGAGAAATCTAATTAAATGGCTTAGTAAAACGAGTGGTATGAAACGCTTGCGTTCACTTCGTCGGTTAATTCTTGGACTTCTTCGATTGAGCCTCTTGTGACAATTTTCTAGTGAAGATCTACAGTTTGTTCGTAAACATTTAAGTTAAGCAAGTGGTTATGGGACATGAAGCTAAACTCATATATTTACTAGCTTAGTGTGATTGACACTTCTTGATGACCATGATGATCATTTTTGTGATTTAGACTAGCGATTGAGCGATGTCTCTTTGTCTGTGAGGGAGACTAGACCTCATTTGTGTGATTTTCTACTCACATCCGTGGAGCATTCGGCTCATAGGTCGTCGGACCATTCGTTGGGCATTCGGCTCATAGGTCTTCGGACCATTCGTGGAGCATTCAGCTCATAGGTCTTCGGACCATTCGTGGAGCATTCGGCTAATAGGCCTTCCCCCTTTTTGTGATTTCTGGATTTCGTGTGTTGATTTCTGGAATTTGTGCTTCACCAATTTTCGTGATTTTCATTGATATGTTTTATCAATTTTTGTGCATTAGTGAATTCGTGTGTCATTACCCTTTTGTGGATTTGGATCTTTGAGAAGATTCTTGTGATATTGATTAATCTCTTGTTGATTTTCATTTACATACTTATAGTAGTATGCCATTATGGTTATTATATTTTTATGCCATATCTTTTATTCTATATCATGCGATCTGATATTTATAGCTAGACTGATCCGTTTATTATTTTCTTATGAAATAATACTCGGGTTAGACCGAGATGTTACAGGTGCTTCTGCTTGACTTCTCTCCAGGGATCTATTACTCTGACTTTTGGCTAACTACTTAGATTAGTTGTTTTTGGATGTATACATTTGAGATATAGACTCTATAATGTATACTTATTCTTTTGTGTAGCACATGTTGCTATTCTTCTGTATTATCGTGGATCTTTCAGATCACTACTCTGATGTACACTTTCATGTGTTATATGTTCATATCTTTTTCCGCCTTTGTGATATGGATGTCTGAGACTGATTTGTGTTATGTTTATTTCTATATTTGTTTCCGAAGATTATATATAGCCACCGTGTGATAGCTTTGAGTTTGTGTCGGTATGTCAGATTTCCTCCTCTTATGAAATACATGCTATACTATCTGACATATCGGTGCTCGCACAAAGAAATTACATGGATGGTCGCTCCTCAAAATCCTTATTCTTCGTGCTAGTTGACAGCATTACTCCGTAGTGTTGTTGGCTAGCGTGGGTATAGAGATGGGGCGTCACAAAACACGAGGAGGAATAATGGAGGGTGAGAGGATGTGCAAGGAAAGGGAACAGAGTGGGAGACGAAGGTATCGTTCGGTACTCAAAATTTACCCATTCCTGTCTCCACGCGTCACACGCGATAATAGGCAAATGGCCCGTTGTAGGAAGTGAGCAAAACAGTCTGTTAGGGGGAAATGGTGCGTTTAGCCTCAAATATTCCACTGAAATACTCATTTTGTATCACCAACCACATTTTATTTCCATCAAGCTCCTCATGGATCTTGACCTGTTGGATCGATGAGGATGGGAGATAGATGACGTTGTAGTGGGAAGACGCCAAAGGTGAACTAGAACTATTGGTTAGTTGGAGAAAGATTGATGTATTGGTCGAGCAATAGATAGGAAGAAACAAATAGCAACACTCTGATCGAGAAAATCAAGAAGCCATATTAGACGGGCCAATTGGATGGTGAGGAGAAAAAGTCCAGCCCCAAAATGGAGTCTAGCATGGGAGCAGGCAGTTGACGCAAAGTAGAGCACTATGGCTCTGAAAAGGAACTAGTTAAAGAGAAAACTATGGTTTAGAAAAAGAGGCAGGAAGGCGAGTAATTTGGGGATAGGATGGTGAAGTGAGGATGAGCGAGGAGAGGGAATAGAGTGAAGAGACGAAATGCGAGTGGAATTTGAAAACCTAGGTTCGTGTTAAACTAATATGTTGTAATTTGGCTAGGCATAAAATAATGCTCAAGCGGTGTTTTCATCCCAACCATGGATCACTGTGGTTTGGACCTCAATCGGAACTTAGTCACAGATGAGCTCAAGTCATACCTTCGAACCAATGGTCCAACCGTCAATTTACCCAGTTGAACCGTGTGGTTCTTTTATTTTCCCCTTACTTGCCCATCATGTAATTCTCTCCAATTTTCATTCTTTGTAATACTTTGAAGAAAATAAATAAATCAATATTGCAAAAATAATCATTGTCCATAATCTAAACAAACTCTTAAACTTTGTTCATCATCGTTGCAAGCTCCTCCAAGACCACTACAAGATTCGTCAAAATTATCATTGCTAAGCTTCTGTCATTGTGCATCGCTACTGTGTACACAAATGTAGTTATGCACTACAACAATATGTAACTTCAGCTGCAGACCTTAAAGACCATCCATTGCTCGCTTATGAAGTTATTTTATTTCAATATTTTTGCATATAGTTCATACTTAAATGTGTAATTTTTTTAGAAAATAAACAACAGTTTTGACGGTTTGACCAATTGAACCATCAAAACCTTAAACCTTGAGTCGTCACGATTCGACTTATGGTCCGGTTATGAAAACCATGAGATCAAGTGTTGAAATGTGTTTTCCTTTATAGGTTCCATTTCTTATGTAAATTGCAATAAAATATCCGTATTAGGCATAACATATTATTTGCAGATTTCTGCAAAGTTACTGACTGAATTATTTAACTTATGTGAAAATCTTTCAATGTTTATTCTTTAATTCAAAAAATAAAATATCTGATGCAGCACGATCTGCTTCTGATTTAAGTCATTCCAGAATTTTAGGTCGTTCACGACCTAGTGAAGTTTTAGGTCGTCCACGACCTAAGGAACCTATAGGTCGCTCATGAGTCAACTGCAGAGTTAAGGCATGCAAACGAGTTAACGAGTTAAAGGAACAAGTGCACGAACGACCTAACGAAGAACGAGTTCACGAGTTAAAGGAAAAGATGCACGAACGACCTAACGAAGCTCTCATTCCTTTAGGTCGCTCAGATATTTCCAGTAAAGACTGTCTCGAGCTACGACCTAAGTTAGGTCGCGTGAACGAGCTACGACCTAAGTTAGGTCGCGTGAACGAGTTACGACCTAAATTAGGTCGCAAGGAGATTAGGTCGCGTGAAGAACCCCAGGAGCTAACTTGTTAGGTCGCGTACGAAGCTATGCCGCCTGAATATCTTGTGTCGCTTTGTTTTAGGTCGCATGTGTTACTAGGTCGTCTGTCATGATACTATGTTGTAATGTGTTTTAACATGTTCCTTATGTCGTTTGTATATAAGTCGTAGGTCGCGTCTGTTAGGTCGCGTGTGTTGTTTAGGTCGTAAGTCGTTGGTGTTTGATAGGTCGTGGCCGACCTAAGTGTTGTACAGTTTGTGCTGTTAATTGTAACTTCTATAAATAGGCCGGTGGTGCCATTTGTAATAGTTTAGTTGATTTTGAATAAAACTTTTGTTTGATAGCTTTGTGCTTTCATTAAATCGGTAGTTGAGTGTGATCTCCTATCTCCACTTTCGGTATTCAAGTGCGCTTGAATCAACGATCGCTGAAGCCGATTCACGGAATCTAGTGCGCTAGATCAACGTACGAAGAATCGTAGATCTTTAAACACGGTATCGTGCGCGATCAACGTGTTTGGGATAGTTAAAATCCGGTATCTTCGGATCAACGGATTTGGGCCATATGGTATCTTCTACTCCATCGATCGTTACTTTCACCGAATCATTGTTTTGTTAACCCGCTGCTGCATCATTTGGTATCAGAGCTAGACTTAGCCAATCATAGCTAAGCTGAGTCATGGAGCCAATATTCTATCGAAGAATTCAAGTCGTGCATCATTTGAAGCCGTGCATCTTTTGGTGTTCATCGTGTTCATCATAAAGTTGCAACAACTTGGGAGTTTTCGATCCATCTCATTTTGGATCTAAGGAGGAAAAGTGTTTGAGTTGGTCGTGGAAGTTTGCGCGCCAAACGTGGTTTTGAATTGTGTTTGAATTTTTGATGTGTTGAAGAGCTTCGGCCGAGCTAAGCATTGAAGTCAAGCCGAGCTATGTTAGGTCGTTTGATCTTGAAACGAGCTAGTAGAGTTGAAGTTTTGAGGATTACATTTGAATTTGTTGAAGTGTTGTGAAGATTCAATCATGCCGCCGAGAATAGCTAACCGTCATCAAAATGTTGAAGATTTGTATAGACGAGAAGATGCTGAACAAATGGAACAACGCATTAGTGATAAATTCAATGAGAAATTGGATGAAGGTATTGGAAGGTTAGAGAAGCTCATGATGGATATGAATCAACCCCGAAGAAGAATATCGCCAATTTCTAACCAAGGTAGAAACAGGGTTTCGCCATCAGTTTTGGGAGAATGGAGAATATCGCCACAATCTAATCAAGGAAGACGAAGTCATCGAGAATTTGAAAATGAAACATATCGAGATGATGAAAGGAGAAGTAGAAGGGATATGCGTGATCATCGAGATGTGGATGGACGGGATCGTTATCGAAGCACATTTGTTATTGATGAAGATGGTGATAGAGGAAGTTATCATCATAGAGATCATGGCCAAGGACGGAATTGAGATCGAGAATTTGAGGATGATCGTCGATGGGAGTCGGGAATGAAAACTGAAATTCCAGAATTCAAGGGTGGAATGGTGGCTGAAGAGTTTTTGGATTGGATGTCTAATGTTGAGGAGATTTTTGACTTTAAGGAAGTTCCCGAGCATCGAATAGTGAAGTTGGTTGCTACTCGTTTGAAAGGAAGAGCTATGGCATGGTGGCAACAAACTAAACTGACAAGGGAGAGGATGGGAAAGTCAAAGATTGAGTCATGGGATAAGATGAAGAAATTGATGAAAGCTACATTCTTACAGTATAACTATCAGTCTCTTATGTATCAACGTTTGCAGAACTTGAGGCAGGGGACCAAGTCTATAAATGATTATGCGGATGAGTTCTATCAGCTAATTGCAAGAAATTACATCATGGAGACGGAGAAGCAGCTGACCGCTAGATTTGTTGGAGGGTTGAGAATGTAGATACAAGACATGGTGAATATGTTTGATCCCAGATCTGTAGCTGAAGCACATCAAAAGGCTCTAGCTTGGGAGAAGCAAGGAAGGAGAGGGGGTGGTGTGTTTACAAATTCCAACAATCCAATGAAAGGGGCTAGTAGCAATGCGAATGTTTCGAAGGCTGTCGCAAAACCAGTTGTTAATGAATTTGCTAAGACCGGAATCAATAGTGGTATCAAATGTTTCAATTGTCAGGAGATGGGTCACAAAAGCAATGAGTGTATGAAGCCGAAGAAGCGAACGATGATTGCTGAGGCAGAGGAAGATGAGGTAGAAGCTGATTGTTCTAAATCACTACATGATGAGGAGGAAGAGAATGTGTCGGGAGATGAAGGGTATTCATTGATGATGAAGAGATCTTGTTTGACACCAAAACAGGAGGAGGAAACTAGCTGGTTGAGAAGTAATATCTTTCAATCCACATGCACTATCTTGGGAAGGGTTTGCAAGTTTGTCAACGATGCGGGAAGCTGTGATAATATTATCTCTACAGAAGTTGTAAAGAAGTTATCATTGAAGACAGAGAAGCATCCGAAACCTTACAAGTTAGCTTGGTTAAGGAAAGGTGGAGAGGTGAAAGTTGGAAGAAGAGCTTGTGTTAATTTTTCAATTGGAAAGAAATACAAAGATGAAATTTGGTGTGATGTTGTGGACATGGATGTATGTCATCTATTGCTGGGGAGACCATGGCAGTATGATAGGGCTGTGCAACATGATGGACGTACTAACAATTACAGTTTCATGTTTGAGGGCACAAAGATTACTTTAATTCCTAAGAAGCGACAACACGAAGAAAGCAAGTTGGAGGAGATTGAAGAGCTTAAAACCTTACTATCTTTGAAGGAGTTTGTTAAGGAGGTAGAAGTGGAGCCGGAAGTATTCTTGTTGATTGGACGTGAGAGTCAGGAAGTGGTTGAGATTCCGGAAGAAGTAAAGCCAGTACCAGGAGAATTTGACGATGTATTTCCTGAAGAGCTACCAACGGAGTTACCGCCGTTGAGAGACATTCAACATCAAATTGACCTTGTTCCAGGAGCTGTGTTACCTCATAGACCACACTACAGAATGAGTCCAAAAGAACATGAAGAGTTGAGAAGGCAAGTGGAAGAATTACTTGAACATGGGCGCGTGCAGGAAAGTTTAAGTCCATGTGTTGTGCCAGCATTATTAGTGCCGAAGAAGGATGGGAGGTGGAGGATGTGTACCGATAGTCGGGCATTGAATAAGATTACAGTGAGATACAGATTTCCGATGCCGAGACTTGATGATTTGTTAGATAAGTTGAGCGAGGCTACTATCTTTTCGAAAATTGATTTGAAGAGTGGTTATCATCAAATTCGAATCAGACTAGGGCATGAATGGAAAACAGCGTTCAAGACATGTGAAGGGTTGTATGAATGGCTGGTGATGCTGTTTGGTCTTTCGAATGCACCAAGTACATTCATGCGGGTGATGAATCAGATTTTTAGACCATTCATTGGGAAGTTTGTGGTAGTGTATTTTGATGATATACTGATATATAGTGGAAGTCCAGAAGAACACTTGCAACATCTGAGAGTAGTGTTGATGGTACTACGACAGGAACAATTTTATGCTGCAACGAAGAAATGCGTGTTCATGACGCATAGTGTTTTATTCTTGGGATATGTTATATCGGATGGAGGTATATAGGTGGATCAGAATAAAGTTGAAGTAATCAGAAATTGGCCACAACCCAGGACGATAACAGAAGTTAGTAGATTTCATGGTTTGGCATCATTCTACCGAAGGTTCATTCCACATTTCAGTAGCGTGAAGGCACCAGTTACTGATTGTATGAAGGGGAAGCAATTTTCATGGTGGGAGGAAGCAGGAGTTGCTTTTGAGAGAATCAAGGAACTTTTGACGACAACACCGATTCAAGTGTTGCTGGATTTTCAGTTGTTGTTTGAATTACATACTGATGCATCGAAGGTTGGAATTGGAGGGGTGTTAAGTCAGAAGGGACGTCCTATTGCATATTTCAGTGAGAAGTTATCGGGAGCAAAGATGAGATATAATACTTATGATGTCGAATTTTATGCTATCGTGCAAGCTGTAAAACATTGGAGGCATTATTTGTTTCATAAAGAATTTGTTTTATATACTGATCATGAGGCGTTGAAGCATATGCAGGGACAGGACAAGATTGCAGCTAGGCATGCTTCGTGGATTGCGTACTTACAACAATTTACCTTTGTGGTGAAGCATAAATCAGGATTTACGAATAGAGTGGCGGATGCATTGATTCGAAGGAATCATTTGTTGACTACAATGAAGGTGGAAGTAACGGGGTTTGATGTGTTGCCAGATTTGTTTGTTGATGATCCTTACTTTGCTAAGATCATGGATAAAGTCAATGAAGGAAAGATGGATAAGTATGTGTTAGTGGATGGTTTTCTATTCAAAGGTAACAAGTTATGTACACCAGAAGGCAGTCTACGAATGAAGATTGTGAAAGAGTTACATGAGGAAGGTCATGTGGGGAGAGACCGTACATTATAGTTGATTTCGCAATCATATTTTTGGCCTACTATAAGAAAGGAAGTTGAACGATTTGTGGAGAGATGTCATATTTGTCAAGTCTCTAAAGGGACAGCGACGAATGCGGGATTGTATATGCCATTACCTATGCCTATTAGACCGTGGGTTGATATCAGCATGGATTTTGTTTTGGGTTTGCCTAGAACTCAGCGAGGAAATGATTCTATATTTGTTGTGGTAGATAGATTTTCCAAGATGGCTCATTTTATCACTTGTAAGAAGACAGCTGATGCCGTCCGTGTTGCTCAGTTATTCTTTAAAGAGGTGTATCGATTACATGGGCTACCTGAATCTATCGTTTCAGATCGGGATACTAGATTTCTAAGCCATTTTTGGTTAAGTTTGTGGAAGATGGTTGGAACGAAGTTGAATTTTAGTAGCGCCTATCATCCGCAGACAGATGGGCAAACAGAAGTGGTAAACAGATCATTGGGAAATTTGTTGCGATGTCGTGTGCAGGATAACTTGAAGAGTTGGGATATGAAATTATGTCAAGCAGAGTTTGCACATAATCACGCTATTAACCGTAGTACGGGTTTCAGTCCGTTTCAAGTTGTATACTCAACAAGTCCGAAGGGTCCATTGGATTTGACGACAGTGCCATATCAGAAGGGAGTAGTTAAACGGGCTAGTGATTTTGTGACTAAGTTGCAGGAATGCCACAAAACTGTTCATGAACGATTGCTTGCGTCAAATGAGAAGTATAAACAACTGGTGGATAAGAAGCGAAGGAATGTGGATTTCAGAGAAGGTGATTTGGTTTACGCCGTATTGACAAAAGATCGTTTTTCAGTAGGAACGTACAATAAATTGAAAGCTCGAAAAATCGGTCCAGTGGAATTTTTGAAGAAAATCAATGAGAATGCATATCAGTTGAGATTGCCGAATGATGTTCATACGTCTGATGTTTTCAATATCAAATATTTTATTCTGTATCATGGAGATGAGACTGTTGTGGAAGAAGAAAGTGCAAATTCAAGGTCGAATTTTTGTCAACAGGGGGAGGATGATGTAGCGCGATCTGCTTCTGATTTAAGTCATTCCAGAATTTTAGGTCGTTCACGACCTAGTGAAGTTTTAGGTCGTCCATGACCTAAGGAACCAATAGGTCGCTCACGAGTCAACTGCAGAGTGAAGGCATGCAAACGAGTTAACGAGTTAAAGGAACAAGCGCACGAACGACCTAACTAAGAACGAGTTCACGAGTTAAAGGAAAAGACGCACGAACGACCTAACAAAGCTCTCATTCCTTTAGGTCGCTCCGATATTTCCAGTAAAGACTGTCTCGAGCTACGACCTAAGTTAGGTCGCGTGAACGAGCTACGACCTAAGTTAGGTCGCGTGAACGAGTTACGACCTAAATTAGGTCGCAAGGAGATTAGGTCGTGTGAAGAACCCCAGGAGCAAACTTGTTAGGTCGCGTACGAAGCTATGCCGCCTGAATATCTTGTGTCGCTTTGTTTTAGGTCGCATGTGTTACTAGGTCGTTTATCATGATACTATGTTGTAATGTGTTTTAACATGTTCCTTATGTCGTTTGTATATAAGTCGTAGGTCACGTCTGTTAGGTCGCGTGTGTTGTTTAGGTCGTAAGTCGTTGGTGTTTGATAGGTCGTGGCCGACCTAAGTGTTGTACAGTTTGTGCTGTGAATTGTAACTTCTATAAATAGGCCGGTGGTGCCATTTGTAATAGTTTAGTTGATTTTGAATAAAACTTTTGTTTGATAGCTTTGTGCTTTCGTTAAATCGGTAGTTGAGTGTGATCTCCTATCTCCACTTTCGGTATTCAAGTGCGCTTGAATCAACGATCGCTGAAGCCGATTCACGGAATCTAGTGCGCTAGATCAACGTACGAAGAATCGTAGATCTTTAAACACGGTATCGTGCGCGATCAACGTGTTTGGGATAGCTAAAATCTGGTATCTTCGGATCAACGGATTTGGGCCATTCGGTATCTTCTACTCCATCGATCGCTACTTTCACCGAATCATCGTTTTGTTAATCCGTTGCTACATCAATATCAATTTAGACCAATGAATGTCAAATCCATTGAATAGTTTACGCTGTTATATTTAAGCAATGTTATGTTGTGATAAGTTTTAACACGTATATTACATTGACAATGTTGAAGGTGTGTAGATTATTTTATATGGTATGCTATTTTCAGGTGCATCAACTTGTGAATCAAAATTCGTTTCAGTGATCAGTTTTAACTTTCTATTGCATCATGCAAGGCATGTGTTGTAATGGGGATAAGTTGTACATATTTTAGGTATCCTCTCACATAAGAAATCCTAGAACATAAATGATTTAAACAGTAACAAAGAATGTTACTCATTTTCCTTATTGTACTTCTGTTATGTCAATTATAAGTATAATATTGTTCTAGCAAACCATCTTATGAGCATAGTTTGATGAGGCTCGCTGATAAACTATTGGACAATAACACAAATTGACCTTCCTACTACTTACATTATTTTAACTTTACGAGTTTCATCTTGATAATCAGTGTTGGTTTTTTGCAGTAATTTAAATTGAAAAGCTTCCTTGCACTTATCAAGGATGATAGAACGAAAGCCACTTTACATTGAAATTGGAAAAAATCCTTATTGCTGAAAGCATTTCATATAAAAGTACCTGAAACATATGTGCACTTAAATTTGTAAGTGAAATTCAATAAATGAGATGTTGAGTGTAATTTTTTCTTTATAACATGTTTCATATTTTCTTGGTGCGGTGGAGATCAAATTGTTTGATGATATTTTAGTGAGCTCTAAAATATGGTGTTTAAAAAGCATTTGGTTTTTTTAATGCTCTTCCCATCTGCCTGTGTTTTTTGTTCTATACAACTAAAAAAATTCTAATTGAATTTAGACAAAAAACAAGTATATCATGTATGTTATATAATTATAGTGCATTCGATATAAAAATTATATCTTTCCTTTAATCCATTTATGTTGGTATTTAGTACTACTTTGTGCTTATAGCGACAAGCTCGTTATACTTTAGGACTATTAAATCGCTTTTTGTACAACTTTCATAATTTATTTTAGCTATTTGATTTATACAACTTTAACATGGCGTGTGTGTAGCATTTACACGAAGCAAGTTCGCACTAGTTGCTTTAAAAGAGAATAAAATTTTAAATTGATAAACTTTTTATCAATATCATATACACAATTTTTTGTTCAATATGAAAATTTTATTCAATTGGTTTCCATGTTAGGTCACTATTTCTGATGTTGTTATACGAAATTCTCAGTAACAAAGAATATGTAAATTAGCTCCCTTTTTTTTAAATTAGAAAGAGCAAACTTAATTACACTTCTCTGATAAAAATACATGTTAACTTGCGTTTTTCAAAAAATAAATTCAAGAATTGAAATTCAAATTTATTTATTCAGAAATAGTAGTGATTTTTAACTAAGTACAATTTGAGCAAATAACTATATTTTTCACCATTATCAAATTTTACAAAAATTTTATTTTTCTTCTCAAAAACTACAATTTAACTTGCTTTTTTAAGGAGTAAAGTGCCAATTGCATTGTGTTTCTATTTTTCAAAAATATGAACCTAATTTACGTATTCATTTTTACATAAATTTTTCTTATGTCATCGTCAAAAACAAAATCCTTAAGCTTTTTTACTATTTAAATATGGCTTGGAATTTAAGAAGATTTGAAGCAAAGGTTCCTACATCTCTTATTTATTATAAGCAAAATCCAAGCAATAAGTGGTTGATGATTCTATCCAGCATTAAACAATTTTCATATGAAAAATAAATGAGAATTTAACTTTGTAACCGTTCAATAGCTTATAAATTATTATACTAAATGAAATATAAATGCAAATTTTTGGACCAAGGTTGAATATATGGTCAAGTCATGTCCAACATAACTTATAGTTATTTCCCAAAGTATTTTTGTAGAAAAAAGAATGGTGTGACTTGCCTTAGTAAAGTGCTTTTAGCATGATTTGTTGCCTTATAAAACCGTATAAGTTTTCTTATAATTTAAAAGCATTTAGGACAAAAAATTACTTTTCTAAGTTAATTAATGTATTCATATTTAAAATATATTGAATGCACACTTTACAAATAATAATATCTTACAATCAAATTGAATTAGAGGATATTTGAGAAAACTAACCAAAAGGTTTTTTAATACTTTAAGAGATTGGCGAGATTTTTCATCTCGCAACACCAAACTTTTATTAGCGTAACTTTATTTTTGATTACCCTATTAAATGTGAATCAACAAATTCAAGTAATATTAAATTTTCCTTTAACATAGTGCTTATATTGTGGAATGTTTACACAATCAAGAAGAGAGTCTTTAACTGTTTGTTAAAATGCCTAAATTTGTTTTTATACTAAGCTTTGCCGAATTAGCTAAATGGAACATACTAAAAGGAAAAACGATAAGTACAATAAAGTAAAGGACACAACGATTTACAGGGTTTAGATTTCAGAAAACATTATGTCTACGGATCAAATTTTTTATTATCATTCTTTTTCCATGTACACTTATTTTGATAGTAGAAATACAAGACTGTTGGGTTCTTTTTCAAAGAATTCATCAAAAAGTCCCTTTCTCTAGTATAGTGCATTTCCCATATGATTGTACAGTTTGAACTCTCTTCAGGATATGTTGTCCATTGTAGTGCTATAATAATTCTAAATGCTTTGGATGTATGCTTTACGCTTCATATTATGAATTGTTTGCTATTCAAGGGAACTACTGTGTTATGGTTTTGGCCGACCTTATAACCATGTTCTTTTGTTTTACAGGACTTCGCGTATGATGTCTTTTATAGATCCACTACGTATGTCGTTTCTTATGTTCCATAGTTCGCTGGTTAACTAGGCTGTGCCCTTATATGTTGTGATCTAAAATAGATGTAATACTTGCCCCTCAAGTTTGCGCTAACACCGGTTAGCGTGGACCTATAGTTTAGTATGCACATTCTTCAGTTCCGTCTAATCCATTAATCGTATCGCATTTAATGTTTCTTACATGTGTCATTATACGGATGGCCATGCTTCTCGTACGTGATTAGACACGTCGTTTCATTTTTCAAGAGATTTGATTATTTTTTTGTGAAGATTCCCTTTCATCATTACCACCTAACGGTCCTAATTAAATGCATCATTCGATTCCAAGGGTTAGGATCTTTTAACTTATGTAGTACTTATTTCCTCTTTCTTCTTCAATATCGCTTTTACTTGCTCAATAAAGAGCGAAAGAAAAAGAAAACTTAGCGGTTTTTAAATTTTACCTCAATTTCTTTTTATCAAAGCTTTGATAATAGTTAATCCGTAAGATTTTTATTTTTAATTCACTTTTTCATTTACTTTTCTATATCTTAGGTGGTCGATTAATTGATTTAACTAAATTTCTAGTTTAAACTGGTGTTAACGCTAAAAGTTGAACGCTAACACCCGGTGTGTGTAGTAATGTTGTGAAAGCACCACCCGTGATACGGGAACAAGAAATAAGCAGTAAAATAGCAGAAAACAGTAAAAGACAGCGATTTTATAGTGGTTCGGCTTTAGATCAAGCCTACGTCCACTTTGAATTCCTTTATTGCTGATTTTGATTACAAGAAATCGATACACTTTGATCACAAAAAACACGCTAGACTAGTAGCTCAAACTTCGATGATAAGATTTGTTGAATCCATGTTGGATATGCAAGATCTTTCTCAAAGCTCGTTGTAGTGTCTTGAATGCTTGGAGTTCTTCAAGTGTTGGACGAGTTCTGAATCTTGTAGAGTAACGGCGCTTTTAAGAATGATCAAAAAGTCCTTTTCTAGTTCGAGTTAGGTTGGTATTTATAGAGGAATCTTGTGCCTGGGTCGTAGGTCGTGGACGACCTAAGTTGGGTCGTGAACGATTCAACTGGTTGCGACCGACCTAAGCTGGGTTGAGACTTCACAGCTTGTTCGTTTGAATAAATTGCTAAGTCCCAGATCGTTCACGAGTTAGGAGGCCATCGTGTGAAATAATGCGGCATTGAGTTTTGTTTAGATCGTGAGTGACCTATCATAGGTCGTAAGTCGGTCGCGACTTAAATGTAGTTGCTAAGTCATTCAGTCCCTTCTGTAGTTAGGTGGTTACGTCCTTAAGTCGTTAGGTCGTGGTTCCTTTAGGTCATTAACCCACTTAAGTCGTTAGGTCGTGGCTCCTTTAGGTCGTTAACCCACTTAAGTCGTCACATTCCCTTAAGTCGTAGGTCGTCCAAATCTGAAGTTGTTAACTCGCTGAAGACATTAAGCCGCTTCATTTCTTAGGTCATTACCTGCCTTAGGTCGTATACCTCTTAGGTCGTATGCTTCTTAGGTCGTATGCTTCTTAAGTCGGTCCGCATCTTAAGTCGGTATCTGCCTTAAGTCGCTATGCTCCTTAAGTCGTTAACAGCCTTAGGTCGTCAAGTCCTTTTTCCGTTAGCTTTCTTAAGTCGTTGACAAAACGGGGTTAACATTTGCCCCTCGAAGTACACGCCTAAGTCGTAGGTCGTGTGCTTCGATTTCTATAACTCGTGCTTTGAAGAGTCGTTAGATCGTGGACGACCTATGAGAAAATAATATCGTGTGTGCCGATTCGAGTTCCACTGTCCTGGTGTATAAAAGGCTTAGGTCGCTTCTTCTTCACCCACTTGCTTCTGTGTTTACTTCCGCCATTAACGAATTCTCAAGCTTCCCAAAGACGATTTAAACCAGCCGGTTGCCGATCATCCTCATTTTCTTATCACGTAAGTGGATTCACTTGTTATCCATTCCACGATTATCATTGATTCATGAACTCCGTTTCCCCATTTCTGACCTACCTCCTTACGCCATGTTTTATCTCGGATCTCGTCACATCGATTGTTGACGGACTTGAGATGGTTCGATGTAGCTTTAAACGATTTGAGAGAAGGCGATGGGTTATAGTGCTTCAGGTCAACTGATTCATGGTTTGTGATGGAATGGCAGTGCATTGGATTTGTGGTGACTTCGGGGTGATTTAATGGCATGGGAAGATGAAGGCTTTTGTTGATGGAGAAGCTAACGGATTAATGGGTTAGGAGTTAGGAGTTAGGCGAACTGATGCATCGGGGAAAAACGAACGACCTATGGCCTTGGCAATTTGAACAATAACAACGAGACTTAACTCTCAACGACATTGGTGCTAAGTCGTGAATGACCTAAAGTAGGTCGTAGGTCGGCAGCGACCTAGGACTTGGGCGGTTGTATCATTATGACTTGAGACCTTTTCTCCTTACTATGCCTCACGACATAAAGAACCAATGACTTGGAGAACCAACGATTTAACTTAACTTGCAGCACATTCTTTAGGTTGTGGACGAGCTAGCACATTGAACGGCCTAAATTTTGAATTGTCTGAAATTTGAACTGTCTGGACTTTTCTACAGATCACTTTAACTTGTAAGCTAACAACCTGTCAAACATAACATTTGCAGAAAACTGGGACGAATATACTGCCATTGACTGCCCACATCAAATGACAGATTAGTCGATAAAGAAAAATCAACTTAAATGAAATGCGTGAACGAAATGCTGTAAACTAACCAATTCAAGTGAAGTATTAAAGCAAAACTATAATAGTTAACTGAAGCTGATTTGTTTTCCTTAACATTGCACTTGAATTTTAGATTTAACAAGTCCTGAAATCTAGCAATCGACCAATTGTCAACTAGTTTAATTCCAGTTATGTTTGCTTTCTATTTTAATTAGTTCTGCACAACACTTCACACTTTTTAGGAAACGTGCACCTTCACATTTGAATATCCAGTTGCTTGTGTAGAATGACTTCTCAGCCAGAAGATGTAATAGTTCAAGATGGAGAGGCTATTCCTATTCCCGCTCCTTTGTCTAATCCTCCAGAGAGAATCTCGACCTCATTATCATATAAAGTTTTTCGCCAACTGTGCACTCAGCTCGGGATTGCTGAAGCTGATGCCATATTCCCTGAGAAAAACGACACTGCTGACATACCACCCCACGGTTTCATTGCCGTTAATCGCCAAATGTGCATGAATGGAGCCATTCCTCCTTTTAAGGATTTCTTTCAGCAGCTTTTTCTTCGACTGTCTATCTCTCCCTTTCAGTTACATCCCAATGACTACGCCATCCCGATGGGACTATGTGTACTATTTAGGAGGACGCTGGATCGTCTTCCGAGCTTCGATGAGATTTGTTACTTATTCTCTTTCGCTAGAAATAAAGATCATCCTTCCATCACTGTCGTGCGAAGCGCTAGAAACCGCAAACTGATCATTGGCCTTTCGGATAGCGTTCATGGGTTTCTAAGTCAATTCTTCTTCGTTCGCTGTCCCCCGGGATTTTACGCTATCTGGAGAGTAGGAAGTAAGATCATTTATCTCCGCTTCTTATATTTCTGAACGTTTCGAAGTCCGAGTTGTCAAGTGTTAACTTCGCTTTTCATTTTTCAACGCTTCATCCTCCTTCTAGGGATCTTGGTCACAAACCAACTTTTGAGAGGCTCATGGCGTGCCAGTTGAGGAGAGGAGCATCCAATTTCTGTTGAAAGACGAGTTCTTACATCAATTCGGACTTCTACTTTCTTCCCGTTCTATTCAGCCTCATGAAGTCCCTGATTCTCCGGCAAAGACATCAGATGCCCCAGCTCCTGCTGAAGAATTTACATCGAAAGATCCTACCTCTGAGACCTCACTGGTGAAGTGTTCTACTTCTATTGACCTTGCAGGTTCGTCAAGAAAGCTAACACTTTCCCCAGTCATCGAAGAAGAGGAGCCTTCTTAGCATTCCAGAAAGGCGGTTGATGTGGGAATCGAAAGGGAAAGTGCCACCGGGCATAATGGCGATGATATCTTTGAAGGGTTGAGTGATTTAATGATAACTTCACAGGGGCTTTTCAAAGATGACACTCCAAAAGTTATCTCTTCTGCTGTCGAGACGACTTCCTCTTTACAACAATTTACAACGCCTGTTACACAAGTTGTCACCATTCCCACACCAAAGAGTGGTTTGTAGTCTGACGCGCGTAGTTTTCATGCCACACACACTTAGGATTTTTGGCACTTATACGCACTTAGCTTCTTCACTTCGAAGATTTTTAAGATTTGTCTCTTTTTTTATTTTCAGATTCTCCGATGGGGCGAAGCGGTTCATACTATGATAAATTCCAGCGCCACGGAAGCCGTGACACTTATGATTTTAGGCGCTATCTTTCTGTTCATAGAGAAACCGATGAAGAGAGAGCTGCTAGAAAAGCTCATGAGTGGCGGGACTACGAGGAGCAGCAAAGGAGAAGGATGATCGACACGACTCTTCTCACAGAAGCGATGATTCTCATAAGAGGAAATCCCATGATGATAAGGGGAAGGGCCACATCACTGGAGATCCAAGCCAGCGGGTCAAGCTTGGTGACGCGCCTGCTATTTCTGAAAAGTCTGATGCTCCTACCTCTGCAGAAATTCCATCTGATTCTCCAGCTCTCAAGAAGTCTGACATTCAAACAATTATCAACAGGCCTTAGTATCAAGTCGGGGACGGTCCTCCTACACTTCAAAGCCGATTCCCAAATTGGTGCTTAAAAGGGGTGCGTTTCGACTTGGACTTGGTACCGATCGATAAGCAAGCTATGTTAAGAAACGTTGACGCTGTCAAACTTGATATTGATAGGATGTCTGGCTGGCAGAAACTTGTTGACGTGCTTCAAAGAGTTAATCATATGAATCATGAAGCCATGTTGACTATGGAAAATGATCATTCAGAGTGGAAGAAAATTCTTAAGCAACACGATGCAGAAATGCAGAGTATTGCTGACGATAACGAGAGACTCGAGGCTAAAGTCAAGAAACTTGAAGAAGATCTCGCCTCTTCTTCCGCTTTGCACTCTCAAAAAGACGAAGTCTTTCAAAAGCAAGTGCGAGATGCACATGCTGCTCAAAGAGATGCTGAATTGAAACTCGATTCAGAGAAGCATGTTACTAAAAAATATCGCAAAGGTGCTGCTCAACTGCATGAACAAGTTAGCTCGCAAGATTTGGAGATTGCAGCATTAAAAGCTCGACTTATTCAACTCGAAAATGAGCGGGATGATGCAGTTGTCGGCCAAGTTGCAGCCGTTGCCGAAAAAGAAGCGGCTGAGCAGTCGCATGAGGCAACGAAGGCTAAAGTCAGCTCTACCTTATTTGACTTTTATATCCACAACGTCTTGGGGCGTGGGAGCCTCTCATTCCTGGGTCCAACATATGAAACTACTTTAGCTGAAGTATGGGAGGCGATAATTGACATGTTCGGAGGTGCTGGCTATGCAGAGGCGGGTCTTGAGGCGACTTATCTAGATGATGAAGCACGCGCCGCCCTTGCCAGGGGAAAAGAGCAGCTTCCTAGGGAGCGATCCCAAGCAGCAGGAGGAGAGTGTTTAGAGAAAGCGACTGTAACTGACCCCGCTCTTCCTCCAACTTCGGTCGGCCCTGATAACATTGGCTCTAGTTCCTATTCTTCACCTTCCACAAAAGCCGAAGTTAAAAATGCGACAACTGAGCCTCCCACTACTCAAGTTGATGGGAAGACCCAGGATGATGTTGAAGCTGAAAAGTTTGAAATCGTCGTGATTAAGCCGACTCCTCCAGGTAACTACGATGTTGATCCAAGTCGAGTAGACTACTTATTTTCTTCAACCGAGTTTGATGAATTCCTCGATTATTACATAAGTCTTGATGAGCCGATATATTCTCTTTTTTCGGAGAATACTGATTTTAACTTCTTTTCTTCTGTAGCGGAAATGCCGAGCGCTGTACAAACTTCTCCTCTTCCAACTGTTCCTCCTCCAACCCTTCAAGTTAATCCTGCTTCTCAGCCAGGTTCACAGGAAGAGCAAATAGTAGCCCTTCAAGGCTTGGAGGATCCACCCGCTTCACAAGAGTAGAAGGCGGAAGATCTTGAGGATAGTGAGAAGACTCCAGAGCAGTCTCTTGATGACAACACGAAACTTTCTACGCTGCTTACTACTCCGGGAAGTGAGTCTTCTTCGAAGAGGAAAGGGAAGCGCGCCATGAGGAAGAAGAAGAAAATCATTTCAGCTGGAGAGGATAAAGCAGAAGAAAATCTAGCTACACCTTCTTCCCCTTCTTCTCTGACCCGTCCACATCGAATTCCGAAACTAGTGATCAAACCGGGCAGGGGTACTAAAGGTGGCAGGAAGAAGGAATGATAAACTGGACTTTATGCTTCTTGTTTTGCTTTTTTGCTTGTATTGACCGGAGATTGTGCGGGTACCGGTCCCTGCTTTTTTGAGATCTGCATATGTAAAAATTTTCATAGTATTGAATAAAATAATTCTTTCACTTGTACAAATTCTTGTGTATGTGAGAATGCATTTATTTCTTCTTTTAGTGTAGAATAAAAGATTCTTTTTACTTGTACAAATTTTTATCTGTGTTTGAGAATGCATTTATTCCACATCTTCTTTACGTGATATTATAATGGACTTGCGGTATGTTGCTTGAATACTACTTTTATTAATGTAGCTATATTGTATAATATTGCCCCCATACCACAAGTGCATCGTAATATCTTTTGCTTCGACGAGACTTATACTCTTATTTTGGAGAATAACTATTCCATTTTTGAGGAAAAATTATTCTGCTTTAATGGAACGTGTCTCGTTTTTGGAGAAGTTTTTACGCTTCAACCTTCGGAGATGATTACTTCGTATTTTTGAGAAGCATATTCTCCTATGCGGTAAAGCGAGCTTCTGAAGAAGTTTTTTTTTGTGCCTCTTTAGAGGGCTTTTGTTGGCCTCCGAAGAGAAGCATTTGGATTCCGAGGAGGAGTAGCATTTGGACTCCGTGGAGTAGCATTTGGACCCCGAATATTTTTTGTGCCTCCGGAGAGGTCTTGTGCTTCTGGAGAGGTCTTACGCCTCCGGAGAGGTCTTGCGCCTCCCGAGAGGTCTTGTGTGACTTGGGGAAGATCTTCTGCCTCTGAAGACGGCAGTGTGTGCTTTTTGGGGAAAGCTAGTGCCTCCGGAGAGGTCTTGTGGTGCCTCAGGAGAGGTCTTATGCCTTCTGAGAGGTCTTGTGCCCCCGAAGAGGTCTTTATTTGATTGCCTGGAAGTCACTTTCTCACAGTTAAGTGGTTCCACAGGGCAGACGCGAGTTACTTGATTGGATGTTCGTTTGCACAAACGATCGCAACTAGTTAACAAAGGCCCTGCGCCTTTAGTGGTTCCACCAACCTCTTTGTTGAGAAGAGAACTTCCATTTATTGGCGTGCCTCCGAAGAGGGCTTGTGCCTCCGTAAAGGTCTTTATCCTCCGAAGAGTTGCGCCCCCGAAGAGGTCTTGTGCCTCCAAAGAGGGCTTTTGTTGATCGGTTTGCCAGGAAAGTTGCATCTCTCCATCCTTTTTGGAGAAGTCTCCTTTTTTGACCGCCTTTGCGTTCGCTCGCCCATGTCTTTTTGTCATTTGCTCATCAATGGTTCCCTGTTATTGTTTTCAAGTTTGTGTTCCTTTCTTTAGCAAGTGATCTGCCTCGTCTGAAGTAGTGTATTCCACTGTTAAGTGATTCCGCAGGGCGGGCGCCAGTTGTCTAATCGGATGTCCGTTCGAACAGACGATCGTAATTAATTAACAAGGGTCCGATTCCTTTGCTTTGGGAAGATGTCCCTTTGGTGAAATCATTAACTTTTTATGTGAAATCAAGCTTATGCAGAGTTCGAATCTGGAACTTTTATAACTCGAAATTTGTTTATTGAGTGATTTACAGGACCTACTTGACCTTGTGATGGGTAAGCTTTGTTTTAATGGCCTGCAATATTAAATCGACATTTTAGCAATACATTTAGAGTATTTACACATCGAAATAAAACAGGCATTTACAATAATAAAGAACACATAATTTATAGTGGTTCGGCCAAAAATTGGGCCTACATCCACTTTATAGCTCTTTTATTGATTATCACTGATTTTACAATGATTTACAATACAACTGATACATTTGTCATCATTTTACAATTCCAAGCAGAACTTTCAAGTAAAATATGGACGCAAATGGTTGCTGTTCCAGGCTCTTGGGATTGGATCTCCTTCAATAGTTGTGAGTTTCAAGGTACCGTTGAGAAGTTTATCGCCAATAACATATGGTCCTTCCCAATTTGGTCCAAACACTCCAGTTGCTGTCATGATTCTTTTCAAGACTAGATCCCCGATCTAGAAGTTTCGTTGACGAACTTTAGAGTTGAAGTGCCTGGCTATTCTTTGCTGATTGGCCGCAACTCTAAGCCTAGCTTCTTCCCTTCTTTCATCAAGAAAGTCAAGTGCTTCAAGTTGCAATTTCTCATTTTCAGCCTGGTTGAAATGGATTTTCCTTTGTGAAGGGACTACTAGTTCTATTGGAATCATTGCTTCTGATCCGTATGCCAATGAGGATGGAGTGTGCCCGGTTGTAGTTTTATGGGTTGTTCTGTATGCCCATAGTGCTAGTGGTAGCTTATCAACCCATCCACCTTTTGCTTTTTCAAGCTGCTTTTGATGGTTGACTTGATAATTTTGTTTACTGCCTCCACTTGCCCATTTGCCTGCGGATGAGCCACTAGTGAGAAGCTTTTTCGGATTTTGAACCGCTTGCAAAAGTCCGGGAACTCTTTGCTTTCGAATTGAGTACCGTTGTCTGTGATTATCTTTTGTGGCACACCATACCTTCAAATGATATTTTTAGTTACAAAATTTATCATTTTCTTAGAGGTAATAGTAGCCAAAGGTTCTGCTTCAGCCCATTAGTGAAATAATCCACAGCAACAATAGCGTATTTGATTCCCGATTTGGCAATTGGTAAAGGTCCGATTAGATCTATCCCCCAAATGGCGAATGGCCATGGACTGACCATCTGTGTTAGTTCAGTGGAAGGTGCACTTGGAATTTTTGCAAATCTCTGGCGCTTGTCGCATTTTCGGGAGTAGATAGTAGCATCTCGATTAATATCTGGCCAAAAATACCCATATCGGAGAACTTTCTTGACAAGAGTTTGGCCACCTGAATGATCCCCACATTCTTCTCCGTGCACCTCTACCAAAATTGTCTTGGCTACTTCCTTAGTTACACATCGGAGTAATGGCATTGAGAATCCTCGTCTGTGTAACCTGCCGTCTTGAATTACATATCTCGATGCTTTTCTTAACAGCTTTCGGCGTTCTTTAGAATTTTCCGATAGGGAGCCGTTGAGTAGATACTCTTTGATCGGGGTCATCCATGACTCTTGTTCTTGAGAGACAGCCATGATCGAGTCGATATCCATTTCATCAATGCTTGGAGCTGATAAGACCTCCACAGGAACCAATCCCAACAACTGAGCTTCTCCGGAACCTGAATACTTTGCAAGAGAATCTGCCTTCATATTTTCCTCTCGAGGTATGTGGCTTATCGAATAGTGATTGAAATCGTCAAGAAGCTCACAAGCCTTTGATAAGTAAGCAGGCAGATTCCCTCCTTTAACTTGGAACTCCTTCTTGACTTGACATACAATAAGTTGAGAATCACTGAAGATCTGCAATGCTTTGATGTTTAGTTCCTTTGCAATCTTTAATCCAGCAATTAGAGCTTCATATTCTGCTTCATTGTTTGTAGAAGGGAATACCAATCTTAATGCGTAACATGATGATCGTCCTTCAGGGGTTTCAAGCACAACCCCAGCTCCGGAGCAGTAATCATTTCTTGAGCCATCAACATATAACTTCCATTTGGTTGGGATGTCAACTGTAATCTCATCCTCACTGTCACCCTTATCTGTGTACTCTGCGATGAAATCTGCTAAAGCTTGTCCGTTGATCGCTCTTCGGGGATGATAATTGATATCATATTGGCTAAGTTCAATATTCCATTTCAAAAGACGGCCCGAAGTTTCAGGGAGAAATAGGACTTGCTTTAGGGGTTGATCAGTGAGAACTTTTATAGGATGAGCTTGAAAATACGGCCTCAATTTCCTGGAAGCAATCAGTAAATAGTAGGCGAGCTTTTCTAGCTTTGAATAATTCATTTCTGCCCCAGTGAGTCTTTTGCTGATATAGTAGACCGGGCGCTGAACATTTGCATCCTCCCGCACCAGTGCTGCACTTAGGGCATGAGATGAAACTGCCAAGTATATGAAAAGGTCTTCGCCGTTAGTGGGCTTGGAAAGTATTGGAGGCGCTTCCATGTGACAGATTAATTCATCGAAAGCTTTCTGGCATTCAGGTGTCCATTCGAAGTCTTTCTTTCCTTTATTTAAAGCGTCAAAGAAGGGGATGCATTTATCAGTGGCTTTGGAAATGAATCGACTTAAAGCAGCAACTTTCCCATTGAGGCTCTGTAGTTCCTTCTTTGTCCTAGGGGCTTTGACTTCTCTCAGAGCAGTAATTTGAGCAGGATTAGCTTCAATGCCCCTAGCGCTTACAATAAATCCCAAGAATTTCCCGGACTCTACTCCAAATGAACATTTCAAAGGGTTGATCTTCATTCCATATTTTCGGAGAATTGTGAACATTTCTGCTAAGTGATCCATATGGTCAACTGCTTTCTTTGATTTTACTAACATATCATCGACATAGACTTCCATAGTTTTCCCAAGCTGTGATTTGAACATTGCATTAACAAGCCTTTGATATGTTGCACCTGCATTCTTCAGTCCAAAGGGCATGACTTTGTAGTAGTAAAGACCAACATCTGTGATGAAGCTCGTATCCTACTGATCCGACTCGTGCATCATAATCTGGATATACCCGGAGTAAGCATCCATAAAAGACAACAATTCGTGCCCGGCTGTTCCATCTACCAAATGGTCAATCCTTGGCAACGGGAAGCAGTCTTTGGGACAAGCTTTGTTTAAATCAGAGAAATCGATGCATACTCTCCACTTTCCATTTGCTTTTTTAACCAGTACCGGATTTGAAACCCAATTTGGATAAGTGGACTCTTTGATGAAACCATTCTCCATGAGCCGATCTACTTCTTCCTTTAGCGCTGCTGACCTTTCTGGACCCTGGGTTCTCCTTTTTTGTTTCACAGGCGTGAATTTCGGATCAATATTCAGAGTATGTACAGCAATCTCTGGAGATATTCAACACATATCGGCGTGACTCCAAGCCAATACGTCCATATTTTCTTTCAAAAATGATATTAGCATATTTTGGACTGCCACACTGAGTTGCGAACCCACATTTAGCACTTTGTTTGGGTCTTTGAGATCAACAAGTACTGGTACCGTTACTTCCATTGGCACCACTCTATTTTCCCCTGCACTGGCCTTTCTGGGGTCCATTTCTCTCCTTGCGCCACTATGCTCGCCAGTGCAGGGACCACCCTGTACTTGCTACAAGGTTGGGTTTTTGATGCGGAGCGGAGCTGCCGCATCTTTTCTCATCTCTCTCTTCCTTGCCTCTCGAAGCTCTATAAGATAACATTCCCGCCCAGTATTTTGATCTCCTTTGATGACACCAACACCATTATCTGTGGGAAATTTCATAGTTAGGCAGTACGGGGCGAGAATGGCTTTGAACGCAGCTAAAGTTGGCCGGCCCAGGAAGGCATTGTAGGCAGAAAATCCATCAACAATTACAAAAGTCTGTTTCTGAACTACTTTTTTCTGTCCTTCTCCAAGTTCCACAAACAAGTCAACAGTTCCAATCGGCTGATGTGGTTCCCCGGTGAACCCAACAATCTTCTGCGATGAAGCCTAAACATCAGCCATTGGAATCTTCATTTGATCAAATGTCTTCTTGAAGAGTATATTGCAGGAAGCACCGCAATCAACAAGTACTCGTCTTACAATAGCTGGCCCAATTCCTGCAGAAATGACCAAGGGATCCATGGTTGGAGCTTCAATACCCATAGAATCCCTAGCCTTAAACACAATATCATCATTAGAAGTTCTCTGTTGTTTCAGGGGTGCAGCGTCTTCTAAAACAAAAACATCTTCTTCCGCTGGGGTATATTTCAAAGCACGAGCATATCGTTCCATCTCACCCCAGCTTCTGCCCGCTGGATGTGGGCCTCCTGTAATCACATTGATAATAGGCCTTTCAGATCCGTGTCCGGTAGTGCCCTTACCCAAGCCAGAGGGATGAGTAAGGAGTTGCTGCCCCTGAGTGGACGAAGTTGGGTCATTCCTGTTCTTCTTAACATACTAATGCAGCTTGTTTTCCCTTAACAATTCTTCAATTAAGCTCTTCAAATGACGACATTCATTGGTATCATGACCGGGTTGGTTATGAAATCGGCAGAATTTTCCATTTCGCATAGCACTCTTTCCAGGCTTTATCTCGGCTGGTTTAGGATACTGCACAGCATCTTTGGTGGCAAAGAAGATATTCTCCGGAGTGTCGGTTAACGGAGTGAAATCTGAGGGTTTGAAGAAGCGAGGTTTCTTTATATCCTTTTGTTTCTTCCCATCATTATTTTCCCTTTTCTGACCTCCGAAATCTTTCTTATCTGAAGCAGCAATGTTATTCTCCACTCTTGTCGCCACTACTTTCATTGGTGCTGGAAGATTTTCCAAGCGTATGAACTCGTCAGCTTTCTTATAAAATTTCTCGAGTGAATTTGGTTCCTTCATTTTCAGCCATTTCCCAAATTCACTTGACTTATCGACAGCACGCATCAAATAAGTCAAAACCATTCGTGGCTCTGCGTTGTCAACTTCAGCCAGAGCTATATTAAAGTGATTCAGGAAGGATTTAATTGACTCTCCCGGATTCTGCTCAAGACTAGACAATGACATTATGTCTTTCGCCTTTGAAGCATACAGTCTGAATTGCTCTTTAAACTTTCGGGTTAAATCAGAAAACTGGTCTACAGATCGAACGGGAAGCTTGGTAAACCAAAGAAGTGCCACTCCTTCCAAGTATACCGGGAAATACCGGCACTTAATCTCATCAGTCGTTCTGGCGCCGGTCATATGCCAATCATATTTGTACAAGAATTGATTCGGGTCACTTGTCCCCCGATAAGCAGGAATGGTAGGGGGAACAAATTTTCTGGGAAACTCAGCTTTTAGAATCCTCTCAGTAAACGGAGTTTTACTCGGAGCAAATCCCCATTCGCTCTCGTCTTCACTTCTCTGCATTCTTTCTTTCATTATTTGACGAATCATGCCGGAGAGATATTCCTCGTTGTTTAATGACTTTGCAGAGTAGACTTCATCCATTTTCTCGGAAGTTTGTCCAGGCAAATGTTTGCGGAAAACTGGTGATGGCCTGGATCCTTCAGCTTGGAGAGGTACCCCTTCAGCGGCACCTGATCCCCCTTGAGGAATATTTCTTCCTTCGGAGTTGTGAAGAGCATCAGCAATGTTTTCTTCATTATTTACTGGCCTTTGACTAGCCCCGAGCAAAGCATTTAACTTCTCCATCATTAGAGTATTCTGAGTTTCAATTTGCTGATACAGCCCGGACACTACAGCATCTAACTCTTCTCGCGTCACTCCAACGCTTGGAGCTGCCTGACTTTGAGAAGGAGAAGTGGCAGTATTATCATGAGCATCTTCAGATCTGATAGACTTGCATTTTCTTCCTAGAGCCATTATATCCAGCAGACTTCTGGTCTTGAAAGAAACTTTTACAACGAACTTTTGTGAAGCAATAGTGAATGTATTCCTGAGTTGGGTTCTCAGTGAAAGCACCAAAATGTTAACGCTAAAAGTTGAACGCTAACACCCGGTGTGTGTAGTAATGTTGTGAAAGCACCACCCGTGATACGGGAACAAGAAATAAGCAGTAAAATAGCAGAAAACAGTAAAAGACGGCGATTTTATAGTGGTTCGGCTTTAGATCAAGCCTACGTCCACTTTGAATCCCTTTATTGCTGATTTTGATTACAAGCTGATACAATGCACTTCAAAAATCGATACACTTTGTTCACAAAAAACACTCTAGACTAGTAGCTCAAACTTCGATGATAAGATTTGTTGAATCCATGTTGGATATGCAAGATCTTTCTCAAAGCTCGTTGTAGTGTCTTGAATGCTTGGAGTTCTTCAAGTGTTGGACGAGTTTTGAATCTTGTAGAGTAACGGCGCTTTTAAGAATGATCAAAAGGTCTTTTTCTAGTTGGAGTTAGGTTGGTATTTATAGAGGAATCTTGTGCCTGGGTCGTAGGTCGTGGATGACCTAAGTTGGGTCGTGAACGATTCAACTGGTTGCGACCGACCTAAGCTGGGTTGAGACTTCACAGCTTGTTCGTTTGAATAAATTGCTAAGTCCCAGATCGTTCACGAGTTAGGAGGCCATCGTGTGAAATAATGTGGCATTGAGTTTTGTTTAAATCGTGAGCGACCTATCATAGGTCGTAAGTCGGTCACGACTTAAATGTAGTTGCTAAGTCATTCAGTCCCTTCTGTAGTTAGGTGGTTACGTCCTTAAGTCGTTAGGTCGTGGTTCCTTTAGGTCGTTAACCCACTTAAGTCGTTAGGTCGTGGCTCCTTTAGGTCGTTAACCCACTTAAGTCGTCACATTCCCTTAAGTCGTAGGTCGTCCAGATCTGAAGTTGTTAACTCGCTGAAGACATTAAGCCGCTTCATTTCTTAGGTCATTAACTGCCTTAGGTCGTATACCTCTTAGGTCGTATGCTTCTTAGGTCGTATGCTTCTTAAGTCGGTCCGCATCTTAAGTCGGTATCTACCTTAAGTCGCTATGCTCCTTAAGTCGTTAATTGCCTTAGGTCGTCAAGTCCTTTTTCCGTTAGCTTTCTTAAGTCGTTGACAAAACGGGGTTAACAACTGGTATATTTTTTATTTTTTATTTTAGGGGAGTTCATTTCTAGGGTTTTATTTTTTATTACTCAATCCTCAAATTGTTCGTATAAATTTTTGCATTTTCAAATTTTCTAATAGAATCTTCATTATATTTGTATAATTAATTGATTTTATTCTTTAATTCCAAGCAACTTTTAAATATGATTACCTATCTACTTTATGTGGCCCAATGCCGACACTTTTACTGCTTTACAAAAGGTCGGCCTTGACGGTATACAACAAGATCTAATGAAAGAATCACTTCCATTTCTGAAAATGTAGGTTAATTGATAAGAGTTAAAAGAATCTCATAAAGCTCTACTAGTTCTCGGATGTTCATCAGTGCAATTCCAAGATTTTATGTTGGACTTTCACATGATTTTATATAACATAACTACCTTATAGGTCTCAAGAAAAAATAAAAATTCATTATTTCTATCAAGCACTCATGCAAAATTTTATACAGTTTCCTTGAGCCTCACAAAATGTGTTTCAAATCCATTGAAAACTAAAATTTCATAATTGATGCATTAAATTTCCACTTAACAAAGTATACTAGGTTCATTATCGCCAAACTCTATATATAATCATTCTTTTCCAAACACTTCAAATTGTTTAAAGATTCGGCATAAAAAATATTGTCAATTAAATGAAGGAATATAAATCATGATGCTCGAAAGAAGGGCGGTTCAATGATAATGAAGATGAAAAGGTAGATCAAAGTTTGTTGATTACGGAAGTAAATAATTGGATTCTTAATGTAAAAAAGAGAAGGAAAAAAAGAGGTTAAAAAAAGAAGATGATATGGGAAAGACTATTAGGCAATATTAAATATTATCTGCTTATTTATTAATTATGTTATTTGCACACCTTTCTAAATAAGTACATTAGCCGCTATAATTGAGAATAAGGGCATAACTTGTAGATTTTTAAATAAGAGATCTAATGTCCTAAAACAAACCATGCATTTTAGCGCAACTAAATCTACACGATTATTAAAATATGAATGTTGTGAATGACTTGAATACAAGTTAAGTTTGTTTTCAATGAGTTGAAGGTAATTTATCAATTTCAAAATGACATGGATAATCCTCATGTCAAACATGTACTTTGACAAAAAGTGATATAGATAAGGCTTCGGCTATCATCCAAACCTATGCAACAATAGATACTCTCCCACACTAAAATAGGAGGATAACATAAACACCATATTTAAAGTATAACATAAACTTAAGAAGTCGCAGCAACTACAAAGGAGTTAGCCCAACCAGAAAATGCCAAAAACAAACCCATTAAAAGAACTCCATAAACAAGCAGTCACACTCATGAGTAGCTGCATCTAAGCAATAATGAGATTACAAGAATACAAGGCTATAGAATATGAGAAAATTATTACTCGGCACATGGATCTAGACCTGCTGGATTCATGATGAGGAGGGAAGATAGATGTCATTGTAGTGGGGAAGAAGTCTTAAATGAACCATAACTACTGGTCACTTGTGGAAAGGTGGATGCATTGATCAAGTAGTGGATATGAAGAAACAAATAGCAGCGCTCTAAAGTCATCATGAAAACGAGGAAGCTATATTAGGTGGATCAATTGGATGGCTAGGAGAAAAATGTCGCAAAAACCAGAAGTCTACCACGAGAAGAGGCATTTGATGCAAAGCAGAGTACGACAACACAAAAAAGGAGTGAGTTAAAGAGAAAACTAGGGTTCTGAAAGGTGTGTAATTTGGGGATGAGGAGAAGGTTTGATGAGATGTGGAGGCATATTGGAGGGTGAAAGAATGCATAGGAAAAGAGAATAGTGTAAAGAGGCAAAATAGGGTTGGCAGCTGAAAACCTAGATCCCAGCTACATTTTTATTTATGTTGTATTTTGATTAGGCCCGAAATATACCTCATGTGTTGAAGCATATTTCCCTATATAGGTTTTTTGGTAACATTAATACCCAAAAAAGGCCCAACTTTGTTGGCATTACTCAAATGCATCAGATGCATCCGTCATATCAACCATGGGGTCTACTTATTATTATTTTTACGTAAACCATTGGAATTGAATTGTTGATACCCAATGCTTTAGACGAGTCCGACACATCGGACGCTACTGCCAAATTCCATCGATCACACCACTTCCCTTCATTATATTCTATCCTCCTTTAACTTTTTTCACCAAATCACTCTTCCTCCACCTCCAAATCAAAAATTCTTCCAATTTTTGTTGCTTCCACATCGTTTTTAGGTAAATATCGTTGAATTTGTGTTTCTCATCCTATAATCTAACTCCTATATTTTTCTATAATTTTTTTGATTGTTTTAGAATATCCACCCATGAATCTTCTGATTCAATCATCCGCCACATTATAAACTGGACTGGGGAACTAACATTGACCTTTATTGATATTTGCTTCTCAATATCGGATCTCACAAAGGTTGGATTCGGGATTGGTATGATGAAATCACCAACGGCTTCAATACATAAATGGGCATAGATTACAGTGTTAGTCCTATGAAAAACCAAGTTCGACAAACTAAAACACAACTAGAATCCTAGGAACCGGCTTTTGCAGATTGAAGGCGGGTTTTGGAAAGCGAAAAAGGACATAGTTGGAGGTGATGATGAGTGGTGGGACACGGCTGCTAAGAAGTCAAGAAATTCAAAGTTTGCTTACCTTCGAAATTCAAGGAGCCGAATGTGATTTTCGAAGGCTGCATCAGAACTCCCTCCTATAAGTTCATAGTTTAGGAGGCTCACCTGATGATGTCATGTTCAACACCCAAATGTAGACTTTCTCATGGGCGATGGAGCTGAGATTAACACTCGAAACTCCCAAGCTTCATCACACCCAAACTCCTCGAGCTTCTTCACACCTGCATCGCCTTATGGTTACTTCCACTGCTCATAGACATCAACTGAGTGGAGCTTCTTCACATGATATGGAGATAGCATAGACCGTTGGTAGTTATATGAATGTGTGGCAAGATGATGACCCATTTTTCCAATGGGAAAGCACGTATATTCTAAACAATAGGGTGGTAGACCGAAGATCTATCCATTGTCTGATGTTAAGCCCGAGGAGCTTAGGCGGTTTGTGATATACTTAGTAAGGAAATTTTGGAGAGAGACATAATATTGTATTACTATTGGTATTTCGACTACTAGTATGTAATAAAATTATCTTTTTTAATTGAGCTTTTTCAAGCATTTCATAATTTATAAATAATATAAATTCATTTTACTATATTATTAAAAATATTTAAAACAAAATAAAACAATAAAAAAATATTTGTTCATAACAAAACAATTAAAATACCTCTTTTGAATTTCCTTTTCACAGCATAAGAATGCATTCTCCTTTCATTAAACATCCTCCATTTATGCCTCTTTCAAATGCTAATTTCTCATACCCATTTCATATGGCAAAAGAGTGCACCATTCCTTTCTTATGTAAATTTCTATAAACTATCCTTATCAAACATAATATATTATTTTTGCAAAGTTATAGACTGCACCAATCTTAATCATAAAGAAAACTATCAACTTTTATTCTTCAGTTAACAAAATAAAAGATTAGGTTGTATCAATGCATGTTGAATCCATTGAACGGTTTATGCTATTATATCTAAGTAGCGTCATGAAATATAAAGTTTTAACAAATATATCGTAGTGATAGTGCTTGTTGTGTATAATTTTTTAACATACACTATAGTTACAATGTTTAGTTGTATAGACTATTTTTAAATAGTATGCTATTTTATGGTGCATCAAAGACTATGAACAAAAACTCACCTCAATAATCATTTTAACTATCTATTGCATCATGTAGGGTATTGTGTCGTAATGGTGATAAGTTGTACAAATTTTACGTATCTTCTTACATAAGAAATTTTGGACTTATGATCTAAATAATAATGAAGACTAATACCCTTTTTCCATTTTTCATATTATGTATTTTACTATTATAATACTATTCAAGCTTACCATGTAAAGGACATATTTTAATAAAATGAGTCTTAGGGATAAACTATTGGATAATAACATAAATGGACCCACCTACTACTGACATTATCTTAAACATTTTTTTTGAATTATACTCAAGAGAACTCAGCCATTCGGTAAACTCCTAAGGGGGAATTAAGTTATGTCTATCCGCTTAAGCTCATGGCACTATAATCTCTAGATACTATTTTTTACAAGAAGTGTGTACAAGACAAAGCTTGAAACTGGGTCTATTACTGGACCTAGAGATTGCTTTTCCATTGTGCCACATCTATGAGCTATTTTAATCATATTTTTTGAACAGTTTTTTTGTGTTTCACCCTAATAATCAGAATGTTGGTTTCCTGTAGTAATTTAAAACAAGGATATAGGAAGAACACATCAACTTTGTAAAACATCAATAGCAAAGCTTCATCTCACCTATCCATGGTGGAAGAACAAAAGTTGTGAGTCGGTGGAATAGGGATCTTAAGGTTAAATTAACACTAGAGGGGGGGTTAATAGTGTTTAATGAATTATATGAATACTTTCTTTTTAAGATATTACTTAGAATGATGTAATTGACAATCATTAAAACAATCATAGAATCCAAATGTAGATAAAAGTAAATGTAGTAAAAGTAAAAAGGAAAGAACACGCTAGGATTTTATACTGGTTCGGAGTTACAATACATCTAGTCTAATATCATGCACTATATACTATATATATCTTGATAAAACATTATTATCTATATTTTATATAATGTCTTTTAGCTATTATCATCAAAAACAATACCTAAGGACTAACAATCTCCCCCTTCTTAACGAGGACAACTTTATATATAAAATACAATATAACTCTCCTTGAGTTACAAAATTCCCATATAATCTATGCCAAGATTTTATATATTTCTCCCACTTTGTCATCAATAAAATAACTAACTAAAACTATAACTCTAACACTCTTTCTCTAATTCTAACTCTAACTCCCCCCAAATAAAGTACTAATCAATATGTATAAGAATTATATATAATGATGATGAGAAAGATTAGATAAAAACAATAAGTGATATGTAAAATTAGATAATCATGAAATAAACAATCCAAATATTCATCCAATCAAACAAAGTTTATGTCACACGACATCCAAACAAATCCACACAGAGCAAACCAGTCAAATTTAAAAAAATCAAGTATTATTTATATACAATCAAACCTATTTAAACTAGGCATTTCGAGGACCTTTAAAGCATCCATTAGCCCCAAAGATTGTATCCGCTTTGATAGCTTCCCAATCTTCATCATCTTGGTTGATGGCACACTCTGGATTAGTGGTTGGTTCTTTGTTCAAGGCAGAAATCATCTATAGAATTACATCGAAATGCCTTTCTTGCTCCTTGATCATCTGCATTTGACTCAATTCTAAGTGCTTCTAGTTTCTTAGGATGAAAGTAAGAATGTTCTTGAATGATTCATGAATTTATTCAAGGTTTTCGGTTAGTTTTTGGATAGGAGAAGCCATCATTTTGGTTTTAGAGTTTATGAATGCAAAGGAAAAGAAAGTATAAAATGATGATTCTTTGGTTTTAACAGATATCTCAAGGGGTGGAAATTCGTTGGAAGTGAATAGATATTTGTTGTCTATTCAATTTTGAAAAATTACCGTTGTATGTCGACATATATGCAAAAAATTCAAATCAACTTTTTTTGATATTCTAATGTATTTAGCTTATACTATTAGACTTGTTATGTTTTTCGAAGATGATAAACAATGTATAACAGTAAGGAAATAGATTTTTCATTAATACTTAGATAGAGATTACATAGAACACAAAGAAAAGAAAAGATACTCAAGTTCAAACCAAAATTAAACTACAACACACTCATAAGCAACTAGATAACAAGCTAAAAAGATGTATGTGAAGAAGATGATGAAGATATCCAAAGCTTGTGTTTCACTTTTCCAAAGAATTTTTCATTTTGTTGAAATTTGTGTTCAATTTCTTTTTAATTGAATGCTTGAGAATCTTTTGGTTTTCAACAATCTTCTTTTGATTGTTAAGAACGTCTTGATTGGTTGGTCGGAGTGGAAAGTCAATGCTTTCTAAGGAGGTTTCCTCCTCCCCCTCTTCTTCAATATCCATATATTTTCCTTCTTCCTCTTCTTCCCCTTCTTGAATTTTTTCCTCCTCTTCATAAGCTAATCTTTCTTCTTTCTCCACAAGAGTTTCATATGGCTTGAAAAAAGGTGGAATTTTTATAAGAGCGATGTTGACTTGATTAAAGACTTTACGAGAGACAAATTCTTTTCCTTTAAAGTCAACCTCGAAGTAATTGAATATTCAGGTAAGATTCACCCCATGAAATAGTGTGTTTTCATGATTGGAAATATTTTTCGGATAAAATTCATCCAAAATAACTAGAGCCTAAGTTATGTCATATTGACCATAAATGGCAAAAAAGGCTTTACAACTTTTAGAGTTGGATTTTTAGATTTTCCACATCGAGGAGTGATAATATATATTGTATAAGAAGATTTAGAATTCTTCTTTTTGGGCGAAAATTTCAGTTTTTAAACTCAAAATTATCACCACCTTTAAAAATGTTGTGAAATACTTCATGATTTTGATCATCAATTTCGAAAGATGTAAGGTCCATTCTGGTAGATTTACATCTTAATGTTACCCAAAAGTTCACAATTTAAAACAATTGAAGTTCCTTTTACACTACTCTATACTTATTCTCTTCCATCATGAAATTTTTCTTTCAAGTTTACATAAAACATTTTGCGTAAGTGTGGATAGCAAATAAAATCATTTTGAGAAGCATCAATTAAACTGAGAATTCCATTTTGTAAACAAAGAATCCAGTTTATAAGTAGAAATCATTGAAAATAGCAAACTTTCCTATAAAAACCTTTCCATAATTCATATAACTAATATATGCTTTCATAGCCTCTTGATCATGAAAGTGAAAATTCTTGATACTTTTGGAAATTCTCATAGATGTAGGAGTGCTTAAGGAAGCCGTTGATGAAGAGTTTTGAAGAGATAAGAGTGATGAAATTTTGAATTTTGAAATGAAAGTGAGAAATGATTGGATGGAGATAGAGTAAGTAAGAAAACAGAGAATCAAAGGACATGTTATCTGACCAAAAGGCAACATTAAAGAACATAGAAGTTGGTGAAAAGGTGGAGAAAATTCAAATTTTGAATCTGAAATTGAAATTCAAAATCAGTCTATAAATGTCGACATATTCTCGTGGGGTATGTCGACATATAGGTCAAAACCTTTAAAAAAGAATGATTTTTAACTATATCCTATTTTATTATATAGATCTATTTATAGTTATTATATTTTCAGAAAAATAATTTTAAATATATTTTATACTATTATTCATATTAAAATGTATAAAATATTTATATTTAAAATATAATCCTACAATATTCAACCAATATTATTATTAATTTATAAGATATTCATAACAACCAATAAAGCAACCAAAACAAAAGAAAAATTCATTCAAGAAATTAAACAAAAACTTGTGATATATTAAAAGCAAACCTTTTCTCGATCCATTTTACCATTTTATTCTGAATTATGTACTGATGTGAAGCATATGTTAGCAATTTCCGTATCTGATTCATTATCACTTGGGGATGTGCCTCAATCGTCTAATGTTGCAGTATAGGCTTTTCTCTGTTATTTGGATGAATTAATGCTTGGTTTAGTTTTCAGTTTATCGGGATGTGGACAGTCTCGTTTTAAATTTCCAAGGTCATCGCAGTTATAACATCTAATGCCATTTTCGTTTCCGCTTCCGCTTCCTGGATTTTTGTTGTTTCTTTTGAAATTGTTTATCTTCCTATATGCTAGAAATTTTTTGAAATTTCTAGTCACGAAAGCAATTTGTTCATAGTCGTCGATGTTTGAATCCAGATATCCATTATTGCATTAAAAGCTACAGATTTCTTCTCTATTGCTTTGCTTTCTCTTCTGCCCTGCATTTGTGCTTCAAAAGACATTAAATTGACAATTAACTCTTAAATTTTTAGAGTGCTAATGTCATTAGCCTCTTCGATTGTAAGAGTCTTTTGATCCTATTCAGGAGTAAATGAAGTAAGGATTTTTCTAACTTGATCCTCTTCAGAAAAGCTTTTACCCAGTGCAATTAGTGTGTGTATTATATCTTGGAATCTACTATACATATCAGATATAGACTCATTTGGACTCATCTTTATTAATAGTTTGCTTGGAAGCACAAACTTTTGGTCCAACCGCGAACTTTCAATATTTCCCTTTATATCGGACATGAAAAAATATATGTTAATGTATAATTAATTTTAACAAATAAAAATATCTTGATTTATTATATACCATATCTAGAGATTTATAAATTTCAAGGTTATGCATCAAACTATGAATAAGTGATACAAATATCAAAATAGGAAATGGTTTAATAATTTTGGAAACGTTTAATTAGTTGATTCTGGTTAATTAATTTGAACACATGAGTAATCTTGATTTATCATATACAATAACTGGAGATTTATGAATTTTAAGGTTATGCATTAAACTGTGAATAAATGATACAAATATTGAAACGTATATGTATGACAAACTTAATGAAAGGAATAAAATGTTGGAAAGTGGAATTAGTAAGCATAATTTGTATTAATTCGATAATGTCGTTATTATATCCAAAGTGGTAAGTGATATATCATTAAGAAGTTTTGAAAAAAATAATATAATTAAACTTTATTATCAACCACCGTTTTCTCTTCCTATTTTTGCTATTAGTGTAAACTTCCACAAACGCATCTCTATATACATTACCAAATGTTACTATCACTTAAAAATAGGATCTAGCAACTATACTTTTTTACAAATTCAATATGCTCTCCTACATATATCACCAAACTTAGTATCACTTAAATATATGAACTAACATTTAAACTTTACATACATTTTCGCTCTTTATTAATTGATAATGGAAATGAAAACTCAAAATAACAAAAAATTAAGGCCCCATTTGGTTTGCTATTTTTAGTTTTGTGTTTTCGTCTAAAGAAAAATTCGCATTTATTATGTATTGTTGAAAAACACATAATTTTGAAAAATGAAACTAACATAGAAAATAGAAAACAAGTTTATTTCATTTTTCGTGTTTTGAGACATAACAAAAGGATGGAAAACAATTCACCTCCTCCGTTTCCCGTCCATTGTCGCGATGGCTAAGAATTGTAAAAAAAATTCCCGCATTTTCTTGTATTTTGTAGTGTATGTTGGAAACACAAAACTCAAAACGAAACCAAACGGGGCCTAAACGTTCCAACTTAGAAGTGAAATTCAAACCGATTACACATGATTCCAATGCAAAAACATTGACACATATATAAGAAACTTGTTTCTCTTAAACACGTAAACACATATAATTTGTAAAAAATGATTTACTCGCAAAACGTGTGCTATTGTCACACGCGAAGCACGTGTCGTAACACTTGTTTTGAATAACTAAAACTGGTTTGTTAACATGGAAATTTTGGTTTGTTTGACCTTACTTGTCCCTTCATATGTAATTTGCTATCTTCTTCAAGTGTCAAATGCAAACTTACACATAGATAATCTATTAAATTCATTTCTATCAACTGAGAAAAATAATGTATTCATAGCCTTAGATTTACTGTGTGCAACTACTTTTTGGTCAGCAATCCATTGTGCAAAATTAGTCTCGGATTCAGTGTACTCAGTTTGTATGATATTCCAAGTGCCTAAACCAACTAATTGTAAATAAATTTTCGTTCTACATGACCAACATACGTAATTATTGCCATTAAAAAGTGGAAGTCTAGCAGTAGATTGTCCTTTGGCAAATGAGTTAATAAATGTATTAATAGTGTTACTAACAGTACAATTGTAACTATCCGGAATTTTCGACTTCCGAAAATCGACATTAATACGTCCACTGTATCAACTGCCGAGCAATCGAATACCGGAAAACCGAATTGTTATGGTTAAAAAGAAGAGGTAGAAGAAGAAAGAAAGAAAGAAAGAAGAAGCAACAGAAACAATATCAGAATCTCACATATCGTAGTGGAACAACATATAATAGATAAATGATTAATCTTTAAATCAAAGAACTATATCAGTTTATACATTACATCATCATCAAAGTTAATATACAACACAATATATCAAGGGACAGTTATACAAACTTGTCCTTATATAGAATACACAGTGGAATAATAATATCATATACAAGTGATATGTCTCGCCATCCAGCTCGCCACTGAGCTCCACAGTATCTCCTGAATATCCAGGGACCTGATAACCTAACTCTAGGCTGCCCGTGTGGAAAATGATGGGCACCCAGAGTTTAGGAAATGAACAATAAACTCCAGGTCAGTCATGGTGACTGGTGTGAGAACTTAAAACAGTTATTATCTTTAAACAACAACAAAGAACGTAAAAGACATCCGCAATCCTTATTGGAAATATGAAATTACCATAAGACCTCCCGCCACACACACAATGCAAACGCAGAATTGGAGGAGATTTCTTCTTATGATAGTCAAACAAGCTTACTACGCAAAAGAAAACTCTTTTGATATTATTGCTAGTGCATAGTGTGGAAAACATTTCAAAAGTATAATATTAATCTAAGCCAACATACAACCATTATTGTATGCCTACTATATCTACTATGTTCAATAGTAGGTTACCGCCACATTCCATAGCAGGGTATACAACTAAAACCGTACAGGGCACGTATTGTTTCTTTGGATTTCCAACAAATGGTCGGGCAAAGGAACTTCCTTACACCGAAATGAAAACGCCTCTGGAAAGACGCCCCGAGAGTCAACCTGCTCTCTGCAAACACAAGGCCGACGGTACCTCACGCTGTACAGCTATAACTAGGTAGCTAACACACGAGTTATGCCATCCCCCGGTCATTACCGACCTCTATCCGAGGATCCTCAACCACAAAGCAACAACCATAAAGTATAATAAATTTGCAGCATCAACATAGGTAAAATATCTGGGCACCATACCATGTTATCACCTTTTATCCAGAAGGAAATGACATACCCTAGGGGTGCGACCCCTAAACACCTTGCCGCAACATTCCTATTTCGACCATTACCGGGTTGTGAGGCTCGACGAAGTCTCGTCCACAAAGCTACGCTTTTTCACAAAGCCACGCTTTTTCACAAAGCCACGCTTTTCACAAAGCCACGCTTTGATCAACAAATGATCAACAGCACTTCGTATGCCACATTACCAAATTGGGAATGTATCACTAGTAACCATCAACTACATAACCTCTGAGCTCGTACGTCTCAGAGAAGGGTGTTAAGCTAAGAGAATAAATTATCCGCCACCAACAGAAATGTATTTGATAGAAACCAGCTTTACATCTCAAAGTGTAATGTCAGACATACAACCATACAAGTCTGTTCCGGGTTCGAACAGAACCGAAGGCACTTCCAAAGAAGCCCTTGCAATCCGGGTATTCATAATCCCGATCGGACTTCCCATCACAAGAAGAGTGATATAAATCTCTATACCGGAGCAACTCGATGCAGAGACATTCGACAGGTTGTCCTTTCATTTTCAAAAATACCCGGTCTTCACCACCAGTCTTCAATACGATCCATATCATCGTATCACTAATTCGGAATGGGTTATATGACACAAAGGTCTTTTCCCGGCTAACCCGAATAGTGAGCACAATATTTAAAAACATATGGATATTGGGATTTCAATTAAGTAACAACTTATTACCCAAATCCTTTCCTTTAAATGGTTTAAAAAAATTACCATTTTAAATCTTTGAACGAAAAGATTTACTTCACAAAGTTTACCCAGTTACACAAAGATTCATTCACAGATTTCCAAATCAATTTCCATTTCAATTGGATTAACCCATTAAATCTTTAAATTAAGATTTAATTTATAGCTTTCAAAACTATTCATAATTCAGGTCTTTTATAATATAAAAGATAAACCTTTTAAAATCTTCTTTGATTTCAAAATAAAGCTTAATCATCTTCACAAAGGTTAATTCATAGTTTTTCCAAACTATTTACCATTCCATTTCAAATTGAAATGTTTCGATACAAATTGGAAATCTTTTCACTTTATGAAAGCTATTATTATTTGAAAACATATAGTTTTCGTTTTGGGACAAACTGGTTACAATTACACAGTTTAAAGCCATCCAAGTATAAAACTTGAATCTAAATTTAAATTTCCAAAACCATATTTTTAAATGGTTAAAAACCCATATAAACACCTTTTATAACTTGTAAAATCTTTTAAACCAAAATTCCCAAATCATCGAATTCAATTTTAAGTATTGAATTCAAAATTTAAATCAAATGATTTAAATTCCAATTTTATTAAGTTATTTAAAATAACTTTTATTTTTGAAACTCATTTTCAAAATCTTCCAATTCCAATTCCAAAACTATTTTGGATTCAAAAATTCAATTTTCAAAATTGATAAAAATCTGTGACTTAAACGATTTCCACGTGAAATCCGCATTTGTGTGTGTATTGTGTAGTCCACGGGTTCAACACAATAATGCAACAACATTCAACCATCACAGATCAAATATAACAATATAATTGATAAGCGGTATAAACTATAACGCTTATCTTTTATTCACAGATCACAGATATATATATATATATATCACAGATAAACAAATTACAGATCACAACACAAATCAGGAAATATCACAAAGCATCACATATTTGGGATATCGAACAATTCAACATCCAATATAATCCAACATCCATAGATAGGATTAATTTAATTATCTGATTAATTTAAAGTCAGATAAATTTCTATAAATAAATTTTACCAACTATGTTAAATTAATAATCAATTAACTGCAAATTGATTTTGAAATTTATTTCAAAACACCAAATCAAATTTTCAAGGAATTTCAAAATAAATTTCTTTATCTCTTCAAATTTATTTAAAAAAATCCAAATTTTAAATAAATTTTCAACTTATAAATAATATTACCCGAAATCCATTTATTAAGTCTTTTTCCCAAAATTTGAAATTTTATTCAATACAGTTCAAAACTAATACTTTTATCTTTTTAAACTCCTTTTTAATTTATCCAATTCTCAAAAATAAATTTTCACAATAAATTTCAACTTGAATTTCAAAAATCCAATTTTTATTTATTTTCGGTATCCAACGATACCAAAAATATATTCGGCTAAATTATAGCCTTCCACAATTCCAATTCACAAATATAATCACACGGCAATTATAAATAACCAACACACAACATATGAAACAAATTCAAATGTTTGAGGAATCCAGTTGGATCCCTCCAACCTGTTTCCCTGCATCCACAGATGTTAGCACAATACCAATTCCACTTCGATGTGGAATATCGCGGTATATGGGATTTATAAATATTATCCGCTATTATGCGGTGCAATAGGGTCTCATCCGCTATATAATGCGGGAAATCAACTCCAAATACATATATAATACCAATTCCACTTCACGGTGGAATTATCGCGGTATATGTTTTTAATAAATAACCTTCGCTTAATATACGGCCTATAGGGCCTATTTAAATACAATAGATAACAACCATCATTCAATTCACACAATCAAGCAATTTTAAATTCAACTATTTAAAATTTAAATCGAAACAATTTCGATTGAGTGAGAAGTTCTCACCTTTGCTTTTTATAATGTCGAGTGTTCAATTTTTACATTAAATCAAATACGTTCGATTTAACGCAAAAATTTCACTTGCTCGAAATGACTCCATGTCTGCACCACAGCGATTTGCTCGTCGCTGCGATTCCGGCGCTACCAAAAACGTCGAATTCTGATAATATATGCAAGAGTTATGGAATTTTAAACCTTCGAATAATAATTACATTAATTAATTAACTTTCCTTTAAATTTTATACCAAAAATTCATCTCGGCCGTTGATCACGCAAGATAAGATCCAGGCCTTCGTTCCCTTTTCTTCCTTCCCAAGTCAAAACGCACGCGTTCAAACCCATTGCCGCCTTCGTTTTTGAATTTTCGTGACCACCATCGACGACTTCGAAGACGATCGGCCTACGCCATTCGAACGCTCGTGCTTGCCTCCACCTCCGGCTCGAATATCTTGAAGCTCGGTTGCCATCTCCTCGTGTGATACGCGTGCAAACGCCTGATCTACATGGCCCAATCGCGGCTACCACGCAGCTTCGATTTCGATCTCCACCGTTGGATGGGTAGATGTCGAGGTGCTCTCCATCTTTCCAGTTGAAGACTTCGTCTGAAAGTTGACTGATTGAGAGAGATTTGAGGGAGAAGGAACGAAAATTCTGGCCATTGAACGTGAGGGTGGCGGCCATGAATGATAACCCTAGCTTTGTTTTGCAAATGGAAAATAAAACGTCCTTATATAGAAATTTGAAAAAACACTATTCATCGAAAATTTTCCGAACTCGAAATCAAACGTGTCGGCTGACGTTTCTAAGGTTTTACCCGCGTTCCGAACACAATGGAACGTGTTTCGGGAGCTAATTCGGTCATATGCGTGAGTTACAGAAATAAACGATCAAATTAAAATTAAATCGGTTAAAACGATTTCTATGCGTTTCAGCTTGCCCCGGACAAATCGTAAATCTGATTGACACGAAATTTGAAACCTTACAATAATTTAACATTACGGCTCCGATGAAACTGGTTTCGTCGAAATCCGAGACTGTTTGAAAAATGACTATTTTTACTAGTCAATTAAATATTAAAATATTCAATTTCTACAAATTAACTTTTAATTCAAGTTTAAAAGTTTACAAACATCATTCTAACTCCAATATGATTTAATATAACTTTATAAATCATTTTTAATCACATTAAACCAGATTTCCAATTATTTCTAGAATTTCAAATAATAAATTATCGATTTAATTATCCAATTAAATCACTATATTCGAAATTAAATTTATTCGACTTACAAATCTTACTTATCAATATTTAAAATTAATTAAATATCTGAATTTTTAATGACAGAAATTCTGGGTCGTTACAGACTTCCCCCCTTAAATGAATTTCATCCTCGAAATTGCAAAGTAAGAAAAATGCCCCAAATTCATTAACTTTTCAAACAATTAGTTCAAATTAAATTTCAAAATCACTTAAGTGTACAACTTCCCCAAAATCCAATAGTTAAACTCTTTCAAAAACTTTATTAAGTTTTCAAATTTATATTTAGTAATACATTTCAAAACAAACTATATCGTTTAACTTTTAACTCCAAATCCAAAATTTAGTTTTCACAAATTTTCCAAAATTTCCCGAAAATTTTCTAATGCCTTAAATTTTTAGAAAAATTCGCCATAGCCTCCTTTGCACGGTTCAATCGTAGTAGGATCACAATAGACATAATTATATACATCGACCCACACGGTCGGAAAAGCAGAAAAACAGTTCATATTTCCTATTTTTATTGCGTAGGCGTACCTTTTTAGCATTTTTAAGCAAAGCAGTTATTTATTAAGCATTTTACGCAATCCAAATCCAACCGAACGGTAGCCCCGACACCTTTACTTACTCAATTTAAACACGTAAGTGACATATATATAAAGTTATTAACTTTTACTCTTTTAAACAACTACAACACATGCATATTAAAAGAAATGCATACTAAACAAGGTTTATAAGCAACTTATATAATTTCGACATCACTTGTAATTGTTTACAACCAATTCATATACAACGACATTCATTTCTTCATTTTCAATTAGTTTACATTCACTAATTTAAATTCAAGTTGGTTTGCTTTCAATTTGGATTCAATTACATAGCTTTCAATTTTTATCAATTCAATTTCATTAATACTTAATGAATTATACTATAATCAACCAACAATC
This sequence comes from Allium fistulosum, assembly GCA_030737815.1. Taxonomy (NCBI): domain Eukaryota; kingdom Viridiplantae; phylum Streptophyta; class Magnoliopsida; order Asparagales; family Amaryllidaceae; genus Allium; species Allium fistulosum. The sequence continues at coordinate 246,422,555 of CM060906.1, read as the reverse complement.
ATATAACAACCAATGTATATTCAACACAACCAAATTTATTCAATTTTCTTTACTTTACATTCAATTTGGTTCAACACTTTTAATTCCAATCGGTTTAATATTAAATTGGCTTCCATTCAATTTCCAATTTCCAATTACATTAGCTTTAATGAATTAACACTTACATCCATTATTCCATATTAATTCATTTACATTCGATTGATTAACTTCAATCCATTTATTAATTCAATTGCTAATTCATTTTACAAATAAAGTTGAATTTCATTTATATAACTCAAGTTCACATCCATTTAATTCACTTTGTTATTTCACTTCGACACCAAAATCAACTTCATTTAACATCAGTTAAGTTATATTCCAATTAAACATCATTTGTTTAACTTAACTTAAATTTCCACTTATAAATCCAATTCTAAAGTAAATTCTATTTAACTTTTACCAAAGTCAAATTTCATCAATTATTCAAATTCATATCTCATTTTGCTTAACAAAATTGTTTAACCATTTTATCATTCGGTTTCACTTACATTTTCTCATTTTATAAGTTATACAACTTATTTATTTAACTTCTAAATTCATTATTTCATGAATTATAACATTATGAAGTTAATTTACTAAATTCAGTCCATTTTATTTTTCCAAGTTTGGATTTTTTTCTTCGACTTGATTTAAATCAAATCTCATTTCATCTTTCAATTCCAATTCATTTATTTACACATGTAACATCATTTGTTCATTCACAAATTCACATTGCCAATTTCATTCCATTAATGAATTTTAATTTCAAATATAATCTGGAATTCTATTTCCAATTATAAATCACATTTACAATTTACATTTACAAATTCCATTCGTATATGAATTCATTTCCTTATCTTTCAATTCATATTTATAAATTTCATTTGTTAAATGAATTTATCTCCAAATCTTTGGTTATACCACTATTTCTTATTCATTTTCCATATAACAATGATAATATTTCAATATTATCACTTCCTAACAACCAAGCATCCATATACTATAATAATTCATAGAAAATGTTCTCTTTTCTTTACAAAAATAGTTTTAGGCAAAATTATTTCATTTACTCAATTTTAAAACAATACTGTGTCAGTTTATCTTGTTTAAGAGTTTAGAAATCCCTATCGATTACAGTTGGCCAGACTGCACCAACCAGAATCTATTAACAATCAACCGATAAGTCAACACAATACAAAACAGATTTTGTATTCACTAACAAATACGCGCTCATATCTATTATTACACTCACACTCATTCTAGAGTACTACTGACTCTATCTCTAATGAGTAACACCCAACAGAGCTAGGGTTGTCACTTAACCATATGCTCTCATACCACATGTAACGATCCAGAATTTTCGACTTTCGAAAATCGACATTAATACGTCCACTGTATCAACTACCGAGCAATCGAATGTCGGATAACCGAATTGTTATGGTTAAAAAGAAGAGGTAGAAGAAGACAGAAAGAAAGAAAGAAGAAGCAAAAGAAAAAATATCAGAATCTCACATATCGTAGCGGAACAACATATAATAGATAAATGATTAATCTTTAAATCAAAGAACTATATCAGTTTAGACATTACATCATCATTAGAGTTAATATACAACACAATATATCAAGGGACAGTTATACAAACTTGTTCTTAAACAGAATACATAGCGGAATAATAATATCATATACAAGTGATACGTCTCGCCATCCAGCTCGCCACTGAGCTCCACAATATCTCCTGAATATCCAGAATGACCTGATAACCTGACTCTAGGCTGCCCGTGTGGAAAATGATGGGCACCCAGAGTTTAGGAAATAAACAATAAACTCCAGGTCAGTCATGGTGACTGGTGTGAGAACTTAAAACAGTTATTAACTTTAAACAACAACAAAGGAAGTAAAAGACATCCGCAATGCTTTTTGGAAATATGAAACTACCATAAGACCTCCCGCCAAACACAAAATGCAAACGCAGAATTGGAGGAGATTTCTTCTTATGATAGTCAAACATGCTTACTACGCAAAAGAAAACTCTTTTGATATTATTACTAGTGCGTAGTGTGGAAAACATTTCGAAAGTATAACATTAATCTTAGCCAACATACAACCATTATTGTATGCCTACTATAGCTACTATGTTCAATAGTAGGTTACCGCCACATTCCATAGCAGGTTATACAACTAAAACCGTACAGGGCGCGCGTATTGTTTCTTTGGATTTCCAACAAATGGTCAGGCAAAGGAACTTCCTTACACCGAAATGGAAACGACTTTGGAAAGACGCCCCGAGAGTCAACCTGCTCCCTGCAAACACAAGGCCGACGCTCCCTCACGCTGTACAGCTGTAACTAGGTAGCTAACACACGAGCTATGTCATTCCCCGGTCGTTATCGACCTTTATCCGAGGATCCTCAACCACAAAGAAACAACCACAAAGTATAATAAATTTGCAGCATCAACATAGATAAAATATCTGGGCTCCATACCATGATATCACCTTTTATCCAGTAGGAAATGACATACCCTAGGGTCGCGACCCCTAAACACCTTGCCGCAACATTCCTGTTTCGACCATTACCGGGTTGTGAGGCTCGACGAAGTCTCGTCCACAAAGCTACGCTTTTCCACAAAGCCACGCTTTTTCACAAGGCCACGCTTTGATCAACAAATGATCAACAACACTTCGTATGCCACATTACCAAATTGGGAATGTATCACTAGTAACCATCAACTACATAACCTCTGAGCTCATACGTCTCAGAGAAGGGTGTTAAGCTAAGAGAATAAATTCTCCGCCACCAATAGAAATGTATTTGATAGAAACCAGCTTTACATCTCAAAGTGTAATGTCAGACATACAACCATACAAGTCTGTTCCGGGTTCGAACAGAACCGAAGGCACTTCCAAAGAAGCCCTTGCAATCCGGGTATTCACAATCCCGATCGGACTTCCCATCACAAGAAGAGTGATATAAATCTCTATACCGGAGCAACTCGGTGCAAAGACATTCGACAGGTTGTTCTTTCATTTTCGAAAATACCCGGTCTTCACCACCGGTCTTCAATACGATCCATATCGTCGTTTCACTAATTCAGAATGGGTTATATGACACAAAGTTCTTTTCCCGGCTAACCCGAATAGTGAGCACAATATTTAAAAACATATGGATATTGGGATTTCAATTAAGTCACAACTTATTACCCAAACCCTTTCCTTTAAATGGTTTAAACAAATTACCATTTAAATCTTTAAACGAAAAGATTTACTTCACAAAGTTTACCCAGTTACACAAAGATTCATTCACAGGTTTCCAAATCAATTTCCATTTCAATTGGATTAACCCATTAAATCTTTAAATTAAGATTTAATTTATAGCTTTCAAAACTATTCACAATTCAAGTCTTTTATAATATAAAAGATACACCTTTTAAAATCTTCTTTGATTTCAAAATAAAGCTTAATCATCTTCACAAAGGTTAATTCATAGTTTTTCCAAACTATTTACCATTCTATTTCAACTTGAAATGTTTCGATACAAATTGGAAATCTTTTCACTTTATGAAAGCTATTATTATTATTTGAAAACAGATAGTTTTCGTTTTCGGACAAACTGGTTACAATTACACGGTTTAAAGCCATCCAAGTATAAAACTTGAATTTAAATTTAAATTTCCAAAACCATATTTTTAAATGGTTAAAAACCCATATAAACACCTTTTATAACTTGTAAAATCTTTTAAACCAAAATTCTCAAATCATCGAATTCAATTTTAAGTATTGAATTCAAAATTTAGATCAAATGGTTTAAATTCCAATTTTATTAAGTTATTTAAAATAACTTTTATTTTTTAAACTCATTTTCAAAAACTTCCAATTCCAATTCCAAAACTATTTTGGATTCAAAAATTCAATTTTCAAAATTGATAAAAATCTGTGACTTAACCGATTTCCACGTGAAATCCACATTTTTGTGTGTATTGTGTAGTCCACGGGTTCAAATAATAATGCAACAACATTCAACCATCATAGATCAAATATAACAATATAATTGATAAGCGGTATAAACTATAACGCTTGTCTTTTATTCACAAATCACAGATATATATATATATATATATATATATATATATCATAGACAAACAAATTACAAATCACAACACCAATCAGGAAATATCATAAAGCATCACATATTTGGGATATCAAACAATTCAACATCCAATATAATCCAACATCCATAGATAGGATTAATTTAATTATCTGATTAATTTAAAGACAGATAAATTTCTATAAATAAATTTTACCAGTTATAGTAAATTAATAATCAATTAACTACAAATTCATTTTCAAATTTATTTCAAAACACCAAATCAAATTTTCAAGGAATTTCCAAATTATTTCCTTTTTAAAATAAATTTCTTTATCTCTTCAAATCTATTTAAAAAATCCAAATTTTAAATAAATTTTCAACTTATAAATAATATTACCCGAAATCCATTTATTAAGCCTTTCTCCAAATTTTATGTTCGTTCTACATGACCAACATACGTAATTATTGCCATTAAAAAGTGGAAGTCTAGCAGTAGATTGTCCTTTGGCAAATGAGTTAATAAATGTATTAATAGTGTTACTAACAGTACAATTGTAACAATCCGGAATTTTCGACTTCCGAAAATCGACATTAATACGTCCACTGTATCAACTGCCGAGCAAACGAATGCCGGAAAACCGAATTGTTATGGTTAAAAAGAAGAGGTAGAAGAAGACAGAAAGAAAGAAAGAAGAAGCAACAGAAACAATATCAGAATCTCACGTATCGCAGTGGAACAACATATAATAGATAAATGATTAATCTTTAAATCAAAGAACTATATCAGTTTATACATTACATCATCATCAGAGTTAATATACAACACAATATATCAAGGGACAGTTATACAAACTTGTCCTTATACAGAATACACAACGGAATAATAATATCATATACAAGTGATACGTCTCGCCATCCAGCTCGCCACTGAGCTCCACAGTATCTCCTGAATATCCAGGGACCTGATAACCTGACTCTAGGCTGCCCGTGTGGAAAATGATGGGCACTCAGAGTTTAGGAAATGAACAATAAACTCCAGGTCAATCATGGTGACTGGTGTGAGAACTTAAAACAGTTATTATCTTTAAACAACAACAAAGGAAGTAAAAGACATCCGCAATGCTTTTTGGAAATATGAAACTACCATAAGACCTCCCGCCACACACACAATGCAAATGCAGAATTGGATGAGATTTCTTCTTATGATAGTCAAACATGCTTACTACGCAAAAGTAAACTCTTTTGATATTATTGCTAGTGCATAGTGTGGAAAACATTTCAAAAGTATAATATTAATCTTAGCCAACATACAACCATTATTGTATGCCTACTATAGCTACTATGTTGAATAGTAGGTTACCGCCACATTCCATAGCAGGTTATACAACTAAAACCGTACAGGGCACGTATTTTTTCTTTGGATTTCCAACAAATGGTCAAGCAAAGGAACTTCCTTACACCGAAATGGAAACGCCTCTGGAAAGACGCCCCGAGAGTCAACCTGCTCTCTGCAAACACAAGGCCAACGCTACCTCACGCTGTACAGCTATAACTAGGTAGCTAACACACGAGCTATGCCATCCCCCGGTCATTACCGACCTTTATCCAAGGATCCTCAACCACAAAGCAACAACCATAAAGTATAATAAATTTGCAGCATCAACATAGGTAAAATATCTAGGCTCCATACCACGTTATCACCTTTTATCCAGAAGAAAATGACATACCCTAGGGGCGCGACCCCTAAACACCTTGCCGCAACATTCCTGTTTCGACCATTACCGGGTTGTGAGGCTCGACGAAGTCTCGTCCACAAAGCCACGCTTTTTCACAAAGCCACGCTTTTTCACAAAGCCACGCTTTTTCACAAAGCCACGCTTTTTCACAAAGCCACGCTTTGATCAACAAATGATCAACAGCACTTCGTATGCCACATTACCAAATTGGGAATGTATCACTAGTAACCATCAACTACATAACCTCTGAGCTCGTACGTCTCAGAGAAGGGTGTTAAGCTAAGAGAATAAATTCTCCGCCACCAACAGAAATGTATTTGATAGAAACCAGCTTTACATCTCAAAGTGTAATGTCAGACATACAACCATACAAGTCTGTTCCGGGTTCGAACAGAACCGAAGGCACTTCCAAAGAAGCCCTTGCAATCCGGGTATTCACAATCCCGATCGGACTTCCCATCACAAGAAGAGTGATATAAATCTCTATACCGGAGCAACTCGGTGCAGAGACATTCGACAGGTTGTCCTTTCATTTTCAAAAATAACCGATCTTCACCACAGGTCTTCAATACGATCCATATCATCGTATCACTAATTCGCAATGGGTTATATGACACAAAGGTCTTTTCCCGGCTAACCCGAATAGTGAGCACAATATTTAAAAACATATGGATATTGGGATTTCAATTAAGTCACAACTTATTACCCAAATCCTTTCCTTTAAATGGTTTAAAAAAATTACCATTTTAAATCTTTAAACGAAAAGATTTACTTCACAAAGTTTACCCGGTTACACAAAGATTCATTCACAGATTTCCAAATCAATTTCCATTTCAATTGGATTAACCCATTAAATCTTTAAATTAAGATTTAATTTATATCTTTCAAAACTATTCATAATTCAGGTCTTTTATAATATAAAAGATAAACCTTTTAAAATCTTCTTTGATTTCAAAATAAAGCTTAATCATCTTCACAAAGGTTAATTCATAGTTTTTCCAAACTATTTACCATTCCATTTCAACTTGAAATGTTTCGATACAAATTGGAAATCTTTTCACTTTATGAAAGCTATTATTATTTGAAAACATATAGTTTTAGTTTTGGGACAAACTGGTTACAATTACACAGTTTAAAGCCATCCAAGTATAAAAATTGAATCTAAATTTAAATTTCCAAAACCATAATTTTAAATGGTTACAAACCCATATAAACACCTTTTATAACTTGTAAAATCTTTTAAACCAAAATTCCCAAATCATCGAATTCAATTTTAAGTATTGAATTCAAAATTTAAATCAAATGATTTAAATCCAATTTTGTTAAGTTATTTAAAATAACTTTTATTTTTGAAACTCATTTTCAAAAACTTCCAATTCCAATTCCAAAACTATTTTGGATTCAAAAATTCAATTTTCAAAATTGATAAAAATCTGTGACTTAACTGATTTCCACGTGAAATCCGCATTTGTGTGTGTATTGTGTAGTCCACGGGTTCAACACAATAATGCAACAACATTCAACCATCATAGATCAAATATAACAATATAATTGATAAGCGGTATAAACTATAACGCTTATCTTTTATTCACAGATCACAGATATATATATATATATATATATATATCACAGATAAACAAATTACAGATCACAACACAAATCAGGAAATATCACAAAGCATCACATATTTGGGATATCAAACAATTCAACATCCAATATAATCCAACATCCATAGATAGGATTAATTTAATTATCTGATTAATTTAAAGTCAGATAAATTTCTATAAATAAATTTTACCAGCTATGTTAAATTAATAATCAATAAACTGCAAATTGATTTTAAAATTTATTTCAAAACACCAAATCAAATTTTCAAGGAATTTCAAAATAAATTTCTTTATCTCTTCAAATTTATTTAAAAAATCCAAATTTTAAATAAATTTTCAACTTATAAATAATATTACCCGAAATCCATTTATTAAGTCTTTTTCACAAAATTTGAAATTTAATTCAATACAGTTCAAAACTAAGACTTTTATCTTTTTAAACTCCTTTTTAATTTATCCAATTCTCAAAAATAAATTTTCATAATAAATTTGAACTTGAATTTCGAAAATCCAATTTTTATTTATTTTTGGTATCCAACGATACCAAAATATATTCGGCTAAATTATAGCCTTCTACAATTCCAATTCACAAATATAATCACACGGCGATTATAAATAACCAACACACAACATATGAAACAAATTCAAATGTTTGAGGAATCCAGTTGGATCCCTCCAACCTGTTTCCCTGCATCCACAGATGTTAGCACAATACCAATTCCACTTCGATGTGGAATATCGCGGTATATGTGATTTATAAATATTATCCGCTATTATGCGGCGCAATAGGGTCTCATCCGCTATATAATGCGGGAAATCAACTCCAAATACATATATAATACCAATTCCACTTCACGGTGGAATTATCGCGGTATATGTTTTTAATAAATAACCTCCGCTTAATATACGGCGTATAGGGCCTATTTCAATACAATAGATAACAACCATCATTCAATTCACACAATCAAGCAATTTTAAATTCAACTATTTAAAATTTAAATCGAAACAATTTCGATTGAGTGAGAAGTTCTCACCTTTGCTTTTTATAATGTCGAGCGTTCAATTTTTACATTAAATCAAACACGTTCGATTTAACGCAAAAATTTCACTTGCTCGAACTGATTCCGTGTCTGCACCTCAGCGAGCTGCTCGTCGCTGCGATTCCGGCGCTACCAAAAACATCGAATTCTGATAATATATGCAAGAGTTATGGAATTTTAAACCTTCGAATAATAATTACATTAATTAATTAACTTTCCTTTAAATTTTATACCAAAAATTCATCTCGGCCGTTGATCACGCAAGATAAGATCCAGGCCTTCGTTCCCTTTTCTTCCTTCCCAAGTCAAAACGTACGCGTTCAAACCGATTGTCGCCTTCGTTTTTGAATTTTCGTGACCACCATCGACGACTTCGAAGACGATCGGCCTACGCCATTCGAACGCTCGTGCTTGCCTCCACCTCCGGCTCGAATATCTTGAAGCTCGGTTGCCATCTCCTCGTGTGATACGCGTGTAAACGCCTGATCTACACGGCCCAATCGCGGCTACCACGCAGCTTCGATTTCGATCTCCGTCGTTGGATGGGTAGATGTCGAGGTGCTCTCCATCTTTCCAGTTGAAGACTTCGTCTGAAAGTTGACTGATTGAGAGAGATTTGAGGGAGAAGGAACGAAAATTCTGGCGATTGAACGTGAGGGTGGTGGCCACGAATGATAACCCTAGCTTTGTTTTGCAAATGGAAAATAAAACGTCCTTATATAGAAATTTGCAAAAACACTATTCATCGAAAATTTCCGAACTCGAAATCAAACGTGTCGGCTGACTTTTTAAGGTTTTACACGCGTTCCGAACACAATGGAACGTGTTTCGGGAGCTAATTCGGTCATATGCGTGAGTTACGGAAATAAACGATCAAATTAAAATTAAATCGGTTAAAACGATTTCTATGCGTTTCAGCTTGCCCCGGACAAATCGTAAATCCGATTGACACGAAATTTGAAACCTTACAATAATTTAACATTACGGATCCGATGAAACTGGTTTCGTCGAAATCCGAGACTGTTTGAAAAATGACTATTTTTACTAGTCAATTAAATATTAAAATATTCAATTTCTACAAATTAACTTTTAATTCAATTTTAAAAGTTTACAAACATCATTCTAACTCCAATATGATTTAATATAACTTTATAAATCATTTTTAATCACATTAAACCAGATTTCCAATTATTTCTGGAATTTCAAATATTAAATTATCGATTTAATTATCCAATTAAATCACTATATTCGAAATTAAATTTATTCGACTTACAAATATTACTTATCAATATTTAAAATTAATTAAATATCTGAATTTCTAATGACAGAAATTCTAGGTCGTTACAGACTTCCCCTCTTAAAAGAATTTCGTCCTCGAAATCGCAAAGTAAGAAAAATGCCCCAAATTCATTAACTTTTCAAACAATTAGTTCAAATTAGATTTCAAAATCACTTAAGTGTACAACTTCCCCAAAATCCAATAGTTAAACTCTTTCAAAAACTTTATTAAGTTTTCAAATTTATATTTAGTAATACATATCAAAACAAACTATATCGTTTAACTTTTAACTCCAAATCCAAAATCTAGTTTTCACAAATTTTCCAAAATTTCCCAAAAATTTTCTAACGCCTTAAATTTTTAGAAAAATTCGCCATAGCCTCCTTTGCGCGGTTTAATCGTAGCAGGATCACAATAGACATAATTATATATACATCGACCCACACGGTCGGAAAAGCAGAAAAACAGTTCATATCTCCGATTTTTATTGCGTAGGCGTACCTTTTTAGCATTTTTAAGCAAAGCAGTTATTTATTAAGCATTTTACGCAATCCAAATCCAACCGAACGGTAGCCCCGGCACCTGTACTTACTCAATTTAAACACGTAAGTGACATATATATAAAGTTATTAACTTTTACTCTTTTAAACAACTACAACACATGCATATTAAAAGAAATGCATACTAAACAAGGTTTATAAGCAACTTATATAATTTCGACATCACTTGTAATTGTTTACAACCAATTCATATACAACGACATTCATTTCTTCATTTTCAATTAGTTTACATTCACTAATTTAAATTCAAGTTGGTTTGCTTTCAATTTGGATTCAATTACATAGCTTTCAATTTTTATCAATTCAATTTCATTAATACTTAATGAATTATACTATAATCAACCAACAATCATATAACAACCAATGTATATTCAACACAACCAAATTTATTCAATTTACTTTACTTTACATTCAATTTGGTTCAACACTATTAATTCCAATCGGTTTAATATTAAATTGGCTTCCATTCAATTTCCAATTTCCAATTACATTAGCTTTAATGAATTAACACTTACATCCATTATTCCATATTAATTCATTTACATTCGATTGATTAACTTCAATCCATTTATTAATTCAATTGCTAATTCATTTTACAAATAAAGTTGAATTTCAATTATATAACTCAAGTTCACATCCATTTAATTCACTTTGTTATTTCACTTCGACACCAAAATCAACTTCATTTAACATCACTTAAGTTATATTCCAATTAAACATCATTTGTTTAACTTAACTTAAATTTCCACTTATAAATCTAATTCTAAAGTAAATTCTATTTAACTTTTACCAAAGTCAAATTTCATCAATTATTCAAATTCATATATCATTTTGCTTAACAAAATTGTTTAACCATTTTATCATTCGGTTTCACTTACATTTTCTCATTTTATAAGTTATACAACTTATTTATTTAACTTCTAAATTCATTATTTCATGAATTATAACATTATGAAGTTAATTTACTAAATTCAATCCATTTTATTTTTTCAAGTTTGGATTTTTTTCTTCGACTTGATTCAAATCAAATCTCATTTCATCTTTCAATTCCAATTCATTTATTTACACATGTAACATCATTTGTTCATTCACAAATTCACATTACCAATTTCATTCCATTAATGAATTTTAATTTCTAATATAATCTGGAATTCTATTTCCAATTATAAATCACAATTACAATTTACATTTACAAATTCCATTCGTATATGAATTCATTTCCTTATCTTTCAATTCATATTTATAAATTTCATTTGTTAAATGAATTTATCTCCAAATCTTTGGTTACACCACTATTTCTTATTCATTTTCCATATAACAATGATAATATTTCAATATTATCACTTCCTAACAACCAAGCATCCATATACTATAATAATTCATAGAAAATGTTCTCTTTTCTATACAAAAATAGTTTTGGGCAAAATTATTTCATTTACTCAATTTTAAAACAATACTGTGTCAGTTTATCTTGTTTAAGAGTTTAGAAATCCCTATTGATTACAGTTGGCCAGACTGCACCGACCAGAATCTATAAACAATCAACCGATAAGTCAACACAATACAAAACAGATTTTGTTTTCACTAACAAATACGCGCTCATATCTATTATTACACTCACACTCATTCTAGAGTACTAGTGACTCTATCTCCAATGAGTAACACCCAACAGAGCCAGGGTTGTCACTTAACCATATGCTCTGATACCACATGTAACGATCCGAAATTTTCGACTTCCGAAAATCGACATTAATACGTCCACTGTATCAACTGCCGAGCAATCGAATGTCGGATAACCGAATTGTTATTGTTAAAAAGAAGAGGTAGAAGAAGACAGAAAGAAAGAAAGAAGAAGCAAAAGAAAAAATATCAGAATCTCACATATCGTAGCGGAACAACATATAATAGATAAATGATTAATCTTTAAATCAAAGAACTATATCAGTTTAGACATTACATCATCATCAGAGTTAATATACAGCACAATATATCAAGGGACAGTTATACAAACTTGTCCTTATACAGAATACACAGCGGAATAATAATATCATATACAAGTGATACGTCTCGCCATCCAGCTCGCCACTGAGCTCCACAATATCTCCGGAATATCCAGAATGACCTGATAACCTGACTCTAGGTTGCCCGTGTGGAAAATGATGGACACCCAGAGTTTAGGAAATGAACAATAAACTCCAGGTCAGTCATGATGACTGGTGTGAGAACTTAAAACAGTTATTAACTTTAAACAACAACAAAGGAAGTAAAAGACATCCACAATGCTTTTTGGAAATATGAAACTACCATAAGACCTCCCGCCAAACACACAATGCAAACGCAGAATTGGAGGAGATTTCTTTTTATGATAGTCAAACATGCTTACTACGCAAAAGAAAACTCTTTTAATATTATTACTAGTGCATAGTGTGGAAAAGATTTCGAAAGTATAACATTAATCTTAGCCAACATACAACCATTATTGTATGCCTACTATAGCTACTATGTTCAATAGCATGTTACTGCCACATTCCATAGCAGGTTATACAACTAAAACCGTACAGGGCGCGCGTATTGTTTCTTTGGATTTCCAACAAATGGTCAGGCAAAGGAACTTCCTTACACCGAAATGGAAACGCCTCTGGAAAGACGCCCCGAGAGTCAACCTGCTCCCTGCAAACACAAGGCCGACGCTACCTCACGCTGTACAGCTGTAACTAGGTAGCTAACACACGAGCTATGCCATTCCCCGGTCATTATCGACCTTTATCCGAGGATCCTCAACCACAAAGCAACAACCACAAAGTATAATAAATTTGCAGCATCAACATAGATAAAATATCTGGGCTCCATACCATGATATCACCTTTTATCCAGAAGGAAATGACATACCCTAGGGGCGCGACCCCTAAACACCTTGCCGCAACATTCCTGTTTCGACCATTACCGGGTTGTGAGGCTCGACGAAGTCTCGTCCACAAAGCTACGCTTTTTCACAAAGCCACGCTTTTTCACAAAGCCACGCTTTTTCACAAAGCCACGCTTTTTCACAAAGCCACGCTTTTTCACAAAGCCACGCTTTTTCACAAAGCCACGCTTTTTCACAAGGCCACGCTTTGATCAACAAATGATCAACAACACTTCGTATGCCACATTACCAAATTGGGAATGTATCACTAGTAACCATCAACTACATAACCTCTGAGCTCATACGTCTCAGAGAAGGGTGTTAAGCTAAGAGAATAAATTCTCCGCCACCAATAGAAATGTATTTGATAGAAACCAGCTTTACATCTCCAAGTGTAATGTCAGACATACAACCATACAAGTATGTTCCGGGTTCGAACAGAACCGAAGGCACTTCCAAAGAAGCCCTTGCAATTCGGGTATTCACAATCCCGATCGGACTTCCCATTACAAGAAGAGTGATATAAATCTCTATACCGGAGCAACTCGGTGCAGAGACATTCGACAGGTTGTCCTTTCATTTTCGAAAATACCCGGTCTTCACCATCGGTCTTCAATACGATCCATATCGTCGTATCACTAATTCGGAATGGGTTATATGACACAAAGGTCTTTTCCCGGCTAACCCGAATAGTGAGCACAATATTTAAAAACATATGGATATTGGGATTTCAATTAAGTCACAACTTATTACCCAAACCCTTTCCTTTAAATGGTTTAAACAAATTACCATTTAAATCTTTAAACGAAAAGATTTACTTCACAAAGTTTACCCAGTTTCACAAAGATTCATTCACAGGTTTCCAAATCAATTTCCATTTCAATTGGATTAACCCATTAAATCTTTAAATTAAGATTTAATTTATAGCTTTCAGAACTATTCACAATTCAAGTCTTTTATAATATAAAAGATACACCTTTTAAAATCTTCTTTGATTTCAAAATAAAGCTTAATCATCTTCACAAAGGTTAATTCATAGTTTTTCCAAACTATTTACCATTCCATTTCAACTTGAAATGTTTCGATACAAATTGGAAATCTTTTCACTTTATGAAAGCTATTATTATTTGAAAACAGATAGTTTTCATTTTGGGACAAACTGGTTACAATTACACGGTTTAAAGCCATCCAAGTATAAAACTTGAATTTAAATTTAAATTTCCAAAACCATATTTTTAAATGGTTAAAAACCCATATAAACACCTTTTATAACCTGTAAAATCTTTTAAACCAAAATTCTCAAATCATCGAATTCAATTTTAAGTATTGAATTCAAAATTTAGATCAAATGGTTTAAATTCCAATTTTATTAAGTTATTTAAAATAACTTTTATTTTTTAAACTCATTTTCAAAAACTTCCAATTCCAATTCCAGAACTATTTTGGATTCAAAAATTCAATTTTCAAAATTGATAAAAATCTGTGACTTAACCGATTTCCACGTGAAATCCACATTTGTGTGTGTATTGTGTAGTCCACGATTCAACATAATAATGCAACAACATTCAACTATCACAGATCAAATATAACAATATAATTGATAAGCGGTATAAACTATAACGGTTATCTTTTATTCACAAATCACAGATAAATATATATCACAGACAAACAAATTACAGATCACATCACAAATCAGGAAATATCATAAAGCATCACATATTTGGGATATCAAACAATTCAACATCCAATATAATCCAACATCCATAGATAGGATTAATTTAATTATCTGATTAATTTAAAGTCAGATAAATTTCTATAAATAAATTTTACCAGTTATAGTAAATTAATAATCAATTAACTATAAATTCATTTTCAAATTTATTTCAAAACACCAAATCAAATTTTCAAGGAATTTCCAAATTATTTCATTTTTAAAATAAATTTCTTTATCTCTTCAAATCTATTTAAAAAATCCAAATTTTAAATAAATTTTCAACTTATAAATAATATTACCCGAAATCCATTTATTAAGCCTTTCTCCCAAAATTTGAAATTTAATTCAATACAGTTCAAAAATAAGACTTTTATCTTTTTAAACTCCTTTTTAATTTATCCAATTCTTAAAAATAAATTTTCATAATAAATTTTCAACTTGAATTTCGAAAAACAAATTTTTATTTATTTTCGGTATCCAACGATACCAAAAATATATTCGGCTAAATTATAGCCTTCCACAATTCCAATTCACAAATATAATCACACGGCGCTTATAAATAACCAACACACAACGTATGAAACAAATTCAAATGTTTGAGGAATCCAGTTGGATCCCTCCAACCTGTTTCCCTGCATCCACAGATTTTAGCACAATACCAATTCCACTTCGAAGTGGAATATCGCGGTATATGGGATTTATAAATATTATCCGCTATTATGCGGCGCAATAGGGTCTCATTCGCTATATAATGCGGGAAATCAACTCCAAATACATATATAATACCAATTCCACTTCACTGTGGAATTATCGCGGTGTATGTTTTTAATAAATAACCTCCGCTTAATATACGGCGTATATGGTCTATTTCAACACAACCGATAACAACCATCATTCAATTCACACAATCAAGCAATTTTAAATTCAACTATTTAAAATTTAAATCGAAACAATTTCGATTGAGTGAGAAGTTCTCACCTTTTCTTTTTATAATGTCGAGCGTTCAATTTTTACATTAAATCGAACATGTTCGATTTAACGCAAAAATTTCACTTGCTCGAAATGATACCACATCTGCACCACAGCGAGCTGCTCGTTGCTGCGATTCCGGCGCTATGAAAAACGTCGAATTCTGATAATATATGCAAGAGTTATGGAATTTTAAACCTTCGAATAATAATTACATTAATTAATTTACTTTCCTTTAAATTTTATACCAAAAATTCATCTCGACCGTTGGTCATGCAAGACAAGATCCAGGCCTTCATTCCCTTTTCTTCCTTCCCGGATCAAAACGCACGCGTTCAAACCCATTGCCGCCTTCGTTTTTGAATTTTTGTGACCACCATCGACGACTTCGAAGATGATCGGCCTACGCCATTCGAACGCTCGTGCTTGCCTGCACCTCCGGCTTGAATATCTTGAAGCTCGATTGCCATCTGCTCGCGCGATACGCGTGCAAACGCCTGATCTACACGGCCCAATCGCGGCCACCACGCAGCTCCGATTTCGATCTCCGCCATTGGATGGGTAGATGTCGAGGTGCTCTCCTTCTTTCCAGTTGAAGACTTCGTCTGAAAGTTGACAGATTGAGAGAGATTTGAGGGAGAAGGAACGAAAATTCTGGCCATTAAACGTGAGGGTGGCGGCCACGAATGATAACCCTACCTTTGTTTTGCAAATGGAAAGTAAAACGTCCTTATATAGAAATTTCCAAAAACACTATTCATCGAAAATTTTCCGAACTCGCAATCAAACGTGCCGGCTGACGTTTCTAAGGTTTTACCTGCGTTCCGAACACAATGGAACTTGTTTTGGGAGCTAATTCGGTCATATGCGTGAGTTACGGAAATAAACGATCAAATTAAAATTAAATCGGTTAAAACGATTACTATGCGTTTCAGCTTGCCCCGGACAAATCGTAAATCCGATTGACACAAAATTTGAAACCTTACATTAATTTAACATTACGGATCCGATGAAACTGGTTTCGTCAAAATCCGAGACTGTTTGAAAAATGACTATTTTTACTAGTCAATTAAATATTAAAATATTCAATTTCTACAAATTAACTTTTAATTCAATTTTAAAAGTTTACAAACATCATTCTAACTCCAATATGATTTAATATAACTTTATAAATCATTTTTAATCACATTAAACCAGATTTCCAATTATTTCTGGAATTTCAAATATTAAATTATCGATTTAATTATCCAATTAAATCACTATATTCGAAATTAAATTTATTCGACTTACAAATCTTACTTATCAATATTTAAAATTAATTAAATATTTGAATTTCAGTTGATTGAAATTCTAGGTCGTTACAACAATTACCAGTGTTGGTAGCCATTTAAACTTTTTCAAAAATCAAATGATGAATATTTTGAAAACTAATGCTCCGATATCAAATGTCAGTTCGCGGAATAGAAATCTTAAGGCTAAATTAACACTAGAGGAAAGGTGAATAATGTTTAATGGATTATATGAATATTTTTCAAATTCTTTAAGATATTACTTAGAATGATGTAATTAACAATCACAAAATCATCATGCAGATAAAAATAAATACAGTAGAAGTAAAAAGGAAAGAACACATCATTATTTTATACTGGTTCGGAGTTACCCTACATCCAGTCTATTATCCTGCACCATATACTATATATATATATCTTGATAAAACATTAGTATAATATCCTTTAGTCGTTATCATCGAAACCAATACCTAAAATACTAACATCAAATTGAAAAATAAAATCCTTATTGTAAAATTAAGCATATTTTACAAATGCGAAACCTTAATGGCACCTAACTTGTACCGACCCCACTGCGATACCATATTATTAAAGAACATTAAAAATAATGTCGCCTAATAATAAGGAGAATATGGCTTGATAAAGGTAACTGAATATGAATATATTTTTAAACTAACACTGACACGTCATACTTACAGTTTATTTAATCTATGGAATAAAATTTAATGTGTAGAGTCTCAGTTCAAAATAATACTCATACCAGTTTCTTAGAATCAGAATGGTATATCATATAAATAATAGTCACAGATCACATCAGAATGATAAACATCATATACTTATAAAAAAGTGAGATTCTATCAAATATAACATTAGACACACATAATGTACATATGATATAAATCTCTATCTCAATTATACATATCATACATAAATACGAATCCTAAATGGGATAAACTAAAAGTCAAAAATGTTTATCTCCTTGCTAGCACAGCCATCAAATGGTCTGCCTATTCTGTAACCTGAAAAGTCTCGGCCTGACCGAAGCATTAAAATAACACCCGGGTCAAACTATATCTAAAAATCCAAAACGGTGAGAACAAGATATAACATAAATATATATGACATATAAGTAAATCCAGATGCCCAAGATATAATAAGTCATTGAATTAATTCAATTCAAATCCGCCTCAAGACATGAGAGTATACATTTATTTAATGAACACAGAATAGTCACAGAATCCTAATTTCCAGAATCCAAGAGATCTCAATCTGTATCGGTCGTAATGATCTTCTATACCAATCGCAATGATGGTACTCAGACCATGGATAACAAACAAACAAAGTTATCACTCATACTGATCTGATAACAAAGATCATACTCATACCAGGAATATAGAATCACAACTGATCTCAAGGATAGTCCATCCTGATCTAGAGGATCGTAGCAACCATGACTCGACGACTCTAGATTATTAATCTATATAAATTTATAACCGTAAAGAAATCCAAAGGTATATCTCTTAAGGTTCTATCGGTCCCACCAAGCACCAAAAGGAAATATAATCTAAAGTGCTAAATGCTATCACTTTTAGTAATCACTAGAACTTAACCAAAATGTCCCATATCGCCTAGTGAAATTCAAGTATTTACTAAAAGCTAGTAAATCTCAATTGTTACGGGTACCACCGGAAAACCTGAACTACATTCTCCTAAGGGTCTATCGGTCCTACCGAATACCAAAATGGAATACAACCCTAAAGTGTTAAATACTTTCTAATAGCAATCACAATAATTTAACCAATTCATCATCTTCAATCATGCAAAATTCAAATATTCGCTAATGGGCTGGTAATTACCACTCAAACATTCTATTCAATGAGTGGTACAATATTCGATGAAGTGTCACTCAATTTAAACTAATCGGTAACACTAAATTGATTATCGGTACTCCCCAAATTATATAATTAAGGCTCCCAAAACATTTTTCTCTTTTGATTAAATAGTATAGAAAGCAAAAATTATGATCTTTCATAAATTCCATTATTATTTAACCTTATATAAATATTCACTACTTGACAAAATCTTCCATGAATCCGAATTGTTCCAAAATTGCACTCATATATATATACATGGTTGTCTCAAATTTTCATACAAGCTACTTGTTAACAAACCATGTTTTAAACCCCTCCCCCCCACACACACACTCATATATATATATATATGAATATGTATGTATGGATGTATATATATAAGTCCATTTATCTTATCAAACCATATTTATTATTCTTCTAAATCCATTTTGATATATATTACCATTTTACTTAGAAATTAATTAGGTTTATATTTCCAAAAACATGTTTCCAAAATCCATAACCATTTATAATACCAATATTATACATATAACTCTTTATAGAAATCATTTATAAAAATAACTGGATTAATTTAGAAACAAGTTTTATATTTGTAAACTTAAATTAAATTCTCTTTTATAAAATTATTTATATAAATAATATAGATAGATATAAGTTTTAGAATTTTACACCTTTGAATCAAAGTGATTCAAAATTCATAACACAAGGGAACACATTACTACACACCACAAGATCATAAAAACAAATTGGTCCATAGGGTTGGACTCTATGTCATTTCCAAATATATTTTTATAAATTTATTCTACTAGATAATATGAGTTGAAATTATCTCCATAACATATTATAATCATCCAACCAAAACACAGCAACAAATGGAGCGACGAGCAGGCGAACCGGGAAGGTTTCCTAGAACCGAACTGCCCCAGGACATCCCCATCGGTGACCGATCGCACACCACCGGTCCACTGGTAGAGATGAATTCTAGAGTTGTTCCATCTCCAGAATCCCTTCAGATCGATCCCTAGTGAAGTCGGTTTCACCATAAGTCTTGAGTAATTATTCTAGGGTAATTTTTGAGTACATGCATCCTTATAAACAACTATAATCATCAACTAATTAAGACCAAAAGGCTAGGGATTTAGCAATTTAGAAGTTGAACAATATGAAATACGAACGATACAAAATTGAAAACAACACAACCATAGATTTGTCCAATTCAACCATACAGTGAATATACTTTCACTTAGAGATAGTAGTGTGAAACAAACTCACTTATAAGCACTTGAATTGAAGATTAAAACACGGATCAGCTTCTCTTGATAATTACCTAGGTTATTTTCAGAAATTGAAACAAAGAGATTACCAACAAAAGATAAAAACAAAGATTACTTACCCTAATTGATTCACCAGGAGTTTAGGAGATTACCTCAAGTTGATTTCTATAATTATTGATCAAAAGCTCTTTGATTTGCATTTGACTTAGGGTGATTTAGGTTCTAGGGTTGACAAACAAGAAAGTTTTGTTTACGTTCAGACTGAAAAAGAAATATGAGAAGTAAAATGAAAGCGGGTTTTATTTTCCCTTATCTTATTTCTCCTACGTGGGCCAAATGGGTTT
Source organism: Allium fistulosum (assembly GCA_030737815.1). Classification (NCBI taxonomy): domain Eukaryota; kingdom Viridiplantae; phylum Streptophyta; class Magnoliopsida; order Asparagales; family Amaryllidaceae; genus Allium; species Allium fistulosum. The sequence goes on along the minus strand of CM060906.1, from coordinate 246,401,864 downwards.
ACGAAGGACCCAATAAAAGAAATGTGTTAAAATTATTTACTTTTACTTATTATAAAACACTAGTTTTCTCTATACAATGATTTATAAATTATAAATTTGACTCTCATAAAATTTGACAAACACTACTATATCAAAAAAAATCATTTCTATTAATTTTGAGATATTTTATAAAATTAAATATAACCTTTGCGAATAAAAGTTGTTCTCATTATTTTCAATAAAATAAACTATTAGTTATAAAAAATCTCATTGTAAACAATAAATCTCAATATTAACATTTTACTAAATATTATAACGTTGGTTGAAATAATTTCAAATGAGAAATATTTTTGTCACAAATCTCCATTAATAATAAATAAGTGAATAAAAGTTTATACTTCACATTTTTATGTTACAATTTATTTTCATATATTTAATTATCAGAATTTCCAAAAAAATTTCATATATTATCAAATATAAGAATCAAGTTTCACAAAAGGATATTTCTTGAATTTCCAATTTATTAAATCCCGAATCCATTTTAATTGGAAAATTGTAACTAATAAAATTCCTAATTTTATCTTAAAATTAATTAAGATAAATCAAATCATATTTTTAAGTTTAGCTCCATGTAATCTCGACTAGGCGAATCATATTTTTATAATCTCGACCACGGCTGCTACGTAACTTTTCTGCCTAACCCTAGTTCTCCTTTTCTCTTCTTTTTTCTTCTCTTTTTCTCAACGGAATTTTTCATTTATCATCTCTTTTCTCCTCTTAACTAGTATATGTCAATGATGCCAGAGGGGTAGTTTTTAAAAGGCGATGCGAGATAGGATGAAGGTGGGGACGAGCTTGTTAATCGGAACTGAAGTGTGGCTGCATTGAGCAAAGGAGAACATGGTGATAACTCGTATCTAATAAATAAATATCGCTATGGAAGATCTAAGCCAACAAGACCTATGCCGTTTGGAGCTAGATTAGAGAGGAAAAGGTATCAAATTTTATGTTTAAAATGATGCTAAAAAACTCTCCTATTTAGATGCAGTTAGAGGAGCTTAGATGTAGTTAGAGGAGATTTTGAAGGTTGTTCTACCAATCTAGAGTATATCAAACCCATAACTATAGAAGGCATAAGGAAAGGAGTTCTAATAACCGAGGCCCCAAACGAAGTTGAAAGTGGATGGAAGTGCTATGTTATGTTTTATGTTGTGGGTACTAGACCTTATTGTTACTAGTATGAAGCCCGTGTCGATGGCACGGTTGTGAATTTTTTCTTGTTTTTAAATTCTTAAGGTACCTGTTACATAAATGAAAAGTTGTTAGGTGTAGAAGTCGTAATAATATGTAATCACACTTGCATATATGCAAATGCATAATCGAAATAAGAATTCGATATATATATATATATATATATATATATATATATATAAATTAATAACTTAAGTACTGTTTTAATAATAAATTTAATTAATTACCTTCTATTTAGATTTCATAATTACATCCCACTTTCATAATTCATGCGCATTTCCCTTGCCATATCATGCCTTCCAACTTGCTTGCACACATTTTCATTCTTTCATTTTCTTGTACATAATTCTTGATTCCCTGTAGCACATATATTTCCAAGTCTGCGCATGTTTATCAACAAGCACGTATCTGTATTTCCCTATGTCTGCATGCTCCAACACTACGCACAACTATTGCACTACCCAACGAGTGCTCCTAACTACAGCCGTCAGCACCACACTCCGCCTATCACCGCCCGGCACCTGACTCCGGCCACTGCCTCCAACTTGCTTCTAAATTTAGTTTTTTTCTTCTTTTCTTATTTTTCCTTTTCTACTAACTGGGCACATTTGTGCCGCTTGACGACCAAGCCCGCCACTGCCATACTCGGCTACCAGCATTAGCAATGAAGAACGTAGCACCTATTTTCATTTTTACTAGAGTCATCTGCAATGCCTAGAAACTTACTAAACTTGATGATTAAGTAAGATGATATATTAAGTGAGATGATATATTAAACACATTCTAATTGTTTTATTTGGTCCCACATCCTCAAAAATACATTAATTGTTGTTGTATATAAGCTAAGGGATGAAGAAGGAAGTTGTTCCAATAACATCTAATTGAGTTGAGATGATGCCGTCAAGTTTAATGATACGACTGTACTATAATATGCAGCCTGACCAATAACCCAGGATCCAATTACCATCCATTACCATCCATATTTCTCTATGGAGATTTTAAGGATATTTTAGGAAATTTAAAAAGGCGTGGTTGAATTATATTCATGGAATTCTCATTAGTAATAGTAGAGATGAAGAGGTTAAGCCCTAATATGAAAATAAATAGGGATTTATCCACTTCCATGCTAGTTTGCATTTGACTGCTCAATCTTAGATTTAGACTGTGGGACCAAAACCCATCAGTGCCCTGAAAGAGTCTATGCGGTAGGATCGTATAAAATGGAATAGTAAAATGCTCTAGGTACATAGTAATAAGTAGTAAGTAAAGTAGACCAAGACATTATACTGGTTCGGACCTCTTGTCCTACGTCTAGTCCCTAAGCTCCTCTTAGGAATTCAACTAACCAACAACCCTCACTTAAACCGGAGGAATAGGTTTACAACTTACCCGAACAACCGAACGAGATTTCTTGCCTCAACTACCGAAGAGGACTTCAACTTGGATACAAAAAGTATTTCTGACTTGTTGTGTTCTTGATAACACTAATGAGTCAATTTAGTACAACTTTCCTATAATCTTATCCTCGAGAGTATACAAAATGTTTGTGAAGATTTAGGAAATGTGAATTGCTATGAATCAAGGGATGTTATAGTTAAAACAGAGATTCAAGCAATTGGTTTGCTTTTGAAAACTTAAAAGAATCTGAAAGTATGTTCAAGTAAGTAGAGAGATTAAAGCAAGTAGAATTGGTAATTTGCAAATGTTAAAAGCATGTATTTATACTTGTAGAAGAGTTGCATTTGTTTGCTAGAGATGTAGGGAAGAGATGCTTCTGTTTCCATTGGAGAATGGTTGCAACTCTTGGGAGGAAGAAGGTGTCCATTCATAGAAAATTCGCAGTTACAGATTCAGTCGACTAAGCAAGAAATTCAGTCGACTGAAAATATACAGAGAAATTTTTAGGAATGAATTCAGTCGACTGGGCAGGAAATTCAGTCGACTGAAACTGTGCATATTTGTAATTCTGTGCCAGTTTCAGTCGACTGGCCATGCCTATTCAGTCGACTGAACTATAAAAATCTGCACAGTGAATGTGTGCATAAAAATGAAGTTTTACAGATGTGTTTTAATGTTCGTGAAAATCTCTTGAGGATAGATTTTAACAAATAATCTAGACTTTAGACCTATAAAATCATACTCATGTTTACACTTTGGTCTTCATCGATCTTCCTCTGATTTTGCATATATCTCTTCCTTCTTGTTGAAGCACATTGTCATTGATCAAAATCTTCGTGTATCAACATTCACCCCCTTTTTGATTGATGACAACACTAATGTGTTATAGAGATGTATTTACTAATTTTCTCCCCCTGAATGTATGCACTTATCTTTCCTACAAAACAAAGTTAGCTACATAGATTTCTCCCCCTTTGTCATCGACAAAAAGGAAGTAATAATCATAGATGTATAATATAAAAAACAACCACTGAACAATAGAATTATCAGAAAATAGCATAGTCAATAAAAAAGTTGCATAAGTAGCATAGATGCACGATTTAAACAAGCTAAAACAATCAACAGACCAAAAAAAATTACTGATCTTTATCCCAATCGTAAGAGCCTTCACGATCTCAGTATCCGTAATTGCTCACATCTCCTTTGCCAATGATATAGCCTTTTGAATTGTCTTCGAAGGTAACCGAGCCACCATCAAAGTATGTGATATTTATAAGTATATATTTGTCGCCGGTCATGTGTTTTGAGCAATCACTGTCTAGTATCCATTTCTTCTTCTTGAGTGGGACCTGAAAATAAATACAATATTGGTACCCACCTTTCAATAGGGTCCTAAAAGTTAGAACTTAGGAAACCAAACCCAATTTGGTTCAGTATCCTTTTTATAAATATAATTTTTATTATTATGAACACTATCCATAAATGCTTTAATATATTTATTCCTAATTAAAATATTGTTAGTCTTTGGAACCCAAATTTTAACTATCTTAGTTTCTTCTTTTGTTCTAATAGGTTCTCTTAATAACATTTGTTGTTTTGAATCAATATTCCTCTTAAAATTTGTATTTTTCTTTTTAGGAATTTTTGACTCATTTTTATATCCTAATCCATGTTTATTTGAGGAGGATTGAAAATTTTCTAAAATCTTAGATAAATTTTCTCTTCCTTTGTTAAAATTAGAGACATTTTTAGTGATGTTATCTAATCTAACTTGAAGACTATTATTTTCTAACTTAACTTGTCTAATCTTAGTTTTTAACTCATGATTTTCAGAAACAATTATATCATTCTTTGTCTTTTGAGTTTCAATTTCTTGACTTAAAAGTGATAATTGAGTTTCCGAATTTGAAAGAGACTCTTGAACTTTTTCAAGTTCTTCTTCTAGAATTCTCTTTTCATCTTTTAACATATCTCTTTCAAATTCAGCTTTGTTTTGATTTTCACGAGTTTCCTTGAGTTTCCTTTTAAGAGTTTTTATTGTGCTCAAAAGTTCAGTGTTTACATCAATTAAATCATTATAAGATAAATCACTAACCTCAGATTCTTGAGCCATGAAGCACACATTTGCTTGTTCATTGTTGCTATCACTATCACTATCTGATGAATCTGAATCGTCCCATGTGACAGAAAAATCCTTCTTTTTACATTTGTCTTTCTTATTCTTTTTGTTGAAGTTTTTCTGATTCTCCTTCTTTAGCTCCAGACAGTCTTTTATCATATGACCTTTCTTGTGACAATTAAAACATTCAATATTTGAGGATGAAGGTTTGTTCAAGAAATTCTTTTTGAAATCGTTTTCATTTCCTTTTCTATATTTTAAGAATTTCTTGAAATTTTTGGCAATAAATTCTAGATCCTCATCTTTAGTCTCTGATTCTTCCTTTTCTATGTGAAAAGCCACATTTTTTCTTTCCTGTGCTTGATCTTTCTTAGCTTGCATGTTAACTTCATAAGACATAAGGTTTCCAATTAATTCTTCTGGTTTCATTGTAGATAGATCGTTTGCTTCCTCGATTGCTAAGACTTTTCTCTCCCATTCATCAGTGAGTGAATTTAGGACCTTAGATACAATATCAAAATCCGTATACTTTTCTCCTAATCCTATTAAGGCATGATGAATGTCTTGAAATCTCGAGTACATGTCATTGATGGATTCATTCTGTCGCATTCTAAAGTTTTGGAACTGGTTCTTTAGCATGGAGATCTTTGTTTGTTTGACTTTGTTTGTGCCTTCATGTATGGTTCTAAGTGTACTCCATATCTGATGTGCAGTAGTACATATGCTAACACGGTTGAATTCATTTCTATCCAAGGCGCAAAATAACATATTCATAGCTTTGGCATTTGCACTAGCTTCATTCTTCTGAGTATGTGTCCATGTAGGATAATCGGTCGTGGGTACAACGAACTCTGCTTGGGTAGCATTCCAGGCTTCAAAACTTGTTGCTTGCATATAAATCCTCATCCATGCAGCCCAATAATTATAGTTTAGTCCATTGAATAGAGGGGGTCTTTGAGTAGATTGTCCTTCCGCAAACGTAGAGTTATAGGCAGATGTTGTGCTTGTGTTGTTTTCCATATTATCAATATGTCAAATAACGATGTTATGGTTATAAGACGGCCTTGCTCTGATACCAATTGAAAGAGTCTATGCGGTAGGATCGTATAATATGGAATAGTAAAATGCTCTAGGTAGATAGTAATAAGTAGTAAGTAAAGTAGACACCAAGACTTTATACTGGTTCGGACCTCTTGTCCTACGTCCAGTCCCTAAGCTCCTCTTAGGAATTCAACTAACCAACAACCCTCACTTAACCCGTTGGAATAGGTTTACAACTTACCCGAAAAACCGAACGGGATTTCTTGCCTCAACTACCGAAGAGGACTTCAACTTGGATACAAAAAATATTTCTGACTTGTTGTGTTCTTGATAACACTAATGAGTCAATTTAGTACAACTTTCCTATAATCTTATCCTCGAGAGTATACAAAATGTTTGTGAAGATTTAGGAAATTTGAATTGCTATGAATCAAGGGATGTTATAGTTAAAACAGAGATTCAAGCAATTGGTTTGCTTTTGAAAACTTAAAAGAATCTAAAAGTATGTTCAAGTAAGTAGAGAGATTAAAGCAAGTAGAATTGGTAATTTGCAAATGTTAAAAGCATGTATTTATACTTGTAGAAGAGTTGCATTTGTTTGCTAGAGATGCAGGGAAGAGATGCTTCTGTTTCCATTGGAGAATGGTTGCAACTCTTGGGAGGAAGAAGGTGTCCATTCATAGAAAATTCGCAGTTACAGATTCAGTCGACTGAGCAGGAAATTCAGTCGACTGAAAATATACAGAGAAATTTTCAGGAATGAATTCAGTCGACTGGGCAGGAAATTCAGTCGACTGAAACTGTGCATATTTGTAATTCTGTGCCAGTTTCAGTCGACTGGCCATGCCTATTTAGTCGACTGAACTATAAAAATCTGCACAGTGAATGTGTGCATAAAAATGAAGTTTTACGGATGTGTTTTAATGTTCGTGAAAATCTCTTGAGGATAGATTTTAACAAATAATCTAGACTTTAGACCTATAAAAATCATACTCATGTTTACACTTTGGTCTTCATCGATCTTCCTCTGATTTTGCATATATCTCTTCCTTTTTGTTGAAGCACATTGTCATTGATCAAAATCTTCGTGTATCAACATGCCTAGTTAGCTTTGTTGTCAAAATGGATGCACCCACACTAAACAAAACAACAATCTCCTTTGCTAGAGTGTTGGTAGATATTGAGGTGGAATTTGGATTTCCTAACTTCTTAGAAGTTATGGGAGAAATGGAGCTATTTTCATTCAAGAGGTCATGTATGAAAACCCACCTCAAGATGTGACAGTTGCTACTATTTTGGTCACCTAACGAAGCAGTGTCCAATGAGCACAATTTGGATGCCTAAGTCTAAAGTTAAACAATCCCAACACGAAGGAGAATCAAAAACAAAAGAAGACATTAGTGATGTGCCTTATCCTTTTGTTGACATTAATGATGCGCCTTATCTTTCCAATGATAATAAGCTAGAAAATAGGAAGATGACATAATGTTGCAGACTAATAAAGTTGAAGTGGAGATCAAAATTTAGAAGAAATAGCTAAGGATAGTGTTAATGGTAAAAAATCAGCCGGAGCCACTCTTGAGAAATCATTAAAGGAAGTACATGAGGCGATTCATCAACTTAAGCAAGTGAAGGAGGTTCCTATAGAAGAGATATCCCAAAAAAATCATTCGGTTAGGATTTTACAGCGAAAGATAAACGAAGCTATATTGAAGGGGTAACTCAAGAATAGGGAATAATGGCCATAGCATGATAGTTGAGTCCTCATGTATAACATAACACTCAATTGAACTAATCCAACTTACTTCCACCCCTTGACACATGCTAGAAGGAGCCATCGGACCGATCTAGGCTAGTGTCGAGTCATCAACTGCTCCAGTTCACATAGTGAACTCCAGCGAATCATCGCATGACCCCTTGACCTATCTATGATAGTATTACACTATTCATATCTCTGATAATGATATTAATTTTATTGAAAAGAGTTTGTGTCTGTAACAGGAAAATCATAATACCAAGAGCAATGAATCTCAAAAGAAAAGGATTGATCAGGATACGTAAGATCAATAACCTATTAAAGATTGTGACAATGTTCCAGAGAATTGAATTCTAACGACTATCAACAAACAAGACACTGTTAGAAAGGATAAACCTGTCAAAAGTCCAAAATGGGAAGATCCAACTAAGGATAAAAAAGATGGGAAAGAGGGGACCATATTACAAGAGAGCTTAGAAGCGGTCATAACAAACCGCTTAAACAAAGAGGATAGCTGTTGGAATGTAAGAGGTTTCCATAAAACCAACAGAATGCTTGACCTGAGAAGAATTATTAATTTGCATAGAGTTGGCTGTTTTAGTATTGTTGAGAATAAACTAAGAGAAAATGAAATCGAAAATATGAGGGAATATTAGATTTAAATTGGGAGAATGTTAGTAACGTGTCATGCTATTACAAGTGTAGAATTTTTGTTATGACCAATCAAAATATCTTGGACTTCAATATGATCCGCATGAATGACCAACACATCATTTTATAACTTATTAACAATAGGGTTTTAAACTTGATATATCTTTCATATACTCCCAGAACTTCGATTTTCTAAGGGAGAAACTTTGGAATAATTTAATTGACGATGTGAATCAAATACCTAGACCGTGGATACTTCGTAGGAATTTCAATTACATTAGAATGGCTAGTGTAAAAAATAGAGGAACTCTAATTCCATTCAGTAAAATGCTAGAATTGGATAATGCAATGTATAGAACTGGATTTTTTGAAACACAAATTCAAGATTACTAATACTCTTGGTGATCTGGCCCTAGTATAAACATTTTTACAAAAATGGTTAGGGTACTAGTAAATATGTCATGGATGGAGCAATTCAATGGCATGGCTGCAATATTCATTTTGTCTAGCATTAACGATCATACATTTACTTCTCTTGGTAGTTGACCAGCCACTCACCAAAGCCAAACCATTCAAGTTCTTAAACCATTGCACCCTATTCGAGGACTACATGGACAAATTTAAGGAAGGCTTGAATACTGAAGCGCATGGCTACCTACATTACCGTTAAATTTTGGTGATATAAAATCACAAATAAATGGAAATAAATATGAAAAAGAAAGAAAGAGAATATTTTGTTTCCCTTAATTAATAGGAATATTTGATTATGCTTATTTCTCTCTCTAATTGGTTAATAAATTTATTTTTTGCCATTTAATATTAACTTAGGCATTAAGTAATTGATGTTATAAATAGAGACTAGAAGAGAGAATGTAAAAGGTGTTGAAATCTATTTGCTAATTATCTCTTCTTCTATCTTTGTTCTTCTCCTCCAACAATTTTTGTAAGTCTATAAGGATCGAAAAAATGAAAGAAAAGAGCAAAATCATACATTATCATAGTTTATACAGGTAGAAAAATAAATTAGCAGTTAATTTATTGAGAAGAAAAATAACCCCAAAGATTAGGCGCAGTGTCATCATAGTCATTGTATTGCCTTTGCGAATAATCATGGTATTCTTCATTCTCTTGAATAGAAAGTCCTTGAAAAGATGAAAAATGTTCATGGTGTTGGGCTTCTTGTGGAGGCCAGGAGAAATCTTCACTTTCCTCAGTGTCGATAGTCATCGGAGCTTTTCCAGGAGCATGGCTCTGTATAGGCTCTTCGACTATTCGAGTTCTGTATGAATGTGCATGAGGTGGTGGAGGTGGTGTAGGAGACGGAGATGATGAAGATTGTGAAGATGATCGTCCGTGAACTTTCCTCAAAACCTTTCTCAAAGTTGAGACGACCTTTTCTAAAGTCTTTTCGACCTTAGTCATCCGTGTGGACATTGATCGTTCGAGACGAGAAACTTTCTTATCTAAGGCTTTTTGATTCAGAGATATAATACATTGGTTTTGAAGTGCTACATCTCTAATACTTTCTCCTTGTCCTACTACAATTCGAGCCTCTTGGATTTCGGAATTAGAGTGACAACCTGTTGATTCATAGGGTCTTGATGTAGAGGTAGGTTGTATAGGAGTAGACTGTTAGGGTTGGGGTTGGCTTTGTTGGCGTTGTCGGTGTTGATACTCAACAAATGGTGTAATATTTGGAAGATTTTCGGGAAGATGCATTAAAGATAGAAAGTGAATTCCACTCTCCTTTACAAGAAGTTCTTCATATTGTGATAGGAAAGATGGCACGTTGTGTGCTCAGAGAATTCGCATAATATATAGAGCATAAACAATTGTTTGACGAACCGGTGTCTAGAAGCTTTTGATTTGGTCAAAAATATATTGAGACAAATTCACTTTTGTATGACTAAAAATTGCATATAAGGCTTTATGGTCATGGTCATATACTCGCTCATGACTACCTAATCTAGGAAGTATGGTATTGATAAACATTCGATTAAGTAGTCTAGCTTGTGGACGAAAATAAATTAGTGATAATTTTCTCATGTTGTCTTCCCATATGAGATGTGTAATTGCATCTCTTGGTTGGTACCTCATATCAGGTAAATCTTGTAATCTTATCCCCGTATATGAGCACTGTAAATTTTGTCCAAGCATTTCTACATTGAATTTGATAATTTCCCTATAAACACTTGTCCAAATCCAATTCTCGGGATCAGAGCAATTCCAAACGTGAAGTGAGCATAAGTTTATGAAGAATAAAAAGATAGCTAATTGATCAATTTGACCCAAATTAGAATCGTTATTAATGAGATGGTGAATCTCAGCATCACTCACCAAACCATCGATTTCATAGTTGAAGGATCTCCTCAACGGGTAAAACGGACCACAATGAAATATTTTCTTCTCCAAATCTTAAAGCTTTTGCTTGCCATCTTGTTCCACCATCCAGTCTTCAATGATTTCGTTAGTGACAAATTGTTGAGAAGGTTCTTGAGAACTTTGACCAATCTTTATGCATTTGGGAAAATTTTTTTAGACTTGGGTGCCATGGATTTGAAGTATTTTGAAGAAGAGCAGACTGATTTTGGGGCTTAGGGTTTTTGAGCTGTAGTGTTTTGGTGAAAAATAGTTAAAGAGTGAAAAAGATGATTTATAGATGGAGCTAAAAAGTTGTTGCGGAGTACGGTCAGACATCTGAATTTTCAATCAGACGTCTTGTCGTTTAGGCATTTTTGAGCCAGAGACATGGATCAGACGTCTAAGCGTAATATCAGATGTCTAAGCTGAGTTAGTTAGGTTTCCAGAAAAATGAACCAGACGTCTGGCTTAAGATACAGATTTCCGAGCTGAAATGGTATAATTTTTCCAGATAGTTGTTCCAGACGTTTGGCTATGATAACAGACGTCTGAGCTGTAATATGAGCTTGTTTTAGTAGAATATTGAAGAATTAGTTTTTAGAAAAAAAATTATTATATATATAACTTTTCGTTTAAGAACAAGATACAAGTTATATTCTTGAATGGTTTTAATCTTATTACAACTTGGAATATACATAATATATATATATATATATGAAATACAATTTGTAGAAGACCAGAGTTATTTTGTCTCCCATGAATTTGGTTTTGCATATGTATTTTCTTTTGATGCTCGTATTGGTGACCAAGAAGGAGGTATTGTACTGAATTGGTCTTCAGATGTTCCTTCTCCCCATAGTTTACGTGGGGTTATTTGACGAGCATGCGGAGGAGCTTTGGTTAGACGAGGAGATCGTACATGAACACAATCCTTAGTAGGAAAATGTCCACATATGGCAAGGATGCATTTCTCTAGAAAAATTAAATGCGCTCGCTGGCGTTTTTGTACATAATACATTTCTCTTTGTACATCCATCATTTCTTTTTGGTAATGATGGATTTCGTCTTCTTTGTCCGAAAGAGAGGATGTTTGAAGATTAATACCACGTTTGGCTTTCTTTCCTTTTGGAGAGTAACCAGTATGATATGTAGGCGATGGTACAATGTGAAGGGATGGAGATGATTTTGGAGTTGTTTTTGCAGGAGATGTGTATGTACTACCCGATGATGGAGATGAAAAATCAATGGTAGAGTAAATGGAGTTGTGATCGGATGACATGCTGGAAAATTTTTATATTGATTAACAAAGGTATATTAGAAATTTACTGTGATTTGATAAAAATTTGATATATATATATATATAAGAGTAGGATTTTCTATTTTAAACATTAGTTTGTTTTATTTGATAAAATATTAGTGGTTTGCAGAAAAACTTGGTATAGAATATTTGTTTTTTGTTAGCCACTAATGTTGAGAGGTAAAAAGAATTCTAAATTTTATTTCTGTGTTTCTTAAAGTTCAAACAAGGAGCATATTCCGAGTTCTCTTCTTAGTCTTATAAATGATTTTTCACATAATGGTTTTGTGAAACTGTCTGCTATCTGGTTGTCGGTGTTAATGAATTCTAAAGATATTACTCCTTTTTCTACGTTATCTCTAAGAAATTGGTGTTGTATGTCAATATGTTTAGTTCGAGGATGGTTAACGGGATTTTTAGATAGATTGATAGTACTAGTATTGTCGTAGTATATTGGAGATTTTTCAATTATTTTATCGAAATCTCTAAGTGTTTGTTGCATATTGATGACTTGAGCACAAGCTAATGTGGCAGAGATATATTCTGCTTCACATGTAGAGAGAGAAACGCAATTTTGCTTTTTGCTAAACCATGAAACTAAAGATTGTCCGATAAAATGATAGGTACCACTTGTGCTTTTTCTGTCTGTTTTACATCCTCCAAAGTGTCATCGCTATATGATATGAGTTGAAAGGCCGTATCTTTAGGATAAAATAAGCCATAATATGTGGTGTTAGTTAAGTATCGTAAAATTCGTTTGACTGCTCGATGATGTGATTCCTTAGGTTGAGCTTGAAATCGAGCGCACAAACAGACACTCATCATTATATCTGGTCCACTAGTTGTTAAATATAATAGAGAGCCCATCATACTATGATAAGATTTTTGATCATAGTCTTTTTCCTTCTCATCTTTGTCTAAATATAAAGTTGTGCTCATAGGAGTTGGTTTACTAGTGGTGTTCTCCATTCCGAAACGTTTAAGTAAATCTTTACAATATTTTTCTTGATTTATAAAAATACCATTGTTCAATTGTTTTATTTGTAATCTTAGGAAAAAATTTAATTCACCCATGTGTGACATTTCAAACTCATTTTTCATTATCTCAGAAAATTCATTACATAAACTTTCATTAGTTGATCGAAATACGATGTCATCAACATATATTTGTACAACTAATATATCATTATTTTTATGTTTTATAAAAAGTGTATTATCTATTTTGCCTATCTTAAATTCAGAATTTTGTAGATGAGTTTTTAGTCGATCGTACCAAGCACGTGGTGCTTGTTTTAAGCAGTATAGAGCCTTTTTTAGTTTAAAAACAGGATCTGGATATTTTTCATGAATAAATAATGGTGGTTTTTCTACAAAAACCTTTTCTTTCATAAAACCATTTAAGAAGGCACTCTTAACATCCATTTGAAATAATTTAAAGTTGTGGTGACATGCAAAGCAAGTAGAGTACGAATTGTTTTAAGACGAGCTACGGGAGCAAATGTCTCTTCATAATCAATTCCCTCTTCTTGATTGTAGCCTTGAGTGACTAATCTTGCTTTGTTACGAATAATATTTCCATTTTCATCTGTTTTGTTTTTGAAAACCCATTTTGTTCCTATTAAAGATTGATCTGTTGGTCTAGGAACGAGTTCCCATACATTATTACATTCAAATTGATTTAATTCTTCTTGCATTGCTAAGATCCAAGAATCATCTTTAGATGCTTCTTTATAATTTTTAGGTTCTGTATTGGAGATAAAAGCAACATGACTCATTTGATTTATGTTATTTATAGTGACTCGAGAATTTAAGTTTCCAATTATATTATCAAAAGGATGATTTTTTAATGTTTGTGTGGGTGATCTTAAAACATTTTCATTATTATCAAAGGATGAATTATTCATATTATTTATATTTTCAGTTTGATTTTGAGTTAAAATTTCATCTTCTTCTTCGTTAATACTTTGTTGGAAATTTTCATCAAAAGATACATGTAAGCTTTCTTCTATAATATTTGTTCGTTTATTATAAATTCTATAAGCTTTACTACGTTCTGAATAACCAATGAAAATTCCTTCGTCTGCTTTGGGATCAAATTTTCCAAGATTATCTTTAGTATTTAAAATAAAACATTTTGACCCAAAAATTCTGAAATACGAAACTTTTGGTTTTCTTCCATAAAATATTTCATAACATGTATTTTTAGTCATAGGTCGAAGTTTGACACAATTTAATACATAACAGGCACTGGCAGTGGCTTCAGCCTAGAAATGTTTTGGTAGATTACTACTATTTAGTAGTGTTCGTGCACATTCCTATAAGGTTCGGTTTTTCCTTTCAACTACACCATTTTGTTGTGGTGTTCGTGGAATCGAAAAATTATGACTAATTCCCTTTTTGTTACAAAAATTAGTAAAAAATTCGTTTTCGAATTCTCCTCCATGATCACTGCATATATTTTTTATTTTTAAATCCATTAAGTTAGTAATTTTTTTTGCAAAAATTTTAAACATTCCAAAAGTGTCACTTTTATGTTTTAAAAATAATGTCCAAGTATATCTTAAAAAATCATCTACAATTACGAACACATATTTGTTATGATTTATACTACGTACTTGTGTTGGTCCAAATAAATCTAAATGAAGTAATTATAATGGTTGCTTAGTAGATATTTTGTTTTTAGATTTGTAGAAACTTTTCTTTAATTTGCCCTTTTGACAAGCGTCACATAAATTTTTAATATTATAATTAAATTTAGGTAGACCTCTAACTAGATCATGTTTTGCTAGTTTGTTGATATATTTAAAATTTATATGACAAAAACGTTTGTGCCAAATCCAAGGATCATCATGATTTGCTGATAAACATAAATCTGAATTATTTTTAATGTTCATGTTTAGGATATATATATTACGATTTCTAAATCCTTCAAAGAGTAAAATTTTTCATTGGTCGAGAATTTTACATTTATCTTTTTCAAATTTTATTTCAAACCCTTTATCACACAACTGACTTATACTAAGAAGATTATGTTTTAGGTTTTCTACTATTAAAACAACTGTAATAATAAGAGAGTTAGAGATAGCAATATTAATGACTTCTCCAATGTCAATGACGAACCCTTTTGAATTATCACTAAAAGTTATAGTGCCACCATCAATGTATTTTATATTTCACAGCATGAGAGCATTTCCTGTCATGTGCTTGGAGCGTCCACTATCTAATATCCATTTCTCTTTATTTTTGTATTTGGATACCTACAAAAAATAAAAAAATTATTTAAATTGGTACCCATTTTATTTTTGGGTCCTAAGTGTTAGTTTGTGAGGGTAACCATACCCAAGATGGTTTAGTTCCTTTAGAAATGTAATTATTATTGTGAATTACTTGTTTCATATAATTACCTATATATTTTTGTTTAATTAGGTTGTTATTTGTTTTAGGAACCCATATTTTAATCATTTTAGAATTTGTGATTAATTTCTTATTTTTGAAAGAAGGTTTTATCTTAGTATAAATTTTACTATACTTTGTAATTTTTGTTTTATTCTCAAATCCTATTCCATTTCAATTTTTGAATGGCTTGGAAATTTTAATTAAATTCTCCAAGTCTTGTTTTCCTTTGTTAAATTTTGTAACATTATTTGTAATTTTATCCAACTTATTTTTAAGATCAATATTTTCAGACTTTGAATTTTTTAGATTATCTTTTAAGACAGTATGTTCATTATTAATTTTATTATTGTTAACGTTAAAAAGTGAACGCTAACACCCAGTGTGTGTAGTAGAATTGTGAAAGCACCACCCGTGTGATGGGAATAAGAAGTAAGCAGTAAAATAGCGAAAAAGGCGGTAAAAGACAGCAGTTTATAGTGGTTCGGCTTGAGATCGAGCCTACGTCCACTTTGAATCTCTTTATTACTGAATCTGGTTACAAGACGATACAATACACTTATGAAAATAGTACAATTTGACCACAAAGACAATCTTGACTACTAGCTCAAACTTCGATGATGAAACTCGATGAATCCGCGTTGGATGTAGGAAATTCCTCTCGAAGCTTGTTGCAGTGTCTCGAATGTTTGAAGATCTTCAATTGTTGAATGAGTTGAGAGTTTGGCAGAGTAACGATGCTTCAAGAAATGGTCGGCCAAAAGTCCCTTACTTGTTGGAGTTTGGGGGGTATTTATAGGGTAGAATCTGAATAGGAAATTTTTCCCAAGTTCTAAGTCGTAGCCGACTTATAGTAAGTCATAGGTCCTAAGTCGGCGACGAGATAGGAGCGCTTGCACTAGTTCCTCCTGAATATGTCCAGAACGAGTTGTTTGGTATAAGTCGTAGGTCGGCAACAGCTTAGTATAAGTTGTTAACTCCTTAGATCGGTAAGTCGTAAGACCATCTAAGTCGGTAAACGTCTTAAGTCGGAGCTGTAGCTAAGTCGTAGCTCTTTTTAACATTTAGGTCGGCATGGCTTTAGGTCGGTCAACTACTGAGTCGGTCCTATAGCTTAAGTCGTAGACTGCCTTAGGTCGTAACCCATTGAGTTGGTCCTGTAGCTTAAGTCGTAACTGCCTTAGGTCGTAACCCATTGAGTCGGTCCTGTAGCTTAAGTCGTAACTGCCTTAGGTCGTAACCCATTGAGTCGGTCCTGTAGCTTAAGTCGTAGACTGCCTTAGGTCGTAACCCTCCTTAACTCGTAATCCGTTAAGTCGGACCATTCCGTAGATCGGAGCCTTCCTTAACTCGTAAACCGTTAAGTCGGACCATTCCTTAAGTCGGTGTCTGTTGAGTCGTAGGCCTCTTTAAGTCGTAAGCCGCAGCTTGTTAAGTCGTGAACAAAAGAGGATTAACATTTGCCCCTTGAAGTGTATGCCTAGGTCGTAGGTCATATGCATCGATTCTTCTTAACTCGCTCTCTGATGAGCTTCTTAGGTCGTGACCGACTTAAGACAAGTCGTTGGTTGTTTGTGGCGATTCCCATTTCACTGCCCCAGCGTATAAATAGCTTAAGTCTTTCCCTATTTTCCTTCACCAGCTCTTATCATTTCATTCCGCCATTAGCAAGTATTCAAATTCTTCGAAGACGAAATCAATTACTCGATCACCAGTTATCCTTATCGTTATATCGCGTAAGTGAATTCGTTTTTCTCATTCAATCCTCGACTGTCATTGACTTACGAATCCCACTTTTCTTATGCCATGCTCCACTGCAACTCTCATTTCGATCGACTGCTGATAGATTCAAGATGATTTGTCCTGTCTTTGGATAATTGGTAAGAACGAAATGATGGACTACGGCACTCCTATTTGACTGATTCGTGGTTTGTGATGGAACAGCATTGCATCAGATTTGTGGTGATTTCGGGGTGATTCAATGGCATGGGAAGATGAAGATTTTTTGCTGATAGAGAGGCTAATGGGTTAATGGGTTAACGGGTTAGGAGTTAGGCAATTCTGATGTATTGAAAAAGATGAACGACTTAAAGCCTTAGAAATTTCGACTTAACTTTCGAAGACCTAAGTATTAAATTATGTACGGCCTAAAGTAGGTCGTGAGTCGGCAACGACCTAGGACTGGAGACCTTTTTTCATTCTGACTGGAGACCTTTCTTTGCAGTGCGACTTAAAGAACTGATGACTTAACTTAAATCGTAGCCTGTCCCTTAGGTCGTGGTCGAGTTAGAACTTAGCATATTTTTCACTACCTTGAACTTTAAGACTTGAATTGCCTGAACTTCTTTGCAGATTATTCCTAATGCTATCAACCTGCTAAACACAATATTCACAGAAAACTGGGACAAATATACTGTCATTGACTGCCCACATCGAATGACAGATTAGTCGATAAAGAGAAAATCAACTTAAACGAACTGTATGGACGAAATGCTGTACAATAACCAATTCAAGTGAAGTATTAAAGCAAAATTGTAATTGTTAGCACCAAAATTGGTCACTAACCTCGTTCAGAAAGATCGTGTAGAGATATAAGTGATGAAAGAAAATTAAATAGAGAAGACAATGCTAATTTAAATGCAGAAAGTAAGAACACCAAATTTATAGTGGTTCGGCGTAATTGCCTACGTCCACTTTGTTCAACTTTATTGATTTCCTTTATGGTTGATTACAAATACAATTCGTAAATCAAATGCTTGAATGAAATTGTTTGAATAGAGAAGGTGAGTCTTGAAAATGGCAGAGTTTCCCCGTATTTTCTCTCTCCAAAAGGATCCCTTTCACTGTGACCCTGCCCCCCTATTTATAGGCAAATATGGGCTGGACTTCCCAAATGGGCTGGATAGCCGAACGGTCAAGCCTCAGTACAGTGGTCGCTGCATGCCGATCCTGGTATGCCGAACGCTCTGATGCCGAGCAGTCTTTCCCACGCCGAACGATGCTTTCCTTGCCGAACGGTCCTTGTGAAGTTGTGCATACTGAATGCCTTCTGAATGTCGAGCGCTCTGATTGCCAAGTTATCCTATCGCCGAGTTCCACTGATGTCGAGTACCTTGCGATGCCGAGTACTCCTGTCGCCGAGTACTACGCCGAGTACCTCTGGGTTCCGAGTGCCAGGGGACGCCGAGCGCTCTTGCAGCCGATTGCCAGTTGATGCCGGACACCACTTGACGCCGAGTACCTTGGGATGCCGAGTACTCCTGATGCCGAACACCACTTGACGCCGAGTACCTTGGGATGCCGAGTACTCCTGATGCCGAGTACCACGCCGAGTACTCCTGGATGTCAAGTGCTTCGCCGAACAATCCTGGATGCCGGCCACTCTCTGATGCCGAGTTCTACTGGATGCCGAACGCTAGCGCCGAGCATTGTTTGTCGCCGAACATTAACTGACGCCGAGCATTACGGATGCCGAACGTTTCTGATGCCGACTCCCATTGGATGCCGCGCGCTTCGCCGAGCCCTCCTGGATGCCGAACAGTCCTTCATGCCGAGTAGTGGCCAATGCCGAGCATTCAGTTGCCTTGTCAAATCACCAGGAAACACTTGCCCCCCAAAGTGTATCGCGTGGCCGAACGTGGTACGCTTTGAACCATGCAACCTTTTCGTCACGTCTTAAACCCTTGGCTAACCTTGAACGGAGACGCCCCTTTTGTGGGATCGATGCGTGCCGGACGCGTTCCAAATGCCGAACGAGACATGCGCGTTCGAACGGTGTCTCCTCGCCGAGTGATGCTTCAGCGCCGAACCGTTATGCGCCGAGGCCGAACGCTACGACCTTGACCGGTTCCACCGGTCATGGCCTTTTCGACTTCCAACTCCCTCTATATAACCAGGCGCCCTTCCACCATTCTCTCTTTACGCTTTCTCTTCTATTATTCCCAGAGATTTACAACTCTTGCCACTCTATCAGACATAAAGTCTAGTTGATCCTTCCTCAACCTCGATCGTCGAACTAGGTATCATTCCCTCCACGATTACATTACTTCAACTTTAGGTTCATCACATGGGATTGTACAATGTGTGGTTATTTGAAGTGGTTCGCACGTTCGGAGTCGCCGAACGGTGCATGGTAGTTAGGCCTAGCTTCCTTGTGCTGATCAAGATTGGAAGAAAAAGGAAGATGGGGTGTCGAACGGCGCAACCTTCGCCGGGCGATCTTGTCTCTGTCGTTCGTCATAAATGGAGAAAGAGCAGGGCGGAGTTATGATCGAGGGTGGAGCGCTGCCTTAGCCGAACGAACTAAGGCCGAACGCTACCCTTATGCCGAATAGACATATACGCCGAGTAGCATTTAGACCGAACGACATAATTACCGAACAACTGTCATGCCGAACAGCTACATACCTGCCGAACAATATAACTGCCGAACATTATATTCGCCGATCATCAAAAATGCCGAACAGTATAACTGCCGAACATTATATTCGCCGAACATCAAAAATGCCGAACAATATAACTGCCGAACATTATATTCGCCGAACATCAAAAATGCCGAACAATATAAATACCTAGGCCGAACAATATACGTGCCGAACTATACTTAGGACGAACAATACAATTGTCGCACTATAATTCAAGCCGAACAACATTCAAATGCCGAACAAACATATATATGCCGAACAATTTCAATGCCGAACACTTGACAATGACTTAACCGAACCAAGATACATGCCGAACACTTCTCAGGACGAACAATGTAACTGCCGAGCGACCTTTAAATGCCGAACGATATAAATGTCAAATTAGACTTAAGCCGGATACTTCATAAATTACATGTTTTCTGAATCTTTAACTGTAATCACCTCAAGGCAAGCTTTTTGAGACGGTCAGCGATGACGGTCTTCGAAGGCGATGATGGTCTTCGAAGGCGATGATTCGAAGCTAATTATTATATCTTTAAAACCTTTAGATTCTTATTTTCTGTACACAATTGCTTGCACTAGTTCACACACCACGTGGGGGGAAAACTCGTGTTGCTAATTCTAACGCTCAACGTTTTTCAAGTATAGCTTTCTCAAGCATTTAGCCAGGTTCATTATTTATTCGGGATGTCAGGAAAATCTAGTTCTGCCACCATATCTGACAGGCCTGGGCCGTCAGCAAAGCAAGGAGCCGCAGATGCTTCCAACCCGTCAATCTCTCCCGCTCATAATCTGGCGCCCGATGCTCTGGAGTCAACCATCTTACTGGACAATCCGGTCGATTCTCAAGCCTCGAGGATCAACGAGGCCGCTCTGCGACGGATATGTTCCATTCACGGAATTCCCTTTACTGACGTGTTAGTTCCTTCGAGACACGACCGTCCTCATTTGCCCCCAGTCGGGTACACGGCCTGCAACAAGTTCATGTGCTGGATGGGCAGCGTGCCTCCGTTTAACCTATTTCTCCGGGATGTGCTGCAGTATATAGATATCGCTCCGTCGCAGCTGCACCCGAATGGTCATGCGTTCCTATATGGGACTTATTTACTCTTCATGGCTGTCTTCTCCAGACCTCCAACCCCCGGTGATATTCGATACATTTATATGTTCAAGAGACGGAAATATAGCCCTTCCTTCATTTTCCTCGAGCC
Source organism: Allium fistulosum (assembly GCA_030737815.1). Lineage (NCBI taxonomy): Eukaryota > Viridiplantae > Streptophyta > Magnoliopsida > Asparagales > Amaryllidaceae > Allium > Allium fistulosum. The sequence continues at coordinate 246,380,983 of CM060906.1, read as the reverse complement.
GTATCACAAGTGCCAGATCTTGACAGGGGCCTGCAGCAAGTTCGCCCTGTACAAACAGGAATGGTTCTATGTGCGATGCCCGTCTCGTTTTGCTAGGAGATGGGTTGAAGGCAGTAAGTCTCTCTGCTGAACCGTTACTCGTACTTAATGGGAGTCATGTTTTTCTTAACTCTTCATCTCATCTTTTCAGGTATTAACCCGCGTCCGGAAGGCCGAGGATATTCTGATGCTGTCGACGCGATTAGAGCTCTTCCGGCCGAGGACCGAGATATTCGAGCTATCATTTCAAATGAATCGCTGTCGGGGTTCGGCTTGCTAGCTCCTGATCGTCGGGTCAGCCTTCCAGAAGGCGTTACAATTCCCAAACCTCCATCCGGTAAAGGGAAAAAACTTGCCGGCCCGTCGTCGCGTCGCGCTCCCGTCGCGCACGAAGAAGGCGAGCGTAGAGAGGGTGATGCACCCGACACTCAGGGCGAGAACGTGGGTCCTGCTTGGAATCCGGCAATCGAAGTTCAGGATATTGAGACGTCATCCTCCCCTTCGAAGGGAAAGAAAAAGCTGAAATATTCGGTTCAGAAAGAGAAAATTGGCGACACCTCAAAATCTACGCCTATCCCTCCTGAGAAAGAGGCTTCTTCAGAGCATCTGGAGAGTTCTCTGAGGGGTCTCTCGAACCTCTCCATTCCCGAAGACATACTTAATTACGGGTTCGATGATCCTGAAGCTCTCAAATTCTCCTCGCCCGCTGGAGGCAATGTAGGAGTTCAACTCCCGGCTCACAGAGACGATACTCCGATTAGCAAAGATAAACGCACGGGTCCGTCGGGGGGAACACTTAGGACACACACGCACATGCGCATTCCATAACATACTTCAAGTCTTTTTAATTCGTGAATTCTCTTTAATTCGTTGTTATCTTCCTTCTTTGCAGGTGATATGGGCCGCTCCCACGGACTTGATCGCCTTCAGGGGTCTTCAATATTTCATCACTCCGGACGGGATTCCGGTTCAGGCAGACGCCGGGACCGAGGTGATTATGAGGATAGGGACAATCGTCCGCGCGAGTCGTCTCATCGCAAGAAAGCGCACTATCAATCTTCTCAGTCCCGTGATCTTCCTCCTACAACTGAGCCGGATAAAGAGAAGTCTCTGCAGAAGGGCTATCAGTCCGATGCTGCTCGAGAACAACATTCCAGTTCATCGAGTACGAGGCAAGTTCAAGAGCCACGTAAAAGAACGGAATTCTCTAAGCCTCCTCCTCCTGCTCCTACCGTGGACCCAATCGTTGCGGAAAAGATGGTCGACCTTAAGGCCAAGTTTCCGAAGATTTGTTTTGACGGTTTGAAATTCCTCCCGGCCATCCATCACATTCCTGGGCACGTGAAGCAAAGTGCGATTGCCTGCAACAATGACGTCTATGTTCAACATGATGCATTCGTGCACTTGGTGGAGAAGATCTCAGAAGTATCCGTTGAGCGTCAACACGAGATTGACCGTCTGAATCTGGAGGCTGACAGCGACAAGAAAATCATCAAACTCCAAGACGAAGAACTCGCCTCTTATAAGTTAAAGCTAGAAGCCGCTGAACAAGGCGCAAAAGATACTGCCGAGGCAGTTACTCGCTTAGAGGTGGCACACAAAAAGGAGCTTGACGAAGCAGTTCAGCGCAGCGGCACCCTTGCCCTAGAAAAAGACTCTGTCCAAAAAGAAAGGGACGCGCTCGCTACTCAAGTCAAAGAGCTGAAAGAACAACTCTCCAAGGAGAAAGAAGACAAAATAGCCGCTCAGGAAGAATCACAGCGGTATTGCGATGAGATTGTTGCTACCCGGCTTCTGAAGGCAGAGCTTGACGGTGAACTTGCCGGGGTCGAGAAAATGAAGGATGAGGCCCGTGAGGAGGGTAAAAGAATGGCTGAGGAGGAGCTTGATTCTCGCCTTGAGGCGGCCGCAGAGACTGGCAGGGAAGAGGTCAAAAGTATGTTTGACCCGTTGATCGCCGAGTACGGAGCCCGTGTCCTTATGCACCGCGACCTAACATTCTTGGGCGACGGCTACCATGAATCCCTTGCTGAGGCATGGGAGACTCTGATAAAGATCAAGAAAGTCGAATCAGGCTCCGAAGAAATCAACGAGGATGCACTGGTGAAGGAGTTCCTGAGGGGGAATGAGCCATCGGATTTATCCGTGGCATTGGCTCTCTATGGCAAAGGCTCTTCCCCTTCGAAAGAGAAGAATAACGAGGCTGGCCCGTCAGAGACCGACGCTACTACTCCTCACATTGCCGCTCCTTATGCTGCTCAATCGGCTGGTCGGTCGACGCTTGATCCATTTGAGCAACATGCCAGTTACGATCCCGAAGATCCCGGGCTTGGCGTTCATGTGCTGTCACCTATCCTGGAGGGTGAAACCCCGCGCGCCACCGACAGTCAACCTGATCCTGGTATGAGATTCTTCTTTCTTTAGAAGTCGAAGTGATCCCGTCATTTTTTAGCAGTGGTTATTCGTTCTAATGCCCACTTCTTATATTTTTTCACAGGTTGTTCTGACACTGAGCCAACTCCGAGGAGCGATGACGCCAAGGAGGAAGCGGAGAAAACAAGCGACGTTGCTCACGCGGGGGTAACGCCCGGACCAGACGCTCAAGTGATTGGGGCGCTTGACGATGACAAACTTGATACTTCGTCTCCTGCCGAAGGAAGCGACGAAGTTAAAATCACCGGCGCCTCTGAACATACTTCAGAGATGAGCATGAAGGATCGTCTTGCCGACGAGGAGAAGAGAAAGGTCAAAGTTAAGGTTGAATCTGAAGTCCTGGAACTTACTGACCCGCGGAACAGACCTTTGAAAATCATTCTCCCGGGCAGGTCCAAACCACTAGATGTTCCGTCCCCTACTCCTGACTCCGTCTCTCTAGCAAGCAAAAAGTCCAAGAAGAAACGTGAGGGAGAGGAATCGTCGGAAACACCAAAGGCAGACAAGAAGAAGAAGTCGAAGAAATGATCGATGCACTTGTTCAACAAGTTTTTGCTTAAGTTTGTAACAGTTTCTTTCTTCCATAACTTGTAGTTTGTATAGGCCCGAATTTTGTAGGAGTGATCTTGTATCCCCATTTTGGACTTATCGAATAAAATTTTAGTTTCTTCTTGTTTGAATGATTCTCTTGTCTTTATTTGGTTTGCTGACACTGTGCTCCGGGGACTTGGAGACTTGAGACTGTTCATACTCTAGTCCGCGCTCTGGAGACTTAGAGTACTCCGCTCCGCACTCTGGGGGTTCGGAGATTGGAAATTGTTTATACTCTAGTCCGCGCTCTGGGGACTTAGAGTACTCCGCTCCGCACTCTGGGGACTCGGAGATTGGAAATCGTTTATACTCTAGTCCGCGCTCTGGGGACTTAGAGTACTCCGCTCCGCACTCTGGGGATTCGGAGATTGGGAATCGTTTATACTCTAGTCCGCGCTCTGGGGACTTAGAGTACTCCGCTCCGCACTCTGGGGACTCGGAGATTGGAAATCGTTTATACTCTAGTCCGCGCTCTGGGGACTTAGAGTACTCCGCTCCGCACTCTGGGGACTCGGAGATTGGAAATCGTTTATACTCTAGTCCGCGCTCTGGGGACTTAGAGTACTCCGCTCCGCACTCTGGGGACTCGGAGATTGGAAATCGTTTATACTCTAGTCCGCGCTCTGGGGACTTAGAGTACTCCGCTCCGCACTCTGGGGATTCGGAGGTTGGAATCGTTCGTATGAGTCTGTACGCCGCACAGAATAATGTAATTTATCATTCAATTAAGAGATACAGAAACTTCATAGAAAATGTGGCTTCAAGCCTTTATTAATGAAAATCAACTAAATTGCTCGATTACAACTTCAAAAGGAAACTAAGTCATTATTGAATGGAAACATGCACAAAACAATAGTGCCTATAACAAGAAAGGGAAACATGCTAAATGTAATAGTGCCGCAAATGTTCACTGTTCCATGCTCGGGGGAGTGTCGCGCCATCAACGGTCGCTAGCTTGAAGGTTCCTTCTCCAAGCTTCCGTTCAATGGCGTATGGACCTTCCCAACTGGGATTCATGCGTGATGGTACTGGGAAGACTCGTTTCAGAACGAGATCACCCACATCAAAGATTCTTGGGCGGACTCTGCCATCGTAGTAGCGCTTGACTCGATGTCTGTGCGCCGCCGCCCTTAACTCAGCTTCTTCACGCTTTTCGTCGATGCAGTCCAGTGATTCCAGCAAGAGGTTTTGGTTCGTCTTGGGGTCATAGTATGTCACTCGGTGCGATGGAACTTCAAGTTCCACGGGTATTACGGCTTCAGAGCCGTATGCCAAGGCGAACGGAGTGTGGCCGGTCGCGGACTTGTGGGTAGTCCTATATGCCCATAATGCTGTCGGAAGTTCATCTACCCACTTGGCTCCAACCTTCTCCAGACGCTTCTTTAGTATGGACTTGATTATTTTGTTAACGGCCTCGACTTGTCCGTTAGCTTTTGGGTGTGCAACGGCAGCGAACTTTTTCTCGATGCCGTACTTTAAACAGAACTCTTTGAATTCTCTACTTTCGAATTGCGTTCCGTTGTCTGTAATGATGGTGCGCGGAAGACCAAAGCGGCATATGATGTTTCGTACAACGAAGTTAATGACTTTCTTAGAGGTGATAGTGGCCAAAGGTTCTGCCTCAGCCCATTTCGTGAAATAGTCGACTGCAACTATCGCGTATTTTGCACCACCTTTGGATAGAGGCAAAGAGCCGATTATGTCGATTCCCCAGATCGCGAATGGCCAAGGGCTGATCATTTGTGTGAGTTCCGTTGACGGAGCCCTCGGGATTTTTGCATATCTTTGACACTTGTCGCATTTTCTTGCGTAGTCCGCGGCATCCCGGTTTACGGTGGGCCAGTAATACCCATAGCGGAGGATCTTCTTTGCTAGCGTTTGCCCCCCAGTATGGTCGCCGCATTCCCCTTCGTGGACTTCCCTCAAGACTCGCTTTGTTTCATCATGAGCGATGCATCGTAACAATGGGATTGAGAATCCTTTCCGGTACATGGATCCATCCTGCATTACGTATCGCGCAGCCTTTCGAAGGACCTGTCGTCTTTCGCTTCTTCTTTCTGGTAAAGCCCCGGTTGTCAGGTACAGTTTGAATGGGGTTATCCACGAGTCCTTCTCGATCTCTGTTTCCAACACAAGATCGATTTTCATCTCGTCCGTACTCGGGGCATGCAAGATTTCCACGGGATACAATCCCATTTGCTGAACATCGTCGGTACTTGCGAACTTAGCCAACAAGTCGGCTTCTTTGTTTTGTTCTCGTGGGATATGTGAAATGTCATAACGCCCAAGATTTGATAGTAGTTCCTGGACCTGAACGAGGTACGGAGCAAGCTTTCGCCCTTTTGCTTGGTAGTCTCCTCGTACTTGGTAAACCACTAACTGCGAGTCGCAAAAGATCTCGACTGATTCGATTCCGAGTTCTTTGGTAAGCTTCAAGCCAGCGATCAATGCTTCATATTCGGCTTCGTTGTTTGTAGCCGGAAAATCGAGCTTTAAGGCATAACAGATTGATCGGTTTTCCGGAGTTATGAGAACTACACCTGCGCCGGAGCAACGGTCGTTCGATGCACCGTCAGTGTATAATTTCCATCGAATGGGGGGAATGATATCGTGATCGTCCGGTTTGATGGGTATGGTAAATTCAGCGATGAAGTCTGCTAACGCTTGCCCTCGGATGGCCCTCCTTGGTAGGTACGCGATATCGAATTGGCTCAACTCGATGTTCCATTTTAGCAATCTTCCAGAAGTTTCCGGTCGTTGAAGTACCTGCCTCAGGGGTTGATCGGTATAAACGCCGATCGAATGCGCTTGAAAGTACGGGCGCAGCTTGCGTGATGCAATCACCAAGCAATAAGCCAATTTCTCAATTTTAGGGTAATTCTTCTCTGCCCCCGTTAAACGCTTGCTAACATAATATACCGGCTTCTGAACTCGATCCTCCTCACGGACCAAAGCTGCGCTTATCGCATGAGGGGATATAGCCAAGTAAACGTACAGCATCTCATGGTCAACTGGTTTAGATAGCATTGGTGGGCTCTCCAGATGCCTTACCAGGTCCTGGAAAGCTTTCTCGCAGCTAGACGTCCATTCAAAATTCCTCTTTCCTTTCTTTATTATGTCGAAGAACGGGATGCACTTGTCAGTTGCCTTGGATATAAATCGACTCAGCGCAGCCACTTTTCCGTTCAAGCTCTGTACCTGCTTTATAGTCCTGGGCGCTTGTACATCTCGAATGGCTTGGATCTTTTCTGGGTTGGCTTCGATTCCCCTAGCGTTGACGATGAATCCTAAAAACTTCCCTGATGCAACGCCGAAAGAACACTTCAGCGGGTTGATCTTCATTCCATAGGACCTGAGTATGTTAAACATTTCAGCTAAGTCTTGAATGTGGTCGTTTGACTGCCGTGACTTCACGAGCATGTCATCCACATAGACTTCCATGGTTTTACCCAGCTGGTCCTTGAACATTCGATTCACCAGACGTTGGTAAGTTGCTCCAGCATTCTTTAATCCAAAGGGCATCACTACATAGCAATACAGCCCGACATTTGTAACGAAGCTGGTGTGTTCTTGGTCCGGAATATGCATTGGGATTTGGTTGTATCCCGAGTACGCATCCATGAATGACAATAATTCGTGTCCTGCTGTGGAATCGACCAACTGATCGATCCTAGGCAACGGGAAACTGTCCTTAGGGCATGCTTTGTTCAAGTCGGAATAATCTATGCAAGTCCTCCATTTCCCATTTGCCTTCTTTACTAGCACGGGGTTGGAGACCCACTCCGGGTAGAGGGCGTCGCGGACGAACCCATTTGCTTTGAGTTTGTCCACCTCCTCTCCAAGAGCGGCGGATCTCTCTGGATCCATTCCTCTCCTTTTTTGCTTGATTGGGACGTATTTCGGGTCTATGTTCAACATATGACTTGTGATGGCGGGAGAAATCCCACACATATCAGAATGTGTCCAGGCAAAAACATCAAGGTTTGCTCGGAGGAAGTCGCTAAGGCCTTCTGTCATTGCGGGGCCTAACTGTGATCCGATCTTCAGTATTCGCGAAGGGTCGTCACGGCTAACCGAAATGTCAATTGTTAATTCAGCCGGTGCCGCCTTCTCTTCCCTGGGTTTCTCATCGTCGTCTCTCGGATCTATATCTCCGTAGATCTGAGAACTATGCCCGAGCCAGGGCTCGGGCACTACTTGTCAATTATTCGGGTTTAGGATGCGGACAGGATTGTCCGCACCCTTTCCTTTTTCCCTCCGGTGGGCTTCTCGGAGCTCGGCCACATAACAAGAACGACCAGCTGCTTGGTCTCCGTGAACAATGCCTACTCCTTTGTCAGTCGGGAACTTCAAAGTCAAGCACCACGGGGCTAGTGCCGCCCTAAATTCAGCCAGGGCCGGCCGACCCAAGAAAACATTATATGGAGAGTCCACATCCAAAACTACAAAGGGTAGGATTCGTACCCTCCGACGCTCGCCTTGTCCCAGTTCAACTGGTAACTCGACATATCCTACTGCATCAGTCGCAGCGCCGTTAAAGCCGTGGATACGAGCTTTGGATGGTTTCAAGTCTTTTGTCTCTAGCTTCATCTGATCATATGCCTTCTTGAAGATGATGTTGACTGAACTTCCGCAATCAATCAAAATTCTTTTTACATATGCTGGTCCGATTGTTGCAGATATGACCATGGGATCGATGGTCGGAGCCTCTACCCGATCAGCGTCTCTGTTTCTGAACACAATATCGTCTGTCATCACGCGCTGCTGCTTAGCAGGGGCCCCGTTCTCTACGTTCGAACAGCACTCGAAATCCGCATGCTTCAAGGAGCTCGCATATCGTTCCATCTCTTGCCAGTTCTTATCTGCGGGATGAGGTCCGCCGATAATTGTATTTATAACCAGTCTTCCAACAGTCCGGGCAGGTTCCTCTGGATGACGTGGAGCCGGTGCACGACCTGGGTCGGACGTTCCCTGTCCTCCTTCCTGCGGATCCTTCACAAATTCTTGCAACTTCTTTTGTCTGATCAATTTCTCGATAGCGTCATGCAGGTGTCTGCATTCTTCCGTATTGTGTCCATAGGTTTCATGGAAGCGGCAATATTTCCCAGTCCGTTTCTGTTCTTCAGTTAATTCTTTCGGACGTGGTTTTCTGTACTGAAAAGTATTGCATGTGGATAGGTAAATGTTCTCAAGTGGGGCGTTTAGCGGAGTGTACTCGCTGTAGCTTGGAATTCTCGACTTCCACTTTCCCGCTTCTTTCCTCTTTCCTTGACTCCTTCCTCCGGACTCTTTGGGCTGCACAGGCTTATTCTGGACGTTGACTTGGACCTTTCCTGAATTGTCTCCAGATTGCTTCACAGCAATGTTGCTCTTAATTGACTCTTGGGCAGGTCCCGGCGCCTTGTCTCGTCGTACCCACCTAGCTTCCTCTCTTCTTATGAACTGGTGCGCCTTGGAGTAGAAACGCTCTAGCGTAGTCGGAGGTTTTCCTGCCAGCCAATCTCCGAATTCAGAATCCGGATCTACACCTCTCATCACAGCCATTAGAATTGCATGGTCGTTGGGATTACTGACTTCAGTTGCCGCAACGTGGAATCTTTGTAAGTACTCCTTCAGCGACTCTCCGGGATTTTGGATTACACTTGACAGAGACATCACGTCCTTCGGGCGTGTAGTGTGTATCCTGAACTGCTCAATAAACTTCTTTGCCAACTCCTCGAAATTTGATACGGATCGCGGAGGAAGTCGGGTGAACCACATAGTAGCGATCCCAGATAGAGTAATCGGAAAGCACCTACGCTTGGTGGCATCATTTGCTCTGGCTGAATCCATCATCCATTCATACCTCATTACATGTTGTCTGGGGTCAGTCTTTCCTTCGTATGCAGGAATGGTTTGCATGCTAAACTTCTTGGGGTAGGACACTTGCAGCACAACATCCGTGAACGGAGTATGACTTCTTGACACTCCCCAATCGTCATTTGATAAGCCCTGATTTTCTTTCATCAGTTGCCTGATCATGGCTGTCAGATCGGGTGTCTGTATGGAAGCTGGGAGGTTGGAGTCAGTTCTACGTGCCTGTCCTTGCTGATGCCTCCTTTCCTGGCGATCTGCCAATCGTGCGTCATGAGGTTCAACATTGTTAACATCTTGATGATCTGGAGCTCCCTCCTCCACCTGTACTCCGGTTCGGAAGTTTCCAGTTCTGGCTTGGTCGCGGTCTCCTGCTGTTCGAACAGCAGCATCTGCCCTTGCAGTTTCAGTCTTACGGCGTCTGCGCCTGGGTGGCTCATCAGAAGAAGTTGAGCTGTCAGAAGAGGAATAAGCAGCTGGATTGCCCCCAGCATTCTGTTGCTGCTGTTGAGTGAGTTGTGCCATCAGGTTGGCATTAGCTTGCATCTGTTCTCCCAGTTGTCTCCTGCTTTCCCTAAGTTCTCTCATCAAGTCGTTGAACTCCACTCTGGTGACAACTGGAGTCTGTTCTTGAGCGGCAATCCCTGCACTCGGGATTGCTGGTTGATTGCTAGGTCCTGCTTGTTGCACGCTAGCAGTCTCTCTGGCATCCGCATTAAGAGAAGCTGACCTGGTACGTGGTCTTGCCATTGTAGAGTTATCGGTATGAACTCTGAGTAGGATCAGCGGATGTTCTATCAGTAAGTCGGATCTTCTTTGGGGGACTTGCTCAATCCAGTAGCTTCAAAGCAGATCCTTGAGGTCTGAGAATTCGATTCTCGGTGAAAGCACCAAAGTGTTAGCACCAAAATTGGTCACTAACCTCGTTCAGAAAGATCGTGTAGAGATATAAGTGTTGAAAGAAAATTAAACAGAGAAGACAATGCTAATTTAAATGCAGAAAGTAAGAACACCAAATTTATAGTGGTTCGGCGTAATTGCCTACGTCCACTTTGTTCAACTTTATTGATTTCCTTTATGGTTGATTACAAATACAATTCGTAAATCAAATGCTTTAATGAAATTGTTTGAATAGAGAAGGTGAGTCTTGAAAATGGCAGAGTTTCCCCGTATTTTCTCTGTCCAAAAGGATCCCTTTCACTGTGACCCTGCCCCCCTATTTATAGGCAAATATGGGCTGGACTTCCCAAATGGGCTGGATAGCCGAACGGTCAAGCCTCAGTACAGTGGTCGCTGCATGCCGATCCTGGTATGCCGAACGCTCTGATGCCGAGCAGTCTTTCCCACGCCGAACGATGCTTTCCTTGCCGAACGGTCCTTGTGAAGTTGTGCATACTGAATGCCTTCTGAATGTCGAGCGCTCTGATTGCCAAGTTATCCTATCGCCGAGTTCCACTGATGTCGAGTACCTTGCGATGCCGAGTACTCCTGTCGCTGAGTACTACGCCGAGTACCTCTGGGTTCCGAGTGCCAGGGGACGCCGAGCGCTCTTGCAGCCGAGTGCCAGTTGATGCCGGACACCACTTGACGCCGAGTACCTTGGGATGCCGAGTACTCCTGATGCCGAACACCACTTGACGCCGAGTACCTTGGGATGCCGAGTACTCCTGATGCCGAGTACCACGCCGAGTACTCCTGGATGTCAAGTGCTTCGCCGAACACTCCTGGATGCCGGCCACTCTCTGATGCCGAGTTCTACTGGATGCCGAACGCTAGCGCCGAGCATTGTCTGTCGCCGAACATTAACTGACGCCGAGCATTACGGATGCCGAACGTTTCTGATGCCGACTCCCACTGGATGCCGCGCGCTTCGCCGAGCCCTCCTGGATGCCGAACAGTCCTTCATGCCGAGTAGTGGCCAATGCCGAGCATTCAGTTGCCTGGTCAAATCACCAGGAAACACTTGCCCCCCAAAGTGTATCGCGTGGCCGAACGTGGTACGCTTTGAACCGTGCAACCTTTTCGTCACGTCTTAAACCCTTGGCTAACCTTGAACGGAGACGCCCCTTTTGTGGGATCGATGCGTGCCGGACGCGTTCCAAATGCCGAACGAGACATGCGCGTTCGAACGGTGTCTCCTCGCCGAGTGATGCTTCAGCGCCGAACCGTTATGCGCCGAGGCCGAATGCTACGACCTTGACCGGTTCCACCGGTCATGGCCTTTTCGACTTCCAACTCCCTCTATATAACCAGGCGCCCTTCCACCATTCTCTCTTTACGCTTTCTCTTCTATTATTCCCAGAGATTTACAACTCTTGCCACACTATCAGACATAAAGTCTAGTTGATCCTTCCTCAACCTCGATCGTCGAACTAGGTATCATTCCCTCCACGATTACATTACTTCAACTTTAGGTTCATCACATGGGATTGTACAATGTGTGGTTATTTGAAGTGGTTCGCACGTTCGGAGTCGCCGAACGGTGCATGGTAGTTAGGCCTAGCTTCCTTGTGCTGATCAAGATTGGAAGAAAAAGGAAGATGGGGTGTCGAATGGCGCAACCTTCGCCGGGCGATCTTGTCTCTGTCGTTCGTCGTAAATGGAGAAAGAGCAGGGCGGAGTTATGATCGAGGGCGGAGCGCTGCCTTAGCCGAACGAACTAAGGCCGAACGCTACCCTTATGCCGAATAGACATATACGCCGAGTAGCATTTAGACCGAACGACATAATTACCGAACAACTGTCATGCCGAACAGCTACATACCTGCCGAACAATATAACTGCCGAACATTATATTCGCCGATCATCAAAAATGCCGAACAGTATAACTGCCGAACATTATATTCGCCGAACATCAAAAATGCCGAACAATATAACTGCCAAACATTATATTCGCCGAACATCAAAAATGCCGAACAATATAAATACCTAGGCCGAACAATATATGTGCCGAACTATACTTAGGACGAACAATACAATTGTCGCACTATAATTCAAGCCGAACAACATTCAAATGCCGAACAAACATATATATGCCGAACAATTTCAATGCCGAACACTTGACAATGACTTAACCGAACCAAGATACATGCCGAACACTTCTCAGGACGAACAATGTAACTGCCGAGCGACCTTTAAATGCCGAACGATATAAATGTCAAATTAGACTTAAGCCGGATACTTCATAAATTACATGTTTTCTGAATCTTTAACTGTAATCACCTCAAGGCAAGCTTTTTGAGACGGTCAGCGATGACGGTCTTCGAAGGCGATGATGGTCTTCGAAGGCGATGATTCGAAGCTAATTATTATATCTTTAAAACCTTTAGATTCTTATTGTCTGTACACAATTGCTTGCACTAGTTCACACACCACGTGGGGGGAAAACTCGTGTTGCTAATTCTAACGCTCAACGTTTTTCAAGTATAGCTTTCTCAAGCATTTAGCCAGGTTCATTATTTATTCGGGATGTCAGGAAAATCTAGTTCTGCCACCATATCTGACAGGCCTGGGCCGTCAGCAAAGCAAGGAGCCGCAGATGCTTCCAACCCGTCAATCTCTCCCGCTCATAATCTGGCGCCCGATGCTCTGGAGTCAACCATCTTACTGGACAATCCGGTCGATTCTCAAGCCTCGAGGATCAACGAGGCCGCTCTGCGACGGATATGTTCCATTCACGGAATTCCCTTTACTGACGTGTTAGTTCCTTCGAGACACGACCGTCCTCATTTGCCCCCAGTCGGGTACACGGCCTGCAACAAGTTCATGTGCTGGATGGGCAGCGTGCCTCCGTTTAACCTATTTCTCCGGGATGTGCTGCAGTATATAGATATCGCTCCGTCGCAGCTGCACCCGAATGGTCATGCGTTCCTATATGGGACTTATTTACTCTTCATGGCTGTCTTCTCTAGACCTCCAACCCCCGGTGATATTCGATACATTTATATGTTCAAGAGATGGAAAGATAGCCCTTCCTTCATTTTCCTCGAGCCGTATCACAAGTGCCAGATCTTGATAGGGGCGTGCAGCAAGTTCGCCCTGTACAAACAGGAATGGTTCTATGTGCGATGCCCGTCTGGTTTTGCTAGGAGATGGGTTGAAGGCAGTAAGTCTCTCTGCTGAACCGTTACTCGTACTTAATGGGAGTCATGTTTTTCTTAACTCTTCATCTCATCTTTTCAGGTATTAACCCGCGTCCGGAAGGCCGAGGATATTCTGATGCTGTCGACGCGATTAGAGCTCTTCCGGCCGAGGACCGAGATATTCGAGCTATCATTTCAAATGAATCGCTGTCGGGGTTCGGCTTGCTAGCTCCTGATCGTCGGGTCAGCCTTCCAGAAGGCGTTACAATTCCCAAACCTCCATCCGGTAAAGGGAAAAAACTTGCCGGCCCGTCGTCGCGTCGCGCTCCCGTCGCGCACGAAGAAGGCGAGCGTAGAGAGGGTGATGCACCCGACACTCAGGGCGAGAACGTGGGTCCTGCTTGGAATCCGGCAATCGAAGTTCAGGATATTGAGACGTCATCCTCCCCTTCGAAGGGAAAGAAAAAGCTGAAATATTCGGTTCAGAAAGAGAAAATTGGCGACACCTCAAAATCTACGCCTATCCCTCCTGAGAAAGAGGCTTCTTCACAGCATTTGGAGAGTTCTCTGAGGGGTCTCTCGAACCTCTCCATTCCCGAAGACATACTTAATTACGGGTTCGATGATCCTGAAGCTCTCAAATTCTCCTCGCCCGCTGGAGGCAATGTAGGAGTTCAACTCCCGGCTCACAGAGACGATACTCCGATTAGCAAAGATAAACGCACGGGTCCGTCGGGGGGAACACTTAGGACACACACGCACATGCGCATTCCATAACATACTTCAAGTCTTTTTAATTCGTGAATTCTCTTTAATTCGTTGTTATCTTCCTTCTTTGCAGGTGATATGGGCCGCTCCCACGGACTTGATCGCCTTCAGGGGTCTTCAATATTTCATCACTCCGGACGGGATTCCGGTTCAGGCAGACGCCGGGACCGAGGTGATTATGAGGATAGGGACAATCGTCCGCGCGAGTCGTCTCATCGCAAGAAAGCGCACTATCAATCTTCTCAGTCCCGTGATCTTCCTCCTACAACTGAGCCGGATAAAGAGAAGTCTCTGCAGAAGGGCTATCAGTCCGATGCTGCTCGAGAACAACATTCCAGTTCATCGAGTACGAGGCAAGTTCGAGAGCCGCGTAAAAGAACGGAATTCTCTAAGCCTCCTCCTCCTGCTCCTGCCGTGGACCCAACCGTTGCGGAAAAGATGGTCGACCTTAAGGCCAAGTTTCCGAAGATTTGTTTTGACGGTTTGAAATTCCTCCCGGCCATCCATCACATTCCTGGGCACGTGAAGCAAAGTGCGATTGCCTGCAACAATGACGTCTATGTTCAACATGACGCATTCGTGCACTTGGTGGAGAAGATCTCAGAAGTATCCGTTGAGCGTCAACACGAGATTGACCGTCTGAATCTGGAGGCTGACAGTGACAAGAAAATCATCAAACTCCAAGACGAAGAACTCGCCTCTTATAAGTTAAAGCTAGAAGCCGCTGAACAAGGCGCAAAAGATACTGCCGAGGCAGTTACTCGCTTAGAGGTGGCACACAAAAAGGAGCTTGACGAAGCAGTTCAGCGCAGCGGCACCCTTGCCCTAGAAAAAGACTCTGTCCAAAAAGAAAGGGACGCGCTCGCTACTCAAGTCAAAGAGCTGAAAGAACAACTCTCCAAGGAGAAAGAAGACAAAATAGCCGCTCAGGAAGAATCACAGCGGTATTGCGATGAGATTGTTGCTACCCGGCTTCTGAAGGCAAAGCTTGACGGTGAACTTGCCGGGGTCGAGAAAATGAAGGATGAGGCCCGTGAGGAGGGTAAAAGAATGGCTGAGGAGGAGCTTGATTCTCGCCTTGAGGCGGCCGCAGAGACTGGCAGGGAAGAGGTCAAAAGTATGTTTGACCCGTTGATCGCCGAGTACGGAGCCCGTGTCCTTATGCACCGCGACTTAACATTCTTGGGCGACGGCTACCATGAATCCCTTGCTGAGGCATGGGAGACTCTGATAAAGATCAAGAAAGTCGAATCAGGCTCCGAAGAAATCAACGAGGATGCACTGGTGAAGGAGTTCTTGAGGGGGAATGAGCCATCGGATTTATCTGTGGCATTGGCTCTCTATGGCAAAGGCTCTTCCCCTTCGAAAGAGAAGAATAACGAGGCTGGCCCGTCAGAGACCGACGCTACTACTCCTCACATTGCCGCTCCTTATGCTGCTCAATCGGCTGGTCGGTCGACGCTTGATCCATTTGAGCAACATGCCAGTTACGATCCCGAAGATCCCGGGCTTGGCGTTCATGTGCTGTCACCTATCCTGGAGGGTGAAACCCCGCGCGCCACCGACAGTCAACCTGATCCTGGTATGAGATTCTTCTTTCTTTAGAAGTCGAAGTGATCCCGTCATTTTTTAGCAGTGGTTATTCGTTCTAATGCCCACTTCTTATATTTTTTCACAGGTTGTTCTGACACTGAGCCAACTCCGAGGAGCGATGACGCCAAGGAGGAAGCGGAGAAAACAAGCGATGTTGCTCACGCGGGGGTAACTCCCGGACCAGACGCTCAAGTGATTGGGGCGCTTGACGATGACAAACTTGATACTTCGTCTCCTGCCGAAGGAAGCGACGAAGTTAAAATCACCGGCGCCTCTGAACATACTTCAGAGATGAGCATGAAGGATCGTCTTGCCGACGAGGAGAAGAGAAAGGTCAAAGTTAAGGTTGAATCTGAAGTCCTGGAACTTACTGACCCGCGGAACAGACCTTTGAAAATCATTCTCCCGGGCAGGTCCAAACCACTAGATGTTCCGTCCCCTACTCCTGACTCCGTCTCTCTAGCAAGCAAAAAGTCCAAGAAGAAACGTGAGGGAGAGGAATCGTCGGAAACACCAAAGGCAGACAAGAAGAAGAAGTCGAAGAAATGATCGATGCACTTGTTCAACAAGTTTTTGCTTAAGTTTGTAACAGTTTCTTTCTTCCATAACTTGTAGTTTGTATAGGCCCGAATTTTGTAGGAGTGATCTTGTATCCCCATTTTGGACTTATCGAATAAAATTTTAGTTTCTTCTTGTTTGAATGATTCTCTTGTCTTTATTTGGTTTGCTGACACTGTGCTCCGGGGACTTGGAGACTTGAGACTGTTCATACTCTAGTCCGCGCTCTGGAGACTTAGAGTACTCCGCTCCGCACTCTGGGGGTTCGGAGATTGGAAATTGTTTATACTCTAGTCCGCGCTCTGGGGACTTAGAGTACTCCGCTCCGCACTCTGGGGACTCGGAGATTGGAAATCGTTTATACTCTAGTCCGCGCTCTGGGGACTTAGAGTACTCCGCTCCGCACTCTGGGGATTCGGAGATTGGGAATCGTTTATACTCTAGTCCGTGCTCTGGGGACTTAGAGTACTCCGCTCCGCACTCTGGGGGCTCGAAGATTGGAAATAGTTTATACTCTAGTCCGCGCTCTGGGGACTTAGAGTACTCCGCTCCGCACTCTGGGGACTCGGAGATTGGAAATCGTTTATACTCTAGTCCGCGCTCTGGGGACTTAGAGTACTCCGCTCCGCACTCTGGGGACTCGGAGATTGGAAATCGTTTATACTCTAGTCCGCGCTCTGGGGACTTAGAGTACTCCGCTCCGCACTCTGGGGATTCGAAGGTTGGAATCGTTCGTATGAGTCTGTACGCCGCACAGAATAATGTAATTTATCATTCAATTAAGAGATACAGAAACTTCATAGAAAATGTGGCTTCAAGCCTTTATTAATGAAAATCAACTAAATTGCTCGATTACAACTTCAAAAGGAAACTAAGTCATTATTGAATGGAAACATGCACAAAACAATAGTGCCTATAACAAGAAAGGGAAACATGCTAAATGTAATAGTGCCGCAAATGTTCACTGTTCCATGCTCGGGGGAGTGTCGCGCCATAAACGGTCGCTAGCTTGAAGGTTCCTTCTCCAAGCTTCCGTTCAATGGCGTATGGACCTTCCCAGCTGGGATTCATGCGTGATGGTACTGGGAAGACTCGTTTCAGAACGAGATCACCCACATCAAAGATTCTTGGGCGGACTCTGCCATCGTAGTAGCGCTTGACTCGATGTCTGTGCGCCGCCGCCCTTAACTCAGCTTCTTCACGCTTTTCGTCGATGCAGTCCAGTGATTCCAGCAAGAGGTTTTGGTTCATCTTGGGGTCATAGTATGTCACTCGGTGCGATGGAACTTCAAGTTCCACGGGTATTACGGCTTCAGAGCCGTATGCCAAGGCGAACGGAGTGTGGCCGGTCGCGGACTTGTGGGTAGTCCTATATGCCCATAATGCTGTCGGAAGTTCATCTACCCACTTGCCTCCAACCTTCTCCAGACGCTTCTTTAGTATGGACTTGATTATTTTGTTAACGGCCTCGACTTGTCCGTTAGCTTTTGGGTGTGCAACGGCAGCGAACTTTTTCTCGATGCCGTACTTTAAACAGAACTCTTTGAATTCTCTACTTTCGAATTGCGTTCCGTTGTCTGTAATGATGGTGCGCGGAAGACCAAAGCGGCATATGATGTTTCGTACAACGAAGTTAATGACTTTCTTAGAGGTGATAGTGGCCAAAGGTTCTGCCTCAGCCCATTTCGTGAAATAGTCGACTGCAACTATCGCGTATTTCGCACCACCTTTGGATAGAGGCAAAGAGCCGATTATGTCGATTCCCCAGATCGCGAATGGCCAAGGGCTGATCATTTGTGTGAGTTCCGTTGACGGAGCCCTCGGGATTTTTGCATATCTTTGACACTTGTCGCATTTTCTTGCGTAGTCCGCGGCATCCCGGTTTACGGTGGGCCAGTAATACCCATATCGGAGGATCTTCTTTGCTAGCGTTTGCCCCCCAGTATGGTCGCCGCATTCCCCTTCGTGGACTTCCCTCAAGACTCGCTTTGTTTCATCATGAGCGATGCATCGTAACAATGGGATTGAGAATCCTTTCCGGTACATGGATCCATCCTGCATTACGTATCGCGCAGCCTTTCGAAGGACCTGTCGTCTTTCGCTTCTTCTTTCTGGTAAAGCCCCGGTTGTCAGGTACAGTTTGAATGGGGTTATCCACGAGTCCTTCTCGATCTCTGTTTCCAACACAAGATCGATTTTCATCTCGTCCGTACTCGGGGCATGCAAGATTTCCACGGGATACAATCCCATTTGCTGAACATCGTCGGTACTTGCGAACTTAGCCAACAAGTCGGCTTCTTTGTTTTGTTCTCGCGGGATATGTGAAATGTCATAACGCCCAAGATTTGATAGTAGTTCCTGGACCTGAACGAGGTACGGAGCAAGCTTTCGCCCTTTTGCTTGGTAGTCTCCTCGTACTTGGTAAACCACTAACTGCGAGTCGCAAAAGATCTCGACTGATTCGATTCCGAGTTCTTTGGTAAGCTTCAAGCCAGCGATCAATGCTTCATATTCGGCTTCGTTGTTTGTAGCCGGAAAATCGAGCTTTAAGGCATAACAGATTGATCGGTTTTCCGAAGTTATGAGAACTACACCTGCGCCGGAGCAACGGTCGTTTGATGCACCGTCAGTGTATAATTTCCATCGAATGGGGGGAATGATATCGTGATCGTCCGGTTTGATGGGTATGGTAAATTCAGCGATGAAGTCTGCTAACGCTTGCCCTCGGATGGCCCTCCGTGGTAGGTACGCGATATCGAATTGGCTCAACTCGATGTTCCATTTTAGCAATCTTCCAGAAGTTTCCGGTCGTTGAAGTACCTGCCTCAGGGGTTGATCGGTATAAACGCCGATCGAATGCGCTTGAAAGTACGGGCGCAGCTTGCGTGATGCAATCACCAAGCAATAAGCCAATTTCTCAATTTTAGGGTAATTCTTCTCTGCCCCCGTTAAACGCTTGCTAACATAATATACCGGCTTCTGAACTCGATCCTCCTCACGGACCAAAGCTGCGCTTATCGCATGAGGGGATATAGCCAAGTAAACGTACAGCATCTCATGGTCAACTGGTTTAGATAGCATTGGTGGGCTCTCCAGATGCCTTACCAGGTCCTGGAAAGCTTCCTCGCAGCTAGACGTCCATTCAAAATTCCTCTTTCCTTTCTTTATTATGTCGAAGAACGGGATGCACTTGTCAGTTGCCTTGGATATAAATCGACTCAGCACAGCCACTTTTCCGTTCAAGCTCTGTACCTGCTTTATAGTCCTGGGCGCTTGTACATCTCGAATGGCTTGGATCTTTTCTGGGTTGGCTTCGATTCCCCTAGCGTTGACGATGAATCCTAAAAACTTCCCTGATGCAACGCCGAAAGAACACTTCAGCGGGTTGATCTTCATTCCATAGGACCTGAGTATGTTAAACATTTCAGCTAAGTCTTGAATGTGGTCGTTTGACTGCCGTGACTTCACGAGCATGTCATCCACATAGACTTCCATGGTTTTGCCCAACTGGTCCTTGAACATTCGATTCACCAGACGTTGGTAAGTTGCTC
Source organism: Allium fistulosum (assembly GCA_030737815.1). Lineage (NCBI taxonomy): Eukaryota > Viridiplantae > Streptophyta > Magnoliopsida > Asparagales > Amaryllidaceae > Allium > Allium fistulosum. Next base: position 246,361,515 of record CM060906.1, on the reverse strand, counting down.
CAGCATTCTTTAATCCAAAGGGCATCACTACATAGCAATACAGCCCGACATTTGTAACGAAGCTGGTGTGTTCTTGGTCCGGAATATGCATTGGGATTTGGTAGTATCCCGAGTACGCATCCATGAATGACATAATTCGTGTCCTGCTGTGGAATCGACCAACTGATCGATCCTAGGCAACGGGAAACTGTCCTTAGGGCATGCTTTGTTCAAGTCGGAATAATCTATGCAAGTCCTCCATTTCCCATTTGCCTTCTTTACTAGCACGGGGTTGGAGACCCACTCCGGGTAGAGGGCGTCGCGGACGAACCCATTTGCTTTGAGTTTGTCCACCTCCTCTCCAAGAGCGGCGGATCTCTCTGGATCCATTCCTCTCCTTTTTTGCTTGACTGGGACGTATTTCGGGTCTACGTTCAACATATGACTTGTGATGGCGGGAGAAATCCCACACATATCAGAATGTGTCCAGGCAAAAACATCAAGGTTTGCTCGGAGGAAGTCGCTAAGGCCTTCTGTCATTGCGGGGCCTAACTGTGATCCGATCTTCAGTATTCGCGAAGGGTCGTCACGGCTAACCGAAATGTCAATTGTTAATTCAGCCGGTGCCGCCTTCTCTTCCCTGGGTTTCTCATCGTCATCTCTCGGATCTATATCTCCGTAGATCCGAGAACTATGCCCGAGCCAGGGCTCGGGCACTACTTGTCAATTATTCGGGTTTAGGATGCGGACAGGATTGTCCGCACCCTTTCCTTTTTCCCTCCGGTGGGCTTCTCGGAGCTCGGCCACATAACAAGAACGACCAGCTGCTTGGTCTCCGTGAACAATGCCTACTCCTTTGTCAGTCGGGAACTTCAAAGTCAAGCACCACGGGGCTAGTGCCGCCCTAAATTCAGCCAGGGCTGGCCGACCCAAGAAAACATTATATGGAGAGTCCACATCCAAAACTACAAAGGGTAGGATTCGTACCCTCCGACGCTCGCCTTGTCCCAGTTCAACTGGTAACTCGACATATCCTACTGCATCAGTCGCAGCGCCGTTAAAGCCGTGGATACGAGCTTTGGATGGTTTCAAGTCTTTTGTCTCTAGCTTCATCTGATCATATGCCTTCTTGAAGATGATGTTGACTGAACTTCCGCAATCAATCAAAATTCTTTTTACATATGCTGGTCCGATTGTTGCAGATATGACCATGGGATCGATGGTCGGAGCCTCTACCCGATCAGCGTCTCTGTTTCTGAACACAATATCGTCTGTCATCACGCGCTGCTGCTTAGCAGGGGCCCCGTCCTCTACGTTCGAACAGCACTCGAAATCCGCATGCTTCAAGGAGCTCGCATATCGTTCCATCTCTTGCCAGTTCTTATCTGAGGGATGAGGTCCGCCGATAATTGTATTTATAACCAGTCTTCCAACAGTCCGGGCAGGTTCCTCTGGATGACGTGGAGCCGGTGCATGACCTGGGTCGGACGTTCCCTGTCCTCCTTCCTGCGGATCCTTCACAAATTCTTGCAACTTCTTTTGTCTGATCAATTTCTCGATAGCGTCATGCAGGTGTCTGCATTCTTCCGTATTGTGTCCATAGGTTTCATGGAAGCGGCAATATTTCCCAGTCCGTTTCTGTTCTTCAGTTGATTCTTTCGGACGTGGTTTTCTGTACTGAAAAGTATTGCATGTGGATAGGTAAATGTTCTCAAGTGGGGCGTTTAGCGGAGTGTACTCGCTGTAGCTTGGAATTCTCGACTTCCACTTTCCCGCTTCTTTCCTCTTTCCTTGACTCCTTCCTCCGGACTCTTTGGGCTGCACAGGCTTATTCTGGACGTTGACTTGGACCTTTCCTGAATTGTCTCCAGATTGCTTCACAGCAATGTTGCTCTTAATTGACTCTTGGGCAGGTCCCGGCGCCTTGTCTCGTCGTACCCACCTAGCTTCCTCTCTTCTTATGAACTGGTGCGCCTTGGAGTAGAAACGCTCTAGCGTAGTCGGAGGTTTTCCTGCCAGCCAATCTCCGAATTCAGAATCCGGATCTACACCTCTCATCACAGCCATTAGAATTGCATGGTCGTTGGGATTATTGACTTCAGTTGCCGCAACGTGGAATCTTTGTAAGTACTCCTTCAGCGACTCTCTGGGATTTTGGATTACACTTGACAGAGACATCACGTCCTTCGGGCGTGTAGTGTGTATCCTGAACTGCTCAATAAACTTCTTTGCCAACTCCTCGAAATTTGATACGGATCGCGGAGGAAGTCGGGTGAACCACATAGTAGCGATCCCAGATAGAGTAATCGGAAAGCACCTACACTTGGTGGCATCATTTGCTCTGGCTGAATCCATCATCCATTCATACCTCATTACATGTTGTCTGGGGTCAGTCTTTCCTTCGTATGCAGGAATGGTTGGCATGCTAAACTTCTTGGGGTAGGACGCTTGCAGCACAACATCCGTGAACGGAGTATGACTTCTTGACACTCCCCAATCGTCATTTGATAAGCCCTGATTTTCTTTCATCAGTTGCCTGATCATGGCTGTCAGATCGGGTGTTTGTATGGAAGCTGGGAGGTTGGAGTCAGTTCTACGTGCCTGTCCATGCTGATGCCTCCTTTCCTGGCGATCTGCCAATCGTGCGTCATGAGGTTCAACATTGTTAACATCTTGATGATCTGGAGCTCCCTCCTCCACCTGTACTCCGGTTCGGAAGTTTCCAGTTCTGGCTTGGTCGCGGTCTCCTGCTGTTCGAACAGCAGCATCCGCCCTTGCAGTTTCAGTCTTACGGCGTCTGCGCCTGGGTGGCTCATCAGAAGAAGTTGAGCTGTCAGAAGAGGAATAAGCAGCTGGATTGCCCCCAGCATTCTGTTGCTGCTGTTGAGTGAGTTGTGCCATCAGGTTGGCATTAGCTTGCATCTGTTCTCCCAGTTGTCTCCTGCTTTCCCTAAGTTCTCTCATCAAGTCGTTGAACTCCACTCTGGTGACAACTGGAGTCTGTTCTTGAGCGGCAATCCCTGCACTCGGGATTGCTGGTTGATTGCTAGGTCCTGCTTGTTGCACGCTAGCAGTCTCTCTGGCATCCGCATTAAGAGAAGCTGACCTGGTACGTGGTCTTGCCATTGTAGAGTTATCGGTATGAACTCTGAGTAGGATCAGCGGATGTTCTATCAGTAAGTCGGATCTTCTTTGGGGGACTTGCTCAATCCAGTAGCTTCAAAGCAGATCCTTGAGGTCTGAGAATTCGACTCTCAGTGAAAGCACCAAAGTGTTAGCACCAAAATTGGTCACTAACCTCGTTCAGAAAGATCGTGTAGAGATATAAGTGATGAAAGAAAATTAAATAGAGAAGACAATGCTAATTTAAATGCAGAAAGTAAGAACACCAAATTTATAGTGGTTCGGCGTAATTGCCTACGTCCACTTTGTTCAACTTTATTGATTTCCTTTATGGTTGATTACAAATACAATTCGTAAATCAAATGCTTGAATGAAATTGTTTGAATAGAGAAGGTGAGTCTTGAAAATGGCAGAGTTTCCCCGTATTTTCTCTCTCCAAAAGGATCCCTTTCACTGTGACCCTGCCCCCCTATTTATAGGCAAATATGGGCTGGACTTCCCAAATGGGCTGGATAGCCGAACGGTCAAGCCTCAGTACAGTGGTCGCTGCATGCCGATCCTGGTATGCCGAACGCTCTGATGCCGAGCAGTCTTTCCCACGCCGAACGATGCTTTCCTTGCCGAACGGTCCTTGTGAAGTTGTGCATACTGAATGCCTTCTGAATGTCGAGCGCTCTGATTGCCAAGTTATCCTATCGCCGAGTTCCACTGATGTCGAGTACCTTGCGATGCCGAGTACTCCTGTCGCCGAGTACTACGCCGAGTACCTCTGGGTTCCGAGTGCCAGGGGACGCCGAGCGCTCTTGCAGCCGAGTGCCAGTTGATGCCGGACACCACTTGACGCCGAGTACCTTGGGATGCCGAGTACTCCTGATGCCGAACACCACTTGACGCCGAGTACCTTGGGATGCTGAGTACTCCTGATGCCGAGTACCACGCCGAGTACTCCTGGATGTCAAGTGCTTCGCCGAACACTCCTGGATGCCGGCCACTCTCTGATGCCGAGTTCTACTGGATGTCGAACGCTAGCGCCGAGCATTGTTTGTCGCCGAACATTAACTGACGCCGAGCATTACGGATGCCGAACGTTTCTGATGCCGACTCCCACTGGATGCCGCGCGCTTCGCCGAGCCCTCCTGGATGCCGAACAGTCCTTCATGCCGAGTAGTGGCCAATGCCGAGCATTCAGTTGCCTGGTCAAATCACCAGGAAACACTTGCCCCCCAAAGTGTATCGCGTGGCCGAACGTGGTACGCTTTGAACCGTGCAACCTTTTCGTCACGTCTTAAACCCTTGGCTAACCTTGAACGGAGACGCCCCTTTTGTGGGATCGATGCGTGCCGGACGCGTTCCAAATGCTGAACGAGACATGCGCGTTCGAACGGTGTCTCCTCGCCGAGTGATGCTTCAGCGCCGAACCGTTATGCGCCGAGGCCGAACGCTACGACCTTGACCGGTTCCACCGGTCATGGCCTTTTCGACTTCCAACTCCCTCTATATAACCAGGCGCCCTTCCACCATTCTCTCTTTACGCTTTCTCTTCTATTATTCCCAGAGATTTACAACTCTTGCCACTCTATCAGACATAAAGTCTAGTTGATCCTTCCTCAACCTCGATCGTCGAACTAGGTATCATTCCCTCCACGATTACATTACTTCAACTTTAGGTTCATCACATGGGATTGTACAATGTGTGGTTATTTGAAGTGGTTCGCACGTTTGGAGTCGCCGAACGGTGCATGGTAGTTAGGCCTAGCTTCCTTGTGCTGATCAAGATTGGAAGAAAAAGGAAGATGGGGTGTCGAACGGCGCAACCTTCGCCGGGCGATCTTGTCTCTGTCGTTCGTCGTAAATGGAGAAAGAGCAGGGCGGAGTTATGATCGAGGGCGGAGCGCTGCCTTAGCCGAACGAACTAAGGCCGAACGCTACCCTTATGCCGAATAGACATATACGCCGAGTAGCATTTAGACCGAACGACATAATTACCGAACAACTGTCATGCCGAACAGCTACATACCTGCCGAACAATATAACTGCCGAACATTATATTCGCCGATCATCAAAAATGCCGAACAGTATAACTGCCGAACATTATATTCGCCGAACATCAAAAATGCCGAACAATATAACTGCCGAACATTATATTCGCCGAACATCAAAAATGCCGAACAATATAAATACCTAGGCCGAACAATATACGTGCCGAACTATACTTAGGACGAACAATACAATTGTCGCACTATAATTCAAGCCGAACAACATTCAAATGCCGAACAAACATATATATGCCGAACAATTTCAATGCCGAACACTTGACAATGACTTAACCGAACCAAGATACATGCCGAACACTTCTCAGGACGAACAATGTAACTGCCGAGCGACCTTTAAATGCCGAACGATATAAATGTCAAATTAGACTTAAGCCGGATACTTCATAAATTACATGTTTTCTGAATCTTTAACTGTAATCACCTCAAGGCAAGCTTTTTGAGACGGTCAGCGATGACGGTCTTCGAAGGCGATGATGGTCTTCGAAGGCGATGATTCGAAGCTAATTATTATATCTTTAAAACCTTTAGATTCTTATTGTCTGTACACAATTGCTTGCACTAGTTCACACACCACGTGGGGGGAAAACTCGTGTTGCTAATTCTAACGCTCAACATTTTTCAAGTATAGCTTTCTCAAGCATTTAGCCAGGTTCATTATTTATTCGGGATGTCAGGAAAATCTAGTTCTGCCACCATATCTGACAGGCCTGGGCCGTCAGCAAAGCAAGGAGCCGCAGATGCTTCCAACCCGTCAATCTCTCCCGCTCATAATCTGGCGCCCGATGCTCTGGAGTCAACCATCTTACTGGACAATCCGGTCGATTCTCAAGCCTCGAGGATCAACGAGGCCGCTCTGCGACGGATATGTTCCATTCACGGAATTCCCTTTACTGACGTGTTAGTTCCTTCGAGACACGACCGTCCTCATTTGCCCCCAGTCGGGTACACGGCCTGCAACAAGTTCATGTGCTGGATGGGCAGCGTGCCTCCGTTTAACCTATTTCTCCGGGATGTGCTGCAGTATATAGATATCGCTCCGTCGCAGCTGCACCCGAATGGTCATGCGTTCCTATATGGGACTTATTTACTCTTCATGGCTGTCTTCTCCAGACCTCCAACCCCCGGTGATATTCGATACATTTATATGTTCAAGAGACGGAAAGATAGCCCTTCCTTCATTTTCCTCGAGCCGTATCACAAGTGCCAGATCTTGACAGGGGCCTGCAGCAAGTTCGCCCTGTACAAACAGGAATGGTTCTATGTGCGATGCCCGTCTGGTTTTGCTAGGAGATGGGTTGAAGGCAGTAAGTCTCTCTGCTGAACCGTTACTCATACTTAATGGGAGTCATGTTTTTCTTAACTCTTCATCTCATCTTTTCAGGTATTAACCCGCGTCCGGAAGGCCGAGGATATTCTGATGCTGTCGACGCGATTAGAGCTCTTCCGGCCGAGGACCGAGATATTCGAGCTATCATTTCAAATGAATCGCTGTCGGGGTTCGGCTTGCTAGCTCCTGATCGTCGGGTCAGCCTTCCAGAAGGCGTTACAATTCCCAAACCTCCATCCGGTAAAGGGAAAAAACTTGCCGGCCCGTCGTCGCGTCGCGCTCCCGTCGCGCACGAAGAAGGCGAGCGTAGAGAGGGTGATGCACCCGACACTCAGGGCGAGAACGTGGGTCCTGCTTGGAATCCGGCAATCGAAGTTCAGGATATTGAGACGTCATCCTCCCCTTCGAAGGGAAAGAAAAAGCTGAAATATTCGGTTCAGAAAGAGAAAATTGGCGACACCTCAAAATCTACGCCTATCCCTCCTGAGAAAGAGGCTTCTTCACAGCATCTGGAGAGTTCTCTGAGGGGTCTCTCGAACCTCTCCATTCCCGAAGACATACTTAATTACGGGTTCGATGATCCTGAAGCTCTCAAATTCTCCTCGCCCGCTGGAGGCAATGTAGGAGTTCAACTCCCGGCTCACAGAGACGATACTCCGATTAGCAAAGATAAACGCACGGGTCCGTCGGGGGGAACACTTAGGACACACACGCACATGCGCATTCCATAACATACTTCAAGTCTTTTTAATTCGTGAATTCTCTTTAATTCGTTGTTATCTTCCTTCTTTGCAGGTGATATGGGCCGCTCCCACGGACTTGATCGCCTTCAGGGGTCTTCAATATTTCATCACTCCGGACGGGATTCCGGTTCAGGCAGACGCCGGGACCGAGGTGATTATGAGGATAGGGACAATCGTCCGCGCGAGTCGTCTCATCGCAAGAAAGCGCACTATCAATCTTCTCAGTCCCGTGATCTTCCTCCTACAACTGAGCCGGATAAAGAGAAGTCTCTGCAGAAGGGCTATCAGTCCGATGCTGCTCGAGAACAACATTCCAGTTCATCGAGTACGAGGCAAGTTCGAGAGCCGCGTAAAAGAACGGAATTCTCTAAGCCTCCTCCTCCTGCTCCTGCCGTGGACCCAACCGTTGCGGAAAAGATGGTCGACCTTAAGGCCAAGTTTCCGAAGATTTGTTTTGACGGTTTGAAATTCCTCCCGGCCATCCATCACATTCCTGGGCACGTGAAGCAAAGTGCGATTGCCTGCAACAATGACGTCTATGTTCAACATGACGCATTCGTGCACTTGGTGGAGAAGATCTCAGAAGTATCCGTTGAGCGTCAACACGAGATTGACCGTCTGAATCTGGAGGCTGACAGCGACAAGAAAATCATCAAACTCCAAGACGAAGAACTCGCCTCTTATAAGTTAAAGCTAGAAGCCGCTGAACAAGGCGCAAAAGATACTGCCGAGGCAGTTACTCGCTTAGAGGTGGCACACAAAAAGGAGCTTGACGAAGCAGTTCAGCGCAACGGCACCCTTGCCCTAGAAAAAGACTCTGTCCAAAAAGAAAGGGACGCGCTCGCTACTCAAGTCAAAGAGCTGAAAGAACAACTCTCCAAGGAGAAAGAAGACAAAATAGCCGCTCAGGAAGAATCACAGCGGTATTGCGATGAGATTGTTGCTACCCGGCTTCTGAAGGCAAAGCTTGACGGTGAACTTGCCGGGGTCGAGAAAATGAAGGATGAGGCCCGTGAGGAGTGTAAAAGAATGGCTGAGGAGGAGCTTGATTCTCGCCTTGAGGCGGCCGCAGAGACTGGCAGGGAAGAGGTCAAAAGTATGTTTGACCCGTTGATCGCCGAGTACGGAGCCCGTGTCCTTATGCACCGCGACCTAACATTCTTGGGCGACGGCTACCATGAATCCCTTGCTGAGGCATGGGAGACTCTGATAAAGATCAAGAAAGTCGAATCAGGCTCCGAAGAAATCAACGAGGATGCACTGGTGAAGGAGTTCCTGAGGGGGAATGAGCCATCGGATTTATCCGTGGCATTGGCTCTCTATGGCAAAGGCTCTTCCCCTTCGAAAGAGAAGAATAACGAGGCTGGCCCGTCAGAGACCGACGCTACTACTCCTCACATTGCCGCTCCTTATGCTGCTCAATCGGCTGGTCGGTCGACGCTTGATCCATTTGAGCAACATGCCAGTTACGATCCCGAAGATCCCGGGCTTGGCGTTCATGTGCTGTCACCTATCCTGGAGGGTGAAACCCCGCGCGCCACCGACAGTCAACCTGATCCTGGTATGAGATTCTTCTTTCTTTAGAAGTCGAAGTGATCCCGTCATTTTTTAGCAGTGGTTATTCGTTCTAATGCCCACTTCTTATATTTTTTCACAGGTTGTTCTGACACTGAGCCAACTCCGAGGAGCGATGACGCCAAGGAGGAAGCGGAGAAAACAAGCGACGTTGCTCACGCGGGGGTAACTCCCGGACCAGACGCTCAAGTGATTGGGGCTCTTGACGATGACAAACTTGATACTTCGTCTCCTGCCGAAGGAAGCGACGAAGTTAAAATCACCGGCGCCTCTGAACATACTTCAGAGATGAGCATGAAGGATCGTCTTGCCGACGAGGAGAAGAGAAAGGTCAAAGTTAAGGTTGAATCTGAAGTCCTGGAACTTACTGACCCGCGGAACAGACCTTTGAAAATCATTCTCCCGGGCAGGTCCAAACCACTAGATGTTCCGTCCCCTACTCCTGACTCCGTCTCTCTAGCAAGCAAAAAGTCCAAGAAGAAACGTGAGGGAGAGGAATCGTCGGAAACACCAAAGGCAGACAAGAAGAAGAAGTCGAAGAAATGATCGATGCACTTGTTCAACAAGTTTTTGCTTAAGTTTGTAACAGTTTCTTTCTTCCATAACTTGTAGTTTGTATAGGCCCGAATTTTGTAGGAGTGATCTTGTATCCCCATTTTGGACTTATCGAATAAAATTTTAGTTTCTTCTTGTTTGAATGATTCTCTTGTCTTTATTTGGTTTGCTGACACTGTGCTCCGGGGACTTGGAGACTTGAGACTGTTCATACTCTAGTCCGCGCTCTGGAGACTTAGAGTACTCCGCTCCGCACTCTGGGGGTTCGGAGATTGGAAATTGTTTATACTCTAGTCTGCGCTCTGGGGACTTAGAGTACTCCGCTCCGCACTCTGGGGACTCGGAGATTGGAAATCGTTTATACTCTAGTCCGCGCTCTGGGGACTTAGAGTACTCCGCTCCGCACTCTGGGGATTCGGAGATTGGGAATCGTTTATACTCTAGTCCGCGCTCTGGGGACTTAGAGTACTCCGCTCCGCACTCTGGGGACTCGGAGATTGGAAATCGTTTATACTCTAGTCCGCGCTCTGGGGACTTAGAGTACTCCGCTCCGCACTCTGGGGACTCGGAGATTGGAAATCGTTTATACTCTAGTCCGCGCTCTGGGGACTTAGAGTACTCCGCTCCGCACTCTGGGGACTCGGAGATTGGAAATCGTTTATACTCTAGTCCGCGCTCTGGGGACTTAGAGTACTCCGCTCCGCACTCTGGGGATTCGGAGGTTGGAATCGTTCGTATGAGTCTGTACGCCGCACAGAATAATGTAATTTATCATTCAATTAAGAGATACAGAAACTTCATAGAAAATGTGGCTTCAAGCCTTTATTAATGAAAATCAACTAAATTGCTCGATTACAACTTCAAAAGGAAACTAAGTCATTATTGAATGGAAACATGCACAAAACAATAGTGCCTATAACAAGAAAGGGAAACATGCTAAATGTAATAGTGCCGCAAATGTTCACTGTTCCATGCTCGGGGGAGTGTCGCGCCATCAACGGTCGCTAGCTTGAAGGTTCCTTCTCCAAGCTTCCGTTCAATGGCGTATGGACCTTCCCAGCTGGGATTCATGCGTGATGGTACTGGGAAGACTCGTTTCAGAACGAGATCACCCACATCAAAGATTCTTGGGCGGACTCTGCCATCGTAGTAGCGCTTGACTCGATGTCTGTGCGCCGCCGCCCTTAACTCAGCTTCTTCACGCTTTTCGTCGATGCAGTCCAGTGATTCCAGCAAGAGGTTTTGGTTCGTCTTGGGGTCATAGTATGTCACTCGGTGCGATGGAACTTCAAGTTCCACGGGTATTACGGCTTCAGAGCCGTATGCCAAGGCGAACGGAGTGTGGCCGGTCGCGGACTTGTGGGTAGTCCTATATGCCCATAATGCTGTCGGAAGTTCATCTACCCACTTGCCTCCAACCTTCTCCAGACGCTTCTTTAGTATGGACTTGATTATTTTGTTAACGGCCTCGACTTGTCCGTTAGCTTTTGGGTGTGCAACGGCAGCGAACTTTTTCTCGATGTCGTACTTTAAACAGAACTCTTTAAATTCTCTACTTTCGAATTGCGTTCCGTTGTCTGTAATGATGGTGCGCGGAAGACCAAAGCGGCATATGATGTTTCGTACAACGAAGTTAATGACTTTCTTAGAGGTGATAGTGTCCAAAGGTTCTGCCTCAGCCCATTTCGTGAAATAGTCGACTGCAACTATCGCGTATTTCGCACCACCTTTGGATAGAGGCAAAGAGCCGATTATGTCGATTCCCCAGATCGCGAATGGCCAAGGGCTGATCATTTGTGTGAGTTCCGTTGACGGAGCCCTCGGGATTTTTGCATATCTTTGACACTTGTCGCATTTTCTTGCGTAGTCCGCGGCATCCCGGTTTACGGTGGGCCAGTAATACCCATAGCGGAGGATCTTCTTTGCTAGCGTTTGCCCCCCAGTATGGTCGCCGCATTCCCCTTCGTGGACTTCCCTCAAGACTCGCTTTGTTTCATCATGAGCGATGCATCGTAACAATGGGATTGAGAATCCTTTCCGGTACATGGATCCATCCTGCATTACGTATCGTGCAGCCTTTCGAAGGACCTGTCGTCTTTCGCTTCTTCTTTCTGGTAAAGCCCCGGTTGTCAGGTACAGTTTGAATGGGGTTATCCACGAGTCCTTCTCGATCTTTGTTTCCAACACAAGATCGATTTTCATCTCGTCCGTACTCGGGGCATGCAAGATTTCCACGGGATACAATCCCATTTGCTGAACATCGTCGGTACTTGCGAACTTAGCCAACAAGTCGGCTTCTTTGTTTTGTTCTCACGGGATATGTGAAATGTCATAACGCCCAAGATTTGATAGTAGTTCCTGGACCTGAACGAGGTACGGAGCAAGCTTTCGCCCTTTTGCTTGGTAGTCTCCTCGTACTAGGTAAACCACTAACTGCGAGTCGCAAAAGATCTCGACTGATTCGATTCCGAGTTCTTTGGTAAGCTTCAAGCCAGCGATCAATGCTTCATATTCGGCTTCGTTGTTTGTAGCCGGAAAATCGAGCTTTAAGGCATAACAGATTGATCGGTTTTCCGGAGTTATGAGAACTACACCTGCGCCGGAGCAACGGTCGTTCGATGCACTGTCAGTGTATAATTTCCATCGAATGGGGGGGATGATATCGTGATCGTCCGGTTTGATGGGTATGGTAAATTCAGCGATGAAGTCTGCTAACGCTTGCCCTCGGATGGCCCTCCGTGGTAGGTACGCGATATCGAATTGGCTCAACTCGATGTTCCATTTTAGCAATCTTCCAGAAGTTTCCGGTCGTTGAAGTACCTGCCTCAGGGGTTGATCGGTATAAACGCCGATCGAATGCGCTTGAAAGTACGGGCGCAGCTTGCGTGATGCAATCACCAAGCAATAAGCCAATTTCTCAATTTTAGGGTAATTCTTCTCTGCCCCCGTTAAACGCTTGCTAACATAATATACCGGCTTCTGAACTCGATCCTCCTCACGGACCAAAGCTGCGCTTATCGCATGAGGGGATATAGCCAAGTAAACGTACAGCATCTCATGGTCAACTGGTTTAGATAGCATTGGTGGGCTCTCCAGATGCCTTACCAGGTCCTGGAAAGCTTCCTCGCAGCTAGACGTCCATTCAAAATTCCTCTTTCCTTTCTTTATTATGTCGAAGAACGGGATGCACTTGTCAGTTTCCTTGGATATAAATCGACTCAGCGCAGCCACTTTTCCGTTCAAGCTCTGTACCTGCTTTATAGTCCTGGGCGCTTGTACATCTCGAATGGCTTGGATCTTTTCTGGGTTGGCTTCGATTCCCCTAGCGTTGACGATGAATCCTAAAAACTTCCCTGATGCAACGCCGAAAGAACACTTCAGCGGGTTGATCTTCATTCCATAGGACCTGAGTATGTTAAACATTTCAGCTAAGTCTTGAATGTGGTCGTTTGACTGCCGTGACTTCACGAGCATGTCATTGAAATGACCCACTAGAAATTTCTTTTTTTTTTTAAAACATTCAGTGGCCATTTAATCAAGAAAAATATTTAATTCAATTTTTCTTCTATCCAGGACCTTTCTGCCAATAAATATTGGTTTAATCATTTTATCTTAAACTTATATATAAAGATATATAAGTCATCTTCTACCTAAATCAGAGTATAAAAATTTTGAAGGTAGAAACCTGTTGAGTATTGCTTAAAAATACTCTCTACATAGCAATAGTGTTTCTTTTTCAAAACTAGGTTTTCCCAATTTTTAGATTAATGCATTACTATTGATTCTATGTCTCAAGGCTCCTTATTTCACATATATGCTTCTGATTTCCTTACTGGGTAACTTTGGAATTACTTGTGCATGTGTGTGCATGTTTCTGTGCAGGTGTGTTCAAACTCAGGCTATAATAAAGTGGATCCTAAGTGAACACAAGCAACATCTAGGCGTAATGGAAACGCGCCTAACTTATACATGAGAGGTCACAAGTTCGAGTGCTATGCTGGTCGGTTCAACCCAATTTTTGTTTTTTTTTTCCTTTTTTTTTTTTTTTGTTCTCCTGAGAGCAAAACTGTCTGAACCTACTCTATACTTGGCTATGAAGCAGATCTAAAACTTGATTAAAAACACTTGGGTGCTGTCTTAACCCAGGCTCAAGAAAATGGCTATACTAGCCCCATTTTGGTTTGCACTACTTAGTTACCAAATACCTGTTATATCATTTTCTTTTCAAGCAACTCAAAACTCTTCCTATCAGATTTAATTTTTACTTGAACATGGATTTTCTTATGCCAGTTCTATGGATATACTTGCAACCCACAAATTCTTTCAAACTCAGATTTTCTATCATTTTAGCCTAACTGTTCTTGAAACTTGAAATTCAATTTCTTAACAAAGCATTTTGCAAAACAAAATACATAAGTTCTAACTGATACATATAAATTCAACACTTACAAAACAGCAAATAACATTACATTGGTTTTTCTAAGCAACTTAAACAAATAGCTTAACATAGTTCAACATGAATATCTAATTTAGCTTCAGCAAAGACTTTTAAAAACATAGCATCCAAATCCTAAGCAGTTTAACATCCAAAGCCTGATCAAAGCAATCCCTATTTCCCTGCAAAATCACCATGAACTGCCCCATATAAATATGAGACACCCAATGGTGCATGAACACAAAAGGGTCAGACTATTTGTCTGGTGTGAATAATCTAACTGAAAACATGATTTATTTCAATTCCATTTATATTCTTGTACTTTGCAAGAATAAGAAACTCAATATCTTCTGTGTGCATGTTTTTGTGAAGCATGTGCATTCATATTAGTGCCAAACAGATTATATATGATCACAATGTTTTAGTTCATAGAAAACAACCACAAGATTCACCAATAAAGCATCAAAACAACCAAATACAAACTTCAATCCAGTTATCATCTCCTTTCCAACTTTACTGGCCATCAGGGATTTTGCCCAGGCCTCTACTGAATCTATTCCTAGAATTCATTATCAAATTTATCAGGGACTTTTAGCTACTTTCTTCTTTTTAAACACACACTGCCTGGGACCTTTCTCTGTTAACCCAGCACACTCAGGCCCCTGGGTATAAATATACCATGTGTGAACTTGCAATATTCCCATTGCCAAGCTATACTTTGGTAGCCCTAAGATCCCAAGTCCTTAGTTAAATTACTAAGTGTTTTAATATTTTTCATAGCAGTGCTAATCCCTTCTGCATCTCACTTCTTAATCAAAGAAACATAAATGATGCAAGCAACATATATTCATCCAGAGTTTGGTAAGTTAAATTCTCAGAAGCAACCATTTTATCACAAAAGAGTGAGGTGACTTTTTAGCACATTATCTTGCCTATGGGTTTCACTGGATCAAGATGTAAGCATATGGTCCTGAGTAATTTTCCAGATATATATATATATATATTCTTCCCTACCTCTGGTTCAATCAGATTCATGATCTGGCTAAACCACAAGTATATTTGATTTGGGTATTTCATAAAACATAGAAGCTCAGCACATGTACAACATTGCACTTCTACATTTTCTTTTGTTTGAATTAATATGAGGCATAAGCAACAACACAATGTCACAGCCCATATTTCTTTCTGCCTTTAGACCATATACCCACTACTTGAATCCGGGGATTTTACAAACAACTTAAAAAGAAAACTTATCAAAGAAAACACCCAATCTCAAAGTTAACCCATATCTCAGACAAACATTTTAGTTCATAAATACATGACTCTTATTTTTCCTGGGTAAATCAGATAGAGATTTTACCCTTAAACAAATCATTCACAAGCCAAAGTCATCCAATCATAAAACATAACTTGTAAAAGAAAATTAGTTCAAACTGGCTGCCTCAATATTCAGGTCTTAATGCCAAAGTTTTCAGTGAGATTACTCACTTTAATCCTTCTTCTTCCTATGCCTTATGAACCCCTTTTTAGTCTTCTGCCTTCTCCTATTTTCTTTGGTTTATACTTTGTATATTTTTTTTTTAAGAGGTAGAGCCAACATAAAACCTTACCACATCAGGTCTTCTTATATGAATTCTGACTGCTACTAGGGTTTTAGGAAATTACCAAATGCCAATTTTACCCTACCAACTATGATCTGCCTCTTATTCTAACATTTTAGAGAAAATGGGTAAATAGTCATGGTATATTTTCCAGAAAATATACCTCATTGCCCCGGTCATGTTATTTGCATGATTTCTTCTCTTTTCTTTTTCTTTTCTAAAGTAAAAAGGAATTGCTAAAAATGGATAAAGTACTTGTCCAATAGCCCATACCATTTTCATGCAAATGTTAATTTTTCTTTTCATTTCTGCCAGTATTATTTTGTGCCCATGTATAATACATGTATGCTTACCCTGGCCTAAGTCTCTTTTTTTTTTCAAGGCTTGATGATTTCTGCCTACATGCATATATACTTGTAATTCATATATCCTATTATTTCTATTGATTGTTGCTTATTTTATCACACAGAAAACTGTGTACATGTTTGTGCACTGCCTTGTGCACCTGTACATGTTTTATACTTGGTATTTGCAAATCAATTACCTATATATATTTTTTTCAATGCAATTTCAAACAGATACAAACTAAATTGAATCATGAAATTACTCACAAAAATCAGGGTTATCACATATACCCCTCCTTTTAGGAATTGTGTCCCACAATTCTTTTATACTTAACTTAAGTATCATTTCTTCAGAAAAGTGAAATTTTTTTTTTCTGATTTCCAAACCATTTTCAAATCAATCACCTATCAAGCACTATGCATATCAACACAAGATAAAAATCACAATGCATATTCAACCAACACATTCATTAGTATGTACATATATATAGATTTACCTTTTCTTCAATCAAACAGCTGAGGATAATCATTTCTGATTTTATCCTCCACTTCCCATGTGCAATCATTTGGGTCTAGACTCCATTGTACTTTTACTAGTTTAATTTCTTTGTTTCTCAATTTCTTAGTTTCTCTAGAAACTATGCCCACTGGTTCCTTTTCATAGATCATCCTAGGATCAATCTGCACATCTTTAGAGGATTCCAATATTGCTTCCTTATCATGAACCCATCTCCTTAGTTGAGACACATGAAAGACATCATGCATTGCTCTCATTTCTTCTGGCAATTCTAATTTATAGGCTACTGTCCCTATTCTTTCTAGAATTTTATATGGTCCTATATATCTAGGAATCAACTTTCCTTGTTTCCCAAACCTTAGAACCTTTTTCATGGGTGATATCTTGATGAACACATAATCCCCAACATCATATTGTACTGCTTTTCTCCTTTGATCTGCATATTTCTTTTGCCTATCTTGGGCAGAGGCAATTCTTTTTCTGATCAAGGCTACCTTTTCAGAAGTCTCCTTCACATTTTCTGGTCCTAAGACCACTTTTTCTCCAGACTCATGCCAACTTGAAGGTGACAAACATGGCCTTCCATAGAGAGCTTCAAAGGGGGCCATGCCTATACTACTGTGATGGGTGTTATTGTATGCAAACTCAGCTAGATATATGTAATCTTCCCAGCTTCCTCCCCAATCCAATACACATGCTCTCAACATGTCTTCAAGCAATTTGTTCACAATTTCTGTTTGGCCATCAGATTGAGGATGGTATGCTGTACTCAAGCATAAATCAGTCCTCATTGCCTTGTGAAAGCTCTGCCAAAATCTTGAAGTGAAGATGGTATCTCTATCACTTACTATAGTCTTTGGTACACCATGTAGTCTGACTACTTCTTTAATAAACAACTGGGCTAGGGTATTAGCATTTCTTTCTGATTTTACTGGTATAAAGTGGGCTGACTTGGTTAACCTATCAACCACTACCCAAATACTATCATTTCCCCTCCTAGTTCTAGGCAAACCATCAATAAAATCCATTGATATGTCTTCCCATTTCCACTGTGGTATTTGTAAAGGTTGAAGCATTCCTGAGGGTTTTTGATACTCAGCCTTCACCTGCTGGCAAACCATACATTTTGATACATAGGTTGCCACTGCACTCTTCATACCACTCCACCAATAATCTCTCTTGAGGTTGTGATACATTCTTGTGCTTCCTGGGTGTATGGTATATTTACTTTTGTGGTAAGCATCCAAAATTTCTTGCTTCAACTCATCCATTGCTGGAACACATATCCTTTCTCCTTTCTTCAGATGGCCCTGATCATCCAACTGAAAACCTTCCACTGTCTCACCATTTAATATTTGTGTCTTCTTTCCAAATAAAAATGGATCTTGGTTTTGTAGCATTGTAACTTTATTTTTCAATTCTGATCCCAGAGTAATAAAACTTAATTTTCCCATCTCTTCCTTCCCACTGCATAAGCTCATGTTTTCTAGGTTATCACTTTTTATCTCTGAATCAATTAATAATGATAAAGTGTTAAACTCTTCTATCATTAATTTAGCCACTTTAGCATGTTGTCTACTTAGGGCATCTGCTACCTTATTAGCCTTACCTGGTGTGTACAATATTTCAAAATCATATGAGGCTAAGAGTTCAATCCATCTTTGCTGCCTCATGTTTAATTCTTTTTGTGAAAACAAATATTTGAGGGATTTATGGTCTGTATATACTTCAAATTTTGCTCCTAACAAATAGTGTCTCCATAGTTTAAGGGCATACACTATAGCAGCCAATTCAAGGTCATGAGTAGCATACCTTACTTCACTTGATTTCAACTGCCTAGAAGCATAAGCTATTACCTGATGTTGTTGCATCAATACTGCTCCAAGCCCTTGTCCACTTGCATCAGTATATACCACCAAGTTTTCATTTCCCTCAGGTACTTTAAGAATTGGAGCTTGTACCAGTGCCTCTTTTAATTTCCCAAAGGCATTTTCACATTCCTCAGTCCAATTGAACACTTGATTCTTCCTAGTCAATCTGGTTAATGGAATTGAGATTTTTGCAAAATCTTTTATAAATCTCCTATAGTAACCAGCCATTCCCATGAATGATCTGACTTCAGTGACATTAGTAGGCCTTTTCCAAGCTTGCACTGCAATGACTTTATTGGAGTCCACAGCTATTCCTTTTTCTGATATAATATGGCCTAGAAAGTTCACTTCATTCTGCCAAAAAGTGCATTTTGAAAACTTTGCTTTCAAGTCTTCCTGTCTCAATTTCTCAAATACCAAATGCAAATGGTTTTCATGCTCCCTAACTGACTTAGAATAAATTAATATATCATCAATAAATATTAATACAAACTTATCCAAGTATTCTCTGAAAATCCTATTCATCAAATCAACAAAATAGGAAGGAGCATTTGTTAAGCCAAATGGCATTACCAAAAATTCATAAAGCCCATATCTGGTGTTAAAAGCTGTATACTTAATGCTTTCCTCTTCCACTTTCATCTGATGAAAGCCTGAAGCTAAATCAAGTCTAGAAAATATTTTTGCACCACTCAATTGATCAAAGAGATCATCAATTCTTGGTAAGGGGTATTTATTTTTAACTGTGACCTTATTTAATTCCCTATAATCAATACATAATCTCAGAGATCCATCATGCTTCTTAACAAAGACTACTGGTGCTCCCCATGATGAGCTACTGGGTCTAATAAAACCTTTTTCTTCTAGTTCAACTAATTGCTTTTTCAACTCCATCAATTCCTTAGGCCCCATTCTGGTTGGTCTTTTAACCACTGGGCTAGCTCCTGGAATTATTCTAATTGAAAATTCAACTGGCCTATGATTAGGAACTCCTCTTACTTCCCCAAACACATCATCATATTGATTAACTATGGGGATTTCTTCTAATGCAGGCATGGGTTTTTCATTTGACAATGCAGAAAGGTTGGCTATACTTCTGTTTTTGTTTGCCTCACATAGAACAGTTATTCTTTGTCCATCAGAAACCTTCAATGATATGGTGGATGTCTCCATATTTATGATAGCCTTATATCTACTCAACCAATCAACTCCTAAAATAATTCCTATGTCTGGATATTGCAACACATATAGGTTTGACTCAAACACATGTCCTCCTATATTTAATCCCAGTTGCATGCACATCATACCCATAACACATGAACTACCTATAGGGCTTCTAATTAGCAGTGGTTTATCAACAATCATACAATTTAATTTTAATTGTTGTGCAATATCATGAGAGATCAATGAGTGTGTAGCCCCAGTATCATATACTACTGTTAAAGGTATTGAATGGATAAGCAAAGTACCTTCAACTTGACCATGCCTTTCAACATTTGATCCCTCAGCTGTCTTGCCTTTCCCTTCCAAAGCCCCTAATTTTCCTTGCTTAAAATCTGGGCAGTTCCTTTTTATGTGACCTTCCTTCCCACAATGGTGACAATTGAAGGATGCTGGTCTAGGATTGGTGCACCTATTTTTCATGTGCCCCTCTTGTCCACAGTTGTAACAAGTGATCCTCTTCTTAACTTCAGCGGTTCTAGCTTCTTCTGGTTTCTTGGTGGAAGTTATATCTGTTTTCTTTTTATCATAAGGATGAAATTTACCCTTTCCCTTCTTGTTCTGATTATTTTTGAATGCCCTGAAATTCTCTCTAGCTTTATCATGTTGTTCAATGCTCAGAGTCAAATCCAAAACTTGATCAAAAGTTTTATCCTTATATGGTAGCATGGCTCTACTCAGGCTGGAGTTCAACCCTTGGATATATCTGCCATTCTTAGCTTCCTCAGTAGTAATGAGCACTGCACCATACTTTGCCAATGATTCAAACTTCTGAGTGTACTCTGTGACACTCATAGTCCCTTGCCTCAATTTGATGAATTCCTCCAGTAAAGATTCCTTAGCTGATGCAGGGATAAACCTGCCTTCCAACATTGCTTTAAACTGATCCCATGTCACTTCTCCTTCAGGTCTTCCAGCTATGATAACTTCCCACCAATCCAAAGCTGCTCCTCTCAATTGCCTGGATGCAATTTGCCTCTTCCTTTGGTCTTCAACTTGCATGTCTGCAAAGATTCTTTCCAGAATTCTAAGCCAATTTTGAACCCCATAACTCCTTCTGTGCCATCAAAGGTTTTGCCTCCAAGATTAGTAAAAGTCTTGAGTAGTTTGGAAAGTTCCTCATGTGGATTTTCCTGCCTGTTACCTACTCCATCTCTTATGGCCCTCATGAATTCTTGCACATTCACCATGGGTGGTTCACTTGTTCCTACATTTTGATGTCTGGGTCCTACCATAGCTCTATGGATATAACACTTAGGTTAGTCTGTTTTGCCTAATGCTCTATAAATTAATTCATTTTAATTTATAACTTATTCTGTCATAATAAGTATCAATAGTGTAAATATATATATAAAAACAAAACATCCAAAGCAGTAAACACTCTATACATTCAATGCAAACAAATTCATACAAAATTTTTGCTATGTTATTTAACAACATAGCTCTGATACCAAATGAAATGACCCACTAGAAATTTCTTTTTTTTTAAAAAAACATTCAGTGGCCATTTAATCAAGAAAAATATTTAATTCAATTTTTCTTCTATCCAGGACCTTTCTGCCAATAAATATTGGTTTAATCATTTTATCTTAAACTTATATATAAAGATATATAAGTCATCTTCTACCTAAATCAGAGTATAAAAATTTTGAAGGTAGAAACCTGTTGAGTATTGCTTAAAAATACTCTCTACATAGCAATAGTGTTTCTTTTTCAAAACTAGGTTTTCCCAATTTTTAGATTAATGCATTACTATTGATTCTATGTCTCAAGGCTCCTTATTTCACATATATGCTTCTGATTTCCTTACTGGGTAACTTTGGAATTACTTGTGCATGTGTGTGCATGTTTCTGTGCAGGTGTGTTCAAACTCAGGCTATAATAAAGTGGATCCTAAGTGAACACAAGCAACATCTAGGCGTAATGGAAACGCGCCTAACTTATACATGAGAGGTCACAAGTTCGAGTGCTATGCTGGTCGGTTCAACCCAATTTTTGTTTTTTTTTCCTTTTTTTTTTTGTTCTCCTGAGAGCAAAACTGTCTGAACCTACTCTATACTTGGCTATGAAGCAGATCTAAAACTTGATTAAAAACACTTGGGTGCTGTCTTAACCCAGGCTCAAGAAAATGGCTATACTAGCCCCATTTTGGTTTGCACTACTTAGTTACCAAATACCTGTTATATCATTTTCTTTTCAAGCAACTCAAAACTCTTCCTATGAGATTTAATTTTTACTTGAACATGGATTTTCTTATGCCAGTTCTATGGATATACTTGCAACCCACAAATTCTTTCAAACTCAGATTTTCTATCATTTTAGCCTAACTGTTCTTGAAACTTGAAATTCAATTTCTTAACAAAGCATTTTGCAAAACAAAATACATAAGTTCTAACTGATACATATAAATTCAACACTTACAAAACAGCAAATAACATTACATTGGTTTTTCTAAGCAACTTAAACAAATAGCTTAACATAGTTCAACATGAATATCTAATTTAGCTTCAGCAAAGACTTTTAAAAACATAGCATCCAAATCCTAAGCAGTTTAACATCCAAAGCCTGATCAAAGCAATCCCTATTTCCCTGCAAAATCACCATGAACTGCCCCATATAAATATGAGACACCCAATGGTGCATGAACACAAAAGGGTCAGACTATTTGTCTGGTGTGAATAATCTAACTGAAAACATGATTTATTTCAATTCCATTTATATTCCTGTACTTTGCAAGAATAAGAAACTCAATATCTTCTGTGTGCATGTTTTTGTGAAGCATGTGCATTCATATTAGTGCCAAACAGATTATATATGATCACAATGTTTTAGTTCATAGAAAACAACCACAAGATTCACCAATAAAGCATCAAAACAACCAAATACAAACTTCAATCCAGTTATCATCTCCTTTCCAACTTTACTGGCCATCAGCGATTTTGCCCAGGCCTCTACTGAATCTATTCCTAGAATTCATTATCAAATTTATCAGGGACTTTTAGCTACTTTCTTCTTTTTAAACACACACTGCCTGGGACCTTTCTCTGTTAACCCAGCACACTCAGGCCCCTGGGTATAAATATACCATGTGTGAACTTGCAATATTCCCATTGCCAAGCTATACTTTGGTAGCCCTAAGATCCCAAGTCCTTAGTTAAATTACTAAGTGTTTTAATATTTTTCATAGCAGTGCTAATCCCTTCTGCATCTCACTTCTTAATCAAAGAAACATAAATGATGCAAGCAACATATATTCATCCAGAGTTTGGTAAGTTAAATTCTCAGAAGCAACCATTTTATCACAAAAGAGTGAGGTGACTTTTTAGCACATTATCTTGCCTATGGGTTTCACTGGATCAAGATGTAAGCATATGGTCCTGAGTAATTTTCCAGATATATATATATATATTCTTCCCTACCTCTGGTTCAATCAGATTCATGATCTGGCTAAACCACAAGTATATTTGATTTGGGTATTTCATAAAACATAGAAGCTCAGCACATGTACAACATTGCACTTCTACATTTTCTTTTGTTTTAATTAATATGAGGCATAAGCAACAACACAATGTCACAGCCCATATTTCTTTCTGCCTTTAGACCATATACCCACTACTTGAATCCGGGGATTTTACAAACAACTTAAAAAGAAAACTTATCAAAGAAAACACCCAATCTCAAAGTTAACCCATATCTCAGACAAACATTTTAGTTCATAAATACATGACTCTTATTTTTCCTGGGTAAATCAGATAGAGATTTTACCCTTAAACAAATCATTCACAAGCCAAAGTCATCCAATCATAAAACATAACTTGTAAAAGAAAATTAGTTCAAACTGGCTGCCTCAATATTCAGGTCTTAATGCCAAAGTTTTCAGTGAGATTACTCACTTTAATCCTTCTTCTTCCTATGCCTTATGAACCCCTTTTTAGTCTTCTGCCTTCTCCTATTTTCTTTGGTTTATACTTTGTATATTTTTTTTTTAAGAGGTAGAGCCAACATAAAACCTTACCACATCAGGTCTTCTTATATGAATTCTGACTACTACTAGGGTTTTAGGAAATTACCAAATGCAAATTTTACCCTACCAACTATGATCTGCCTCTTATTCTAACATTTTAGAGAAAATGGGTAAATAGTCATGGTATATTTTCCAGAAAATATACCTCATTGCCCCGGTCATGTTATTTGCATGATTTCTTCTCTTTTCTTTTTCTTTTCTAAAGTAAAAAGGAATTGCTAAAAATGGATAAAGTACTTGTCCAATAGCCCATACCATTTTCATGCAAATGTTAATTTTTCTTTTCATTTCTGCCAGTATTATTTTGTGCCCATGTATAATACATGTATGCTTACCCTGGCCTAAGTCTCTTTTTTTTTTCAAGGCTTGATGATTTCTGCCTACATGCATATATACTTGTAATTCATATATCCTATTATTTCTATTGATTGTTGCTTATTTTATCACACAGAAAACTGTGTACATGTTTGTGCACTGCCTTGTGCACCTGTACATGTTTTATACTTGGTATTTGCAAATCAATTACCTATATATATTTTTTTCAATGCAATTTGAAACAGATACAAACTAAATTGAATCATGAAATTACTCACAAAAATCAGGGTTATCACAGTCATCCACATAGACTTCCATGGTTTTGCCCAGCTGGTCCTTGAACATTCGATTCACCAGACGTTGGTAAGTTGCTCCAGCATTCTTTAATCCAAAGGGCATCACTACATAGCAATACAGCCCGACATTTGTAACGAAGCTGGTGTGTAGAGATATAAGTGATGAAAGAAAATTAAACAGAGAAGACAATGCTAATTTAAATGCAGAAAGTAAGAACACCAAATTTATAGTGGTTCGGCGTAATTGCCTACGTCCACTTTGTTCAACTTTATTGATTTCCTTTATGGTTGATTACAAATACAATTCGTAAATCAAATGCTTGAATGAAATTGTTTGAATAGAGAAGGTGAGTCTTGAAAATGGCAGAGTTTCCCCGTATTTTCTCTCTCCAAAAGGATCCCTTTCACTGTGACCCTGCCCCCCTATTTATAGGCAAATATGGGCTGGACTTCCCAAATGGGCTGGATAGCCGAACGGTCAAGCCTCAGTACAGTGGTCGCTGCATGCCGAACCTGGTATGCCGAACGCTCTGATGCCGAGCAGTCTTTCCCACGCCGAACGATGCTTTCCTTGCCGAACGGTCCTTGTGAAGTTGTGCATACTGAATGCCTTCTGAATGTCGAGCGCTCTGATTGCCAAGTTATCCAATCGCCGAGTTCCACTGATGTCGAGTACCTTGCGATGCCGAGTACTCCTGTCGCCGAGTACTACGCCGAGTACCTCTGGGTTCCGAGTGCCAGGGGACGCCAAGCGCTCTTGCAGCCGAGTGCCAGTTGATGCCGGACACCACTTGACGCCGAGTACCTTGGGATGCCGAGTACTCCTGATGCCGAACACCACTTGACGTCGAGTACCTTGGGATGCCGAGTACTCCTGATGCCGATTACCACGCCGAGTACTCCTGGATGTCAAGTGCTTCGCCGAACACTCCTGGATGCCGGCCACTCTCTGATGCCGAGTTCTACTGGATGCCGAACGCTAGCGCCGAGCATTGTTTGTCGCCGAACATTAACTGACGCCGAGCATTACGGATGCCGAACGTTTCTGATGCCGACTCCCACTGGATGCCGCGCGCTTCGCCGAGCCCTCCTGGATGCCGAACAGTCCTTCATGCCGAGTAGTGGCCAATGCCGAGCATTCAGTTGCCTGGTCAAATCACCAGGAAACAATAATAGTCAACTGAAACTGATTTATTTGTACTAATACTGCACTTGAATATTAACAAGTTTTGAAATCTTGTAATCGCTTGATCATCAATGAGTTTAATTCCAGTTATGTTTGCTTTTTATTTTCATTAGTTTTGCACAACACTCCACACTTTTTAGGAAACGTGTACCTTCACATTTGAACATCCAGTTGATTGTGTAGAATGTCTTCTCCACAAGAAGAAATAGAGCAAGTTGAAGAGAATTTTCCAGTTGCTGTTCCATTGAATGATCCTCCAGAAAGGGTCTCGACCACTTTGAACTACAGAGCCTTTAACCAGTTGTGTATTCAATTCAGAATTGCTGAAGCAGACGCACAACTACCCGGGAAGCCTGATATTGCTGATAGACCTCCTCGTGGTTTTGTTGTGGTAAATCGACAAATGAGCCATAATGGAGCTATCCCTCCTTTTAATGACTTCTTGCGAACACTTCTTCTACGATTAACCATCTCCCCTTTCCAGCTGCATCCCAATGGATATGCTATCTTAACGGGGTTATGTGTGCTCTTTAGGAGGACACTCAATCGTCTTCCAAGCTTCGATGAAATCTGTTATTTGTGCACTTTCGCTAAAAACAAGGACCATCCTTCCATCACAGTTGTGAGAAGTGCCAGAAACCGTAAACTTATCATTGGTCTCCCTGAGAGCGTTCACGGGTTTCTGAGCCAATTTTTCTATGTTCACTGTCCTGCGGGATTTTACGCTATCTGGAGAGTAGGAAGTAAGATCACTTGTCTCTGTTTCTTATGTTTTTTCAAACTTGCCGAAGCTCGAGTTGTCAAGTGTTAACTTTGCCCTTTCTCTTTCAGCACTTCCTCCTCCTTCTAGAGATCCCGGTCACAAAGCGACTTTTGAGAGGCTTATGGCGGTGCCAGTTGAGGAGAGGAGTATCCAATTTCTGTTGGAAGACGAATTTTTACATCAATTTGGGCTTTTATACTCTTCCCGCTTTTCTCAGCCTCGTGAAGTTTCTAATTTTCCAGCACAGACATCAGATGCCCCAGCTTCAACGGAAGAGATGGCTCTAAAGGAGCCAACTGCAGACACTGCATTAGTAAAATGTTCTACTCCTATCGATGTTGCGGGGTCGTCCAACAAGTTGACGCTCTCTCCAGTTATTGAAGAGGAAGAAAATCCTCACATTTCTGGGAAGACGGCCGACGTGGAGGTCGAAAAAGATAGTTCTGCTGGGCATCACAGCGATGATATTTTTGATAATTTGAGTGATATAATGATAACTTCTCAAGAGCTTTTTAAAGATAATATCTCAAAAGCGATCTCTCCCGTTGTTGAAGCGACTTCCTCCTTGAAACAAGCTTTGACACCTTCTACAACAGTCGTCTCCGTTTCCACATTAAAGCGTGGTTTGTAGTTTGACGCACGTAGTTTGCACGCCGCACGCACTTAGGATTTTTCAGCGCTTATACGCACTTATCCTCTTTTCCTGGAAATTTCGAAACTTCATTCCTTTTTCATTTTCAGATTCTCCGATGGGGCGCTCTGGCTCATATTACGACAAATTTCAGCGCTATGGAGGCCGCGGGGCTTATGATTTTAAGCAATACCTCGATGCCCCGAGGGAATCGGACGAAGAAAAAGCTATTAGGAAAGCTCGAGAGAGGCGAGACTATGAACGTCAGCATGGGAGGAGGGATGACTGGTACGACTCTTCTTACAGAGGCGACGACTCTCACAAGCGAAAGTCTTATGACGATAAGGGAAAGACTCATATTGTTGACGAATCAAGCAAGCGGTCCAAGCCTAGTGACACGTCTGCAATTTCTGAGAAGACCGATACTCCCATCTCCCCTAATATTCCATCCGGCTCTCCTGCTTTAAAGAAACCTAACATCCAGGCGATCTTCAGCAGACCTCAGTATCAGGTCAAAGATGCCCCTCCTATTCTTCAAAGCTGATTTCCGAATTGGTGCTTAAAAGGGGTGCGCTTTGACCTTGATTTGGTTCCGATCGATAAATCGGATATGCTGCGTAGCCTTGATGCCGTCAAACTTAATATTGAAAGGGTGTCCGGATGGAAGAAGCTGGTCGATGAGCTGCAAAGAGTCAACCGTGCGAATCTTGAGGCCATGCTGACCATGGAAAACGACAAGACGGAATGGGAAAAAATCTGCAAACAGCATGATGCCGAGATGACGAGCATTGCTGATGATAATGCGAGACTTGAGTCCGAGGTTAAGAAACTCAAGGAAGATCTCGCCGCTTCTTCCGCTTTGCAATTTCAGAAAGAAGAAGTGTTTCAAAAACAAGTGCGAGATGCGCATGCTGCTCAGAGGGATGCTGAGATGAAATTTGCGGCTGAGCAGTTCGTTGTTGAAGAATACCGCAAAAATAACACTCAGTTGCAGGAAACAGTTAACTCCCAGAACGTGGAGATCGAATTGCTAAAGTCTCGACATGCTAAAGCTGAGAAAGAGCGTGATGAGGCTGTTGCTGGTCGAGTCGCAGCCGTTGCCGAAAAAGAAGCGGCTGAGCAATCGCATGAGGCAACGAAAGCTAATGTCAGCTCTACCTTATTCGACTTTTATTTACACAACGTTCTGGGTCGCGGGAGCCTATCCTTTCTGGGTCCTGAATACGAGATTACTCTGGCTGAGGTGTGGGAAGCCGCAGTTGATATGTTAGGCGGCGCCGGCTATGATGAGGCAGAGCTTGAGGCGCGCTATCTTAACGATGAAGCTCGTGTCGCTCTTGCTAGAGGAAAAGAGCAACTTGCCAGAGCGCGAGCTGAGTCTACAGGAGATGAACACCCGACAGAGGAAGCTCCTTCAACCGCCCCTGCTCATACTTCATCTTCAGCTGATGCCAACATTATAGATTTCAGTGCCCATTCTTCGCTTTTTGTCAAAGTTGCCACTGAAACTGTGACCACTCCTACTGAAGACGAGGCCTTTGAAGATATTGAGGCTGAGAAGTTCGAGATTAATTTTTCAAAACCGACTTCTCCAGGTAACTTTGGCGTCGACTCGGATCCAGTGAATCACTTATTCGATTTAACCGAGTTTGATGAACTAATAACTTCTCTTTTCTCGGAGAATACCGATTTTAACTTCTTTTCTTCTGCAGTGGATGTTCCGAAAGCTGCACCAATTTCTCCTTCTCTAGTTGCTGTTCCTCCTCCTTCCCAAGCTACTCCTCTTTCTGCTTCTCAACCAGGATCACAAGAAGAGAAAATAGAAGCCCTCAAAGACTTGGATGATCCGGTTGTTTCGCAAGAGCAAAAGATTGGAGGGCTTGAAGAAGGCGAAAAGACTCCGGAGAAAACTCATGATGACGATAAAAAACTTTCTGAGTTTCTTAGTCCGGGGAGCGAGTCTTCTTCTAAGAGGAAAGGGAAGCGCGCAATGAAGAAGAAGAAAAAGAGCGCTTCGGCTGATGAGAAGAATGTTGAAGAAGATCCAGCTGCTCCTCCTTCTCCTCCGTCCCCGACTCATCCACAACGGCTTTCAAAACTGGTTATCAGGCCGGGAAAGAGTTCCAAGGGTGGTCGGAAGAAGGAATGATATGCTAGGCTCTATGCTTCTTGTTTTGCTTTTTGCATGTATCGACCGGAGATTGTGCGGGTACCGGTCCCCGCTTCTTTTTGTAATCTGCACAATGTAAAAAGTTTTCATAGTATTGAATAAAATAGCTATTTTACTTGTACAAATTCTTGTGTATGTGAGAATGCATCTGTTTCTCATTTTTAGTGTAGAATAAACGATTCTTTTTACTTGTACAAACTTTTTTGTCTGTGTTTGAGAATGCATTTATTCCACATCTACTTTTCATGATATTGCAATGAACTTGCGGTATGTTGCTTACATATTCCTTTTATTAATGTAACTGAATTGTATAGTGTTGCCCCCATACCACAAGTACATTGCAACATTTCTAGCTTTTTCAAGACTGATACTCTTATTTCAGAGAATAACTATTCCACTTTTAAGGGAAGAATCATTCTGCTTTTAATAGATCATATCTTGTTTTTTTTTTGGAGAAATTTTTACTTTCTCTTTCTTCCTTGAAAAACACTTCAACTTTCGGAGATGATCACTTTTATTTGTTAAAAAGTGGATTTTTCTACACAGTGAAATGAACTTGTGAAGAAGGTTTTGATTTTGTGCCCCAGTAAAGGGCTTATTTTTGGTATTTCGAGCACGGTGAAGTATGCCTCCGAAGAGGTCTTTTTGTAGCATTTCAACTTTTTTAAGGAAGAACTTTTTTGAGATGAATAAGTTAAACTTCCTTTGAGAGTTGAAATGTGCTTCCGGAGAAGGCTTTTTTGTTTGAGTATTCTATTTTGGGACATGCCTCCGGAGAGGGCTCCTCTTAAAGAGTTGTGCCTCCGAAGAGGGCTTGTGCCTCCGAAGAGGGCTTGCGGTGCCTCGGGAGAGGGCTTTTGCCTCCGAAGAGGGCATGTGCCTCCGAAGAGGGCTTGTGGTGCCTCGGGAGAGGGCTTTTGCCTCCGAAGAGGGCATGTGCCTCCGAAGAGGGCTTGTGCCTCCGAAGAGGGCTTTTTGATTGCCTGGAAGTTACTTTCTCATGGTTGGATGGATCCACGGGGCGGACGCAAGTTGTTTGATTGGATGTTCGTTTGCACAAACGATCGCAATCAATTAACAAGGGCCATGTTCCTTCAGCTTGGGAAGGTGCCCCTCCGGTGGTTCCACAAATCTTTTTTTTATTGAGAGAAGCACTTTCATTTTTTGGCGTGCCTCGTTAGAGGGCTTTATTGACCTTTGGGAAGGAGCATCGGTTGGTTGGTGTGCCAGGAAGGTTGCGTCTCAAGGGCGAGTAGATCCACGGGACGGACGCAAGCTGCCTGATCGGATGCATCACGATCAGTTAGCAAGGGCCCTGTTCCTTCTGCTTGGGAAGGTGTCCCTTCGGTGGTTCTACCGGCCCTTTTATTGAGAGGCATACCTCCTTTTGGCTGCTTCTGTGTTAGCTTGGCCATGTTCTCTCATCATCTGCTCATTAGCGATCTTTTATTATCGCTTCCAAGCGCATCTTCTTTCCTTTTGCAAGTAAATTGCCTTATCCGAAGAAGTGGACTTCACTGTTGAATAACTTCACGGGACAAACGCGAGTTACCTAGTTGGATGTCTGTTCATATCGACAATCTCAACCAGTTAACGAAGGCTTGCCACAGTGGAGTCGCCAACTTTTATGTGAAGTTCTTCTTGTATAGGATTTGAATTTGGAATTTTTTGTCGCTTGGTATTTGCTTAATAGGTGATTTATAGAAGTCGCTTGGCTTTGTGACGAGCAAGCCTTGTTTTAATGTCCTGCAATTTTGAATCGACATTTTAGCAATACATTTAAAGTATTTACATATCGAAATGAAACAGGCATTATGAAATAGTAAAGAACACAAGATTTATAGTGGTTCGGCCAAGAATCGGGCCTACATCCACTTTATAGCTTTTATTAACTTGCACTGATTTACAATGTCTTTCAATACAACTGATACATTCATCACTATTTTACAATTTTGAGCAAAGCTTTTTTTCAAGTAAAATATGGACGTAAGTGGTTGCTGTTCCAGGCTCTTGGAATTGGATCTCCTTCAACAGTTATGAGTTTGAAAGTGTCATCAAGAAGTTTACTGCCTATGGCATATGGTCCCTCCCAGTTTGGCCCAAACACACCAGTTGCTGTCATGATCCTTTTCAAGACTAAGTCTCCGACCTCAAAGCTGCGTTGGCGAACTTTAGAGTTGAAGTGCCTGGCTATCCTTTGCTGATAAGCTGAAACTCTAAGTCTAGCTTCTTCTCTTTTCTCATCAAGAAAATAAAGTGCTTCAAGTTGTAGCTTTTCGTTTTCAGCTTCATTGAAATGAATTCTCCTGTGTGAAGGAACTTCTACTTCCACTGGAATCATTGCTTTTGATCCGTATGCCAGTGAAAATGGAGTGTGCCCAGTCGCAGTTTTGTGAGTAGTTCTGTATGCCCATAGTGCTAATGGAAGCTTATCGACCCAACCACCTTTTGCTTTTTCGAGTTGCTTTTTGATGGTTGACTTGATAATTTTGTTCACTGCTTCCACTTGCCCGTTTGCCTACGGATGAGCCACTGCTGAGAAGCTTTTTCGAATTCTGAACCGTTTGCAAAAATCCTGGAATTCTTCACTTTCAAACCGAGTGCCGTTGTCTGTGATTATCTTCTGCGGCACACCATACCTACAAATGATATTTTTAGTTACGAAATTTATCATCTTTTTAGAGGTAATAGTGGCCAAGGGTTCTGCTTCAGCCCACTTAGTGAAATAATCAACGGCAACAATAGCATATTTGATTCTAGATTTAGCGATCGGTAAAGGTCCAATCAAGTCTATTCCCCAAATGGCGAACGGCCATGGGCTGACCATTTGTGTGAGTTCGGTGGAAGGCGCTTTTGGGATTCTTGCAAATCTTTGGCATTTATCGCACTTCCTTGAGTAAATCACAGCATCTCGATTAATATCCGGCCAGAAATATTCATATCGGAGAATTTTCTTGGCTAGGGTTTGACCACCTGTATGATCTCCGCATTCTCCTCCGTGTACCTCAGCTAGAATTGTCTTGGCTTCTTCCTTGGTTACACATCGAAGCAATGGCATTGAGAATCCCCGTCTATATAATCGGCCATCTTGAATTATATATCTTGATGCTTTCCTCAATAGTTTTCGGCGTTCTTTAGAACTTTCTGGCAGGGAACCATTGAGTAGGTATTCTTTGATTGGAGTCATCCATGATTCATGCTCTTGAGACGCAGCCATAATCCAATCAACATCCATTTCATCAATGCTTGGAGCTGACAGAACATCTACAGGAACTAATCCCAGTAATTGAGCTTCTCCAGAACTTGAGTACTTTGCCAGAGAATCCGCTTTCATGTTTTCTACCCGAGGAATATGACTTATCATATAATGATCGAAATCTTCGAGAAGTTCACATGCCTTTGACAAGTATGCGGGCAGATTTCCACCCTTAGCTTGAAACTCTTTCTTTACCTGGCAAACAATAAGTTGAGAATCGCTGAAGATCTGTAACACTTTGATGTTTAGTTCCTTGGCAATTTTTAAACCAGCAATTAGAGCCTCATACTCTGCTTCATTTTTCGTTGAAGGAAATTCCAGTCTCAATGCATAACACAACGATCGTCCTTCGGGGGTTTCGAGCACAACCCCTGCCCCAGAACAGTAATCATTTCTCGATCCGTCAACATACAACTTCCACTGGATTGGAATGCAGTCAGTTGTTTCTTTCTCATTGTCACCTTTGTCGGTAGATTCTGCGATGAAATCCGCTAAAGCTTGTCCGTTTATTGCTCTCCGAGGATGGTAAGTGATGTCATATTGGCTGAGTTCAATGTTCCATTTCAAAAGACGACCCGAAGTTTCATGACGAAACAGGACTTGCTTTAGAGGTTGATCAGTAAGAACTTTGATAGGATGAGCTTGAAAGTATGGTCTCAACTTCCTGGAAGCAATTAGCAAACAATAGGCAAGTTTCTCTATCTTTGAATAATTCATCTCTACCCCAGTGAACCGTTTGCTGATGTAATAAACTGGACGTTGTATTTTCATATCTTCTCGTACAAGTGCTGCACTGAGAGCATGAGATGAAATTGCTATATAGATGAAAAGGTCTTCACCATCACTAGGCTTGGACAGAACTGGAGGTGTTTCCATATGACGAATTAGTTCATCGAAATCATTCTGGCATTCGGGAGTCCATTCGAAATTTTTCTTTCCTTTCTTTAGAGCATCAAAGAAGGGAATGCATTTGTCTGTGGCCTTGGAAATGAAACGAATCAGGGAAGCAACTTTTCCATTGAGACTTTGCATTTCTTTCTTTGTTTTAGGGGCTTTGACCTCTCTTAGGGTTGTGATTTGAGTAGGATTGGCTTCGATGCTCCTGGCGCTCACAATGAAACCCAAGAATTTCCCGGACTCTACTCCGAACGAACATTTCAATGGATTGAGCTTCATTCCATACTTTCGAAGAATTGCAAACATTTCCTCCAAGTGACCCATGTGGTCTACAGCTTTCTTTGACTTTACCAACATATCGTCAACATAAACTTCCATGGTTCTGCCAATCTGAGGTTTTAACATCGCATTGACGAGCCTATGGTAGGTTGCCCCAGCATTCTTCAATCCGAAAGGCATAACTTTGTAGCAGTAGAGACCCACATCTGTGATAAAGCTTGTGTCTTCCTGATCCGGCTCATGCATCATTATCTGATTGTACCCGGAGTAAGCGTCCATAAATGATAACAACTCATGCCCAGCTGTTCCATCTACCAACTGATCGATTCTGGGCAGCGGGAAGCAATCTTTGGGGCAAGCTTTGTTTAGGTCCGAAAAATCAATGCATACCCTCCACTTTCCATTCGCATTCTTAACCAGTACTGGATTTGAAACCCAATTTGGATAAGTGGAGTTTCTGATGAAGCCGTTTTCCATGAGCCGATCGACTTCTACCTTTAGTGCCGTCGATCTTTCTGGGCCTTGAGTTCTCCTTTTCTGTTTCACTGGCATGAATTTTGGATCAATGTTCAGAGTATGTACATCAATTTCCGGGGAGATCCCGCACATATCAGCATGACACCAAGCAAGCACATCCAGATTAGCTTTTAAGAATGATATCAGCGTGTTTTGAACTGCTTTGCTCAGCTGTGAACCCACATTGAGTACTTTGTTCGGGTCTTTCGAGTCAACAGATATTGGTACCGTTACTTCCACGGGTACCACTCTATTCTCCCCTGTACTGGCTTTTCTGGGGTCCATTTCTTTCCTTGCATTGCTGTGTTCGCCAGTACAGGGGCCACCCGTAGCTGCTACAAGGTTGGTTCTTTGATGCGGAGCGGAGCTACCGCATCTTTTCCCATTTCTCTTTTCCTGGCCTCTCGGAGCTCTACAAGATAACATTCTCGCCCCGCGTTTTGATCTCCCTTAATGACAGCAACCCCATTATCAGTGGGAAATTTCATTGTTAAACACCACGGAGCGAGGATGGCCCTGAAAGCAGCAAGAGTAGGCCGACCCAAGAAAGCATTATAGGCAGGGAATCCATCAACAATTACAAAAGTTTGCTTCCGAACCAACTTCTTATGTCCTTCGCCCATTTCAACAAACAAGTCCACTATTCCAATTGGCTGTTTCAGCTCTCCTGTAAATCCGGCAATCTTGTGTGAAGAAGCTTGTACATCTGTCATTGGAATTTTCATTTGGTCAAATGTCTTTTTAAAGAGTATGTTGCACGAGGAGCCACTATCAACCAGCACTCTTCTGACAATAGCCGGCCCAATACCGACGGAGACAACTAAAGGGTCCTCAGTAGGAGCTTCCACATCAATAGAATCCCTGGTTCTAAACATAATATCATTATAAAAAGTCTTCTGCTGCTTCAGAGGTGCAGCATCTTCCAAGATTAAGTCACTTTCTTCAGTTGGGGCATACTTCAAAGCTCTAGCATACCTTTCCATCTCACCCCAACTCCTGCCAACCGGATGAGGTCCTCCTGTGATCACATTGATAACATGTCTTTCCTTTTCAGCAGGCCTCTCTCCTGAACCAGATGAATGAGCTGGGGGTAGTTGCCCTTGGTTAGATGAAGACGGGTCTTTTCTATTTCTTTTCACATACTGCTGCAACTTATTCTCTCTTAACAATTCTTCAATCAGGCTTTTCAAGTGGCGGCACTCGTTGGTATCATGGCCTGGTTGGTTATGAAATTTGCAAAATCTTCCGCTTTGAGCAGCATTTTTCCTAACTTTTACTGCCGTTGGTTTTGGATATTCAACAGCATCCTTAGTGGCGATGAAAATATTCTCTGGTGTATCAGTCAGGGGGGTAAAATCCAAAGGCTTGAGGAAGCGGTGCTTTTTGAGATCTTTCTGCTTCTTTCCACCATTACTCTCCCTTTTCTGATTTGCAAATTCTTTCTTGTTCTGAACTGTAGCATTATTTTCCACCACTGTTGTCACAACTTTAGCTGACGCGGAGAGATTCTCTAGGCGCATGAACTCATCAGCCTTTTTGTAGAACTTTTCGAGCGAATTTGGTTCCTTCATTTTTAACCATTTTCCAAACTCGCTTGACTTGTCAATAGCCCGCATTAAGTAGGTTAAGATCATTCGCGGTTTCATGTTATCAACTTCTGCTAGGGCTAAATTAAAGCGATTCAGGAAGGATTTGATGGGCTCACTAGGATTCTGTTCAAGACTCGAGAGGGACATTATATCCTTTGCTCTTGAAATGTACAATCTGAATTATTCCTTGAATTTTCGAGTCAGATCGGAAAATTGGTCAACAGATGGCACAGGAAGCTTGGTAAACCAAAGTAACGCCACTCCTTCCAAGTATACCAGGAAATATCGGCATTTAATCTCATCAGTTGCTCTGGCGCCAGTCATGTGCCAATCATACTTGTACAGGAATTGATTCGGATCACTTGTTCCAGGATAAGGAGGGATGGTAGGAGGAACGAATTTTCTGGGAAACTCGGCCTTAAGAATCCTTTCAGTAAATGGAGTTTTACTCGGTGCGAATCCCCAATCATTCTCATCTTCGTTTCTCTGCATGCTTTCTTTCATTATCTGCCGAATCATGCCGGAGAGATACTCCTCATTATTTAGTGATTTTGCAGAATAGGCTTCGGCCATTTTCTTATAGGTTTGTCCGGGCAAACGTTCGGGGAGAACTGGCGATGGCCTGGATCCTTCAGCTTGGAGGGGCGCCCCTTCAGCGGCACTAGATCTGTCCTGAGGAATATTTCTCCCTTCGGAATTGGGAGCAGCATCAGCAAAGTTTTCTTTATTATTTACCGGTCTTTGATTAGCCCCGAGCAGAGCATTCAACTTTTCCATCATCAGATTATTCTGAGTTTTAATCTGCTGGTACAGTCCGCACACAACAGCATCCAACTCTTCTCGCGTCACTCCGACGCTTGGAGCTGCATGACTTGGAGAAAGTGAAGTGGCAGTATTGTCGCGGTCATCATCAGATCTGACAGACTTACGTTTTCTTCCAGGAGCCATTATGTCTGATAGACTTCTGGTTTTGAAGGAAATTCTTTCAACAAACTTTCGTGAAGCTATGATTAACGATCGCCTGAGTTGGGTTCTCAGTGAAAGCACCAAAATGTTAACGTTAAAAAGTGAACGCTAACACCCGGTGTGTGTAGTAGAATTGTGAAAGCACCACCCGTGTGACGGGAATAAGAAGTAAGCAGTAAAATAGCGAAAAAGGCGGTAAAAGACAGCAATTTATAGTGGTTCGGCTTGAGATCGAGCCTACGTCCACTTTGAATCTCTTTATTATTGAATCTGGTTACAAGACGATACAATACACTTATGAAAACAGTACAATTTGACCACAAAGACAATCTTGACTACTAGCTCAAACTTCGATGATGAAACTCGATGAATCCGCGTTGGATGTAGGAAATTCCTCTCGAAGCTTGTTGAGTGTCTCGAATGTTTGAAGATCTTCAATTGTTGAATGAGTTGAGAGTTTGGCATAGTAACGATGCTTCAAGAAATGGTCGGCCAAAAGTCCCTTACTTGTTGGAGTTTGGGGGGTATTTATAGGGTAGAATCTGAATAGGAAATTTTTCTCAAGTTCTAAGTCGTAGCCGACTTATAGTAAGTCGTAGGTCCTAAGTCGGCGACGAGATAAGAGCGCTTGCACTAGTTCCTCCTGAATATGTCCAGAACGAGTTGTTTGGTATAAGTCGTAGGTCGGCAGCAACTTAGTATAAGTTGTTAACTCCTTAGATCGGTAAGTCGTAAGACCATCTAAGTCGGTAAACGTCTTAAGTCGGAGCTGTAGCTAAGTCGCAGCTCTTTTTAACAGTTTGGTCAGCATGGCTTTAGGTCGGTCAACTACTGAGTCGGTCCTGTAGCTTAAGTCGTAGACTGCCTTAGGTCGTAACCCATTGAGTCGGTCCTGTAGCTTAAGTCGTAACTGCCTTAGGTCGTAACCCATTGAGTCGGTCTTGTAGCTTAAGTCGTAACTGCCTTAGGTCGTAACCCATTGAGTCGGTCCTGTAGCATAAGTCGTAGACTGCCTTAGGTCGTAACCCTCCTTAACTCGTAATCCGTTAAGTCGGACCATTCCTTAGATCGGAGCCTTCCTTAACTCGTAAACCGTTAAGTCGGACCATTCCTTAAGTCGGAGTCTGTTGAGTCATAGGCCTCTTTAAGTCGTAAGCCGCAGCTTGTTAAGTCGCGAACAAAAGAGGATTAACAATTATTTTCTAGTTTAAACTTTTCTAATTCACAAGATAAAGCATCATTTTCAATAGAAAGATCTTTACATTTTTCTTGAGCAGTTTCTATTTCTTCTTCTAAAATAGATTTTTCATCTTTTAGTAACCCTGTTTCAAGTTCTAATCGATTTATTTTAGCAACATATTCCTTATTTAATTTTTTAGTTTCTCTATATTTATCATCGAGTTCCATACTTATTTCTAAAATTTCATCATAAGTAAGATTGGGACATACCACATTAGTGTGTGCCATGAAACATGCATTTGCTTACTCTGTATCACTTTCACTGTCACTATCAGATGAAGAGGAAGAGTCAGAGTCAAAGTCATCCCATGTGACTTGAAATGCCTTTCTCTTTTTCTTAAATTTCTCAAAATCATTCTTCTTTTTATCGATGTTGAGTTTTGGACAATCCTTCTACATATGTCTGAATTGATCACATCCAAAGCACTTAATCGAAGTTTGATTTGATGAGTTTGATCTTTCGTTATTTTGGAATCTAGTCATTTTCTTGAATTTCTTAAATTTGTTGTAGTTCTTGGCAATAAATACAATTTCATCTTCATCCAATTTAGAATCTTCATTACTTGCTTGAAATGCTATGTTCTTCTTTTCATGATTTTGTTCCTTTCAAGCCTACAAATTTGCTTCATATGACATTAAATTTCCAATCAACTCTTCAACTTTGAGTGCAGAAAGATCATTAGCTTCTTTGATAGCCAGTACTTTTCTTTCCCACTCAATTGTTAAATAGTTGAGAATTCGAGATACTAAATCAAAATCAGTAAATTTAACTCCTAGTGCCATAAGATCGTGTTGTATGGTTTGAAATCTTGAATACATAACAATTGACACATTTTATTTCATTTTGAAAGATGAAAGTTGATTTTGTAAAATTGATATTTTTGTTTGTTTGACCTTAGTTGTACTTTTGTGTGTAACTTGTAAAGTACGCCATATATCATGTGTCGTAGTACATAACATAACATAACACGTGAGAATTCATTTTTATCAAGAGAACAAAATAGTACATTCATAGCTACAGTATTATTAGAAGCAGCGGTTTTTTGTGCATCTGTCCATGTGCTAATATTTTTTTTAGGTGCTACATACTTATTTTGAGTTTCTAACCATATTTATAAACCATTTGCTTCCATAAAGATTCTCGTTCGGGTTGACCAATATGCATAATTAGATCCGGTGAATAGTGGAGGACGTGTAGTTGTCTGTCCTTCTTGAAAGATACTTGCCATATTAACGATTTTCAAACACAGTTACTGTGATTTGAACTAACCTCGCTCTGATACCAATTGAAAGTCTATAAGGATCGTATATGTATAAAATATATGACACGTGGGTGTATGAAGTATGAATTTCACAGAGTAATAATGCAGGTAAAATTAAAAGTAATCACATCAGGAATTTTATACTTGTTCGGACCTCCCGTCCTACGTTCAGTGCCGAAGCTCCTCTTCGGAATTTCACAAACCAATTGCCCTTGCTTCGCCCGATGGAATAGGCTTTTACACAAGAGTATTTCTTTGACAAATGTGTGTTCTATGCAACACTAATTTTCACTATATGTACAGCTTCTCCCTATAATCTTCTTGAGTAGGATGTAGTTTCAGCTTTGTTATAAGGAAGAGATATAAGTGTATTCTTGAGTGCTTTTGTAAATCACAGAATTATTAGTAAGTAAAGAAAGAAAGTTCGGAATAGCAAGTTAAATTCTAACTTTCAATTTCATGTTTATTTAAAGATGGTATAGATTTCGTTTGAAGAGTAGTGACTTTTGGTTCATTCTATTTCAGTCTAAGAGTCACAATGCTTGAGAAGAAAGAGTCATGATCAAAATAGGAGGATGCAACCCTTTGTTTGAGGAAGATGTCTTTTGGAAGAAAATGGTCATTTCCCAGATCAGACGTCTTGCCATTTGTGCCAGACGTCTGGTTTGTTAAAAATTTTAAGACAGAACATATTACCAGACGTCTGAGCGTATATGCCAAACGCCTGGTTTGTTTCAGAATTTATAATCAGAACATATATGCCAGACGTCTGACACATGTACACTCTGTTATCTTCATTTTATAAGTAGTTTGTATGAGACAAGTGCTTGTAAAGATTACTCAAGGAGATTGTACATATCATCTAACTACAATATTAACAGATTGTACTAATATTTCTAAGTGTAATAATCCTTGTGTCGGTCTTCAAGTTTTGGACGAGAAAATCTACCTGCATATGGATGATATATGTATTCCTATGTATATTAACTCCAAGAGCTTGTATAGTTATTGTCATCGAAATCAAGGTTGTAACAATTTTAGCCATAGAGATCAAGACT
Source organism: Allium fistulosum (assembly GCA_030737815.1). Taxonomy (NCBI): domain Eukaryota; kingdom Viridiplantae; phylum Streptophyta; class Magnoliopsida; order Asparagales; family Amaryllidaceae; genus Allium; species Allium fistulosum. The sequence goes on along the minus strand of CM060906.1, from coordinate 246,321,723 downwards.
CTCTTTCTCAATTTGGTTATTGGTTCAATTTGTATTTTGTTTACTTGTATTTTGGTCGATTAAATGTAAACAAATTTTGGTGAATCAATAAAAAGGGTGGTTGGGTGGAATCTCTTGTGTATTGATTTTTGATTTTATGTTCGTTTATTTTCTATCCAAATTTACCTCTTTGTGATTTGGATGATAAAAGATCTATTGGGAAAAGCTTCCGCAAAGCAAAATTTTCACTACACTTATTATTTTCCTTACAAACAAAAAGCTGTCAAGGAAGTTTTGAAAAGATGGAGTTGATGAAAAAAAGACACCAAAAAGCTAGTAGAATCCTATAGAGGCAAATGCAGTGAACCATAATGTAAACTTGAGACTATTCAAAATGAAAGCATAAGCACTAAAATTTCTAAAATGAAAGCAAAATTTGAAACTGCTTTGAACCAAAAATACATGGATACTATGCAAAAATCTAAATGTAATTGGATCTTTTTAGCCGATGAAGTAACCTCCTTCTTTTATGCCAAAATGTCAAATAAAACAATAATAAACAACTGGGCTGGCTCGACCTTGGTAGACGGAAATTCTTGCTTCAACATAGATCAATTCATGGTGAACATTTTTGACTATTTTAAAAGACTATTCAATTAATAGGGAAGCTCTGATTTTCTTTGAATCGTCTACAATAATAACATTACTAAATATGTCCAATACTATCTAATTAATTAATTCAACCATGTGGAAATTCATGAAGCTATTTTTAGCATTAACGGTAGCATAACGCTTGGACCATATGGATTCAATCCAATTTTTACAAAGTGCATCGGGGTTTAGAAAATTAAATAACTCACTGCTAAATGTAGTTATTTATGCATTTGTGAATGGAAAATTGATCAAAGAATGCAACCATACTTTCATCAATCTAATCCCAAAAATCAGAGGCCAAAAAAATACTTCACTTTAGATCCATTTCTTATTATAACACGATCTATAAGATAATCGCGAAAGTAATGTGTAATAGAGTGAAACCGTTCATGGATGAACTAATTTTTGAAAATCAATGTGCATTCATTCATACCAGAACAATTGGAGATGGTATCTTATTAGCTCATAAAGTTATAAGATGGTTTAATTGAAAGGCAAACAAATGTATGTGTATAAAAGTAGATCTTCGGTAAGATTTTGATTCAATAAACGGATTGTTTGTTCTGCATATAATGAAAGAAATAAAATTTCCCAACAAATGGTTAAAATGATTAGTGAAATGACTCTATCGCCTAGTTTCTCGATCATTAGAAATAAAATTTTCCAACAAATGGCAGAAACAACTGGATTGATTCTCTATAATGAAAAGTCAAAAGTTTTCTATGGATAAGGGGTTGACAATGCTTCAAATATATCTAAAATTCCAAACATAGGTCAAGGCGAGTTACCCATTATATACTTAGGTTTCTCACTTACTTGCATGGCATTAAAAGACAAAGACTATGATATTTTAATTGAAAAAAAGAAAAACAAGATAAAAGGATGGGAATTCAAGCTTCTTGGCACGACTGGCAAAATTGAACTTATCAATTCTATAATTTGTCCTACAATTCAATATTGGATGCATAGTTTCAAACTCCTGTCGGCCACAATCAACAAATTGAAACATATTTGCCTGAAAATTTTGTAGGAAGGTAAAATATGTAAAGTTCCATGCGATATCGTATGTAAAACTAAAGAAGGAGGATCACTTGGATTTAGAGTTATCAATTTATCAACAAATATTAAATCAATTTGAAAAATCATTAATCATGAAGGAGTTTGGGCAAATGGATGCATGTTCGATACATTAGAGATTGATCATTCTAGGAAATTTAAGCCAGAAGCGATGAATCCAATGTATTGAAAAATTAACTTAAAGGCAGAACAGATGTAACGACCCCAGATTTTATCTGATTTTAAATTGATATTTAAATTTATTTTTGAAAAAAAATTGTAAAATAAATTGATTTAAGTGATGCGAGTTTCCCCGGATTCAAATATATTATGTATAAATCATTTAAATTTACATATTGTATATATATGTATATATGTGAATATATATATATATATATATATATTTGGGTATATATGAGTCAATTTGAAATTATAAATATATGTATATATATTTGACTTGAATTTAAATTGTAAATAAATGGTTTAAAAATAAAAATGTAATATATAAGATATAAAGTATAGAATAAATACATTGGATAAAAATCTAATAACAAACTAAATCTAGAAATTCACTTATATTACCAAATGAATATAAAAATAACTTAACATTGCTCACATTCTATTCTAGTGGATGTACATATGAAATGTACATATAAGTTTCGAAATTTTCATGCTTCTAGTTCATAGCCTGACATCCTTTAGCTAGGCTAACTTTAATTAGAGCCTGGCATGTTTAAGTTTTGGAAATTTTCAAAATCTGGAAATATTAGTAGCCTGGCATGTTTGTTTTTACATGATACATATATTGCTTTGTAGTCATCTCTAGTAGCCTGGCCATTTTAGTAGCATGACATGTTTTACCTGGCATCTTTTAAGTACCTAGTGAAATATAAAAAGCCTGATGTGACATCAATTTATGCACACCTATATATACGTATGTATAAGATTGCATGCTTATAGACATTTAGCCTAACTTGACTATTTATAAGATGGTACTCTTGCTTTGAACTTAATAAATGTTGTACTTGCTTTGAAAGATAGTATCTTGATATTACTTTGAATCTACTTCTATCAGTAGCCTAGCTTTGCACAATGATATACAAGTTTCGAAATTGCCTCTTTGTTTTTATTTCCAAGCATTGTTGCTTGACTTTCAACCTGGTGAATATATTTGACATCATTTTATACTTTTATTATATAACTAACTTTACAAAGCAAAAGTATATTACCTGAAAGTATAAGTATGTACACTTAGCTAAAGAAAACAAAAAAAAATCTATGTACAAATATAAGAAATATCACCTGTACGAAAACAACATCATCTTTAGCACACAAAGCATATTATCTAAGCACCAACATAAATAAATATCATCTCAGCCAAGAAAAAAAATCAAATGAAATGAAATGATTCATGTAAACAAGGGAGGAAGCATATGTACTTACTAATATCTTCTCAGTCGAAACAAGAATCATATCAGCCTCCACTTAAAAGTACTAGAGGAAAAAAAATATGGCATGTTGTACAAACCACATTATCACTTGTACAAAATAAATATTATCCTGTACAACTCATTTTCTTATATCAAACTCATTCTTTTATCAACCTTTCTTCATTTCAAATTTGTTCATTTCAAAACTGATCTTTAGCCAGAGAGATTTCAAAACAAGTAAATCTGAAATCAACTAAGCATTCCAGTTTGTAAACAAAAAGCCTGTGACAAAATCTTTAGCCAGAGAGATTTCAAAACAAGTAAATCTGAAATCAACTAAGCATTCCAGTTTCAAAGCTTCTTCAGTTTTAAGGAAACCAAGCAATGCAATATATTCAAATTTTCAAAAGCAATCAAGTTTCAAATCCAGTTTCCCAAACTCTCTGTTCTTTCTCTGTTCAGTTTTGTTTTTAGGTGAGCAAACTTTCTTTAAAAGCTCAAATCTTCTATCTTGTGTTCAGTGATGATGAATGAAAAAAAAAATTGTAACTTGTTTGAATGCATATTTATGTGCATATATGTGCAGAGTTGATGATGTCTGTAGGTTTGCATATGCCTTTGATAAAATATACAGGCTCTAAAAAAACAACTTCAAAATCATTTCCTAATTCTCTAATTCATTTCAGACAATAGAATCGAAGCAAAAGATGTTAGTTTAAACAAGACTCAAATTTTAAAAATAGTTCAAAGATAAACAAAGCAAAATCTCTGGAAAAAAAAATTTGGAATTGCAGTCAAAGTCTAAAATGTGTTAAAATTCAAACATCAATATTTATTGTTTCCAGATTATAACTTGAATATATTTAGGAAGTTATGATTTTTAAAACTAAAATCAAATTTTTTTTAATAAAGCATTGAGGTTGCATTTTGGGTTTAACTGGAAATCTTATTTGAGGCAACCTCTGGCGACAGAGGGGTATGGAGGAATCGGGGTTTTGTCTAAAGTTAGTTGAGGATCACAGATGTTGGGAAAAATGGTGGAAGTGGTGCACGACCACTGTGGCATCGACGAAAGGGCGATTGAGTTTTTAAACCCTAAATTTGGACGAGATCGGAAGTGTGGTCGCTGGGGCTTCGCGCGTGCATCGAGTTTCACATGGCTTTGGGAGATGTAGTATGGAGGGTGACGAGGTCGTTGCCGGAGTTGGAGCATTTCTGGTGGTCGGGGTTGCAAGGATGGCGGCATGTTCCAGGTTTGGTGGTGATTCCTATTTTCCTGTTCCAAGTTTTGTTTGGACAACTCAAATTTGATTTCGAGATTTGTATAGTGATCTGATGATCGTTGTTGGGTGTGAAGGAGGTTGCTGATGAGGGGAGACCATCGGAGATGGTCGGAGGTGATTAAGTCACCGTGCATGTCCACGGTGCACTGCAAATTTCTGGTGATGTTTGTATTTGTTGGGGTTGGTGGTCTCGAGTTTTAATTTTGTAACAGGTTTTAAAGGAAACCTGTTTTGGTTTAAAAATTTAAACTGAAGTATGAATTGAAAAGCAATGTTTTAAAAACAAGTTTAAAACAAAGTTTTTAAATCTGATTCAAGTTTAAATCTCAGTTTAAAATATATATATATATATATATATATATATATATAACTTAAACAAAATTTCTTTAACTGAAGCTATCGGGTCATTTTGAGGAGAACTCGAAGCAAACAGGTGTTTTCCTGGGGAACACTCGAAGCAGCTCGAAGAGTAATAGCGTCACGGCTTAAACTTTGAAAATTTAAGTCAAATTATTTTCCAAATTTATTCTTTTCAAATGAATAATTATTGTTAGGTTGTAATTTGTAATTTAAGGGTTTAATTAACTAATAATTAATATTTAATTACTTAATAATTAAGGATTAATTAATTTAAAATAAAGGACAATTCATCATTAATTAAAGTAATTAATGAAAAATAATTATGTGATTAATTGATTTTAATCACACTATTAATTCATCTAACTGTTAGATGATTGATTATTATTGAAATGCTTTGAGCTGTTTGATATCCCTGTTTGTGATTGTGATGCTTTGTAATATGAATTGCTTTGTGCTGAGCTATTATATCTGTGATGAATATACTGTTATATGAATATGAAAATCCCTTTTTAGCTCGTAAAACGGCATTTGAATTTCGATGCGACAGGGAGTCGGATTTCAGTCAGTTATCCGAAACCCACATCGAAATGTAATGATGAATCATTGTGATTGATAAATTTACTTTATCAGTGAATCTGTGAATGAAGATAAGCGTTATGGATTATATCGCTTATCGAGATTGATATAATTGAATCTTGATGATTGATGTTGTGCACTATTATGTGAAACCCCTGGACCACACTCACACACACAAATATGGATTTCACGAGGAAATCGGTTAAGTCACAGATGATTTAAATTTGATGTTTTTGAAATTGAAAATTTAATTTCAATTGATTTTGAAATTGGAAATTTGGGTTTAAAGTGAAAAGCAATTGAAATGGAATTTCAAAGATAAAAGTTATTTTGAATAACTTAATCGAGTTTTGAAAATTTAAACAATTTGATTTAAATTTGAATTCAAGTTTGAAATTGAATTCTATAATTTGAAACTAAGGATTAAAGATGTTTTACAAGTTATATATGGGTTAAACCATTTTAAAGGTATTGATTTGAGAATTTGAATTTAATTCAAGGGTTTTAACTCGTGTAAATATAACTGGATTTTTCTGAAACGAAACTATTTGTTTTCAAATAGTAAAAGCTTTCACATAAGTAATGAACTTCCAATTTTTGTTTAAAGGTTTCAAGTTTGAAATGGAATTGAAATGTTTTGAAAGCTATGAAATGAGTCTTTAATTCAAAGACCGAACGAGTTAATCCAACTTGAAATGGAATTGTTTTTGAAAGACTATGAATGAACCTTTGGAAACGAGTTTTGAAAGCTATAAGTTAAATCTTGACTTAAAGATTTAACGAGTTAATTTAATTGAAATGGAAATTGTTTTGAAATCCATGAATGGATTTTTGTGAATGGGGTGAACTTTGTGAATTGAATATTTTTTTGTTTAAAAGGTTAAAATTGTGGAAATTGTTTAAACCATTGAAGGTTTTTGAAATGAATCTTTTTGTTTAAAAAGATTGGAAATGGTAATTTGTTTTAACCATTCGAATGAAAAGTTTTAGGCTTTAAGCTATGATTTAACTGAGACCCCAGTATCCATATGATTTTTAATTTTTCTCGTTATTCGGTTTAGCCGGGGAAGGACCTCTGTGTCATATAACCCATTCCGAATCATGATACATCGTATATGGATTGCATTTGAAGACCGATGGTGAAGACCGGATATTTTCGAAAACGAAAGGACAACTCGTCGAATGTCTCTGCATCGACTGGTCCCCGGTATAGAGATTTTATTACCCTTTGTGATGGGAAGTCCGGACGTGATTAGAAATTATCCGGATTTGCAAGGGCTTCATTGGAAGTGCCTTCGGTTCGTTCGATCCCGGAATGGATTGTATGGATGTGTGTCTGACGTTACACTTTGAGATATAAAGCTGGTTTCTATCAAATACATTTCTATTGGTGGCAGAGAATTTATTCTCTTAGCTTAACACCCTTCTTTGAGACATACGAGCTAAGAGGTTATGTAGTTGATGGTTACTAGTGATACATTCCCAATTTGGTAATGTGGCATACGAAGTGCTATTGATCATTTGTTGATCAAAGCGTGGCTTTGTGAAAAAGCGTGGCTTTGTGAAAAAGCGTGGCTTTGTGAAAAAGCGTGGCTTTGTGAAAAAGCGTCACTTTGTGGACGAGACTTCGTCGAGCCTCACAACCCAGTAATGGTCGAAACAGGAATGTAGCGGCAAAGGTTTGTAGGGGTAGCGCCCCTAGGGTATGTCATTTCCTTCTAGATAAAATGTGATATCATGGTATGGAGCCCAGGTATTTTACCTATGTTGATGCTGCAAATTCATTATATTTTGTGGTTGTTGCTTTAAGGATCCTCGGATAAAGGTCGGTAACGACCGGGGGATGGCATACTTGTGTGTTAGTTACCTAGTTATAGCTATACAGCGTGAGGTAGCATCAGTGTGTTAGTTACCTAGTTACAACTGTACAGCATGAGGTAGCGTCGGCCTTGTGTTTGTAGAGATCCGGTTAGGTTCTTGGGGCGTCTTTCCAGAGGCGTTTCTATTCGGTGTAAGGAAGTTCCTTTTCCTGACCATTTGTTGGAAATCCAAAGAAACAATACGAACCCTATATGGTTTTAGTTGTAGAAGCTGCCATTTACTTATGGTGGTCACCACTGTTTAGATGGTAGCTATAGTAGACATACAATAATAGTTGTATGTTGGCTAAGATTAATATTATACTTTCGAAATGTTTTCTACACTATGCACTAATAGTAATAATATCCAATGATTTGCGTAGTAAGCATGTTTGACTATCATAAGAAGAAATCTCCTCCAATTCTGCGTTTGCATTGTGTGTGTGGTGGGAGGTCTTATGGTAGTTTCATTTTCCAAAAGCATGAACGATTCTTTTTAAAATTCTGTTTTATTTAAAGCAGCTGTTTTTTTGTTTACTCATACCAGTCCCATGACTGACCTAGAGTTTATTGTTCCCTTCCTAAACTCTGGGTGCCCAAAATTTTCCACACGGGCAGTCTAGAGTTGGGTTTCTTAGATATTCAAGTTTAGTAGATTATCTGGAGCTAGTTCAGTCCTTGGACGACTGACCTTGCTTAGCTTTGTGCATTGTGATCTTGGTTCGAGCTAGCTATGGATTAGAGCATTCTATTGGAGACATTCTATCTGCTGCTGGTGTTATCTATTTCCTTTCCGCTGCTATTTCTTGTATCATATCTCTGATGTATATTGATATATGTTGTATCATTCTATTGTATCATATTGTATCAGATTTTGTATCTGTCATTGTATCAATGTTATATATATTGATATATTCTTTCTCTTCCGCTGTGTTGTTATACTTAATGGTGTTATAAGCTCTGGTGAACCAGATTCGGCGTTTGAATCTGCGACATTTTGAGTACAAGTGAAGTACGTGTGCTGATTTTCGAAGGCCGATTTCAGGGTCATTACATTTGGTATCAGAGCTAAGGTTGAACTTTAGCTCAGGAGTATAACACATTAAGTAGCTCATTAGAGATAGGGTGAAGTATACCCTAGAATGAGTAATCTCTATGATATATGTCCATACGCCTCAGTAAATTCTCTTGCTATCCACTGATAGTAAGTATGAGTACAAGAAGAGGATGAGATAGGGGACAGGGGAATACGACTATAAATGGTCAATACCCTGTAACAACAAGGAAACAATCTTTTCTCTATCAATCTCTTTTGTTCGTCATCTTTTTTCTATTCTTTGATAGTTCCTGGTAGTTCCAGGAAGGAGATTTGATATATTAATATGGGACATAAACTCTGGATTGACCAAAATTGTTTGTTGGATGTATTGGTTGCTTTGGTTGCTATGGTTGATAGGTATACTTTAATTTCTAAACTAAAAGTTTTGAAATTGTATCTATATATCTATCTACTCTTTGGGTCCCGATATATTCTACGAATGGTTAGTTATCCCTTCGAACTAACTGATGCCACTGTATGTTTCATAGATCTGGATAACCCGAGTATTTTGTGGAGTGTTAAAAAGATTTATTCTTGTATCTATTATTGATATTCTGATTTGGTAAGCCAAATGCAGAATAGATATTCAGTTTGATTTGTTGAAACATTCTTCATCTATCTTTGTATCTCCCTGGCAAATTTCGAGGACGAAATTCTTTTAAGGGGTAAGTCTGTAATGACCCCGGATTTTATCTGAGTTTAAATAGATATTTAAATTTATTTTTGAATAAAAATTGTAAAATAAATTTATTTAAGTGATGCGAGTTTCCCCACATTCAAATATATTATGTATAAATCATTTAAATTTAAAATATTGTATATATATGTATATATGTGAATATATATATATATATATATATATTTGGGTATATATGAGTCAATTTGAAATTATAAATATATGTATATATATTTGACTTGAATTTAAATTGTAAATAAATGGTTTAAAAATAAAAATGAAATATATAAGATATAAAGTATAGAATAAATACATTGGATAAAAATCTAATAACAAACTAAATCTAGAAATTCACTTATTTTACCAAATGAATATAAAAATAACTTAGCATTGCTCACATTCTATTCTAGTGGATGTACATATGAAATGTACATATAAGTTTCGAAATTTTCATGCTTTTAGTCCATAGCCTGACATCCTTTAGCTAGGCTAACTTTAATTAGAGCCTGGCATGTTTAAGTTTTGGAAATTTTCAAAATCTGGAAATATTAGTAGCGTGGCATGTTTGTTTTTACATGATACATATATTGCTTTGTAGTCATCTCTAGTAGCCTGGCCATGTTAGTAGCATGACAGGTTTTACCTGGCATATTTTAAGTACCTAGTGAAATATAAAAAGCCTGATGTGACATCAATTTATGCACACCTATATATACATATGTATAAGATTGCATGCTTATAGACATTTAGCCTAACTTGACTATTCATAAGATGGTACTCTTGCTTTGAACTTAATTAATGTTGTACATGCTTTGAAAGATAGTTTCTTGATATTACTTTGAATCTACTTCTATCAGTAGCCTAGCTTTGCACAAAGACATACAAGTTTCAAAATTTTGCCTATGTGTTTTTATTTCCAAGCATTGTTGCTTGACTTTCAACCCGGTGAATATATTTGACATCATTTTATACTTTTATTATATAACTAACTTTACAAAGCAAAAGTATATTACCTGAAAGTATAAGTATGTACACTTAGCTAAAGAAAACAAAAAAAAATCTATGTACCAATATAAGAAATATCACCTGTACGAAAACAACATCATCTTTAGCACACAAAGCATATTATCTAAGCACGAACACAAAGAAATATCATCTCAGCCAAGAAAAAAAAATCAAATCAAATCAAATGATTCATGTAAACAAGGGAGGAAGCATATGTACTTACTAATATCTTCTCAGCCGAAACAAGAATCATATCAGCCTCCACTTAAAAGTACTAGAGGAAAAAAAATTATGGCATGTTGTACAAAGCACATTATCACTTGTACAAAATAAATATTATCCTGTACAACTCATTTTCTTATATCAAACTCATTCTTTTATCAACCTTTCTTCATTTCAAATTCGTTCATTTCAAAATTGATCTTTAGCCAGAGAGATTTCAAAACAAGTAAATCTGAAATCAACTAAGCATTCTAGTTTGTAAACAAAAAGCCTGTGACAAAATCTTTAGCCAGAGAGATTTCAAAACAAGTAAATCTGAAATCAACTAAGCATTCCAGTTTCAAAGATTCTTCAGTTTTAAGGAAATCAAGCAATGCAAAGTATTCAAATTTTCAAAAGCAGTCAAGTTCCAAATCTAGTTTCCCAAACTCTCTGTTCTTTCTCTGTTCAATTTTGTTTTCAGGTGAGCAAACTTTCTTTAAAAGCTCAAATCTTCTATCTTGTGTTCAGTGATGATGAATGAAAACAAAATTGTAACTTGTTTGAATGCATATTTATGTGTATATATGTGCAGAGTTGATGATGTCTGTAGGTATGCAGATGCCTCTGATAAAATATACAGGCTCTAAAAAAACAACTTCAAAAATCATTTCCTAATTCTCTAATTCATTTCAGACAATAGAATCTAAGCAAACGATGTTAGTTTAAACAAGATTCAAATTTTAGAAATAGTTCAAAGATAAACAAAGCAAAATCTCTGGAAAAAAAGTTGGAATTGCAGTCAAAGTCTAAAATGTGTTAAAATTCAAACATCAATATTTATTGTTTCCATATTATAACTTGAATATATTTAGGAAGTTATGATTTTTAAAACTAAAATCAATTTTTTTTTCAATAAAGCATTGAGGTTGCATTTTGGGTTTAACTGGAAATCTTATTTGAGGAAACCTCTGGCGATAGAGGGGTATGGAGGACTCGGGATTTTGTCTAAAGTTAGTTGAGGATCACAGATGTTGGGGAAAATGGTGGAAGTGGTGCATGAACACTGTGGCATCGGCGAAAGGGCGATTGAGTTTTTAAACCCTAAATTTGGACGAGATCGGAAGAGTGGTCGCTGGGGCTTCGCGTTTGCATCGAGTTGCACGTGGCTTTGGGAGATGATAGTATGGAGGGTGACGAGGTCGTTGTCGGAGTTGTAGCATTTCTGGTGGTCGGGGTTGCGAGGATGGCGGCATGTTCCAGGTTTGGTGGTGATTCCTATTTTCCTGTTCCAGGTTTTGTTTGGACAACTCGAATTTGATTTCGAGATTTGTATAGTGATCTGATGATCGTAGTTGGGTGTGAAGGAGGTTGCTGATGAGGGGAGACCATCGCAGATGGTCGGAGGTGATTAAAGTCACCGTGCATGTGCACGGTGCACTGCAAATTTCTGGTGAAGTTTGTATTTGTTGGGGTTGGTAGTCTCGAGTTTTAATTTTGTAACAGGTTTTAAACGAAACCTGTTTTGGTTTAAAAATTTAAACTGAAGTCTGAATTGTAAAGCAATGTTTTAAAAACAAGTTTAAAACAAAGTTTTTAAATCTGATTCAAGTTTAAATCTCAGTTTAAAATATATATATAACTTAAACAAAATTTCTTTAACTGAAGCTATCGGGTCATTTTGAGGAGAACTCGAAGCAAACAGGTGTTTTCCTGGGGAACACTCGAAGCAGCTCGAAGAGTAATAGCGTCCCAACTTAAACTTTGAAAATTTAAGTCAAATTGTTTTCCAAATTTATTCTTTTCAAATGAATAATTATTGTTAGGTTGTAATTTGTAATTTAAGGGTTTAATTAACTAATAATTAATATTTAATTAATTAATAATTAAGGTTTAATTAATTTAAAATTAAGGACAATTCAACATAAATTAAAGTAATTAATGAAAAATAATTATGTGATTAATTGATTTTAATCACACTGTTAATTCAGCTAACTTTTAGATGATTGATTATTATTGAAATGCTTTGAGCTGTTTGATATCCCTGTTTGTGATTGTGATGCTTTGTAATATGAATTTCTTTGTGCTGAGCTATTATATCTGTGATGAATATACTGTTATATGAATATGAAAATCCCTTTTTAGCTCGTAAAACGGCATTTGAATTTCGATGCGACAGGGAGTCGGATTTCAGTCAGTTATCCGAAACCCACATCGAAATGTAATGATGAATCATTGTGATTGATAAATTTACTTTATCAGTGAATCTGTGAATGAAGGTAAGCGTTATGGATTATATCGCTTATCGAGATTGATATAATTGAATCTTGATGATTGATGTTGTGCACTATTATGTGAAACCCCTGGACCACACTCATACACACACAAATATGGATTTCACGAGGAAATCGGTTAAGTCACATATGATTTAAATTTGATGTTTTTGAAATTGAAAATTTAATTTCAATTGATTTTGAAATTGGAAATTTGGGTTTAAAGTGAAAAGCAATTGAAATGGAATTTCAAAGATAAAAGTTATTTTGAATAACTTAATCGAGTTTTGAAAATTTAAACAATTTGATTTAAATTTGAATTCAAGTTTGAAATTGAATTCTATAATTTGAAACTAAGGATTAAAGATGTTGTACAAGTTTTATATGGGTTAAACCATTCTAAAGGTATTGATTTGAGAATTTGAATTTAATTCAAGGGTTTTAACTCGTGTAAATATAACTGGATTTTTCTGAAACGAAACTATTTGTTTTCAAATAGAAAAGCTTTCACATAAGTAATGAACTTCCAATTTTTGTTGAAAGGTTTCAAGTTTGAAATGGAATTTAAATGTTTTGAAAGCTATGAAATGAGTCTTTAATTCAAAGACCGAACGAGTTAATTCAACTTGAAATGGAATTGTTTTTGAAAGACTATGAATGAACCTTTGGAAACGAGTTTTGAAAGCTATAAGTTAAATCTTGACTTAAAGATGTAACGAGTTAATTCAATTGAAATGGAAATTGTTTTGAAATCCATGAATGGATTTTTGTGAATGGGGTGAACTTTGTGAATTGAATCTTTTTTTGTTTAAAAGATTAAAATTGTGGAAATTGTTTATACCATTGAAGGTTTTTGAAATGAATCTTTTGTTTAAAAAGATTGGAAATGGTAATTTGTTTTAACCATTCGAATGAAAAGTTTTGGGCTTTAAGCTGTGATTTAACTAAGACCCTAGTATCCATATGATTTTTAATTCCGCTCGTTATTCGGTTTAGCCGGGGAAGGACCTTTGTATCATATAACCCATTCCGAATAATGATACGTCGTATATGGATTGCATTTGAAGACCGGTGGTGAAGACCGGATATTTTCAAAAACGAAAGGACAACTCGTCGAATGTCTCTGCATCGACTGGTCCCCGGTATAGAGATTTTATTACCCTTTGTGATGGGAAGTCCGGACTTGATTAGAAATTATCCGAATTTCAGGGGCTTCTTTGGAAGTGCCTTCGGTTCCGTTCGATCCCGGAACGGACTTGTATGGATGTGTGTCTGACGTTACACTTTGAGATGTAAAGCTAGTTTCTATCAAATACATTTCTGTTGGTGGCGGAGAATTTATTCTCTTAGCTTAACACCCTTCTCTGAGACGTACGAGCTAAGAGGTTATGTAGTTGATGGTTACTAGTGATACATTCCCAATTTGGTAATGTGGCACACGAAGTGCTGTTGATCATTTGTTGGTTAAAGCGTTGCTTTGTGAAAAAGCGGGGCTTTGTGAAAAAGCGTTGCTTTGTGAAAAAAGCGTAGCTTTGTGGACGAGACTTCGTTGAGCCTCACAACCCGGTAATGGTCGAAACAGGAATGTTGCGGCAAAGGTTTGTCGGGGTAGCGCCCCTAGGGTATGTAACGACCCCGAATTATTGACATTTGAAAAGTGAATATTCAATTGAGTTTAAATATTTGAATGATTGTTTAGTTTGAAATTCAAATATCAGAATGAATTTGGAAATTTAATTATTGAATTTAATTGTTAAATCTGGGTAAAAATTTGAATCTTCAGTTTTAAGCCGAGTAAAAATATTTTCAAGGCTTAGAAAATTTATATTGATAATTCTGAAGATATTGGAACTTTCAGAATTGAATTTGAAACTGTTTTGTTCAGTTTTGAAATTTTATCGTTTAAATTGAATTTAAAAATAGTGTTCCGGGACACAGTCTCGGAATTCGACGAAACCAGTTCCATTGGATCCGTAATATTGTATTATTATCGGATTTCAATTTTCGTGATGTTTGGAGTGATCATTTGGCCGTACGATAAGCAAATGCGCTGAAATTAAATCGAAAATTTAATTTAACAACTGGTCCAAAAAGCTATCTTCTCCATACGATCAAATTTGGACTCGAAACCTTTTCCATTGCGTTCGGAATAGGCGTATAACATTACGAACGCCTAGCGGCACGCCTCGATAGGAGGTCATGATTTTGGGTTGCATTTTTCAAGACGGTTTGAATTTGAATTTAAATTAAATCTTTATATTAGTCAACCATCGGCAGATATTATTTCACATCAATACTTTTTCCTTTCCATTCAAAATATTATTGCCTGCTAACTTCAGCATGCAAGCGTCTACTCTTGTCCCGTTCGTTTCTTTTATCATGCAAGCAGACCATTTCAAAAGAAAAAAATCTCGTTCAGAAAAAATCAATGGCCGAGCTTCTTCACATCAAAATTCAAATAGGAATCGAAAGCGAACTTCAATCGAAGAAAAAAAAGGGGCCTGTAATGTTTTTCCCATTCGAAAACAAATCCCTCCCTCTTCTTTTAGAAATTCATAAATCGAGTTAACATATGTTCTCCACTCTCGAACTCAAAGCAGATCGAACTTCTGAAGCTCATGCGCGCGTGAGAGGCAAGCGATTCGAAATCGAGATTCACGGATGGTCGCGATCGAGGATTTAGGCGCACGGCACCTTGGGGAGCTGTTGTCATCTGTGTGGTGGTCGCGAGGTTTCATCGATTAGGGTTTCGTTGGCGTGACAATGGGCAGTGACACATAGTGTCGGCTATGGATGGCTTCGAACGACGACATCGAGGGAGGATCGCTAGGCAAGTCGAGCAAGGCAGGGTGCTCGTGAGTCGTGGGGATTCGTGATGGCGGCATGCGATTCGAGCCTGTAGCATGGAGAAGCTCGCAGTGGTTCGTGTGTGATGTTGGCGTTCAAAGGTTCGACGATCTGGGTTTCTAAATTTTACAGTGAGGTAATTCTATTTTCAAATTTTTGGATATATATATATATATATATATGTATGTATATATGGATTTGAGGAAATTTATATACAATAAATAGAAGAAAATAATGATAATTTCTGAAGGTATAAAATAATTCTGTTTTAAATAAATATATATATACATAGGTTCACATACATATTCTTATACAGGAAAAAACTGGAGAAGTATATAAACAAAGGGGATTGCAAGGGCTTCTTCGGAAGTGCCTTCGGTTCTGTTCGAACCCGGAACGGACTTGTATGGATGTGTGTCTGACGTTACACTTTGAGATGTAAAGCTAGTTTCTATCAAATACATTTCTGTTGGTGGCGGAGAATTTATTCTCTTAGCTTAACACCCTTCTCTGAGACGTACGAGCTCAGAGGTTATGTAGTTGATGGTTACTAGTGATACATTCCAAATTTGGTAATGTGGCACACGAAGTGTTGTTGATCATTTGTTGGTCAAAGCGTTGCTTTATGAAAAAGCGTGGCTTTGTGAAAAAGCGTTGCTTTGTGAAAAAGCGTGGCTTTGTGAAAAAGCGTGGCTTTGTGAAAAAAGCGTAGCTTTGTGGACGAGACTTCGTCGAGCCTCACAACCCGGTAATGGTCGAAACAGGAATGTTGCGGCAAAGGTTTGTAGGGGTAGCGGCCCTAGGGTATGCCATTTCCTTCTGGATAAAAGGTGATATCATGGTATGGAGCCCATATATTTTACCTATGTTGATGCTGCATAGTTATTATACTTTGTGGTTGTTGCTTTGTGATTGAGGATCCTCGGATAAAGGCCGATGACGACTGGGGGATGACATAGCTCGTGTGTTAGTTACCTAGTTATAGCTCGGTTAGAGCGTGAGGTAGCGTCGGCCTTGTGTTTGCAGAGAGCAAGTTGACTCTCGGGGCGTCTTTCTAGAGGCATTTCCATTGCGGTGTAAGGAAGTTCCTTTGCCTGACCATTTGTTGGAAATCCAAAGAAACAATACGAACCCTGTACGGTTTTAATTGTATTACCTGCTATGGAATGTGGCGGTAACCTACTATTGAACGTAGTAGCTATAGTAGACATACAATAATGGTTGTATGTTAGCTAAGATTGATATTATACTTTCTAAATGTTTTCCAGACTAGACATTAATAATAATATCAACTGATTTTGCGTAGTAAGCATTTTTGACTATCATAAGGGGAAATCTCCTCCAATTCTGCGTTTGCATTGTGTGTGTGGCGGGAGGCCTTATGGTAGTTTCATTTTCCAAAAGCATTGCGAATTGGTTTTATTTTCTTTGTGAAAATAACTGTTTTACGATCTCACACCAGTCCCCATGACTGACTCGGAGTTTATTGTTTCCTTTCTAAACTCTGGGTGCCCATAATTTTCCACATGGGTAGCCTAGAGTTATGTTATCAGGATATTCTGGATATTCTGGAGCTTTGGAAATGAGCTGGATGGCGAAGCGTACTACCGTACTTGTTTATTCATTCCGCTGTGTATTCTGTATGAGGACAAGTTTATATAACTATCCATTGTTGTATTGAGTTGTATATGGACTCTGATTGATGTATGTATAAACTGATATAGTCTTTTGTTTAAAGATTATTGATTCATCTATTGTATATTATTCCGCTGCGAATGTGAGATTCTGATATTGTTTCTATTTCTGTTTTTCTGTTCTTTCTTTTCTTCTGTCTTCTCCTACTTCTTCTTTTAACCCTATTGGTTCGGTTTTCCGACATTCGATTGCGCGTCATTTGATACAGTGGACGTATTAATGTCGACTTTCGAGTGTCGAAAAGTCTTATCGTTACAAGTGGTATCAGAGCAGCTGGTTAAGTGACAACCCTGGCATTGTTGGGTGTTACAAATTAGAGATAGAGTCAGTAGTACTCTAGAATGAGTGTGAGTGTAATAATAGATATGAGTGTGTATTTGTTAGTGAATACAAAATTTGTTTTGTATTGTGTTGACTTATCGGTTGATTGTTTATAGATTCTGGTCGGTGCAGGGTGGCTAACTGTAATCGATAGGGGTTTCTAAACTCTTAAACAAGATAAACTGACACAGTATTGTTTTAAATAGGGTGAATGAAATAATTTTGCCCAAAACTATTTTGTATAGAAAAGAAATGATTTTCTATGAATTGTTATTGTATATGGTTGCTTGGTTGTTAGAAAGATAATATTGAATTATTATCATTGTTATATGGAAATTAAATAAAAAAATAATGGTATAACCAAAGATTTGGAGATAAATTCATTAACAAATGAAATTTATAAATATGAATTGAAGATAAGGAAATAAAATTCATATACAAATGGGATTTGTAAATATAAATTGTAAATGTAATTTATAATTCGAAATAGAATTCCAAAGAATATTTGAAATTAAAATTCATTAATGGAATGTAAATAAGTTGATAACTTATAAAATATTTGAAATCTGATTGGAATGAGATTCAAATTGAAAATGAATGAATTTGTGAATGAATAAATAAATTTGCAATTGCAAGTGCAAGAAAATGAAATTGAATGTTAAAATTCATTTTGAATTTGTAAGTAAATAGAACTGGAATTGAATTTGATTTGTGGAAAACGAAGTGAAGTATTAACTAAAATTAGTAAGTGAAGCTAATTGAAGATTGACCAAATGAATAAGGTTTGAAACGAAATGAATTCAATAATTATAAATGAAAGATTGATTGAATTTGTATGGAATTGGCAATCCAGTTTAAATGTAAGTGGTTATAAACCAAAGTGATAAAGTGAAATAAAATGAAATGTAAGTGAATGGTTTTTGAATAGAATTTGTTTGGTTAGTGAAATAAACCGAATGTGAATATGAAATGCAAATTAAATTGTATGTGAATTGGTCGTAAGTAATTTAATTTGTATTGAAACCTTATAAATTGCTAATGGAATTTATTTTGAATGTATTGCTTATGAAAATTATGTGTTTGCTATTGGAATTTAAAGAAATGTTAATAGATTTCATATATTTGTCACTTACATGTTTAAACTTAGTAAATACAGGTTTTTTTGAAGCCGTTTGGCTGCATTTTGGGTTGCGCAAATGCTTAAAAATAACCGCTTTGCTTAAAAATGATAAAAGGTACGCATACGCAATATAAAAATAGGAAATATGAACTGTTTTTGCTTTTTCGACCGAGTGGGTCGATGTATACATATTTATATCTTTTGTCATATTGCTAAAGCTTCTCCGTACAAAGGAGACTCCGCCAAAATTTTCTGAAAATTTTGGGAGTTAGAAATATTTTTGAAAATTTTGAAAATTTTTGTTAACGGAAATTTGATTTTCAAATTGTAATGGAAGTATAAGAATTGAACTAGAAAAGTGAATTTTTAGTTTTTGAAGATAAATTGAATTCAAATGGAATTGAAAATGCAAAGTTAAATGGAAATGAATATATAACTTTGTTTGTGAAGTGAAAATGAATATAAGAAGTATGTAAATACTTATATTGAACTTAAGAAATAGAGAATGAAATTCTTAAGTAAAATGGTTTTTTGAAATACAATAAGTGAATTTGGACATTATTGTTCAGTAAAATATACAGGGATTATAAAGGCTAAGGAAAATGGAATTGGATTTTGATTTCGAAGATAAATTTGAATTTCTCAACAAAAGGTATGTATTTGAATTTCAGTATGAAATTTGATGATCTTTTGATTTTGCCATTTGGCATTTTGTTTTCTATTGGAATTTGAGAGTCCGTAAGGACATTTTGTAGTCGTACCGTGTTAGCTGCGCAAAGGAGACGCTGGCAAATTTTTTTGAAAATTTCAAGAGTTAGAAAATTTTTGAGCAATTTTGGATAATTTAAAATTTGAATTCAAATTTAAATTTAAATTGTGAAGTAAATAAAGTTGTTTGGAAACTATGGTTAAAGTTTGGACAGTTAGATAAAGTGATAACGAATCTTTAATAAAAAGATTGGTTTGAGAATATTGATAAAATTGTTTGGTTTTGGTAAAATGATAAACGGGAATTGGATCATTCTTCTTTACTTGTAATTTCGGGACGAAATTCTTTTAAGGGGGGAAGATTGTAACGACCCCGAATTTTTAACATTTGAAAAGTGAATATTTAATTGAGTTTAAATATTCGAATGATTGTTTAGTTTGAAATTCAAATATCAGAATGAATTTGGCAATTTAATTATTGAATTTAATTGTTAAATCTGGGTAAAAAATTGAATCTTCAGTTTTAAGCCGAGTAAAAATATTTTCAAGGCTTAGAAAATTTATATTGATAATTCTGAAGATATTGGAACTTTCAGAATTGAATTTGAAACTGTTTTGTTCTGTTTTGAAATTTTATCGTTTAGATTGAATTTAAAAATAGCGTTCCGGGACACAGTCTCGGAATTCGACGAAACCAGTTCCATTGGATCCGTACTATTGTATTATTATCGGATTTCAATTTTCGTGATGTTTGGATGATCGTTTGGCCGTACGATAAGCAAATGCGCTGAAATTAAATCGAAAATTTAATTTAACAACTGGTCCGAAAAGCTATCTTCTCCATACGATCAAATTTGGACTCGAAACCTTTTCCATTGCATTCGGAATAGGCATATAACATTACGAACGCCTAGCGGCACGCCTCGATAGGAGGTCAAGATTTTAAGTTGCATTTTCAAGACGGTTTGAATTTGAATTTAAATTAAATCTTTATATTAGTCAACCATCGGCTGATATTATTTCACATCGATACTTTTTCCTTTCCATTCAAAATACTGTTGCCTGTTAACTTCAGCACGCAAGCGTCTACTCTTGTCCCCTTCGTTTCTTTTATCACGCAAGCAGACCATTTCAAAAGAAAAAAAATCTCGTTCAGATAAAATCAATGGCCGAGCTTCTTCACATCAAAATTCAAATAGGAATCGAAAGCGAACTTCAATCGAAGAAAAAAAAAGGGGGCATGTAATGTTTTTCCCATTCGAAAACAAATCCCTCCCTCTTCTTTCAGAAATTCATAAATCGAGTTCATATATGTTCTCCACTCTCGAACTCAAAGCAGATCGAACTTCTGAAGCCCGTGCGCGCGTGAGAGGCAAGCGATTCGAAATCGAGATTCACAGAGGGTCGCGATCAAGGATTTAGGCGCGCGGCACCTTGGGGAGCTGTTGTCATCGGTGTGGTGGTCGCGAGGTTTCATCGATTAGGGTTTCGTTGGCGTGACAATGGGCAGTGCCATGTAGTGTCGACTACGGCGATGGCTTCGAGCGACGACATCGAGGGAGGATCGCGAGGCAAGTCGAGCAAGGCAGGGTGCTCGCGAGTCATGAGGATTCGTGATGGCGGCATGCGATTCGAGCCTATAGCGTGGACAAGCTCGCAGTGGTTTGTGTGTGATGTTGGCGTTCAAAGGTTCGACGATCTGGGTTTCTAAATTTTACAGTGCGGTAATTCTATTTTCAAATTTTTGGATATATATATATGTATGTATGTTTGTATATATGGAATTGAGGAAATTTATATACAGTAAACAGAAGAAAATAATGATAATTTCTGAAGGTATAAAATAATTCTGTTTTAAATAAATATATATATACATAGATTCACATACATATTCTCATATAGGAAAAAACCAGAGAAGTTATCGAAATGGGAATTTCATTTGATTAGATATGTATATAAACAGAAGGAAAAAAATATATAAGATTTTGGGAAAACAGAAGTTTAAATAATTTACAGTGAGATAGTATAGTTGATAGAAAATTTGTTCAAAATAAATCATTCAATAAAATTAAATTATTAGTTTAAATAAATTAACAGATGGTAATTTATTGTCAATTGATTCGAATATTTATCAATTACAAAATTGTTTATACAAGGTCAAAACCGTGAGAAATGGTCAAAACGGAAGTGGATTGCAAATTTAAAAGCAAAGGTGAGATCTTCTCACTCGAACAAAGGGGTTTGTTTAAATTTTAAAAAGTTATATTTAAAATTGTTGATTGTGATGATTGTGTGCTTGAATGATACTATATATAGTAGTATATAGCAATATATATATATATATATTGGCATATGTATATGTTAACGCTAAAAAGTGAACGCTAACACCCGGTGTGTGAAGTAGAATCATGAAAGCACCACCCGTTGGTACGGGAACAGAATATAAGCTGAAAATAGCAGAAAAGCAGTAAATGAACAACATATTTATAGTGGTTTGGCCCGTAATTGAGCCTACGTCCACTTTATAGTCTTTTATTGCTGATTCGGTTACAATTTGATACAATATCCTTCAAAATACAATACAACTTGATCATGAAAGCACTCTTGACTACTAGCTCGATCTTTGATGATCAAACTCGACGAATCCGTGTTGGATGTAAGGAGTTCTTCTCGAAGATTGTTGTAGTGTCTCGAATGCTTGAAGATCTTTGATTGCTGAATGAGAGGAGACTTCGACAGCGTATCGGCGCTTGAAGAAATGAATGGCCAAAAGTCCTCTTCATGTTGGAAGTGGTGGGTTATTTATAGGAGCTGATTTGGACTCAGGAAATTTCCCTAAGTCTTTAAGTCGTGGCCGACTTATAGAAGTCTTAGGTCGTAAGTCGGCAACGAGATAAAGCGCTTGTACCAGTTGGTACTTCCAGAACGAGTTAGTAAGTCGTGAGCGACTTAGTTTAAGTTATAAGTCGGTAACAACCTAAAAGATGCAATCCTGTTTTCGTTCCCTTAAGTCGGTGACGAGGTAAAGGCGTATAAGGTGTTCTGAGATTGTACACGACTTAGTATAAGTCGTAGGTCGGCGACGACTTAAGAGGTAGGTCGTAAGTCTTAAGTTATCAACAATTGCCTTAGGTCCAAGACTCCCTTATCTCGTAGACCCTTAAGTCATAGTACTTCTTAACTCGGAGCATTTCATAACTCGGTGTTGTTAGGTCGGAGCAGAGTTAACCCATAGGTTGTTAAGCTGTTGAGTCGGAAGCCCTTGTTAACTCGCAATTTGTTAAGTCGGTAGATCGCTTCAGGCTTTAGGTCGCAAGCATCTTCAGTAGTTAGGTCGCAAGCTTCTTTAGGTCGCAACACTGCTAGGTCGCGAAGTTCTTGAGATAGTTAGGTCGTAGACTATCTTAGGTCGTAGCTCCCTAACCCGGTAGGTCGTAAGTCGTTCAAGCCGTAGATTCTCTTTTAGCAGCTAAGTCGTAAGTCGTTGAGTACACTTAGGTTTTAGGCTTTTTAACTCGTTGGCTTCTTATAAGTCGTGGCATAATCTGAGTCGTTCATTTCTTAACTCGTAGGTCGTTGCTAAAAGGGAGTTAACATTTGCCCCTCGAAGTACATGCCTTAAGTCGTAAGTCGTGTGCTTCGACTTCCTTAGCTCGCTTCTTGATGAGTGCGCTAAATCGCAATCGATTTAAGATGAGTCGTAGGTCGCGAACGACTTAGTATAAGTCGTAAGTCGGATGTGTCGATTCACCTTTCACTGTCCCAGGGCATAAATAGCTTAGGTCGTTCCTTCTTCTCCTTCACCTGTTTCACTCCGTCATTTACAAGCATTCAAGTTCTTCTCAGACAAATTCAATTACTCGATCGCCAGACATCTTCAATCTCGTATTGCGTAAGTGATCCCATTCTTTAATCAATCCTTGGCTATCACCGAACTATGAATTTCGCCTACCTTATGCCTTGCTTCACGATTTTTGTTTCAATTGATCGCCGAGGAAATCGAAATGGTTCGACTTGGCTTTTCGGTGATTTTGCAAGAAGAAGGGGAAGAGTTTCAGTGCATCAGGTTTGCTGATTCGTGATCTTAGAAGGGATGGAGAGGCCATTGTCGGGTTGGAGAATTATAAAGAATGGGATTCTTAGTAGAGGAAAGAATTTGAGGAAAGGAACTGATGCTTTGGTTTGAGTAGGAGATAGCTCGAGATCCCCTGAGAACGACTTAACACTTTCTAAGCTTGGATCGCGCGCGACTTAACTCTTCTGGTTGGCTATTGCAGCATTAGGTTTAGGTCATTGCCGAGCTAGGACAAGACTTTTCTTTTGTGTGGCTTACGGCCTAAAAAGTTAACGACCTATCTTGTTGCAGTCTCATGGATCGTTGACGAGTTAGCACTTAATCCCTTAACTTGCGAGCATATCTGAATGACTAGGTCGTGGATGAGATAGCCCTTAACTCGTAACTCCCGAACTCATCTGAACGACTTAATAACTTAAACTCCATGACTTCGAATTCTTGGACTTGAATGATCTGACTTAAGAGAACATGCCTTGAACACCTTGACTCGCACAATACGACCTAAAAGCCCCGACCTATGATAGGTCGTTTAACGACTTAAGACTTAGAGGAACTTGCACAGAAGTTGGCTGGATTCTTGAATTTGAACTGTGTTGTGTTTCCTTTCACACTGTCTTGACTTTAATGCTGATAACCTGCTTAATACAACATTCACAGAATATTGGGACAAATATACTGCCACTGACCGCCCACATCGAATGACAGATTAGTTGATAAAGAAAAAATTAAATTAAATGAACTGTATGAGTGAGATGCTATACAATAACCAATTCAAGTGAAGTATTAAAGCAAAATCGTAATGGTAAACTAAAACTGATTTGTCTTCATTAACACTGCACTTGAGCATTAACAAGTTCTGAAATCTCGTAATCGACTGATTGTCAGTTAGTTTAATTCCAGTTATACTTGCTTTTTCTTGTTTTCATTAGTTTTGCACAGCACTTCACACTTTTAGGAAACGTGCACCTTCACTTTTGAACATTCAGCTGATTGTGTAGAATGGCATCTCATCAAGAAGACTTGGAACCAGCTGGAGAAGCTTTTCCAATTGCTAACCCGTTGAATGATCCCCCAGAAAGGACTCCTACCACTCTGAGTCATAAAGTTTTCTGTCAACTATGCACCCAGTTTGGCATTGCTGAATCCGACGCTTTGCTCCCTGGAGTAAATGACACTACTGATAGGCCGCCCCACGGCTTTGTCGCAGTGAACCGCCAAATGTGCTTGAGTGGAGCGATTCCCCCGTTTAATGACTGTCTTCGAGAACTTCTCCTTCGATTATCTATCTCCCCTTTTCAACTACACCCTAATGGCTACGCCATCCTGCTGGGACTGTGTGTGCTTTTTAGGAGAATGCTGGACCGTTTTCCCAGTTTTGGAGAAATTTGCTTCCTGTGCTCATTTGCAAAGAACAAAGACCATCCCTCTATCACAGTTGTAAGGAGTGCCAGGAACCGTAAACTGATTATTGGTCTTCCCGAAAGCGTTCCTGGGTTTCTGAGCCAGTTTTTCTTTGTTCGTTGTCCCCCGGGATTTTACGCCATTTGGAGAGTGGGAAGTACGACTATCTATCTTTTCCCTGTGTTTTCTAAATTCTTCGAAGTCCAAATTGTCAAGTGTTAACTTCTTTTTCTACTATTTCAGCGCTCCCTCCCCCCTCTAGGGAACCTCGTCACAAAACTACCTTCGAGAGGCTTATGGCCGTGCCGGTTGAGGAGAGGAGTGTTCAATTTCTATTGAAAGATGAGTTCCTCCATGAATTTGGACTCTTACATCCTTCCCGCTCCACTCAGTCACATGAAGTCCCTGATTCTTCAGCTGAGGAGTCAGATGCCCCCGTTTCTGCTAAAGAACCTTCACCGAAAGAACTTACCGTTGAGACTTCATTGGTAAAGTGTTCTACTCTTACCGACATTGCGGGGTCGTCCAGTAAGTTAGCACTTGCCCCGGTTATTGAAGAGGAGGAAAATCTTCACATTCTTGAAAAGACGGCTGAGGTGGAAGTTGAAAAAGATAATTCTCCCATGCATCATGGCGATGATACTTTTGACAGTCTGAGCGACATCATGATAACCTCTCAGGAGCTCTTTAAAGATGACGCCTCTAAAGCGATCTCTTCTGTCACCGAAGCAACTTCTTCTTTGCAACAAACCACAACGCCTTCTATACAAGCCGTCACCATTCCCACAAAAAAAAGTGGTTTGTAGTTTGACGCGCATAGCCCACACGCCACACACACTTAGGATTTTGGCACTTATATGCACTTAGCTCCTTTAATTTGAAAATTTCTAAGACTTGCCTTTCTTTTTCAATTTCAGGTTCTACAATGGGGCGAAGTGGCTCTTACTTTGACAAATTCCAGCATCACGGAAGCCGCGATGCTTATGACTTTAGGAGTTACATCGGCGCTCCGAAGGAAACTGATGAGGAAAGGGCTGCTAGAAAGGCTCACGAAAGGCGAGCTTACGAAGAACGTCGTCGGAGAGAAGACGAAGAGCACTATGGGAGTAGAGACGAGCGACGTGACTCTTCCCGCAAAAGCGACGATCCTTACAAGAGGAAATCTTACGACGATAAGGGGAAGAGTCATACTTCTGATGATTCCAGCAAACGGATCAGACTTGGTGAGAAAGACACATCTAACATCTCGGAAAAGACTACCGCTTCTATTCCTCCTAATACATCGTCCGTTTCTCCTACCCTTAAGGAGTCTGACATTCAGGCAATTATTAATAGGCCTCAGTATCAAGCCGGGGACGGGCCTCCCACACTTCAGAGCTGATTTCCAAATTGGTGTTTAAGAGGAGTCCGATTTGACTTAGATTTGGTTCCCATTGATAAGCAGGCGATGCTGAGAAATGTCGATGCCGTCAAGCTTGACATTGAAAGAATGTCTGGATGGCAGAAGATGGTTGATGAACTTCAAAGGGTCAACCATATGAACCTTGAGGCGATGATGACCATGGAGAACAATAAATCAGAATGGGACAAATGGCGTAAGCAGCACGATGCGGAGATGAAAAGCATTAGCGATGATTATGGGAAGCTCGAAGCTGAAGTTGAAAGACTCAAAAATGAGCTTGCCACTTCTTCCACTTCTTATTCTCAGAAAGAAGAAATGCTTCAAAAACAAGTTCGAGACGCCCATGCTGCTCAGCGAGATAATGAAGCAAAACTTGAAGCAGAACAGCATGTTACTAGAAAATATCGTGATGACGCTGCTCAACTTCAGGAGAAAATCAGCTCTCGAGACTTAGAAATTGCGAGGCTGCAATCCCAGTTATTGAAAGCTGAAAGAGAGCGTGATGAAGCTCTCTCTGGTAAGGCTGCGGCTGAAGAATCCCAAAAGGCAACCAAAGCCACCATTGACGCGACTTTATTCGACTTTTATATGCATTGCGTCCTGGGGCGTGGGAGCCTTTCATTTTTGGGACCAGATTATGAAGTCACATTAGCGGAAGTATGGGAGGCAATCATCGACTTGTTTGGCGGTGCCGGTTATGCTGAAGCAGATCTTCAAGCTACCTACTTAGGTGAGGGCGACCGCGCTGCCCTTGCCAAAGGAAAAGAGCAGCTTATTCGAGTGCGGGCCGAGGAGACGGGAGAGAAGCTTCCTGAGAGAGAAATACCTCCTATAGCTCCTGCTTATACTTCAGCTTTAGCTTACACGGATATTACTGGCTCTAGTTCTCATTCCACGCCTCCCGCTAAGGTTGACAAAGAAACAGTGACCACTCCTACAGAGGAAGAGGCAATGAAGGACTTCCAAGCTCGGGAATTTGAGATTGATCTCGCTAAACCGGCTTCTCCAGGTAACTTTGACGATTCACGGTCTTCTTTTTTCTTGGAGAATACTGATTTTGATTTCTTTTATTATGCAGCAGACGTGCCGGAAACTGCACCAATTCTTCCTTCTTCAGCTGCCGTTCCTCCTCCTTCTCAAGTTACTCCTCTTCCAGCTTCTCAACCAGGTTCTCAGGAAGAACCGATAGCAGCCCTTCAAGGTTTGGACGAACCACCTGCTTCCGAGGAACAGAAAGCAGAAGATCTGGAAGATAGCGAGAAGACCCCGGAGCGGTCTTTTGACTACGACACAAAGCTTTCTACATTCCTTACTCCGGGGAGTGAGTCTTCTTCCAAGAAGAAGGGGAAACGTGCGGTTTCGAAGAAAGGGAAGAAAAGTTCTTCTGCTGCTGGAGATGAAGCAGAAGTCGATCCGGCTGAGTCTCTTTCTCCTTCTTCTCCAATACGTCCTCCGAAACTAATTACCAGGCCGGGTAAAGGCTCCAAGGGTGGGAAGAAGGAGAAATGAGTTTGATTTTGACTTTTTTGCTTTTCGCATGTATTGACCGGAGATTGTGCGGATACCGGTCTCCGCTTCTTTTTGCAACCTGTACAATGTAAAAATTTCTCATAGTATTGAAATAAATAGATATTTTACTTGTACAAATTCTTGTGTATGTGAGAATGCATCTGTTTCTCTTTTTTGGTGTAGAATAAACGATTCCTTTTACTTGTACAAACTTTTTGTCTGCGTTTGGGAATACATCTATTCCACATCTATTTTTTGTGATATTGCAATGAACTTGTGGCATGTTGCTTTTATTAATACAATTAAATTATATAGTGTTGCCCCCATACCGCAAGTGCATTGCAACATTTCTAGCTTCTTCAAGACTGATATTCTTACTTCAGAGAATAACTACTTCACTTTTAAAGGAAGAATCATTCTGCTTTTAATAGAGTATATCTCATCTTTAGAGAAGTTTTTACTTTCTCTTTCTTCCTGAAGAACACTTCAACTTTTGGGAATGATCACTTTTATTTGTTTAAAAGTGAATTTTCCTGCACAGTGAAATGAGCTTCTGAAGAAGGTTTTGATTTTGTGCCCCAGTAAAGGGTTTATTTTTGGTACTTCAAGCAAGGTGAAGTACGCCTCTGAAGAGGTCTTTTGGTCTCTGAAGAGAAGTGATTTTGGTCTCCGAAGAGAAGCAATTTTGGTCTCTGAAGAGAAGCAATTTTGGTCTCCGAAGAGAAGCAATTTTGGTCTCCGAAGAGAAGCAATTTTGGCATTTCAGCTCTGGTGAAGTGGGTCTCCGAAGAGAAGCATTTTGCACTTCTACACGGGTGAAATGTGCCTCCGAAAAGGGCTTTTTAGCATTTCATCACTGGTGAAGTGGGTCTCCGAAGAGAAGCATTTTGCACTTCTACACGGGTGAAATGTGCCTCCGAAAAGGGCTTTTTAGCATTTCATCACTGGTGAAGTGGGTCTCCGAAGAGAAGCATTTTGCACTTCTACACGGGTGAAATGTGCCTCCGAAAAGGGCTTTTGCCTCCGAAGAGGTCTTGAAATTGCCTGGAAGTTACTTTCTCATGGTTGAGTGGACCCACGGGGCGGACGCAAGTTGCTTGATTGGATGTTCGTTTGCACAAACGATCGCAATCAATTAACAAGGGCCCTGTTCCTTCAGCTTGGGAAGGTGCCCCTCCGGTGGTTCCACCAATCTTGTTATTGAGAGAAGCACTTTCATTTATTGGCGTGCCTCGTTAGAGGGCTTTGTTGACCTTTGGGAAGGAGCATCGGTTGGTTGGTGTGCCAGGAAGGTTGCTTCTCAGGGGCGAGTAGATCCACGGGACGGACGCAAGCTGTTTTATCGGATGCATCACGATCAGTTAGCAAGGGCCCTGTTCCTTCTGCTTGGGAAGGTGTCCCTTTGGTGGTTCTACCGGCCCTTTTATTGAGGAGCAAAATTCCTTTTCGTTGTTTCCGTGCTTGCTTGGCCATGTTCTCCCATCATCTGCCCATTAGCGATCTTTTGTTATCATTTCCAAGCGCATCTTCGTTCCTTTTGTAAGTAAATTGCCTTATCCGAAGAAGTGGACTTCACTGTTGAACAACTTCATGGGACAAACGCGAGTTACCTAGCTGGATGTCTGTTCATATTGACAATCACAACTGGTTAACGAAGGCTTGCCCCAGTGAAGTTGCCAACTTTTTATGTGAGGTTCTTCTTGTATAGGATTTGAATATGGAATTTTTTGTTGCTTGTTATTTGCTTTAATAAATGATTTGTAAGGCTCGCTTAGCTTTGCGATGGGTGAGCTTTGCTTTAATGACCTGCAATATTAGATCGACATTTTAGCAATACATTTAGAGTATTTACACATCGAAATATAATAGGCATTTTATAATAGAAAACACAGAATGCATAGTTTTTCATTATTCAGTCACGCTGATTTCTCAGCGGTTTACAATGCAGAAGTTATACATCCATCATCATTTTTTACAAATTTAAGCAACGCTGTTAAGCAAAAAATGGATGCTAGTGATTGTTGTTTCAGAATCTCCGGACTGATTTTCCATTTGCACTAGATTTGCAGCTTCGGATTTATATGCCAGAGAAAGTGAAAGATGCCCCAGTTGCAGTTTTGTGGACAATTAGCAGTCGTCCCAACGTCTGCCTGCTGGGTGTGGACCTCCTGTGACAACATTAATGACAAGCTTTTCTGAATCTTGCACTGTAGTGTTGTTGAGAGAATCAGATTGATGGGTAGGACGTTGTTGATCCCAAGTGGATGAGGTTGGATCGACTCCGCTTCTCTTAACGTATTGTTGGAGTTTACCCTGCTCCAGCAATTCTTCAATCACATTCTTTAATTGGCGACATTGGTCAGTGTCATGGCCAGGTTGATTGTGAAATTGGCAGAATTTTCCATTACGCTTTGCACCTCTCGTCATCTCAGGTGGCTTAGGATACCTGACAACGTCCTTTGTTGCAAAAAAGATATTTCTTGGTGTATCAGTTAAAGGAGTAAAATCCGAAGGATTAAAGCGGCGAGGTTTCTTTTCATTTCCCTGGCTCTTTCCTCCTTCATTCTCCCTTTTCTGACTTTCAGATTCTCTTTTATTAGATGGGACATTGTTATTATTAGTTTGGGCAGCAACCACTTTTGATGTCGTAGAAAGGCTTTCAAGGCGAATGAACTCGTCGGCCTTTTTATAAAATTTATCAAGTGAGTTCGGTTCTTTCATCTTTAGCCATACTCCAAATTTACTCGATTTATCAATGGCTCGCACCAAATAAGTCAGGATCATGCGTGGTTCCGCATTTTCTACTTCGGCTAAAGCTATATTGAAACGACTCAAGAAAGATTTGATTGATTCTCCGGGCGCTTGCTCAAGGTTAGACAATGACATTATATCCTTAGCTTTTGAAGCATACAATCTGAACTGTTCTTTAAACTTTTGCGTTAAGTCGGAGAACTTGTCTACAGACCGAATTGGAAGCTTCGTGAACCAAAGTAAAGCCACACCTTCCAGGTATACTGGAAAGTATCGACACTTGATCTCGTCTGATGCTCTTGCACCGGTCATATGCCAATCGTATTTGTATAGGAAATGATTAGGTTCACTGGTTCCCCTATAGGCTTGGGTAGTAGGAGGTGCAAATTTCCTTGGAAATTCCGCTCTCAGGATCCTTTCAGTAAACGGAGTTCTGCTTGGCGCGAATCCCCAGTCAGCCTCATCCTCTTCCCTTTGCATGCTCTCTTTCATGATGCGGCCAACCATTTCAGACAGGTACTCTTTATTGTTCAAAGACACTTCCGGGCAAGCATCAGTTCTTCCCTCGGAAGTTTGCCCGGGCATATGTTCACGACAAGTTGGTTGCGGCATAGAATCATCAGCTTGGAAAGGTGGCATTTCAGGAAGGGTGGTTTGATGGTTTTCTGGTTGACGATTTTCCCCGAGCAGGGCAGTTATTCTATCCATCATCAAAGCGTTTTGAGTTTCAATTTGTTGGTATAATCCAGAAACTGCGTCGTCCAATTCAACCCTGGTGGCTCCAAAGGTAGGAGTTGCTGGTCTGTTGTTGGGGAAGCGGAAGTCCCTTCGTGAGCATTTCTGGATCTGATAGGTCTACCTCTTCTTCCAGGAGCCATTATTTTGGATCTGGTTTTTAAGAGAGGTCCTTTTTATGAATCTTTGCGAAGCAACGGTGGATGATTGCCTGAGTTGGGTTCTCAGTGAAAGCACCAAAATGTTAACGCTAAAAAGTGAACGCTAACACCCGGTGTGTGAAGTAGAATCGTGAAAGCACCACCCGTTGGTACGGGAACAGAATATAAGCTGAAAATAGCAGAAAAGCAGTAAATGAACAACAGATTTATAGTGGTTCGGCCCGTAATTGAGCCTACGTCCACTTTATAGTCTTTTATTGCTGATTCGGTTACAATTTGATACAATATCCTTCAAAATACAATACAACTTGATCATGAAAGCACTCTTGACTACTAGCTCGATCTTTGATGATCAAACTCGACGAATCCGTGTTGGATGTAAGGAGTTCTTCTCGAAGATTGTTGTAGTGTCTCGAATGCTTGAAGATCTTTGATTGCTGAATGAGAGGAGACTTCGACAGCGTATCGGCGCTTGAAGAAATGAATGGCCAAAAGTCCTCTTCATGTTGGAAGTGGTGGGTTATTTATAGGAGCTGATTTGGACTCAGGAAATTTCCCTAAGTCTTTAAGTCGTGGCCGACTTATAGAAGTCTTAGGTCGTAAGTCGACAACGAGATAAAGCGCTTGTACCAGTTGGTACTTCCAGAACGAGTTAGTAAGTCGTGAGCGACTTAGTTTAAGTTATAAGTCGGTAACAACATAAAAGATGCAATCCTGTTTTCGTTCCCTTAAGTCGGTGACGAGGTAAAGGCGTATAAGGTGTTCTGAGATTGTACACGACTTAGTATAAGTCGTAGGTCGGCGACGACTTAAGAGGTAGGTCGTAAGTCTTAAGTTATCAACAATTGCCTTAGGTCCCAGACTCCCTTATCTCGTAGACCCTTAAGTCGTAGTACTTCTTAACTCGGAGCATTTCATAACTCGGTGTTGTTAGGTCAGAGCAGAGTTAACCCATAGGTTGTTAAGCTGTTGAGTCGGAAGCCCTTGTTAACTCGCAATTTGTTAAGTCGGTAGATCACTTCAGGCTTTAGGTCGCAAGCATCTTCAGTAGTTAGGTCGCAAGCTTCTTTAGGTCGCAACACAGCTAGGTCGCGAAGTTCTTGAGGTAGTTAGGTCGTAGACTATCTTAGGTCGTAGCTCCCTAACCCGGTAGGTCGTAAGTCGTTCAAGCCGTAGATTCTCTTTTAGCAGCTAAGTCGTAAGTCGTTGAGTACACTTAGGTTTTAGGCTTTTTAACTCGTTGGCTTCTTATAAGTCGTGGCATAATTTGAGTCGTTCATTTCTTAACTCGTAGGTCGTTGCTAAAAGGGAGTTAACAGTATATATTGGCGTTGTTGATTTCCCGCATTATATAGCGGATGAGACCCTATTGCGCCGCATAATGGTGGATGATATTTTATAAATCCCATATACCGTGATATTCCACCTCGAAGTGGAATTGGTATTGTGCTAACGTCTGTGGATGCAGGGAAACAGGTTGGAGGGATCCAACTGGATTCCTCAAAATTTTATGAATTCGTTTCATATGTTGTGTGATTATTTATTTATAATCTTTGAATGATTATATCTGTGATTGAATGCGTTGAAGGCTAAAATTTAGCCGAATGTATTTTTGGTATCGTTGGATACCAGAAATAAATGAAATTCGATTTTTGAAATTAAAGTTGGAAATTTTTAGTAAATTCTTTTTGAAAGAATTGAATAAATTTAAAAGAAGGAATTTTAAAAGTATAAAGTTGATTTTGAAATCTTATCGAATTATTTTCAAAATATGGGAAAAGATATAAATAAGTGGGTTTTGAAAATATTGTGTAAAAGTTGAAGAATTTATTGAAAGTGGAATTTTAAACCATTTGGAAAGAATAAAAGGATTTATTCAAAAGGTGATAAATTTCTAGAAATCAAATTGAAAATTTATTTTGTATTTGAAAAAAATAAATCTTTGGAAAATCAATATGAAAATTGATTGGTGTTTTAAATGAAAAATGGATTTTTGTGTTGAAAGAAATTTGGAAATCGATTTGTAAAATGATTTGGTATTTGGGATTAAAATTAGAATCAATTTGAAATTTGATTCGGCGTTGAAGTAAATTTAGAAATCAATTTGGAATTTGATTTAGGGTTTGAAATAAATTTAGAAATCAATTTGTAATTGATTTGGAATTGAAAGTGAATATTTGAGGAATCGATTTGAAAATCATTTATAAGTGAAATTTGGGATTTAAATTCACAATGAAATTTATAAAGGAAAGGAAAATTTGTTTTAAAAATAAACATTGATTTATTTTTTAAGTGTGGAAATAAATTTACAGATTTGGAATGTAAATTTGAAATAAATCGATAAGGATTTATTTAATTGGTTTAAATGGACCATTTTGTGGTGAAATGTGAAAATGTGAATTGAAATTGGTTTTCAAATGTGAAATGTGATTTGAAATTGGTTTTCAAATGTGAAGTGTGGAAAAATATATATCTTGTGAAGATATTTTGAAATTTAATAATTTGGGAAAAATTATTTAAATTGGATGTTTGTTGTGAATGTTGTTTGATAGTTAAATAACCGACTATCAATATTTGCCTTTGAAATGGCATTTGATTTGTTTTTAAAACAAACGCTCACTATTCTGGTTAGCCGGGAAAAGACCTTTGTGTCATATAACCCATTCCGAATTAGTGATACGACGATATGGATCGTATTGAAGACCGGTGTTGAAGACTGGATATTTTCGAAAATGAAAGGACAACCTGTCGAATATCTCTGCACCGAGTTGCTCCGGTATAGAGATTTATATCACTCTTCTTGTGATGGGAAGTCCAGACGTGATTAGTGAATATCTGGATTGCAAGGGCTTCTTCGGAAGTGCCTTCGGTTCTGTTCGAACCCGGAACCGACTTGTATGGATGTGTGTCTGACGTTACACTTTGAGATGTAAAGCTGGTTTCTATCAAATACATTTCTATTGGTGGCGGAGAATTTATTCTCTTAGCTTAACACCAATCTCTCAGACGTACGAGCTCAGAGGTTATGTAGTTGATGGTTACTAGTGATACATTCCCAATTTGGTAATGTAGCACACGAAGTGCTGTTGATCATTTGTTGGTCAAAGCGTTGCTTTGTGAAAAAGCGTGGCTTTGTGAAAAAGCGTTGCTTTGTGAAAAAGCGTGGCTTTGTGAAAAAGCGTGGCTTTGTGAAAAAAGCATAGCTTTGTGGACGAGACTTCGTCGAGCCTCACAACCCGGTAATGGTCGAAACATGAATGTTGCGGCAAAGGTTTGTAGGGGTAGCGCCCCTAGGGTATGCCATTTCCTTTTGGATAAAAGGTGATATCATGGTATGGAGCCCAGATATTTTACCTATGTTCATGCTGCACAGATATTATACTTTTTGGTTGTTGCTTTGTGATTGAGGAACCTCGGATAAAGGTCGGTGACGACCGGGGGATGGCATAGCTCGTGTGTTAGTTACCTAGTTACAGCTCGGTTAGAGCGTGTGGTAGCGTCGGCCTTGTGTTTGCAGAGAGCAGGTTGACTCTCGGGGTGTCTTTCCAGAGGCGTTTCCATTGCGGTGTAAGGAAGTTCCTTTGCCTGACCATTTGTTGGAAATCCAAAGAAACAATACGAACCCTGTACGGTTTTAATTGTATTACCTGCTATGGAATGTGGCGGTAACCTGCTATTGAACGTAGTAGCTATAGTAGACATACAATAATGGTTGTATGTTGGCTAAGATTGATATTATACTTTCGAAATGTTTTCCACACTAGACATTAATAATAATATCAACTGATTTTGCGTAGTAAGCATTTTTGACTATCATACGGGGAAATCTCCTCCAATTCTGCGTTTGCATTGTGTGTGTGGCGGGAGGCCTTATGGTAGTTTCATTTTCCAAAAGCATTGCGAATTGGTTTTATTTTCTTTGTGAAAATAACTATTTTATGATCTCACACCAGTCACCATGACTGACTCGGAGTTTATTGTTCCCTTTCTAAACTCTGGGTGCCCATATTTTTCCACACGGGCAGCCTAGAGTTATGTTATCAGGATATTCTGGATATTTTGGAGCTTTGGAAATGAGCTAGATGGCGAAGCGTACTACTGTACTTGGTTATTTATTCCGCTGTGTATTTTGTATGAGGACAAGTTTATATAACTATCCATTGTTGTATTGAGTTGTATATGGACTCTGATTGATGTATGTATAAACTGATATAGTATTTTGTTTATAGATTCTTGATTCATCTATTGTATATTATTCCACTGCGAATGTGAGATTCTGATATTGTTTCTGTTTCTGTTTTTCTATTCTTTCTTTTCTTCTGTCTTCTCCTACCTCTTCTTTTATCCCTAATGGTTCGGTTTTCCGGCATTCGATTGCGTGGCATTTGATACAGTGGACTTATTAATGTCGACTTTCGAGCGTCGAAAAGTCTTATCGTTACAGGGTATGTCATTTCCTTCCGGATAAAAGGTGATATCATGGTATGGAGCCCAGATATTTTACCTATGTTGATGTTGCAAATTCATTATACTTTGTGGTTGTTGCTTTGAGGATCCTCGGATAAAGGTCGGTAATGACCGGGGGATGGCATACTTGTGTGTTAGTTACCTAGTTATAGTTGTACAGTGTGAGGTAGCGTCAGTGTGTTAGTTACCTAGTTACAGCTATACAGCGTGAGATAGCGTCGGCCTTGTGTTTGCAGAGATCCGGTTAGGTTCTCGGGGCATCTTTCCAGAGGCGTTTCTATTCAGTGTAAGGAAGTTCCTTTGCCTGACCATTTGTTGGAAATCCAAAGAAACAATACGAACCCTGTACGGTTTTAGTTGTAGAACCTGCCATTTACTTATGGTGGTCACCAATGTTTAGATGGTAGCTATAATAGACATACAATAATGGTTGTATGTTGGCTAAGATTAATATTATACTTTCGAAATGTTTTCTACACTATGCACTAATAGTAATAATATCCAATGATTTGCGTAGTAAGCATGTTTGACTATCATAAGAAGAAATCTCCTCCAATTCTGCGTTTGCATTGTGTGTATGGTGGGAGGTCTTATGGTAGTTTCATTTTCCAAAAGCATGAACGATTCTTTTAAAAATATGTTTTATTTAAAGCAACTGTTTTTTTTGTTTGCTCATACCAGTCCCATGACTGACCTGGAGTTTATTGTTCCCTTCCTAAACTATGGGTGCCTACAATTTTCCACACGGGTAGTCTAGAGTTGGGTTTCTCAGATATTCAGGTTTAGTAGATTATCTGGAGCTAGTTCAGTCCTTGGACGACTGAACTTGCTTAGCTTTGTGCATCGTGATGTTGGTTCGAGCTAGCTATGGATTAGAGCATTCTATTGGAGACATTCTATCCGCTGCTGGTGTTATCTATTTCCTTTCCGCCGCTATTTCTTGTATCATATCTCTGATGTATATTGATATATGTTGTATCATTCTGTTGTATCATATTGTATCAGATTTTGTATCTGTCATTGTATCAATGTTATATATATTGATATATTCTTTCTCTTCCACTGTGTTGTTATACTTAATGGTGTTATAAGCTCCGGTGAACCAGATTCGGCTTTTGAATCTGCGGCATTTTGAGTACAAGTGAAGTACGGGTGCCGATTTTCGAAGGCCGATTTCAGGGTCATTACAACAGAAGCCCTAAAATGCGTAGGAAAGTGAATAGTGGATGAAAAATCAACTTCACTTTAGTTCGACCCATGTATACTAGGAGGAAGAATTTTTAAAAAACTTGGTGCCGAAACACTCGAAAGGGTCAGAGGTGAAAATATGTTAGTTAGTGACATCTTAAAAGAAGGTAGTTGAAGAAATGAAAATTTTAGTTTTCTTGGTCAACTAAAAGATGACATTGCATCCATCAAAATTTATAGTGAACAATCGAAGGATTATTTGGTTTGGACATGCAACAAAGTTGGAAAACATAACTTCAAAGTGTCGTTGGAAAATAATTCGAAGAACACATAATAATGTTTATTGGGTTACATTCATATGACAATGCATTCATCCATAAATGGCAATTCGTCTTTATAAAGAAATCAATAACATACTACCAATAATACATCAATTAATTTAAAGATGAATCAATGTGAGTCCAACATTTGTCTTTGCAATAGATAAGACGAAGACACCCTAACACGTATTTTCATTGCAATTTCAGTGGTTATATTTGGATGTGGTGCAAAGAAAAACCAAAACGGCCAGCTACTCATCATGAAATTCTACGATTACACATAGGGTTTGGAAACACGACTTCAAGATTTAACCAGAAAAACATCAAAAAAGATATTGCTTACGTTGTATTTTCAATCTGTGTATGGGTCATTTGAAGAGAACGAAATCATAGAATTTTGAACAATAAACATCAACATAGAACAAGCTATATGTAGGTAGATCTCAAAACTAGTTAAATTAAGAACATGCAAATCCAAACACATAAGCAATGCAAACATTAATGATGATTTAAGTGCTGAATGGTTATAATAGAATACTTCATGTTGGAAATGTTTTAAAATTTAAGTGAATTATTAAAAACAAGTGAATAAGTGTTGCCTCCTATATGAATAGTCCCACATTATAGGACTATAGGAAAGAATCAAGTATTTATACTTGATTTTTAGAAGCTAAATTAGGCCCTTTGGGCATCCAATGATGCTCTTTTATGAAGAGGGAGATCAGGATTGACCATCACACACGCGCGCGCCGACCGACCGACTCGGGCCGGGCCGGGCTCAGGCTCAGGATTGTTGTAGTGTAGCACTTATATTTTGGACGAAATTATTAAAAGTTTTCTTACCGTTATTTTATTTGAAATGGTAAAACCAGTGATACAGTACACAACTCAGCCGAAGATCATTTATTTCCAACAAATTGAAGACGACGCCAGCAACGATGAATTCTGTTGCAGATTTGGACGTCGATGCCCCCACATCGCTGTTCTAGGTCTTTATAGTTTCTAGTACATCTTTCAGGTTCAAGGGCCTCCATTTTAAGCGCTGGAGACAGAAAATGGAGTTCTTTCTGACAATGACAAAGGTGGCCAATTTCCTAACAACGGATAAACCATAGCTACCAGACAGACCCGACGAAACAGACGCAGATCAGCTGAAATCTTGGATAGAGAAATCAAACCAGTTTTAGATCTAGATAGAGCATGATTACTTGTGCAAGAACTGCATCCTTACCGGATTCAGCGACCATCTCTATGACTACTACAACTCTGACAAAACAGCAAGGGAAATCTGGGAAGCGTTGAAGAAAAAGTACGATACAGAGGAAGGAGCATAGAAGTTTTCCATCAGCCACTAGCTCAAGTACCAGATGACAGATGATAGGTCAGTAGAAATGCAGTCTCATGAGCTTTAGAAAATAGCTCATGAGATCATCTTCGAAGGTATGAGTTTAGATGAACAGTTTCAAGTGGCAGTTTTGATTGATAAGTTACCTCCAAGTTGGAAGGATTTTAAGAATAATCTTAGGCATAAAACTAAGGAATTTTCATTAGACAGTCTAATAACTCGTCTCCACATTGAGGGGGAATCTCGTAAACATAATATGAAGGAAGAAGTGCTTGCTGTTTCGGGCAGCACTAAGAAAGCTGCAGTTCTGAAACCAAATCCCAAATGCTTTAAGAATCAGAACCGCAAGCTCAATCCGAATCGAAACAAACAGAATTTTTAATCACGAGGAAACCATAGAGGTCAAGAAAAGTGGAAATTAGGGAGCCATCCCTATCACACTTTCATATTGTAAAGCGGGTCCTTGTCAAAGTTTCATTGTAAATCGGATCCCTATTTTCTAGAAACAAAGAAAAATTATTGCTGAAATGTCAGCAAATTTTTTAAATAAGTGCTGATATTTCAGCAACTTTCAATGTCAAAGTTTCATTGTAAATTCGGTCCCTATTTTCTAGAAACAAAGAAAAATTATTGCTGAAATGTCAGCAACTTTTATAAATAAGTACTAATATTTCAGCAACTTTCATATACTGTGTTCATAGTGTACATAAATGTTGCTGAAATGTCAGCAACTTTTATAAATAAGTGCTGATATTTCAGCAACATTCATACACTATGTTCATAGTGTACAGAAAAGTTGCGGAAATGTTAGCAACTTTTATGAAAAGTTGCATCATGCTCTGCAATAATCATGAATAAAAAACAGGGACCTAATTTACATTGACATTTAGTGAAGGACTTTTCGTGTATTTTGAACCTTAATAAGGACCTGTGCCAAAAGTACCCTCAAGAAAAACCACCCAAAAAAATGACCCTGGATAGTTGTTTCGTGTATTTCTATAGAATTTTTTGTTGGATGTCTAATTGAATGATGTTGGATATTGACTTGGTTTGTGATTCAAAAAGTTGACAAATTTGGTTAGTTAGTTAGTAACCTTCGAATTAGTAAGCGAAATTCATATATATCTAAGTAATGCACTCAAATTGTTATGGAATGGTTTGTACTTTGTTTCTATGCTCACATATATGTGTCATGTGATGTTTTAGCAATGGATATGACATGAAACTTGTGGCCGAACTGCCCCTATAGCGATAGTCCATATATCGGCACTTTCAAAAAATTCACACTTTATCAAAACCTTTTGGTTTCAAATTGAGCTCGGGTTTGTTTTTACAAGTTAAATAAGTTTTTGAAATAATATTGATTTCAAATTTGATTAATTATTTTAATAATGATTTTTTTAATTTAATTAATTATTTAATTAATAAGGATTAAGATTAACTCATTACTTAGTTAATGATGTTTTAAAATTAATTAATATTTTATTTAATGATGTTTAAGGATAATTAATCTTTTGATAATGATGGATTAAAGTTAATTAGTCAATTAATTAATGATTTTTTAAATTAATTAATATTTTTAATTAATGACTTTTAAAAGGAAATTAACTTGTTTTATTATAATTAATATTCCCTTAATGATGGTTTAAATTAATTAATCGTTTTAAGTAATGCTTTCAATTATTTATTAATTAATTAAATTTAAATATTATTAATTAATTGAATTAATGATTTTAATGGTGATTTACCCTTTTTAATTAAAGTTTATTGAAGTTAATTAAATCAATTTAGTTATCAAAGTTTTAAAGTTGATTAATAAATGTAATAAGGATGTTTTAAGTTATTAAATCCTGTTTAAAATTATGTTTTAAAGTTGGTGAACTTTTTTAACAAAGTACTTTAAACTAATACTTGTAACATAAATCCTAAGCACGAGTTTGGTTTTAAAAGTAAAAGTTTGATTTGTTTATGAAGTTGAATTAAACTCCGTAAAGCGATATCACTTATGTGGAAACGATTTATTTGTATGCTTAACAGTAAATGTCGAAGATGTTGATTCGTCTCTGTTTCAAAAGTTAAGGATAGTCGTGAAACATGACTCCGAGGTACACTATCTCAACTTGTCCAATATGTTGTTAACCAAGAAATAGTACGAGTTTGAATTCGATGAGTGGTGATAAGTATACAAGACTTAATTTCCATATACGACCGTTTTATATCCTCGGTAGTTGGTTTCGCGGCTATCGGTTACTTTGGCTTCTTTATTATCGTCATTCTAAGACGATTTTTTGCTCCATTAAGCTTTGTTATCCTTTATTAGAAATGGCTAAACACAAAATATGAGAGGAAGCCAAGCTATGTGGTGTTGCTTCCATTAGGATAGTTCCACATCTCATCTAGGTTGGATTTAGTTATGCACTTAGCATGGAAATATTTGGATACTCGGTAAGGTTGGCAGGGTACGGCTTGGATGTGTCCGAGAAATGTCATAGAGTATATGATCTTCTCAAATTGTATTGCTAGAGGTATAATTTAAGGGGGTGCACCCTCCTAGTCATTGTTCAAAAAAATTTCATTCTCTATTTGATTCGAACCTTCGAATTTGTTTCTCTATTTGCGTCGAGAAGTGTTGTGTTCGCTTCTCCATTTTTAAATATTACTTTGTCCATTCTTGCCAGTTTGTACTTTCATTAAGATTATTTCCATATTTACGTTTGGTTGTTTTTTACGTGAGAGTAAGCCCATTCTACGTTAGCGGCGTGGTCTCACATGTTCTTGTTTGGATACAAGCTTCTTTTTCTATAGAATTTTACTCATACCAGACATATTTTTTGACCCGAGTTGTTTGTTTTTCACTAAACCCTTGGCCGGTACACATTTTTATTTTAGTAGTCCGAGAGTAGCAGGTCTTAGTGGGTCCTTTGAAGACAGCGTTCGAGTAGAAGGCTTTTATCTTCTTAACTATCTATTCCGCTGCATTATCTAGTTTGTATAAGTGTATTTTATTTCAGCATATGTAAAGGCAGGATGTTATAACTGCCTAAGCTGACTTGTAATACTTTTGTGTAATTTTGATAACTTCCCGTTAAGAAGTAAGCCGACGTATTATTCTACTATAATAATTTATGTAGAAGTTTCTATGGTGAGGTTTTCTATCCTGTTCTTTATTTTATCCCACGAAGATTCATCTTTCCGATACTTCGACGATGGTATATGACCATCGAGGATGTGCTAAGTGTGGTTCTCAGGGGTCAGAAAAATGGGTTGTCACATACTTCCTAAGTTTGCCATAAAATATCAAAAAAGTAAACACAGCAACAAAACTGAATTTAATTTTAAAAATAAAAACGTTCAAAAATTAACAATAACCAAAATCCAACTCTAATAGAATAAAAAGCATAAACACAGCAATAAAAGCATACCTAAATCTGAAAATTATAATGACGAAAGGAAAGAAAAGAGATTTGAAATTATGAATGGATCGTGCACAAGAATAGAGAAGCATGAAGAAGAGAATTTAACTTTAAATGTGCAAAAAAGAGAGAGAAAAAACGAGGTCAAGAAGAAAATGAGAGCACGCGACGACTGGTTGGGCTCCTTAAAAAATTTGAACGTTTTTGTCATTGTGGTAAAATATTAATGGGCTGTCATATATAATAAAAAATCTTTAAATTTGTCCTTGAGAATATTTTCCGGTTTTATTTATTTGTTTTCAATTTTGTAAATTTGGCATAATTTGTTACGTTAGCAATTAGTTAAAATAAATACATTAGTAATTCCCAACTTCACCGAAAGCTATTCAAGCACATATAAGGAAGGAAAAAAATTGTATGGTGAAAAAACATAGATTGTATACTGCATTTAGCTTGCAAAATTTATAAATTGAAATAAATATAATTAAAAAAATAATATTTATGGAACACATTGAGCTAATCGTATGTGCGTGGGCAATCCTACATAAGATTAACGTATAACTTTTACCGTACACTTTGAACTCATTGCTAAATAAAAACAATTGTCTTGAATTTCGTAATCACTTGAAGACCTGGATAAGCAAATAATCACAAATTCATTGTATATGTTAAAATTTATTTGGATTGTGCAAAATGACTATATCATAAACAATTAGTTGGCTTGCATTTCAATTTTCGAAATCATCTTGAATCTTTAGTTTCAAGAATTATAAATCACGTTAGCTTAACATTTCTCGGAACCTACTTTGCAAAATACTCACTACACAAAACACACTACTAGAACTACAATATATGGCCATGATAGGGTTCCAACGGCCGCCAACGAGAATTTCCAACGGCTAGTTATTTTTTAACAAGTCGTTGGTAACCGTTGTAAAAATACCTATTGCGGTCGTTGGAAGCCGTTGGAATTATTCGTGTAAACCTGCAGCAAGACGAGAGCAAACCTCATTCTCTTCTCCTACCACAAAAAAACCCAAATTCTTCAACATCTTTCTCCACTCCTCCTCTTTTCTTGCTCCCAGCCTTTCCACGCAACTGGCAGCCACTCCGACGCTATCAATCAACACCAGCGGCCTCTCCCCATCCAAATACACTCCAAAATCAGGTTTTGCCTAAAACCCTAAAATTTTAAATTTTGCTAATTTTGTGTTTAATTTGTTGTTATAGTTGTATCTAATGGCCTATTGATTGTTTATTATACCAAACTAAGTGCTAATTACAATTATTACCATCCAAATGTCCAAATTGTTTGTGTATATATATTATGCACATATATACATATGTTGATAATTTATTATAAATGCGCATTTGAGTTAGCGTTAGATTAGTTAGGATTGATTTAAATTATTTTGTGTATGTTTTGTAAAATATTAGGCAAACATGAATTAGTCGAATATTTTACGAACATGAATTATATCTTTTACAAAATATATTAGCATTAGATAAGTATATAATTTAGTATATATATACACATGAATTATATATTTTGCGAAATAGTAAAAATCATATAATTTACTATATGTTTAATAAAATAGTAGAATATAAATAAAATAATGCATAATATGCTTTATTTTATATATTTAATAAAACGGTAACATATAAAC
Source organism: Allium fistulosum (assembly GCA_030737815.1). Lineage (NCBI taxonomy): Eukaryota > Viridiplantae > Streptophyta > Magnoliopsida > Asparagales > Amaryllidaceae > Allium > Allium fistulosum. The sequence goes on along the minus strand of CM060906.1, from coordinate 246,278,147 downwards.
AAAATTTAAATCCCTTAGTGAATTTTTGGCCCCGTCTGACAAGTGTTGTTTACGATCATTGTATGAATATTCGTTTTTATTGCAAAATGGATATTCATATTCATCTGATACAATATTTGTTGGATTTGTCCTTGATTTTGGACAATTAAATGATCAAACTGATTTTGAACAATTAAATGATGAGACAAATGTATTAGTCGAAGCATTTGAGAGTGTAGAGGAAAACGATATAGAACACGAAACCGAGTCTGAATCAGAAAACGACGAGGACTGAGTAATATCCGGTAATTTTTACAAGTATTCATGCACAGGCATCACATATCATCATCATTACATGCACTACCAATTAAAAATGACTTTATTACATGCACCACATATCATCATCATTTTATCTATGTCTATAATTAAAAATGAAACTTTCAACAGGTATTATGTCAGGCTCCAGATGTCGTAGCTCTTCTCGCTCGGCCGTCGAGAGCAGTGGTGAGCCTCCGGCTCGACCACTTGTATATTTGCAGCAAAAGGCTGATGGAGCGTAAGTATAAAAATTAAAATGATAACAATATAAATTTGTTCATACATATATATACTTGTCTAAATCTTTGTTTTATATTTAACACAGGGGATTTGATTTGAAGCCCACGGGAGTTGTGCTTGGCATTTCCAAGCAATTATATATGAGCAGGATGACAGATTGCTGGCCTAAGTGGAGTAAGATCCCTGACCAAGTCAGGGAGGCCATCTAGCAGGATTTTCTGGTGAGTTTATACCACTTTACTATATGAATAAGTATAAATGAACAATTAGTAATATTTTCTCTTTGTACATGGGCAAGTGGACTTGGCGGAGCCCGATGTCGCCATGGTTCAGCGCCACTGGAATTCGAAGGTCGCCAAAAATTACAAGGAGGTAATGTCACCTCTTAAAAAATCGGGGAAGAAACCGAACTGGATGGGTGCTTCCGTATGGGATTCTTGGATGAGTTGGTGGGAGACCGACGAGTTCAAGGTAAATCTATCAAATATATAGTTAATTATTTCACAATTAGTAAATATAATATTCAATTTAAATTGCAGGTGGAGTCGGAGAGGAACTCCGCCAATAGAGGTCGGAATCCTGTAACGCATCATGGCGGATCTAAGTCTTTCCAGCATCACCGTGAGGACTTGGTAAATTTATCAATTACGAATCTAAACCGTTATTGCATTTTGTATATTAATCAGTTCAGTACTTAGCTATGAAAAAATAAAATATATAAATTATTTATTGCAGGAAAGATCGCTTGGACGTCCCGTGTAACGCCCCACCTCTATGCTCAAAGTAACAAAGAGTATCAGAAGGAAATACTGTATGTTATTACGAAGAATAAGGCTGGATAGGAGCAGCCATCTGTAGTTAGGCCTTAAACTAGTATTGGTTATCTCGAAAGGAGTGGTATATTTTTTTTCATCTCTTTGTTTATTTACTCCGATCGACATATTCAATTCCAGTATAAAACAAACTACGATGGTTCATAATAGTTCAGGACAACATATGTAATAAGAACACAGATAATATAAAATCTCATATATAACTGAAATCAATTACTATACATGTGATACGACTACAACTGTCGACACTGGAAGTTACATACACCAGTACATTATTATAAATAATATGCATGAATGCATGTCATCCTATAAAATAACACAGACCACTCCAAAAGATATGAAGAGACTTCATAGCTCAAGCAGCATCCTAAAGTGAGATATCAACTGTAACAACCCGTAATTTTCGACTCCGAAAATTCCGAATTGTTAAGGAAAAGAAGAAAGAGATAGAAGAAGAATAGAAAACAAAACTCAGAATCATATATTCTCACATTCGCAGCGGATGAAATATAATATCAAATAATATTCTTTACACAAAGAAAACTGTAATTGTTATTTTACATTCACTACATCAGAGTTACAACCATTTACAAATATACTAGACAGTTAGAATTAACATGTCTCAGATAAACAACAGTAATATGCTCAACGGAATACACTCCATACGTTCCTGCCATCCAGCTCGCCTATTGAGCTCCAGAACGTCTTTACCTGAAAATATGTAATACTCGGTCTGACCCGAGCATTACATCAAAGTAACACCCGGGTCAGGCTGGAAACCAGCGTGAGTAAACCCATATAACATGAAATACTAAGTTATAAACTTATTTGCAATCCAGGGTAACTCGTACCTTTCTACGAGTTCCAAAAGTCCATCACTTATTACAACAATGTCCACAAACCATTACTTAGTTAAAGGCCAAGTTACTTAATTTATTCCAATTCCAGCCTGTTGGTTATAAACTCAATTTATAAAGAATCGAAGTGGTTTCGGATATTTACTGATACCCGATCCCAGTCTCTTCGAATTCAATGTCATATCTTAACTAAGTTATTCAAGTGAAATACAATTCAACATTAAATAGGATGTCACTTATACATAGCAATTTATCATCGATAAATAACTACATTATCATTATCCACCTACAAACATTGCATATCAGACATATCAACCAATTCAAGGCATTTACATCATTCAATCATTCATAAGCAAGATTGATCACTTCCAAAATTAATTTAATTCATCCCTAATTAAATTAATTACTAATCTTTAATCACTTAGATTACCTTTACTTAACATTTATTCATTACAAACCGATTAATTAATCTTTCTTTAATTTCATCTTAATTAATCACCTTTGATTAATTATCCTTTAATTAATCATTAATTAATTTATAATTAATCCTTTGATTTAATATTCTTAATTAATTACAATAATTAAATAATTATTCTTTAATTAATAATCATTACTTAATCACTTTCACTAATTAATTAACCTTTAATTAATTAATTATTCTTAAATTGATTACCTTAATTAATTAATCACATTAATTAATTATTAATTAACGTTTATATACTTGATTAATCAATATTTAAATCATCAATTATCCATCCTTAATTAAGTATATAAATTAATTATTTAATTAATTAATTACTAATCTTAACTTAATTACTTAATTAATTCCTTTTTAATTATTAATTATAATTTATTTTTATTTTTTATTTAAGTTTTTCACAAACTTAAATTTAATAAACATACTATTTACAATAAAGTTTAAGAACATTTAAAAAGAGACTTTAGAAAAGTTTAAACATAGAACCATTTTAAAATTCAAACTTTTATTTTTATAAAAAAAAAAATCTTTAAAACTGGCTTCACACTTTCACTCTCCCGATCCTTACTTCGGGTCATTCCACGTTCTACTCGAGACCAACTTCGAGTTCTCTTCCCATCTTCTTTCACGATAAAACTTCGAGTACAAATCCGATCAAAGCTTTATTTTCCCCGAAGCTCTCTTCTTCTTCCCTCTCCTCTCTTACAATTCTACAGCAACCTAGATATCCTGACATGCACGCTTCCTGTGCACATGCACATAGCAACGGAACCACTTCGACCAACCACGACGACTCCACCCAGTCACCTACGATCATCTCGCCCCATTCGACCCACCAGAACCCACGGCGATCATATGAATCGAAATCGAGTCAGTCGAGTCACAAAGGAACAAAAAATCCATCACCAACATTCACCTCGCACCGCCTCTTCCAACCATCAGAGACTTCGCCGACAAACCCAGACCTTCGCCATTGATCAACTCTCCTTTTCCCCCACCTCCGGCCCTTTCCGATGCGACCCCGGCGTCGCATTAATCTCGACACTAACGCCAAACTCGAACAGGGTCTTAAACCCTAGTCCCCCTTCGCCGCACCACCACGGTGAACTAGAAATCCTTCGACAAATTTTCCCAAGTTCCCCTACCTTCGAGCTACCGCCAGCGACAATCTCGTCACCTCACCGATCACCTATCGTCTGAAATTGACGAAAATCCTGTTTCCGTTCAACTCGCGAAAGCTCATCAACCACAAAATTAAAAATCTTGAAATCTTTATTAAAAATCATGGTTTTCAATCACGAAACTAAATATACAATCAAAACTTGAGAATTTAACAATCGAATTTTTTTGACTTGAATTAATCCTTACTGTAAATTCAGTCCAATCTAATAATTACTTAATAATTATTCTTGAAATTATTTTTTAAAAAACAGTATTTCACCCATGCAAACAACTCTTCTTTAATGATAAAAGTCTAACACTATTTGGGTAGGGAGATATGAATTTATTTAGGTGGGTTCTTGAGTCTGTTTAACATAACAGAGGCTAATATATTCATATACACATACATGCACATAAATAAACAGAGTAGTTCAACTATATTCCAAGTAAAATACGTTCATGCAAACATTATTCACAACATAACATCTTCAATTTATCATATGCACTAGGATTAAACAGATTTAAGCTTTTTAAAGAAATGTTTACTCACTGTTTAACTTTAGAACAGAGAACCGGTTTTCCTTTTGATCTGAAACTGGAAGCTTGAATCTATTTTATTAAGTTGAATCTTGCTTTGTACAGTTGAAACTTGAAAGAGTTTGATTGCTTGATGATCTTTGAAACTGGAATTAGAAGTTGTTGAAATGCTTAGTTACTGAGATGAATTTACTTGATCTAGTTGAACTGAATCCATATACTAGTTTGTTTATCGATCTGCTTGCTTTCAGGCTTCCAGGTTTCAAAATTCGAACAGAGGTTGTTGATTTTGTACAGGCTGAGATCTTTTTAGTTTTTGTTTAGAAGAAGAGATTGAGAAATGAAATCTGAAAATGTTAGAACCGAACACAGCCTATTCTCTCAACATTATTAATATATTTTAATTTAAAGAAAACAATTTGCCACTTGTTATATTGCATGTTATTTTAGCTACAAATGTTAAATTATGAATTTTATGTTTATATCCTTGCCTCTAAATTATTTATAAATTATGTCTAAATCCTTACTTAATTTTTATTTATTTATATAGATTATTTATTTTATATTTACATATGTCTTGTATACTTTAAATTTTACACTTATAGTTTTTTTTTTTTAAAAAAAAAAAGATATACACATATCAAAGCTTTATATTTATTTACAAATATACTAACTATATCTATTTCCTAGTATATAAAAGAAAAGGTATTTTTAAATCTTTAATTAAATCTCACCTTACATATTTACAAACCAATCTTACACATATATATGTATAGAATTTTCAAAAATCTATTTAAAGTTGATTCTATATATATATATTATATTAGTTTTGAAAAGATAAATTTTGTCAAATAAATATTTATAAAAGGAGATCATTAAACAAATATTATCAAATGAATATTTATAAGTCAATATTTATTTTAGTTCAAATTCATCTATATACATATTCAGATATATTCTAATTATCATAATTTCATTTATTAATCCAAATAAAAAAACAGTATTTCTATTAATTAACCCAGTTAATTATCAATTAACAGATGTTCCAAAATCCGGGTTATCACATTCCTCCCCCCTTAGAATCTTTTCGTCCTCGAAAAGAAACGAAACCAGAATTTATTTAAAATTCTTAATATCAGTTAAATTTTCTCTTTGAACTATTTTTAAAATACTTTAAAAATCTTTATAATATTACTAAATTTGTTTTTATAAAAATTCTTTTATAACTCGATGTCTTAACAAGTCAATCCTTGTTCTTACAGAAATTCGGTCATACGTTGATCAGGCGTAGAACTGAAAATCTATAAGATCTTAGCAGACCCGTTTCAACACCCAGTGAAAATACTTGGAAAATAATTTATGAAAATATCGAAAACAGTTTTGAAAATAGAGGAAATATCTTTGGTGAGAATGCTCTGGAAATCATCACTCCCATCCATGGTCGCAGTTAACCCGATGGTTACGTTGCCGTCCCGGCAAAATCCACAGATAACTGTAGGTCTCCGCGCTCCTCGATTACGCCATGGAACCCGCTACAGATCGCAGTTATACCCGGGCCTTACGTTGCTAGCACAGCACAAACCCATATAACTGTAGGCATCAGCGCCACCGAATTTCGCTGCCAAATAATGAAACTTCTCCCACATAGGTCGCAGTCTACCGATATAAAATCAAACGCAGAGTGTTGGCTCTCAGCGGCACAAACGACTTTCGCTATGTTACCATAGTGTCACAGTCTACCGATATAAAATCAAACGTAGACAGTTGGCTCTCAGCGGCACACATGACTTTCGCTATGGTCTGCAGTAGATCGCAGAGACATTGAGTTAAACTGTCGTCACAGCATAACCCAAATGCCTCTGTGGGCACCAGCCCCTCGACTTTCGCTACACAAATAATCCTCAGGAACTAGTTTGTCCGGACTCCTCACAGGATAAACTTTAGAAACCCCCCTTGGAGCTCAAGGCAGTACCACCCAGTGGCACTCCTGAGAAGTTCATTTCAAGGAAGCGTCTTTTTCCCCAGAGCTATTCATAAAACATTTTATACTATACTCTTATAGTATCTTCAAATCATATCCTTTATGATTTATATCAAAATCTCCTTTACACAAAATCGATTTCCAAAATCGATAGTTCCAAACTTGGCTTTTCAAAATCCAAAACTGATTTCCCAAAAATCAAAAGCCATTTCCAAATTCATAGGTTCTCAAAGCCTTTTCCAAAATCATTCTCATAAGATCCTTTATATATAGATATATATAACTTCGAAAATCTTTGGATCATTTCAATCTTGTATAAAACCTCTTTTATACTTCAAATACTTCCAAAAACCCTTTTTATTCTGGATAGATTCAATAAGAGGAGTTTATCATATTATAAAATATAACTTTATTTATTGCCAAATCAAATATTCAAGTTTGATTTCTTTATAAAGTTATTTACCATTTACTTATCTCCATAAAGTAAATTTCAACCAAAGAAATATCCAATTCCATTATATTTCACAAACATACTTTTCATTTCAAAGATCATTTTACAATCTTTATCCACAAACTTCAATATCAATTTCATTCAAACCCGTACGATGTACACATATCATCCGTACGCAATATTAATCTGATCGCTCACTCGATCACACAATTTCTCTTCTGAACTAGTATCGTCCACCCGACTTCCTAGTGCGGACTCAGATCTGGTTTCTTGATCAGAAACCGTCATTCTCCTTGCAAAGTCACAACTATGATAGAGAATATCCAGAACTAATCAAAAATCTATATCCAGGTTCGCCGTCGAAAATCGAGCGAAAAATCGCAACTCGGATCGATAATACTATCTCGAAATTTTGTGTTCGAATCTGGATCAAATCACTATGCGAATAGAATAATATACGTATATCCTACGTATTTATCTTTATTGGTTATTAGCCAAATCAATTCTCTTTTCTATTCACATTTCTTTTTAATTCCATTCACTTATTCTCAATTACTTCCATTTCCAATTGAGTTATTATTTTAATTACAAACAGTTTGAACTCTGACCTTTTTTAAATTTAAAAATAGCTTGAAAAAGTTTTTAAAGTAGATAAGTAGTTGAAAAATAGTTATTAGTTTGTAAAATAACTGTAAAATAGTTAAGTAGTTATAAAATAGTTAGATAATTGCAAAATAGTTTTTAAAATAGTGTTTAAATATAAGTAACTGAAAAACAGTAATGAGTTTATAAGACAGTTTCAAAATAATTGTAAAATAACTATAAGATAGTTTGGGGTTTAAGAAGAAAGATTGTATAGTAAATAGTTTGGAAAATATATTTGTATTAAAACAATTTATTTTGAAAATAATCCAGAGTCAAACTGTTAAATTTCCAAATTTTCATTTCCAATTGATTTCTCATCAATTTATTTTAAATTCCACTTCCATTTAAATTGATTCAATACTCCAATTTCCATTGAAATTGATTTAATCCCAATTCAAGTTGAATTAACCTTAATTCCTTTCCAAATTCAAATCAAATTCCATTTGATTTTTAAACTTATACATCTTCAATCACAATTCTAATTAATTCAAACCAAATCCCATCTGAAAAAATTTCAATTTAAAACTCAATTTTAAGCTATCTCAAATTTATATAAATTCGAGTTAAATTTCTAAATGTTGATTTAATTTCTTAAATCAAATTAACCCTTATTTTTAAATCAAATCAACTTTTATTTTTAATTTAATAACTTAAATCTTTAAATTATTTAATTCTGAATCCTAATTCCAAAATTCCATTTTAAAATTATTTTTACTTAACTTGTTACAAAGTTCAAATAAGAATTCAAAAACAATTTAATCTTCAGATTCTAATTTATTATCTATTTTCAATTTCCAGATCTCAAATCCATTTTGAGATCACTCATAACTTCCATTAAAATTAACCATTTAACTACCCAAGTTAAATTTAAATTTCATCTTGAAATTTCCAATTCAAGTGTTCAATCTAAACTCATTTAACTTCCTTAAGTTAAATTAAATTTACTTAATCCGGTCAACTTTACACAATTTGAATTCCCATTCAAATTTTAAACTTCAGATTAATAATCTTTCCCCTTTTAAGTTTAAAAACTTACTTTACTTTGGGTTTCACATCACATTCCAATTTAAAACTCAACACTAAGTGTTTATTTCAAATCATCATTGATATTATGTATATTCCTTATATATACATTTTCTTTACACACCAAGTTATACTTTAAATTTTAAACCATTCTTGGTTTAATTCAAAAACAAATTTCTTTAAATTTTCCCAACAACTCTTATTTTAATATAAGATCATATTCAAAAACAACCTGAATAATATTTATTCTTTTTCTTTTAATATTTTGAAAACAATTTCAAATGTTTTCAAACTTAGGATTCAAAACTTCACAATTTAAATCCAATTTAATTTACAAATTATAAGTCATATCCACCTAAAAGTTTACTTCCCTAAAATATTTCATTTTGCTAAATCATTAACAACATTCATTATTAAACACAACTACCATTTATGATAATAACCAAGATTATCATATCTGGAAAACAATTCATTATTATCTTTATTCTTGATAACACTTCTACAAATCCAAGATTTTAATTTCAGTTTGAATTCTATTTCAAACTTATCTTCATTCAATTTCAATTTGGTTGTATTTCTATTACCACTTAATTCTTATTATCTTATTTAATTCCAATGATTCAACACCAATTTCTTTAATATATATTAAAAGAAATATTGCTTTATATATCAAATATAATCTTATATAAAAATCATTTGAAATCTTTATATATGAAAATAACAAATACGCTCTCATATATATATACACTCAACTCGTTCTAGGGTACCGTTGACCCTATCCTTAACGAGTAATCTTAACAGGGCCAAGGTTCTCACTTAACCTTCAGCTCTGATACCAAATGTAACAACCCGTAATTTTCGACTCCGAAAATTCCGAATTGTTAAGGAAAAGAAGAAAGAGATAGAAGAAGAATAGAAAACAAAACTCAGAATCATATATTCTCACATTCGCAGCGGATGAAATATAATATCAAATAATATTCTTTACACAAAGAAAACTGTAATTGTTATTTTACATTCACTACATCAGAGTTACAACCATTTACAAATATACTAGACAGTTAGAATTAACATGTCTCAGATAAACAACAGTAATATGCTCAACGGAATACACTCCATACGTTCCTGCCATCCAGCTCGCCTCTTGAGCTCCAGAACGTCTTTACCTGAAAATATGTAATACTCGGTCTGACCCGAGCATTACATCAAAGTAACACCCGGGTCAGGCTGGAAACCAGCGTGAGTAAACCCATATAACATGAAATACTAAGTTATAAACTTATTTGCAATCCAGGGTAACTCGTACCTTTCTACGAGTTCCAAAAGTCCATCACTTATTACAACAATGTCCACGAACCATTACTTAGTTAAAGGCCAAGTTACTTAATTTATTCCAATTCCAGCCTGTTGGTTATAAACTCAATTTATAAAGAATCGAAGTGGTTTCGGATATTTACTGATACCCGATCCCAGTCTCTTCGAATTCAATGTCATATCTTAACTAAGTTATTCAAGTGAAATACAATTCAACATTAAATAGGATGTCACTTATACATAGCAATTTATCATCGATAAATAACTACATTATCATTATCCACCTACAAACATTGCATATCAGACATATCAACCAATTCAAGGCATTTACATCATTCAATCATTCATAAGCAAGATTGATCACTTCCAAAATTAATTTAATTCATCCCTAATTAAATTAATTACTAATCTTTAATCACTTAGATTACCTTTACTTAACATTTATTCATTACAAACCGATTAATTAATCTTTCTTTAATTTCATCTTAATTAATCACCTTTGATTAATTATCCTTTAATTAATCATTAATTAATTTATAATTAATCCTTTGATTTAATATTCTTAATTAATTACAATAATTAAATAATTATTCTTTAATTAATAATCATTACTTAATCACTTTCACTAATTAATTAACCTTTAATTAATTAATTATTCTTAAATTGATTACCTTAATTAATTAATCGCATTAATTAATTATTAATTAAAGTTTATATACTTGATTAATCAATATTTAAATCATCAATTATCCATCCTTAATTAAGTATATAAATTAATTATTTAATTAATTAATTACTAATCTGAACTTAATTACTTAATTAATTCCTTTTTAATTATTAATTATAATTTATTTATTTTTTTTATTTAAGTTTTTAACAAACTTAAATTTAATAAACATACTATTTACAATAAAGTTTAAGAACATTTAAAAAGAGACTTTAGAAAAGTTTAAACATAGAACCATTTTAAAATTCAAACTTTTATTTTTATAAAAAAAAAAATCTTTAAAACTGGCTTCACACTTTCACTCTCCCGATCCTTACTTCGGGTCATTCCACGTTCTACTCGAGACCAACTTCGAGTTCTCTTCCCATCTTCTTTCACGATAAAACTTCGAGTACAAATCCGATCAAAGCTTTATTTTCCCCGAAGCTCTCTTCTTCTTCCCTCTCCTCTCTTACAATTCTACAGCAACCTAGATATCCTGACATGCACGCTTCCTGTGCACATGCACATAGCAACGGAACCACTTCGACCAACCACGACGACTCCACCCAGTCACCTACGATCATCTCGCCCCATTCGACCCACCAGAACCCACGGCGATCATATGAATCGAAATCGAGTCAGTCGAGTCACAAAGGAACAAAAAATCCATCACCAACATTCACCTCGCACCGCCTCTTCCAACCATCAGAGACTTCGCCGACAAACCCAGACCTTCGCCATTGATCAACTCTCCTTTTCCCCCACCTCCGGCCCTTTCCGATGCGACCCCGGCGTCGCATTAATCTCGACACTAACGTCAAACTCGAACAGGGTCTTAAACCCTAGTCCCCCTTCGCCGCACCACCACGGTGAACTAGAAATCCTTCGACAAATTTTCCCAAGTTCCCCTACCTTCGAGCTACCACCAGCGACAATCTCGTCACCTCACCGATCACCTATCGTCTGAAATTGACGAAAATCCTGTTTCCGTTCAACTCGCGAAAGCTCATCAACCACAAAATTAAAAATCTTGAAATCTTTATTAAAAATCATGGTTTTCAATCACGAAACTAAATATACAATCAATACTTGAGAATTTAACAATCGAATTTTTTTGACTTGAATTAATCCTTACTGTAAATTCAGTCCAATCTAATAATTACTTAATAATTATTCTTGAAATTATTTTTTTAAAAACAGTATTTCACCCATGCAAACAACTCTTCTTTAATGATCAAAGTCTAACACTATTTGGGTAGGGAGATATGAATTTATTTAGGTGGGTTCTTGAGTCTGTTTAACATAACAGAGGCTAATATATTCATATACACATACATGCACATAAATAAACAGAGTAGTTCAACTATATTCCAAGTAAAATACGTTCATGCAAACATTATTCACAACATAACATCTTCAATTTATCATATGCACCAGGATTAAACAGATTTAAGCTTTTTAAAGAAATGTTTACTCACTGTTTAACTTTAGAACAGAGAACCGGTTTTCCTTTTGATCTGAAACTGGAAGCTTGAATCTATTTTATTAAGTTGAATCTTGCTTTGTACAGTTGAAACTTGAAAGAGTTTGATTGCTTGATGATCTTTGAAACTGGAATTAGAAGTTGTTGAAATGCTTAGTTACTGAGATGAATTTACTTGATCTAGTTGAATTGAATCCATATACTAGTTTGTTTATCGATCTGCTTGCTTTCAGGCTTCCAGGTTTCAAAATTCGAACAGAGGTTGTTGATTTTGTACAGGCTGAGATCTTTTTAGTTTTTGTTTAGAAGAAGAGATTGAGAAATGAAATCTGAAAATGTTAGAACCGAACACAGCCTATTCTCTCAACATTATTAATATATTTTAATTTAAAGAAAACAATTTGCCACTTGTTATATTGCATGTTATTTTAGCTACAAATGTTAAATTATGAATTTTATGTTTATATCCTTGCCTCTAAATTATTTATAAATTATGTCTAAATCCTTACTTAATTTTTATTTATTTATATAGATTATTTATTTTATATTTACATATGTCTTGTATACTTTAAATTTTACACTTATAGTTTTTTTTTAAAAAAAAAAAAAAGATATACACATATCAAAGCTTTATATTTATTTACAAATATACTAACTATATCTATTTCCTAGTATATAAAAGAAAAGGTATTTTTAAATCTTTAATTAAATCTCACCTTACATATTTACAAACCAATCTTACACATATATATGTATAGAATTTTCAAAAATCTGTTTAAAGTTGATTCTATATATATATATTATATTAGTTTTGAAAAGATAAATTTTGTCAAATAAATATTTATAAAAGGAGATCATTAAACAAATATTATCAAATGAATATTTATAAGTCAATATTTATTTTAGTTCAAATTCATCTATATACATATTCAGATATATTCTAATTATCATAATTTCATTTATTAATCCAAATAAAAAAACAGTATTTCTATTAATTAACCCAGTTAATTATCAATTAACAGATGTTCCAAAATCCGGGTTATCACATCAACAGCCTGTAATAACTCGGTCTGACCCGAGTATTAATTCAAAAGAAAATAATACGTGGATCAGTCTAATTCAAACTCCGTAATTAATGCACGAAAGCAACAATAATTAAATAACAATTAGACGACAATCATAATAAATCCCGCATATCCAATCCTCTAATAAGAAAATCAGATAACGGTAAATATAACGTGTAACAGCATTTAAACAGCGAATCAGCAAAGCCAAATCATCAACAAAGGTAAGTGGAAGGATTATCAATGAAGATAATTAGATAACAGCGGAATAGTATAAATAGCGAATTCAAAAATCTGATTATCAATAAAGATAAATAGAAGAATTATCGATGAAGATAATTAGAAACAACAGAGTTACCTAAACAACAATTAACAGCAAAATCTGATCATCAACTAAATAATTAAAAACAACATAATCTAATTATCTAATAGATAATTAGATAACAACAAAATAATCAAATTAAACCAAATTGAAATACGAATACAAAATATATTGAATTGGCCACACGAAACAATTCAAGCAATTGAAATTATCAAATAAAGTGTCAATTATGATTGGCTGTAGTACACGCTCACGTGTACTGCCTCGCCACTGCAGAATATGACATCATCACTGCCTCGTCACTGCAGAATATGACGTCATCACTACTCCAAATATTTAAACTAAGCTCAATCACACAACTAAGTGCATATAGTTCAGTAAGCGCGTTGCGGCAATCAACGCTACAAAACACACGCATACATAGCTATATACATACACATATAAATATGTGTATATATATATATACCAACTATATATGTGTGTACCCAATCAGTTAATAATTCAAACCAAACACACGCATACATAGCTATATACATATACATATAATTATGTACATATATATATACCAACTATATATAAGTGTGTACCCAATCAATTAATAATTCGAATCAAAACACACGCATACATAGCTATATACATATACATATAAATATGTACATATATATATACCAACTATATATAAGTGTATACCCAATCAATTAATAATTCGAATCAAAACACACGCATACATAGCTATATACATATACATATAAATATGTACATATATATATATACCAACTATATATAAGTGTATACCTAGTCAATTAATAATTCGAATCAAAACACACGCATACATAGTTATATACATATACATATAAATATGTACATATATATATATATATGCCAACTATATATAAGTGTATACACAATCAATTAATAATTCGAATCAAAACACACGCATACATATTCCAACGGCTCCCAACGACCGCAAACGGCTTGAAGCCGTTGGAATAGCCGGTTTCTCTTATAGTGACAATTTTTACTTGTAATACTCAGAAAATACTATACTGTTTTGAGTAATTGCTGAAAAGTATAAAATTTGAAAAATGGATAAAAATAATTGTAAGAATATGAAGAAATTAATTTTTTGAAAAAGTTTAAAACATTCACAACCATGCAAATATTATAACCATTAAAAAACCACTAAAAAATCATGAATATCTAAAATGTAGATAAAAGTTGGAAAGTAAAAATAAAAACTCCAAATGGTTTGAAGTTGGAAAAAAATATGGAAAACAAAAAAAACTATAAAAGCCATGAAAATAAAAGTACAAAAAAAATTAAAGAAAAAGTGAAAGTTTCGTGAAAATAAAATCTAAAAACTTCATTTAATCCATAAAAAGACAATATTTGAAAAGTAAAAAAAGTAAAAAGATTAAAAATACTGAAATTAAAAAAAAACGTATTGGTCTGCAATTAAAGTTTTAGTTTCAGCAACTTCCTCTTTTACCTCAGTTTATTGTTAAGCTATAGTTTTAAGTTCAAGCTTCAAAGATGAAACTATACAACATTACATGCTTCTCCTTTTCTTTTTATATCGCCCAACTATTTAGGAACTGCCTACATGAATGCATCACCCTCTGCATGTTAGCCTTATAATTGCTTATGATCTTCAAGGCTGAATTCTATTTTTTGTTCAGCTGTCTTTGTCTTAGTTTTTTCTTAGAGTAAGGCGCAATGGAATCCAAAGTATAATCTTGCTCGAACTGAGTCTCCAATTCTTCTTGATGAGTAGTTAGTGGATAATTTCACATGTGGAGGAGTTTCTCTTACTGTTGCAATTCCTTTGACATCTTCTCAATTTTCACTGTTTCACTTCTGACCGTTGCTTAAACATAACTCTTGAGTGTGTCTTTTTTTTTCTTTGGTTGAAGTGGAAAACTTCCTCCTCATTCTTATGAATTCATGCTTAGCAGCACCGAGCTCCATCACTAAAATTGAATCTCGTTAATGTATAGGTTCAAATTTTCCATTCCGGTTAGCTCAATGGTTTAATTTACCATTGAAATGGTCGACCTTTACCTTTCCTCCTTCAACAACTTTTACGGCTTGTTCTTTTGATTCATTGAAGTTAGTTTAATGCTAGACCCAAAATATATCTTTCATGGCTCTTTCTTGTTTAGTATTAGCTTGTGCACGTGCTGTCTTGGTTGTTTAAAGTTAATCTATAAACTTGTTTACCTCGTTCAAGGCCAAATGGTGATATGGATTTGTCCCAAGGGTTCTTTGTTCAGAAGTGGTATTTTTTGGAAGACTTGAAGCCTTTTTTAAAGAATACACCTTTGTTTTATATCCTTGTGATCCAATTACCTTGAAATGAAACTTAAAATAATAAGCTCACAATGATTTTAAATATGCAAATGGAGCATTTGCTAAAATTCTACAATGATAGCAAAGCAAAATGCTAACATATATGAAAAAATATTTACTATAAGTTAAACCAAATATATATATTCCAAATGTACTGAAGCATTCATGCTCATCAAAAATATTGGACAACTTTCAACAAAGTTGGTAATTAATAATGGACCGCAGGTAAATTTTTTCGACATTTACCAAATAAATTCAGATTATAGTATTATTTAGATGCTATATTTGTTAGATTATATCACCTGTAACGACCTGGGATTTTGGTTGGTTGGTTTTGAACGTTTAATTTATTTTAAATGTTGACTTTGAAATATTATTTTATTTTGAATATGGAGATTTTGGTTGAATTAGTGAAATGGTTTAAAATTTCAAATATAGTGATTTAATGGATTTGGCGAGTAATATATTTAATATTTGAAATTGGGTAAATACGTGAATCTGGAATTAAAAGTGAATGGGATGATTTCTAAAGCTGATTTAAACCTATTTGAATTAGAGTGATGATAGTGGATTTTAGAATGAAATTAAAAGTCTAGTCGATAAATTAAAATCTGAAATTTTTATATATTATCAATTTAATAGTGAGAATTTAATATTTGGGATAGTACAAATAATTGAATTTGTGAATTAGTATGAATCGAAATGGTTTCTAATATGGATGTAAATTCTATTAGAATTATAATTGAGTTCGTAAGTTTTTATAATTTGAATTTCAAGTATTTTCATCGATTTTGAAAACCGCTCGATTTAATTGATACGTTAAAATTGCCTTTCGGGGTACAGACTCAGAATTCGACGAAAGCAGTTCCACTGGATCCGTAATAGTGTATTATTATCGGAGTTCAAATTTCGTAGCAATCGGATTTATCGTTTGCTCGTGGGAGCTGAAAACGCACAGAAATTAATTTAAAGTATTTAATTTAAAATCTTCCGTTTAATGCCGTAACTCCCGTATACTTTCGAATTAGGCCTCGAAACTTATTCCATTATGTTCGGAATAGGGGTAAAACATTATAAATGCCAGAAAACATGCTTCTTTTATAGATCCGGAAAAATCAAGCGTGAACGAGGTTTTTAAATAGTAAATTATACGTATATATATACGCAACCCTCTCCAACCCTAACCCTAAATTCATACACCCGCCAGTACATTTTCAATGGACTAAAATATTCGATACTTCTTTCCCTCCGATCTTTCCATCTATGAACAATTAGACTTCGAGTTCTAAAGCAAAATTGTAGAGCCAAGTGAGAGCATTCATCCATACGGTGATGATGGGTTTTCGTGTGATGTACGAGGAGAAAAAGAGCCATGTTCTCTCGGTGTTTGAAGGAAGATCGCGGCGAAATTAAGGATCCGGAGTTGATGGGATTCAGTGCGGTGGTGGAGCTCGGCCAGGGCTCCAGGCTGGTGGTCTTCGATCAATGTACGATCGACTACGTGATGAGCGGCAGCGTGAAAGGCGGAGGGAGGATGGTGTGAATGCGTACGAGGCTGGAACGAGTTAGCGTGGAGGAAGAAAAGGAAATTAGCGGCCTGGTTCTCAGATGCAGATCAAACGGCCCAGATTTGTTGAAGGTATTTAAGTTAAAAAAAAATTTGTAAATTTATTTATATAAAAAAACTTAATCTTATAAATCGTATATCTATCTCATAATTGGTTCGATTGAGACGAAACAAGCAGCGACGAAATCGTGGCGACGAGTACTACGTTCTAGAACTGATTTGGAGTTGATTGGAGCTAACTAAAATTTTAGTTTAAATTGAACGTTGTTCAATTTGATTTAAAATTTAAAAACTCAAGGTGAGTTAGAATCACTCATTTGGTAAATCAGTAATGTTTTATAGTAAATAAAATTTATTTATGCTGTTTGGATTGTTGAAATTGGTGATTGTTGAAATTGGTGATTGTTGAAATTGATTAGGATGACGATATAACATCTTAAAATGCTATTAAATTGGTGGAACCGGATCTAGGGTCACGATATAGCAACTCGAATTGCTATTAAACTGTTTATGTTTATTTCTAAGTTTATTTCCAGTACTGAATCATATATGTGTGAAATTTGATAAATGGATTGTTTTTTAATTATGTTGTTTAATATAACGTAAATTGAATTGGAATATATTGGTGTTATCGATTTGGTCAAATACACACCGTCTGGTATTAAATGGAAATGTGGTTTGAATGATATGTTAGAAGTAGGACAAAGTTCTGATATGCTATGATAAAAAAATTGGGCAATGTTTAATTGATAGTAAATTAATATGGATAAGTGTTGTTTAATGAATTGATTGTTAATCATGGAATTAGATGCATATTTGTAAATGGATCATGTGAATATTGATAATTTAACTTGGATAGTTAAACTGAATATAATGGTTGCTTGTTTAAGTACTGTTGGAGCTATTGAGCTTGTTTTGAAATTTGAAAGGTTTTGCGGTTGTGTTTAATTTCAGATTTTATAATCTGAGGTAAAAATGTTTTATTGGGTGAATATATACAAGTGTTTTGTTAATTTTTTTTATAAATGATCTGAAGATTGTTTTTATATATAAATGTTGGTCATTTTGATAAAATTTGTGTAAGGGTTATTTCGAGATTTTAAGTGGTATTATCTATTTATGGTATTATAACTATTTGATAAATGGATAGTAAAACATTGATTACATTATTTAAACTATATTGTTTTAGATTAATTACTTAGGTGGATTTTTAAGGGTTGTTTTTAAGTTATTATAATATATTATTTGATAATTCTTTATAAGGGTTTCAAACTATATTATTGTTTTTTTTATAAAAAGGTTTAAAGTGATATTTTTATGAAATTAAGTCATTCATTCTAAATGAATAAGTAATTGATTTTGAAGTACTTATATTTAAATGGAAATAACTTAAAGAGATTCCTTTTATGGAAAGAGTATTTTTGAGAAGTGATAAAGTGGAAATTTTTGGTTTTAGAAAGGGAATATATTTTGAATGATTATGGAAAAGAGGAATTTTATAAATGGTTAGGAGATATGGAAAGAGTACCTTTGTAATAAACATGGAGGTTTATAAAGAAGATATTCTAAATCAAAAAGAAAAATAGTTAAAGAGAGAAAAGGGTATTTTGGAATATTTATATCTTTGTACTAAAGGATACTTGTGTTTAACCATTTTAATATGATCTTGAGATAAGTAAATCTTTCTAGATAATTGGTTAAGATACTAACACCATTTTGTAAGTATATGGGAAAGGTTCTTTAAGTTTCAAAAGAAATGGGTTGAAGATATACTTATATTGTTAAGATAAGAACTTGGTTTATTTTCTGAGTATCGAAAACATTTCGTTCTGTGAATATACTCATTTTGAGAGATAAGTATATGGAAGTGATTTCTAAGTTTTTGAAAAGTGATTTCAAATTAATGAAGGAGAAGCTCAATGGTTTCCATGAGAAATGAAATGTATGATTTGGATGTTTTTTTTATTTGATAGTTAAATAACCGACTATCAAATCTGGCCAAATTCGTTGATCGTTTCGAAGAGACCGGGATCAGATTTAATTATCCAAAAACCACTTCGATCTGATTTGTGCGTTACGATTTGTGAGACAAGAAGCTAATGGAGACGGTGATTTGGAGATTTGGTTTGTTCGGACCCAGAACAACTTGTATGGGTGAATGCTATCATTGCATTGTTGCTTGGAAGGCAATGTTAGCATTCCAAGTATGAATGCTATTCTAAAGGTAAAACGTAGCCTCAAGCCTCATTAAACGGGAATGACTAAAACATGTGAGATGTAGTAGGGCTAAGTGGGTCGCCCCCAAGTATGGTATGTTATCACCTTTCTAGATACCCTCAGATATATTATATTATAGATTATGGATATGGTTGTGCATGGAAAAGAGAGCGCTCTATTAGGGTAGGAACACACGGGGTGATAACATATTTTGTAATGACCCTGAATTTTGAACAAATTAAATTGAGAATATTTAATTTATTTTAAATATTTGAATGATGATTTAATTTGAATCCCGAATATATCTTTGAATATAGCGATTAAATTATAAAAATTAATCTATTGATAGTCGAATAAAAATTTGTATCTTCAGTTTTAGGCTGAAGAAAAATATTTCAAAAGCTTTTAAAATTTATATTGATAACACTGAAGATAATAGAAGCTTCAGAATTTAATTTTTCAGTGATTTGTTCAGTTTTGAATTTATATCGTTCAACCGATATTTAAAAATAGTCATTTTTCAAACAGTCTCGGAATTCGACGAAACCAGTTCCATTGGGTCCGTAATATTGTATTATTACCGGATTTCAAATTTCGTAATTATCGGAGCTGTTATGTGACCGTACGACACATAAACGCGTTGAATTTGTATCGAAATTCAATTTGAATTTTAAATTTTTAAACTGGTCAACGTCAGCACGTTTCGTTTCTAAACTCATGCCTACAACTACGCCTACAATCGTGCAGAGAACAGGGGAGAAAATTGTGATTGCCCATGCCTCTTCTAATTTTTAAATTCCCCTTTCTCTTCAGTAAACAAAAAAACGAACGAAAGAAATAAAATACGGCAGCTCGTTTTCAAAAGAAACTCAAAAAAATCGCATTCGATCTTGAGGGCGAGCTCGCGTAGCTTGGCGAGCGTTCCAGGCGAAGGACCAGGGTAGGTTTCGCATTCGATTGATTCGCGAGCTGGGGCAGTTTCGAGAGGATTTGGCCGCGAGTTTCGTTTCGCGATTTGGGGGCGATAGTTCGAATGGGTTGGTCTGGTTGGAGGTTCGCGAGAGCAGGCTCGCGTGCGAAAATTGCATGGGTGGCCATAGCGGGGTGGTGCGTTCGAGCAGGGGATGGAGGCCGTGATCGATGTGGAGGAACTCGGCATGATTTTGGGGTTCCCTGGGACTTCGACTACGGCATGTTGGACGAAGGTATCGGTCTCGTGGATGATGTTGCGATCGAAGTGGATGGGTTCTCGAGTCGAGATGATGGCGAATCGATTGGGTCGTGAGGCAGAGGGTTCCTTCGATGTGGTCAGAAAGGTATTAACAATCCTACTTCTAATTTAGTGTTTTGTTAAGAAAATAATAATAATTTAATTTGTTGTTAATCATTCCTCTTATTAGAATTTTACAGTAAAATAAATTACTGGTTGGGTTTTTTTCTGGAAAGGAAAAAGAAAAAGAAAATAAATATTGATTGGTTATTTGATTTAAACTTGGTGAAATTAATTTAAATATTGTATATTGACAGTAAAATGAATTACTGTGAATTTTTTCAAGAAAATATTTTAAATAAATAAAATTGGGTAAAGGAGAAGATTTAAAGAAAATTTAGTTTTGAACTAAAATTTTAGTTAAACAAATTTATTTAGGGTAATGAATTGTTTGATAAAGTTAAAGTATTAATAACACAAATAATACCTATTTCCATTTACTAGTGAAATTTTTTTTTATAAACTATGGAAAAATTTATTTGTTCTTAGACAGTTAAAGAAATTTATTAAAGGAGGAATATGGGTTTAAATAAAACTATCAATTGATTTAACTATTAAAATGAAATCATCGGTGAATCGAAACTATCAAATGAAAAAAATTTATTATTCGATTTGTTCGAATATTAATGAATTGTATAAATTTATTTATACAAGGTAAAAATGGCAAAGAAAACAATCTGGAATGGAAATGGGATTGCAAAATAAAAAGCTAAGGTGAGATCTTCTCACTCAAAATAAATTCTGTATTGCAATTATTGATTGCTATTTGGATGTGATATTAGATATAGTAGGATATATCTATATATATAGCAATATATACATATTGGCATATGTATATATTGGATTGATTGATTTTCCCGCCTCGTATAGCGGATGAGACCCTATTGCGCCGTTAGTAAGCGGATTTTTATAAAACCTATATACCGCGATAATTCCGTACTGGAGCGGAATTGCTATTGTGCTAACGTCTTTGGATGCAGGGAAACAGGTTGGAGGGATCCAACTGGACCCCTCACATTGATTGAATTTATTTCTACTGTGATGTGACAATCTGTGAATGATTATTGATGTTATTGAATTGATACCTGGAAATTGTTTGAAAGCTAAAAATTTACCTGAATGGATGTTTGATATCATTGGATTCCAAAAATAAATCAATTGAATTTTTGAAATCAAAATAGAAATTTCTAAGTGAATCAATTTTAGAAATTGAATAAATTTTGAAGAAAGGAATTTTTAAAGTATAAAAAGTTAATTTTTATAATCTTATGGAATAAATTCCAGAATGAAGTGAAAATGCTAAATAAATGAATTTCGTAAAATAGTGATTATAATTTGAAGAATTTAATTTAAGAATTTGGATTTTTAAATAGATTGAAAGAAACGATTGAAATTTATTTCCTTAAAAAGGGAATTTATTAAAAGAAGATAAGTTGGAAATCCAATTAGAAATTTAATTTGGTAAATTGAAAGAATTTGGGAAATCAATGTAAAATGATTTCAATTTGAAGAATCCATTTAAAAACAGGATATTGAATGATTTGAGAAAAATAAGGAACTTATTTAGTAGTGATAAATAAAATTAGAAATCAATCTGAAATTGATTTAATATTTTAGAAATGAAATTTTGAGAAATCAGCATGGAAATTTTATTTAAAGTTGAAAATAAATTTAGAAATCAATATTGAAATTGATTTGATATTGAAGTTCTTATAAATAAAATTGGAATTCATAAATGATGTTTATAAATACGAAATCACTTATTTTGATAAGTAAAATATAGAAGTTAATAAAAAGAAGATTTATAAGTCAAGGTTATTAAAATAGAAATGGAATTTATAGACGTGTTTATAAATTCGAAATGGATTGAATTGGATAAATTTATTTATAGAAGATTTTTAAAGAAGATATATTCACTACTCTGGACAGTGAATATATTTTTGAATAAAATGGATTCACTTTTGAAGAAGTGATATTTTAAAATGAAGTTAAACATTTTAAAGATGTTTTAAAATGTATTATGAATCAAAAGCATAGATTTCAACAGTTCTTGTTGAAATAGACGTTTTCGAGAAATAAGGAAATGATGGACTATAACACGGTTGTTATAGTAAATGATTTTCGAAAGAAAATGTTTTATGTAGTATTGGGATTTATATATCTATCTTAAATCCGAATCCCTATACTAGTGATTTTGAGTCGTCGTAACGATGTTTTACGCAACATTCGTTTTGACTCAAATAGATGTTAAAATTAATGATTTCCTTAAAGAATGAAATATATACTTAATATTGATTTAAGTATATCGAATCTTTTTCAAGTGTTGAAAATAAATAGATTTGGGAAACACTTATTTTTAAATAAGTATGGAATTGCTTTTCCAATATGAAATGAACTGTTTGAGATTTTATCTTCTTAAAAGATAAATTGAAAATGAATATTGGAATCGATTTGAAAAATCGTATATCAGTAGATATTTTTGAAATATAAATTCAATATGGAATTTATAAGAGAAATGGGAATTCGTTTTGAAAATAAATATTGATTTATTTTTGAAGTGTGGAAATTTTATATCTAGTAAAAGATATTTTTGAAGAATAAATAATTTGGAAAATTATTTGGAATCTGATGATGTTGCGCATCTTTATTGATAGTTAAATAACCGACTATCAATAATTACCTTTAGATAGGTATTTGTTGTGAATTGGATGAATTTGAATGCCACACTTATTTTTGAATAATCGCTCACTATTCGGGTTAGCCGGGAAAGGACCATGGGGTCGTATAACCCATTCCGAATATGTGATACGTCGTTATGAATTGCATTCGAAGACCGGTGTTGAAGACCGGATATTTTTGAAAACGGAAGGATTACCGTCGAGTTACTCTACATCGGCTGATCTCCGGTTTAGAGGTTTTATCACCCTTAGTGACGGGAAGTCCGGACGTGATTAGAAATTTATCCGGAAATGCAAGGGCTTCGTGAGAAGTGCCTTCGGTTCTGTTCGATCCCGGAACAGACTTGTATGGATTGTGTGTCTGACGTTACAATTTGAGATATAAAGCTGATTTCTTTCAAATACATTCCTGTTGGTGGCGGAGAATTTATTCTCTTAGCTTAACACCCTTCTCTGAGACGTACGAGCTCAAAGGTTATGTAGTTGAAATTTATCAGCGATATATTCCAAATTTGGTAACGTGGCATACTGAGTGTTGCTGTGAAATGATCAGTGTTTGATCATTTGCGATATGATCATTTGTTTGATCTTATATCTTTGTGATCATAGGTTGATCATTTTGTTTGACCCAAAGCAGGGCTTTGTAGAAAGCGCAGCTTTGTGGACGAGACTTCGTCGAGCCTCACACCCCGGAAATGGTCGAAACAGGAAGGATGCAGCAAGGTTCTAGGGACTAGCGCCCCTTAGTGTATGTCATTCCTTCTGGATAAAGGTGGTATCATGGTATGGAGCCCAGATACTTAACCTCTGTGGTTGCTGCAAATTTATTACTTTGTGGTTGTTGCGAATCGGGGATCCTCGGGAAGATCGGTGACGATCGGGGGATGGCATACGCGTGTCAGTAGTTACCTATTTTTGCAGAGGTAACCCGGCCTTGTGTTGGCAGAGATCCGGTTAGGTTCTCGGGTCGTCTATTCCAGGGACGTACCCACCGTGGATAGGAAGTTCCTTAGCCTGACCATTTGTTGGAAATCCAAAGAAACAATACGAGCCTTGTACGGTATTAGTTGTAGAACCTGCCATTTAATATGGTAGCTATAGCAAGCATACTATAATGGTACCTATGCTGGCTAAGATTTATATTGTACTTTCGAAATGATTTCTACACTATGCACTAATAATAATATCAAAAAGAATTTGATTTTGCGTAGTAAGCATCTTTGACTATCATAAGAAGAAATCTCCTCCAAGTCTGCGTTTGCATTGTGTGTGTGGCGGGAGGTCTTATGGTAGTTTCATTTTCCAAAAGCATTGCGAATTGACTTTAAAATTTTTCTGTTGTTTATTCTAAAGATAAACTGTTTTACGATCTCACACCAGTCACCATGACTGACTCGGCGTTTATTGTTCCCTTCTAAACTCTGGGTGCCCACAAATTTTCCACACGGGCAGCCTAGAGTTATGTTATCAGGATATTCTGGATATTCTGGAGCTTTGGAGATAAGCTGGATGACGAGACGTAGTATTTGTATCTGATAGTATTTATTCCGCTGTGTATTCTGTATGAGGACAAGTTTATATAACTGTCCATTGTTGTATATGACTCTGATGATTGATGTATGTATAAACTGATATAGCTCTTTGTTTTAAAAGACTAGTGTTTATTTATTATATATTGTTCCGCTGCGATATGTGAGATTCTGATATTGTTTCTGTATCTGATGTTGTTCTGTTGTTCTTCTTTCTTCTTCTGTTCTCTTCTTCTTCTGCCTTTTTCTTCTTTCTAAAACCCTCACTATTGGAGTTTCCGGCGTTCGATTTCTCGGCAGTCGATAAAGTGAGTATCGATGTTGAATTTTCGAAAGTCGAAAATTCCGGTATGTGACAGCGTGGTATCGGAGCATATGGTTAAGCGACAACCCTGCTCTGTTGGGTGTTACTCATTAGAGATAGAGTCAGCAGTACTCTAGAATGAGTTTGAGTGTAATAATAGATATGAGCGCGTATTTGTTAGTTAATATAAAATTGTTTTGTATTGTGATGATTGGTTTATTGAGTGGTATATGAACCTTCGTCGGCACAGTCTTGCAAAACTTTATCGAAGGGGTTTCTAAACACTCGAATAGAACAATTCGGCACAGTATTGTTTTAAATAGGGTGAATGAAATAATTTTACCCAAAACTATTTTTGTATATAAAAGAAATGATTTTCTGTAAATTATTATGATATGGATGCATGGTTGTTAGGGAGTGATGATGTTAATTATCATCATTGATATATATATATATGTGAAAAATTATATATGAAATTGAAATCAAAAAAAATAAAGAATTAAGAAATGAATCCATATACAAGTAGAATTTGAGAATATAAGTTATAAATGTGATTTATAATTTGAAACGGAATTCTAGAGAAGTTTTTGGAAATGTTTTGAAAGGAGTTTGAAAATTTTGGAGATTTGGAAAGTTTAAATCTTTTGGATTTGAAAATGAATTTCAAAGGTTTTGAAAAATATTTTGGAAAGATGAAAGCTCTAAACTCTTTTCGGTCGCTGGAAAATAACTTCGGTAATGACTGCAGCATCACCGGTGTTCATTTTCGGGTTTCCAAAAGAGAAATTGCTGCCAAATTGTTATTAAATGGAAGTTGTTTGGAAAATTTGGGTTTTTGTTTTGGAAATTCAAATGGAATTTGAATTGTTTTCAAAATGGCTTTGAAATGTTGGTAAACTCTGGAATGCTATATAAAGATATTTATGAAATATTACTAAGTTGATAACTTATACCAATTGAATTTTGGTAGAATAAATTTAACTTAAAAGAATGAAGTTAAATCAAAGCAAGTATAAGTGACTCAATTAAATGAAAATGAAATTGAAAGTTGAAATTCATTTCGAATTCGTAAGCAAATGAATTGAATTGAATAATTGTAAATGAAAGATGAATTAAAATTCGTATGGAATATTTACATTGAACTTAAGAAATGAAGTGTGAAATTCTTAAGTAAAATTTGATGATTGAACAAAAGAATAAAACTGGAATTAAAACTGAATATTGAAAATGAAGTTGAATTGTGTGAATTAAATGAAGTTTTGAGATTAGTTTGAAGTGAACTAAAGTTAATTGATAAAAATTCAATATTCAGAAGTTGAACCGAATCCAAATTAGATTGGAATTGTGAATTAAATTCAAATGAAATTTGAAATGAAAAATTGAATGAAAATGAATATGAAACTTCAATAGGGAAGTAAAGATGATATAAGAAGTATCGAAATTTTGTAATAGACTTTGCAAATTGATTTGAATGTTATAACTAGATATTATGGCTAGTAGGACATACAGGTGTTATAAAAGGAATTGGGAATTTTGATTTCAAAGATAAGTTTGAATTGCTCGACAAAAGGTACGTATTTAAATTTAAATATGAGATTTGATGATTTCTTGTTTAGCCGCTTGGCCTTTTCTTTTTCTTTTTGAAATCTGAGAGTCCATAGGGACGTTTTGTAGTCGTGCCGTATTAGCCGCGCAAAGGAGACGCTGGCGAAATTTTTCGAAAATTTCTAGTGTTAGAAAATTTTTGAGAAAATTTGGAAGTTTAAATTTGAATTTAAACTTAAATTTGAATTGTTAAGTAAAACAATGTTGTTTTGAAACTTATAATTGAAGTTGGAAAGCTAGTTGAATTGATAACGAATCTTTAGTAGAAAGATTTGTTTTTGAAAATTGATAAAACTATTTGAATTGTGAAAAATAGTAGACGAGTTAAGGACCTTTTTTCCTAACTTGTAATTTCGAGGACGAAATTCTTTTAAGGGGGGAAGTCTGTAACGACCCTGAATTTTGAACAAATTAAATTGAGAATATTTAATTTATTTTAAATATTTGAATGATGATTTAATTTGAATCCCGAATATATCTTTGAATATGGCGATTAAATTATAAAAATTAATCTATTGATAGTCGAATAAAAATTTGTATCTTCAGTTTTAAGCTGAAGAAAAATATTTCAAAAGCTTTTAAAATTTATATTGATAACACTGAAGATAATAGAAGCTTCAGAATTTAATTTTTCAGTGATTTGTTCAGTTTTGAATTTATATCGTTCAACCGATATTTAAAAATAGTCATTTTTCAAACAGTCTCGGAATTCGACAAAACCAGTTCCATTGGGTCCGTAATATTGTATTATTACCGGATTTCAAATTTCGTAATTATCGGAGCTGTTATGTGACCGTACGACACATAAACGCGTTGAATTTTTATCGAAATTCAATTTGAATTTTAAATTTTTAAACTGGTCAACGTCAGCACGTTTCGTTCCTAAACTCATGCCTACAACTACGCCTACAATCGTGCAGAGAACAGGGGAGAAAATCGTGATTGCCCATGCCTCTTCTAATTTTTAAATTCACCTTTCTCTTCAGTAAACAAAAAAAACGAACGAAAGAAATAAAATACGGCAGCTCGTTTTCAAAAGAAACTCAAAAAAATCGCGTTCGATCTTGGGGGCGAGCTCGCGTAGCTTGGCGAGCGTTCCAGGCGAAGGACCAGGGTAGGTTTCGCATTCGATTGATTCGCGAGCTGGGGCAGTTTCGAGAGGATTGGGCCGCGAGTTTCGTTTCGCGATTTTGGGGCGATAGTTCGAATGGGTTGGTCTGGTTGGAGGTTCGCGAGAGCAGGCTCGCGTGCGAAAATTGCTTGGGTGGCCATAGCGGGGTGGTGCGTTCGAGCAGGGGATGGAGGCCGTGATCGATGTGGAGGAACTCGGCATGATTTTGGGGTTCCCTGGGACTTCGACTACGGCATGTTGGACGAAGGTATCGGTCTCGTGGATGATGTTGCGATCGAAGTGGATGGGTTCTCGAGTCGAGATGATGGCGAATCGATTGGGTCGTGAGGCAGAGGGTTCCTTCGATGTGGTCAGAAAGGTATTAACAATCCTACTTCTAATTTAGTGTTTTGTTAAGAAAATAATAATAATTTAATTTGTTGTTAATCATTCCTCTTGTTAGAATTTTACAGTAAAATAAATTACTGGTTGGGTTGTTTTCTGAAAAGGAAAAAGAAAAAGAAAATAAATATTGATTGGTTATTTGATTTAAACTTGGAGAAATTAATTTAAATATTGTATATTGACAGTAAAATGAATTACTGTGAATTTTTTCAAGAAAATATTTTAAATAAATAAAATTGGGTAAAGGAGAAGATTTAAAGAAAATTTAGTTTTGAACTAAAATTTTAGTTAAACAAATTTATTTAGGGTAATGAATTGTTTGATAAAGTTAAAGTATTAATAACACAAATAATACCTATTTCCATTTACTAGTGAATTTTTTTTTTATAAACTATGGAAAAATTTATTTGTTCTTAGACAGTTAAAGAAATTTATTAAAGGAGGAATATGGGTTTAAATAAAACTATCAATTGATTTAACTATTAAAATGAAATCATCGGTGAATCGAAACTATCAAATGAAAAAAAAATTATTATTCGATTTGTTCGAATATTAATGAATTGTATAAATTTATTTATACAAGGTAAAAATGGCAAAGAAAACAATCTGGAACGGAAATGGGATTGCAAAATAAAAAGCTAAGGTGAGATCTTCTCACTCAAAATAAATTTTGTATTGCAGTTATTGATTGCTATTTGGATGTGATATTAGATATAGTAGGATATATCTATATATATAGCAATATATACATATTGGCATATGTATATATTGGATTGATTGATTTTCCCGCCTCGTATAGCGGATGAGACCCTATTGCGCCGTTAGTAAGCGGATTTTTATAAAACCTATATAC
This sequence comes from Allium fistulosum, assembly GCA_030737815.1. Taxonomy (NCBI): domain Eukaryota; kingdom Viridiplantae; phylum Streptophyta; class Magnoliopsida; order Asparagales; family Amaryllidaceae; genus Allium; species Allium fistulosum. The sequence goes on along the minus strand of CM060906.1, from coordinate 246,248,864 downwards.
CGCGATAATTCCGTACTGGAGCGGAATTGGTATTGTGCTAACGTCTTTGGATGCAGGGAAACAGGTTGGAGGGATCCAACTGGACCCCTAACATTGATTGAATTTATTTCTACTGTGATGTGACAATCTGTGAATGATTATTGATGTTATTGAATTGATATCTGGAAATTGTTTGAAAGCTAAAAATTTACCTGAATGGATGTTTGATATCATTGGATTCCAAAAATAAATCAATTGAATTTTTGAAATCAAAATAGAAATTTCTAAGTGAATCAATTTTAGAAATTGAATAAATTTTGAAGAAAGGAATTTTTAAAGTATAAAAAGTTAATTTTTATAATCTTATGGAATAAATTCCAGAATGAAGTGAAAATGCTAAATAAATGAATTTCGTAAAATAGTGATTATAATTTGAAGAATTTAATTTAAGAATTTGGATTTTTAAATAGATTGAAAGAAACGATTGAAATTTATTTCCTTAATAAAGGAATTTATTAAAAGAAGATAAGTTGGAAATCCAATTAGAAATTTAATTTGGTAAATTGAAAGAATTTGGGAAATCAATGTAAAATGATTTCAATTTGAAGAATCCATTTAAAAACAGGATATTGAATGATTTGAGAAAAATAAGGAACTTATTTAGTAGTGATAAATAAAATTAGAAATCAATCTGAAATTGATTTAATATTTTAGAAATGAAATTTTGAGAAATCAGCATGGAAATTTTATTTAAAGTTGAAAATAAATTTAGAAATCAATATTGAAATTGATTTGATATTGAAGTTCTTATAAATAAAATTGGAATTCATAAATGCTGTTTATAAATACGAAATCACTTATTTTGATAAGTAAAATATAGAAGTTAATAAAAAGAAGATTTATAAGTCAAGGTTATTAAAATAGAAATGGAATTTATAGACGTGTTTATAAATTCGAAATGGATTGAATTGGATAAATTTATTTATAGAAGATTTTTAAAGAAGATATATTCACTACTCTGGACAGTGAATATATTTTTGAATAAAATGGATTCACTTTTGAAGAAGTGATATTTTAAAATGAAGTTAAACATTTTAAAGATGTTTTAAAATGTATTATGAATCAAAAGCATAGATTTCAACAGTTCTTGTTGAAATAGACGTTTTCGAGAAATAAGGAAATGATGGACTATAACACGGTTGTTATAGTAAATGATTTTCGAAAGAAAATGTTTTATGTAGTATTGGGATTTATATATCTATCTTAAATCCGAATCCCTATACTAGTGATTTTGAGTCGTCGTAACGATGTTTTACGCAACATTCGTTTTGACTCAAATAGATGTTAAAATTAATGATTTCCTTAAAGAATGAAATATATACTTAATATTGATTTAAGTATATCGAATCTTTTTCAAGTGTTGAAAATAAATAGATTTGGGAAACACTTATTTTTAAATAAGTATGGAATTGCTTTTCCAATATGAAATGAACTGTTTGAGATTTTATCTTCTTAAAAGATAAATTGAAAATGAATATTGGAATCGATTTGAAAAATCGTATATCAGTAGATATTTTTGAAATATAAATTCAATATGGAATTTATAAGAGAAATGGGAATTCGTTTTGAAAATAAATATTGATTTATTTTTGAAGTGTGGAAATTTTATATCTAGTAAAAGATATTTTTGAAGAATAAATAATTTGGAAAATTATTTGGAATCTGATGATGTTGCGCATCTTTATTGATAGTTAAATAACCGACTATCAATAATTACCTTTAGATAGGTATTTGTTGTGAATTGGATGAATTTGAATGCCACACTTATTTTTGAATAATCGCTCACTATTCGGGTTAGCCGGGAAAGGACCATGGGGTCGTATAACCCATTCCGAATATGTGATACGTCGTTATGAATTGCATTCGAAGACCGGTGTTGAAGACCGGATATTTTTGAAAACAGAAGGATTACCGTCGAGTTACTCTACATCGGCTGATCTCCGGTTTAGAGGTTTAATCACCCTTAGTGACGGGAAGTCCGGACGTGATTAGAAATTTATCCGGAAATGCAAGGGCTTCGTGAGAAGTGCCTTCGGTTCTGTTCGATCCCGGAACAGACTTGTATGGATTGTGTGTCTGACGTTACAATTTGAGATATAAAGCTGATTTCTTTCAAATACATTCCTGTTGGTGGCGGAGAATTTATTCTCTTAGCTTAACACCCTTCTCTGAGACGTACGAGCTCAAAGGTTATGTAGTTGAAATTTATCAGCGATATATTCCCAATTTGGTAACGTGGCATACTGAGTGTTGCTGTGAAATGATCAGTGTTTGATCATTTGCGATATGATCATTTGTTTGATCTTATATCTTTGTGATCATAGGTTGATCATTTTGTTTGACCCGAAGCAGGGCTTTGTAGAAAGCGCAGCTTTGTGGACGAGACTTCGTCGAGCCTCACACCCCGGAAATGGTCGAAACAGGAAGGATGCAGCAAGGTTCTAGGGAGTAGCGCCCCTTAGTGTATGTCATTCCTTCTGGATAAAGGTGGTATCATGGTATGGAGCCCAGATACTTAACCTCTGTGGTTGCTGCAAATTTATTACTTTGTGGTTGTTGCGAATCGGGGATCCTCGGGAAGATCGGTGACGATCTGGGGATGGCATACGCGTGTCAGTAGTTACCTATTTTTGCAGAGGTAACCCGGCCTTGTGTTGGCAGAGATCCGTTTAGGTTATCGGGTCGTCTATTCCAGGGACGTACCCACCGTGGATAGGAAGTTCCTTAGCCTGACCATTTGTTGGAAATCCAAAGAAACAATACGAGCCTTGTACGGTATTAGTTGTAGAACCTGCCATTTAATATGGTAGCTACAGCAAGCATACTATAATGGTACCTATGCTGGCTAAGATTTATATTGTACTTTCGAAATGATTTCTACACTATGCACTAATAATAATATAAAAAAGAATTTGATTTTGCGTAGTAAGCATCTTTGACTATCATAAGAAGAAATGTCCTCCAAGTCTGCGTTTGCATTGTGTGTGTGGCGGGAGGTCTTATGGTAGTTTCATTTTCCAAAAGCATTGCGAATTGACTTTAAAATTTTTCTGTTGTTTATTCTAAAGATAAACTATTTTACGATCTCACACTAGTCACCATGACTGACTCGGAGTTTATTGTTCCCTTCTAAACTCTGGGTGCCCACAAATTTTCCACACGGGCAGCCTAGAGTTATGTTATCAGGATATTCTGGATATTCTGGAGCTTTGGAGATAAGCTGGACGACGAGACGTAGTATTTGTATCTGATAGTATTTATTCCGCTGTGTATTCTGTATGAGGACAAGTTTATATAACTGTCCATTGTTGTATATGACTCTGATGATTGATGTATGTATAAACTGATATAGCTCTTTGTTTTAAAAGACTAGTGTTTATTTATTATATATTGTTCCGCTGCGATATGTGAGATTCTGATATTGTTTCTGTATCTGATGTTGTTCTGTTGTTCTTCTTTCTTCTTCTGTTCTCTTCTTCTTCTGCCTTTTTCTTCTTTCTAAAACCCTCACTATTGGAGTTTCCGGCGTTCGATTTCTCGGCAGTCGATAAAGTGAGTATCGATGTTGAATTTTCGAAAGTCGAAAATTCCGGTATGTGACATATTTGGTACTGTTCAGGTTAGGGGTAGGCCAGTCCTGTGTTGGCAGGGGATCGAGGTGAGGTCCTCAGTACATTTTTCTAGAGATGTACTATGACAGGCGGTACCCTAGTAGCCCAGTCATTGTTAGAATCCAATATCCACTACGAGCCTGTACGGTTTTGATTGTATACGAAATACTGCTGAAACGTGAGATGCAAGCATTTCAGCTATTTTCTAATTTGCTTTTTGTAGACCCTATTATAATACCGATCATATAATTTTGATATAAAATGTTTTGGTTATCATAAGGTAAAAACCCATCATGTTTATGTGTGGCGTGGTCTTACGAGATACCTTTTTTTTCAAAGGATTTTTGAAATATAATAAAATTCAAATTGACTGTGTTTTCTCACGTTAGTTTTCCAGACTAACTCTATTACAGATTTAGTTTAGGATGCTATGGAGCTCAGGAGACAAGCTGGAGGATTTCAAACGTATATTACGTACTTGTTTATATTTCGCTGTGTGTGTAGACTGTATAGTCAGCATTGGTGAGGACAAGTTATAATAACTGTCCATATTGATGTATTGTTTGTTGTACTCTGATGATTGTATGTATATTGCAGTTACAGTTCTTGTATAAAAATCTGTTATTATATATTATATTTTGTTTCGCTACGTTGTTGAGATTCTGTGTTGTTGTTTTTGTTTCTTCTTCTATCCTCTTCTTTCTTTTAGTTATTCGTCTTTTCATACCATTTGTGTTGGACAAGTGTGATGAAATGTCAGCTCAAATGGTACAGAACAGCGGGTCGATACATTGTGGTATCAGAGCTGAAGGTTAAGCGAGCACCTTCGCTTTAATGGGGATTACTCATTAGAGATAGAGTCGGTAGTACTCTAAAATGAGTCTGAGTGTATTAGTAGATATGAGCGCATATTTGTCAGTGAATATGAAATTTTTATATTATGTTGGTTGATTTATTAAGTGACTTATGAACTCTGGTCGGCACAATCTGTACAACTGTATTGACCGGTGTTTCTAAACACTTGAATAGAGTAATTCGATAAAGTATTGTTTCGAAATGAGGTAAATGAAATAATTTTACCTAAATTATATTTTGATATAAAAGAAAATATTTTTCTAAAATTAGTATAGTATATTTGGAGTGTTTGGTTGACATTATTATAATCAAAACAAGATTATAAAAAATGAAATGGATTATATAACCATTTTAAATATATATAAGTATGATTTATACAAGTGAGTTATAACTAGAATTTGATTCAAACCAGATTTGAAATTTTAAGTCCCGGAAATTTTGGGAGATGCTTTAAATGGATTTGAACTAAATATTTGGGAATTTTTAAATCTTGGGGATTTTGGAAATGTTTTCCAAAGTAGTTTGTGAAGAATAATGGAGAATTATTTTGAAGATATTTCTGAGTAGAAATTGTTTTAAAATGGATTTTGGAAGTAAGGAAGCACTGAACTCACTTAAGATGATGGAAAATAATTCTGGTGATAACGGCCGTATCTTGAGTGTTCATTTTTGAGTTTCTAAGTGATGGATTTCTACTGTAGTGATTGGCTATGATTATTTGCTTTGGACTTGTTTGGTAAACAAGTTCAGTTTTAGAAATTTCAAAGGGAATTGTTTTGGGCAAAACCAAGTTGTTTTAAAATTCTGAAAGTATGATTTGATATACAAGGATGGATATATCCATATTTATGATTTCCAAATGATTTGAAATAAAACAGCGCGATTGAATTATTTAATTTCCATTTAAATGATTTGTGAAGTCAGGAGAAATCATTTATTGAACTTATAAATTTGGAGTTGATATAGATAGCAAAGAAGAGTGTGAATTTCAATCCTGGAATTAAAGTTTAACTTTGAGTAAGTTAAAAAGAAAAATATAGTTTGAATTTAACCTAAGATGAGTTAAATAAAATTGAATTGGATTTAAATTGAATTGAATATAAAGTTTGAAATGTAAAATGATTATATAACTATAAGTTATGATTATTGAATGAAATGGAGCTATAAAAGTGGTATATATAATCCAGAGTTATTATTATAAGATGTGAACGGACTCAAGTAAGCAAGATGAGATTTTAAGTAAATAAGTTCTTGAACTTATGAATTGAGAAATGAAGTGGTAAAACCAAAATGAAAATGGTTTGATGTCAAGGTAAAGGAATGGAAATTATAAACTTTGAATTTTAAGTGGAGGGTGAATTGGATTTGAGTAAATTGAATATAGACATGAATTGTGAAGTAATTATATAACTATATGTTATGAATATAGAATGTGAGTAAACTTAAGTGAAAAAAAAATTCAGGGAATTGTGAATAAATAAGTTTGTATAGCTTATTAAACTGAGAAAGTGGAAAAGTATGACCAAGTTAAAATGGTTAAGTATTTAATAACAAGAAATGGATTCAATTTAAGAATAAATGAATTGAATATGATTTTGGAGTATGAATTAGATAAGATTGGTATTAACTTATGTTATAAAGCTGAATATGAACTTAAGTAGCAGTATGGAATGTTTATAATAAACCTTAGAAATAATTTTATGAAATGGTTTATAAATAAATTAGCATGGAATGAAATGTCGTTCGCTATAAAATGAAGTGAATAACACTGTGTGAATTAAATGAAAGTGAATGGAAAAGATGTAATATAAGTTGGAAAATTAATATGAATGCAAGTGCATGAACCTGAGCCGAATTGTTCGAGAATCGATTTACCTGGAATGATTCGGGAATTAATAAAATGGATTTGAACATAATGAGAGTGGATATGGATGGAATGAAAATTAATTGATTGTGAATCAATTGAAATGGAATAAAATTGAATATACATTGATTGGAAATGGATAATTAAATGTTTGAACCTTATACTTGTGTACACTGTACACACTCGAAATATAAATGTCATAATATGTCTATTTTATGAAAAACACGTGTTTAAGTTCGTTAAAGGAATGGAATGTTATAAAAATTCATGGTTATGGAACTTATGTGCTTATTTTGGGTAAGTACAGGTATATGAAGATGTTTGGATAGATTTTTGGTTGCATAATTGCATATAAATTAAGCGAACTCGCTTAATAACGCTAATATAAGGTACGTTTATGCATTAAAAGCGAAAATGAAATAAATATTGATATATATTATGTTTCCGACCGTATGGGTCGATGTATATTATATTTATTATATTTGTGATATTGTAAAAGGCTCTCCGTTCAGGGGAGACTCTGTCAAAAAATTTTAGAAATTTAAAGTGTTAGAAAATTTTTGGAAAATTTTGAAAAAATTTTATTAATCATATTTGATTTGAAATTTAGTTTGAAATAATTGAATTTGATGAATAGATAGAAAATTAGTGGATTTGGGTGAGTCTAAAAGACTTAGGAAATGGTAATAACATAATTTTTAACCGAATGGGTTTTAAAAAGAAATGGGTTTGGAGAATTTTTCCTGCCTTGGTAATTTTGGGGACAAAATTCTTTTAAGGAGGGAGGAATGTAACGACCCAGGATTTTGGTCGGTTGGTTTTGAACGTTTAGTTTATTTTAAATGTTGAATTTGAAATATTATTTTATTTTGATTATGGAGATTTTGGTTGAATTAGTGAAATGATTTAATATTTCAAATATGGCGATTTAATGGATTTGGTGAATAGTAAATTTAATATTTGAAATTAGGTAAATATGTGAATCTGGAAGTAAATGTGAATAAGATGATTTCTAAAGTTGATTTAAACCCTATTTGAATTAGAGTGATGATAGTGTACTTTTGAATGAAATTAAAAGTCGATAAATTAAAATCTGAAATTTTTTGTATATTATTAATTTAATAGTGAGTATTTAATATTTGGGATAGTACAAATAATTGAATTTGTGAATTAATATGAATCAAAATGGTTTCTAATATGGATATATATTCTATTAGAATTATAATTGAGTTGGTAAGTTTTTAAAATTTTAATTTCAAGTAATTTCATCGATTTTGAAAACCGCTCGATTTAATCGACACGTTAAAATAGCCTTTCGGGGCACAGTCTCGGAATTCAACGAAACCAGTTCCATTGGATCCGTAATAGTGTATTATTATCGGATTTCAAATTTTGTAGCAATCGGATTTACCATTTGCTTGTGGGAGCTTAAAACATGCAGAAATTAATTTAAGGAATTTAATTTAAAATCAGTCGTTTAATGCAGTAACTCTCGTATACTTTCGAATTCGGCCTCGAAACTTGTTCCACTATGTTCAGAATAGGGGTAAAACATTATGAATGCCAAATGGCATGCTTCGTTTCGAGATCGAAAAAAATCAAGTGTGAACGGGGTTTTCAAATAGTAAATTATACGTATATATATATACGCAACCTTCTCCAGCCCCAACCCTAAATTCATACAGCCGCCAGTTACGTTTTCAATGGCCGAAAATATTCCATACTTCTTTCCCTCCAATTTCTCCGTCCATCAACAATTAGACTACGAGTTCTAAAGCAAAATTGTAGAACCAAGTGAGAGCTGCCCATCCATACGGTGATTGGTTTTTGTGTGACGTACGAGGAGAAAAAGAGCCGCGTTCTCTCAGCGTTCAAAGGATGATCGCGACAAAATTAGGGAATCGGATTCGATGGAATTTGGAGCGGTGGTGGAGCTCGACCAGGGCTCCACGTCGGTGGTCTTCGATTAATGTATGATCGACTGCATGATGAGCGGCAGCGTGAAAGGTGGAGGGAGGATGCTGCAAATGCGTACGAGGCTGGAACGAGTTAGCATGGAGGAAGAAAAGGAAATTAACAGCTTGGTTTCTCAGATGCAGATCGAACGGCCCAGATTTGCTGATGGTATTTAAGTTAAAACAAAATTTGTAAATTTATTTATATATTAAAAAAACTTAATCTTATAAATTGTATATGTAACTCATACGATGTAATGCCCCAGAAATTCATGGAATCTTATTTTAGTTGAATTTTGAAAATATTTGAATTTATTTGTATAGGAATATATGGAGTTAATTGTGTGCAAGTATGTGTGCATGTGTGCACGTGCACACTGATATGGCACAAGGAAGAACTCCAGATTTCTTGAATTTAAAACAAGAATTAAAAAGCAATACAAACATGATTTTGCAACATGGATATTTGATTTCTGGAATTATATGGATCATCCCAGAAAATAAGAAAAGTAAGTTTTATTTTAAATCAGTAAACAGATTTTATTTAAAATCCAGAAAAAAAAAATACATATATATGTTATAAGGATTTGAAAACCTGTATACATATAGGTGCATATGTTTCTGAAATTAAGAGGAATTAAATAAGCCTAGATAAGATATGTATACAAATATACATTTTTAAGTACTGAAAGGTATATATAAGCAAGTGAAACTATAACACTAAAGTGGCAAAAGACGAATTGCAAGCAAAATAATTGCTTTAGGCAGAAAATAGAAAGGAGGATTTTAGAAAATAAACAAGTAAACAATGTCACACAATTATCATGACTTGGTAAGAATATAATATATATATTCTGGAAAAGAAAAAGGGAAGACATGTCTCACATATGGCCGGGATATTAAAAGTTGAAAAATAAACAAATTTGAAATGCAAAATGCATGAGTTTTGGCCAGGGTAGAAATGGGATTTTACAATGATAAAACCCTAGAAAAACCTCTCCTATAAACCCAAGTATAAACCAGAAAAAAAATCATTTGCTACCCAAAAACATTTAAGAAAACAAAGGAGAAAATATTTACAAGCAGAAAAACAAGTTTTGAAAAGGATTCTTTTCTGAGTTAGCAAGAGAAGCATTTTTCTGTGAGTAATCTCACTAAACCCATGGCATTAAGTCCTGTTATGAGGCAGCCAGATTTATGTTATTTTTCTACATGTTTTGATTCCATTACTATGGTTTTAATGGATGCTTCAATGGATGTTTTAATGGGTGTTTCTGGATGTTTTGATTGCCTTGATGTTTTGAGTGTTTTGCTCTGTTTGGTTACACCCAGAAAGGTAAAAGTATAAAATCATGAAAGTAAATAGAGAATACTTGTAACTGGTTTAGATATGGCATGGAAAACCTAGAAACCAAAATGTATATGAGTTGCATTACACTTGTGTAAGTGCCGAGGCTCAAATAAAAGATTCAAGGTTGCAATGGAAATATCCAAAAGTGCTGAACCCTTGATCAAATAGAAAATCCATGAGTCAGAAATCTTGTTTAAGCTAGATCTTGAATTTAGTTCAAACATGGTTGCTTATGAAACAATAATAACCCACATGCCTAGTCTTTATTCCCAGTTGTAATTATTCTCGTATTTTCTTTAAGCCAAAACACTTGAAAATATGATTTTCCCTGGACATGAATGTTAGATTGTTCTTGAGTTATGCTTGTAAACTCTATGTAATGTTTCATGTATACTGGGATTTAGTCACCTAGCTATCTCACGATAGGATTAAACATGAACACTTAGTAAATAAGCTAAGGATTGTGAGCCAAGAAGACTGCTGGAATGCTTATCATATTTGAAGTATGCAAGTTGGCACATGGTTTGTTTAAGCCCTGAGATCTTCGTGCAATATTGTGAATTATTTTATTGCAATGTGTCCCCGTGATTCCTTTATGGCAGATGAGGCTAGGAATTAATTTGGTAAATGCAACCTTAAATTGATGAAGTAGGAACTTGAGTTATTCCTAAGATTGTTGGACTGGAACTATGATAGTTCCTGAGTATTTCTATTTGAAACCTATGTTTGCATGGTTGAATATGTGTATATAATTAGTCATAAACAAGTTAGGCAAATTGATCGAAGATGATATGCCCACTTGAACAAAATATTTATGTCTCACTCATTTACCTTATATCATGGAATTTTTGATTTTACTCATACCAGATCTTGTATCTGACCCTTGTTTGCTTATGGCATCTGGGGTGTCTCATCTAAAATGGGGCAGCCTCTAATGTTCTTTCAGGGAATGCTGGATCTAAATAGGAAGCTGCTGTGGCTAAGGAGAGTGATTATATAAGCATGCTAAATTAGAATTAAATAAGAACTTAGAATGAAACATTTGCATGTAATCTGGGAAGTTTTTATAGTTCTGTTTTGGTTGTTATGTAATGACCTTAAAAGTTTGGATTTATTAGTTGTTCTAAATGAATCTAGTGATGTATTAAGTTTGGGATTAATCTAAAGCCTTGGTTGAATTTTTGCAAGAAAATATATTTGGGTATTGCGATGAAAATCTGTAAATGGTATATTCCTGTATTTGAGAAATAGAAATGTATATGTACATACATTGTATTAGATAATTTCAAGTTACTTAAAACCTTAAGTTTGAAGGTTAAAAATCTGAGTCTAGCTATAAAAACCTGGAATTATTCTTGTGGATATTGTTAAGTTCACATAAATTAGATATGCATAGGATTTACTGACTTGTTACAAATATTCAAAAGAATATAGTAATTAACCTTAGTTAGAATTGCTAGAATCCAAATCAAGCAGGATACACTTGTTTAACAAAAATATATATACTCTGAATTTAAACAAGATAAACACTTACATCCTCATATGTATGTGTATATTACTAGGGATGCACTGATATATTTATATTGGTAATAAGTTTTGAATCCTGGTTGAATTGTTTGAAAAGAAAATGACTCTGATAGTTCAAAGGAAGTTTAAATCAAACTTAGAAGTGTAAATGAATGTAGGTGGACATCCAGACACATATAAATTGAGTGGGAATATGCATGTACATAGAGATCAAATTTATACGGCAGTCTTAATAATTTAGACGTCTGAGATTAAACTTAGACGTCTGTCATAATAATTTAGACGTCTGAGATCTAATTTAGACGCCTGTCAATAAAAATTTAGATGTCTGAATTTAGTTCAAAATGATTTCTACTCTCTGTTTAAAATTTAGACACTCTGAGACGTCTGTCATAATAATTTAGACGTCTAAGACCTAATTTAGACGTCTGTCAATAAAAATTTAGATGTCTGAATTTAGTTCAAAATGTTTTCTACTCTCTGTTTAAAATTTAGACACCCTGAGACGTCTGTCATAAAAATTTAGTCGTCTGAGATCGAATCTAGACGTCTGTCATAGAAATTTAGACGTCTGAACTGCTGATTTTGCCTAATTTGCCTATTTTCGAGTAAATTTCCAAGGTTTATCAATTTTTGTCAATCCAACTTATTTTTAATTAATTAATATCAACTTTGATAACTATCATGAGATCAAGTAAATACTATTTTAGAGTTAAATAGAATTATCTAGGCAAGATATATATATATATAAGTGTTAGTATTTGTCAAAGTGCACCTATGGCAGTAGAACAAGACTTAGAAAAGAAATAAGTGGCTATGTCAATAGCTTGTATGGCATTTTGATTTATATTTGATTTAAATTCCCTTTGATGAAGAAAAAAAATATCCTTATGAAATTAAGGTAGAAACAGGAGGGTCATTTCAGTTGGTATCAGAGCACTTGGTTGCATTGATTGCTAAGTATTATAGAAATGTATTTTGTCTGTTTGTTTTGGATGAAATAATTTAGATAAGAAAATAGTAATTATAGAAGTACTCATAATATACTAATACCGTTTGCCCAGAACTTAGTTAGCAGACCATGGTAGGAAGAGGATCTCATCACCATGCAGGATCAAGTGCACCACAAATGCTTGATATGCAAGACTTTATGAGGGCTTTAAGGGATGGAATTGGGCATAGGCCTGAGAACCCACATGAAGAACTTTCAAAACTACCGAAGACTTATTCCAATTTGGGAGGCAGGAGTTTTGAAGGAACTGAGAATGTGATGGAAATTCAAGCATGGTTGAGAACACTGGACAGAGTTTTCAATAACATGCAATTGGATGATCAAAGGAAGAGGCAAGTAGCTTCAAGGCAACTGAAAGGGGTAGCTTTAAGCTGGTGGGAGGTGATCATAGCTGGAAGAAATGAAAATGAGATCACTTGGAATCAATTCAAGGAGATGTTGGAAGCTAGATTTGTTCCAGCATCAGCCAAAACCCTATTGCTTGAAGAATTCATCAGGCTTAGGCAGGGAACTTTTAATGTGACTGAATATACTCAGAGGTTTGAGAGCTTGTCTAAGTATGGAGCTATGCTTGTAGCTGATGAGGCATCAAAGAATGATATGTATATTAAGGGTTTAAACCCAGGGCTTAGTAGGGCTATGTTGCCATATGCAGATAAAACTTTTGATCAAATCATTGATCTGGCCTTAAAATTTGAGCAACATGACAAGGAGATGGAGAAGTATAAGAATTTTAAGAATAATAACAATAAGAAGAATAAGGGAAGGTATCATCCCTATGACAAAAAGAAGGAGGAGACAGAAGGCAAGAAAACCAATGATACTAAGACCACTGAAACAAAGAGGAAAATAACATGTCATCATTGTGGAAAAGAGGGACATATCAAACCAAGGTGCCCAGAATTGAGGGGAGGAGCATTCAAATGCTACCTATGTGGTAAGGAGGGACATATCAAGAGAAACTGCCCTGAGTATAAACAACAAGGGAAGCTAGCAAGTTTGGAAAGCAGAAGCAAATCCACAGTAGAGGCTAATGCAGAAAAACATGGCCAAGTGGAAGGTACTTTATTTATTTGTACCCTACCCATATCAGTAGTGTATGATACAGGGGCAACACATTCTCTGATTTCCCATGAGTTAGTTGCATTGCTTAAATTAAATTGCATACTGGTTGAAACCCCTTTGTTAGTGCAAAGCCCATTGGGAAGTTCTAGTGTTTTAAACATGATGTGTGTGGATGTGGAATTAAACATAGGAGGAAATGTTTTTATTTCCAATTTATATGTTTTAAATTACCCAAATATAGGTGTTATATTGGGTGTAGACTGGTTAAGACAATACAAAGCCATAATTAATTTAGACTCATCCACCATATCATTACAAAATTCTAGAGGTCAAAGAATCACAATTTTGTGTGAAATAACCAAGGAAAGAAAACTATATCACTTGATTGACTTAAGTAAGGATTCCAGTGAGCCTTCTATTGAAAAAATCCCCATAATTAACAAATACTTAGATGTGTTTGGAGAAGTTGAGGGTGTTCCACACCACAGACCAGTGGAATTTCAGATTAATCTGATGCCAGGAGCAAGTCCAATTATTAAGAAACCCACTAGGATGGGGCCAAGTGAGTTGAAGGAATTGAAGAAACAGTTAGAAGAGTTGGAAAGCAAAGGATTTATAAGACCAAGTAATTCATGCTGGGGTGCTCCAGTAGTGTTTGTAAGGAAACATGATGGTACTTTAAGAATGTGCATAGATTACAGGGAGCTAAACAAATTCACTATCAAAAAAAAGTACCCCTTACCTAGAATTGATGATCTTTTTGATCAACTTAGTGGAGCAAAAACATTTTCTAGGTTAGACTTGGCATCTGGATTCCATCAGATGAAGGTTGAGGACTCAAGTGTTAAGTACACAGCCTTTAACACTAGGTATGGTTTATATGAGTTTCTTGTCATGCCATTCGGGTTGACAAATGCTCCATCATACTTTGTAGACTTGATGAATAGGATATTCAGGGATTATTTAGACAAGTTTGTTTTGATTTTTATTGATGATATTTTGATCTATTCTAAAACAGTAGAGGAACATGAAAATCACTTACACCTTGTTTTGTCTTGATTAAGAGAAAAAGATTTAAAAGCAAAATTCTCTAAGTGTGCATTTTGGAAAGAAGAAGTGCATTTCCTTGGGCATGTTATATCTGCCAAAGGCATTTCTGTAAATCCCAATAAAATTGTGGCAATCCAAGCATGGAAAAGGCCAAGCACAGTGGGAGAAGTTAGGTCATTTATGGGAATGGCAGGGTATTATAGGAGGTTTATAAAAGATTTTTCTAAGATGTCATCACCTCTTACCAACCTAACTAGAAAGAACCAACCCTTTATATGAACTGAGAAATGTGAACAAGCCTTTAGTAGAATCAAGGAGGCCTTAGTCAATGCACCAGTATTGAAAGTACCAGAAGGTAATGAGGATTTGATTGTGTATACTGATGCAAGTGGTTTTGGGCTAGGAGCTGTATTGATGCAGCAAGATCAAGTTATAGCCTATGCATCAAGACAATTGAAGCCACATGAATCAAAGTATGCAACCCATGATCTTGAGTTGGCAGCAGTGGTATATGCACTAAAGCTCTGGAGACATTATCTTCTAGGTGCTAAGTTTATTTTGTACACAGACCATAAGGCATTGAAATATCTCTTTTCACAAAAAGATTTGAATATGAGGCAACATAGATTGGTTGAGTTTCTAGCAGCATATGATTTAGACATACTTTATACTCCAGGAAAAGCTAATAAGGTTGCAGATGCTTTGAGCAGGCAGCATGCAAAAGTAGCCATGCTAATGATAGAAGAGTTTAGAAATTTATCTCTACTTACTGATTTGGAAATTGAGGAAAACAGTGAGGTAAACATGGAGATGATTGAATAAGGGAGTAAAGGGAAATTAAGTTTGATAACTTTGCAATCAGATTTAATTTTGAAAGTGGGAAAAATGCAAGGGGGAAATCCAGATTTATTAGAAAAGAAGAATTTAATAGAAAAAGGAGAACAAGTAGCAAACTACCACATTGATAAGAATGGTTACTTAAGGAATAAAGGTAGAATATGTGTTCCAAAGGATATAGAATTGAAGGAAGAGATACTTAATGAATATCATAGGAGCAAATATTCTATACACCCAGGCAGCACCAAGATGTACCAAAATTTGAAGAGGGATTATTGGTGGAGAGGGATGAAAACTGATGTGGCCAAACATGTTGCAAAGTGTATGACTTGCCAACAAGTCAAAGCAGAAACCCAAAGACCCTCAGGCCTATTACAACCTCTAAGCATACCACAGTGGAAGTGGGAAGATATATCTATGGATTTCATAGATGGTCTGCCTAGGTCAAAAAGAGGAAACACAAGCATTTGGGTAGTAGTTGATAGATTGACTAAAGTGGCACACTTTATGCCAGTGAAGGCAGAAAGAAATGCACCTAAACTAGCTCAAATATTCATGAGAGAAATAGTAAGATTGCATGGAATCCCTAAGACTATAGTGAGTGATAGGGACACAATCTTTACATCTAGATTTTGGAAGAGCTTCCAAGAAGCCATGGGAAGTGAGTTATGCTTGAGTACTGCATACCACCCCCAATCAGATGGTCAAACTGAAGTGATAAATAAAGTTTTGGAGGATTTGTTGAGGGCATGTGCATTGGACTTTGGAGGTAATTGGGAAGATCACCTCCATTTGGCTGAATTTACATATAACAATAGTTATCAAAGCACCATAGGTATGGCACCATTTGAAGCCTTGTATGGAAAACCATGTTTGCCACCAATGTGTTGGGTTGAAGCAGGAGAAAAGGCTGTCTTAGGGCCTGAGTATGTTAAAGAGACTACAGAGAAAATTGAATTGGTGAGGAGAAGAATGGCAGCAGCTCAAGATAGGCAAAAGAAGTTTGCAGACATGAGGAGGAAGCAGGTAGAATATGAAGTTGGTGATTATGTTTTCATCAAAGTTTCACCTATGAAGAAGGTGTTGAGATTTGGCAAGCAGGGAAAACTTACCCCAAGATATGTTGGACCTTACAAGATTTTGGAAAAAATAGGTTCATTAGCATATAAGTTGGAGCTACCTGAAGAGATGAGTGCAATGCACAATGTATTTCATGTATCACAACTTAGGAGATGGGTGCATGATAAAGAGGAAATTCTAGAGAAACCAACTCAAGTTCAAATAAATCCTGACTTGGTCTATGAGAAAGAACCAGTGGGGATTTTAGCTAAAGAGGAAAAGAAGTTGAGGAGCAAAACTTTGAAATTGGTAAAGGTTCAATGGAGCCTAGACCCTAATGATTGTACATGGGAGTTAGAGGATAAGATAAAGATGGATTACCCTAAGCTTTTTGCAATGGAAGGTAAAGATCTAAATCCCTAAAAAGGTTCATATGTATGATTGTTTTGACTGAATTGTTTGCTTATGCTATGTTTGATAGATTTTATAAAATCTGGACATGTTTAAAGTCAAATGAGAAAAATTGTGAGGACACAATTCCTAAAAAGGTGGGGTGATTGTAATGCCCCAGAAATTCATGGAATCTTATTTTAGTTGAATTTTGAAAATATTTGAATTTATTTGTATAGGAATATATGGAGTTAATTGTGTGCAAGTATGTGTGCATGTGTGCACGTGCACACTGATATGGCACAAGGAAGAACTCCAGATTTCTTGAATTTAAAACAAGAATTAAAAAGAAATACAAACATGATTTTGCAACATGGATATTTGATTTCTGGAATTATATGGATCATCCCAGAAAATAAGAAAAGTAAGTTTTATTTTAAATCAGTAAACAGATTTTATTTAAAATCCAGAAAAAAAAATACATATATATGTTATAAGGATTTGAAAACCTGTATACATATAGGTGCATATGTTTCTGAAATTAAGAGGAATTAAATAAGCCTAGATAAGATATGTATACAAATATACATTTTTAAGTACTGAAAGGTATATATAAGCAAGTGAAACTATAACACTAAAATGGCAAAAGACGAATTGCAAGCAAAATAATTGCTTTAGGTAGAAAATAGAAAGGAGGATTTTAGAAAATAAACAAGTAAACAATGTCACACAATTATCATGACTTGGTAAGAATATAATATATATATTCTGGAAAAGAAAAAGGGAAGACATGTCTCACATATGGCCGGGATATTAAAAGTTGAAAAATAAACAAATTTGAAATGCAAAATGCATGAGTTTTGGCCAGGGTAGAAATGGGATTTTACAATGATAAAACCCTAGAAAAACCTCTCCTATAAACCCAAGTATAAACCAGAAAAAAAATCATTTGCTACCCAAAAACATTTAAGAAAACAAAGGAGAAAATATTTACAAGCAGAAAAACAAGTTTTGAAAAGGATTCTTTTCTGAGTTAGCAAGAGAAGCATTTTTCTGTGAGTAATCTCACTAAACCCATGGCATTAAGTCCTGTTATGAGGCAGCCAGATTTATGTTATTTTTCTACATGTTTTGATTCCATTACTATGGTTTTAATGGATGCTTCAATGGATGTTTTAATGGGTGTTTCTGGATGTTTTGATTGCCTTGATGTTTTGAGTGTTTTGCTCTGTTTGGTTACACCCAGAAAGGTAAAAGTATAAAATCATGAAAGTAAATAGAGAATACTTGTAACTGGTTTAGATATGGCATGGAAAACCTAGAAACCAAAATGTATATGAGTTGCATTACACTTGTGTAAGTGCTGAGGCTCAAATAAAAGATTCAAGGTTGCAATGGAAATATCCAAAAGTGCTGAACCCTTGATCAAATAGAAAATCCATGAGTCAGAAATCTTGTTTAAGCTAGATCTTGAATTTAGTTCAAACATGGTTGCTTATGAAACAATAATAACCCACATGCCTAGTCTTTATTCCCAGTTGTAATTATTCTCGTATTTTCTTTAAGCCAAAACACTTGAAAATATGATTTTCCCTGGACATGAATGTTAGATTGTTCTTGAGTTATGCTTGTAAACTCTATGTAATGTTTCATGTATACTGGGATTTAGTCACCTAGCTATCTCACGATAGGATTAAACATGAACACTTAGTAAATAAGCTAAGGATTGTGAGCCAAGAAGACTGCTGGAATGCTTGTCATATTTGAAGTATGCAAGTTGGCACATGGTTTGTTTAAGCCCTGAGATCTTCGTGCAATATTGTGAATTATTTTATTGCAATGTGTCCCCGTGATTCCTTTATGGCAGATGAGGCTAGGAATTAATTTGGTAAATGCAACCTTAAATTGATGAAGTAGGAACTTGAGTTATTCCTAAGATGGTTGGACTGGAACTATGATAGTTCCTGAGTATTTCTATTTGAAACCTATGTTTGCATGGTTGAATATGTGTATATAATTAGTCATAAACAAGTTAGGCAAATTGATCGAAGATGATATGCCCACTTGAACAAAATATTTATGTCTCACTCATTTACCTTATATCATGGAATTTTTGATTTTACTCATACCAGATCTTGTATCTGACCCTTGTTTGCTTATGGCATCTGGGGTGTCTCATCTAAAATGGGGCAGCCTCTAATGTTCTTTCAGGGAATGCTGGATCTAAATAGGAAGCTGCTGTGGCTAAGGAGAGTGATTATATAAGCATGCTAAATTAGAATTAAATAAGAACTTAGAATGAAACATTTGCATGTAATCTGGGAAGTTTTTATAGTTCTGTTTTGGTTGTTATGTAATGACCTTAAAAGTTTGGATTTATTAGTTGTTCTAAATGAATCTAGTGATGTATTAAGTTTGGGATTAATCTAAAGCCTTGGTTGAATTTTTGCAAGAAAATATATTTGGGTATTGTGATGAAAATCTGTAAATGGTATATGCCTGTATTTGAGAAATAGAAATGTATATGTACATACATTGTATTAGATAATTTCAAGTTACTTAAAACCTTAAGTTTGAAGGTTAAAAATCTGAGTCTAGCTATAAAAACCTGGAATTATTCTTGTGGATATTGTTAAGTTCACATAAATTAGATATGCATAGGATTTACTGACTTGTTACAAATATTCAAAAGAATATAGTAATTAACCTTAGTTAGAATTGCTAGAATCCAAATCAAGCAGGATACACTTGTTTAACAAAAATATATATACTCTGAATTTAAACAAGATAAACACTTACATCCTCATATGTATGTGTATATTACTAGGGATGCACTGATATATTTATATTGGTAATAAGTTTTGAATCCTGGTTGAATTGTTTGAAAAGAAAATGACTCTGATAGTTCAAAGGAAGTTTAAATCAAACTTAGAAGTGTAAATGAATGTAGGTGGACATCCAGACACATATAAATTGAGTGGGAATATGCATGTACATAGAGATCAAATTTAGACGGCAGTCTTAATAATTTAGACGTCTGAGATTAAACTTAGACGTCTGTCATAATAATTTAGACGTCTGAGATCTAATTTAGACGCCTGTCAATAAAAATTTAGATGTCTGAATTTAGTTCAAAATGATTTCTACTCTCTGTTTAAAATTTAGACACTCTGAGACGTCTGTCATAATAATTTAGACGTCTGAGACCTAATTTAGACGTCTGTCAATAAAAATTTAGATGTCTCAATTTAGTTCAAAATGTTTTCTACTCTCTGTTTAAAATTTAGACACCCTGAGACGTCTGTCATAAAAATTTAGTCGTCTGAGATCGAATCTAGACGTCTGTCATAGAAATTTAGACGTCTGAACTGCTGATTTTGCCTAATTTGCCTATTTTCGAGTAAATTTCCAAGGTTTATCAATTTTTGTCAATCCAACTTATTTTTAATTAATTAATATCAACTTTGATAACTATCATGAGATCAAGTAAATACTATTTTAGAGTTAAATAGAATTATCTAGGCAAGATAAATATATATATAAGTGTTAGTATTTGTCAAAGTGCACCTATGGCAGTAGAACAAGACTTAGAAAAGAAATAAGTGGCTATGTCAATAGCTTGTATGGCATTTTGATTTATATTTGATTTAAATTCCCTTTGATGAAGAAAAAAAATCCTTATGAAATTAAGGTAGAAACAGGAGGGTCATTTCATACGAGGTCTGATTGAGACAAAACTAGCAGCAACGAAATTGTGGCGATGAGTACTACGTTATGGAACCGATTTGGAGTTGATTGGAGCTAACTAAAATTTTAGGTTAAATCGAATGTTGTTCGATTTGATTTAAAATTTAAAAACTCAAGGTGAATTAAACTCACTCATTTGGTAAATCAGTAATGTTTTATAGTAAATAAATTTTATTTATGCTCTTTGGATTGTTGAAATTGGTGATTGTTGAAATTGATTAGGATGACGATATAGCATCTTGAAATGCTATTAGATTGGTTGAACCGGATCTAGGGTCACGATATAATAACTCAAATTGCTATTAATCTGTTTATGTTTATTTTCAAGTTTATTTCCCGTACTAAATCATATATGTGTGAAATTTGATAAATGGATTGTTTTTGAATTACATTGTTTAATTATAACGTAAGTTGAATAGGAATATATCGGTGTTATCTATTTGGCCAAATATACACCGTCTGGTATTAAATGGAAATGTGGTTTGAATGGTATGTTAGAAGTAGGATAAACTTTTGATACGCTATGAAAAAAAATTTAGGCAATGTTTAATTGATAGTCAATCAATATGGACAAGTGTCATTTAATGAATTAATTGTTAATCATGGAATTAGATGTATATTTGTAAATTGATCATGTGAATATTGATAATTTAACTTGGATAGTTAAATTGAATATAATGGTTGCTTGTTTAAGTACCGTTGGTGCTATTGAGCTTGTTTTGAAATTTGAAAGGTTTTTCGGTTGTGTTTAATCTCAGATTTTATAATCTGAGGTAAAAATGTTTTATTAGGTGAATATATACAAGTGTTTTGTTAAGTTTTTATTTATAAATGATTTGAAGACTATTTTTATATATAAATGTTGGTCGTTTTGATAAAATTTGTGTAAGGGTTATTTCGAGATTTCAAGTGGTATTATATATTTATGGTAATAAAATTATTTGATAAATGGATATTAAAACATCGATTACATTATTTAAACTATATTGTTTCAGATTAATTACTTAGGTGGATTTTAAGGGTTGTTTTTAAGTTATTATAATATATTATTTGATAATCCTTTATAAGGGTTTCAAACTATATTATTGTTTTTTATAAAAAGGTTTAAAGTGATATTTGTATGAAATTAAGTCATTCATTCTAAATGAATAAGTAATTGATTTTGAAGTATTTATATTTAAATGGAAATAACTTAAAGCGTTTCCTTTTATGGAAAGAGTATTTTTGAGAAGTGATAAAGCGGAAATGTTTGGTTTTAGAAAGGGAATATATTTTGAATGATTATGGAAAAGAGGAATTTTATAAATGGTTAGGAGATATGGAAAGAGTACCTTTGTAATAAACATGGAGGTTTATAAAGAAGATATTCTAAATAAAAAACAATGATACTTAAAGAGAGAAAAGGGTATTTCAGAATATTTATATCTTTGTTCTAAAGGGTACTTGTGTTTAACCATTTTAATATGATCTTGAGATAAGTAAATTGTTCTAGATAATTGGTTAAGATATTAATACCATTTTTTAAGTATATGGGAAATGTTCTCTAAGTTTCGAAAGAAATGGTTTGAAAATACACTTATATTGTTAAGATAAGAACTTGGTTTATTTTCTAAGTATCGAAAACATTTCGTTTTGTGAATATAATCATTTTGAGAGATAAGTATATGGAAGTGATTTCCAACTTTTTGAAAGTGATTTCAAATTAATGAAGGTGAAGCTCGGTGGTTTCCATAGGAAATGAAATGTATGATTTGTATGTTTTGTTTATTTGATAGTTAAATAACCGACTATCAAATCTTGCCAAATTCATTGATCGTTACAAAGAGACTGGGATCATATTTAATTATCCGAAAACCACTTCAATCTGATTTATGCGTTACGAATTGTGAAATCAAGAAGCTAATGGAGACAGCGATTTGGAGATTTGGTTTGTTCAGACCCAGAACAACTTGTATGGATGAATGCTATCGTTGCATTGTTGCTTGGAATGCAATGTTAGCATTCCAAGTATGAATGCTATTCTAATGGTAAAACGTTGCCTCATCAATCCGGAATGACTAAAACAGGGGAGATGCAGCAGGGCTAAGTGGGTCACACCCAAGTTGGGTATGTTATCACCTTTCTAGATACCCTCGGATATATTATATTATAAATTATAGATATGGTTGTACATGGAAAAGAAAGCTCTCGATTAGGGTGGGAACACCCGGGGTGATAACATATTCGCTACTATCCAGATTAGGGTTAGGTCGGTCCTGTGTTGGTAGGGGATCCAGGCGAGGTCCTCGGTACATTTTTCTAGAGATGTACTGTGATGGGCGGTACCCCAGTAGCCCAGTCATTGTTGGAATCCAATATCCACTACGAGCCTGTACGGTTTGATTGTATACCAAATATTGCCGAAACATGAGAAGCAAACATATCAGCTATTTTCTAATTTACTTTCGGTAGACCCTATTATAATATCAGATGATTTTGATATAAAATGTTTCGGTTATCGTAAGGTAAAAACCCGTTGTGTTTTTGTGTGGCGTGGTCTTACGAGATACCTTTGTTTTTCAAAGGATTTTTGAAATATAATAAAATTCAAATTGAGTGTGTTTTCTCGCGTTGGTTTTTCAGACTGACTCGGGTGTTATTTTATTATAATGCTCGGGTCAAACCGAGTATTACAGATTCTGGTTAGGATGTTATGGAGCTCAGGAGACGAGCTGGATGATTTTAGACGTATATCACGTACTTTTTTATATTCCGCTATGTGTGTAGACTGTATAGTCAGCACTGGTGAGGACAAGTTATAATAACTGTCCATATTGATGTATTGTTTATTGTACTATAATGATTGTATGTATATTACAGTTATAGTTCTTGTGTAAAAATATGTTATTATATATTATATTTTGTTCCGCTCCGTTGGTGAGATTCTGTGTTGTTTTTTCTGTTTCTTCTTCTATCCTCTTCTTTCTCTTAGTTATTCATCTTTTCGTACCATTTGTGTTAGACAAGTGTGATGAAATGTCAGCTCAAAGGGTACGGAACGGCGGGTCGCTACATCACCCGCAATTATTTTTCTCATTTTTCAAAACAACAATCATATTAGTCAATAGAACCACATTTTCACAATCATAATTATCACATACTATACATGCATATATTAAGATGAAATGACACACTTAATTAAGCAAATAAATAAAGTGGCACAAAATTTATATTCTTTTGATAGCAGGGGATTTGTATTATTTTGTAAAATAAATTAGCGAACTAATGCATATTTGCAATATAATTTTTATTTTTTTTTCCTAATTCGTTCATAAATGCTCTAAATTTTACTAAATTAAGTCAAGTAGTATGATAATCTGCTCTTTCCATATGAATCGTGTGTGTATAACTATTGTTATTCGTTATTTGTTTATGAAATGTGAATTGCATTACCCATTATTATGAAAAAAATTGTGAAGGTAGTGGATTTTTCCACTAATGATAAGAGCTCTATTTTTTTAAATATATATAAATGGAATAAATGTAATAGAAGAATTATGGCATGATCATTTGGAAATCTATATCTATATGCAATAAAAAAATTAGATAAAAATACATGAAAAATAATAATATAACTAAAGTAAGTACAACTAAATAAGCAAAATAACTAATAACTCAACCTTACTAATAAACATTTGATTTACATTGTTATCTAGCTTGTGAAAGTTCTATATTTACAATGAAATAAACATCCATTTTTTTAGCAAAGCCAGCGGGTTTGACTGGACCCCTACCAGTTTATAGAAGCACCAAAGAGAAACACAAACCTATCCAAAGCACACATTAGACAAGGAACAAAAAGAAAACACATAAACATGGTGCAACAACCACATAAGGAACAAAAATAGAAAACAAAAGGATCAAAGGGAAAACGAAAGAGGAAAATTTACTTAAAAGCATGAATAATTCCTGGTTCAGACAATCTCTAATTTCATGTTTCAGAAGTTGCATGAGCTGAACTGAAGTCCTCTTCTTATCATTGAAGTGAATACAATTCCTCTCCATCCGAATAACTCTGATGAATTTTTTTGTAACGACCCAGAATTTCTGATATTTGAAATTCGAATATTTAATTAATTTTGAATATTAATAAGTGAAATTTATAAGCCGAATAATTTATTTATCGAATATTGGATTTAATTGGCTAATTAAATCGATAATTTAATAGTTGAAATTCCAGAAATAATTGAAATCTGGATTTAATGAGATTGAAAATGATTTATAAAGTTATATTAAATCATATTGAATTTATAGTGATGTTATAGAACATTTAAAATTGAACTTAAAGTAAATTTGTGAAAATTGAATATTTTAATATTTAATCGACTAGTGAAATTAGCCATTTTTGGGACAGTCTCAGAATTGGACGAAACTAGTTCCATTGGATCCGTAATAGTTTGTTATTATCGGATTTCAATTTTCATAGCAATCGGAGTTGTCGTTTGACCGTGGCAGCTCCAAACGCATCGAAATTGTTTTAATTTTAATTTGGCGAGTTAAAATAGTCATTTTTCAAAAAGTCTCGGATTTTGACGAAACTGGTTTTATCAGATCCGTAATGTGATATTATTGTAAGGTTTCAAATTTCATGTCAACCGGATGTACCGTTTGTCCGGGGCAGGCCAAAACGTATCGAAATCGGTTTAAATCGGTTTGATTTAAATTTTATCGTTTAATTCTGTAACTCGCACAGATGATCGAATTAGCTCCCGAAACATGTTCCATTGTGTTCGAAACGTGGGGTAAACCTTACGAACGCCAGGCGGCACGTGTGATTTGGAGATCGTTTGAAAAAGTCGTTTTAAAATGAATTTAATATTAATTTAATATAGTAGAAGCAATGGCATCCAGATCTGGAGACTAGGGTTTCCCCTAGCTCTCCTTTTTCCTTCTATTTCCCTTCTTAATCTTTACTTTAATTATTAATTTCTGTCTCCAATCCTTACTCCTCAAAACTAAGACGTCATTGATATATCATGGGCTCTCTGCGGGACGAAGAAGGCAGGGAGGAGGTGAGAAGGAAAAGGGGCAAGGCTCCTCAGTCGATAGTATCTGAAGCTAGGTTAAATCTGGGAGGTTATAGAAATTTCACATCTGGAGCTATTTCTGATCGGAATCAAGGCAAATAAGGAGCAAGTCTGGTTCGTAAACAGGGGGAGGGTGCTCAGGAGGCTTATGAAGGGCGGTTTTCATCCAAATTTTCGAAATCTTCAAAACAGAAAGCAAACCAATCAAGAAATAATTCGAAAATTAAATTCACAGTATCAGAGAACGCGAAAAAAAATTCTTATAGTGAAGCAATTAAAATAGGAGCTGTAGGTGACCTAGGAAACCTAGATCTTGAATTTATTGAACCGAAAATAACTGACGGTAAAAGGATAGGTTCCCTTTCATCTGAAGCTATCAAGGAAGCAGAGGGTGGATGGGACTTATGCATATTATTGTATGTTGTTGGTTATAAACCTTGGCTTAAAACTTTTGAAGGGTATGCCATAAGAGTATGGTCTACTCAGAAGCCGTTCTCTGTTCACTCGAGGAATAACGGCTTCTTCGTGGTAAGATTTGATTCAGAGGAGGATTGCAATAAGATTTTGAAATCTGGTCCCTGGTTTATGGATTGGAACCTGATTATTATGAAACGCCTGTCCCCAGACATGAATACGGATAGGGATCTTCTTACTTCATTGCCTATGTGGGTTAGACTCCCTGGTTTAAGCTTTAAACCGTGGGGCAATAAGGCTATCAGTGCATTAACAAGTACTATAGGACTCCCTATAAAGATGGATGAGGCCACGAAAACCAAATCTAGACTAGCCTACGCCAGAGTTCTGATAGAGGTTAATGCTACCTATGGTATGTCTAACATCATTGAAGGCATGGACGAAAATGGGAGAAGTTTCGTTCAGACAGTGGAATATGAAAATCCTCCTCCCATATGTGGTAAGTGTGTATGTTTCGGGCATGTAACTGATGAATGTCCTATGACTAAGTCTTGGGTTCCTAAACTGACTCAAATAGATAATGCTGAGAAGGATAATATTGCAGAACCAACTCTTGTTTGTTGTTTGGAAACAATGAGTGAGGAAGACGAAGATGGTATTAATAATTCCTCTAGCAATCAAGCGACCAGTGGAAATATCTCAAATGATGGCCTTCAATCGGTTGAAAATACTAGGAACAACGTTGGGGAGGGTTTAGGAGGAGAAGCTCTACCTCGGGAGACTCAAGAAAATGAAGTCTGTTCCTCTAATGTTGGTTCTCAGAATAGAAATCAGATAGTTTCTAACATGCTGGAGCAAGAGGTCCTTTCTGATTCAGGAAATAGAGAGAAGAACATACTTGCGAGTCAATCGACTCTGGAAGCTAGAGAATCGAGCCCACTTCCTCCGAAGTCACCTTCGACTCAAAAATCAATTCTCAAACGTCCTTCAACTCCAGTGGACTCACAAATAATTCCTATTAATTTACTTTCTAATGATAATAGGATTGATGATTGTATAATTAATAATGTTAATTTTAGGAGAGGTACTGATTTATGTTTTGATGTGCAGGTACAGGAAGTCTTGGATCAGGACATAGGAAAGACAGAAGCGTTAGGAGAACAAAATACATATGACAAGGTCGATCAAGCCCAGGAGGAGCAGGCTATTCTCAAGTCCCAGGTTACAGAATTTGAGAACGTTCAGAAGGACAAGCTAGTTCGTAAGAATCCCAAATGGGTGCAGATGTTAGGCATCTCAGCGGAAGATAAAGGTGAGTCCTCAAGTAGTAGGTTGCAGAGGACTCGAAACAACAAGACATTTTAATGTCGATTGCATGCTGGAATGTTAGAGGGTTCCATAACCCCAACAGAATGAAAGAAATGAGAAGACTCATTGATAAGTTTAAAATAATTTGTTTTGGCGTTTTGGAAAATAAGCTGCTGTTTTCGGAACTTTTAGGATTGGAAAGAGGTTTGGCGGACGATTGGAAAGTTATAAGTAATGTTTCATGCTATTATAAATGCAGAATTTTCGTCCTAATTGATGGGAACTCTTGGGATTTCAACTACACTAGTATGAGTGACCAACATATTACTATTGAATTGATCAATAAATTGAAATTCAAATGCAATTTAACTTTTGTTTATGCTCAAAATTTTGTTCATCTTAGGAAAAGATTGTGGAATAATTTACAGGAAGATGCGATTAATATTTATAGACCTTGGTTGGTTCTTGGGGACTTCAATTGTATTCGTTGTCCATCAGAAAGAAAGGGAGGTAACCCAGTGCCATTTGGAAACTTATTTGAACTAGATGATATGTCAAATGACACAGGCCTTGAAGAGATTAACATTAAAGGTTACGAATTTTCATGGTGGTCTGGTCCTAGTCGAAACATATTTTCCAAAATTGACAGGGTTTTCTCTAACCTAGACTGGATCAATATGTATCAAGATTTATCGGCAGAATACTTACCTCCTTCTGTGAGCGATCACAATGCCATCCTAGTCTCTCTTTTTCCTGAGCCTAGAGTAAAAAATAGACCTTTTAGATTTATGAATCACTGGCCCCTATGTGAACAATACTTTCCATTGGTTGAGAGATTATGGTCAGCTGATCAGAAAGATCGACCTCTATTTCAAATCTTATATATTCTCAAGAACATTAAGAAAGAGCTTAAGATTTGGAGTGCTGAAATACGGAACACCAAAAGAGAGGTTAATGTCCAGAGAGAAAACTGTTCTAGACTTCAGAAGCTTCTGGAAAAATCTAAAGATCACAATTTAGTTATGGAATTTCAAAATGCCAGAACTAAATTGGAGATGGCACTCAACAAAGAATTTCTGAACACCAAACAAAAGGCTAAATGTGATTGGTTGATGAAGGGTGATGAGGCTTCTGCTTTCTTTTATGCTAAAATGTCTAGCAGAAGAAGTAGAAAATGCTTGACCAACACTACGGTTGATGACAAGGAGGTTTCGGTAGAACAATTTGCTGAATCGGCCATTAAATTCTATAAACAAGTTTTCAATTTTCCTTTAACTGACCAGTTTCCAGAAATAATTTGTAAATCAATAATTTCTAAATATGGTGCGAACTTCCTGAATGATGGTCTTTCATTGGAAGAAATTAAATTTGCTTTGTGGAACATTAAAGATTCGACTTCACCAGGCCCAGACGGATTTAATTCAATGTTTTTCAAAACTCATTGGAATCTTTCGAAAGATTTAATTTTCAAAGCTTTGAACGACATTTTCCATAAGGGTTCAATAATAAAAGAGTGGAACCACACTTTCTTGCATTTGATTCCTAAAAAAGATCATTCCACTAGAATCCAAGACTATAGACCGATTGCCTGCTGTAACACTTTATATAAGGTTTTCACTAAGACTCTTTGTAACAGACTGGCTCCTTTTTTGGATAAGTTGGTGTCCCCTAATCAGACGGCGTTTATAAAAGGTAGATCAATAGGGGACGGAATTTTGTTTGCTCACGAAATTATTAGGGGTCTTGGAAGAAAGGATAAAAAATACATGTGTATCAGAGTAGATTTGAAAAAGGCTTATGATTCGATTAACCGAGCTTTTTTTATACACATGTTAATAAGTTTGGGATTCCCAGATAAATGGGTGAAAATTATTGAAAACATCATAACCACTCCTGTGTTTTCCATTATTGCAAATGGGGAATCGCATGGTTATTTCAAGAGTTCAAATGACCTTAGACAAGGTGACCTTCTTTCCCCTATTCTATTTTCTTTGGTTATGGAATATTTTACGTTACTAATGGACGGTAAAGTCAGGGATGGCCTTATTTCTCCTATCACAGACTTTAACAACAAGTTAACTCACATCATTTATGCCGATGATATTATAATTTTTACTAAAGCAAGTGTACTTAATGCTACTGCCATTAGTGATGTTTTTCAAAACATGAAGAGAGTGACAGGATTGGAACTAAGTTGTGAGAAATCTAACGTTTTCTTTGGTAAAGGGGTAATCAACTGTACTGATATTTGTTCTATACTTAATATCCAACAATCGGATCTTCCAATAAGGTACCTAGGTATCCCTTTGTCTAGTTCTAATTTGAGAGATAGGGATTGTGCTCTATTGATAGAGAAGATGAAGATAAGATTTGTAGGATGGGAAACTAGAATGCTCAGCCTAGCTGGGAGACTAGAACTTATCAAATCTACCATTTACCCTATCATTCAATTCTGGATGCAATGCTTTTGTCTCCCAAAAACAACGGTTCATAAAATAAAACATTTGATTCTTAATTTCCTTTGGAAAAGCCGTGGCAAGCAAAAAGAAGAAGGAGGAATGGGTCTGAGAAATTTAGAAGAGCTGAACCAAGCGTTATACATCAAATTGATATGGAAAATCCTCAATGTAGAAGGAATTTGGGCAGATCTCATACATTGTAAATACATTG
The DNA here is from genome assembly GCA_030737815.1 of Allium fistulosum. Classification (NCBI taxonomy): domain Eukaryota; kingdom Viridiplantae; phylum Streptophyta; class Magnoliopsida; order Asparagales; family Amaryllidaceae; genus Allium; species Allium fistulosum. The sequence goes on along the minus strand of CM060906.1, from coordinate 246,219,044 downwards.
GTAATAAAAGATTTTGGGAAATCAGTCAGAGATCGGACGACTCGGGAGTGTGGAAATATATTTTGAAGAACAGACATGAAGCATTGAAATGCCTTTCTCTGAATATTAGTGACGGTAAAACTACTTCTCTTTGGTACGACCCATGGTTGAATGGAAGTTCTATCATGGAACGTATTGGATTAGATACAGCTTTTAGAACTGGTACGGAATTTTTGACTCTTGATAGGATTGTTAGAAATGGCGAGTGGAAATGGGATGCGTTTAGTTTTCTATTTCAAATTCATGCGGAAATTGAAGGTGTCAAGATTCATAAAGATAGAGAGCGGGACTATTGGACATGGAAATGTTCTAAAGACGGTCAATATCAGTTTAAACAAGTCTGGAACTCGATTAGATCTAGTTTTGAAATAAAAAATTGGTCGTCATTAGTTTGGAACAGAATCCACGTTCCAAAAATGGCGGTATGCCTCTTTAAAGCCATTAACAACTATTTACTAACTAAAGAGAGATTACTTCAAAAACATATTCTTGTTGACCCCTCATGTATTTTTTGTAATAATCACATTGAAAATACAGATCACCTATTTTTTCAATGTAATTATACAGAAAAAGTTTGGTATTGGAACTGTAAAAAAATTTTCAGCTTGCCGAAAAGTATGTTCTCATTTACTCTAAAGGAAGATTTGCAAAAAATTGTTTCTATCTCTAAATTAAAAAATCTAAACTCAGATCTGTTCCAACTTTCTATCTCAGTTTGCATTTGGCACTTATGGAAAGAAAGAAATGACAGGATATTCCATAATAGATTCAATGATACTTCGCAGATATGCTCAAAAATTTACCAGACTATGAATATCAGAATGGTAAAATCTAAACATTATAAGCACATTAATGGCATGCCAGATATAATAGCAAAGAAATGGGGATTTACCTCCCTACGCTGAACTGGGGATACATCGGCTTGATCATATGTATTGTTCCTTCTCGCTGCTTCCTTCTTGTGTCTCGATTCAGGCTACCTGTTTCCTGTATTATCTTTACATTTTCCTTACATCCTCTCTTTTAACTTACATTTTAATTTACAATTATCAATATTATTTGACCTAGTTTGTAAGTGATAAGAATGTAGAAACAATAGCAGATTGATGTCTTCCGCTGCCTCCTTGACTGATGTCTTGACCTATTTTAATACAAACTGAGTTAGTTTCCAAATTCAAAGATTCTAATAAATATCATTGGGGAGTCAGAGACTTAGCTTGTGAGGAATTTTAAGGAGGACTTGATACATTGTGACTTCAACTTTGAATATCTTTGAGTACGAAGACTTCAATTATTAGGAAGACAGCGACTTCTTTGGCTATTGAAGTACAAAGATTTCACCTTTATGGAAGACGGTGACTTCTCTGGCTATCGAATTTTAAAGATTTCAACTTTATGGAAGACGGAGTCTCCTCTGGCTTAGATCTGTTAGATCTAAGGACAGTGTCTTATGGATACCTAAGAATTAAAGACAATTTCAGTCTTGAGTCCTAAAACAATGAGATTTGATATTAGAATCATTATAAAGCTAAAAGTTATAATCTTTACGGGTTTAGGACTCTTATCTGTAGTTGCTTGTTCTCGTAGAGGATCTGATACAAGGAATAGAAGCTTCCTGGTTTGCTTCTTGTTAAGATTTGGCCCAGCAGAAGAGTCAGTGTCTTTTCTGACTAGAGATACGCCTTTTATCTCTCTCGCCGCCATTATCGATGCTTTAATTTACTTTCGTTCGAGAGGAGTAAATGAAGTAGAAGACAAGTGACGTCTTGCCTTTTTTAACCTTCCGAGAGGTCTCGAAGGTTCATTCGGGTTTTGGGTGTATTAGTTTGTTTTTCTAATTTCAGTATTTGGGCCCTGTTTTGAGTTTATGTATTTGATAGGCCTGGTTCGTTTGTATAAGGCTGCCTGTTGGACTTTGTACATTCTTTTGTTACTTTGGTCTCTAATAGAAAGTTTGAACCCTTATTCAAAAAAAAATATTAATTTAATACGTATATATATATACTGTTATCCCGCCTTTTGGCAAGGCCAGGACATCAAGAAGCCGACTATAGAACAAGGATAGCGCGCCATGGATATCACTGAATTTTGTCCGAGCCCAGAGTGAGCTACAATTGATAGGACACGACAAGAAAGGCCATAGAGATCAGCACCTCAAATTTCAGGTCGATCCGGACTCATACACTCAAGTCATGATCGAGTCAAATTGGAGGGAGAGAGCCCAGATTTCGTATCCATCACTCTGGGCGATTTCGTATCCATCGCTGAAGTCCCGGTTCGAATCTGTCATGCTTCGTATCGATCAGCTCCGGATCCATCGAGGCACCCAGGTTCGACTCGATTTTCTTCGTATCCATCGAACTCGTATCGATGGACTTCACACATACCAGCAATTTAAGGACTTCGTATCCTTCAGCCAGTGTCAGCTTCGTATCCATCAGACAATGCATGCGTCGTATCCATCAGACAATGCTTACTTCGTATCCATCAGCCAGTGCCTACTTCGTATCCATCAGATAGTGTTTGCCTCGTATCCCAGGATGAAATCCTACTCGAATCCATCAGGTCAACCAGCTTGGATAACGTGTCATTTCTCGAAGTGAACGAGGCGAAATACATGGAGACGATGCAGTCAACACGGAGCGAATGTCGGATCGAGGCGAAGCGCATGCACCACGTCTTCTCCTGATGCGAATGCGCCGAGATATATGGAGTCGACGCGGTCGATTCGGAGTGAAGACCGGATCGAGGCGAAGTATGCGTTCCACGTCTTCACAGAGGCGCATGATACCATCGAGTCGAAGCTCAGAGCACAGGGCAATGGATACGAACCAGACAGCCTATGAGGAATTCCAGTTCGTATCGACCATATCTCATAATCTACTGATCCAAACATGATGAAATTTTAACTGAAGGTTGCACACATAACAAGGAATGTCTCCACCAATTTTGAGCTCAATTGGAAGTAATCCTGATCGATACGAAATGATTTCGTATCGATCACAGATTGGCTTGAAACTCTCTGGAAGTGGTCGAATGGGCCCCCTCACGTGTCAGGCCAAGTCTCCCGGGGTTTGAGCGAAATCCAAGCCTCCTACGCCTATAAATAGAGCCCCAGGATCAACGGAAAAAGGATCTTTTTTCTCTGAAGCGCCCAGACTCTGCCGGATTGAGATTTGCACCATATTTTTGCTGTCAATTTCGAATTCTAAACTGTAATCCGTTGTCCATCGCTGTAAACGCTTATAATCATTGAAAGAGAATCAATAAAATCATCAAAACTTCATAGTGGACGTAGGCTATATGCCGAACCACTCTAAACTGCTTGTCTGTGCACTTTACATTCATATTTGTTGGAGTTTTTGTTAGATAATCTCTGTTTTACATTTATAATCTTCATTTTATCTCTTCAAACAACTCCCGAAGAGTGTTGTGCCCATTTTTGGTACAAACACTTTGGTGCTTTCACTGAGAAAACCAGCTTTTTCTCCTGCTCGTTGGATCTGCCGTCGATACCGGATTGCACAAATCCAAGAGGAAGATCCAGATATCCAGCCCGGAATCCTTCCATTCTATTCAGATTTGCTCAGAATCTAGGAAAGGACTCCACCACCGACAATGGTCAGCACAAGAACTGGCGCCACCGCCACAGAGCAAGAAGGCAGAGACAGGCAAAATCCAACACAGCCGCCTTCTTCCAACCAAGACAATGCCACTCAGTCAGATTCAATAGGGCTAGTCACCCGACAGGAGTTTCAGGTATTGCTCCAGGAGCTGACCCAGAGCCGTCAGCAGTTGGCAGAACAGTTACGCGCCAATATCGAGCTGACCAACCAGCTAAACCGCCGGGGGCACAGAAGGTCCAGGAGAGATGATGTCTCCAGAGCGTCTACCGAAAGCTCAGCTTCATCTGATTACCACCGCCAGACTACCCGTCCTCGACTAGAGGGGAATCGCGCTCAAGCTGCTGAATATCAGCCTGCCTTAACTGTTGGGCAACTGAGGGCAGGACCGTCGACTAGTTTCCAAACCGGTCCCTCAACACGAGGAGGTACTGCCTCACAGTACACCACCGATAACCGCGCCACAACTGCCGCAGCAGAGACAAGGGCTGATACCCAAAATCAATCTGAGCCGATCAATCAACAGCGAGGACATACTCCTGAACCTTATGTCCCAGAAGACGTTGAGCCGAGGAGGCAAGATACGGGTCGTCGGCAACGCCCGATCCCTACTCGCGCCGTGGAACCCAACCACGCCTTAGCTCATCACGCTCCGAATCTGCCTGTTTCGGATATATCAACCATGATACGTCAAATGATCCGCGAGAGTCAGGGGCTCACTAATGATGACTGGGGAATTTCTCGTAGTCATACCCCTTTCACAGACGAAGTGTTACATGCCGAACCCCCTAGGCGATTCAGAATGCCGACTCTCCCGATGTATGAAGGGAATAGTGACCCCAACCAGCATATTCTGAAGTATGAATGGTCGATGAGCGCTGCAAGGGCCGACGACGCAGTGAAGTGTCGGAGTTTCCCCATCTCTCTGGGAGGAATCGCGACAATGTGGTTTACCCGCCTACCACCTAGATCAATTTCTTCGTTCGATCAATTGGCCAAGAGGTTTGTGGAGCAATTCCGGATGCATGTTGCTAGGCTGAAGGACGTCAACACCTTGTCCAGCGTCACTCAAGCTCCTGGAGAAACACTCAGGCGTTACTTGGAGAGGTTCCACGCAGCATGCATCGAGATCACCAATCCCAACGATAATTCAATCTTAATGGCTCTGACCAAGGGGATTGATCCTGATTCTGAATTCGGAAACTGGCTGGCTGGGAAACCGCCCGCGTCGTTGGACCGTTTTTACTCCAAGGCCGCTCAATTCCTGCGGCAGGAGGATGCAAAACAGTCTAGGAAGCAGGACGATGCGAGGCCCAGCATTGAAGGAATACAGAGCAATGTGGCAGTTAAACAGTCCGGCGAGAGTTCCGGGAAAGTTCAGCTCAACATACAAAACAAGCAAACCCAGCAGAGAGGAAACAATGGCCAGAACAAGAAGAGAGATGAGAACCGAGGTCCACGACGTAGAACTCAGATGTTTGACAGTTATACACCGCTGAACACGTCATTGGAAAACGTATACTTACAGACTTGCAACACCGTACAGTATAAGAAGCCTGCTCCGAAGCCCTCATTGGAGAGACAGATTCAGACAGGAAAATTCTGTAGGTTCCATGAGAGCTATGGACATAATACCAATGAGTGTCGACACTTACAGGACCTCATCGAGAAGCTGATTAGAGAGAGGAAGCTAGATCAATTTGTACGGGCGCCGCAGCCTGGCGGAGCGGGCCCCTCAAATCAAAATCGTTCACAGAATCAGGAAAGAGAGGATGAACCCGCTCGTGCGGGCGGGAGATTAGTTATCAACACAATAAGTGGTGGTCCCCATCCGGTAGACAGAAGCTGGGGGGAAATGGAGTCGTATGCCAGTTCTATCAGGCATGCGGACTTCGAGTGTTATAGTAATTGCGAGGATGGGACCCCGGCAAAGCAACAAAAGATAATGTCCGATGATATCGTGTTCAGGAGCCGAGACGCCGATAAAGTTGAAGCCCCTACTATCGACCCACTAGTCATATCCACCCAGGTAGGTCCTGCTTGGATGAAGAGGATCCTGGTTGACAGTGGGAGCTCTGTAAACATCTTGCTCAAACGGGCTTACGATCTGATGAAGATGGAGACAAAGGATTTGAAACCCTGTTTATCCAGAATCCATGGTTTCAACGGAAGTGCCACGATACCCATCGGAATAACTGAACTCCCAGTCGAGTTAGGCGTTGGAGAGCGCCGGAGGGTCCGCATGTTACAATTTGTTGTGTTAGAGATAGATTCGCCATACAATGCGTTTCTGGGACGACCAGCTTTGGCCGAGTTCAGGGCGGCGATCGCCCCATGGTGTCTGACTCTGAAATTTCCCACTGATCATGGGATTGGAGTTGTTCGAGGAGATCAGGCCTCGGGAAGGGCCTGTTATGTTGCTGAGCTGCGCGGGGCGCAACGTAAAGAGAAGGGTAAGGGCGTAGAGGAATCTCTCCGCGTCCGTTCTATCGACAATTGACAATTGGTGCCTGGGCCTCGGCCCGGGCACCACGACCAATTCCTGAGAGACCTGGACCCCAGGGACAACGAGGATAGAGACGAATCAACGGAGAGTCAAGCCTCTCCGGCCGAACTGACTGTGGACGTCCCAATCAGTGAGGATGATGATTCAAAAATGCTGAAAGTTGGGTCCCAACTAAACAAGCAGACACAGCAGGAGTTGGTCGAATTTCTTCGGGCGAATCTCGACGTCTTCGCCTGGACACACTCTGACATGTGTGGGATCTCGCCGAGCATTGCAAGTCACTCCCTGAATATAGATCCACGACATGTCCCGGTGAAACAGAAAAGGCGCGGTATGGATCCAGAGAGATCTGCCGCCCTTAAAGAGGAAGTTGATAAACTGCAATCGAATGGGTTCATTCGAGATGCCTTGTATCCAGAATGGGTGTCCAACCCTGTACTAGTTCGAAAACCTAACGGGAAGTGGAGAACTTGTGTTGATTACTCTGACCTAAACAAGACTTGTCCAAAAGATAGCTTCCCGCTTCCACGAATCGATCAGCTCGTAGATTCGACGGCCGGGCATGAACTACTATCCTTTATGGACGCTTATTCCGGCTACAATCAGATACCCATGCATCTGCCTGATCAGGAGCATACCAGCTTCGTGACCGACCTGGGACTCTATTGTTACAAAGTCATGCCGTTTGGTCTAAAGAACGCTGGAGCAACATACCAACGCTTAGTCAACCGAATGTTCGCTGATCAGATTGGGAAAACTATGGAGGTTTACGTGGATGACATGCTGGTAAAGTCCCGATTCTCCACAGATCACGTCAGAGATTTGGGTTCAATGTTCAGCATCCTCCGGGAGTACGGGATGAAGCTCAACCCACTCAAATGTCACTTTGGCGTTGCATCCGGAAAATTCCTTGGGTTCATTGTCAACGCTCGAGGAATAGAGGCGAATCCTGAGAAGATCTGGGCTATTAGAAATTTGCAAACCCCTAGAACTATAAAGCAAGTCCAGAGTCTTAACGGGAAGGTCGCAGCATTGAGCAGGTTCATTTCGAAGTCCACCGACAAATGCATTCCTTTCTTCGACCTGATTCGGAAGGGCAAGCGAAACTTTGAATGGACTACGGAGTGTGAAGGCGCGTTCCGATCACTAGTTCAACATCTCTCCACACCTCCGATCTTGTCAAAACCGGTTGACCACGAGCAATTATATCTCTACCTGGCAGTATCTGAACATGCGATCAGTGCTGCTCTAGTCCGGGAAGAAGACAAAGTGCAAAACCCGGTCTACTATGTTAGTAAGCGACTAACAGGAGCTGAAAGGAATTATCCAAGGCTGGAGAAACTGGCTTATTGTTTGGTCATTGCCTCGAGGAAGCTCCGTCCCTACTTCCAGGCTCATCCGCTTACTGTGTACACCGACCAGCCGTTACGACAGATCCTTACGCGGCCTGAGACGTCCGGTAGGTTACTCAAGTGGAACATTGAGCTAAGCCAATTTGATATCGCATACGCTCCGCGGAGGGCCATTCAAGGACAAGTTCTGGCTGATTTCATAGCCGAATTCACCGTCCCGGAAGACTTACCCGAAACCAGTGAATCTCCCAAATACATCTGGAAGCTGTATACTAATGGTGCATCAAATGACCGGTGTTCGGGCGCGGGGGTTGTACTTGAGACTCCCGAGGGCCGATCCATATGTTATGCTCTTAAATTCGACTTTCGTGCAACTAATAATGAAGCCGAATATGAAGCCCTCCTGACCGGCCTAAGGCTTGCCAGAGATTTGAGAATTGTCGCTGTAGAAATTTATTGCGATTCGCAGTTAGTGGTATGCCAGGTGCGAGGAGAATACCAGGCAAGAGACCGAAGACTGGCCGCTTACTTGACGCGAGTTCAGGAAATCCTAAACCAGTTTGATTATTATGCCATCTATTATGTGCCTCGGGAACGCAATCAGAAAGCCGATTCACTGGCGAAGTTAGCCAGCACAGGCGAAGCGCAACAAATGGGACTTGTCCCCGTTGAAACTTTGGCCACTCCAAGCATCGATCGGATAGAAATGGACTCTGTATTTGAAATCGCTCCCAATAGAGAGTCCTGGATGACTCCGTATCGGAACTACATTGAGAATGGGGTGCTACCTGAACCTAGAAATGAGAAGAGACAGATTCAGCGAAAAGCCTCGCGGTTCATCATCCAAAACGGAGTCATGTACAGGAGAGGTTATTCCGTTCCTCTCCTCAGATGTATCGCCCACGAGGAAGTCAAGCGAGTGCTACATGACGTGCACAAAGGAGAGTGCGGTGATCATACCGGCGGGCAAGCTCTCGCTAAAAAGATACTCCGATATGGGTACTACTGGCCGACGGTGAACCGAGATGCGGCAAACTATGCCCGGAAATGCGATAAATGCCAGATACATGCCCGAATTCCGAGAGCTCCGCCAACTGAGATAACCCAAATGGTTAGTCCCTGGCCATTCGCAATGTGGGGCATTGACATCATCGGCGCTTTACCTTTAGCAAAAGGCGGTGCGAAATACGCCATTGTCGCAGTTGATTACTTCACGAAATGGGCCGAGGCCGAAGCCCTAGCAACCATTACGACAAAGAAGGTGATAAATTTCGTGGTTCGCAACATCATATGTCGATTTGGACTCCCGCATGCTATCATCACTGATAATGGGACCCAATTCGAAAGCGCAGAATTCAAGGATTTCTGTCAACGGTTTCATATCCGCAAAAAGTTCTCGGCTGTCGCACACCCCCAAGCGAATGGGCAGGTTGAAGCTGTCAACAAAGTTATAAAATCGATCCTGAAGAAACGACTAGAGAAGGCTGGGGGCAAGTGGGTCGATGAACTTCCTATGGCATTATGGGCCTATCGAACGACCCATAAAACCGCGACCGGACACACTCCGTTTTCCCTATCTTATGGCTCAGAGGCCGTTATTCCGGTCGAAACAGAAGTGCTCTCTCATCGCGTGACTTATTATGATCCAAAAACAAACGCTATACTCCTAGCCGAGTCTTTGGATCTATTGGATGAAAAATGGGAGGAGGCTGATTTGAGAGCAGCCGCACATCGAAGTCGGGTCGCCCGATTGTACAACACCAGAGTTCGACCTCGAACCTTTGAACTCGGCGACCTCGTGCTCAAGAGAATTTACCCAGTTCCTTCACTCATGAAACCGAACTGGGGAGGGCCGTATGTAATTACACGAAAGCTCGGAGATGGTACATTCAAGCTGTCGACTGTTGACGGTCTCGATTTACCGAGGGCTTGGAACAGCGAAAGTCTCCGCCGCTACTACATATGACAGGCTTTATTTATTTCATTCTATTTAGCAATTTGTTTCTGCATTTCGAAATTTGAAATTTTGTAATAAGGCAACTGACTTTGCCGCATTTTCTTATTTCAGCAATAAAATGCCACTTCTTCGAGCCAGAGCTGTGATTCATTATGTACGATATACAACATCACGATGCACGAAGAGCTAAATCCCATCACACAATGGGACTTATTCAAATGGAGAGTGGCTGTGATACGACCGGCCACTCACTAGGCGAAACCCGAGCTCGGGGGCAAGCCATGACACCGATATTAATAGGATTGACACACGACAATCCTACAATTAACTCCATATTCCCAAAGTGCGAAATGGAGTATAAACATCCGACTCCGTATTCCCAGAGTGCGAAACGGAGTATAAACATCTAACTCCATATTCCCAGAGTGCGAAATGGAGTATAGACATCCGACTCTGTATTCCCAGAGTGCGAAACGGAGTATAAACATCTAACTCCATATTCCCAGAGTGCGAAATGGAGTATAAACATCCGACTCCGTATTCCCAGAGTGCGAAACGGAGTATAAACATCTAACTCCATATTCCCAGAGTGCGAAATGGAGTATAAACATCCGACTCCGTATTCCCAGAGTGCGAAACGGAGTATAAACATCTAACTCCATATTCCCAGAGTGCGAAATGGAGTATAAACACCCGACTCCGTATTCCCAGAGTGCGAAACGGAGTATAAACATCTAACTCCATATTCCCAGAGTGCGAAATGGAGTATAAACATCCGACTCCGTATTCCCGGAGTGCGAAACGGAGTATAAACACCTAACTCCATATTCCCAGAGTGCGAAATGGAGTATAAACATTCGACTCCATATTCCCAGAGTGCGAAGCGGAGTATACACACTTAACTCCATATTCCCGGAGTGCGAAATGGAGTATAGACATTCAGCTCCGCATTCCCAAAGTGCGAAGCGGAGTATAAACAGTCAGCTCCATGTTCCCAGAGTGCGAACAACCGCTTACGAGATGACGCATATCCCCGGAGTATGGATGGAACGATTCATAAGAGAACGAGCGTAGTTTGACCACTCGGTCCTCGCTCGGTACCATCGCAAGCTGATCGTCACTCCTTGACCCCGAAGCTGGGGGCAGAAGCAAATGTTAGACATTTCCCGAAACTATACGATGTTCAGCTCCGATGCGATTCCCTATCACAACTCGAGTCCGAAAGTTCCATACCTAACAAGTAAAAATGAGCTATTCTTGGAGCAATCAAAAAATGCAAATACACTGGACCAAAGTCCGAACTCTGCAATATTCGAGCATAAAAAGGAACACAAGCTGAAGCTAAAAGACAAAATTTTATTCCAACTAAACTCAAAAACAATGCTTCATACATGAGATCTTTCCTAAAATGTTCCTACTAGCAGGGGCCGAACCCGCATCTAAACACGGCCTACAAAAGGGAAAAGACAGAAAAAATAACAAAAGTCCCTAACTGCCTATGAAAAAGGATGTCTAATCTTTCTGCTTCCTCAGCTTCTTCTTCTTCTTTGAGGAACTACTGGAGCCGCCAGTACCCTTTCGCTTGGAGCCTTTCTCCCTAGGCAAGCTCCCCCCGGGTGGAGGCATAATGTCAACGTCCTCATCTGAGCTGGACTCTATGGGGATACTTCCTGCAGGAGGAGTGGGAGGAACAGACTCCGCAGCCGGAGGAGGGGCTGGTACATCAGTATCAGTAAGTGTGCCCTCAGGAGACATAGTCATAAGAGGGATGGGGCACTGTGCTGCCGCTCCGTCATCTGCATCACCGCCATGCGCCGCAGCCGTCATCTCGGCATTGATCTCGGCTAACATCGCCGCTTCTCGCCGTGCCCTGGCCTCGCTAGGAGCCGTAGTAGTTTGGGACAAGGTGTCAGATGTAGCCGTGAATCCACCCAAGCCAAATGGCAGGTCCGCAAAAGGATCACTTTGACGGCCAAGAAGCTCGTTTATCATCTGCTCGTCGAAAGAAAGTGAGCTCCCCTCCGTCACTCCAACCGGTGCCATTGCTGCGACAGAGGTCGCCTCAGAAACGATGGCTCCTGGCGCATGACCTAATACTTGGGTGGTAAGAGGCGCGGCTGGTGCAACTCCTGTCACTGATCAAAGTAAAAGACATGTCATTAGCAACATTTCAACACGGGATCTTCAATCCAAATATACTGGAAGTTAGTTCAAAGTACCTTCCTCGGTTTGGCTCGAGGTCGTCTGAACCGCTTCAGAAGGATGTTCCTTAATAGGAGATAAGTGCGGTTGATCTGGGTCATACGCTGGGATGGGCTGGGAGTAGATCATTGAAGTTGGCTCAGACTGAGATGAAACGACGATCTCAGAACTTGTGACATGGTGTTCCGCACCAGAGCTCTCTCCGACTTCCGGGACCTGAGCACCAAGCCTCACCTTGTCATGGGAAATCATGGAGTCATGGAGAACCTTCTTTTCGTCATCATTAAGGATGCGGTTCTCCAGCTCGAACTCATCAGGGGCTTCATCAGGGTGCCCAGATCTCTCCTCATCCACCAGTAGGTTCCAGGCGTTATAGAGATGTGTGGGGTAATCGTCAAGCCATGTCAGGTCTCGGTGCCTTAGCACATTGGCGTTGTAAGTGACGAGTAGCTCCTCCACCTCGGCCTCAATCCTGGCCTCCGCCAGCCGTACTTTCTCCTCAACTCCAGCCTCAGCCTCACGGGCTTGTTGTACAGCCGCTTCCTTCTCCCTTTGGAGTGTCACTGCCTGGTCACAGGCTTCCTGCGCAGAGACGTTAGCTGCGTCTTTTTCCTTAGCCATCTCTGAAAACTTTGACTTCAGCTCATTAAGCTCCTTGAGAGCGGCATCCCTCTCGGCAGTGATGGAAGTGTTCCTGTGACCCATGTCCTCAATTGCGGTGTAATGTTCTTGCTTCATCCTGGCCATGGCAGCGGTCACCTCGTCAACTTTCTTTAAAGCCTCCATTTCAGACTTACGAGAAGACTCGGCCTCTGAGTTGAGCGCTTTTATGATTTGGTCGTTGCGACCCAGCTCCTTCTCAAGTTTCTCGATGGTGACGCCCCGCTCAAACGCCACTTTAGATGCCTTCCTCGCGGCCCGTCCCCACTCTCTATACTGGAAAAAGATGTCCGCGACGTAATCGTGGATAGTGGTTTCCGCGGTTGGCGGGATTCTCTTCAGGTGCGGGGGAAAGACATATCCATCAAAACAGATGTCAGGAAATTCCTTCCTCATCTGTGCCAATTTGAGCGCTCCCTCGCTAGACGCCTCGGTCGGGACCGACACAGTAGCCGAAGAGGTGGCTATTTCGGTCCTGCGAGGGGGGTCGGACCTCAAAGCTTGGGAAGGCGGCCTAGACCGTGAAGTTTCGGGAGGACGAGTAACGGCAACCACAGGAGGTGCGGAGGTCCTGGGGGGAGGAGAACGAGATCGGGATCGGTGAACATGTCCCCTATCTCTGTCAGACTTCTCCTGACCAGAGTGTCCAGCGTCATAATCCCTCTCGCCCTCTCTCCTGCGTGGCTCGTGATAACGGCGCTTACGCAAACTACCAAGCACGGAACCTTTCCCAGACATCGTACCTGAAAAGAAAACAACAAAGAATCAGTAACCGTTTGCGATGTGTTGTTTATGGTTAAGAAAGTGTGTTGTGCCGTGAGGAGTGTGTGAATGTGTAACCCCCCGGACCAACCGGAAGCGTCAGTCGCATTGGCGAGCTCAGACTCGCTAACATCGTCGATATGTCGCGATCCACCTGACCCAACATCGTGTTGCTCCAGCTCGGTATCAGGGACTGGAGGGTCAGTAGGCCCTTCGAATTGATCTCCAGCTTGCGGGGAGGACGCCTCCGTAATCTTAACTCCTGGCGAAGGGCGGTGCAAAACCACAGACTTCCGCCTCCCAGACTTAGGCCGTTTCGAAGCCACAGCTTTGCCTTTCCTCTTAGCATCGGACTCTGGGGTTGCGTTAGCAGGTCCGGCCAACGGTTCTTCGTCAGTGTGGGTTTTCTCGGAGTCGGGTTCCTCGATTATCACGACCCTGGGCTTCATCTGCTTGACCTTTTTCCTGGAGACGGTCTTTAATGCGCCGTCGAGTCTTATGCTCTGCCTCCGACCAATCAGCCCAAGGACTCTGAGATTCCGATCTGTCAATAACAGTTCAATATTCCTTTCTTCGCTAGGAATCTCTTGGAGGACCCGAACTATCTCTTTGTAATAGCCACCCTCAGGCCGCTGGATGATAGCTGAAAGAAAAAGAGAAGAAGACGTAAGTTTAATTTCACTCCGAAGATTGCCCTGTCAATTACTTGGGAAAAGAGACGATACTCACGTCTGAATAGCCATCTTCTGGCAAACCCCGGAGGACATCGGACATAGAACCACTCCGACTTAAAATAGCTTAGCCTGGTCCACGACCCCACGACAACTTGGCAGTTCCTTACAGACTCCAAGAACGTATAAGATGGGCTGTCAGTCCGACTCTTGAAGTTAAACAAGAATCTTATGTCGGTCATACGGGGAGGACGATGGAGGTACTCCATGAATACAACGAACAAGCTGTTGAGTGAGGCATACCCATTCGGATGCAATTGAGACGGAGCGATGTCCAGGTAAGCCAACACTTCTCTTATATAGTCGTTGAATGGAGGAAGTGTGCCGGCTGCACACGCATGCCGATTGAAAGCAGTATACCCCTCCGGGGGATTATGTGGCCTATCATCCGGTCCAGGCAACAACACCTCATCCAAAGATAAACCATGCCTTAAGCATATCCTCCCCAGCATGTCTTCGGAGATATTGGATGAGACGGAATCAGGTGGACTGTTAATGAAGGACGCGTTGGGCAACTCGTCCGGAGCCGGGCCAATAGCTTCGGTCTCGATGACCGGAATCTCAATTCTGGGAAGGATAGGGTTCTGAGTTTCTTGCAGCTGCGAACTTGACGGTTCCATCACTAGCTAACTCACGAGAAACCATCATTAGGTGACAAAAAGCCCGTGCATTCCCCAGTGTAAAGTGCGTGAATGTGTTGTGTAGTGCAAGTGCTGTGCGTGACTTGAGCAAATTTTGCGGAATTAAAGAAAACGTGCAAGCGACGAGATTCTGGAAGTCAGACAGGCATGACCGTCATCGCTAACCGTCACGACTGCGCCCTCCAGATGATAGCGATCGATTCAAGATTAAAGAGTTCGTTGTACTTTTCTATTAAATAGCAGTTCCATCAACGAGCTTCGAAAGTCTGTCAAATATGCAGTTCTGTGATCAAGTTCAATTATGCAAGGCAGAAGCTCGTCGGAATCAAGTGTTCAAATATTCAGAAATTCTCTAAGTTCGTCAAGATTTAGTTCGTGAATCGATCGTTGCACTTTGTTTTCGTATCAGTTCAGGGGGGTCACGCCGTTCAGCCTGGCCACATTCGAATCGATGCATTCGTATCGATCGTCTTGGGACAGGAATATTTCGTATCGATCAGGCTGGAGGGAGAGTGCTTCGTATCGATCAAGTTCAGGCTGATGCGTTCGTATCGATCGGGCTGAGTTGAGGATGCTTCGTAGTGATCGAATTCGAATCGATACATGTCGTATCGATCAAAGGCGAGCCAGTTCGCGTCGATCAGGCCTGCCAAATTCGCATCGGTCTGAAAACAATGGCTTCGCGTCTATCGCCGCTTTCGTCTCCACATCGATGCGAACGTATGCAGTCCATATCGATTTGAACACTCCCGATCCAGGCCGATACGAAATGAGGAAACATTGATTTCCTTTATGGCTCCTTCTTCCCCAAAAGGGTCTCAACTCCATGGCCACGCTCTGTCCCCCAATCTCGTTTTTTCTCGATCAGATCTCAGATTCATCACAACTGGCCGTGGAAGCAGGAAGAATGATTGAGATCTCGAGTTTCGTCATTATTTATACGATCCTATCCATTAAATACCTGATTTTTGCGATTACACACAGAGGATCGAAGGTTTGGTTCGATTCGAAAGCTCGTAGTTGTATCTCTCAGTCTATCGATACGAGAAGGCAGAAGACAACAGTAAAAGTAAAAGGTAAAAAAGTGAGAAATGGCGAAGTCCCAGATATTTATACGAGGCCTAGGACGGAACCGAGTCGATTCGACTCCCAGTCAATTTGACCGGTCGCAACCAGTCAAACAGCACATCGATGCGAGCGTTCGCATCGAACCCACTAACCTTTATCGGTTCGAAGCGCACAGGGAGGCCAGGTGAATACGATGGGAAGATGCACGCGCTTTCCTCGTATCCATCAAGCTGTACATACGTAGAGGCGAAATGTTCACCAAACACCGTCGTTTCGAAACATTCAGAGTATGGGTCATCGATTCGAAACAGAGCAGACCTGTTGATACGAGCGTCAATTTCGTATCCATCAGTATCTATCGATGCGAACATCCATTTCGTATCCATCGGACTCTATCGATGCGAACATCCATTTCGTATCCACCAGATATCACCAATTCGAATTAGGATTCACCGCGATTTGTGACCATCGATACGAATGATTGTTTTCGTATCCATCAAGTCAACCCACATCGATACGAAAGAAGGCTTTTCGACTTTGAGCATCGATTCGTAAGAGGACCGATACGAGAGAATGGCTAAGGGGTACGACTTCCAAAGCTAGTCGAAGAAGGCCTGCAGCTTTTCAAAGCACGTCATGTTTTCACAAGACGTACTTTGGGGGGCAAATGTTATCCCGCCTTTTGGCAAGGCCAGGACATCAAGAAGCCGACTATAGAACAAGGATAGCGCGCCATGGATATCACTGAATTTTGTCCGAGCCCAGAGTGAGCTACAATTGATAGGACACGACAAGAAAGGCCATAGAGATCAGCACCTCAAATTTCAGGTCGATCCGGACTCATACACTCAAGTCATGATCGAGTTAAATTGGAGGGAGAGAGCCCAGATTTCGTATCCATCACTCTGGGCGATTTCGTATCCATCGCTGAAGTCCCGGTTCGAATCCGTCATGCTTCGTATCGATCAGCTCCGGATCCATCGAGGCACCCAGGTTCGACTCGATTTTCTTCGTATCCATCGAACTCGTATCGATGGACTTCACACATACCAGCAATTTAAGGACTTCGTATCCTTCAGCCAGTGTCAGCTTCGTATCCATCAGACAATGCATGCGTCGTATCCATCAGACAATGCTTACTTCGTATCCATCAGCCAGTGCCTACTTCGTATCCATCAGATAGTGTTTGCCTCGTATCCCAGGATGAAATCCTACTCGAATCCATCAGGTCAACCAGCTTGGATAACGTGTCATTTCTCGAAGTGAACGAGGCGAAATACATGGAGACGATGCAGTCAACACGGAGCGAATGTCGGATCGAGGCGAAGCGCATGCACCACGTCTTCTCCTGATGCGAATGCGCCGAGATATATGGAGTCGACGCGGTCGATTCGGAGTGAAGACCGGATCGAGGCGAAGTATGCGTTCCACGTCTTCACAGAGGCGCATGATACCATCGAGTCGAAGCTCAGAGCACAGGGCAATGGATACGAACCAGACAGCCTATGAGGAATTCCAGTTCGTATCGACCATATCTCATAATCTACTGATCCAAACATGATGAAATTTTAACTGAAGGTTGCACACATAACAAGGAATGTCTCCACCAATTTTGAGCTCAATTGGAAGTAATCCTGATCGATACGAAATGATTTCGTATCGATCACAGATTGGCTTGAAACTCTCTGGAAGTGGTCGAATGGGCCCCCTCACGTGTCAGGCCAAGTCTCCCGGGGTTTGAGCGAAATCCAAGCCTCCTACGCCTATAAATAGAGCCCCAGGATCAACGGAAAAAGGATCTTTTTTCTCTGAAGCGCCCAGACTCTGCCGGATTGAGATTTGCACCATATTTTTGCTGTCAATTTCGAATTCTAAACTGTAATCCGCTGTCCATCGCTGTAAACGCTTATAATCATTGAAAGAGAATCAATAAAATCATCAAAACTTCATAGTGGACGTAGGCTATATGCCGAACCACTCTAAACTGCTTGTCTGTGCACTTTACATTCATATTTGTTGGAGTTTTTGTTAGATAATCTCTGTTTTACATTTATAATCTTCATTTTATCTCTTCAAACAACTCCCGAAGAGTGTTGTGCCCATTTTTGGTACAAACATATACGTTTTCCCAAAACCCTAATTCATTTCCTCCAGCCGCCACCTATGTTTTCAACGGCCAGAAAACATCCATCTTCTTCCTCTCCGATCTCTCAATCTGTTAACAATTAGCAAAAGTCGTCAACTACAAAGTTGTAGAGGGCATCAAGATCTAGCTATCCAACGGTGGAGATCGGAAACGGAGCCACGGATTGACGGCAAAATGAGTTGGAAGCTTCTGCGTTTTTCATGCAAATCGAGGTGGAGGAGGCAGCCGAGCTGGGCCGCACTCTAAGAGATGGTGGAGCTCGTGGTGGCGAACAACGTGGCACTCTCCGATCGTCTTCAAGTTGCTCGGTTTGGTTGCGATAATTCAAGAGGAGATGGCGGCTTGGGTTCTTTGTGAACGTGATATTCACGTTGGAGAAGAAGCAAAAAGGGCAGCCCAGATCTGGTCAAAGCAAAATCCAACTGTCCAGAATGGTTAGGGTTTAAAATTTTAAAAGAAATTGTAAATAAATTATAATTTAAATCGTGTAATGTTTAAAAATGTATAACTTCTTCATACGAGGTCCGTTTTAGACGAAACGAATTGCGTTGGGTTCTTTTTGTCGAGCACTACGCAATGGAACTAGATTAGAGTCAATTGGAGTCAGCGAAAATTTTGAGTGAAATTAAATGTCCGTTTAATTTTATTCGAAATAAAAGCTGGAACGGAATTGAAATCAAGGTGAGAACTCCTCACTCAATCGAATGTTGTATTTCGATTTAAATTTTAAATAGTTGAGATTTAAAATTGTTGATAGTCTTGATTGTGTGGATTGAATGATGATTGCTATTTATTATGATAAATAGACATTATACGCCGTTATTAAGCGGAGGTTATTTATTAAAAACATATACCGCGATAATTTCACATTGAAGTGGAATTGGTATTATATATGTATATAGCAATATATATATTGGAATATGATTATATTAGAGTTGATTTCCCGCATTGTATAGCGGATGAGACCCTATTGCGCCGCATAATAGCGGATAATATTTATAAATCCCATATACCGCGATAATTTCACTGTGAAGTGAAATTGGTATTGTGCTAACATCTGTGGATGCAAGGAAACAGGTTGGAGGGATCGAACTGGATTCCTCACCGTAGTGATTTATTTATAGATATTGTTGTATATTCTGTTATCATATGATGATATATGATGTTTGGATGCTGTGATTGACTATTTGGTGCTGTTGCATCATCGGATCATTTTTTAAGTTTAAGATAATGATTTTGATTTTAAAGGGATTTTTAAAGTGATTTTTTGAAAGTATACGTTTTATAGAACTGGTTTATTTAAATTGATATTTTTGGAAAAATTATAAACGGTTTATATAAAAGATTTATAAAATTGATATTTATAAATTAAAAATATTGGATTTTTTATAAGTTGAAATTGTTATAAAATATAAATGTGATTTATAAACGTTGTTTATAAATCCGAAATCACTTATTTTGATAAGTGAATTTTAGAAGTTAATTAAAGGAATTATATCCACGATTTTAGACGATGGATAATCTTTTAATAAATGTGTAGAAACATTGAATTGGGTAAATGAAGTATATTCACGATTTTGGACAGTGAATATATTATTAGATAAAATGGATATGTTTTGAGAAGTGATATTACGAAATGAAGTAATTGTTTTAAAAAGATGTTTTAAAACGTGTTAAGTATCGAATACATAGATTTCAACATTTATTGTTGAAATAGACGTTTCGAGGAATAAGGAAATGGTGGACTATAACACTGTTGTTATAGTAAATGGTTTCCGAAAGGAAATGTTTTATATAGTATTGGGATTTATATATCTATCTAAATTTCGAATCCCTATACTATTGATTTTGGATCGTCGTAACAATGTTTTACGTAACATTAGTTTTGACTCAAGTAGATGTGTTTAAGAAAATGATTTTCTTAAAGAATGAAATATATACTTAATTTTGATTTAAGTATATTGAATATTTTCAAATGTTGAAAATAAATGGATTTGTGAAATACCTATTATTAAATAGGTATGGAAATGTTTTTCCAATATGAAGTGAAATGTTTTGAAATTTTATCTTCAAAGATAAATTGAAATGTGGAAATTGATTTGAAATTGTTTCAAATAGTTGAAGTGTGGAAATTATATACCTTATAAAGATATTTTTGGAAGATAAATAATTTGGAAAATTATTTGGAATCTGATGATGCTGTGCAGACCTATTGATAGTTAAATAACCGATTATCAATAATTACCTTGAATGGGTATTTGTTGTGATTTGCTTGAATTTGAATGCCACACTTATTTTTGAATAAGCGCTCACTATTCGGGTTAGCCGGGAAAGGACCTTTGGGTCATATAACCCATTCTGAATTTGTGATACGACGATATGGATCGCATTTGCTATATTACAACATGATGGGGGTTCTCGCTTCGCGGTTTGGTGGTGAACGGGAGACTCTTACCCCTACATGTCCCTGAGAGGGATGGGTTGGTTATGCAGTTGAGAGGCTGGCCGTAAAAGTAAATGCGAGGTACCAGTGTAAGCAACGGTGGGGCTGGGATGGTTGCAAAGCCTATCGGTCGCCATTGACGGGCGTTCGTTACATTTGGTATCAGAGCATATGGTTAAGCGACAACAATGGCTCTGTTGGGTGTTACTCATTATAGATAGAGTCAGTAGTACTCTAGAATTAGTTGAGTGTAATAATAGATACGAGCGCGTATTTATTTGTGAATATAAAATTGTTTTATATTGTGATGATTGATTTGTTGAGTGGTATATGGATTCGGGTCGGTATGGTCTGGAAAATTCTATCGATAGGGATCTCTAAACACTTGTTTAGAACAATTCGGCATGATATTGTTTTAAATTGGGTAAATGAAATAATTTTACCTCGATTATATTTTATATATAAAGGAAATAATTTTTCGGAAATTATTAAAGTGTATATAATGGAATTGTTTGATTGTTTGAAAATGTAAATATATATATAAGTTAATAAAAATTGTTTGAATAAGTTAAATGAATCAACAATTGTGAAAGAGTAAATTGTATAAGCAAATGAATTATAATGTATGAAGTTATAATTAAAATGATTTGCAATGGTAAAAATAATCTTATATATTTGGAAGTGAAATTTTATAAGTAAAGGATTTATAAATGTGATTTATAATCTGAAATAAAATTCCAGAGAAATGTTTTTGAAAGGATTTGATATTTTGGAAAATGTTTTAGAGAGATAAAAGCTCTAAACTCTTTTCGGTCGCTGGAAAATAATTCCGATGATGATCGCGACATCTGTAACGACCCGCTATTTTGGACCATTCAAATCGACAATAAATCCACACATGTCGGACTTGAATAATTCAAAATATCAGATTTTTATTTAAATTTGGCAAACTCATCATATACAGTAAATAAATCAATCACAATCACAGACACAGAGTAATACAATAATACGCAGCAGAATAGATAAAATAGTAGTTCATGAAGCTACTATATAAACATCAGAGTTAAAATAAAATACAACAGAATATCTCAAATACAGTGAAGTCTTCAGTACGAATAGACGGCCTCTCTGAACAAATCAACTGGAAAGCTGAAAGCTGAATCGATGGTTGGATCTCCAAACGAAGCTCCAAACTCCAAAGGTGAGTCTCAATTGCTGTATCACTCGGTCTGACCCGAGCGTAAAGCAAAACACAAAACACTCGAGTCAGGATTAACATTCTTATACTAATAAATCCAACTCAAGTGAAATATCAATTGAAATACAAGTAACTTAAAGGATGTTTGGGATAACCATCCTCTAAGGATCTTCAGAACTATCTACAAGGGGGAAATATACATTATAACACCGTGGTCGTTTCAATTTAATTTATACTTCAAAACCCAAATATCATTTCATCTCAAATATAACTATTTTCCAAGATAGTATATATATTAATTAATTTATAAAGTAAAGCATTTAAAATTTCCTCAAGTCTCACAAATCGATTCAAATTAACTCAAATTCGAAATTCAAATTTATTTAAAGCTCATTTCATCAATTCAATTCAGTTCTAAATATACCATTTAAATTTTTAATATATTTCAAAGCTTTAATATTCAACATTTCAAAGTTACATTTAACAGTTTCATATAGCTCTTGATTTAACTTTATTATTATTTAATCAGGGAATATTCACTTAATGAATTCAATATCATTTAACTAGCCTTAAATTTCATTTTTACTAAATATTTCCTTAAATTTATTTAAATAAGAAATATTCATTAAATTATTTAAATCAAACTCAAGTTATAAATCATATCTTAAATCCCAATTTCAATAAGTTTTAAATCGGTTTAATTAAAAAAAATTCTTTACTAAATTCCAATTTATCTTCCCAACCTTAACTTAGTCAAATTATTACTGAAATCTATTTTGAAACATAAATTTAAATACTCAACCATATTATATGTATTTAATCAATCATTCCCATTTATATAATAATTTAAGGCTCAACATTTTAAACCATATATTTCTTTCCAAACCATAGAATTCATTTTTCAAAATATTTATATATATGGACCAACGGTGTCTGTATATATATTTATCATATGGTTAAGTGATACGGATATTTATCATTTCAATCCGAAATTTAAATGTATACGGGTAGATATCATTTCGACCCGTAATCCGAATTTCAATTCAAATGAAAATCGCTTGGGTTTATCATTTCAACCCATAACGAAATTCTCCTATTCTAAAGTCCGTTCAGGTATGTATCATTTCAACCCATAGTGATTTCTATACTAACAGGGAACTTGCAGAGTGATAACAGATATAGAAATAATATAACAGGCATAGATATATCATCAAAAACAATATAATATAAACAACAGGATATGGTGTCATATCCCACAGGTGAACAGTTACAGATGATAGCATATATAACAATTTAAACAACTACAGCAGCATATTTCAATTGTCGTTTCAATTGAAATCAAATTTAATCAATATAAGAACGTTAAATCGTGAGTGATTACTCACCTTTCGAGGCTGGAGAGATTTGTCACTAGAATGGGTTACGAATCCAAGCACGAATTTCAAAGCAAAAGCGGGATTGGCATGATTTCGACGAAAAGAGCTGATAACAGGAATAAGCGAAATTAAATCAGAATTGGATCAATGGAGATAGATGGGTATAAGTGAACTTATATACTATATATAATTATCATATCCTAAATTTAAACACATATTACATTAAATAAATATATATATATATATATGTATTTCAAAATCCATAATCTCAAGATTTAATTTCATCCATTAAAGTACGACATAAAAAAAAATTTGAATCAATACATTAAACTCAAATAACTAACAGATTATAAAAATTATAAACTAATATATAAACAACTTTAAAAATTTTATAAACTTTACAAACTTATGATTTAAATCTTATATAAATGAACAGGTATGCAAACTAATATACACAACAAAATATGTGACTTATGTGTACCCTGTAGATACCAGACATATGTTTAACAAATGTATAGCAGATCCAAGAAATATGCAGACCAAATAAACATATGCAGACACACTATAATCAAATAAATGTATAACATGAATGACAACCTAACCACATATAATAACTGTAATCCTCATATATTATAGCATATATATACGTCAGATCCTAAATATGTACATAGTATAAGTGTGGAAAAATCAAACCCACGTATACAATATAAAATTTGATTTGAAAGTTTACGTAAAAAATATCTATAAATATACACCACTACAAAGCTATATACTAACAGATTGTAACATTTTTTCTCTTTTCTTTATAAACTGTAAAGTAGATTTATATAACTGGAATTTATACTACATAAAAATAGATTTGTAACCCAACTCTTATAACATGTAAACAATATATTATATTAATATATTATCAAATAGTAAACCAAGCTTATCATTATTTTTCTTCGGCAGAACAGCAACCGTGATTTCCAGAAAGATAAAGTATGTGTACACAAAGAAAATAAGATGTATACAAATATATAAATACTGTAACTTCTATAAGCTAATGTATATATATGCATATATAAAATTAAGCTTATGTTCGAATATTTTAACCACATATATAAACTTAAAAATGTATATAATACTATATTCGAGCAACCCCATACTGTTATACAGTTTGATAGCAGGTAATAGACTTAAACTGACAAAACTTTTGTACTATATAAATATATACATAACAAAAATCTTTCCATAAAATATGATATTATAAAATGTATACAACGAATTGTGTATAGGCTAATATAAACACATATACACCATTATCTATGCTGTGACATCTATAACTAATACATATAGACATATATTTATATATATTCAAACTAAAAAAAAAATCAAAACAAATATAAACACTATAGCCAACAATCCTTAAGTATACCAATATATATAACTACGACAACCCACATGTCATAATACCCAGTGAAATATAAAACTAACATGTATGTATATCCA
The DNA here is from genome assembly GCA_030737815.1 of Allium fistulosum. NCBI lineage: Eukaryota > Viridiplantae > Streptophyta > Magnoliopsida > Asparagales > Amaryllidaceae > Allium > Allium fistulosum. The sequence continues at coordinate 246,194,849 of CM060906.1, read as the reverse complement.
TATATATTTGAAAAATCAAGACAAACCTATATATTGTTAAAAGAAAATATAAAACAATATATAAACAGAACTCATACGAGTTATATATACCAGTACACAAGATTTGAGTAAGCTAAAGGTCAGAGGCCAAGCTTGCAAAAGTGATGAGGATGAATGGTGGTTCACGGGCTGGGCTTTGGGAAGTGGAGTGGTGGCGAGTTGAAGGTGGTGGGTGGTGAAGTGGTGGGCGCGGATGGAAGTCGGTCGGTTAGGTGGCTCGAGCGGAAAGTAGTGGGTAGAACGAGTGCGGTGGTGGGTGGAGATGGTGACGAGGTGGTTGGAGGGCCGAAGGGTGGGGCGTTGGTGGCTGTAGAGAGGTGCATGGTCGGGGTCAGGCGCGCGGAGGGGTGAGTTACGGGACAGGGAATAGCGGTTCGCTGGAAGTGGGGTTCGACTGGTAGTTGCCTGAGCTCGGGCCGAGGAGTTGCGGATGATGCTGGTGGAATAGGTGGCGGATGGATGGTTGCGTGCCTTCGGCGTTGGAGATCTGGAGTGGAGGCCAGAACAGATGCTGTTTGGAGGAGGTGGAAGCAGGATCGGGTTTAGGGATGATGTTGGAGCTTTGGGCGTGGTGACGTGGGGAGGAGGTGAAGCTTCGGTTGATAGAGGAGTTCGCATGCTACAGGAAAAAGAAAAGAAAAATGGAGGCGGGAGGAAGAAAAAGAAGAAGGGAGAGGGTAGTGAAAAATGCAGATCTAAATAGGCTACTGGATATTTTATATTAGTGGAGTAAAAGGTAGAGCAAGGCAGAGTAACGTACCAAAATAATGGCAACGGTTGAATTTCCTTGTTTTCAGCTGAAAAACTATTTACTGCAATTGATTATTAGCTTGAAATGCACGGTAAAGATTTGAAAAGGACGGGGAAGTTAAAAGTCAGAATTAAAGGTGTCGTTACAACAAACAGTTTATTATTCCCGTCGCGTACCGGACCTCAAAATACAAAAATAAATATACCGTGGTGATCAGCGCGACGAGACGATCAAAACGGTATACAGATACTAGTGGTACGATCATCCGATCGAAAGTCGATAATCGGTACCAGAAATGCTGCTATTTTGTCAGAATTAAGATAAACGGAGCAGTAGAAGTCCAAATTTGGAAAAACGAATTCCGCGGTCTGATTCAGAATGATCAGAATAAATTTTCTCCTGTTGACAAATTTTGGTTTCGGAAAACTTTTAAATTCACTGTTATTAACCGGTTTGATTTGAAATGAAATTTTACAGGAAAATAAACTTCAATATTATCAGATAAAAATTTTCCAGTTGCTATATTAAAATATACGTATTCCAAATAATAAATTTTTAATTTAAAATTTTATTGTTTAAAATTTCACAAATTTCCAGTTAAATATACTTTTAAAACCATAAAATTTTGCGGGTCGTTACACTCTCCCCCACTCAAAACTTTTCGTCCCCGAAAAGGAAGGAGGTAGAAAACAACCAGACCGAAAAGATAGATTGAAAGTCAAGATTAAACAATAAATTTGAATTATATAAATTTTACTAAAAATTTTAAAACTTCATTTGCAATTCAATTATCTTATATACTTTAAAACCTTTCAAAAATCCATTTGTAAAATTCCTTGCTTCCTTTATACTACCATTTATGTTTAAATGACACCTTTATAAATGTATGAAAAGCATTTGAAAACAATTATTTACATTATTACTTATATTTACAAAGAAGCTATTAAATCCACAATTCATAAATTTATTAATTCTATCTAATATACTTTTCAAATATTATTAATAAATCAATAATCATTTCTTTAAATCTGTTTTATTTAATTAATAACTTCTAAAATATTTATAACACTAAAATTTCTATTAAACCATGTTTAAAAGGATATAGTCAACAAGGAAAAGAAGGAGGACTTGGAAAAACCCGAATATAGGTGAATAAATAAAGCTGAGCAGATAAGGTAGATTCAAGGAGTAGTATCGGGCATGAATAGTTAAATTAGAACCATAAGGGTTTTGATTCCAAATATTGATACAAAATTTTCTTTGTTGGAAATACTTTTATTATAAAATACCTTTATAACGAAACAAATTTTCTTTCGAAAATACTTTTATAACTCGATGTTTCAACAAGTTTATCCTTGTTCCTGTAGACTCTGGTAGTGCGTTGATCAGGCGCAAAACTAGAACTCTCCAGGTACTTAGTAGACTTGTTTCAACACCCAGTGAAAATACTGGAAAAACTTTTAAAAACAGATATGGAAAGTACAATCCAATCAAAAACACAAACAAAACCTTTGTCTAACCATGGTTCGCAGATACACAATGGTTACGCCTGGGTCCCCCAGGAAACAATCCATATCCGTAAGCTTTCTCAGCCCTGCGAGTTACGCCATGATGACTAGTAGAATGCAGGATACACAATGGTTACGCCTGGATCCCCCAGGAAACAATCCGTACCCCCAGGCAAGACTCAGCCAAGCATTTGCGTTACTATTCGCGACCTACACAGATTGCAGGATACACAATGGTTACGCCTGGATCCCCCAGGAAACAATCCGTACCCCTAGGCAAGACTCAGCCAGGCAGTTGCGCTATGCAGTCACGAGAGAAACATAAGACCATGGGTAACGCCATGGAATTCGAAGGACACTCGAGTATCATATCCGGAAAACCAAAAATCAGAGAAATATCGATAGAATGAATCCAAGATGTGGCCACAAATCGGATATCAAGCAGAAGGCACTTTCCATATCTTTACTTCGAAAATATGTATCATATAGTACCTTTTCAAATCACTTCCAAATATCGTACTTATATAAAATCCATTATATATAAGATTTAATTTTCAAATCAAATACTTTTCCAAAATCAAAAGTATATCAAATCATACTTATATAGACTTCAATTATATAAGATTTCACTTCCAAATTGAATACCTTTTTAAATCTATAGTTTCGAATCAATTTCATACTCATACAAATCAATTTTATATAAGTTCGACAACTCCCAAATCAAGTGTTTAGTAACATAAGGTTCTCAAATTTCAATTTGTTTCAATATCAGTTCAATTTCAAAATCATATACAATTTCACCAAATTATTTCTTCTCAAATTAATTATCTTAAGTTTCAAAGTTTCCAAAATAATAGACTTAGAGAATAAATCCAAATTTCCAAATCAAAAATTTAAGTCAACCAATTCATTTCCAAAATCAAATGTTTCAAAATCATCTTATACTTACGTAAGGTCTATCTTATATAAGGGTCAAATTTTCAAAATAATTTCGCTGTATGAAGAGCCACATGGGATTGAATATCTTTGCTTTTATGGGTTATATCTTTGTAATTTAAATTGGAAATTTTCTTTTAGTAAGCAAAGATATTCTAACCCGACAGCTTTCAATTTCAGCGTCAAAATGTATCAATGTTATTAGAATATAAGATGTACATACGTCGTCATTTCGCAGAATCACATTTGATCGCTTGCTCGATCACACAAGTTCGCTTTCGAACTAGTATTGTCCATTCGACTTCCCTACTGCGGATTTCGATATGGTTTCTCGACTAGAAGCCATCAGTCTCCTTGCATAGTCATATACTATGATAGAGAATTCTAGAATCAAGCCCAAAATCCATATCAAATATTCGTCATCAAGAATCAAATGAAAAATCCTAACACGAAATGGTGTAATTCACCTCGAACTTGTGTACTCAAACTTGGATCAATTCAATTATGCGAATAAAACAGCATCCGTACAACTTATATATTTATTCCAACTTGTTAAATATATAGTTTCATAAAGATGTTACTAAGTTAAAACATTTAACTAAACTTTATTCAAAATATTTTGAAGACCAAATTCTTTTCAAAACATTTCAAATCTAAATTTCATATTAGAAAATTTTAAAATTGCCTTATTCATTTACTTAACAAAACAGTTTCAACTTATTTAAATCATATTACTACATACTTTAACATACATACCAAACTTATATACTTTATTTTTTTTTCAAAATTTCTTAGCTTTCAAAAGTTAACCTTGATTTGGAAGTGCTCGAACCTTCAAAATAGTTGAAGAAATCATTTTCAATTTCAAGAGTTGGAAATCAGCAACAAATCAGTAAATCAATTTTAATAGATAGGGTTATATCAAATCCAAAACTCGAGAACTGAACACCGGTTCATTTCAAATCGTTTCAAATACCTTTACATATATCATTCGAATATCAAATCATACTTCGGAATTTGAAATCAAAAATGGTTTCACAAAATCACTCGCATAGCAAAGCTACTGAAGTGGCCTATCCCTCACTTGGAAACTCGAAAATCAATGTCGATGATGCATGCACTCATCACCGAAATTATTTTCCAGCGACATAAGTGAGTTCTGGACTTCTATTTTCCCAAACTTCTTTTGAAATTTCTTTGAAAACATTCGAAACTTATTAAAATCATTTGAAACATTTCTTATTCGGAAAATACTTTTAAATCGTATTATTATTATATATTTCAAAATCTTAAAACCAATTTCAAAATACCGGAGTTCAATTCACGAATTTCAATTTCAAAATCCTTCAGTTATAAATCATTTTTATATAACTCAATTTCTTATATAATTTTTCAAAATTACAAATCCTTTCGAAACCTCAAATTCTTATTTTAAAGGGTTTATAATCTTTATCGAAAACATTTCACCTTTATATATGGAATGTAATAATTTCGTTATACAAAACAATTTCCAAAATACGAATAAACCCGATTTTTCAAAAGGATGATTCAAGAATGGATTTCAAAACAAAGATAGATATTCAAATCAGAGGTACTCTAATCAAATTGGATTCTGATTCGAAGATAAGTTCGAACGAAAATGAGATAATCAATTACTAAACAAATAATGGATATACTTATATAAATCACGGGCAACCTTAACCGGGTCAACCGTGACTTCAAGAATATAATCGATGCGGAAATCTAAGGCAAATCGACATTCGATCGCCAGAGATAGAATTCAGCATAATAAGAGATGGCAACATCAAAACCGAGGGATATATAAATCTCCGGTGAATCAATGCCAATTGTAAAGGAGTTCCACCCCTTTTCAAAACCTTCAAAGATCGGCGGGATCGCCTGTTCTTATAGAGATTATTCGAAGTGGAGTTATGGGATACTCCAGAATCAAAAGAATACCGATAGAGAGAGACAAGAATGAATTTTGGAACCGTAGGGAACGTTCCAAAGTTCAAAGGAAATCGAGTCAAAAGAAAGAGATTAAACTCAAACGATAGTGATTCTGTAAATAAATTTACTATATATGCTAAGTTTTGCCTAGAGCCAAAGCTCTGATACCAACTGTAACGACCCGAAATTTTGGACCATTCAAATCGACAATAAATCCACACATGTCGGACTTGAATAATTCAAAATATCAGATTGTTATTTAAATTTGGCAAACTCATCATATACAGTAAATAAATCAATCACAATCACAGACACAGAGTAATACAATAATACGCAGCGGAATAGATAAAATAGTAGTTCATGAAGCTACTATATAAACATCAGAGTTAAAATAAAATACAACAGAATATCTCAAATACAGTGAAGTCTTCAGTACGAATAGACGACCTCTCTGAACAAATCAACTGGAAAGCTGAAAGCTAAATCGATGGTTGGATCTCCAAACGAAGCTCCAAACTCCAAAGGTGAGTCTCAATTGCTGTATCACTCGGTCTGACCCGAGCGTAAAGCAAAACACAAAACACTCGAGTCAGGATTAACATTCTTATACTAATAAATCCAACTCAAGTGAAATATCAATTGAAATACAAGTAACTTAAAGGATGTTTGGGATAACCATCCTCTAAGGATCTTCAGAACTATCTACAAGGGGGAAATATACATTATAACACCGTGGTCGTTTCAATTTAATTTATACTTCAAAACCCAAATATCATTTCATCTCAAATATAACTATTTTCCAAGATAGTATATATATTAATTAATTTATAAAGTAAAGCATTTAAAATTTCCTCAAGTCTCACAAATCGATTCAAATTAACTCAAATTCCAAATTCAAATTTATTTAAAGCTCATTTCATCAATTCAATTCAGTTCTAAATATACCATTTAAATTTTTAATATATTTCAAAGCTTTAATATTCAACATTTCAAAGTTACATTTAACAGTTTCATATAGCTCTTGATTTAACTTTATTATTATTTAATCAGGGAATATTCACTTAATGAATTCAATATCATTTAACTAGCCTTAAATTTCATTTTTACTAAATATTTCCTTAAATTTATTTAAATAAGAAATATTCATTAAATTATTTAAATCAAACTCAAGTTATAAATCATATCTTAAATCCCAATTTCAATAAGTTTTAAATCGGTTTAATTAAAAAAAATTCTTTACTAAATTCCAATTTATCTTCCCAACCTTAACTTAGTCAAATTATTACTGAAATCTATTTTGAAACATAAATTTAAATACTCAACCATATTATATGTATTTAATCAATCATTCCCATTTATATAATAATTTAAGGCTCAACATTTTAAACCATATATTTCTTTCCAAACCATAGAATTCATTTTTCAAAATATTTATATATATGGACCAACGGTGTCTGTATATATATTTATCATATGGTTAAGTGATACGGATATTTATCATATCAATCCGAAATTTAAATGTATACGGGTAGATATCATTTCGACCCGTAATCCCAATTTCAATTCAAATGAAAATCGCTTGGGTTTATCATTTCAACCCATAACGAAATTCTCCTATTCTAAAGTCCGTTCGGGTATGTATCATTTCAACCCATAGTGATTTCTATACTAACAGGGAACTTGCAGAGTGATAACAGATATAGAAATAATATAACAGGCATAGATATATCATCAAAAACAATATAATATAAACAACAGGATATGGTGTCATATCCCACAGGTGAACAGTTACAGATGATAGCATATATAACAATTTAAACAACTACAGCAGCATATTTCAATTGTCGTTTCAATTGAAATCAAATTTAATCAATATAAGAACGTTAAATCGTGAGTGATTACTCACCTTTCGAGGCTGGAGAGATTTGTCACTAGAATGGGTTACGAATCCAAGCACGAATTTCAAAGCAAAAGCGGGATTGGCATGATTTCGACGAAAAGAGCTGATAACAGGAATAAGCGAAATTAAATCAGAATTGGATCAATGGAGATAGATGGGTATAAGTGAACTTATATACTATATATAATTATCATATCCTAAATTTAAACACATATTACATTAAATATATATATATATATATATATATATGTATTTCAAAATCCATAATCTCAAGATTTAATTTCATCCATTAAAGTACGACATAAAAAAAAATTGAATCAATACATTAAACTCAAATAACTAACAGATTATAAAATTTATAAACTAATATATAAACAACTTTAAAAATTTTATAAACTTTACAAACTTATGATTTAAATCTTATATAAATGAACAGGTATGCAAACTAATATACACAACAAAATATGTGACTTATGTGTACCCTGTAGATACCAGACATATGTTTAACAAATGTATAGCAGATCCAAGAAATATGCAGACCAAATAAACATATGCAGACACACTATAATCAAATAAATGTATAACATGAATGACAACCTAACCACATATAATAACTGTAATCCTCATATACTATAGCATATATATACGTCAGATCCTAAATATGTACATAGTATAAGTGTGGAAAAATCAAACCCACGTATACAATATAAAATTTGATTTGAAAGTTTACGTAAAATATATCTATAAATATACACCACTACAAAGCTATATACTAACAGATTGTAACATTTTTTCTCTTTTCTTTATAAACTGTAAAGTAGATTTATATAACTGGAATTTATACTACATAAAAATAGATTTGTAACCCAACTCTTATAACATGTAAACAATATATTATATTAATATATTATCAAATAGTAAACCAAGCTTATCATTATTTTTCTTCGGCAGAACAGCAACCGTGATTTCCAGAAAGATAAATTATGTGTACACAAAGAAAATAAGATGTATACAAATATATAAATACTGTAACTTCTATAAGATAATGTATATATATGCATATATAAAATTAAGCTTATGTTCGAATATTTTAACCACATATATAAACTTAAAAATGTATATTGTACTATATTCGAGCAACCCCATACTGTTATACAGTTTGATAGCAGGTAATAGACTTAAACTGACAAAAATTTTGTACTATATAAATATATACATAACAAAAATCTTTCCATAAAATATGATATTATAAAATATATACAACGAATTGTGTATAGGCTAATATAAACACATATACACCATTATCTATGCTGTGACATCTATAACTAATACATATAGACATATATTTATATATATTCAAACTAAAAAAAAATCAAAACAAATATAAACACTATAGCAAACAATCCTTAAGTATACCAATAAATATAACTGCGACAACCCACATGTCATAATACCCAGTGAAATATAAAACTAACATGTATGTATATCCATATATATTTGAAAAATCAAGACAAACCTATATATTGTTAAAAGAAAATATAAAACAATATATAAACAGAACTCATACGAGTTATATATACCAGTACACAAGATTTGAGTAAGCTAAAGGTCAGAGGCCAAGCTTGCAAAAGTGATGAGGATGAATGGTGGTTCACGGGCTGGGCTTTGGGAAGTGGAGTGGTGGCGAGTTGAAGGTGGTGGGTGGTGAAGTGGTGGGCGCGGATGGAAGTCGGTCGGTTAGGTCGCTCGAGGGGAAAGTAGTGGGTAGAACGAGTGCGGTGGTGGGTGGAGATGGTGACGAGGTGGTTGGAGGGCCGAAGGGTGGGGCGTTGGTGGCTGTAGAGAGGTGCATGGTCGGGGTCAGGCGCGCGGAGGGGTGAGTGACGGGACAGGGAAGAGCGGTTCGCTGGAAGTGGGGTTCGACTGGTAGTTGCTTGAGCTCGGGCCGAGGAGTTGCGGATGATGCTGGTGGAATAGGTGGCGGATGGATGGTTGCGTGCCTTCGGCGTTGGAGATCTGGAGTGGAGGCCAGAACAGCTGCTGTTTGGAGGAGGTGGAAGCAGGATCGGGTTTAGGGATGATGTTGGAGCTTTGGGCGTGGTGACGTGGGGAGGAGGTGAAGCTTCGGTTGGGAGAGGAGTTCGCATGCTACAGGAAAAAGAAAAGAAAAATGGAGGCGGGAGGAAGAAAAAGAAGAAGGGAGAGGGTAGTGAAAAATGCAGATCTAAATAGGCTACTGGATATTTTATATTAGTGGAGTAAAAGGTAGAGCAAGGCTGAGTAACGTACCAAAATAATGGCAACGGTTGAATTTCCTTGTTTTCAGCTGAAAAACTATTTACTGCAATTGATTATTAGCTTGAAATGCACGGTAAAGATTTGAAAAGGACGGGGAAGTTAAAAGTCAAAATTAAAGGTGCCGTTACAACAAACAGTTTATTATTCCCGTCGCGTACCGGACCTCAAAATACAAAAATAAATATACCGTGGTGATCAGCGCGACGAGACGATCAAAACGGTATACAGATACTAGTGGTACGATCATCCGATTGAAAGTCGATAATCGGTACCAGAAATGCTGCTATTTTGTCAGAATTAAGATAAACGGAGCAGTAGAAGTCCAAATTTGGAAAAACGAATTCCGCAGTCTAATTCAGAATGATCAGAATAAATTTTCTCCTGTTGACAAATTTTGGTTTCGGAAAACTTTTAAATTCACTGTTATTAACCAGTTTGATTTGAAATGAAATTTTACAGGAAAATAAACTTCAATATTATCAGATGAAAATTTTCCAGTTGCTATATTAAAATATACGTATTCCAAATAATAAATTTTTAATTTCAAATTTTATTGTTTAAAATTTCACAAATTTCCAGTTAAATATACTTTTAAAACCATAAAATTTTGCGGGTCGTTACAACATCATTGGTGTTCATTTTCGGGTTTCCAAAAGAGGAATTGCTGGCTGATTATTTTAAATAAAAGTTGTTTGGAAAATTTGAATTTGGTTTTAGAAATTCAAAAGATAATTTGAATTGATTTCAAACATGGTTTTTGAAAGGTTGAAAAGACTCTGGAATCCTATTTAAAATATTTATAGGAATGATAATGAGTTGATAACTTATACCATTTGAATTTTGATATAATAAATTTAACTTAAAGGATGGAGTTAAATTAAAATAAGCATAAGTGAATCAATTAAATCCAAGTTGAAATTGTTGAATATAAGTAATCAAGTTTTGAACTTATAATATGAGATAATAAATTTTAACTTTGGTAAAAGTTAAATAGAATTGGAATCTGAATTGCATTTATAAGTGGAAACTTAAGTTAATTTGAACAAATGATGTTTGAAATGGAAAATAACTTAAGTAATGTTGAACAAAATTGATTATGATATCAAAGTAAATTAATAAAATGAATTTATTAAATGAATGTGAACTTGAGTTATATAAATAAAATTCAACTTTATTTGTAAAATGAATTAGCAATTGAATTAATAAATGGATCGAATGTTAATCAATCGAATGTGAATAAATTGATATGGAATAATGAATGTAAGTGTTAATTCATTAAAAGCTAAATGTTATTGGAAGTTGAATAATTGAATGTAAGTCAATTTAATATCGACAATTGAATTAAAGGTGTTGAACCAAACTGAATGTAAAATTTAATAATTTGGTTGTGTAGAATATACATTGGATGTTATATGATTGTTGGTTGATTGTAGTATAATTCATTAGTGTTAATGAAATTGAATAAATGGAATTGGAAGCAATGTAATTTGATTTAAATTGAAAGTGAAGTAAATTTAAATAGAAATTGATTTGAATTGGAAGTGAATCAACTTGAATGTAAATTAGTGAATGTAAACTAATTGAAAATGAACAATTAAATGTCATTGTATATGAATTGGTTGTAAACAATTGCAAGTTATGTTGAAATTTTATAAGTGCTTATAAAACTTGTTTAGTATGCATTTCTTTTGATATGCAAGTGTTGTAGTTGTTTAAAAGAGTAAATTGTTGATAACCTTGTATATATGTCACTTACATGTTTAAATTGAGTAAGTACAGGTGCCGTGGCTGCCGTTCGGCTTATTTGGTTGCGCTAAAATGCTAAATAAATAACTGCTTTGCGTAAAAATGCTGAAAAAAAGGTACGCCTACGCAATAAAAATAGGAAATATGAACTGTTTTTCTGTTTTTCCGACCGGGTGGGTCGATGTATACATATTTATGTCAATTGTGATCCTACTATGATCGAACCGCGCAAAGGAGACGCTGGCAAATTTTTCTGGAAATTTAAGGCGTTAGAAAATTTTCGGGAAATTTTGGAAATTTTCGTTAATGAAAAGTTGATTTCTAAATTGTAATGAAAATATAGGAATTGAACTAGAAAATGGAAACCATTTTTTTGGTTGAAGTTAAAGGTTTTGAAAAAGGTGGATAAAAAATTTTCACAAAATGGATTTCTGAAAAGTTAATGGATTTTGTGAATTTTTCTTACTTGGTAATTTCGAGGACGAAATTCTTTTAAGGGGGGAAGTTTGTAACGACCCAAAATTTCTGATATTTGAAATTCGAATATTTAATTAATTTTGAATATTAATAAGTGAAATTTATAGGCCGAATAATTTATTTTTCGAATATTGGATTTAATTGGGTAATTAAATCGATAATTTAATAGTTGAAATTCCAGAAATAATTGAAATCTGGATTTAATGTGATAGAAAATGATTTATAAAGTTATATTAAATCATATTGAAGTTATAGTGATGTTATAGAACTTTTAAAATTGAATTTAAAGTAAATTTGTGAAAATTGAATATTTTAATATTTAATCGACTAGTGAAATTAGCCATTTTTGGGACAGTCTCAAAATTGGACGAAACTAGTTCCATTGGATCCGTAATAGTTTGTTATTATCGGATTTCAATTTTCATAACAATCGGAGTTGTCGTTTGACCGTGGCAGCTCCAAACGCATCGAAATTGTTTTAATTTTAATTTGGCGAGTTAAAATAGTCATTTTTCAAAAAGTCTCGGATTTCGACGAAACAAGTTTTATCAGATCCGTAATGTGATATATTGTAAGGTTTCAAAGTTCGTGTCAACCAGATGTACCGTTTGTCCGGGGCAAGCCAAAACGTATCGAAATCGGTTTAAATCGGTTTGATTTAAATTTGATCGTTTAATTCCGTAACTCGCACAGATGATCGAATTAGCTCCCGAAACACGTTCCATTGTGTTCGGAACGTGGGGTAAACCTTACGAACGCCAGGCGGCACGTGTGATTTGGAGATCGTTTGAAAAAGTCGTTTTAAAATGAATTTAATATTAATTTAATACGTATATATATATATATACATTTGCCCAAAACCCTAATTCATTTCCTCCAGCCGCCACCTATGTTTTCAACGGCCAGAAAACATCCATCTTCTTCCTCTCCGATCTCTCAATCCGTAAACAATTAGCAAAAGTCGTCAACTACAAAGTTGTAGAGGGCATCAAGATCTAGCTATCCAACGGTGGAGATCGGAAACGGAGCCACGGATTGACGGCAAAACGAGTTGGAAGCTGCTGCGTTTTTCACGCAAATCGAGGTGGAGGATGCAGCCGAGCTGGGCCACACTCTGGGAGATGGTGGAGCTCGTGGTGGCGAACAACGTGGCACTCTCCGATCGTCTTCAAGTTGCTCGATTTGGTCGCGATAATTCAAGAGGAGATGGCGGCTTGGGTTCTTTGTGAACGTGATATTCACGTTGGAGAAGAAGCAAAAAGGGCAGCCCAGATCTGGTCAAAGCAAAATCCAACGGTCCAGAATGGTTAGGGTTTAAAATTTTAAAAGAAATTGTAAATAAATTATAATTTAAATCGTGTAATGTTTTAAAATGTATAACTTCTTCATACGAGGTCCGTTTTGGACGAAACGAATTGCGTTGGGTTCGTTTTGTCGAGCTCTACGCAATGGAGATGGATTGGAGTCAATTGGAGTCAGTGAAAATTTTGAGTGAAATTAAACGTCCGTTTAATTTTATTCGAAATAAAAGCTGGAACGGAATTGAAATCAAGGTGAGAACTCCTCACTCAATCGAATGTTGTGTTTCGATTTAAATTATATAATCATAAGTATCATAAATCATTTGGGAAGATACTGCTCTCTAGAGAGCAGTATTTCCCAAACAATTTATGATACTTATGATTATATAATAATCATAAGTATCATAAATCATTTGGGAAATACTGTTGTGTTTCGATTTAAATTATATAATCATAAGTATCATAAATCATTTGGGAAGATACTGCTCTCTAGAGAGCAGTATTTCCCAAACGATTTATGATTCTTATGATTATTATATAATCATAAGTATCATAAATCATTTGGGAAATACTGCTCTCTAGAGAGCAGTATTTTCCCAAATGATTTATGATACTTATGATTATATAGAGAGCAGTATTTTCCCAAATGATTTATGATACTTATGATTATATAATAATTATAAGTATCATAAATCATTTGGGAAATACTACTCTCTTTCCCAAATGATTTATGATACTTATGATTATATAATAATCATAAGTATCATAAATCATTTGGGAAAATACTGCTCTCTTTCCCAAATGATTTATGATACTTATGATTATTATATAATCATAAGTATCATAAATCATTTGGGAAAAAGAGAGAAGTAATTTCCCAAATGATTTATGATACTTATGATTATACATATAATCATAAGTATCATAAATCATTTGGGAAAATACCGCTCTCTTATTTTTCCAAGTGATTTATGATACTTATGATTATATAATAATCATAAGTATCATAAATCATTTTGGAAAATACTGCTCTCTATTATATAATAATCATAAGTATCATAAATCATTTGGGAAGAGAGAAGTATTTTCCCAAATGATTTATGATACTTATGATTATTATAATAATCATAAGTATCATAAATCATTTGGGAAAATACTGCTCTCTATTTTCCCAAATGATTTATGATACTTATGATTATTATATAATCATAAGTATCATAAATCATTTGGGAAAATACTGAGCAGTATTTTCCCAAATGATTTATGATACTTATGATTATATAAGAGAGCAGTATTTTCCCAAATGATTTATGATACTTATGATTATATAATAATCAAAAGTATCATAAATCATTAGAGAGCAGTATTTTCCCAAATGATTTATGATACTTATGATTATATAATAATCATAAGTATCATAAATCATTTGGGGAGAGCAGTATTTTCCCAAATGATTTATGATACTTATGATGAATTAAAATTGTTGATAGTGTTGATTGTGTGCATTGAATAATGATTGCTATTTATTGTGATAAATAGACATTATACGCTGTTATTAAGCAGAGGTTATTTATTAAAAACATATACCACGATAATTTCACATTGAAGTGGAATTGGTATTATATACGTATATAGCAATATATATATATTGGAATATGTATATATTGGAGTTGATTTCCCGCATTGTATAGCGGATGAGACCCTATTGCGCCGCATAATAGCGGATAATATTTATAAATCCCATATACCGCGATAATTTCACTGTGAAGTGAAATTGGTATTGTGCTAACATCTGTGGATGCAGGGAAACATGTTGGAGGGATCCGACTGGATTCCTCACCGTAGTGATTTATTTATAGATATTGTTGTATATTTTGTTATCATATGATGATATATGATGTTTGGATGCTGTGATTGACTATTTGGTGCTGTTGCATCATCGGATCATTTTTGAAGTTTAAGATAATGTTTTTGATTTTAAAGGGATTTTTAAAGTGATTTTTTGAAAGTATACGTTTTATAGAACTGGTTTATTTAAATTGATATTTTTGGAATAATTATAAACGGTTTATATAAAAGATTTATAAAATTGATATTTATAAATTAAAAATATTGGAATTATAAAAATGAGTTTTTATAAGTTGAAATTGTTATAAAATATAAATGTGATTTATAAACGTTGTTTATAAATCCGAAATCACTTATTTTGATAAGTGAATTTTAGAAGTTAATTAAAGGAATTATATCCATGATTTTAGACGATGGATAATCTTTTAATAAATGTGTAGAAACATTGAATTGGGTAAATGAAGTATATTCACGATTTTGGACAGTGAATATATTATTAGATAAAATGGATATGTTTTGAGAAGTGATATTACGAAATGAAGTAATTGTTTTAAAAAGATGTTTTAAAACGTGTTAAGTATCGAATACATAGATTTCAACATTTATTGTTGAAATAGACGTTTCAAGGAATAAGGAAATGGTGGACTATAACACTGCTGTTATAGTAAATGGTTTCCGAAAGGAAATGTTTTATATAGTATTGGGATTTATATATCTATCTAAATTTTGAATCCCTATACTATTGATTTTGGGTCGTCGTAAGAATGTTTTACGTTACATTAGTTTTGACTCAAATAGATGTGTTTAAGAAAATGATTTCCTTAAAGAATGAAATATATACTTAATTTTGATTTAAGTATATTGAATGTTAACGCTAAAAAGTGAACGCTAACACCCGGTGTGTGTGGTTGAGTTGTGAAAGCACCACCCGTGTGACGGGAACAGAATTTAAGCAGTAAAATAGTGAAAAAGCAGTAAACGACAGCAGTTTATAGTGGTTCGGCTTGAGATCGAGCCTACGTCCACTTTGAATCTCTTTATTACTGAATCTAATTACAAGACGATACAATGTACTTATCAAAACAATACAATTCGATCACAAAGACAATCTCGACTACTAGCTCAAACTTCGATGATGAAACTTGATGAATCCGTGTTGGATGTAGGAAATTCCTCTCGAGGCTTGTTGTAGTGTCTCGAATATCTGGAGATCTTCAATTGTGGAATGAGTTGAGAGCTCGGCAGAGTAACGACGCTTGAAGAAATGAATGGCCAAAAGTCCTCTTCATGTTGGAAGTGGTGGTCTATTTATAGGAGTCAAATTCTGAACAGAAGTTTCTGCCAAGTCATGAGTCATAGCCGACTTAAGGTAAGTCGTGACTCGTTGCCGACTTAAGGTTGCTCGGAGATGACTCACTGAATTCAACTTATGGCTTGGTAGCTCGTGGTCGACTTATAATGAGCCGTAAGTCGTGGCCGACTTATCAGATAAAAGTGGCATAGGCACAGGCACTGTTATCTTATATTGATAGCTTTTAGGTCGTGGACGACTTAAGCTGAGTCGTGAGTTCCTTAAGTCGTGAGCCCTTTAAGTCGTAAGCCCTTTAAGTCGTAAGTCGTCCAGGTTGGTAAACCCTATACAGTAGTTAGGTCGGAGATTCCCTTAAGTCATGGAATCTCTTAAGTCGTTTAGACCTTAACTCGTTGAGTCGTCTGGACCATGAGTCGTAGGTCGTGAAGCTCTTGAGTCGTATACTTCTTGAGTCGTATACTTACTGAGTCGGTCCTGTAGCTTAGGTCGGGGCCTGTTGAGTCGTAGGCTTCTTTAAGTCGTATAACTATCTTGAGTCGCGCAGCTCTTAAGTCATAGCCTTCTTGAGTCGTAGAAAATTAAGGGTTAACATTTGCCCCTCGAAGTACACGCCTAAGTCGTAGGTCGTGTGCTTCGACTAATCTTAACTCGTGTGTGCCTCTTCGTGTTCCACTGCCCCAAGATATAAAAAGCTTGAGTCGTTTCTTCCACTCGTTACCTATCTCCT